>OX388201.1:34326600-35712000 GCA_947578815.1 Epinotia ramella
CATTGTGCGTGGCACTGCCCATTCGTATATCCGCTTCCGGCGGGTGGCGCTGTTAGCGCGCTGGTGTTGCCATCCCTCCAGGGATGACGGCTTCAAGACAAGAAGCAGTAAATCGCTAGAAGCTCGTAGGGATACCATACATAATAGAAACAAAATAAATTGACCCTTAAGATTGTGTCTTCAGTCAAAGAAACTAACGATTTTAAAATTAAATAAAAATTAGTGTTCCTGTACGGAACAGCGGGCTATTTAGATACATGCGCGGTCAACATATGCGCATGTGCAAGTCGCCATACTGTTGTATCGCAAAAGGCATAAGAAAGATACGCGTTCAGCCAAACACATTAAGTGAATATTTCAAATTAATTATATTTCAACCAAATTCAAAATTCAAAAATATTAATAAATAATTGTATACATTATTATTTTATACTTATGTACCTTTTATATGAAAGAAAAAGTGTAATTGAAATATTTGTACAACTTTTCTCAAGTAATCAATACTCTTTGCGTCGGGCTCACGACGGACCTAAAAATGTAAAAAAAATGTAAAAAAGTAAGTAAAAAGCACTAGTGCGTGTCACTTTTTGCTTGGAAAACGCTCTTTTCGAGCACATGCATTGTAAAGCTCGTTTCATAATCACTTTCGATGCATCCTATGATATTGTAACGATTTGGTATCATTTACACGTGTGTTCATGTGCTTACACCGGTCGGACGATGATTGTTTATGATGTGATGTATTTATGTGCGTCCTCAGGTCTTATTCTCTTTAGGAGGTGTGACGGTATATTACAGGTACAGGAATAAGGTTTTCCTACTACAGGTAACGCACATGCGACAACACAGTTCTTAGTTGTGGAGTTCTTCAGGGTGAGAGAATTAGTAACAAGTGTCAGTAGCGGCGTTAAGGTAGGGCGCGGTGGGGGCGTCGGACCTAAAGGGGCACCGCGGCGCCCTTTTATGTCCTCTCGCTCATTGAGTTAGGGGGCACCCTAGAAATCTCGCCCAGGGCGCTGGTAGTGCTAAAACCGGCACTGACAAGTGTAACAACAGGATCTCAGGTTCGGTAGTCTCAGCCTCAGGCTACAATATCATCATCAATCAAGGGTGTACCCGGGTAACTATAACTGGTACAGTATCAGTTGTGTGATAAGAGATGTCTACTTATAAGGGGAGGTTGGAGGACATTTTCGGGGACGAAGGTCCCCACATCTCATATGGAGCTGGTGCGCACGAGGCGACACTGAAAGTGAAATGAAGAAGCACCATCTAAAACAGTATGCAATAGTGCATCCATACTCCATACTAATACTAATACTAATCCATACTATCCATACTATCCATACTATCCATCCATCCATACTATCCATACTAATATTATAAATGTGCAAGTGTGTCTGTCTGTCTGTCTGTCTGTCTGTCTGTCTGTCTGTCTGTCTGTCTGTCTGTCTGTCTGTCTGTTACCTCTTCACGCTTAAACCGCTGAACCAATTTAGATGAAATTTAGTATCGAGATAGTTTGAGTCCTGGGGAAGGACATAGGATAGTTTTTATCCCGGAAATCATCCCCCAAGGGGATGAAGTGGGGGGTGAAAGTTTGTATGGAGCTACGATATTTAAACGAGTTCCACGCGGACGGAGTCGCGGGCAGAAGCGTGTATATTTATACGTGTATAATTTGTTACCTATCCGGGTCATTGTCAGTCAGTAAAACAAAAAACGTCTTTTCAGTGGGCAATAGTTAAGGGCTTATGTTTATATATAATATGTTTTTATCGCATATAATTATAGAAGAGGCGACGCCGTTTATGCGGATTCAGAGTTCAACCAAAAATTAGGCTTTAAAGCCCTTAACTTTGGCAATGTCCACCGAAAAGACGCGAACCTAAATCTGACAATGACCCATCCATAACTCGTGAACCTAAAAATAAAGCTATTTTATTATCGAATTAGATTGAATCATTATATGATGTAATTAACTTAAAGACAGTTAAGCACATGCTGGATATACTATAATGTTGATGGACTATATGTATGTGCCGGAAACGTGGCGTCCTGCGAAATTCTATCCCTATCTCGCTCTAGCTTATAACTTCGTGTCGCTGTTTGAATTTTCACAGCTTCAATGGATAGCAGATTTGTATTTGTTTTTTTATTTCAAATTTATACGTGTACGCATTCCTGAGAAAAAGGGTACTGACAGATTGACAGACAGACAACAAAGAGTGTGGGTTCCATAGTCAACAATAGGGGTGTAGACACTAAATAAAATAATCTTTAATAGTTTTTCAAGAAAATACTTGGTTGAAAAACTATTAAGAATGTAGTCAAATGGAGAAAAAAAAACAACGCTAGAGGTTAAATAATCACAAAGTTATAAGCAGTCATTGTAACTTTTGTAGCATTTTTGGTGCAGCGTAGTGTTGTGTTGTTAACGGAATTGGTATGTCGGCGGCCGATCGTAAAATCCGCCAGATCACGAAATTCCTAGGCATATCGTGAAACGCCGCCATTACATGATTTGGCTAAAGGACATCCGCCATATCGTTCAAAACTTAACGTTTAACGATTTGTCTAATGACGTTTAGGCAGATCATGAAATTCCTAGGCATATCATGAAACGCCGGCATTTCATGATTTGGCCAAGCCAGTGACGTTTAGGCTGATCATGAAATTCCTAGGCATATCATGAAACGCCGGCATATCGTTCAATACTCGCCGTTATACGTAAGTAGGGTGTCCAAAATTGAATTAGGTAAATTAAAAAAAATAAGAAGTGCGGACTGATAATCTCCAGCGAGTCGACGCCACCCCGCTGCGCGGGGTGTCTATTTCTGGTCTGAGGGACACAAGTGAACCCTAACCTAACCGACCTAAGACAGAGTTCGCTTATGACAAACCATTTTTGTCCGCCCTGATTATTAGCCCCCAACAAAAACGGCCGCCATCGCATGTGCAGCGCCACCAGTGGCCAAGAAAGAAACTATTTTACGATGTGCCCGGTATAGAGCTAGGAATATCGACGAATGCGTTGCTCTAATCGATCTGCCGTATTGTTTATCAGGCACATCGTGATAAGCCTAGCCGACTTTTAGGCATATCATGAAATGGCGGCGTTTCACGATATGCCTAGGAATTTCGTGATCTGGCGTATTTAACGATCTGCCGCCGACAGGTATAAAGAATTTCAATCCTGATGCTTAATTGGGTGACGACCAAATTCTTTGCTAGTAGTTAGCCTAGTTAATTGGTAGTAGTTAAAAAGTTCCGTTGTGACACGAAAATTAGCCATACAATTCTATGGTTAATTTTCGTGTCACAACGGAACTTTTTAACTACTACCAATTAACTAGGCTAACTACTGGCCAAGAATTTGGTCCTCACCCAATTAGCGTTAATAACGTTAATGTTAACCTTAATTAAGGGGCTCTCATACGCCAATGACCTTCGATCTGAATCCCTTAGTTTTCTAATGTTTTTTGTAGCTTATTATATTAACAACAACGGCTTTAAGCAAAATAATATCCCATATTTACTTCAAAGTTCATTGTTTTCGAGATATTTGGCATCAAAGTCGAACAATTTTAGGCCAAAAAACTGGTTTTCTGGCCATAACTTTTGTGTTAATTAGTTTAAAATGAAAACCCTAGACACGTTTTTAGAGACGTCATAGACGAACCCAAATATTTAGATTTCGTATATGTTAGATCTTTCACGTCAATAGAGATACGAAATAAGTGTTTTTTTAGACAAAGTTTAAAACAAAATTAAGTATTCATTTTTTTCAAAATTCGGTAGACATAAATGGATATGGATAGATAAAGGATCGATAGCCATTTGACCTATAATTCTATCTGTAGTGCAAAAGTAGGAGATACGATTCAAAACTTGTCAGAAATCGATGAAAACCTCGGGTAGCCCCTTAACTATTTTGATTGATATTGTCTAGTGCTAGTGTTTCGTACGTACCTATTCGGGTGCGTTTGAGAGTACAACTTCACAGAATCAGCATAAAGTGACGTCTTTAACGATTCATTTTCTTACATTTATATACAATAAGAACTCGCTTTATATAAACAATGGAAGAAACCGGTATCTTGAATTAAAATAGCCCAACCTTGGAACCTAACAAATACCTAAAAATAGAAAAATGGGGCATATTTTTGTTAGGATATCCCCATTCCATTTTCCATCGCCGATCTTATTACACACACCCTGTAGGTATATTTTATGACACTTCTTTACATTTAGGAATTAATTTAATGCATATCCATAAAATACAGTTTTATGCACACGCGTGGTGATGATGATGTGATGTAGCAATTAATTTTGTAGGACAGCGGATAGTCGGGTTGTAAAAGAAAGCGCACACTTGTTCAAGGTACAGTCGAGTTGCGAGTTCTCCAATATCTATCTATACAGACACTCTTTCCAAAATATCTACACATGTGTCTTATGTCAGTAACAATAAAGTCTCTGTATAAATATTTTTGAAAGGTTGTCTGTGTATATTGGAGAACTCGACTGTACCTACTCCTATGTAAATTCTAAAGTCATAAGTGGCATTTTTATTCGGGGCACGCGAATCTCCTTTCTACGTCATTTCGTGAAATCCCGTGCATTTTTCTTGGATTATCCCAGTATAACTTGGAAGATCGATATCTTCTGTAGAAGTTGGCAAAATCATAGCAAAATTCAATTAATGTTCTCCTGCTTATTTACATGTTTTTTTTTTTTAAACAAACAAAATTTACAACCAATTATTTGCAGAAATTACATGTCCTAGTGTAAATACATTATTGTTTCACCTTTTCCAGCTGTTACAAACAGCATGCAAATATGTACATTTATACCATAGCGTTTTTGTAATTATGGTAATTACATTAATTCCATTCAATAAAATTTGCAACAAATAATTATAATATTGAAGTAAGTATTTAACACTTTTGTTTAACCATGCCTACATTACAAAAGCAATATATTATTATCCTTACAAATATAAAATAAAATGTATACAAACTTAAACATCATATTACATTTAGTGGTTTATAGATATTCGCTGATGTTGTAAAAGCACGGAGCCAAATTCTGAGAGTTTGTTTGAACTTATTGCCCTCAAGTTCCTTTATTTCGATCGGCAACTTATTGTAAATCATGATGCTCATGTTATAGGCATTTCTTTTATATATGTCAGTCGCACAGCGTGGGTGGAACAACAGATCTTTATATTGCGTCATTGGATTATTATAAAACATTTCGGAACGCTTTATGAAATATTTTTGGAAGGTCTTGGAAAAACAGCGAATTTTCAATATGTACATGCATGCTAAGGATAATATGTTATGTTGTTTTGAATATGGGTTTACAACTGCTGCCTATTCTAACATTAATTATTGCACGAACACATTTCTTTTGTAGTTTGAAAACCCTTTCAACGTCTACTGAATTACCCCAAAGGATGAGGCCATAGCCAAGAATGGATGACACATGACCATGGGAAGCTGTAAGGGCCGAGTCATAAGACACGCACTGACTCAGTTTTTTTAGCGCAAATATGAATCGATCTAATCTAGAGCAGAACGAGTTAATCAGTTCTTTCCAATTTAAATAAGAGTCAATATGTAAGCCTATGAATTGAATTGTTTGTGTTTCCTGTAGCGCGATGTTATTAATTATTTTGCACCTTATTAGTGGAAACCGCATAGAGTTATTATAACGTTGTCGATCTAACGTAGGTACTATTGACTTTTTAATTGTATTGTCACCCACCGAAATGTATGTAAGAAACATACTTGGAATAAAATACGAAATGTAAACAAGTCTCTATTTTCCAGTAAGATGTTTTGTCAATTTCAGTTCCTCTAAGAAAGTTTGGTGACTGGTCCAAATTCATGACGTAACCAAAAAAAATTATTCCTTGGTAAGTGACTGTCACAGTAAAGTGAGATAGTGTGCGTGAAATGTAGTGGTGTGGCTTACAGGGGAGGATTACAAGAACGTTGCGCCGCCTAACGGATATTTTGTGTCGCGTGTGTTTCATTCGAGTAAGAAAGCCTTAACCAATACCTCATTAATCTCATTATTGATGAGACTTTCGAGCGACATTTTATTTTGTTTGTGCCTACAGTCATTCTGCGGTTAGAGATCGCGTTTAGAAATGCTAAGGTCACAACTTAGCAACTGAAGGAATTCAGCTATTGAAGGCAAAATCAATAATAATCACAAGAAGCTTTACTCCATGTCACATTAAATCCGGTAATTAGACTTAAATCAAGCTTCGGAAAGGTCAGTATTAAACGACGTCGCTTCGATGTATAAATTATAAATAAACAAAGTGGTTATTAAAAAAAGCATTTAACAGTTATTAACTATCGGCTTTCTGTGCGTAAGTGGCTGGCGGAGTGCCCTCGAGTTCGCATGGCGAGGGGCACTTAATTAAAAACACGCTTCGTCGAAACTAAACTATTACTTACCCAGCTTATTTATGAAGTATGCTTGACGACTTTTATTGGAACTCTAGCGTACCATAGACGACTATTATTTATTGTATGATAAAATTGTGCGATAATATGTTATTCCACAAATACTTCTTTCTTAGTTCACCGACTTGTTGGTTTCGAGTCGTTTTGAATATTTGTTTGTTTCGCTAGTTTTTAGGGTTCCGTAGTCAACAAGGAACCCTTATAGTTTCGCCATGTCTGTCCGTCTTCGGCTTAGCTCAGTAACCCTAACTACTAGAAAACTGTAATTCGGCATGGGTATATAAATCAACACGGCGAAAAAACAGTAGAATAACATTTTGAAACGAATGTTTTTTAGGGTACCTCCCCTACACCTGAAGTGGCAATGTAATTTATTTTTCTAGGTTAACGTTGGATAGCTTGTTCAAAAATATTAACTTAAAACCATTTTTCAACTAAGTGATTCGTTTGCGAGATATTGGGCTTTAAAGCCCTATCATTTTTGTTCCAGTCATGTGTCGTATGTGATACGTAGTATCACGAAATCTGCCATATTTGTATAGCTCAGCTGTATAGATGCATGAATACAATACACATTTCACATTCAGGCCATGTATAGATTTGATTTGAATTTTTGTGAAATATTATTCATTCAATTTATTTACGTAAGACAGTTTCAATTAACTCCAAAATGTACACAAATAACTTAAGCCAATAGAAGTAGAGAAATTGAAATTAATTGCATCTAGTCTAGACCGTTCATCAAACACTTGCGCCTAGTAAGTAAAAACTAGGTAATGTTGATAAAATATATAATTTTAAGAATTATATTAAAATTTATATCCGTTTTTTTAGGTTTGATACGTCGTGATATCTCGAAATCAGTCATATTTTACGTTCACCTGTCTATGCCATTCGAAAAACCAAATTTAACTGTTTCCCGGAGGCAAATCGCTTTTCACAATAGTCCATAATATATGTTCGCCATGTCACGAACTGTCATTAGACCCAGTATAATAGCAACCCTCGAGGTATCAATTGTCCGTAAAGTTGTTGGCGTTCAGAGATAGCCTGCGGAGACTTACAGTCTTACACGACTTAGCAAGGGCTGAAAAGATATATTTCAGTTCGCTTGGATTTCTCTAGCGCCAGGTGCTGACACATAAGAAATTATGGGCGCCAATTGGGCCAAATAGATAACATACTGCTGGTAATAGGTGAGTACCGTACGTATGCCGGGTGTCCCGCGGCTGGCTGTGCAATGTTGAAGAAAAATAGGTAGGTGCGTTAAATATCGTAGATAGAATATTATTTATCGCAATGGATTTTTTTGAAGTGAAAACTTCTTTAGCGGCGCTGAGCACTTTTTGGGATGGGGAAAAATTGTTAAATACGCGACAGAGTTTTGTGACGTCAGATGTGAAGGAGGTCACTTTTTGCTGCTAGCCGATTCAACTTCATTCAAAACTGAACGCTATTCGTAAGAGTATAAAGCCGTTAAACACTTTTTGCAATAGCATATTCTGCAAATAAATTGGTAATTTTAACCAACGCGTCCTTCACCGTTTTGCTATTGAGAAACTTCTAATAGTTCGAATTTGGGCGTTATTCCTAAAGCTTAGAAAAATATTTGCTAACGGCAAAAACAAATTGATATTTTGGTCGCCACCGCCTTCTGCTGTTCTTGCAAATTCGCATAGTTCGAATTTAGACGTTATTCCTAAAGAGATAGAGCTTTGAAAAATATTTGGCAATGGCAAAAACTAATTGGTATTGTGTTTGCCGCCGCTCATCGGCGCGCCCACGGGCGAGCCGGCGGCCCGTCGCACCTAACGCGCCCGCGGCTCGTCCGCCTAAATAATTGATAATTGTTTATAAATTTGCGTCAAATTCATTTTTAGGGTGACACCGTAAGATGTCACGTGACCTGATCGAAAAACTGTTACAATGTTATTGAGTTTTCAATACTCAATACTCAATACTCAATCATTTATTGCATTCCACAATGTTAGTTTACAGGGTTTTAAGTAAACTTAAGTTTTAGTTGCTAAGTGATGAGAATAAAACTTAATTGTGGACCCTGTTGGGCACCGAAACATTTGTGAAGAGAAGACGACTTACATACTTATGTAAAGTTTTGCTTTTTATAATTTGTATATTCTGTGCAATGTGCAAATTATAAAAGGCATTATGCTTAAGTATCAATATCTGTTTATTGCACATTTATTTATACTTTTTTTTTTTTTTTTTATAGGAACTTGGTTTTATTATATTATATTTGTGTATAAGGTGAGTTTAAATTTTCATTTTATTTTATAGTTTTTCTTCTATGTATTCTCTTAGTGTATAATAACTTTTATTAATAAGGAATTCTCTTAATAATTTTATGAATGTGGTGTGTTTTTTCTCGGATTTTATAGTATCGGGCAATTTATTATATACTTTCACAGACATGGCGTAGGTTGCATCAGAATGCATTTTTAGGTTTGATGAGGGCAACATGAGTCTTTCTCTGTATCGGAGATTATGAGTTGTGGGTACGTCTTCGCGTTTCTTATAGTATTGGGGATAGTTTCGAACGAACTTACAAACTTCCAGAATATATAAACTAGTTAGAGTCAGTATTTTCTGATTTCTAAAATGGGGTTTGCAGCTGTCTCTGTTATCAATATTTACTAATATGCGAATAAGTTTTTTCTGTAAACTAAATAAGGATGATACGTCTGTGCTATTGCCCCAAAGTATTATACCGTAGCTGAACCATGAGTTTGCATAAGCATAATAGGTAACAAGACTTCTGCCGGCACTCCCGGAGTGCAACCCAGTCTTTTTTTTTTAATAGTATACCTACATATGTTTCAATATTTGTATTACTTTAATTAAGTTACTATGGAGGAAGGAATTCATCCTTACAATTTTAAAACACATCACATTAGAACGGCGCAACACTGGGACGGTTGTTCTCTGTCCACTGAACTATCCTCTAAATGTTTTGTGTTTTTTGTTGAAATTGTCATCTCATTAGCGAAAATATTTGCAAACACATTTGACATGGGTAGAGGTAGGTAAATAGGTCCCGGGAATATATCAGGTACTAGCTTCTGCCCGCGACTCCGTCCGCGTGGAACTCGTTTATATCGTAGCTCCATAGAATCTTTCACTCCCCATTTGATCACCTTAGGAGATGATTTCCGGGATAAAATCTCTATACCTACTAGATTTCATCTAAATTGGTTCAACAGTTTAAGCGTGAAACGGTAACAGACAGACGGACAGGCACTTTTGGATTTATAATATTAGTATAGATTTCCTGTATTGTTTTCCGTATAAGTAGTAGGTAAATATAAAATGACTGGATAAAAAAAGTAAAATAGTGGACATAATAATATCAGCCTAATGGCTCACAGTTATTGACATGCGCTGTCAAAAAAGTATTCCGAATAAAAGTGTTAGTAAAATGAGTTTAATAAAAATGGCATTATTTCAACCGTTTACCTTTTTAACCTACATTGCTAGGTACGCTATCGTACGAATTAGGAAGTAAATCTAGCGCCATCTAGTGACTAATAGATATATTACATTTGGCAACGCTCATTTCACGCTGTTTGTTGGTCTCCATACAAAGTCTCATCCCCTTGTCCATCCCTAATAGAGATGAAATTTGACATAAATTATAGCCTATGTCCTATTCTGATATATATAATATATATAAGACATAGCTAGAAAGTTTCATAAAAAATCGTCCAGTAGTTTTTGAGATTAATTGGAACGTGCAAACATCCAAACTTTCGCATTTATAATATTATTAGGATTTAGGTACCCATCTTTATATGCTTACTACAATTTAAATCCTTACAACTTTCCATCCATGACCCACGCCCGGCGGTCGAATGCCCTATAGTCCAGGCAATGAACTGACAACTTTTATGGAAAAAATGACAATTTTGGAAATAATTTATAATAGCTTATTTTTTATGTATAACGGATATATTATCAATTAAATAGTTACCCAGCGACAAAATCCGACAAAATTTCAGACATCGAAAAAATGATAAGTTAACTGGCTTCTAAAAAGGCAGTAAAAATATTAATAAATGTTTTTGTCTTTATTTTGATTCATTTACATTTGCTCTATAATACTCAAGATAAATCGTACAAGAAAAGATAATGCATGCTTCATTTAAATCTACATAATTACTTCCGGGTGGAAAGTTTGTCGGATTCTTGACTAAATCATCTTAGAATAACATTTTCAAATGAAATCAACAAAAAAAAACGCTATTATAAATTAATGTTTTTCAAAACCGTATTTTGCCTGGAGTACTACACCCTACGCATATGCGGCCTATGTATAACGCGTGCAAAAATATGAGCTCTGAGTAACTCTGAGTACATGGGCATAGTCTAAAATAAATAAATTGGATTAGATTTGAAATAAATAAATTAAAAGTTTTCAATCAACAAATAAAAAGACAGAGTATATTATTTGCGCTCCCGCCTTACTTTAAATTCATTGGATGGTTTTCAAAAGTGATATCTATTATATCCATGAATGAGTTCCAAAATAAGATTCTATATTCCGTATTGGAAACCAGTTTAGAAAACAGAATTATTTTTCTTCATTCGAAACCAGGTTTCCAAAAAAGAAAAATAATTATATTGGTTCTAAACTGGTTTCGAACCTTTGGTAGCGGCCGAAGGGAAAATATGTTACGTTATCAATAAACAAATCATACGAAAATATTTGGAAAACATGAAGCTTTAAGTTATTTTGGTTATTTTAAAGATTTTTAAATACCGTAATAGATCAAAAAACGGACGGTGTTTGACCACAGAAAATTGTTACGTCACAAGCTGCTATATCTCTGAAACTTAAAAAAAAAAAAAAAACTTCATACTAACAAAGCGTTTTTGACTTTTAATTTAATTCCAACACTAGTCTACCGGTAACACTGCGTTATTATTACTTTGCTTATTTTTAGGGTTCCGTAGTCAAAATTTTCGTACAAATTCGGGAGACGCAACCGCACGAAGATAGACAGGCAACTACGGAACCCTACACTGCGCGTGGTCCGACACGCACTTGGCTGGTTTTTTTCTTTACCGTTCGACATAATTAGGTGTTAACGGACGAATTTCAATATAAATAATAATTGCATTTTATATTTTATTCCTTACCATCCATGGGTTTATACTTTATACGCGGAATTGAGATTTATTATTAGAGAATAATGAGTTATTAACGTTTAGTTTTAAAGAAAAATCCTCTTAGTTCAAATTTAGCCCATATTGCTTTGAAATAAAGTGTCCACGTCATATATATCGAGGACTAGGACGTTTACCTTTTGTAAAGTCAGGCTGTTTCTGACTTCAAACTTGCTAATGCTTCTAAACCACAAGTTGTATTATCACGGTTCTTTCGAAAAAAGTCGCTATAAACGATAATTTGACGACCGATCGCAGCCGAAGCAACCAAGCGCTGCAAATTCGCAACGTGCAAGGGTCACGCTTACGGAGTTTGTCAGGTTTGTCTCCTAAACGTGGTAGGTCCGTGGCAACCAGAACAGTTAGAGGACTACCTAGTACTGTTACCTATTGCTTTTTGACGTGATATTCCGTCGTGAATATTAAAAGTATAATGTACCTAAAATAATAGGCCAGACGCGGAACAGTTCTATGATCGTTTGTCTTCATTTGCAAGGAATTACGTTTAATGATTTTAACATTTGATGTTTTTATTAAAATGAATTTGTTTGAGTATTATTTTACATTTTTGCCAGCGCAATAGTAGTCCAGGCAATGAACTGACAACTTGTATGGAAAAAATGACAATTTTGGAAATAATTTATAATAGCTTATTTTTTATGTATAACGGATATATTATCAATTAAATAGTTACCCAACTCGAGTTGCAGCTGAGCTAAGGGTGCAGGGCGAAAGGCGAATCTTCTGCGCCTCAAAACAGAATCTACTCACCAGGGAGGACACCCGAGACAAAACCGAGCACGCTCACAGGCTCTAAGGTGGCAGCCCCACCAGTGGGCTAGGGTATAGTGGGCCAATCCCTCGCTTACCCGAACCTTACATAGATTAAAGAAACCGAAACAGTGCAAAACCGGACCGATCAAAATACGACGACCTTTGGCATGAAAATACGGACACGAATTGCTTGCTGGAATGTGCGAACACTGAGCGAGGATAGCCGACTAGCCCAAGCAGAAGCAGAAATGCAAAGATATAAACTGCATATACTCGGTCTCAGTGAAGTTCGCAGAAACGGATTCGGGGAACTGAGAACGTCGAGAGGCCTTACATTTCTTTACTCCGGGAAGGAAGATGAAGAGGACGTCCATGAAAATGGCGTGGGTTTCCTCCTTTCTGATGCTGCAAAGAAGAGCCTTCTGGACTGGAAACCGATCTCAGAGCGAATCATCACAGCCCGGTTCAACAGCAAAGCTCGCAAGATAACCGTCGTTCAGTGTTACGCGCCCACAAATTTGGCATCGGAGGAAGACAAGGACGATTTCTATAGTGCACTCAACCTGACTCTAAAGAACACCCGCAAACAGGACATAGTTATCGTCATGGGCGACCTGAATGCCAAGGTTGGCACGGATAACGACGGCTGTCAAAGACACATGGGCAGACACGGGCTGGGAGTCCAGAACGAGAACGGGGAGAGATTCTTGGAGTTCTGTCAGGACAACGATCTCACCATCGGAGGTACTTTATTCATCCACGGAGAACATCACAAGTACACCTGGAACTCACCCGATGGAGTAACCAAGAACCAAATCGACCACGTTGCCATCAGCTCCAAGTGGCGCTCATCGCTGCTCGATGTTCGCAACCGCCGCGGCGCGGATATCGACAGTGATCACCACCTAGTCGTAGCCGAAATGCGGCTGAAAGTAGCCGTAGCTCGGACGGCTAACGCGACCACCAAGTTAGACAAACGGTTTGAGGTGAACAGACTAAGGGATCCAGATATAGGCGATGCCTTCAGACTAGAGCTGCGAAATCGCTTCTCCGCCCTTGAAACGGACTCTGCTATTTCTGTCAACGCGGAGTGGAACCACATCAAAATGGCCTACGTAGAGACCAGCTCCGTCGTTCTTGGACATAAAACACACACACGCGAAGACTGGATGTCACAGAGAACCTGGAACCTCATTGAAGAAAGGCGCGCACTCCATCTTCACCTCCTGGCAACCAACGACGCGGCGGTGCGTGAAGACCTGAGGCTGCAGTATAGACAGATACGCAGGAACATCTATCGCAGTACCCGCCACGATCGGCGAGTATGGGCGGACAGTGTGGCGGATTGCGCCCAACGTGCTGCTGACTCCGGTAATCTCAGAGAGATGTACAAGGCGACTAAGACCCTAGCCGGGAACCGGAACCAGAGGAAGAAGAAGCCTTTAAAAGACAAAGCAGGCCAGGTAATCGTGACATCGGAGGGGCAGCTTCAACGCTGGCGGGAGCATTTTGAGGAGATCTTCCGAGTCCCAAACGACCCCGTTACTACGACACCTGCTGTCAGCCTGCCCGCACAAAGCCTCAACATTGACGTGTCTCCTCCCACGGGAGAAGAAGTAGTGAAAGCCATCCGATCACTCAAGAACGGCAAAGCGCCAGGAGTCGACCGCATCACGGCGGAAATGCTGAGAGCTGACGTGCCTACCGCCGCGAACGCGCTGACACCCCTCTTGCGGAACATCTGGTCAGCCGAAGAGCTACCCGACGACTGGAACAAAGGCCTTCTCATCACCGTACCTAAGAAGGGAGACCTCAGTGAATGTGGCAATTGGAGAGGCATCACTTTGCTCTCGATCCCGTCTAAGGTGCTCTGCAAGATTATCTTAGACAGATTAGCGAGGGCCGTTGAACCGCTTCTTCGCAAAGAGCAGGCTGGTTTCCGACCCAACCGATCGTGCACGGACCAGATCAATACCTTGCGCATAATCCTCGAACAGGCATCAGAATGGCAGAGGGAAATGTACTTGACCTTCGTCGACTTCGAAAAAGCCTTCGATACGCTGAGGTGGAGTTGCATCTGGGACCGATTGCGTGAAATTGGGGTCCCCGAGAAAATAACCAACATGATTAAGGCCATCTACGGGAAGTATTCCTGTAGTGACACACGACGGCCTTGTCTCGGAGGACATACCGGTGCACGCGGGTGTACGACAGGGGTGTCTTCTCTCACCTCTCCTATTCCTTGTTGTTCTCGATGGCATCATGAACACTACAATAAGCAACGAGCGCCGCGGCATAGAGTGGGGACTATCCAGCGTCTTGGAAGACCTGGATTATGCCGATGACCTATGCCTGCTGAGCCACACACGCGCCCACATGCAAGCCAAGCTAGACGACCTACAACGAGAGGCAAAGGAGACGGGATTGAAACTCAACACCCGGAAGACCCAGGAAATGAGGTGCGGGGTAACAAGCGCTTTGCCGTTGCTCATTGGCACAGAGGCTGTGGAAAGGGTCCACAAATTTACTTACCTCGGTAGTGTAGTGTCGGAAACTGGAGGGACCGAAGAGGACATCGCTTCGAGAATCGCCAAGGCAAGAGCAACCTTCGCACAGCTCCGCCCTGTATCGCAATCGCGGAAACTGACTAGGAGAGTTAAGCTCAAAATATTCCGGTCCAACGTAAAAACCGTGTTGCTGTACGGTTGTGAGACGTGGAAGGTTGCAAAGGCCATCTCGCACCGCCTCCAGGTCGTCATCAACCGCTGTCTTCGCCGTATTCTCGGTGTTTACTGGCCCGAGAAAATCTCCAACATAGAACTGTGGGAACGCTGCGGTGAGACTCCGATCGACCAGCAGATCAACCGCCGCAAGTGGAACTGGATCGGCCACACTCTCCGAAGGGACCCTGATCACATACCGAGGCAAGCCCTGGACTGGAATCCCCAAGGAAAGCGTAAACGTGGCCGCCCTAAACAGACCTGGCGGCGGACGATCATCGCAGAGGCGAAGACCATAGAGAAGACTTGGAGCGAACTGAAGCGCGAAGCTCAAGACCGGACGGGATGGCGGCGCACTGTGGACGCCCTCTGCCCCATCTAGGGGACACAGGAACATAAGTCAAGTAAGTCAAATAGTTACCCAGCGACAAAATCCGACAAAATTTCAGACATCGAAAAAATGATAAGTTAACTGGCTTCTAAAAAGGCAGTAAAAATATTAATAAATGTTTTTGTCTTTATTTTGGTTCATTTACATTTGCTCTATAATACTCAAGATAAATCGTACAAAAAAAGATAATGCATGCTTCATTTAAATCTACATAATTACTTCCGGGTGGAAAGTTTGTCGGATTCTTGACTAAATCATCTTAGAATAACATTTTCAAATGAAATCAACAAAAAAAACGCTATTATAAACTAATGTTTTTAAAACCGTATTTTGCCTGGAGTATAGGTACTTATTCTACGGATCCGGTCAACGAGGAATAATAATTTAATCTAAAGGTAAACGTAATAGAATAAATAGGGTTCAATCTTGGAATAAACGCAATTTTTCTTGATTGAATTGACACTTGTAGGCATAAATAAGTATTACGATTAAAATACGGCGTATTATGTAAAATTATATATATTATTGTATTCGACGTAAAATTGACAAAGTTTAATAACATATCATATGATATGACTTCTACAGTAAATATGGTATAGGTAGTATCCTACTTCCTACTAATATTATAAATGCGAAAGTTTAGATGTTTGGATATTTGGATATTTGGATGTTTGGATATTTGGATGTTTGTTACTCAATCACGCTTAAACGGCTTAACTGATTTGGAAGAAATTTTGCACGAAGATAGTTTATAGCCTGGATTAAAATATAGGGTAGTTTTTATCCCGGGTCCACACGAAGTCGCGGGCGGAAGCTAGTATATACTATGTTGTTAAATACATGATAGTGGATTCTTGTATTACAAATTACAATAAAGTGTATCAATTGTAGCCAAAGATAGATCATGCTTTTTAAATAAATGGAAACACAAAAGAATGAATGCCATATGACAAAAAGGGTATTTAGTGTAAGAAAAGAGGTAGGCCAAGGAAAAGGTGGAAAATCTGCGTGTGAGTAGATATGAATAGAAAGGAAGTGATGACGAGTCTAATCGCTTTTTTTTTTCTATCACATTTCTGTTACAATCGTGACTGATTCATCAACGCCAACGCACAGCCGAAACTACTGGGACTAGAAACTTGAAATGTACACCAGACCCCGTATCATGGTCGGCCTTATCACGCGATAAGTGACAAGATAGGAGCGTCGTCTCGTTCTATCGAACGGTGTCAGTCAGTGACGGACGCTCTATCCTTCCTAACTTCCTTTTATGACGTAGGCAAGGGATAAGACGGGATTTTTGGAAATTCCATCCCTAAGGGGGTTAAATAGGGGTGCGAAGTTTGTATGGGGGAAACATTATTATTTGAACTAGAGACTTGAAACTTTGTAGGAAAATTACTTATTAAGATAAAAAAAAGTAATTTCAGCGTTTTAGAAAATTCCACCTTTAAATAGGGTTGCAATGTTTGTATGGGGTAAACATTATTTTTTGAACTAGAGACTTGAAACTTTGTAGAAAGATTACTTATTAGGATACAAGAAAAGAGATTTCTGCGTTTTAGAAAATTTCACCCCTAAGGGGGTTAAAAGGGGGTTTTAGCTAGAGACTTCAAACATTGTAGAAAGATTACTTATTAAAATACAAAAAAGTAAATTTCAGCGTTTTAAAAAAAATATTTCCCTAAGGGGGTGAAATAGGGGTGCAAAGTTTATATTGGGAATACTTAATTTTTTGAGCTAGAGACTTTAAACTTTGTAGAAAGATTACTTATTAGAATACAAAAAACTACTTTTAGCGTTTCAAAATATTCCACCCCTAAGGGGGTTAAAAAGGGGTGCAAGGTTTGTATGCGAAACGCTTTTTTTTTGAGCTAGAGATTTGAAACTTTGTAGAAAGATTACTTATTAGAATACAAACAAGTACTTTCAACGTTTTAGAAAATTCCATCCCTAAGGGGGTAAAAAAGGGGTGCAAGGTTTGTATGAGAAAAACTTTTTTTTAAATTGATACTTGAACGGGATTTAAGGTTTATATGGAGACCAAGAAAATGTTAGTAAGAGATTTGTAACTTCGGTCTTAGCCTGTATGTTAAAAGACTACAAAACTGATTTCAGAGTTTTTTGAAAGTCATCCCCAATAGGGGTTAAAGGGGGTTCAAAGTTTGTATGGAGAGCAAGATATTTTTAAAGTAAGAGATTTGTAATTTCTGTTTTAGACTTTGAAATTGATTCCATAACGGGGTTAAAAACATTCATCCCTTAAATGGGCTAAAAAGAGTTGGATAAGTTTGTACGGGGAACAAGACAATTTTGAGTGAGGGATCTGTAAATTCGTTACTTAAAATTCATTCTGCAAGGAGGTTAAAAGGGAAGTGTATGTATGAGGAACAAGTAATTTTTGAAGTAAAGACTAAAGAATTCTTAGGTCATACCTACATATAGTATTATATGGCAAGCCGTTTATTAGTCAAAATACATAATCCAACTGCTAGCAGAAAAGTAGGTTAGGTTAAGTTAGAACCACGACCCTTACAGAACCGAACAGCTACCAGAAATGTAGGTTAGGATAGGTTAGAACTGCGATGCTCCCAGAACCGAAAAGAAGGTAATGATTCCTTTAACCTGCGGATTATTTTTGTTAATTTAAAAAGTTTATTTTTGATAATCAAAATAATTAGTTCTCTAACACCGTTAAATGGGGACGGCGGATGGAGATGGAAAGTTCTACGTCTTTTAGTATTAATTAAGTTTGCTTTCAAAACTATACAGGTAGCCCGGACTAACGTGAGTAAAACTACTGGATGGATTTAGGCAAAAATTTCCAGTAATGTAGCTTTCTTTAATATATTATGAAAAAATATATAATTTAAGCAGAAACGTCTGTTGATGATTCTTAAAATAGTTATATTTGTAAAAACGGAATTTTCAATTTAAATTTTGCAATTTAAAGTAATGAACTCATCTCACTGTTACCTTTTACGCTTAATCCCTGAACGGATTTAGATGAAATTTTCCGTACAGATAATTTGAGACCCTTGAAAGTATATAGGATAGTTTTTATCTCGGAAATCGTCCCTTAAGATGGTAGACCTTTGTTTGGGTCGGCGATAATTAAGGTTCCGCTTACAATAAATTAATAGCAATCATTTTTCTAAGACGGTAACAAGTTCTACGCGGACGAAGTCGCGGGCAACAGCTAGTTTATCATAAACTAGTTACCGACCTAGATATGTATACCAAGTTTCATGTTATTCTAGCATGACGTTTAAAAATGAGAACCAAACTGCGTTTGTATGGAGAGTCGGATGTCCATGGCGACCGTATAAACGTCTAACATCGCATACCAACATAATACCAATTTGCCGAGTCAAATAGATCTCCTGGAATCAAGTGGTAAAACACTATCGTTGACTGTCTTACTTACGCCCTGGGGCGAAACAGCGGTATCGAGCCTCCAAGTGAACAAGCTCGCTGTATGTAAATAGCGGAGTTACAAGTGGTAAAACCCTTTCGCCGCCCCGGGGCATGGATGCTAACTCCGCTCACCCCTGCTACGCGATAATATGCTAAAAGTGCATTTATGCCAAACATACATCGGTACATTTTATAATTTCATTGGTTCTGAGTGTTTAGGATATAGTTTTTTTTATGTCAATTCAATCAAATAAAATGCATCCAATTTTATTAATTATGCCAACATAAAATAAAATGCAATATATATGAATAGTAAAAATTAGAAAAAAAACAGTTTCTATTCAAATAACAATGCCATGCTTGCACATAGCCATGATTAAAATCTTAACAGAATGCAGCCATCATTCAAAAAAATATGCACAACCACCACGTTTATAAGAAAGTATATTTGAATTGTACGAATATTTTTGAACCCCTCATGGTCGGCCTTATCACACGATAAGTGACAAGATAGAGCGTCCGTCACTGGCTGACACCGTTCGATAGAACGAGACGACGCTCCTATGTTGTCACTTATCGCGTGATAAGGCCGATCATGACACGGGGTCTGGACGAGTTTTGAGCGGTCAGTCATTATTGCTACATAATAAAAAATATGCAAGTCATACTGTCAGGACACAAGGGCATATAGGATTACGACAATGACACAGTTAACACATAATATCAGCTAAAACAATAACACAACTGTCTCTTGAGATTTTTTTTGACCTCCGACCCATAGTGACACGCCTCACACGCATAGTAAGGACGGACCCTGTCACCTATGGAAGCTCGCAACACTTGGGGTGTCACAAGTGGATTACCAGCGCCTAGGTAGGTGGAGATTGGTATGTTGATAGTTTAACTCTAACCGAATCCGCCAAAGTCTATACCTACTTCAAAACGTAATTAGAGACCAAAAATTAAAATGAAAAAATACCCGACACTGGCTAACTTACACTCTTCCAAATGATGGATAGATAAGTTTATTTTGACGACGTACATATGTCAGTGCGAGGGCGGCAACTGGGACTCGAACGTTTGTACGGATTTGTTTTGCTGCTTTGAGCTAAGTATATACATTATTGCCGAGGCGCGGAAAGAAAGGGGTTGCCTGACGAGGTGGTTGGCAGGCCGAGGCTTGCCGAGGCCTGCCAAGAGAAGGGACGAGAGAGAAATAATACAAAGACATTACAAAAAGCAAATTGTGATATACTTACCTTATTAGGTAAGGTTATTAGGTATCACCGCGTTATTACGCGGTTATAATTCTTTCAATGGCGGTATTCACTTCACACTATATTTTACACTCAATGAAGTGTTTCAAGTAATTAAGTACAACACATTTAATTAATTTCATTATTCATTTATCTCAAATAAATAAATTTACTTACGGTTTAATACTTTTTAATTTCATTTTCTTCTAACCATAAACAATAAAGAGCGAAAAAAAAATTTCAAAAATTTCACCGTTGAAAACCGCGCGGCTCGCGGGTGATTTTCTTTGGCTGAACATGATTTTTCCTTAGTCGTCTCGCTTTAGTATGGCGCTATCAGGATTTTAAAAAGCTTAACGCAGCGGGAAACACACAGACAGACAGAATAGACTTATACTCCAGGGCAGGGAAGAGACTTAACTTTTTAAATGTTGGCGGATAAAAATTAGGCACTTCGTGTGTTCGTTTTTCAAGCAAAGTGCGACGCTTTCCGAGCATGTTTGAGAAAAAGTAGTTATTATTATGTGCATCAAGATATTTAATGCCCTTCCAGAAAGTATAAACTCTTTACCGCTCAGTCAGTTCAAAACACAGCTTCATTGTTGGCTCAAAAATCAAATGTTCTATACATTAGGTGATTTATTTGAATTTAGTGCTAAGTAGGAATAGGTGATACTTATAGTTAATTAGTTATAAGTGCACATATCATTTGCATGCTAGTATATGATTTAAATTAATATTTTGAAAGGTCATAATAAATAGTTGTATTTTAGTATTATTAAAACACCTAATTCAAGAACTGACAGATTAGCCGACCGCAGTGGGTTTCAAATGTGAGCATATGAATAAAGCATCATACAAGAAACCGAACTGTCGCTGCAAAAGCCTTTATCCTGACGTGATAATTTGTCAGCTTAGTAGGAATGGCAAAGAACAGGGTCGATTTATCTGACTAACAAACAGATCTAAACTTAATACCCATGTTTGCTTAGTATAACGGACGCCTATGAAAACTGTAGATATAGGTAATACGTTTATCCTATTTTCAGAGAGGTTCTTATATTTTTTTTATATGAATGATTAAATTCATAGTTTAGCACAACTAGAGTTTTTAGACATAATGTTAGTATGTATGTACCTCGAATGTAGGAAAGTGCTGAGTGCTGTCGAAGCGAATAATTGTGTTACACCTCCACTCCCACAGGTAGCCGCGCCGCAAGTGCAGTTGCAACACAAACAAGATTAGGAGCACGAACATTCCGAACAGCCCGGGCAGCAAACACCAGGGCCCGGAACTTCATGCTATGGATGTTTATAACTGTTCCATTGATTCAAAATCCAAAATATTTATTAAGCAAATAGGCCACGAGGGCACTTTTACAAGTCAAAATGTCTATCTATATATTCAAAATAATATGAGTACATTATTCATAATAGAATTAGTCTCCTAGTGTCAAAATTAAAATAATTATATTTAAATCTCATAGGTACCCAACTACCCACAGAGATGTATAAAGGTATCTATGTGTCAAAAACTAAGAAATAAAATAATACAATCAAGTGAAGACAGAGTGAAATCTCTCATATCAATTCCGCAGAACAGTGGAATGAAGTTATGCTTGTCGTCCTTGCAAACATGAACTGACCGGACTCCACAAACAGCACCCGTTCACGCGTATGACGCGTATCTCAGCCATTATTTAATAATCATTATTTTCCTGTTCCTCTGTGAGGGTAAACTATCTATAGCTCTCCCATTTTATTGAACCAGGGGTAAAAATAATACAATAACCTTCTTGAGTAGGGTACCCTTCCCGTCGTTCGTAAGTACCGTAACATACATGAAACATTAAACATGACTTATATTCACAAATATGTATAAATTCAAAAGATTTCAATGCGGTCAAAAACCTAATTTTAATACTTATGCATATAATAGTTACACCTACTAGTTAAGATGCATTTGACTAGCTTGTTAATAGAAATTCGATCTGCCTTATTGTATACTATTAGGGTATTTGTTTGACCTTGACAATAATGTGAGTGCAATCACCGGAACCCGACTGCAACTCGTTGCTCAACATTGGCACCGAGAAAACAAGCGACAATGTCTATAAAACGTGGGGTCGACATTACCGTGACAACAGAACGCAGCTTGGCAGCGCAACAATGAAGGCGATCCCCGCACTAGTGTGTCTGGCGGTGCTGGCCGCGCTGGCCACAGGGCGCGACCTGCGCGAAAAGCGCGAGGCAGACCTCGAACCCGCCGCCACCCATCACCACGAGAAGGGCGGCGGCCACGAGCACCACGCGCACCACCACCATGATCACGGCGGCAAGGGGGAGAAGGGGTACAAGGGTCACCACCACGACGAGCACGGCAAGAAGGGCCACCACCACCACGAGGGACACAAGGGACACCACGACGAGCACGGCGGACACAAGAAACACCACCACCACGAAGATGGCCACCATCATGAGCATCACCACGGTGAAAAAGGAGAAAAGGGACACGGATTCGAAGAGAAGGGTCATTACCACAAGGGCCACTCCACTAAAGGACACCACGGAGTCCACAAAGTAGACGAGTTCAAGAAAGACAAGCACTTCCACGACAAACATGGAGATTCCGGCTACCATGAGGGTCACGGGGGCCACCACGAGGAGCATGGCCACAAAAAGGGTGGCCACTTCCACAAGGGCCACAAGGACGGCGGCCACCACGAACACCACCACGGCAAGAAGGGCCACCACGAGAAGGGAGGACACCACCACGACCACAAGGGACACCACGACGAGGGCGGCCACCACGAGCACCACCACCACCACCATGACCACGGCAAGAAGGGCGGCCATGAGGACCACAAGCACTGGGGGCACAAGAAGGGACACTAAACCAAAGTCATTTAATTCAGGCGTAGATCATTTGTTATTTTTTTTACTACAATATACATTATTGTGTACGTCAATAAATTAATGTTGTTGAAATCGTACCAATGTTGTTTTGGTTTTCGTGCAGTTTTTATGGCAGAGATGGGGCAACTTTTTTTGTTATTCTGTCCCGTATACCAGGAGATTTAATACGATACATGCAAATGTATTATCATCAATATTAATTCCACCGCATGGCCCAATGTCACCATCAGTAATAATGAGATTACTTAATAACATTTAAGTAATGACATTACTAACATTACAGTGTTAAATTATTGAAAATCAATAATGAACGAAGGAATGACATTATTATTCAAGTCATTATAACTTAAATAGTGTTTGTACCGCAATGTGGACACCTGATATGGGGATGACACATAAATAATAAGTTTGTACCAAATTGTTCGGTGCACGATTAAGTGCTTACAAGCTTACCTAGGCCACCAAACCAAACCAAACCAAACGACACCAAAAATAACTAATTATATTGTCGTAATAGGCAATTAGACTTGGATATTAACCATACAAAAATACCCAATGATTTTTTGGTTGTGAATATTTCGTATGTAGACAGTTCTTTTTAGGGTTCCGTAGCCAAATGGCAAAAAACTGTCTGTCTGTCCGTCCGTATGTCACAGGCATTTTACTCGAAAACTATAAGGTGTATTTGAATACAATTTTGAGGATAGGTGTATTTTGTTAACCGCTACATAGTTTTGTAATTTAATTACTAAAAAAAAATTTTTTTAGGGGTGCACTCCATACATAAAACTGAAAGTCAATATTTTTTTTTTCATTGCAAGCCCACGTGTGGCACATCAATCATTAGGCCTTTCAAAATAAATATAAGGTTTCTCAGCAATTTTTTTGATTAAGTGAATAGAGTCGGAGATATTCGCCTCGAAAGTCACTAAAATTGTGTCCCCCCCCCCCCCCTCTAACTTTTGAACCGTGTATTTTAAAAATATGAAATAAATAATTCTCATAGGGCTTATTAAATTCTTTCAGCGAAAATTGTTTTGAACAAGATCGGTTTAAAGGTTTTTGAGATAATTCCTAAAAAACTGCCTTCCTTAAAGAAAAGGACGTAAATGCCATAAGATTTCAGTAACGATACGACCTTTTTAATAGGCACGGAACCCTCGTTGTGCGTAGTCCGACACGCACTTGGCCGCTTTTTTTATTAAAATTTTCGTTTATTTCCGGCTTTTTTGTCGTTAGGCTCATAATTTATTGAAGTTCCATTAGGAATGCAAAATCACCATAAAAAAAACCAAATCGGTTTAGTGTGCTTATAAAACACTAGCTGTTGCTCGCGACTTCTTCCACGTAGAACTTCAGAAAAATGATTGCTATTAAATTATTCTAGGCACTGTACCTATAGAAGGGATGATTTCAGAGATAAATACTATCCTATATCCTTCCAAGGGCCTAAACTTATCTCTAAATTAGTAAGTCCCAGATAGATTTTTGCGATTTTGAATTCAAACCCCGATTTATAAAAATAAAAAAAAAAATTATGCAAATCCGTTCAACATTAGGTACATTTTTCACCCTTAGAGGGAGTATTTTATCCTGTAATTTAAATGGCACCAAACGGGCAGCATATCCTTCAAATTAAAAAAAGAATATTCCAAATCGGTTAATAAATGAAGGAGTTCAGAAGAAAAAAACTTGAAAAAAAAAACAGTCGAATTAAGACCCTCCTTTTTTAGGGTTCCGTAGTCGACTAGGAATAGGAACCCTTATAGTTTCGCTTTGTCTGTCCGTCCGTCCGCGGATAATCTCAGTAACCGTTAGCACTAGAAAGCTGAAATTTGGTACTAATATGTAAATCAATCACGCCGACAAAGTGGTAAAATAAAAAGTGTTTTTTTTTTTATTTTAATAGGGTACCTCCCCTATACGTAACGTGGGGAGTGTTTGTTTTTTTTTCATTTCAACCCTAACGTGTGATATATTCTTGGAAAGGTATTTAAAAATGAATAGGGGTTTGGTAAAATCATTTTTGATAATGTTAATATTTTCGGAGATAATCGCTCCAGAAGTTAAAAAAAATGTGTCCCCCCCTCTAACTTTTGAACCATAAGTTTTAAAAATATGAAAAAAATCACTAAAGTAGAACTTTATAAAAACTTTCTAGGAAAATTATTTTGTACTTGATAGCTTGAATAGTTTTTGAAAAAAAATACAAAAACTACGGAACCCACACTGAGCGTGGCCCGACACGCTCTTGGCCGCTTTTTTCAAGACGCTTCAAAACGACAAGGCGCCGAGCGGCGGATGGCCGAGGAAGGTCAAAGAAAATCTAGTACGGAGTGACCTTGGCTAGTCGGACACCGTGCATCCGGCACTCATCCAGCCAGATCGGTGTGATTTCGGTCTGGATTTCAGACTGAAATCACACCGCCAGTATTTAATAATAATAATAAATATTAGGAGACAATCTTGTGCAAAACAGGACACAGCACACAGCACAGCAGTATTTGACAGGTATATCCCCACTACGAAGTCTCCTGATTCTGATAATATGGATGAAATAAGTACCGATCAAGGAATGGGGCGAGCCTTCGTGAACAAGAGTAGGTAGGTACCTACCCATCGTGATAAATATGTTGCGTCGTTTGTAAAACTTGCATTTATCCGCATGATTGTTATCCAATCTTTAGAAGACGGCATCTCTTTATGAACAATCCTGACAAGTAGGTAAACAATTTCAGAATAAATATAAATGCATTCGGGTAGTTGGAAAATGATAAATACGGAAATATTATAGGTAAATTTGAAGCCAGTAATTGCAAATACGCGAATTTGTAAAATGCATTAACAATACGAGTATAATTTTACAGCCACCATAAAAGTTGGCTATAAAATAAAGCGACGACGTAGTCGATGTAATTTGGACCTTATTGCCAATATAATATCAGGACCAAAGGCTAAAAGTAATCAAACTGAGTTAAGTATAAACACGAAATTCTATGTTCGGGTATTTCCATCTCTATCGCACTCACAATACTCGACTGACAGGAATGCATGTATACGAACTTCGAGTTTTGTTTGCCACTCCAGAGGAGTTTCATCTCAGTTGGCAAACCTTAAAGGCCGAGCCACACCGACTGCGTGTGCAACACGTATGCGCAGACGTAAAGCGGGACACCGGGTTACGCGAACGTCTATTACCTACGCGCGCGTCTACGGCGTGCCTGCTGCAGAGAGCTGCACACGCAATGCCTGCGCACGTGCACTACGTGCAGCTCTGTAGCGATACAGTACTCTCTATTATACTGTGGCGTTACCAACCGACATTTGCACGCAAACACGCTTCGGACGATAAAGTCATAAAAAAAAAATGTCATAATGATGCGTTCTCGGTCGGAAAATAATCAAAGTCCGAAACGTTATATAATCCGGGGCCCTTTATCTCAGCAATTATCAAGTTTACAAAAAAGTTGTTTAAACAAAACATGCTTATTTTTACACGATCTTCACAATAAGACCATAAAAACATGGCACTAATACCCTACTAAGAACTGTCCCACAGGGCTGAATGCCCGTCCAACCAGCGCGTAATGCTGTCTGCGGCCCGCTACCCTGTGGGCCGCGGGCGCCCGCTGGAACGCACGCGGTGGAATACTGAACTCGATTCCGAAAGCCTATCCTGCCTAACCCTTAATGAACCCTTTAGGAACTTCGATAAGATCTAGAACTCAGCAGGACTAATTGTTACGAATCCACGAGTAACTTTTTGGCGATACGATTCGTTCGCATCTCTCACTCGATCAATAAGGGTACCTACAATCTTTCTCAAATCGTACTAGCCCCGTACCTAGTTATCTCAATAAGGCTTGTGTTATGGGTACGGGCGACGATATATTGAATAGAGATATAAAACTTAAACACACAAAAACATTCAAAACTCAGTAACAAATATTAATAATCATCATTCATCAGATAAATATTTGCCTTTACCGTGATTAATCTAGGACCGTCAGTTTAGCAGGCAGAGTCACTTACCCACTAGGCTAAACCACTTAAAATGGCATCTCCCTGTCTGCAGCTGTATATTACCATAACATCCTCGAAAGTTATGCGGAGCAGTGGTTGGGCACTCCCAGGTGACAGTCCGAGCTAAGTAGTCGAGCTAGCCTGCTTCCGTTGTGGCAAACATTGAAGCCGTGTTCTAGACACACTAAGTGGTGCAACTATGTTGATATTTACTTAAACCATCTCTCGTACCGTAGACAAAAGTATGAACGCCGACAAAGTGGTATCTTAATAGACACGTTACTGACGCTGGGATTTTACGAAAAAAAGATATTATACAGAGAACGAAAAAAAATAAACCATCATCGTCTGTAGCCCTAGTCGCCGTCTGTAGTCGGTATACCTACTTACTTACTGAAATAGTAGTTTATTCAACTGATCCATAATGAGTAATGAGATGCCTTAAAACACGAGTGTGGCTTTATGAAACAAGCGGGAGCGAGTTTCATAATAGGATCACACGATTGTTTTGAGGCTAATTATGTACAGTTGCATACACTACTTTATCATACTGCACACATGTCATAAGTACTCTAAGATGGGTTCACAATTCCACTTTAGTAACAGCAAAAAACCAACAAAAAAATGACAACAGCAATGGCGGCAATTCGATCCTCCGTCAAGTCGAATGGTTTTTTTTTAATCATAGACAAACGAATGAAGTCCTTATACTCATGACACTCGAGATCAAATGTCGTGCGTAAATATTAAAAAAACATACTAAATTGACGTTTCGTATCGATAACTGTTTTAATATCTATGGATACTAGAATAGAGACCCATTTGAGTTTTGGCAGCTGTTCCAAATTTAAACTCATAAAGTTACAAAAATCTGTACTGTTATAATACTTATAATATTAAAGTACAGATTTTACCTACTACCACAGACAAGAAAGTTTTCATAGTAAAATCGGTTGTAATAATGCTGGTCATTTCCTACGGTTTCTGAACGCATTTTAGAGCACTAATGATACCTATACTTACGGACGTAGCTAAAAACTGGCTATGTCCATCATTTGGAAGAGTGTAAGTTAGCCAATGTCGGTTATTTTTTCATTTTAATGGCAATTTTAAGGTTATTTTTTTGGTCTCTAATTACGTTTTCAAGTATATGTGCGTAGATAAATGATTTAAACAGGCTATTTGAAAGTTTATAATATTACTAGCTGCCCACGTGGTGTGACGGAACGCAGGCAAACCTGCGGGATATCATAGACTATGACCATCCGGAAACTCCATTCTACACACAGGTGGAAGTGGTTCTAGGTAGATATTAGCAATTACATACAAACTTACAAAGCTATAATCTCAAAGACTTTTCCTCTTATATATTATAGTAATAGGCTTCTGCCCGCGACTCCGTCCGCGTGGAACTCGTTTATATCGTATCTCCATATAAACTTTCACCCCCACTTCATCCCCTTGGGTGATGATTTCCGGGATAAAAACTATCCTATGTCCTTCCTCAGGATTCAAACTATCTCTATACCAAATTTCATCCAAATCGGTTCAGCGGTTTAAGCCTGAAGAGGTAACAGACAGATAGACAGACAGACACACTTTCGCATTTATAATATTAGTATGGATAGTATGGATAGATTATCTTTCATCTGATTCTGGATAAAATTGAATTTAGGTTATTTTGGCAGGTTTAACCTGAAAAGAGAACCCTTTTTGTAAAATTGAATTTAGGTAATTCTGGCAGGTTTAACCACAGTTTAACAGTGAACCATTTTTGCTGTGCACTGTCACAAACGCAGGCACGTAGTCCTAGTACAATCTCGATGGTTGGTTGATTGTCGCCATCTTGGCGAGAGTCACGTCTATTTGATTTTATAATGGTTTAATTCGTTATTAAGTAGTAGTTAATTTATACACTTACTGACTCTGGCAAAGGCCCTCGAGGCTGCCATTTCTCTTTTATAATAATAATAATACAATCTCGATGATGATACGACGACTCAGGAGTTAAGTCAGTGCCAGAAGTAAGATGATTGTGTTTCGAAATTAAGTTAGTTGACCGAGCACCGGATGATACTCAGGTCGAGCACTCTATAAACCGCGGTGCATGTGGGCACAGATTAACGTTCATAGTAACGGGAATATTATCTCATTGTAAGGTACAAAATCACTGAGTATTGCGATCACTGAAGCGTCAACTAATAGTACATTACTACAGAGGCCGGGAAGTAAGGGGTTGCCGGCCGAGTACATATAGACGGCCGAGAGTAGGAGGTCGGATAGTTATGAGGCTGGCAACCCCTTTTCACGCCGAGGTACGTATAAGTAGTGCTTTTCTCAAACATGCAATGAGATAAATTAAAAAAACTCCAAGAAATCACACTTTAATTTTCATGGCTGAACGCCGTGATCCAGTGGCACAAATTCTGGATTAAAAATTTTAAAAAACCATCTGCAGGCCTAGGCCTCCAATTTTGCATGAAATGTCTCTCGGTTCGCTGCGCCCGAAACGTGACACTTCGAAGCCCATTATGAAGAACACAACGTCAATATTTTCATTGCATGTTTGAGAAAAAATAATTTACCTACCTGCAATAACTTTATACACGTTGAGTAACATTGATTAACGTTACATAGGTAGGTTTTACTTTAAACATTAATATTCTCGAAAATTATGAATACTTTTTCCTCGCCGAAAAGATATCGGGATACCGAGTCACAAGCTGTCGGGGTAAGTAGATATCAAAATCAAAAAATGGCCTAAAAACACACATAATACGCAGGAAAAGAAGGCGGTCAAGTGCAAGTCATACAATTGATGTCATGATCATGATCATACAAAAGAAAACAAAAGATGCCTTCTTTGTTGACTTCGCGGCCCAATAACTTTCAATCATACTTTCGTCTGTAGACAATCTTGACTTTAATATGGTTTCAATTTTCTATTCAACATTAACAAAACTTATCTCACAAAGGTGCACTTCTAATCCCTAAGCTTTCAAAAATACTTTTACTTCTACCTATGAACCCGAACGCAGATTTGTTCAACCAATATCGTCATTAATTAGGTATACCATCGTTACTAATTTGTCTCATATTAACGAATAGATCTGATATGATTACAATCTTATTTAAAAAGAAGGACCGTTACCGGTAAGGATTGGTTAAACGGAACCCAAAAAACTGGAATCTGCCAACCATAGATTTTTATCTAAGAACTTTTAACTAACCTTTTTACTCGCCTTACTGCAGCGCGCAGGACGGGTAATTTGTAAAATTAAATTTGCGCTGTGGGGAAGTCTCTCTGCAGTGGTACTTAAGTATGATTTATGATTCATCGCAGAATACTGATCATTCGGCACTTGGATTGAAAATCCTTTGACTGATAGGCAAGGAGCGGGTGAGAGCACACTTGCTAGTTCACACGTACACGAGCCTTTCATACCATAACGCAGGCTAAAGTAAAATGGCTTCAGTGATCTTACACTTAATCACACATAATGGATCCATCCAGTCCTTTTCAGAGTAATTTGCCTACCATTTAAAGAAAATGTCTTTGATCCATCTAGTTCTTTGAATTAAAACGTTTCAAAAATGAAGACCGCAGCATAATTCTAATAACAAAGAACGAGAGGCCAGGTCGCCGGTTTTACGTCGACGCGGATTTGTTGGCGAAAAAGTACTCAACTTAGCTCAAATAACGGTCTAAAGTAAACCTAAATAAAGAACCCTGCGGTTACTTAAGTAAATAAGCTGCAAACACCTTTGCGCAGCTCGCAATATCCTAGGATTACGAGCCAGACTCCACACCGGTCGCCGGTCGCCGGTCGGCGCCGGCTCAGCGATTGCAGTTGAGAAGCTACGACACTATTGCATGGTGGCCAGTTGTACCACATCATGGATGAAACATTAATTGGTGACTCTGCCAGGACCATGTCTGAATTTAATTCGTTAATAAGTCCACAAGTGCTAAAAACGCATGCTTTATTTTAAAGAAACCAAAGTAATAGAGAGATTTTGTATTGGAGGCAAGTACTTACTTATTTTGTACATACCTAAATAAAAAGATGAGATTATACGAGGGCTGCTCGCTGGTTGTTCTTACGTATTTCTCCAAACACTTCCGGCAAACAAATGGTCGTGTACCACCCTGAATTAACCGTTTAACGATTTTCTAATGGCACTGTAGCCACATGGCCATCAATACTAAAAAAGTAGGCCACCATTTTCTTCAAGGTTCTTTTTGCACGATTTCGTAGGGTTTGGTTAATTTTGAAACACCCACACTGTTTATTGTTGTATAGTTACGGGATATAGATCCAGGATTCGTCATCTGTGTAGATATTACCTATAAACAGCCTTTGAGTCACCACAGTTATTTTTCTTGCACCATTCGACGCGAGCCTCTTTTTGATCCTAAGTTAAGTTGTGCGGTTGGATAGGAACGCGAACAAATGTTTTTTACAGCTAAATGTTCATGTAATATCTTATTAATGGTCGTCATACATATTCCCAGAGTCGCCTCTATCTCGCGATACGTAACATGTCGGTCATGCATTATGAGTTTTCGCACAGCTTCTATATTTTGTGGTACAACGACCGTTTTCGGGCGACCTTCCTTAACTTCGTCCGTGAGCATACTACGTCCACGATTCAACTCACTAAACCAGTGATACACAGTAGTTTTTGACGGAGCTTAATCATATATTGATTATACGCGATTAAGTCCCGTTTAGTATAAATAATGGAGCTTAATAATCATCACCAAAAGTTGAGTTAGTTGCTCTATGCATTGTTGTTGCGTTAAGCCACGCCGAAAATCGCAATAATATATAGCATTAATATTTTCAAGATCCATTCTGGCAACGACATGACATTTTAAACTGTTTTAAACCCTCCAAAAACAAAAGACTAGCGTACATGAGAAAAAAAATATAGCGGCTATTATTTAAAAAAATATATTTTACCATGGAGAGATATAACGCTTAAAAAGTTTAGAATCCCGGATTCCGGATACATAAGTAGCAGCCCTTGCATGCCTTCATAATTTATACTTTTAATTAGCTAAGTACCAAATCACTTTGACGACTGCTTTAGTCTAGTTGGTAGTGACCCTACCTACGAAGCAAGAGGTCCTGGGTGCGAATCCCAGTAAGGGCATTTATTTGTGTGATGAGCACGAATATTTGTTTCTGAGTCATGGATGTTTTCTATGTATTTAAGTATTTATTTATCTATATAATTATGTTTATCGTCGTCTAGTACCCATAGTACAAGCTTTGCTTAGTTTGGGACTATTTATAGGTCGATTTGTGTAAGATTGTCCCCAAATATTTATTTATGTATTTAAAGACATGGCAGCTAAAGATAACTGTCTGTAACGTGTTATATTTAGGTAGGTATCTGTTGCGAACGCATGCCTTTTTAGGATTCCGTACTCAAAGGGTAAAACGGGCCCTATTACTAAAACTCCGCTGTCCGTCTGTCACCTACAGCTTGGTGACAGACGGACATGAACCGTGATAGTTAGACAGTTGAAATTTTCAGAGATGATGTATTCTGTACACATACCTAAGCTTTATCCCTACCTAAATTCGGTAACTCAAATACTTAAGTCAAATCTTGCCAGTCACTTACCTTCATAAACGATACCATATAATACCACTACTGCACACATCTATCTTTCGCCCAAACTATTTTTGCAATAATGAGAGCCTTTTGGAAAATTATAAAAGAGTCAATTTACATTCAAGTTTTATTTGTATGTAGTTCAACGAAACTACATCCATCACGAGCATCGGCGCCGACATATGTTCCTTAGCAACCTTCAAGACAAGGGTAGACTTGGCCTTCTTCGGAGTCTTCGTAGAAGTGGACATTGAACATCCATCACCGGCATGAGCGCCAACAATATTACATGTAGGTACGTGCAGTATAATGTGACAACTACCTGTACATATAAACAACCGTGATTCACACAGAAAGGTATTATTTTGTTTGTATACTTACAAGTTTTTTGAATGAAGCCGGACCAGAGGGGCTAGCACGCTAAGTTTTATGTCGGACATAAAGCATTCGTCCCATTCTGGCCAATATGCGAGTGCAAGAGGGACAAATGCTTTATGTCGGACATAAAACCTAGTGTGCTAGGGGGGCAGGTAATACTGAGTAGCAGCGTCTTCTTTCTTTGGGACTCTATTTACTAGCGACACAACCTTCAACCGAATTGAATCGGTTTCGCTCGCTCTTAACAATATTTGTAAAACTAACATGTTTACATAGTTAATACTTATATCCAATTCGAATTTATCCGTTTTTCATTCCAGAATGGAGGCCTTATTTTGTTTTTTCCGTGATACAGGCGATAAAATTAACTTGGAACTCATGCAATTATACAAATAGCGCCTACAAATTCTGTGTGGGCAATGTTTTAATTGCTACTATTGACGTAAAGTGCCATTTGTATACATGGCTCCAATATTAGTATAATTCCTTTACAATTTTCGCAGACGTTGCAAAACCCTTCGTTAGCGTTCCAATTTTCCGCTCCGTGTATTGGAATAATATTAAGAAAATTAACAATGTTGGTGTGGTGATAATTATTTGTCGTTATTGTGATTATTATTGAGCAACTTATGTTTATGCTGTAAAAATACCCTGACCAAACCGTGACAATTAAATAATAAAAAGTGATATGCCAGTAGCATGAACACAGAAAGATAATAAAGGACAAAGCATTTCAATAAAAAGTGAAGCTAATAAACTACTATAATTTGCGAAAAGCGCACGCACTGCAGTCTAGTAATGTTTTCCACACTCGTTCTAGAAATTCATCATGCACACACCGAAGAAGAAGGAGGAGGAACCGTAGTCAAGAGCAAACATGTCTTGTAACTTGTAACCAACTCTTGTCATAGAAATAACCTCAAAATAGTTCTGCGCGAGCGCATTAGTGTCGATGACAGATGAAGTAAATAGATAGTAGCAGCGGACTGTATGCAGTCCCTCTTGAACTCATAACCACTAATAACGGAGCGCTGTTGCACCGGCACTTGATCATTTTCCTCATAGCTCTGGCGAGCTTTGTCGCCGGCGTGTTCGTAAATTCGTCGCCGGCACACGTATCCACCGGAATCCACCGGCAGCAGCCACTCGCTCGCTGGATTAGGAGTGATGGCGGCAGCACCCATAAATCTGTTTCGAGCGTGATGTCACTAAGCTCCACACTCGCTCCCTAATTAGTTTAAAAGCGATCGATGGATCACGCGCTTATAGATTTATATTGTGCAGTTTACGCTACACGGCGCTAATTTTGTCCGATATTTCCGCAGTAAAGCGTTAACATTTTCATAAAGCTTTAACATTTTATGTGCGGAAATTCAACGGTATAAAATAACTTTATTTTCTTTACTTGTTTAGCTTAGCGGCCTCTATAAAACAGATTATCAATAATTTATTTCAGCAAATTTGTCACTAAAACACAACACAACTTGCTTGTTTACTTTTATTCTTTTGGAATATACATTAGATCTATTTCATATATAATTAATTTACTTTAAAAACAAAGTTTTAACCGACTTCAATTTAGTATTCCGCCAAGCCACGATAACATTTCCACATTTGTTTTCCAATTTACCACATGAATTGATTTCCGAGAGCAAATGCGTTGATTATTAGAGAAAAAAAACCCAATCGCTGTATGTGGCCCGATTATATTTGAGGACTTCCGTCGATTCCACAAGGATCACCTTTGGCACTTAATTAGTTGCTATTTCAACGGAATCTTATCTGACGAATCTGTGACTACTTTTGTACTTTTAGGTACATAATTGAGGAATTCCATAAGTCATCTGTGGTCTTCATCATCAATTCCACTCCACCAAATTTATGATTTTCGGATTTAAATACACGAGATATAATAGAAAATACCAAAATCACTACACGCGTGCCTAATATAATTGAGGAATTCCCTCAATTCCTCATGGATCCCATCATCCAACTGAATTTAAAAAAAAATGGGACCCACCTGGAAGCATATACTTACAAACAAAAAAAAATTACGAATCGGCTCATCAATATGACGGAGTTAGGTAACAAACATTGAAAAAAAAAAAAAAAATACAACCGAATTGAGAACCTCCTCCTTTTTTTTTAAGTCGGTTAAAAATAAATTATACACAAAACTACAAATAATTAATTATATGTATGTTTTATATACATGTCTTTTATTAGCGGCAACATGATTACAAAGCTCTTAGAAACATAATTGGCACTGGTTTTGAAATTATTCATTTGGCAATTTATTGAAGTCGAGAACGCATAACTACGTCTGCGAATAGAACTAAGGTCCCGACAACTTGATCCCCGCTTTCATGTGTCGACGCTTTCATCATCTTTTAGATCTACATTTCCAGACCAATGGAGCATCTCATTTTCCCATTTTGCACGATTATTATGCTTCCGACCGATCCAATCGCTCGAACCATACGCAAGTACGCCACGAACCGTAAAAGATAACGTGACTAACGTCGCTGTAAATATTCCCACCACGCGAGTTCCTTATACTCGTATTTGAAAACGCACAAGCAAATGAACGTGCATTCCTTAAATGTAAGATTTTTTACATATTTTACGTTTCTAATATCTCATGAGTCATGAATAGTTCTAGGTCAAAGTTGCAAGCTAATAGCTTTGATTCACTTGGTGCTAGGTGGTGCGGTTTTCGCCACATTTATTTTTCACTGATAATTATTTTATGGTGGAATAATGGGCGTAACCAGTAAATTGCATGACAAAACAAGGCGGTCAAGATTAAGGAGATTAATTAATTTTAGTCACAACTTAAACAGTAAAAGATTAGTAGACGATTAATATTTGGTTGAATTTGAATGGCCTTATCTATGATTGCTTAAACTTAAAAGAGTGTCTGCTCTTCTACGAATGTTAGGAAACCAATTGCGAAGCCCATCCCTGCAATATTTAATAATTTTAGCAAAACAAGTGATTGTTGTACTCTGTCTAGAGGCAGCATTACTATGTGGGCCACGTATTTCATAAGTGGCATGTCCTAGCGTCTGGCCTGTGGCGTGTGCATAGCGACCGGATATTGCCGTCGGCTGCCTACACTTTATCAATATTTAGCTTGCTTATGCACTGTCATATCTGCTCTGGACGCAGATTGAATCTTGTAATCAAGCGAAACGGTAACGAACATGTAGCCAATATTACGCAAAAAAAAGATTCTTACGGACTTTCAAACGATGAAAATCATTTAATATAATACGATAGATTACGAAATAATGGATGTCAAACTAAACTTAATGCATTGAAGAATATTAATAAACGTTAACTGTCTCAGAAACATCCACGATTTTAACGCTAGTAAATAATGGGTGGAACACGCGAGGGAGGAAGAATCTCCAAGAATTCATCTAAAATGTGTTAATAATTGTTGATTAGATAGTTATTCATTATTCTCAGGTATTTCAGGTGGACATAGTGGAAATATAAACGCATTAATTACAAATTACGTATTGAGAACTCGGTATTAGAAACAATCAATAAAGACCTGTTAGTACAATAAATATCATGAATATTATTATTGTTTAGGCTATATCACAATGACAGACGATTATAACTTAATATTAACATAAAAACAATGAAATACCTTGAAAAGAGCGTTTTCCAAGCAACAAAATCGTGCGGAAAGTGCCACTTTTTCGCACTAGTGCTTTTTACTTTACTAATTTTTTTTTAATTTTCAAGTCGGTCGTCAGCCCGACACAATAGTTATTTACGATACAAGTGCCGAAAATAGGAAATTCGCAACGAGTGGAGATAAATTAAAACACGACCGAAGGGAGTGTTTTAAATCGACACGAGTTGCGAATTACCTATTCGCACGTGTATCGTACAACGTTTTACTGTACATATGGCTCTTTAAAGTTTCGACATATGCACGAAAAGTGCTCTTTTCCGCACTAGTGCGGGAAAGTAGCACCAAATGTACTGTAAAGAGTTTTTATTACTCGAGAAAAGTTTTACAAATATTTCAATTACACGTTTTCTTTCATATAAAAGGTACATAAATACTAATAATGCATAAAATGATTTATTAATCTTTTTGAATTTTGAATTTGGTCAATAAATAAATTAAAATATTCACTTACTTAATGTGTTTGGCTGAACGCATATCTTTCTTATGCCTTTTGCAATACGACAGTATGGCGACTTGCACATGCGCAATGCGCATATGTTGACCGCGCATGTATATAAAAAGCCCGCCATTGTTGTGATTGTTGTTACTTTGGAGTTATTTTATGTAAATATGTTAAAAATGTCGAGTGAAAGTGACTAATCAATAATAATAATGATTTATTGCGTTTCAATAGTGTCAGTATGTTTCTTAGAAAGTTAGAACGACGACGGTACAGAGTCTTTTTGTTGTTTAATAAATTGAGTTACTCAAAATTAATTGTGTTCCAAAACCACAATACAATGGTTTTAAATTTTAAGTGAATAAGCTTGATAGCAAAAGATGTGGAGAAGTTGTTAAATGCAGTTCCAGATAATAAGTAGGTACCTGACAATCTACCTAGGTTCTTCAATTTTAACCTATCTATTTTAAACCGACATTTCAACATTTACTATATTTCCTCACACAAGGCATAGTAAAACGTTGTATGATACACGCGCGTAAAGATGATTTCCGACTCGTGTCGAATTATAAAAATGACACTCGTCGGAAATCACCTACTTTCCACACTTGTAGCATAAATAACTATTTTAGTAATTTATTGACTTTGTTACATGTTGACATGTTTGCGTCTTAGCTAGGCTACAATTTCACGGCTTTTCTAACTTTAGATTCCAAAGTGCCTGTTTAGCGCGTCTAAATTCAAAATTATTGTGTCTCAAATTGTTAACCGGATCCAGTTTTATAACTATGAATGAAATATTTTTTTGTTATACTTAAACCTATAAATACTTATTTTAATTTTGTTTCATAGATAAGATTCATCGACGCCCTCAACTAGGTAATTTACATACATCCATACAATCTATACGCTTAATCCACTGAACCGATTTAGATGAAATTTGGTATAGAGATAGTCTGAGTCGCAGGGAAGGACATAGGATAGTTTTTTATCCTGGAAATCATCCCCTAAGGGGGTTAAAGTTTGTATGGAGCTACGATATAAACGAGTTCCACACGAACGGAGTCGCGGGCAGAAGCTATTAACTAATATGGTTTATGTATTACAACACTGTCAAATTAGGGCTCAAAATATATTCTCCGTCCAAAACTTAGTTTGAATGTTAACAATCCTATGTTAAATTCAGTAATTATTTAGATAGCAGATAGAGAACACTACTTCTTGTAGTCTATCCGATTCTTTCCTCTACCTTCGATTTTGTACAGTTTTTAAAACAAAAAGGTTTTGCAAATTTGGCTGACACGCTACCAAACAATACGTGCATAAACACTAGTATTTATCAGGAGGATACCTAGTCCAGTGCACTAGGTCTGCAGGTACTAGAAATTCGATATTTATCAAACAAACTTTCAACCCTTTTATCATCATTGGCTAATACTTTTACTCATCTATGTGACGGGTCAGGTACAGCCCCCCAAAGGTAGTAGTGTTGTGCTTGTTACTATGGCACATGTTTGGATGAAGATTATGCAATTTAATTTTAATCTCTCCTTAAGACATGCTAATATGATACCCAAAGTACTACCTAAACGTTGTATAGCCGTATTACAATCCATACTAATATTATAAATGCGAAAGTGTATGTGTGTGTTTGTTTGTTTGTTTGTTTGTCCGTCTTTCACGGCAAAACGGAGCGACGAATTGACGTGATTTTTTAAGTAGAGATAGTTGAAGGGATGGAGAGTAACATAGGATAGTTTTTATCCCCGTAATCATCCCCTAAGGGGGTGAAATGGGGGGGGTAAAAGTTTGTATGCAGCTGCGATATAAACGAGTTCCACGCGGACGGAGTCGCGGGCAGAAGCTAGTACTAAATAATCCTATAATGGTTCCTTTTGAGGTACCTAACCTTTAAAAATACATGATTTTACAGGCACTTCATCCACACATTCCCTAGAGTATAAAAAATCGAATTAAATATATTAGGGAACAATCTTACACAAATCGGTAGTCCCAAACTAAGCAAAGCTTGTACTATGGGTACTAGACGACGATAAACATACTTATATAGATAAATAAATACTTAAATACATAGAAACATCCATGACTCAGGAACAAATATTCGTGCTCATCACACAAATAAATGCCCTTACCGGGATTCGAACCCAGGACCTCTTGCTTCGTAGGCAGGGTCACTACCAGCTAGGCTAAAGCAGTCGTCAAAGATTGGTACATTATTAATTAAGAATAAGTAGTACATTATTGCCGTGGCCGGGAAGGAGGCAATTGCAGGCTGAGCATTTGTTTAAACGGACGAGCTTGCGAGTCCGTTTAATTATAACACGAAGCCTGCACTAAAAAAATACTAAATTTATGTAAACTTTAAATATCGTTGCACAACGTGAAAATATTTACGATTTCCCGCCGTTTTTTTTTTAAACAGAATCGCAAGTGTATTTTTCTACCAAAAAAACGCAAACTATTTGAGACACATACAAAAACGTCGTGTTTGCAACAGAAAAATACGAGTTGAATTGGCTGAATACGAGCTGTGCCGTGTTATATATGCCAGTTTCTACTTTTTAAAAAATTTGGTACTCGACAAATAAAGGAATTTATATATAACATTCCAGGCGGCCTACAATGTTTTTTATTTTTTAATTTAGATCTGACCTTAAACTATATACTTTACCATCCAATATGTAGCGAGTTATGCTCACTTTGCGGGCCATTTTTGAGAAAATAAACATACAGCCCAATTTCGATAACTTTCATAAAAACGTAATATGTATGTTACTTGGAAACAATACGCTTCGAAATGGTACCTCTTACTAAACACCGACATATGTGATCTACTTGGTAACTAGGGTCTATTATGTAGTAGGTCTCTTCGATCTAGATTTTTATAAGCTTTGTACTCATTAAATGCATTAAATACGTGCATCGGCCGACTGTCGTGGTCATGAGCATGGCAACCGTCCGGTTCAGTCTCGTGTCAACAATTCATCTAGCCTGATTTAAACACATATTATAGGAATAGGTAGGCAAGTCCAATAAAACGAATTCCAGTACTTCATATTTCTGCGGCCGAAATAGTTGTTTTCCGGTTAACCAAGTACTTATTCTATGTATTCAAAATAAATCAACATCACTAGTTTAATTAGAGATTAATTAGACAAACCGCCGCAACTGTTTTGGACTAATTAAGAATAAAACAACGGGCCGGTTTCGCTGTAGCCACGCAAATACAAGCTCGTCATTCACTAAACTATTCTCCGCTGAACTGTTGATGGACCGAGTTATCTGTGACATCCAATTGCGAATAGTTGTCACAAACATAGAGGCCACATTATAAAATGTCGAGTCACGCCTGATTGAGAATAGTGCATGGCGACACACTAAATTGGTTTCAGTTTTACTCGTGGTTGACCGGTAACGATTATACTATAGGTAGGTATATATATATTTGTTCGACTAGTTGGTAGTGATAGTGACCCTGCCTACGAAGCAAGAGGTCCTGGGTTCGAATCCCGGTAAGGGCATTTATTTATGTGATGAACAGTAATATTTGTTCCTGAGTCATGGATGTTTTCTATGTATTCAAGTATTTATTTATCTACGAGTATATAAGTAGGTGTGTTTATCGTCGTCTAGTACCTAAAGTATAGTTTATTCATTTATATCTATATACCCGACTCCTTGACTACTCAGTATTAGATATGAATAATGGAGGGTCTACATTTTATGGAACTATTAGTCAAACGAGACCGGAAAGCGAAATGGTTGGTACGCTCTCGTATGTGCTAGTGCGTAGCCAAAAGCGCATAGCGCTTGACGGTCTAATGCGCTTACGTAATAGGGAAATCAAGAATCCGAAAGATTCACATATTCGTAATACAAAACGTTTCCGACTTGAGTCTCGTTTGCGAATCGCATATTCGCACTTATAGTATATGTACATGTAGGTATATAACAGACATATATTAGGTACGAGCCTCGCCGCAGCTACCCAAATTACCGGTCATTTGGCATTCAGCTATATTCTCCTAGTTACCTGAATGAGCGAGTCACATTTAATTATACTAATGTCTATTCTTAGAGCCAGCTAGGTTAGTTAAATATTAGCGGATTTGTTTAGAAATTAGGTGAACTTACGCTTGGACTTATTCAAACACGTATGGAAACGGAATGAATCGTTAGAAAAAATTGTCATTTCAGTGGTTTTTGTAATTATGTATGAATAAACGCTGTTGTCCACGTTAATCCCCTAGCCTGATCCCCCAGGGGAAAAAAACGGTTAGGTTGTTAGTTGAACTGCGACCCTACAGCGCGCGAGCCGAGCGAGCGAAGCGAGCGTGACGCGGTAGCGTCCGGCGAAGCGCCATAACCGAACATTATCATTTTTTCCTAGTTGAATATAAAATAATTGCCGCTAATTCCCCTGGGGGATCAGGCTAGGGGATTAACGTGGATAACGTGGAATAAACAAACCTCTACGATTTTTTTTTTTTTTTTTTAGGTTAAGCAAAGATGGCAGCGGTCAGTCTTTGGATGGGTGACCGCCTGTTTGAGTGGTTAATATAAATGATTGTTTCCGTGCTTTGGAAGGCTGCTGTCTATGACAGTAGTCGTTAAGCCGAGTTGGAGGCCTTTGGGCGGCTTAAGAACTTCTAAGAGTCGAGTTGCCCACTCACTTGACAAAGGGGGGACAACTGTCACTCGCGTCCGCAGGAGCTACCTACCACAACCCTGCACGTGTCCCCTGGGAAGAAAGAAAGACAAAAAGAGTGACAACCTTTAAAAAGGCCAAAATAATATTTATAAGCCATACACTGAAAAAAAAAAATACTGTTTTAAAACAGTAAGAAATTTTACAGTTGAAATAACGTATATTACATTTAAAATTACCCATTTCAGTCAGTACATATTACTGTTACAAAACAGTTACATGTTAAACGGTAATTTTAATTCATTAAACGGTAGTTTTTACGTATTGAAACAGTAACTCTAACGGTTTACCAAAATCAATAGCAAAACAGTCACATTTAATGATTACAATAGTTGTTTTCACTCACCCAAACATTAGGTTTTACTGAGTGACTCAGTATTTCTAACGGTTTACCGTAATCAAAACCAAAACAGTAAAGTTTAATGATTAAAATAGTTTTTTTCACTCACCGAAACATTAGGTTTTACTGAGTGACTCAGTAAGTCTAACGGTTTACCGTAATCAAAAGCAAAACAGTAAAGTTTAATTATTAGAATAGTTTTTTTCACTCACCGAAACATTAGGTTTTACTGAGTGACTTAGTATTTCTAACGGTTTACCGTAATCAAAAGCAAAACAGTAAAGTTTAATGATTCGAATAGTTGTTTTCACTCACCCAAACATTAGGTTTTACTGAGTGACTCAGTATTTCTAACGGTTTACCGTAATCAAAACCAAAACAGTAAAGTTTAATGATTAAAATAGTTTTTTTCACTCACCGAAACATTAGGTTGTACTGAGTGACTCAGTAAGTCTAACGGTTTACCGTAATCAAAAGCAAAACAGTAAAGTTTAATTATTAGAATAGTTTTTTTCACTAACCGAAACATTAGGTTTTACTGAGTGACTTAGTATTTCTAACGGTTTACCGTAATCAAAAGTAAAACAGTAAAGTTTAATGATTCGAATAGTTTTTTTCACTCACCCAAACATTAGGTTTTACTGAGTGACTCAGTATTTCTAACGCTTTACCGTAATCAAAACCAAAACAGTAAAGTTTAATGATTAAAATAGTTTTTTTCACTCACCGAAACATTAGGTTTTACTGAGTGACTCAGTAAGTCTAACGGTTTACCGTAATCAAAAGCAAAACAGTAAAGTTTAATTATTAGAATAGTTTTTTTCACTCACCGAAACATTAGGTTTTACTGAGTGACTTAGTATTTCTAACGGTTTCCCGTAATCAAAAGCAAAACGGTAAAATTTAATGATTAGAATAGTTATTTCCACTCTCCGAAACATTAGGTTTTTACTGACCGACCCAGTACTTCTAACAGTTTAACCTAATCAATAGCAATACAGTAAAATTTAATGGTTGGAATAGTTATCTTTACTCATCGAATCATTCGTTTTTTACTAAGTGAGTCAGTATTTCTAATGGTTTGTACCGTAATCAATAGCAAACCAGTAAAATTTAATGTTTTGACTATTTATTTTTACTCACCGAAACATTAGATTTTACTGACTGATTCAGTATACCCACGTATTCAGTACTAACGGTTTATAAATAAAATAATTTAGAACAGTTATTTTTACTGACTGACTCAGTATTTCTAATGATAACGGATTACCTTAATTAATAGCAAAACGGTTACTTTCAATTAATCGTTATCACTAATAATCGAATCATTTAACAAAGTTATATGAAAGTTTCAATTTATCTAACGTTATAAAAAAATTGTTGACAGCTGAAACATTAACATCAGCGGCCTCTTACGTGTACGAGTGAACTCACTTATACAAACATCAAATAAAATCCAATAGTAATGATACGCACTACTGGAGCTTTGTATGGACAACTCATGTAAGGCAGTGCCATCTATTAAAAACTGTTTGTATCCTTAGGATAAATCGATAGATGCCTGGAAATGTACACCGAGTGGTTAACCATATGAACGCAAGATGGCGCGCTAAGTAAAATACATATATCCCATTTCACTCACCGAAACATTAGGTTTTGACTCAGTATTTCTAACGGTTTACCGTAACCAATAGCAAAACAGTAAAAAGCAATGATTAGAATATTTATTTTTACTCACCGAAACATTCGATTTTACTGACTGACTCAGTAATTCTAACGGTTTACCGATATCAAAAGCAAAACAGTAAAATTTAATGTTTAGACTATTTATTTTTACTCACCGAAACATTCGATTTTACTGACTGACTCAGTATTTGTAACGGTTTACCTTAAATAACTAAAATAAATGAGAAATGTTATTTTTACTGACTGACTCAGTATTTCTAATGATAACGGTTAACTTACCTTAATTAATAGCAAAACGGTTACTTTAAATTAATCGTTATCATTACTAATCGAATCATTTAACATAGTTATAAGAGTTTCAATTTATGTAACGTTATAAAATAATAGTTGTTTAAACAATGATCTAATTTGCTACAAGAAAACTAGTTAAATATCCGTAATACTTTTAATCAAAAAGAAATGTACAATAAAATAAGCTGCTTTAAATAATAGAAACGTTTCGAAGCCGAAGTCTCGAACAGAAAGAGGCGGTCGCCTTTTTTTTTTTTTTTTTTTTGAACCTGACTGTGGCTATAATAGGACGGACCCAATATAGCGGTCGAGTTGCATGGTTGGAGGGTAGCCTGGGGAAAATCCAGGGGGAGCCTCCGGCACGACCACGCGGGAAAGTTTGTACACTGGAATACTCTACGAGTTTGCGCTCCAGTGAGATTGGTTGAACGGTATCAACCGAATCTGGGGTGTGAGTGGTGTAGAACTACTGGGAGTTTTATCGCTGGTTCGCTAAAACCTAGCCTAGCTGAGAAGAGTCCAGCAAGAAACTCAGCTAGGCTCGACCTGGGTCGGACTGACTCTACCCGGTATGCGGCGGTACCGGGAAGAGGCGGTCGCCGGTGTTGCAGCGCTTTTTATGCTCGTGGAGGGGCGCCTCCCACCCACCTGGCCGGCCGCGCAGCAGGTAGAATCTTGGCGCACGTTCAGGGTTGCCAACAGTTGACAGCTGAAAACTACATTAACATCAGCGGCCTCTTACATGTACCTACGAGTGAACTCACTTATCCAAACATCAAATAAAATCCAATAGTAATGATACGCACCACTGGAGCTTTGTATGGACAACTCATGTAAGGCAGTGCCATCTATTAAAAACTGTTTGTATTTTTAGGATAAGTCGGTAGATGCCTGGAAACGTACACCGAGTGGTTAGCCATATGAACGCAAGATGGCGCGCTAATTATATATCCCATTTCACTCACCGAAACTTTAGGTTTTACTGAGTGACTCAGTATTTCTAACGCTTTACCGTAATCAATAGCAAAACAGTAAAATTTAATGTTTAGAATATTTATTTTTACTCACCGTAACATTAGATTTCACTGACTCACTCAGTATTTCCAACGGTTTACCGAAATCAAAAGCAACACATTAAAATTTAATGATAAGAATAGTTGTTTTCACACACAGAATCAACGCAATCAATATCTGATGAAACATCATTCGGATGTCTGTGGTAAACACAAACTCGTGCAATCTAAATCTCTTTAAATGATCTCCGCAATATCTCGCTCTAACTTGGGTCCTGTATGTAAGCAATCAATCAAATCAAATCAATTATTTATTCTGCAAATAGGCCACAAGGGCACTTTTACATGTCAAACGTTTTACGAGGCCAGGCCAACCATTAATGACGTAATGTACAACTTTGTTTAGAATCGCATCGTTATTGTTTCTTGTTGTAGCCGTTCGAGCGTAGTTGGTAAACAACTGCCCTCAACACAACTGCTTTTTTAAAATTTTATAGTTTTTGTCACTTCCACGATTAAGAGAAATCCAACGACACCTCACATGTCGAAATCCGACAAAGGGTTTAGGCTGCAGGGCGCAGGGCGTACCAAAGAATAATACATACATGCGTATACATACATACGCTCGAAAAACATAACCCTCCTCTCCTTCGGCAGTCGGGTAAAAACAAAATGTACGTATGCTGCTGATGCTTGATCTAAACAAACAGTCATGGCCGATATTAAGTTTATCTTACATAAAACAATTTTTGGAATCAAAAAATCCTTAAGCGTTCATTCACTGGTGCACTTACCCTAGTTGTATGCAGATATAGTAGATTGCTAACCAAGGGCTGAGAGGCACCCATTTCTGAGCGTAAATGGTTCGAGTCAGAAATGGGTGACTTTTAGGCGGTCGTCACACTGCTCCGCATCTCCGGACGGACGTGCGGAGCTGCATACAAATTTCGCCGGACGGAGGTGCGGTGCGGTGCAGTGTGCCGTACCACACGGAATTTATATACAAACTGAGGTACTTGCATACAGTCGCCATCAGATACATCGTAGCGGCCAAAGTGCTCACAATCATCGGAACACGTCTCTAATGCCTCGACAATAGAGGCGTGTTCCGATATTTTTGAGCACCTAGGCCGCTCCGATATATCTGATGGCGACTGTACAACGAGAAATGCACCTCCGTCCGGAGATGCGGCGCAGTGTGACATCCACCTTACCCGAGTTAAACACTACATATACTTTTCATATCGAATACGAGGAAAGTAAAAAAAAAGCGGCCAAGTGCGTGTCGGACCTCGCACAACGAGGGTTCCGTGCCTATTCAAAAGGTCGTATCGTTACTGAAATCTTATGGCATTTGACTTTCAGTTTTATGTAGGGATGGAGTGCACACCTAAAAAAATTTTTTTTAGTAATTTAGTTACCAAACTATGTAGCGGTTAACAAAATACACCTATCCTGAAAATTTTATTCAAATACACCTTATAGTTTTCGAGTAAAATGCCTGTGACATACGGACGGACAGACAGACAGACAGACAGACATGACGAATCTATAAGGGTTCCGTTTTTTGCCATTTGGCTACGGAACTCTAAAAAGACCGGGTTGCACTCCGGGAGTGCCGGCAGAAGTTAAAACTCATTGTAACAGTTTTTCGATCAGGTCATGTTTCCGTCTTACGAATTTTCAATCTGTCGAATCTTACGGTCACGTGACCTGTGTCAAATCTTACGGTCACATGACATCTCACGGTCACGTGACCTGTAGCGAGTTTAACATTTCTTCCCCATCACAAAAAGTGCACAGCGCCGCTAAAGAAGTTTTCACTTCAAAAAAAACAGAACTTTTGCACCTTATTACAAGGCTATAAAGTGCACTCATTTTTCTTTACGTTGGACTTAAAGAGAATCTTAAAACAATGTATGAAGTTCCGCCTCTTAAAACGTAGTGGTTATATTCTCTTTGCTAACTTGCATGCCTGTAACTGGTAAGCAAGTAGATCACACACAATTTGATTTACTAGCATGCAATATGAGGGAGGGGCGCGGGGGGCTGCGATACCGGCATGAGTGAACGCGTGCGACAGCTACAGGCATGCCAGTAGCGACAGATCCGCATATTTCTTCTCTTTTAACATACATACAAGCTACTGATCCGTTTCACAGGCATGTGTATTCCCGGCTTAAGACTGGTTATCGGTTTTCTTAATTAAATCGAAAAAATACATTTAATAACAAAAATGTACTTAAGTATATTTAACGGAATACAATTTCCCTCAAAATGATTACTTTACCCTTTTCTTTGCCAATCAAATAAAATTGTTCGTGACCTCTGTTTCCTTCTATCCGACGCGATCATCCATTCAGCTAGCTACATATGAGTCTCTCTTATGGGGTATACAGATTACGTGATTTTACCCCAATTTGTCAGCCCAACATGTCGAAGTCATAATTGGACGTAGCGTACAGACGTAACAACTGCAACTACAATTTCATTCAGTGTGGCCAGTTAATAGTAAGAAAACGAAAATTGCCGCATTCAAACGGTCCTGCGAAGCGGGCTGCAAGATTGTTACTAACCGATGAGATAGGGCAAGACTGCACGTGTAACATAGGACGGCCGCGACATACTCTCGATTTTTCTCACACTATACCTCTTGTTCTAAGTGTTCTAATAAGAGAGAGACGGATAGTGCGAGAAAAATCGAGAGAGCTTGCGCGGCGTCGCGTGATAGCCGTGCAGCACACAAAAATCGAGAGTATGTAACGGCCGTCTCATGATAGACATGCTGTCTCACCCTATCTCATCGGTTAGTAACAATCTTGCAGTCTGCTTCGCAGGACCATTTGAATGCGGCAATTTTCACTTTCTTACTATTAACTGGCCACACTGAATGAAATTGTAGTTACGAACCACCGGTTTAAAAAAATTGACACAATTACAGTGTAAAATATTAAAACAATATTGTGTAGTATATATTTTTTAATTTTCGTTTAATTTTATTTGAATGAATATTGTGAGAAAAAAAACACTTGGCAGATCATGCCAATTCCATGTTTCAACTTGTGATTTTCATGCAATTAGTCAGAAAACTCGTTTGACGGTTGGATTGCAGCGCAACATGCATCCACACGATAGCAATTAGTCAGATTCTGATGAATTGCGGCTGACTAATCAAATCATGTAATGTATATGCCCCATTATATTGAAAAAATGTACGGGGACGAAGTCCCATTGCAGCCAACCTAACAAAACACAGAACGGTTGCACCTTATTACAAGGCAATAAAGTGCACTCATTTTTCTTTACGTTGGTAGTAGACTTAAAGAGAATCTTAAAACAATGTATGAAGTTCCGCCTCTTAAACGTAGTGGTTATATTCTCTTTGCATATTAGTAATCTGTGATCCATTCCATTCGACGCGTCGCCTAGTTCGACATTTTCTTTTTGCTTGCACTATCCATGGCGGACGGACCTTTACGTGATTAAATGATAGTCTGAGTTGGTTCATTTCATGTGGAATACGTGTTTTGTCGTGAAAAATTGAAAATAGTGTGTGTTAACTACGTTTCCTTGACGGAAGTTTAAAATTGACTACGGACAATGAGGTAAGTAATTTAATTACCTACTTAAATTTAGCATTTTTCCATATGAAATTGAAAGTGTATAATTCATTCAATGTGAACCAACCAACACAGTAGGTAGTGGAATAATATATTATCAGTTACTTATGTGTAGGTGGTATTCAACTTGTCCAAGATCTTTGTCCAATGTGTATTTGCGTCTGACATTTTGCTTAAAGCGTGAGTGAGACGCAATACACATTGGACAAAGATCTTGGACAAGTTGAATACCACCCTGACCGCCTAAAATCGCTTTTGGCGCGTTTATGCTACATGCATTTTATCTATAAAAAAGTTGTCGGTGTACGAACGAAACCGAACCGAAAGGACGCGGACGCCATCTTGGCGAGAGAGTCACGTTTTATTTGTTTTTATTTTAGTTAACTTAATTCGTTACTTCGTAGTTAATTTATACGCTTACTGACTGGCAAAGACCCTAGAGGCTTCCTGTGCTCTATTATTTAATACTACTGCTGATATTTTGAGAGATATTTCGAGCCCCAAGTCGTTTCGTTAAAAACGCACTTTATATCGGCAGAATAAATGATTTGTGTGCTAGCCTTCACAAAAGCGAAGTAGGAAGAATTTTTATGGAAGATTTGTATTGTTTGCAGTTCATCTAACGAAGAATTAAGTGAACTTTTGAAAATATGGGGCTTCGAGAAATACGCCGAGGCATTTCTTGGTAAGTTGGATATTATTATTATTCACGTCACGCTATTTATAAGTTGGTCCTACATTAAGTTAGTTAGGATAGAAGACTGGCGGGAGCTGAAGCGAAGCTCCCGCCTTGGTCATGTTCAGTAATGTCAGTTGCATAAATGTCGTAATATAATGGCCGCTCCACACGATGGGCCATCCTGACCCATCATACAGGATTTTGGCCATGTCAGACATTGTACAGTCCTTCCGACTCGGAAAGTTAACTTTTTTGACTCAAAAAATCTCAGTATCATGTTATGTTGACACTTATTTTGTAACCAAGTTTTTATAACCTGTGTGTTAGTCAACAAAATACCATTTTATTCATGTAATCAAATTTATTTCAGAAAAATATGCACCGGTAACTTACGTCTGCATTACGTAAATATTACCAATTTAAGCGGATCTACATATTACTATAACATATGGCACAGTTAATCATGGTAAAATTTATATTAAGTGAATTGTGTGATCTTTGCTTGTGGTATGGTGTATTTCAGTTGAACTGTTTTATTATTTTAAACTTAACACTTAAAATAACAAAATAAGAATAGGTTTCTCCTCTTTTTGGTATGTAACAAAATAACACGACATCAATTCAACTAAATCTAACCTAAACTTGTGATTGGTATGTAAATGGTACCGGCTGTTAACATTTTAACTGGGCATTTGTTTAATTATTTTCTTATATTGGATTCATAATTCGCCATTGTTGGTTTTTTTTTTGATTTTTCTAGAAAACGAAGTCGACGTAACTGCATTGCCTTTGTTGGACGATAACCAAATCAAAGAATTGATCCCTCATATTGGCCCGCAGGCCAAATTTAAAAAATGTCTCTCCGATTGGAAAGCTACTACTAGTTTGCAGGTATGTAAAAGTAATTATTGTCTGTATTAATCGACTCGAGATAAGTTTTATTATACTACATTTTTTTGCATTAGAAAGATTTTCGCGGAAATAAATATAAGGTTTTTTAACCGACGTCAAAAAAAAGGAGTATCAATTTGACCCGTATGTATGTAATATTATTGGAATTGCACAATATTCTTAGTCTTTGTGGGCTCCTAAATAGATGTGCGAAATTTCTTAAGTGTATGTATGTCTGTATGTATGTACCATTGTACCTATGTCGGTTGGTCACTCTGTGCAATACAAACCACGCTGATAAACCTACTGGATAATAATTTTCTCAGCAGGTATTATAAATAGTTTACTCATTGATGATTCAGATAGATAAGGATAACATAGAAAAAATAATAGAAGTATACGGAGAAGGTGTCGACGGGCTCACGCCAAGTATCACTTCACCGCTCAACTCTGCAGTCTCTTCACCGAACAACTCGGCAGTATCATCTCCGAGTTCAACAATTTCAAGCTTACAAGAATTGAACGTAAGCGTACCTTATCTACAGAAAAGCACCTAAACGTAGACTTTAAACCTGAGTCCCGCCTCCGCAGCGGTTTCGATAGCATCGTTTCTACTAATATTGTTACTAGAGCTTTAGATTACATTTTACTTCTCTGCCACATTGCTACTTAATAATAAATATCACATTTTTACTTTCTAGAACAAATGCCCGGACTTAATTTCACTACTCAATAGTACACAAGAGGGTAAGCTGCTTCTTAAACAGCGTCTAAACCCTTTGGGGGATCAACTACGAAGAACTTTAACCAGAGAGATTGCGACCGAAGTAGTCAAACATGAACCGAAGGCACCGATAACAAATCACATCTATGTGCATTGGATTCGAGAAATTGGTAAGTTTTAAAATTTATCTTTTTAACCTCCGACGCAAAGAGAGGGGTGTTCTAAGTTTAACGTGTCTGTGTATCTGTCTGTGGTATCGCAGCTCCCAAACGGATACCGTTTAGAATGCGGTTTGTTTGTGTCATAGATAATTTTATCCCGAGTGTTCTTAGCCATGTTTCATGATAATTTGCTAGCCGTTTTTGAAATATTGCTATAAATACAAATGATATCGTAGCTCCCAAACGGATAGACCGATTTGAATGCGTTTTTTTTGTGTCATTGATAATTTTATTGGTTTAGCTTAGCCGAAGTTGTAGTTATTAAATGTCAACTCCGTATGTCCCATTGATAAAGTACAATTAACTATCCATGCTAAATATTATCATCATCATCATCATCATCATCATATCAGCCAAAAGACGTCCACTGCTGGACATAGGCCTCCTCCAAAGAGTGCCATAAAGACCGGTCCAGCGCCACTTGCATCCAGCGGACTCCCGCGACCTTTACCAGGTCATCAATCCACCTTGTGGGAGGCCTACCCACGCTGCACCTTCCGGTACGTGGTCGCCACTCGAGAACCTTTCCGCCCCAACGACCATCGGTTCTATACGTGCAATGTGCCCCGCCCACTGCCACTTAAGTTTAGCGATTCGGAGGGATATATCGGTTACCTTGGTTCTGCTGCGAGATAGCCTCATTTCTGATGCGTTCACGCAAATAAACTTCAAGCTGAGCCCTCTCCATTGCCCTTTGGGTGACTTGCTAAATATAATAAATAATATAAATGTGTCTTTATACAATTATTGATCTGTTACAGAACGAGTATTCCCGGCAGAAAACAGCTGTATTTATTACACTAGAGGACCTGAAGTGTTTGGGCGAGCCCATGGTCGGCTGTTTGACGCAGTAACTAATCTGAAGGCTAAGTATCGCCGAAATAAAATATACCAGCCAAGGGCGCGTCGTTCCTTCGAAAAAACGTTTACTCCAACAACAGCATCCGAGCAGTACGCTACAACTAGCAAAAGGAGAGCACCGGTTAGAGAGGACCTTGAGACCATCTCCGAAAGCGAAGCGGACCTAATTGATTCAAAGAACACTGAAATAGAAGAATGCTTCGAATGGCTCCGTTCGTCTGCAGACAATTATACACTCTGTGATGAAAAGTGGGCCCTTACAAGAAAACGGCGCCGCCAGAGTGTCTTATCAGACGAAGCATATCCGTACCTCCAGGAATTTCCCTGCTTAAAACGATCTTGGGGATATTCTTTGGTAAGTTTACCAAAATAATTTAATTTATTTATAGTATGGCAGTTTAATCAATAATAATATGATAACTAGTATTCAAAGCAATGACGCGTAATTCAATATCATGAGAGGCAACCGGATGCCTTATGCACAAATGCCATCCCTCTCCATGGCATTTGTGCATATTGTTTATCACGTCATATCAGACTCGAAAAACAAATGCCATCCGATTTCAATGACTTTTAAGTGCATTTCTCCTAAGTTCTCGTTCACCGCCATGCTTAAGAAAATATCTTATGAGCCTCACTCTAGTGTAGTAGTGTAAAAGATGACTAGAACCCTGATTATACTGACAGTTTGGGCAGTGTCCCCCTGTTGGCTTGTAGTCCTTATTTTTCAAATATGAATAAGCTGCGTACAAATTTGAGCGGCTCAGCCTGAGGCATGCCAGTCCCGCGCGGCGCGCTGCTCGCGAGCCAAATTGTTGCACATAAACATGCGCGGGTGAGGCAGCGTGCTCGCGGCGAGCCGACATTGTGCGTCGTTCAAAATGGTGTCGGACACAATGACAGCCGGCTGCGTTTATCATGTTTCACCGAATAATATTGATAAATTTACGAACAAACTCGATTACACATGCACGGCTCATCCACTAGCTCAAATTCATACGCGCCTCGCCCACAGGCTACAAACGACTCAGAACGGTGCCAGTTAATGTACAGCCTGATAATCTGTGTCATCTCTATCTTTCTCTCTCTCTTTTTGCATGCGTGAAAAAGAAACAGAAACATATAGTGTACGCCGATTATTGGGCCGTGCATTAACCGGCACCCTCAGAACGTGTCGCTCTGCCCGCGGCAAACTCGGATACACGTCCAAATTACGCGAGGCACGCACACTGAGGCGCCTTTGAGCATGGGTCATAAGACCGTCTCTATTAAGCTGCAAACGCACAGAGAGCGGCGCGGCGCGGTGCGGTGCGGAGGCGGTTTTGCGGTAAAGCGAATGCGGGGCGGAGGACGTCGCACCAAAATCCCGCCCGGTATTCGCGCGGGATAGCGGCGCGGAGGCGGCGTGTGTGACATATCAAGCGGTAATCGACAGTTGACAGATTCGGAAAGATCAAAAATGTTATCCTCAGATTCAGATACCGATGACGAGACGTTCCTAAACAAAAAGAAGACTAAACGAACATCCGGGTCCATGAAATAAATAAAGAAAGAGGAATTTTCATTATATAATATAATAAATATACAGGGTGTAATCGTTAAGTGTAGCCAGGCGATTATTCCGTAAATATAAGAGATATTAGAAAATAACTGATTTCGAAAGTGCGTTACCCAATGAGTAAAATTGCATCAATAACTTTTTTGAAATAAAAGTATTAATATTAAAAATATTAAGTTTGAACGCTCGCTTGTAAACTTGTGAGTGTAACTTGTAACTTGTAGTGTAACTAGTGAACGGCTTTACAAGTTTACTAGTAACATTTGAACTTATACAAGTTTACAAGTTACACTTACAAGTTTACAAGTTAGACTTACAAGTTTACAAGTTTACAAGATACACGTACAAGTTTACAAGTTACACTTGCAAGTTACACTTGCAAGTTACTTACACGTTTACAAGTTACTTACAAGTTACTTACAAGTTTACAAGTTACTTACAAGTTTACAAGTTACTTACAAGTTTACAAGATACACTTGTGGCAAGGTACTTAACTGTATGGGAGCGTTTAAACTTAATATTAGACGACCGGTTAGTCTAGTGGGTAGTGACGCTGCCTACGAAGCTGAAGGTCCTGGGTTCGAATCCCAGTAAGGGCAAATATTTTGTGTGATGAGCATGAATATTTGTTTCTGAGTCATTTATTTATTATTTATTTATTTATTTAGACACGAAAAAAAAAATAACAAAAAATGTAACATTACAGGAAATATCCTAAGTCATTACAATTTTTTTTAAATCATGGGTACAATAACATTAAATACTAAATAAGCATTTCACACAACTTCAAGCACTCTCTTTCGACAACCGTCCAGCCATCCGCAAACAGATCACAGGAGGGTTGCTTCGCGTTTAGTTTCTAGGATGTTTTCTATGTATTTAAGTATTTCTATCTATTAAATATATCGTCGTCTAGTACCCATAACACAAGCCTTATTGAGCTTACTATGGGACTAGGTCGATTTGTGTAAGATTGTCCCCTAATATTTATTTATTTATTTAATATTTTTATTATTAATATACTATTATTTCAAAAAAGTTATTAATGCAATTTTACTCATTGGGTAACGCACTTTCGATATCAGTTTGATATTTTCTAATATCTTTTATATTTACGGAATAATCGCCTGGCTACACTTAACGATTACACCCTGTACCTATATATTTTTCGCTTTGCCTTAAGGTTTGACTGGTAGAGAATGCCATATGGCCATTTGTACGATAAGTTTTCTTTTGTGCAATAAAGTTTAAATAAATAAATATTTGGAGAGTTCCATCATTTATGCCAAGAGCTGACTTCTTATTTAAGATCGTTTTAACACTTATTTTCACATGAGTAAAAACAGTCTTGAAGAATTACACGACATCTTAAAACCAAGGATTGTTAAGCAGGGTACCAAGTTTCACAAGGGAAATAAATTTTACAGTTGTACTTATTGTTAAAATTAATAAAATCTGAACTGAAGTTGTAAAAAAATACAACTTGTTGCACCGCTCTCAGCACGCCTCCGCGCCGCGCCGCGCCGCCACCGCCAGTGCGCGCCGGTGCATTGACAACTGCGTAATACAACTTCCCGCCGCAAAACCGCCCCGCGCCGCCTCCGCGCCGCGCACGCCTATCTGTGCACGCGTTTCGCCGCCTCCGCGCCGCTACCGCCTCCGCCACGCTTTTTTCCCGGCCGGTTTTCTGTGCGGACCCTTTCATATTAGCTCGAACATTACAACCGGTACCGCCTCCGCGCCGCACCGCGCCGCTCCGCCACCGCTGTCAGTGCGTTTCGGCCTTTAGGCGGCTCGCGCACAGCGCGTGAGCGCGTACCAATTTGAGCGAAATAGGTGAGCCGTGCGTGCCTCAACCTGAGGCTGCTCTAATTCGTACGCTGCTTTACAATAACAAAATAGAGAAATAACATGTAAAACTTGCTTAATACAAAAAGATCTACACTGAGAACTGCAGCATTAATTGCATTCATCCTTGCAGAACTATTTAAATTCGTATGACCGTTTGCCTTATATTGCAGCACCATCTAGCGCATTATTACTGAAGTTCAGTAGTCGCACAAGGCGCGTTTCCGATGGTGTGCATTTTCCTTATATACAACTTTACCGACGGGTTTGCCTGCTTTGGTGCTGTCTGGTTTTTATGAATGAAATTGGAAGAAGTTTTTGAAATTTGAATTTGATTGTTCGAGAATGATTCTTGTTTATTGTCAAATCATCAGAAAAGAAATGGGAGTCAAAGAGAATAGTTCTTGGAGAGTGAAGTATTATTTTTCCATTGGTCTATTAGCTGAAAGTGTGAAGCGTGGTGTACCGTTTATAGGGTACAGACCCGAGTTCCTCGTCCACAGTTTTTTGTATTAAGAACAACAGTTTTCGCGCTACTGCATCAGCGTTTTTCTCAAGCCCTGAGGCGAAGCTCGCCGGTGGTGGAACCAGTTGTGGTTGTTGTCACACTGCACTGAGGGAAACGTAGAGTTTCTGCCTTTTTCTGAAGGCCGGGTGCTGTTTTAGCACACTGGGTAAGCATTTTCGCCTATCGGTTGTGGTGGATTTTTGGCTTTTAGTCTAGACAGTGGAGTAGAAGTATTTATTGTGAAATTTTGTTTCATAGCTTCCGGGTTTAGGCCCCAAGCCTAAGTTCGCGGTGGTTGTTGCCCGAGGACTGATGCCAGTTCGAGTGCGCTGAGAGCCATCATCCGGAGTCTACGAGCCGGAGGGAGAAGCGATCGGACTGTCCCGCTTACCAGCGCTTCCGGCTCTTGATCGGGAGAACCTCCGTCGGAGACGCCGCCAGGAGTTAAGTCGCGTTTAGAGGACTCCCGAGAGTTCGGCGTGTATTCTTTTTTGTTTGACCTTCGGTCAACGTCAGGGTCCTTTTTTAATGTCACTTATTACCTGTGATATTCTACCATACCGTGCCGTCGTTGGATTGTCAAACCTCCGACCTTAAGATGGGATCGATGCCTTCCGTTCTCCTGTAAACCCTCAAAATTCAGAAAGGCCCTTTACCGCCGAAGTTGTCAGAACGATCGTTTAGATTTCATTTAGGCCCCATACACACAATTAACACACAACCTTTACCAACACTTAACATCTCGTCGAACCCAGTCGTTTTACATCCCTTTTTAATGTCGTGCTGGTTTGTCGACCGTAAATCACCATGTTTTGTCTATCATAGTCCAATCGTGTGCCGCAGCAACGGCCAGAGCACGGTTATACGTTCGGTATTGTATTGCAAAGTGTTATTTAACATGATCTAATAAACCTGATCGCGTTCGGGTCGTGATGTTTTCTATGCCGCTGTTATATGTAATAATTTTAGGAAAATAAAAAATAAATTACGTTCGTATCCTTGTGTGAACCTTTTATTCAATTTTCACTACAAATTTGGCGCCCGAAACAGCTGGTAAGTACCCTGGCTTGTTCTTTGTTACAAATTGAATTAATCTTTGTTTAATCTTACTGGGGGGAGGGTCGTCCGTCCTATTACGGACGCGTTACACTAACCTTGTTCTAGATTACAGCTTACGGTTATAAGGAATATCACGCTGCCCTGTTTACCCTGGATGCCGTCTGCCTAGTTCCGCTACTGCCACGAATTTTGGATCCTGTCAACGCCGGCGGAACGTGACCCGTGACCGAATAAATATATCTGAAACTCTGGTTGAATTAGGTAGCCGTAGAATGAAACAAAACTGTGTTTTCCCTGTGCTTTTTATTTAAATTTCCAACTAAAACAACCCGATTTACTTATTTAGTAGACTTGTGTACCCCTTGTTTGTGCCCGTAGAATTAGGGAAATACTGCAGGTAAGCGTTTTAGCTGTAGTTAGTTCCTCGACCGTATTGTCTTCCTGGTGATTCTTACTTTCCGGTTCGTCTTGTTGCTTATTTTTTCGTCACTGTGTTTAGTTTGATCGCATCTTGTCCATTTCATATATTAAGTGTTAGCACATATTAGGTTTTATGGGCGTTCCTGTAGTCAGCAAGCGTATTTTTTTCTCGTTATTCTGGAAATTAAATGTTGTGATAAGCAATCGTACAACATATTTCGTGTATTTACGTAACATTTGACATGTTGTTTTACGTTTGTTTGTAGCTTAGCAACCGGTCACGAAATTTGACGGCGGATTTCTTAAAGAGGTTGAGTTTGTTAGCTTTGAACTTTTACAGCAGAAAAGGTAGAGTATTTTCGTTCGGTCATCTAATTGTCACCGTGGTCTAGTGGAGGTACACTCGGACTAGTGAATACGTGATCGAGGGTTCGATTCCCGACAAAGTTATTCTTTGTGCATTTTCTTTCGAGAGGGTATCTCATCTATAAGTTCCGCGGTACGTTATTCAATCGAAATGAATGATTAATCTCAAAGCTTAAACATTTATTTAGAGAATTGATCGTTCTTATTTTCTGGATTTCTTCTTACGTAAAATAATTTCGGTTACTTAGCTTCGTTTCAGTGGGGTGTTAGGCTTCATTGTTCGGATATACCTAAGGCTCCACCGAAGTTTCACTGAACCGATTTCGATGGGATAGTCTATTGGTATTTCATATTATTCGACTATTGTGTCTGTCTGGCTTATTATAATTAGTTGTTATTCCCGGTTGCTGTTGTTTTTTGTTTCTGGAGTTGTTTTTAGTTGACCGTACGTGTTCATCGTTTGTAGATAAGTGAGCATACTTGATCATACCAGATCATAAGTGATCGTACTTGATCATACATGATCATAATTGATCATACTTGATCATAAGTGATCATAATTGATCATAGTTGATTTTTGTTGTTAGTCGTAATCGTTGGTGGTTCTTTCAGGATGTCACGATCGAACAGTGAGGAGTCGTTCCGCGTGACGCCTCGCATTCCTTCAGAGTTGAGTATGTATCAAGCCCGGGAGCTGGACCCGCTTGCGAGTGAGGACGGAGAGTTCTTCGACACGGAACCGCGGTGCCAGGGCACTCGGTCCATCGACTGGCAGCCTCGTCTTCGGTCTTACGTGGTGATTTTGGTGGGGCTTTTTTGATGCTCACCCTTGAGGTTTCAGCTTGTTCACGTGCAGTCGTTTTATTTCCTTTTTTGTTTTTTAATGTAACTGGTGTTTAGTGGCTACTGATGATGGCTACGTTTTTCCCGCTACTTGAAACTGCTGCTCTCGTTTGATGTGATTTCGCTCCCCATTGACGGATAGAATCCAGCCTTTTGGTCCAGTGCGGGTGGAGCTGTCTGTGTGTCTTGTGTATTTTCGGGTTGATCCCGGTGTTCTTCGGTTCCGATACGGGTTTTAAGCATTTGAGTTCCCCTCTAAATTCTGAAAGACAAGCTGCACGTCATTGTTAGTTTTTTTGCTACTCTGTTTAGACCTTATTTTGCGTTTGCGCTTTCCCTCTAAATTCTGGAAGACAAGCTGCACGTCATTATTAATTTTTTTCGCTGCTCTGTTTAGGCCTTATTTTGCGTTCGCGCTCCACACAACAGTTCTTCATTATAGGCTTATGGGTCAGGGCGTCGATTGAAAAGGTCATCGATGGTCGGATTTAGCTTATAATGTCGTTACCTGGTGTTGTTAGCGGTTTTTTTGTTATTGTTAGTGTTTTTCATTCAACCAAGAGTTCAAATGAAGGTATTAGGTTAATGTTGTTATCTACTCAGCGAAGGTCAACTCGTAGTTTTAAAATAGGTTAATGTGTTTAGGTTAGGGCTAATGTAGCATATATTTGCCGGACGTGACGTTGTTTCAGCTTCATGCTGGATTTGGAATTTTTGTGACTACGTTCTACGACATAGTTCGAGATCGTTCATTCACTGTCTGTGGGCTAGCACTCGACAGTTGAAATACTGTATCACCCCGTCGGGGAAGGATACTTATCCGGACAACGACACTTATTTACGGTTCCTTGCGTTCCGCATAAGCCTATGGGCCATGGTTTACGAGTATTTCACGGATAAGACAAATGGTTGTGAACTTCGGTTCTCAATCATGGCTTTAAATGTTTATTTCCCTCTTAGCTGAGGTTAGGTTTAAGTTCGTTCTAGGCGTCTAGGGTTGGTTGATCTTCGTTGTTCTTTGTTTGGTGTATAAGTAATTTAGTTTTCGGTGGTATCTTAGGTGTTTGCTAGGTAGTAGTTGTTCCTTAGGTGGAATTGTTGGCCGCAGTAAATAAATTTTGTGGGTCAACATTCGGTTTCCTCCCTTTGTGCGTGGCAAACGCATTGGTGAGTGTTGTTTTGGTTTTCCTCGATTTCAACTCGCTATGAACCTCCCTTTGTAGGCGAGGAACGTAGTCGTTAGGCAAGTGGAGCGATCACGTGCCACTCCATCGAGAGTTTGGATGATGAATCGTAGTGTTAGTTTTTAGGATTATTCTTGCAATACCTTGTGGGCATTTAAATGTGTTTATTATTCTAGGGGGATCTCGAGTTGTGTGTTTTTTTGTTTTGTCTTTTCAGGGGATAATCTGCAGCATTAATTGCATTCATCCTTGCAGAACTATTTAAATTCGTATGACCGTTTGCCTTATATTGCAGCACCATCTAGCGCATTATTACTGAAGTTCAGTAGTCGCACAAGGCGCGTTTCCGATGGTGTGCATTTTCCTTATATACAACTTTACCGACGGGTTTGCCTGCTTTGGTGCTGTCTGGTTTTTATGAATGAAATTGGAAGAAGTTTTTGAAATTTGAATTTGATTGTTCGAGAATGATTCTTGTTTATTGTCAAATCATCAGAAAAGAAATGGGAGTCAAAGAGAATAGTTCTTGGAGAGTGAAGTATTATTTTTCCATTGGTCTATTAGCTGAAAGTGTGAAGCGTGGTGTACCGTTTATAGGGTACAGACCCGAGTTCCTCGTCCACAGTTTTTTGTATTAAGAACAACAGTTTTCGCGCTACTGCATCAGCGTTTTTCTCAAGCCCTGAGGCGAAGCTCGCCGGTGGTGGAACCAGTTGTGGTTGTTGTCACACTGCACTGAGGGAAACGTAGAGTTTCTGCCTTTTTCTGAAGGCCGGGTGCTGTTTTAGCACACTGGGTAAGCATTTTCGCCTATCGGTTGTGGTGGATTTTTGGCTTTTAGTCTAGACAGTGGAGTAGAAGTATTTATTGTGAAATTTTGTTTCATAGCTTCCGGGTTTAGGCCCCAAGCCTAAGTTCGCGGTGGTTGTTGCCCGAGGACTGATGCCAGTTCGAGTGCGCTGAGAGCCATCATCCGGAGTCTACGAGCCGGAGGGAGAAGCGATCGGACTGTCCCGCTTACCAGCGCTTCCGGCTCTTGATCGGGAGAACCTCCGTCGGAGACGCCGCCAGGAGTTAAGTCGCGTTTAGAGGACTCCCGAGAGTTCGGCGTGTATTCTTTTTTGTTTGACCTTCGGTCAACGTCAGGGTCCTTTTTTAATGTCACTTATTACCTGTGATATTCTACCATACCGTGCCGTCGTTGGATTGTCAAACCTCCGACCTTAAGATGGGATCGATGCCTTCCGTTCTCCTGTAAACCCTCAAAATTCAGAAAGGCCCTTTACCGCCGAAGTTGTCAGAACGATCGTTTAGATTTCATTTAGGCCCCATACACACAATTAACACACAACCTTTACCAACACTTAACATCTCGTCGAACCCAGTCGTTTTACATCCCTTTTTAATGTCGTGCTGGTTTGTCGACCGTAAATCACCATGTTTTGTCTATCATAGTCCAATCGTGTGCCGCAGCAACGGCCAGAGCACGGTTATACGTTCGGTATTGTATTGCAAAGTGTTATTTAACATGATCTAATAAACCTGATCGCGTTCGGGTCGTGATGTTTTCTATGCCGCTGTTATATGTAATAATTTTAGGAAAATAAAAAATAAATTACGTTCGTATCCTTGTGTGAACCTTTTATTCAATTTTCACTACAGAACTTATTATACATTTTCTTTTTCAGCTTATTGCAGACTTTCACGAATGGTATAATGGAAATGAACATACTTTCGAAAACAAATTTCCGTTATTGAAAAATAAGTTAATATCATTATTTGAAAAAGTTTCAAACAAAAGTAAATTTGTGAAGGACCTTAAGGAGCTTGCAAAAAGTGAGTTTTTTTTATCTCAAATTATGACTACATATCTGGGGGCAGGGAAACTACCTTAAAGGCTCCGTCAGACTCGCGCGTTTTGCTAGCGGGGCGCGACGTGAGCGCATCGCGCGCGTGATCTGCGCTCGGACGTAGCGCCCGGCCGGCGCGCCTGCCCGTGCAGTCAGAGACAACAATATGTAATTGCCCCTCGAGAGAGCGGTGCGCGCGGGTTGTGCATGAGCATGACGCTGGCGTGACGCGCGCCACTCTTAAGGCTTGGCCAGACACGGCGCGACGCAGCGCCACGGTCGCGCGGCGCGACCGCGGCGGCTTTAATTACCATGCTAACAGGTTAGCGACGTAAACAGACTGCGTCCCGCCGGCATCGCGCCCCGCTTCTGTCGCGCCCCGCGCCGCGTGGCCCCTTGCGTTCGCCGCGCTGGTTTACATCAGTCGGGTCGGACATCTATTCATAGTACTCTTTGAGTCGGACGTTAGGCAGCGCGCGGTGCGTAGTGCGAGCGTAACAATACATTCGTTATTCTGTGATTGTGGTTATGAACATAGAAACGCATGCCGTATCCGGGCGCGAGTCACGCCCGCATCGCGGCGCGTTCGCACGCGCGATGAGGGCTTGTTGAGAGCGCGAACAGTCATCGCGTCGGCTTCACGCGGCGCGGACGTCGCGCTGCGCCACGCCATGTGTTTGGCCAAGCCTTAAAGGCCGACGCGATGCCTGTTCGGGCGCTCCGCGAAATCGGAGTTCTTCGATTGAATATTTACCTATGACAAAGTAAAGCGAATGCCAGGATTTTGATGCGGTTTTTTTTAATAGAAGAGTGATTCAAGAGAAAGGTTTATAATATAGTATCCGCGCGAAGCCGGCGCGGGTCGCTAGTTGAGAATAAATCCGGTTATGTTCAAAATCGATGTCTGAGAGGTCTAAATACCAATTCAAAGTCAGAAATATTTCAATAAGTGGTCGCATTCTTTAAATTTTTTGAAACATTTGTTGTAAATTAATATGCCCGTTTTTTTTAAACAACAACATACATTTTCAGGTTTCTCGAGGGTGCAGATTCTAGAAATGATGTCCATTTTGAATTCCAAAATGGCGGACATTGCTTTTCTAATTTAAACTTTCGCGAGACATGTTGAAATAATACTAATAATTACACGGTTCAACTCAATTCAGTTCAATTCAATCTTTTATTCATAAAATCATCACGTATTAAATGTCACTACGGGCGAAATGTTTCGAACTCTTCGGGAGTTCTTCTTCAGGATGAGTGTTTTCGCGGCGGTGTCGCTTGAATCTTGTCGTGATTCAAGCGACACCTGCACGGAATATAAAAAACTAGTGTTACTGGTTTTTTCTGTTCTGTGGACACCTGTGTCGCTTGAATCACCAGGTCTCGCTTTTAGGGTTATCAAGGGTGCAGATTCCAACAATTATTGCCTGCGAACTTGGACATTTTTATATTAAAAAAAGTGAACACAATTTTGCAGTTTTTCTTTAATATGTTCAAAATTGATAACTAAAGGGCCAAAGCGTCTCCATTGTGTCCAAGTACGGATCCGAGATCAGAATTGAAAAATTTGGCCACCACACAGTGGCCTGAAAATCTGGCTTCCATAGACATGATCGATGGTTTCATAATATATTATAGTTTTTTTTAATGCTACTAATAAATTCACGTAATAAATGACACGAAAGGCGACATGTTTCGAACTCTTCGGGAGTTCTTCTTCAGGATGAGTGTTTTCGATGTTTGTTTTGAAGAAGAACTCCCGAAAAGTTCGAAACATGTCGCCTGTCGTGACATTTAATACGTGAATTTAACCGTCGATTTATTAGTAGTATTTTAGACATGTCTCACAAAAGTTTAAATTCGATTATAGCTGTTTTTGCTTTAGTTAAAGACTAGCCATTATTAAGCTAAATTATTACAACCCTTACGTGATTTAGTAAAAAAACGGAAGGTCATATTTCAGTTATAGCTCTCGAAACTCTTGACTTACTAGCGAAAATTATATCTTTAAATATAGGTACAGATTTTGTCTTTCTTCCCACTTATTATAATTATCTATAGGTAAGTATTCATCATGTTTCATCTGACTGTCGGGGCATATACTATGCGAGAAGGAGCGGGGCAGCAATAGACGCATCAGCGGGGCGCGCGGGTGATTTGTGATTTTTCCCTGGCAGTACGGCCCCCTCTTAATTTTTCTATATCCATAATCACAATCACAGAATTACTAATATATTACAACGCTCGCACTATGCACCGCGCGCTACCTAACGTCCGACTGATGTGACCCAGCGCGGCGCAGCGTGCCGCCGAGTCCGCGCCGCGCGACCGCGGCGCTGCGTCGCGCCGGGTGTTTGACCAAGCCTTTATCGCACCCCGCTTACTAAACGCGCGAGTGTTACTTACATGCAATATTGACGTATCACTATTGACGGTTTGCCTAAACTGGGTTTTTTTAAAATCTATACTATGTTTGATTGTTTATTGCAAACACGATTGGCATTTATTTGTGTGTAAAGCAAACAGGATTGCGAGACGAACATAATTCAAATTTATAACCTACGACGGTTACAAATTTTAGATACTACAATACACTTATAAACGTCACTAAAACACTTCACTTATTATGTATACATTTAAATTTAGACTAAAAGTATTTATTTAACAACTAATGGGCTTAATATTACGTGAATAGCATTCAATTTATAATAAATAAAGGGACGTTGCAAAAAACAGCTGTTCGTTCTTGGCCATCCTGCCTTGCGATTCGTGATGGATCCCTTTAATAATACTCCCCGATTTACCTTAAGGGAACCGGATAGCTACCATACACTTACTGCTGTCTGTGGGATGCATATCTCATAATGTATATTTCTTTTAATATAGATCCCGATCAAGAAACGAGCAATCTAGCTGCACTCCTTATGATCCCGCATCTTCTAGGACCGGTTCAAATAAGGAAGACGAAATGTTCTACGGCCGAAGTACGTGAAAGCTTCATAAAACATATCGACGAGGAAAGACTGCTGAACGAAGAACGGCAGAAACGACACGACAAGAATAAATCTCGCGGTATCACTGTCCAGCCATATGTCGTAGTCGCAGGACCACTTGAAAATATCACCGCAAGGTACATTATTGTTGATGACATAGTGTATGACCTGCCTAGCATTGCTTGTGCTGTGGATACGTGTTTTAAAATCATATGGGCTCTATACTTAGAATATCCTTGTGAATGTTTGCGGGTTTGGCAATTCCTGCAGAGAGCTGTTTATGACATTGACACCAAAGCAGTTAACATAAAAGAAAATATTTCTTCATCAGTTCTTAGCCTACTGAGTGATTGCAACATCGGTAAGGATTAAAATAATGGTCGTCTGTTTTTTGTGTGCAGCTGAAGTTAAAGATTTTAGAGCTCTCCGGGTTCATTTCCAATTTTTTCATAAGAACCATTACTTTGAACAATATAGGTGTACCGAAAGCGGCTGTTCCAGGTCCTACCATCTTTTTAATTCATATCGGCGGCATTATCTTAAAATTCATTCCACTGAGGAGTTTCCCAGAAACGATGAAAACGAAGGATCTGTTGATACAAATACTGAAATACCACTCGAAGGTGTTAGTTCATCATCTGGGGCGCCACCATCTTCTACCGAAGGTGTTAGTTCATCATCTGTAGCGCCACCATCTTCTACAAGTGATTATTTATCAGTAGTTGTAGCACCAGATGCTGATATCTCTTTGCGTAATGTTTCACTTGAATCAGCTTTAGCATTATTTATAGCGATGTTGTATGGAGCTGCGAATCTACCAAGAAATGTTGTTCAAATTATTATTGAAAATTTTCAAAACGTCATATCGCATTCTGTAATACCTTTAATGCACGAGTTACTGCAGAAAACGATTAATAATGGGGGGATCTGTTCTTCTCAACATTCAGAAGTAATACAAACGATACGTACAGAAGTAAACTCGGTATTCAGCACATTTTCCTCAGAACATCGTATATTTTCTTTCTTTGAGCTCAATCAAACTTATATACCGCCCCAAGCAATTGTAGTAGGCGAGAGCCGCGAATCAAATACTCGTGGCGGCAACCAAGTAGTTAATCGTACTATCCAATTTATTCCATTAAGAGAAGTCTTGCGTGCTTTTTTCTCTCTCGAATCAATCTTGGTTGATACACTACAATATATGGCAAACATGTATAGTGATATCACAAATATACACAACTTTATTCAAGGACATTACTGGCAATCCAAAAGAATAGTTCACGCTGGTAGGAAGGTTGTGCCCATATTTTTATTTTTTGATGATTATGAGACGGGTAATGCTTTGGGAAGCCACTCAGGCATTCATAAACTAGGAGCCGTATATGTCTCAATACCTTGCTTACCACCGTGGCGTTGCTCTATTCTTACTAATATCTTCTTAACTTTGTTGTTTCACTCTTCTGATAGAGTGCAATTCGGTAACGATATAATATTCCAACCTGTAATAGATGAACTAAATTTTCTCCGTACTGTTGGTATACCATTTGATATTCCCAATTTTAATGGAGTAATATACTTTGAATAGGCTCTTATTCTAGGAGATAATTTGGGCATACATTCCTTAACTGGTTTCGTGGAAAGTTTTTCAGCTAATTATTCTTGTAGAATTTGTAGAGTGACAAAAGAAGTAATGAAAGTTCAGTGTTATGAAGATAACACAATCTTAAGATGTAGTGATGATTATGAGGCCGACCTGTTGGAGGGTATTCCTGGAAACTCCGGTGTTAAAGAAAGATGTGTTTGGTTGAAAGTAGGTGGGTTTGATTTGTTCAAGCAAGTAGGCGTGGATATTATGCATGACATTTTTGAAGGAGTTGGCAAGTATGTCATGGGACTGGTGCTAATGAAATATATTAGTCGTTTCAAATATTTCTCTTTATCTTTGCTGAACGATAGGCTACGAAGTTTTGAATACGGGCCAGATAACCGCAACAAGCCTATTGAATTAAGCATGTCTCACATCAATCAATGTAATGTTCGTCTTAGCGCGTCAGAAATGCTAACTTTGATAAGATACTTTTCAGTGTTAGTGGGTGATAAGGTTCCTGGAGGTGACATGTATTGGACACTTTATTTGAAATTACGCGAAGTTGTAGAACTTGCAATGGCTACTTGTGTTTGGGACGGTATTGATGCTGTAATGCAGGACTGTGTCACTCAACTTAATGAATTGTATTTACTCTTGTCAAATGGATCTCTAAAACCTAAGTTTCACCACCTTACACATTATCATAATGCCATGAAGAACTTTGGTCCGCTTTCACTAATTTCATCTATGAGGTACGAAGCGAAACACAAACTGGCAAAGACATCTGCAAGGGCTTCGTGTAATCGAAGGAACATTTCGCTCAGTTTATCTATTAAACACCAGCTCAAATTAAACGAAATATTTGCTAAGGGTTCATTGGATCCAATATTATCATGGGGACCTAAGAATCTAAAACTGACACAATCTGATTTAGAAATCATTCAATCCTGTCTCCTTCTAGATGAAACTAAGACTTTGTTCGGTGTCGCTTGGTTTGCCATGTCCTCTGTTCGATATAGTAAGGGTTCTATACTTATTTGTAGTCCTAAGCCAATCTGCGATCGTAACGACATAACGTTTTTAATGGTTAGTGGAGTGTACATTTGTGATAATGAGGTTATTTTGATAGGGACTCTGTTGCAAACTATATTTTTTGATAGTCATTATTATGCGTATGAAGTTCAAAAGCAAGTGAAGAAAATAGCAATTTGGTATAAAACCCTTCATTTTCAGACTCCCCATACTTTAAATACAATATTTAAAAGGTCATTGGTTACATTACGAAGTCCCATTTAATAGTTGCTTGCGATAAAAGGTAATAGATAAGAACAGTCATATTCCATAAGCCCACTCCCAATACACCTACGTCTCATGACAACACGATAAAATGCATATTCCATAAGCCCACTCCCAATACACCTACGTCTCATGACAACACGATAAAATGCATATTCCATATGCCCACTCCCAATACACCTGCGTTTCATGACAACACGATAAAATGCATGGCAGCAGTCGACAAAGTTGTGCTGAGCACGAGAAAATTAAAATTGTCTGTTAGTTTGAAAACCCTTCATTTCCGGTCAAATTTTGTACGGGTAATTACGTATATTTACGTATATCTACGTTAAGTGACAACAGTACGGGACATGTGGCATCATTTAGCCCTTACAAATTTTGACCGGAAATGAAGGATTTTCAAACTTTCGGCCATTTTATTATTTTTATTTTCTTTTGGTCAGTAAAACTCTCTCGATCGTGTTGTCATGGGACGTAGGTGTATTGTTAGTGGGCTTACGGACTAATAGTATCTATGTCAATATTAGTATCTTCAAATCTATGAGATTTTCTTGTTATTCTTTTTTATTGCTCATTGATTCGCCCTCTTGATTTATCGAAGGTTGCATGCATGCATGCAAGCAAGCATGTATTTACTTTGACCTTTTCAAATATGGATACTTAACTTATTTTTCAACACATTTGTTTCCCCCGTGTGGTGTCGGGTTAGAATTTCACCACCCCCTTTCTTCCCGTGGGTGTCGTAAAAGCCGACTAAGGGAGCAGGGTTGAAGTGTGTTGTGGGCGATGGGCTAGCAACCCATCACTGCAATGACACATTTTGTCGATCTTTTATAGCCATATTTATGTTAAAAGTGGCGCTGGAACATAAATTTCATGTGTTCTGCCTACCACTTTTGGGTATCTTTTATTAAATACTTTTGGGACTAATTAAACTATTTCTAACCTAAACTTGTGGTTGTTATCTGATAAATTATGTCATTACATAATGTTAAATAAAGGATAACAATTAATCGCAAACCACAGACACCCACAACTAGCGCCCTCTACTAATGATTAAAGCAACACTATTAAAAAGAATAAAGTCTTGTCTACGTTTTGTCTTGCACATCCGTTGTTTCATTTAATAGAAAAGCCCAAATAAATTGTTATAAAACATTAATAAGCTGTTAGATAGGAGAATTTATCAGATAACAACCACAAATTTAGGTTAGAAATAGTTTAATTAGTCCCAAAAGTATTTAATAAAAGATTCCCAATAGTGGTAGGCAGAACACATGAAATAAATGATCATGAGTGAAGAAAAAATAATAGAAGTATACGGAGAAGGTGTCGATATCACTTCACCGCTCAACTCTGCAGTCTCTTCACCGAACAACTCTGCAGTATCATCTCCGAGTTCAACAATTTCAAGCTTACAAGAATTGAAAGTAAGCGTACCTTTTCAACAGAAAAGCACCTAATAGGCACACACTGGTCGGAGCAGCGGGGTATCAATATTAGTATCTTCAAATCTATGAGATTTTCTTGTTATTCTGTTTTATTGCTCATTGATTCGCCATCTTGATTTATTTAAGGTTGCATGCATGCATGCAAGCAAGCATGTATTTACTTTGACCTTTTCAAATATGTATACTTATCTTATTTTTCAACACATTTTTTTCCCCCGTGTGGTGTCGGGTTAGAATTTCACCACCCCCTTTCTTCCCGTGGGTGTCGTAAAAGTCGACTAAGGGAGCAGGGTTGAAGTGTGTTGTGGGCGATGGGCTAGCAACCCATCACTGCAATGACACATTTTGTCGATCTTTTATAGCCATATTTATGTTAAAAGTGGCGCTGGAACATAAATTTCATGTGTTCTGCCTACCACTTTTGGGTATCTTTTATTAAATACTTTTGGGACTAATTAAACTATTTCTAACCTAAACTTGTGGTTGTTATCTGATAAATTATGTCATTACATAATGTTAAATAAAGGATAACAATTAATCGCAAACCACAGACACCCACAACTAGCGCCCTCTACTAATGATTAAAGCAACACTATTAAAAAGAATAAAGTCTTGTCTACGTTTTGTCTTGCACATCCGTTGTTTCATTTAATAGAAAAGCCCAAATAAATTGTTATAAAACATTAATAAGCTGTTAGATAGGAGAATTTATCAGATAACAACCACAAATTTAGGTTAGAAATAGTTTAATTAGTCCCAAAAGTATTTAATAAAAGATTCCCAATAGTGGTAGGCAGAACACATGAAATAAATGATGATGAGTGAAGAAAAAATAATAGAAGTATACGGAGAAGGTGTCGATATCACTTCACCGCTCAACTCTGCAGTCTCTTCACCGAACAACTCTGCAGTATCATCTCCGAGTTCAACAAATTCAAGCTTACAAGAATTGAACGTAATCACATTTTTACTTTCTAGAACAAATGCCCGGACTTAATTTAACTACTCAATAGTACACAATAGGGTAAGCTGCTTCTTAAACAGCGTCTAAACCCTTTGGGGGATCAACTACGAAGAACTTTAACCAGAGAGATTGAGACCGAAGTAGTCAAACATGAACCGAAGGCACCGATAACAAATATTAACTTAATTAGTAGTTAATCGTACTATCCACGTTCGTACAATCAACAGCAAATATAGATAATCATTTTAGTACTTTATCGCACTTAACGTAACAATACTGCGACAGTTGGGATGCGTCATAGTAGCTAAAGTGACAAGGTACTAAAATGACAACAAAAGCATCCGAGCAGTACGCTACAACTAGCAAAAGGAGAGCACCGGTTAGAGAGGACCTTGAGACCATTTCTGAAAGCGAAGCGGACCTAATTGATTCAAAGAACACTGAAATAGAAGAATGCTTCGAATGGCTCCGTTCGTCTGCAGACAATTATACACTCTTTATTTTGAAATTATTATATTTTCAAAATTATATTTGGTAAACTTACCAAAGAATATCCCCAAGATCGTTTTAAGCAGGGAAATTCCTGGAGGTACGGATATGCTTCGTCTGACAAGACACTCTGGTGTGTTCCCTCCTGGCCCGGCCACATGCTCGTACGAGGCTGTGACTATAGGGATAAAATGTACCCATTATGTACTATTATGTACCAAGTCGGAAATTAATTGTACCTCCATAGTTTGCCAGTTACAGGTCATCTAATGTGGCCGGGCTGAGAAGTGTACTACCCAGCCCGGCCCACACAGATCTGCTAATATACGAAACTTCGGGATATAATTTGAATAGCAGATAAATGTACCTTTTATGTACCAGATAATAAACCTTAATTTTTATTAAAAAAATGCCCATAAAAATATTTTTACATACATCAAACATTTTGCGTTGGAGCGCCTGTTAGAATGTAACAGCTATGCAAATAATGAAATAATGATGCTTCAGGGTGGTGGGTGGACCTCACGAATTTCAAAGTAATATTTATAGATATATTGTACATTAAGTGTACCTCAGTGTACCTTTAATAAAATTAATTGTACCTCCATAGTTTGCCAAATTGCCAGTTACAGGTCATCCAATGTGGCCGGGCTGAGCAGTGTACTACCACCCAGCCCGGCATCCACTTTAATTATTTGCATAGCTGTTACATTCTAATAGGCGCTCCAACGCAAAATGTTTGATACATGTAAAAATATTTTTATGCCCATTTTTTTAATAAAAATTAAGGTTTATTATCTGGTACATAAAAGGTACATTTATCTACTATTCAAATTATATCTCGAAGTTTCGTATATTAGCAGATCTGTGTGGGCCGGGCTGGGTAGTACACTTCTAAGCCCGGCCACATTAGATGACCTGTAACTGGCAAACTATGTTGGTACATTTAATTTCCGACTTGGTACATAATAGTACATAATGGGTACATTTTATCACTGCAATCACAGCCTCGTATGAGCATGTGGCCGGGCCAGGAGGGAACACACGACACTCTGGCGGCGCCGTTTTCTTGTAAGGGCCCACTTTTCATCACAGAGTGTATAATTGTCTGATGTATATTTCTTTTAATATATATCCCGATCAAGAAACGAGCAATCTAGCTGCACTCCTTATGATCCCGCATCTTCTAGGACCGGTTCAAATAAGGAAGACGAAATGTTCTACGGCCGAAGTACGTGAAAGCTTCATAAAACATATCGACGAGGAAAGACTGCTGAACGAAGAACGGCAGAAACGACACGACAAGAATAAATCTCGCGGTATCACTGTCCAGCCATATGTCGTAGTCGCAGGACCACTTGAAAATATCACCGCAAGGTACATTATTGTTGATGACATAGTGTATGACCTGCCTAGCATTGCTTGTGCTGTGGATACGTGTTTTAAAATCATATGGGCTCTATACTTAGAATATCCTTGTGAATGTTTGCGGGTTTGGCAATTCCTGCAGAGAGCTGTTTATGACATTGACACCAAAGCAGTTAACATAAAAGAAAATATTTCTTCATCAGTTCTTAGCCTACTGAGTGATTGCAACATCGGTAAGGATTAAAATAATGGTCGTCGACCATCTCTGAAAGCGAAGCGGACCTAATTGATTCAAAGAACACTGAAATAGAAGAATGCTTCGAATGGCTCCGTTCGTCTGCAGACAATTATACACTCTTTACTATATGATACTGCAGAGTTGTTCGGTGAAGAGACTGTAGAGTTGAGCGGTGAAGTGATATCGACACCTTCTCCGTACTTCTACCACCATTTTTTGGCACTTTTCGTTTCTCGCCACGTGGAATATGCGATAGACCTAATGGCATGGTCTATCTCATATTCCACGTGCCTACTTGCTACTCGATGACGTACATTTTGCCAAAAACTAGGGTCATTTGGAAATAGGGTCACCAGGAAAATAAATCATAACGTTTTACCGTGAATTGCCCTTTGACTAAGTTTGTCTTCATTACATCGTACATTGTTGGTACATGTTTTATCGTAGGAAAACTGTTATCTGGCCCCTGTTTCACAAAGGTAACATTGTCACAATTTCTGACACATCCAAATTACTGGCGTTGTAGACGTCTATAGGCTACAGTAACCGTTTACCACCGGGCGGGCTGTTTCCTTGTTTGCCACCAACATGACATTTTTTATTTTATTTTATAAAATGCAACATAGTTATATTGTATCGTCAATAAATAGGTACTAGTTAGTGGTTTGGTGAAGAGCTCACGACAATTGTCACCAAAATCAACAGTCCTTAGAAGAACTGTCGATAATTTTCGACATAAGATTAGGCATGGGTCGGAGTTTCGTGACAATTGTCGTGTTCTTTGAAACATGTCTAACCCCCAGCAGGCATCCGGTTGCCTCTCAGACATTGAATTACGCGTCATTGCTTTGAATACTAGTTATCATATTATTATTGATTAAACTGCCATACTATAAATAAATTAAATTATTTTGGTAAACTTACCAAAGAATATCCAACAAGATCGTTTTAAGCATGGAAATTCCTGGAGGTACGGATATGCTTCGTCTGACAAGACACCAGACCATCTCTGAGAGCGAAGCGGGCCTAATTGATTCAAAGAACACTGAAATAGAAGAATGCTTCGAATGGCTCCGTTCGTCTGCAGACAATTATACACTCTTTATTTTGAAATTATTATATTTTCAAAATTATTTTGGTAAACTTACCAAAGAATATACCCAAGATCGTTTTAAGCAGGGAAATTCCTGGAGGTACGGATATGCTTCGTCTGACAAGACACTCTGGCGGCGCCATTTTCTTGTAAGGACCCACTTTTCATCACAGAGTGTATAATTGCCTGCAGACGAACGGAGCCATTCGAAGCATTCTTCTATTTCAGTGTTCTTTGAATCAATTAGGCTCGCTTCGCTTTCAGAGATGGGCTGGTGTCTTGTCAGACGAAGCATATCCATACCTCCAGGAATTTCCCTGCTTAAAACGATCTTGGGGATATTCTTTGGTAAGTTTACCAATATAATTTTGAAAATATAATAATTTCAAAATAAAGAGTGTATAATTGTCTGCAGACGAACGAAGCCATTCGAAGCATTCTTCTATTTCAGTGTTCTTTGAATCAATTAGGCCCGCTTCGCTCTCAGAGATGGTCTGGGGTCTTGTCAGACGAAGCATATCCGTACCTCCAGGAATTTCCCTGCTTAAAACGATCTTGGGGATATTCTTTGGTAAGTTTACCAAAATAATTTAATTTATTTATAGTATGGCAGTTTAATCAATAATAATATGATAACTAGTATTCAAAGCAATGACGCGTAATTCAATGTCTGAGAGGCAACCGGATGCCTGGCATTTGTGCATATTGTTTATCACGTCATATAAGACTCGAAAAACAAATGCCATCCAATTTCAATGACTTCCTAAGTTCTCGTCCACCACCATGCTTAAGAAAATATTTTAGGAGCCTCACTCTAGAGTAGTGTAGTGTAAAAGATGACTAGAACCCTGATTATACTGACAGTTTGGGCAGTGTCCCCCTGTTGGCTTGTAGTCCTTATTTTTCAAATATGAATAAGCTGCGTACAAATTTGAGCGGCTCAGCCTGAGGCATGCCAGTCCCGCGCGGCGCGCTGCTCGCGAGCCAAATTGTTGCACATAAACATGCGCGGGTGAGGCAGCGTGCTCGCGGCGAGCCGACATTGTGCGTCGTTCAAAATGGTGTCGGACACGATGACAGCCGGCTGCGTTTATCATGTTTCACCAAATAATATTAATAAATTTACGAAAAAACTCTATTACACATGCATGGCTCATCCACTTGCTCGTGTCACTCTGCCCGCGGCAAACTCGGATCATTATATACGTTACCGTGAAAAGACGATGGAAAATTTTGACCTTTTCAAATATGGATACTTATCTTATTTTTCAACACATTTTTTTCCCCCGTGTGGTGTCGGGTTAGAATTTCACCACCCCCTTTCTTCCCGTGGGTGTCGTAAAAGTCGACTAAGGGAGCAGGGTTGAAGTGTGTTGTGGGCGATGGGCTAGCAACCCATCACTGCAATGACACATTTTGTCGATCTTTTATAGCCATATTTATGTTAAAAGTGGCGCTGGAACATAAATTTCATGTGTTCTGCCTACCACTTTTGGGTATCTTTTATTAAATACTTTTGGGACTAATTAAACTATTTCTAACCTAAACTTGTGGTTGTTATCTGATAAATTATGTCATTACATAATGTTAAATAAAGGATAACAATTAATCGCAAACCACAGACACCCACAACTAGCGCCCTCTACTAATGATTAAAGCAACACTATTAAAAAGAATAAAGTCTTGTCTACGTTTTGTCTTGCACATCCGTTGTTTCATTTAATAGAAAAGCCCAAATAAATTGTTATAAAACATTAATAAGCTGTTAGATAGGAGAATTTATCAGATAACAACCACAAGTTTAGGTTAGAAATAGTTTAATTAGTCCCAAAAGTATTTAATAAAAGATTCCCAAAAGTGGTAGGCAGAACACATGAAATTTATGTTCCAGCGCCACTTTTAGCATAAATATGGCTATAAAAGATCGACAAAATGTGTCATTGCAGTGATGGGTTGCTAGCCTATCGCCCACAACACACTTCAACCCTGCTCCCTTAGTCGACTTTTACGACACCCACGGGAAGAAAGGGGGTGGTGAAATTCTAACCCGACACCACACGGGGGAAAAAAATGTGTTGAAAAATAAGATAAGTATCCATATTTGAAAAGGTCAAAGTAGTCCTAGGCTTTGAACCTGAGTCCCGCCTCCGCAGCGTTTGCGATAGCATCGTTTCTACTAATATTGTTACTAGAGCTAGATTTAGATTACATTTTACTTCCCTGCCACATTGCTAACTTAATAGTAAATAGCACATTTTTATCCTTTAGAACGAATGCCCGGACTTAATTTCACTACTCAATAGTACACAAGAGGGTAAGCTGCTTCTTAAACAGCGTCTAAACCCTTTGGGGGATCAACTACGAAGAACTTTAACCAGAGAGATTGCGACCGAAGTAGTCAAACATGAACCGAAGGCACCGATAATAAATATTAACGTAACAATACTGCGACAGTTGGGATGCGTCATAGTTAGCTAAAGTGACAAGGTACTAAAATGACAACAAAAGCATCCGAGCAGTACGCTACAACTAGCAAAAGGAGAGCACCGGTTAGAGAGCACCTTGAGACCATCTCTGAAAGCGAAGCGGACCTAATTGATTCAAAGAACACTGAAATAGAAGAATGCTTCGAATGGCTCCGTTCGTCTGCAGACAATTATACACTCTTTATTTTGAAATTATTATATTTTCAAAATTATATTTGGTAAACTTACCAAAGAATATCCCCAAGATCGTTTTAAGCAGGGAAATTCCTGGAGGTACGGATATGCTTCGTCTGACAAGACACTCTGGTGTGTTCTCTCCTGGCCCGGCCACATGCTCGTACGAGGCTGTGATTAAAGGGATAAAATGTACCCATTATGTACTATTATGTACCAAGTCGGAAATTAATTGTACCTCCATAGTTTGCCAGTTACAGGTCATCTAATGTGGCCGGGCTGAGAAGTGTACTACCCAGCCCGGCCCACACAGATCTGCTAATATACGAAACTTCGGGATATAATTTGAATAGCAGATAAATGTACCTTTTATGTACCAGATAATAAACCTTAATTTTTATTAAAAAAATGGCCATAAAAATATTTTTACATACATCAAACATTTTGCGTTGGAGCGCCTGTTAGAATGTAACAGCTATGCAAATAATGAAATAATGATGCGTCAGGGTGGTGGGTGGACCTCACGAATTTCAAAGTAATATTTATAGATATATTGTACATTAAGTGTACCTCAGTGTACCATTAATAAAATTAATTGTACCTCCATAGTTTGCCAGTTACAGGTCATACAATGTGGCCGGGCTGAGCAGTGTACTACCACCCAGCCCAGCATCCACTTTCATTATTTGCATAGCTGTTACATTCTAACAGGCGCTCCAACGCAAAATGTTTGATGTATGTAAAAATATTTTTATGCCCATTTTTTTAATAAAAATTAAGGTTTATTATCTGGTACATAAAAGGTACATTTATCTACTATTCAAATTATATCTCGAAGTTTCGTATATTAGCAGATCTGTGTGGGCCGGGCTGGGTAGTACACTTCTAAGCCCGGCCACATTAGATGACCTGTAACTGGCAAACTATGTTGGTACATTTAATTTCCGACTTGGTACATAATAGTACATAATGGGTACATTTTATCACTGCAATCACAGCCTCGTATGAGCATGTGGCCGGGCCAGGAGGGAACACACGACACTCTGGCGGCGCCGTTTTCTTGTAAGGGCCCACTTTTCATCACAGAGTGTATAATTGTCTGATGTATATTTCTTTTAATATATATCCCGATCAAGAAACTAGCAATCTAGCTGCACTCCTTATGATCCCGCATCTTCTAGGACCGGTTCAAATAAGGAAGACGAAATGTTCTACGGCCGAAGTATGTGAAAGCTTCATAAAACATATCGACGAGGAAAGACTGCTGAACGAAGAACGGCAGAAACGACACGACAAGAATAAATCTCGCGGTATCACTGTCCAGCCATATGTCGTAGTCGCAAGACCACTTGAAAATATCACCGCAAGGTACATTATGTTGATGACATAGTGTATGACCTGCCTAGCATTGCTTGTGCTGTGGATACGTGTTTTAAAATCATATGGGCTCTATACTTAGAATATCCTTGTGAATGTTTGCGGGTTTGGCAATTCCTGCAGAGAGCTGTTTATAACATTGACACCAAAGCAGTTAACTTAAAAGAAAATATTTCTTCATCAGTTCTTAGCCAACTGAGTGATTGCAACATCGGTAAGGATTAAAATAATGGTCGTCGACCATCTCTGAAAGCGAAGCGGACCTAATTGATTCAAAGAACACTGAAATAGAAGAATGCTTCGAATGGCTCCGTTCGTCTGCAGGCAATTATACACTCTGTGATGAAAAGTGGGTCCTTACAACACTCTATTACACATGCATGGCTCATCCACTTGCTCGTGTCACTCTGCCCGCGGCAAACTCGGATCATTATATACGTTACCGTGAAAATACGATGGAAAATAATGTATTTTTATTTTTAGTAAACTTACCAAATAATATCCCCAAGTTAAGCAAGTGTTGGTAAGCTGTCCTTTTGTTAGTTGTAGAGTACTGCTAATTTCTAAACTGCCAGGTTAGGTTAGGAGATGATACTGCAGAGTTGTTCGGTGAAGAGACTGTAGAGTTGAGCGGTGAAGTGATATCGACACCTTCTCCGTATACTTCTACCACCATTTTTTGGCACTTTTCGTTTCTCGCCACGTGGAATATGCGATAGACCTAATGGCATGGTCTATCTCATATTCCACGTGCCTACTTGCTACTCGATGACGTACATTTTGCCAAAAACTAGGGTCATTTGGAAATAGGGTCACCAGGAAAATAAATCATAACGTTTTACCGTGAATTGCCCTTTGACTAAGTTTGTCTTCATTACATCGTACATTGTTGGTACATGTTTTATCGTAGGAAAACTGTTATCTGGCCCTGTTTCACAAAGGTAACATTGTCACAATTTCTGACACATCCAAATTACTGGCGTTGTAGACGTCTATATAGGCTACAGTAACCGTTTACCACCGGGCGGGCTGTTTCCTTGTTTGCCACCAACATGACATTTTTTATTTTATTTTATAAAATGCAACATAGTTATATTGTATCGTCAATAAATAGGTACTAGTTAGTGGTTCGGTGAAGAGCTCACGACAATTGTCACGAAAAACAACAGTCCTTAGAAGAACTGTCGATAATTTTCGACATAAGATTAGGCATGGGTCGGAGTTTCGTGACAATTGTCGTGTTCTTCGAAACATGTCCAACCCGCTTTTTACAAAGAACCCTGATTATACTGTCAGTTTGGGCAGTGTCCCCCTGTTGGCTTGTAGTCCTTATTTTTCAAATATTAATAAGCTGCGTACAAATTTGAGCGGCTCAGCCTGAGGCATGCTAGCCCCGCGCGGCGCGCTGCTCGCGAGCCAAATTGTTGCACATAAAAAAACCCTGATTATACTGTCAGTTTGGGCAGTGTCCCCCTGTTGGCTTGTAGTCCTTATTTTTCAAATATTAATAAGCTGCGTACAAATTTGAGCGGCTCAGCCTGAGGCATGCTAGCCCCGCGCGGCGCGCTGCTCGCGAGCCAAATTGTTGCACATAAACATGCGCGGGTGAGGCAGCGTGCTCGCGGCGAGCCGACATTGTGCGTCGTTCAAAATGGTGTCGGACACGATGACAGCCGGCTGCGTTTATCATGTTTCACCGAATAATATTAATAAATTTACGAACAAACTCTATTACACATGCATGGCTCATCCACTTGCTCGTGTCACTCTGCCCGCGGCAAACTCGGATCATTATATACGTTACCGTGAAAATACGATGGAAAATAATGTATTTTTATTTTTAGTAAACTTACCAAATAATGTCCCCAAGTTAAGCAAGTGTTGGTAAGCTGTCCTTTTGTTAGTTGTAGAGTACTGCTAATTTCTAAACTGCCAGGTTAGGTTAGGAGATGATACTGCAGAGTTGTTCGGTGAAGAGACTGTAGAGTTGAGCGGTGAAGTGATATCGACACCTTCTCCGTATACTTCTACCACCATTTTTTGGCACTTTTCGTTTCTCGCCACGTGGAATATGCGATAGACCTAATGGCATGGTCTATCTCATATTCCACGTGCCTACTTGCTACTCGATGACGTACATTTTGCCAAAAACTAGGGTCATTTGGAAATAGGGTCACCAGGAAAATAAATCATAACGTTTTACCGTGAATTGCCCTTTGACTAAGTTTGTCTTCATTACATCGTACATTGTTGGTACTTGTTTTATCGTAGGAAAACTGTTATCTGGCCCCTGTTTCACAAAGGTAACATTGTCACAATTTCTGACACATCCAAATTACTGGCGTTGTAGACGTCTATAGGCTACAGTAACCGTTTACCACCGGGCGGGCTGTTTCCTTGTTTGCCACCAACATGATATTTTTTATTTTATTTTATAAAATGCAACATAGTTATATTGTATCGTCAATAAATAGGTACTAGTTAGTGGTTTGGTGAAGAGCTCACGACAATTGTCACGAAAAACAACAGTCCTTAGAAGAACTGTCGATAATTTTCGACATAAGATTAGGCATGGGTCGGAGTTTCGTGACAATTGTCGTGTTCTTCGAAACATGTCCAACCCGCTTTTTACAAATGTAGTAGTTTTAATGACGTTGTAGTGATAATGAGTTTTGATGAATGTTTCAATAAATAATGTTTACTTTGTAACACTTGTGTTTATTTCTTTATTGTTCCTCGACAATAGCAAAACTTGCAGCTCAGCTGTATTTGCTGCTACTGTTGGGCAACAGTACCAGCTACTGTTCAGTATGTAATTGCTACTGTTCCACTACAGTTGTAGCTATTGTAGTGGAACAGTAGCAATTACATACCTAACAGTAACTGGTATTGTTTCCAAACAGTTGTAGCAACTGTAGGTAATCAGTAAGATCAACTGTTGTGGAACAGTAGCAACTACAGACCTAACAGTAGTTTCTACTGTTCCCGAACAGTTGTAGCAACTGTAGGTAATCAGTAAGATCAACTGTTGTGGAACAGTAGCAATTACATACCTAACAGTAACTGGTACTGTTTCCAAACAGTTGTAGCAACTGTAGGTAATCAGTAAGATCAACTGTTGTGGAACAGTAGCAACTACAGACCTAACAGTAGTTTTAACTGTTCCCGAACAGTTGTAGCAACTGTAGGTAATCAGTAAGATCAACTGTTGTGGAACAGTAGCAATTACATACCTAACAGTAACTGGTACTGTTTCCAAACAGTTGTAGCAACTGTAGGTAATCAGTAAGATCAACTGTTGTGGAACAGTAGCAACTACAGACCTAACAGTAGTTTCAACTGTTCCCGAACAGTTGTAGCAACTGTAGGTAATCAGTAAGATCAACTGTTGTGGAACAGTAGCAATTACATACCTAACAGTAACTGGTACTGTTTCCAAACAGTTGTAGCAACTGTAGGTAATCAGTAAGATCAACTGTTGTGGAACAGTAGCAACTACAGACCTAACAGTAGTTTCTACTGTTCCCGAACAGTTGTAGCAACTGTAGGTAATCAGTAAGATCAACTGTTGTGGAACAGTAGCAATTACATACCTAACAGTAACTGGTACTGTTTCCAAACAGTTGTAGCAACTGTAGGTAATCAGTAAGATCAACTGTTGTGGAACAGTAGCAACTACAGACCTAACAGTAGTTTCTACTGTTCCCGAACAGTTGTAGCAACTGTAGGTAATCAGTAAGATCAACTGTTGTGGAACAGTAGCAATTACATACCTAACAGTAACTGGTACTGTTTCCAAACAGTTGTAGCAACTGTAGGTAATCAGTAAGATCAACTGTTGTGGAACAGTAGCAATTACAGACCTAACAGTAGTTGCTACTGCTCCCGAACAGTTGTAGCAACTGTAGATAATCAGTAAGATCAACTGTTGTGGAACAGTAGCAACTACAGACCTAACCGTAGTTGCTACTGTTCCCGAACAGTTGTAGCAGCTGTAGGTAATCAGTAAGATCAACTGTTGTGGAACAGTAGCAACTACAGACCTAACCGTAGTTGCTACTGTTCCCGAACAGTTGTAGCAGCTGTAGGTAATCAGTCAGATCAACTGTTGTGGAACAGTAGCAATTAATGTTTCCCTTAACTGTTTTCTTTAACTGTTTTCTTCAACTGTTTTCTTCAACTGTTTTCCTTAACTGTTTTCTTTAACTGTTTTCTTCAACTGTTTTCCTTAACTGTTTTCCATTACTGATTTATACAGTTAAATTGACTGTCTTAAGTTACTGTTTCCATGAACTGTTTTCTTTAACTGTTTTCCTTAACTGTTTTGTTTTGTACTGTTTTCCTTAACTGACTTATTCAGTAAATTGTACTGTTATACCCTTACTGTTTTATAACAGTTAAAGTTACTGGTTTTCACGGTTGGCTCCATTTTAACTGATTTTTTCATTTAAGTTTACTGAAATTTCAGTAGGATTCACTGACTATTTCTTTCAGTGTACGATTAGGTAAACTTATTGACTGGTTGGACGGATGTTTAGATTCAGACTAATTTAATATGAATATGAATTTAAGCTTTATTCAGTCGCAGAAACTGCTTTTTACTGCTGAGAGCGTCGCGGGTAGGGTTGCCATCCGTCCGGGTTTCCCCGGATTAGTCCTAGTTTAAAAGGCGTCCGGGGAGCGTCCGGGCGGGGTTTCATTTGTAGTCCGGGTTTAAAAATTTGAAGTCTTGACATTTTAAACTGTTTTTAGTATAAGTACGTTTAAGTTTTAGTAAGTTTTCTAAAAACCCGTTGACATGTCCGGGTTCTGGGCTCCAAAATCCGGGGTATTCACGCGTCTTGTCCTGGTTGCCAAATTTTGAAATGGCAAGCCTAGTCGCGGGTGACTGACATAGATAGGCCATTTTCTAATGTCGCCCAGGTGGATGGGCTTCACGTGACGTTTCAGCTCATCTTTGTACCTTTGTTGTTATTCTGTAGTTCACAGTAAATGATGCGCTCCACTACCCTGGCATCAATCGCGGGAGACCTGTCCGTCCACGACTACGCCAACGCATCTTTCGCCTCATTAAGAATCAGAATCAGAAATCAGCCCGATAATTTCCGTGTTCCTGACTCGGTCATCACACAGAGGCATCTAAAATGGAAACTATCTAATAAGCGAATATGTTTGCGATAGGGGGGTACCACTTTTCGGAGGCACAGAAAAGATTCGGCATAAAGAAATGACTAAATATATAATTTACTATTTTCAAAATGTAAATGCTTAAATCACGTTTGTGTTCAATTTGAGAGGATGAACACAGGATGATCAGTCAGAAACTCAAGTACAATATTTAACTTGAAAAAAAGCATCCAATATTCTCCGAAAATTATCACACTAAACAAATAAATAAATATTAGGGGACAATCTTACACAAATCGACCTAGTCCCATAGTAAGCTCAATAAGGCTTGTGTTATGGGTACTAGACGACGATATATTTAATAGATAGAAATACTTAAATACATACGAGTAGAAAACATCCATGACTCAGAAACAAATATTCATGCTCATCACACAAATATTTGCCCTTACCGGGATTCGAACCCAGGACCTTCAGCTTCGTAGGCAGCGTCACTACCCACTAGACTAACCGCTCGTCGAAACACACACTGCTAAAATTCAGCGTCCCTAACTTGACCCCACACTTATTTACCACTAGTACCTACTACTAGTTCAGTAGTTTAGTACCAGGTTTGTGGAGACATGCAGCGGAGTATAATATAACTATGACGATTAATTTACTAACATTTATTAGGGTTCCGTAGCCAAATGGCATAAAACGGAAGCCTTATGGATTCGTCATGTCTGTCTGCTGTCTGTCCGTGTGTATGTCGCAGGCATTTTACTCAAAAACTATAAGATAAAATTTTGAGGATAAATGTATTTTGTTAGTCGCTACATAGTTTTGTAATTAAATTACTAAAAAAAAACTTTTTTAGGGGTGCACTCCATACATAAAACTGAAAGTCAAAAAATTGTTTTTCATTGCAAGCCCACGTGTGGCACATCAATCGATAGGCCTTTCAAAATAAATATGAGGTTTCGCAGCATTTTTTTATTAAGTGAATAGAGTCGGAGATAATCGCCCCGAAAGTCACTAAAATTGTGTGTCCCCCCCCCCTCTATTTTTTGAACCGTGTATTTTAAAAATATGAAAAAAAATATGGACATAGGGCCCATTAAATTCTTTTAGCGAAAATTGTTTCGAACAAGATCGGTTCAAAGGTTTTCGAGATATTTCTAAAAAACTGCCTTCCTTAAAGAAAAGGACGTAAGTGCCATAAGATTTCAGTAACAATACGACCTTTTTAATAGGCACGGAACCCTTCGTTGTGCGTGGTCCGACACGCACTTGGCCGCTTTTTTAACGGATTTAACTGTAACTGGGAACAATACTCGAATTGATGATGGTAAAACAATAATTGAAACTTGATTATTTCCTTTTAAATATTTAGTTTTATGGTAAACTATAAAAATAACCGTCATCTCTGGATATGCATAAAATTCAGTTCCGGGATTGTAATATCTAGAATAACTAGTACCTAGTTATGTTTAAAAGTCATTTCTAAATCAGTTTACTTTTAAAACGACCACTTTAGCCTAGTTGATAGTACCACTGCCAATAAGCAAGGGGTCCCGGGTTTGAAACCCGGTAAGGGTAGTTGTTTGCACAAATATTTGTTCCTGAGTCATGGAGGATGTTTTCTATGTATTTAAGTATTCATTTATCTATATAAGTATGTTTATCGTCGTCTAGTACCCATAGTACAAGCTTTGCTTAGTTTGGGACTAGGTTGATTTGTGTAAGGTTGTCCCTTAATATTTATTTTATTTATTTATTTAAAATCCGGTTGAAACTACGTACGAACTAACTAGTGTGGGTTGATGCATATCTAACGAGCGCGTCTAATCAATGCGAAGGAGTGGGACCGATTTTTGACTTTCGAGCGCTTGACTCTTTCACTCGAAAACTGACAAAAATTATGAAATGCTATTTTGAAATAGCGATAGTAAATTTAAAAACGAGTGGTATTGACCACTCGTATCAAATTCTATTGGTAGAAAGTAAGTGCCTGCCATTTTGACACTACAAACGTATTTGCTTTTATTTGATTTTCGAGCGCTCGAAAGTCAAAAATCGGTCCCTAGGTACTTCACTTGTTCCTTGGACTCGTACTCGTACTTATTGCCCGTGCCGTTATTGTGTAAATAAAGTAAGTAGAGACCATTTATTTAACTGCTGGTCGTAATAATGTTCTGGAATGTACTCTGGCATTTTAACTAGAAAATAAATTCTAAAGGACTAAAATTGATTGAAATTAATTAAATTACTGTCTACTACGTTTGTTACTAAGTATTAATTGTGTTGATTAGGTACCCAGATTACAAGAGCGGGTTATGAAAGTTAATTAATACAATTATTTAATAAATATTACGTTTCTTTTAATCGAATTTTCTTTACAATATGCTATCAAAAACCAAAGGGCACGAACGCCGATCTCAGAATTAGGTATTTGCCTCTTTGAAAAAAAGGTGTCACCATACCTATACATAGAAAACCATAACATTATCACAATAAAAAGTGAATTAGAAAAAAATATCAAGTCCATAAATAGATATGGGGCTACAATGTTTCCAATAAGAAAATAAATATTAATATGAAACTGGGCTGGTCGAGTATACGCACCCACAGGGGTGAGCTAAAATAAAATAGCTACAGAGTGGGTGCCACACGATGGGCAACGGCGCCGTGGTCGGCTGAGGAGGAGATGGCGGGATGAGCTGAACGTATTTCAAAGAAACTGGCCAGAATTGGCAATGAATCGGGACAGTTGGAAATATAGGGGACAGGCTTTACCCAGCAGTGGGACACTACAAAGGATCAGAAAAAAAAATAGGGGACAATCTTAGAAAAATCGAACTAGCCCTATAGTAAACGGCACGTTTATTCTATATACATATATATATATATACACGAACAAAACTTGTGATCTTATAATTTTGTTTCAATTACATTGAGCAGCGTCAATTAGCCGTTATCGCTAGTGATGTCTGATTATGACTCTCATTTTTGCCTTTCGTTGGGGCTAATCGTAGTTGGTACACAGACATTTTTGATGCTGTCTATAAAATAAATTGGAAGGAAAAATGAGCCGTGGAAGATCCCCAACCCGTTGGACCGATGTAGTAAAGGAAATCTGTAAAGGAAACTTGCAGACGTCTGTCCGGATGGCCGAAAACCGATTGGCCTGGAGAGCAATAGTGCACAAAGCAAAGACCTCGTGAGGATGCGACGAAGAAGAGGAGAAAACATATAGGAGCTTAGCCAGTTCTACGTAGGAGGGCAGCAGAGAAAAAGCTCTATCCAATAATACAAAATCATTCGTAAGCTTTCGAATTTATAATTCGATCGACCGGTTAGATTGAAGTTCTGTTCAGTTCTGGGCAGTAATTACTTAGCATGGTAATTGGGGGCGCACTCGGCCGAGACGGTAGGGTGCGGGATACCGACCGCAATTTTACAGATACCTGCCCCCAATAAGTGAATATTAATCACCATGCCGATAATCTATATTTGATGCAAGCCTGTCGCCCCCGGGCCCCGGGACCGTATTCTTGCCAAAACATGAAACTAAAGGGTAGAGCTGTGTACAATGTAGGTATAGGTACATATAAATCCGTCAACAAGAGAGGCAAACAGTTATTATGAAAGAAAAGCGATTCTAATTTTGTTTGTCAATCACCGTTGCCCAATGTCAAAGTCTAGGTGAATAAACTCAGAAAATCTGTCTAAAAAATTTCGCAGCATTTTCGGTGAAGCGCAGTGTTGTTAACGGAATTGGCATAAACAATTTCACTAATAAGTTAAATATTAACCTCCATTAATAATTTTAAATGTTGGTCGTTAGTTTGACATTGTCTATTTATATCAACACCGGACAACCATGCTGCACTGAAAATACTGTTTAATTTACGATGTCTGCTTGTAAAGAAGGTACAGGAAAACAATAAAATACACGCTAACATTGTGGATTAAATGAAAGCTTGTAAGAATCATAGCTTCACCTAAATAGATCCGCAAATTCTTGAAATTGCGAGACGTTAGGCCCTCGGCCCGACACGCCTCTAACTGCCTTCAGGCACGACAGTTACACCCGGGTTGATGTTAACTAGCTACTTTGTGTTGCCAATAATCGTTGTTCCAGGTAAACTCAACAACTAACTGTATTTTTTTCGTAGTCGGTTATAAGTGTTGGCAGGCACTGAGGTGAATCTTTACACACAAACACAGCTTCATAGAGCCCTAATTGCAAAAAAGGTAGTGAATTAGCGAATGAGTGAATATGATTTACTCACGATTCCTTTTTTTTATTTATTGGTAAAGCAAACAGCAAACAGCGTGAAAATAAAAATATAATAATAATAATAAACCATTTATTTCAGGCATCTAAGGCCCATAACAACAAATACCTTAAAGCCTACATACAATATTTATAAAAACTAATTATTTAGGCGCCGAAACAGCGTGGCTCCGTTGCGTCAAGTCCGCAAAAAAATATGCTTCAGTAAACTAGTCCCCCGTCATGATTATCTTCGTCTGATAATGTTGCGTGTTGCGTACCTAGTTATGTTATCGCGTATGGCATAGATTATGTAATAGGTATATATATCAACATTTTGGCCTAAAAAAAATATTGACATATTGGAGAAACTTGAACTTACAATCGACACGAAAAAAGAACACTAGTTAATTTCAAAATCCCGCTGCCAGTACATGTTGTTGTCTGCGTGACCTCAACTCCGGTGCCGGTATTTATACGAATGCTTCCTTTCCATGGACTTTTGCTCAAGTACATAATCCTAATCCTGGTTATAAATAAATACTGAGACTGCTTCAATAATTAACTTGATGATACTATCTGTAATTACTCTCGGAGCACATAGAAACGGTTCTGCACCTAAAACCCTGCTTACATTTTAACCAAGATTAATTAGACCGTACTTCGTGTAATTCACTTCTATAGGTACTTGGTTTGTGTATAGGTATTTAGATACTTTCTTAGCCTAGCACGTCGTTATCAGACCGGCCTGGGGAGATACTAGACAGTGGCTAGATAATTATGCACAATTAATTTGTTCCAGCCATCCCGGCCGAAGCGGGGATCTCTGGATTCCCGTGATTAAAATATATCTTTACCCTCCGAGTATTACCGTAGGCACTTTATGAATTATTCAAGCCGTTTTCAACAAAAGACACAAAGCGATTTTCACTGTGATTAACCCGATTATACTACAGACTTTGGATTTGGATATAGGTATATACTTACTCTAACTAAAATAACATACAATAGAGTTTGATAATATCTTTATTAATGACTACTATTCCAAATAAAATACCTTAGCAATTTAATTATCGAATTTCTAGAGACAATGAGGAGGGCTCAGGGCATTTTCACTAGGTACAGGCTAGCCGCAGAGATACCATCCTAACCCTCGTTGACGCCGCGCCACAACCCGCCACTAAGTCTGAGCGACATTAATATTCTCAATGATTCAACGACCCAACTTTACGATTGGGGCCCCAAATTATTAGTTTTATATAGTTAGGCGAATTTAAGACACCTTCTTAACAACTAGTCACTTTCTTTTAAAAGTAACTGCTTAACTATGTAATAAATAATGGTTTTGTTAAACTATGTAAGTATTTACAAGTATCGTAACTAAAACAAACGCTATTGCATTTTGACCATTCCAAACCGTAACTAAATAGTAGTTAGAAGTTACTTCAATGACCTTTCTTGTACCCATATTTCTTGTGGTGTTCGTGCCCTCCTTTCTTCGCATGATCGCGATGATGGTGGTAATGCTCGTCGTGACCGGCAGCCTCCTTGTGCCCCTTGTGTTCCTTGTGATGGCCTCCTTTCTCGTGCTGTCCCTTCTCTCCATGTTCATGCTCATGATGTCCTCCGTGATGGTGTCCCTTCTTGAAATGCCCTCCTTTCTTATGTCCATGCTCCTCGTGGAAACCGCCATGCTTTTCTTCGTGACCGGAATCACCTTCTTCGTCGAAGAACTTTTTGTCCTTCTTGAACTCATCAAGCTTGTGTACTTCGTGATGTCCCTTGGTCGAGTGACCCTTATTGTAGTGTCCTTTTTCTGCGTATTTATGTCCCTTCTCGCCCTTGTCGCCCTTGTGGTATTCGTCGTAGTGCCCGTCCTCGTGGTGGTGGTGTTTCTTGTCGCCGCCGTGATCGTCGTACTCCCCTTTGTGGTGTTCTTTGTCGTGGTGTCCTTTCTTGCCCTCCTCGTGATGGTGATGGCCCTCGTATCCCTTGTAGCCTTTTTCTCCGTGATCGTTATGGTGCTCGGCATGGTGTTCCTTACCTCCGCCCTTTTTATGATCGTGATTATGGTGGTGTTCTTTTTTATGTCCGGTCGCGGAGGGCTCCAGGTCAGCTTCGACTGGTTTATCGGAGTCTAGCTTGAACTTGGAAGGCGGCAGGCGACGCGTGTCGACAACTGCAAGAATGAATATAAAACCGAGTGTATATGAAAGAAGCGGTCTCATGGTGCAGCGTGATGTGAACGCGGTTGTTGAGTTCTGTCTGCTTCTTCAATTGTCGTCTCAATGATGGTGCAGCAGTTTTATATCAAGAGTTGTGTAAGCTGCGGTAACCGACGCGTCGCGACCGGCTTCGCGCTCTAACTATAGTTATTGCATCAAGCGCAATCCCCAAATATTGACCACTGTTTACCGACACAAAAGTGTGTCCTTAACTCAATGTGATTCTAAAAAACATTATTTATTTTTAAGGCTTATAGTATTTCCAGAAATAATAGTAAGAAAACATACGATAATTAATTTCATGATAAGAAATTATAGTATAAATTCGCATGTCAATACATGTTAAAACTATATTAATTTATATCATGATCGTCAAAAACAAAGACCATAATAATAACAATATTAACACATGACAACATAGTTACCAGAAATACTGTAACATGAAGAGCTTTATTAGTCATCGCCAATTAAAAATATTTGTATGTATGTATATCTACCTTCACTACCCTTCCATGGGCTGACTAATCCTAATCATTATTCATTTATAAAATGCTTTTTGAATTCCTAATTCAAAGGGCGTCTGGCCTGAGTCTGGTTCATGAATATATAATTTACTAATAACAATTTACAACATACTATTTTACGACTTTAATTACATTGATAAGTAGGTATAGTGTCATTGCCATTAACAGCGTAACCATTTTTGCATCTGACTGTACTACGCCATTAATTATAGCTTAATTAATTGGTAAATCGTGAATAACCTAAGTAGGTAGTTGAAAGCCTATACCTTAGATACTATTATTAGTAATCCATTTGGTTTAGTGGTACTTACAGGCACTCTGCTGTTCTATTAAGGTCACTGTAGCCCCCAACCTTTTGTTTTGCTCGCTCGCTAATTAGCTCAATATGCTGAGGGGCTACCGCGAAACGAAAACGAACTTCGTTCGTGTATCTCCGTCTCTATCGCACTTGCATATTCGAGCGACAGGGAGAGAGATACACGAACGAAGTTCGTTTTCGTTTCGCGGTAGCGCCTCTGTGAATTGCTGTGCTCTTCACCCGCGTACGAACTAACGTTTTAAAAAAAAAAATTACGTAAAAACGAAGGATTACTTCGGAATATCAAAACGTTTATCGAAAGAATCGTGAAAAACTTACTTGTGGTTTATTAAGCTGTAGCAAATTTTAAGATGAAAACAGATAAGAAAGGATATTCATTACGTTTTTAATGATCTAGTTACAATAAAATAAATTGTTCAGATCATTAATGGAATATCAAAAGATACTTAACTTTTTTTTATAAACTTATTCAGTAGCTCGTTTACGAGCCTTAGCGTTTCATAAACGATCATCTGGCATAGCTAGTCCCCTTAATTGAACAATCTGTTGGCTCAGCTCGGAACCAAACACAATATCTGTCGGAGCTTTGCGAGCGCATCACAGCGAAGTTCAATTTAGGTCGGCAAAATTCACGCCCGACTGACCCGAAAGAATATCTACTAGTAAATCGTGAAATATTGCTAACTTTTACTGATAATGATTTGTGGTGGATTGGTGGATCGAATTCGAGCACCAAGGTTCGCATATATATATAACAATAGGTACGTACAACATGGTCCTCGCACATCTCCATAAGCCTGCAAAGGTGCTTCGCAATATCGCTAAAGAGACAATCTGAGTGAAAGACTATTGTAATGTTTTGTTTTTGTGATTGATTATTTTACGGTCAGAGAGGTGATTACTTAACTTTTCGAACGAGCGTTAGGTCAAATCAACTATCATTTTCCGATACCTACCAAACATAACATTTAGATCTACCTAACGTACATCCGATGCGTTACGCAATCGACGAGAATTTATGAATGTGTAGGTACTTATGTAATTTTATAGGGTTCCTTTGTCAACAGGCGGATCCACACCGGAGACGAGCGGCGCGGCCGAACACGGCTCGCCCCAGCGTGCGCGCTCAGTGATGACGGGGTTCGGCGAGCCACGGCTCGCCCGAGCCGAGCGCGCCGTAGCCTATGTGGACGGTTGTTTTGTTCGGCCGAACGCCTCACCCAGCGTTATCAGCTTTTTGACAGAGATCAAAGGGCCATACATACAAAAGCATTTTTGCCCTATAAATTTCACGAGAATCTGTTGAGAGCTGCGACCTATAGAGGGAACAGACGGACTTGGTTTATGTGGCCCAAGTCATAATAGATGTAGGTTTTTATCAGGATTATGTTCATATCTCGCGGCCGTAAGGTACCTTGTCTACCAAACCGGACTTGTACTTTAAGGACCAAATTAACGGAATTGTAATTTACATATACTTACTAAAAATAAAACTGCCTTAACAAATGTTAGGTATATCTAATAATTTCAAAATAGCGATTATAAAATCGTCTTTTCTACCCACTTTTACGAAACATTCAATATCTCCGACGCTACCTTTACCCGTGAAACGTCACATATGTTCCTAACATATATGATTGTACTCTTTTTTTTTATACCACGTCGGTGGCAAACAAGCTTACGGCCCGGCCCACCTTTGCTTGTCAGTCCTTACAGTTCCTTTTCCTGTACGAAATTTGCTTATATCAGAATCGATTCCTTTTTTTATGATTTATCATTTGGTATGAGTTTCCTGAAATTCTATCGTAGACCGGATCGAAAATATTAATAGGTAAAAGACAAAGCAATTCTAAGTAAGAAAACACTAAGAAGAAATTAAAAAATTCAATGAGGTCAAATATTTAGAAAAATGTATTAACTGTCGCAGTCGGATAAATACCTAAGCGGAGGCCAGAATAATAATCTATACCTATAAACAATGTTGCATGTTCTTCCGTTCACGGGAAGCTGAGATCCTTCGTGACTAAACAATGTTGCATGTTCTTCCGTTCACGGGAAGCTGAGATCCTTCGTGACTAAACAATGTTGCATGTTCTTCCGTTCACGGGAAGCTGAGATCCTTCGTGACTAAACAATGTTGCATGTTCTTCCGTTCACGGGAAGCTGAGATCCTTCGTGACTAAACAATGTTGCATGTTCTTCCGTTCACGGGAAGCTGAGATCCTTCGTGACTAAACAATGTTGCATGTTCTTCCGTTCACGGGAAGCTGAGATCCTTCGTGACTAAACAATGCTTAAAATGATACTGGCTGTTTTCTTTTGTAATTCAGAGATTTATTATAAATGTAGAATGGATTAAAACGATTGATTATTTTGCGCAATCTTACTAATATTATAAATGCGAAAGTTTGGATGTTTAGATGTTTGTTACTCAATCACGCTTAAACGGCTCAACCGATTTAAATGAAATTTTGCACGAAGATAGTTTGTAGCCTGAATTAAAATATAGGATAGTTTTTATCCCGGGTCCACTCAGATGAAGTCGCGGGCGGAAGCTAGTATTATCATAATTTTAAACAGTCTGCGGCGAATTCCAAATGTACTCTTAAGGGGATGCCTTGATTTGAGTCGTTCACGCCCCCTAGACAGAGACACGCTAATGCCTTCCGCTCACGAGAAAAAGAGATGAAACACTCTTCGGGAATTTTGGACAAATTTCGATAAATACCTAACTTAGTGAAGGTTTATTAAAATTTCATAAAATGAGATTTTAGATGAGATAAAATACTATAGTATTTACTTGATTGTGTCGTAAAATAATGTATCGTTTGAGTAGGCTGAGTAAAAAAAGGAAAATACAGACCCAACTTTGGATTTTATTTCTATCGAGGTAATTTTAAGCAATCATGTATCCATAAAATCAGATGAAAAATCATATAGTCAAGAGTCATATATCTGAAAATCAGACCTTATTGTTTCTTAATCAAGTCAGAACCGCGTTTCAAAGCACGCGATAATTTCCAATGCACCGCCTTAATAAGTCGCCCGTACTCGCCTCGTAGCAGACCGACCTTTAGTACCTACTCATTCAGTTCCGTCCATTTAAGGTGTGGTGCGAGATTAGTCGAAATACGGTGAAAACGAATTTTCCCAGACATGAGACCCAGCTAGATCGATTGTTCGCCCCCGTAAACATCCGTACTCGAAATTTCATCGACATCGTTAGAGCCGTTTTCGAGAAAGTTATTTCAAATAAGTACTTATATATAAATATAATACAAATATTGCTCGTTTAAAGAGAACAGGGAAAAAGGGAGATTACATTTGAAATTGGTCAGAAGGTAATGGTGAGAGACTATAGAAAGGACAGCAAGCCCTGGGTTCAAGGTTTAGTGATAGACGAGTCCATACCAGGAACTACTTATGTGATTCATGTAGAGGGTTTAAAATGGAAGCGACACATTAACCAGATGTTGTATTGCTCGGATGAGCTAGAAGCGTTATGTTAATTTAGTTAGTTGTTAATGATTTCTTTTAAAACTTAATGTTAAAAATAAGTGGGGAGAGTGTGAGAACTTGAAGTCTTTTATGTTGTATCTATTGTCTGTGGCGCTTCCGTGGGCCGTTGCTGGGCGACCCAAAGTAATAACGTTGTTCTTATTATGAATTGTCATTCAAAGAAATATAAATAACTCCAATTATTTAATTTGGTAGTTTCCTTTTCCTCCCAAGGCCCGCCATACAATACAAACAACATTTAAAGAATTATCTTTGTAGGAAACATAGTGGAATTTCTTTTGTTTAAAAAACGACCAAAACAAATCAAAATTCAACTCTATTCTAATTGAAAATGATTTCAAATTCCTTTAAACTCTTACTTATTTTCAGTAGGCCAATAGGAGGATTGGGCAATAGAATAGTTAGGTATATGTAATTACCCGTATTAAGGGTATTTTTATACCCTTTTCACGAAACAAATTAATTAATTAAATATTTTTGTTTCGTGTTATTTTTAACGAGGAAGTTACCCCGATCATTTTACAAATATCGTTTGTAAAATGATCGGGGTAAAATAAACCATCCTGTCGGGGGCTACAGACGAAGATGGTTTATTGTTCCATTATATTCTTTCTCTGTATCATATCGTTTACTTATTTTTATGCTCAGGTACCTAATGTTAATGTGGTGGCTATATTGTTGTATTTTGTATGTTAGCGATGTATGATTGTAGTAAATATGTTCGTAAAGTTCATGATGGGGATGATACAGTGATAGGTACTTAATGTTCCACTCCCATGGCTTTCCACAACATTTCCTTCCTTCATTAAAACAAACCCAACATTAAATAATATATACGACTAAAAAAAAAGCGGCCAAGTGCGTGTCGGACCACGCACAACGAAGGGTTCCGTGCCTATTAAAAAGGTCGTTTTCGCTGAAAGAATTTAATAAGCCAAGATTTTTTTCATATTTTTAAAATACACGGTGGGGGGGGGACAAAATTCTAGTGACTTTCGGGGCGATTATCTCCGACTCTATTCACTTAAACAAAAAAATTGCTGAGTAACCTTATATTTATTTTGAAAGGCCTATCGATTGATGTGCTACACGTCGGCTTACAATGAAAAAAAAAATTTACTTTCAGTTTTATGTATGGAGTGCACCCCTAAAAATTTTTTTTATAGTTATTTAATTACAAAACTATGTAGCGGCTAACAAAATGCACCTATCCTCAAAATTTGATTCAAATACACCTTATAGTTTTCGAGTAAAATGCCTGTGACATACGGACGGACAGACAGACAGACAGACAGACATGACGAAACCATAAGGGTTCCGTTTTTTGCCATTTGGCTACGGAACCCAAAAAAGAATCCGAACTTGCGAATAATAGAGATAAGTGAAACAAAGGGCAAAACGGCATGCCTACTTCGTATATTTACCTGTCCACGTTAGTTATTGAATAGAAAATAAATAATTGATGTAGCGGCCCTCTCTAGTCCCTTGCCGGTCACAGCGCGCTCGTATTTTAACTGGGATAAGAGAGGTCAAACCATTTGTTCCACTGATGACACCTTACGTATGCATAATTTACATACCTATTATTTCGTGAAATATAATTCACCCAGCATTATTAAACCAGGACGTCGCCGTCGGGATGGTACGGCCAACGTAATTTCACTTTAACCAAAAATAACATTATATATGTGTTTCTCTCTCGAATAAAGATAAGTAGGTACAACGTAATTTTGTAATTGGAAAATAACGGGATCCGAGAGGCTTGTCATCCATCGTTCATCTTTTAATGTATTCGGGTCATTGTCAATCAGTAAAACAAAAATTGTCTTTTCAGTGGGCAATAATAGTTGGGCTTATGTTTATATATAATATGTTTTTATCGCATAGAATTATAGAAGAGGCGACGCCGTTTATGCGGATTCAGAGTTCAACCAAAAATTAGGCTTTAAAGCCCTTAACTTTGGCAATGTCCACCGAAAAGACGCGCACCTAAATCTGACAATGACCCATTCTGTGTTTATGAGTACTGCTTTGTTTGATGTCATTTCGAAAACCAACAGCTTATTATACATTTTACCAGGAGTCGCATCATAATATTAAAGAGTGCGATGTACAGGTTTCATAACGCGATACGAGTAAGTAGGTATACCTAATAAGTATGCGGATGGGAATTCCTCCAAACCGCTCGCTGCGCCCGCCACCCCCAGCCCCAGTTGGCAATAATATTGCGCCGGCTTTGTCTTAATTTGGACCCACCGGCAACTCTCGCCAACACTCAAATTACATTCCGTACCTATCAGTTTCAAAATAATGCAGTGTCTAAAATGCATTAATGTACAATTTCTTGAAACATCTCCTTCCACACATTTCACCTTTTTAGTTGAACAGAATTGGACATGTCTGAGTCACAGACTTTTTAACAATTTTTTCTTTTCAAATAAAACTTTATCTACATGATCGCTGCAGTGAGCAGACGGCAGTGTCTGCGACACGAGCAAGATTTATCTACACTTTTCTCAGTCCGATGGCTGAGAAGAAAATCCGTTATCAATTGCATTCGGGCTGCAAGTGTTTTCTATAGGAAACGGTTCATTGCAACCACGACTAATTCGTTGGCCACGAAAATGTAGGCCAATCTCGGGCACCGCTCTAGTTTCTCAACGCGAGTTTATCTCGCCAGCGGCCGTTGCCAACCTCCACCGCCAACATTTTATGTAACGTTTGTTGTTGAAATGTACGTGAAATTGATATTTTTTTCACTAGGTAGGTTACCTATTGAATCTCCATTTCGGGGCGGTCAGGTAGATCATCGGTCAAAGATGAACGAAGGTTAATGAAGATGTTTGTTTTACGATATCTTTTTTTTAATAAAATCACCTAAACTGTACAAACAAAAACTCAACAAAGTAAACCTAAACATGTAAGGCTTAACTAATTGGCATTCATAGAAATATAAGCAGTCTTTTGGTTTAGTGTCCCTTCTTGTGTCCCCAGTGCTTGTGGTCCTCATGGCCGCCCTTCTTGCCGTGGTCATGGTGGTGGTGGTGGTGCTCGTGGTGGCCGTCCTCGCCGTGGTGTCCCTTGTGGTCGTGGTGGTGTCCTCCCTTCTCGTGGTGGCCCTTCTTGCCGTGGTGGTGTTCGTGGTGGCCGCCGTGCTTGTGTCCCTTGTGGAATTCGCCTCCCTTCTTATGGCCGTGCTCCTCGTGGTGGCCTCCGTGGCCCTCGTGATGACCGCCTTCGTGATGATTGTCATGGAAGTGCTTCTCCTTCTTGAACTCGTCATGCTTATGAACACCGTGGTGACCCTTGGTGGAATGTCCTTTGTGGTAGTGGCCTTCTTCGTGATGACCGTGACCCTTGTGGCCCTTGTCACCGTGGTGATGCTCATGATGGTGGCCATCGTCGTGGTGGTGGTGTTTCTTGTGTCCGCCGTGCTCGCCGTGGTGTCCCTTGTGTCCCTCGTGGTGGTGGTGGCCCTTCTTGCCGTGCTCGTGGTGGTGGTGGCCCTTGTACCCCTTGTGTCCCTTTTCGCCGTGGTCGTGGTGGTGATCGGCGTGGTGCTCGTGACCGCCGCCCTTGTCCCACTTGCCGCCGTGGTGGGTGCCAGCCGCCTCCAGGTCGGAGTCCGCGCTGCGCTCCTCGCGGCTCAACTCCCGCCCGCTGACGGCTGCAAGCGCCGCCATCGCCACACAACACACGAGTAAGCCCCTCATACTGCACTGATCACAGCAACGCTGTTGACTGATACACTGCTTCCGAAGCTGGAAGGTTTTATACTAATGGTTTCAATTATTTAGCATTGTATGAAAATTGTGTAAAACCCCAAGGTTGCGATTGATTGTTGCAGCCGTCGGCAGCGGGAGCATTGCGCAGCGCTGGGACTCGGTTGTCTCAACGCAAAAACTATGAGCATTTCAATAATAGGCGAGTACCTAGACAAAAACTCTTGTACTGTATGTAGCACAAAAAATCCCATACACCATATTGGTTCAGTGTGCTGGTAACATGCAAATATTATATAGGTAGTGTTCTAGTGTTGTAGCCGATTTAACTTATAGGTACTAGGTATACCTGCTACCATTGTTTGAAGTTTGAATTTGCGAGGTGTTATGCTTATATTATAATATAAATTACCATAGTCCTATCCTATATAGACCAATCAAATTAGCAAAACCTGGACATAATTCTATAACTCGTTGTTTTTATTAGGGTTCCGTAGTCAACAAGGAACCCTTATAGTTTCGCCATGACCGTCCGTCTTCGGCTTAGCTCAGTTATCATTACGACTAGAAAACTGTGATTTGGCATGGGTATATAAATCAATCACGCCGACAAAACAATACGATAAAAGCTTGAAATCAATTTTTATTTTAGCGGTCCTCCCCTACACCTAAAGTGGGAATGAATTTTTTTTCTCGTTAAACCCATGGTATTGTTGGATAGCTCGTTCAAAAATATTACGGGATTCCTAAAACCATTTTTCAAATCAGTGATTTGTTTGCGAGATATTGGGCTTTAAAGCCCTAATTTTTGTTCGAGTCATGTGTGGGGGGGACACATGACCCCCCACACATGACACCCCTGCCGGCTAAGTGGCTACTACTGGGGATGTGAAAACATTCGTGGTAGTAGTACATATTTATAATGAATTTAAAAGGAAAACTATATCACGGCTAAGTAGGCATAACTAGTTACCGAGTAATACAGTATATAAACTTGATCGTACCTTGCCGTAATACAGTATATAAACTACACTCAGAGGCAATGAAAACGGGTCACTTCCCATGGATTACTTTACAAAGTGACCCGTTTTCATTGCCTCTGAGGTAGCGTACCTTCATAGTTCACATTGGGAATTACACTCAGAGGCAATGAAAACGGGTCACTTTGTAAAGTAATCCATGGGAAGTGACCCGTTTTCATCGCCTCTGAGTGTAGTACGGAAGGTGGCTTACTTTAACTTAATGTATACCTATACACATATGGTTAGTTACCTAATTTGTTTCCCTATATTATGTAAAAATGTGTAGTTTAAGTAAGCTAAATAAAGAAATATATAAAATAGTCGACCAACTTAAAATGTAGTTAGAAAGGCCAACTTTTGTACAAATTCGGCCGACGCATCCATTTAGTTGGCGCGCGCGTGTCGATATAACTAAGAAAGACCGGCAACTACGGAACCCTACACTGCGCGTAATTCTACACTACACTACTGCTTTTAGGACACCTGACCACGAGACGAAAATAATTTTGTTACTCAGTGACACATACTATTTTTCACAACGACTGAAGAAATTAAAAACTGTTATTTAATTACCTACTGTTAAAGTTAATTAAGAAGTTTTAACAATTTTTCTTAATTTTTATTAGTAATTTTTAAATATTACGAAAAAATCATAAATAAATAAAAAGACCGGGTTGGACTCCGGGAGTGCCGGCAGAAATGAAAACTTGCGAATTGCTTTAATTATCAGTATTAAAAAAAAGCCCCCCCTCCCCCCTCCTACCCTCTCCCCCTCTCCTCACCACCCACTCCCCCCCCCCCCCCTTCTTTTCGGAGTGTTTTAAATCGACACGAGTTGCGAATTACCTATTCGCACGTGTATCGTACACGTTTTACTGTACATATGGCTCTTTAAAGTTTCGACACATGCACGAAAAGTGCTCTTTTCCGCACTAGTTTGTAATTAAACCAACGCGTCCTTCACCGTTTTGCTATTGAGAAAATTCGAATAGTTCGAATTTGGGCGTTATTCCTAAAAAGATAAAGCTTAGAAAAATATTTACTAATGATATTTTGGCGACTCGCCACCGCCGTCTGCTGTTCTTGCAAATTCGAATAGTTCGAATTTAGACGTTATTCCTAAAGAGATAAAGCTTTGAAAAATATTTCGCAATGGCAAAAACAAATTGGTATTGTGTTTGCCGCCGCCCGTCGGCGCGCCGAGGGGCGAGCCGGCGGCCCCTCACACCCAACGCGCCCGCGGCCCGTCCGCCTAAATAATTGATAAATGTTTATAAATTTGCGTCAAATTCATTTTAAGGGCACCGTAAGATGTCACGTGACCTGATCGAAAAACTGTTACAATGTTACTGAGTTCTGCCGGCACTCCCGGAGTGCAACCCGGTCTTTTTTCTTTCTATGAAAGGGTCTTTATCTATTTTTTTTTGTATTAATAACTAAGCTATTATAGGGAACATTTTACGAAAGGAATATTTTGCGAACGGGTCATTTCGCGAAAGGGACGTTTTGCGAACGGGTCATTTTACGAAAGGGACGTTTTGCGAACGGGACTTTATTTATGTGAAGAGACTTTTTGCGAACGGGACCTTTTGCAGAAGGGTCGTTTTACGTAAGGGACATTTAGGAAAGGGACATTTCGCGAAAGGGACAAAGGGACATTCTGCGAGTGGGACGTTATGCGCCCTAACCTTTTTGACTATAAATCATAGTATTTTAACTTTTTTATACTTCGATTCTTTCAAATGAATGCAAAATTGAAAATATTGCATCTTCCCTACCGATAGTGGGACCATGCACAAGATTTGGCAGAATGTGCCAGTGCGATCTGAAACACATTGCGAACTGAAAAAACTAAACAAATACATAGGTACTTTAATATGTTTAATAACCTTCATTAGAAAGGGACACGGACTCGCTTTATGGTTGTAGAACTTACCTCCCTAGTAGCATTTTAAGTTGGCATTTCGTAGGGCCATTGATCACCGAATGGTTGGTCAACCGTTGCGAGTGAAACACCTGTTTTCGGTAAAGCCAACGGTGTCTCCCAACATTGGGCCTACTATGATGACTATGTTGGGCCAACCACCGTTTCCGGCTGTAGGGCCAATTTACATTTACAACGTAGGGCCTACAGCAATATTACTACGACAACTACGTTGGGCCAACCACCGTTTCCGGTTGTAGGGCCAATTTACATTTGCAAAGTAGGGCCTACAGCAACATTGCGTAAGAAGGGCCTACAAAATAAAAGCACTCTGTACCAACTGTAGAATAGCCGTTGGCAGTTAGTAGGGTTAGGTACAGTTGTTTATCTCACGAAGGCGGGTTGGTCTTACTTATGCACGATCTTCACTGACCGGGTGACGCCGGGGCGCACATTGTGAGTGCCAAAGGAAATTGAAACTTCTCTGCTGTAGTTAAATTCCATATTTGCACAGAATTTACGCAGCTTGCCACCTGCGCGCGCGAGTAGTGGAATTTAACTGAAGCAGAGAAGCTTCAATTTCCTTTGGCACTTACAATATGCGCCCCGGCGTCCCTCGTGGTCGGTAGGGATCGTACATTGACCTATTTAGTGCACATGTCCATGGTTTCTAGGTGCGTAATCTCGAGAGAGATTCTATATTGGCCGAGCACACAACAATGTGCATGTGCATAATACTCACAAACCGCCTTCGTGAGAATAAACATCTGTAACATACAAAGTAAACGTCTTTAAATAACCGAATTTACAAACGTAACTGCACATTAACTGTTAACGGAGATTTAAATGCCTTCTGAGACTTTTCACATTTACTTGCGTTACCATCATTTTGTACAGCTAGACCGTAAAATAAAACTTCAAATAATACGTTTATAATTTTATTGTAAGGAAAAAAAGACAACCTCGATTTATAATCGATATGTTTCTATTATAATTAATTGTATTTGAATGCTGGCCCTGTAGCACGATGCTTTTTGACCGGCCTTAAAGCATTCATCACTTTCTAGTAAGTATGTAAGTGAGAAAGGGACACATTCTTTATGGCGGGCCATAAAAGGCATCATACTAGCCCAAATTTGTCAACGTCATGACTGGACTAACATATTTTGACCTCCGATTTCGAGCAGTTGCACTCCGTCATTTCAGTGGGTTCAGGTGTCAAAAATCCAATGGTCCGCTCATCGCGCAAGGTCCAAATAAGTTAATTAGACGCTGGATTATTCAGCAACTTTAATGTGGCGTCCTCACTGGCCAGTTTCGTCAGCCAATTGACAAGGACGCAGCCATCTGTTAGAAGAGAGATGAACACACATTTAAATGACACAGACAAAGAGGACTGTGATGAAATAGCTAAAACTAACCTTTTCATAAAAACGACAAATAACTAAAACTATTTATTATTACCTATGTACTTATAGAGAAATGGCAGCTCGAAACTTTTGCCAGCATCAGTTTTAAACAGATATTAAATCAAAATGAACACACGACGTTACAAAACTAAATTGACCTTGTGATTTAAAAATTAAATTAACTAATATTAACTCACCCGTCTCGTACAATATGCGTTTAATGGGATACACATGTCAATTCTCGTCCGGTAATATTTTAGTTGTGAGGCATAGGTACTGCACTGACGATTTTATGAGGAGGCCAAAGGCACTCCTTCTTGCGAGACGTGATCCACTCTTCTGTTACATAAGTATTACACTAAGACCACGCCGTCACCATCAGAATCATTAAATTCCACCACTTTGATCATACTGAACGTGATTTTGAAAGGATTGCTTAATAAACACGATATATTGTTATTTGATTAGTGAATATAACATGTAAGTATTAACTTGCACACTATTTTTTATATATATTTGCTAAGTAAATATGCAACCCTTTCAAAAACAAGTAATACTTTATACCATGCACGCACGCACTCAAAAGAAAATATAACCACTAAGTATATACTTATACGTTTACACGCACTATTCACGATGGAGATCGATAACAAAATGGCCGATCGAATTCGCGCGCCGCGCGTGCTCATGTCCACCGCCCCCCGCACCGCACTTTGTTTCCGAATTCCCCTCTCCTCCCGCTGCCATTGGATTCATATGTGGCCCACTGTTGGCCCTATGCTGTTTTCAATATGCAATAGTACTAATGCTATGTGCTCTCTGGTGATGAATAGCGTAAAAAGTACTTGTTTAGCCTATGTCCAGGCCCGTGACAGATGAGCAATGCCTCTACTCGACACGAAATAGCGCTAAATTCCAATTTTTTGGTAGGAAAGCCAACTAAGTCGGCGGTAGGGCCTATGTTGGCTGCTCGTATGGGATTTTCTGTTGGAAATCCGACTAAAACCGCGGTAGGTTGTATGTTACATGATCGTATGGATTTTTTGTTCGGAACGCCGTACAAAACCTCAGTAGGGCCTATGTTGGCTGCTAGTAGGGATTTTTTGGTAGGAAAGCCAACTCAGTCGGCGGTAGGGCCTATGTTGTATGGTCGTATGGTTTTTTTGTTGGGAACGCTGCGCAAAACTGCAGTAGGGCCTATGTTGGCTGCTCGTATGGGATTTTCTGTTGGAAAGCCAACTCAGTCGGCGGTAGGGCCTACGTTGTATAGTCGTATGGATTTTTTGTTGGGAACGCTGCGCAAAACTGCAGTAGGGCGTATGTTGGCTGCTCGTATGGGATTTTCGGTTGGAAATCCGACCAAAACCGCAGTAGGGCCTATGTTGCATGATCGTATGGATTTTTTGTTCATAACGCCGTACAAAACCGCAGTAGGGCCTATGTTGGCTGCTCGTAGGGATTTTTTGGTAGGGAAGCCAACTAAGTCGGCGGTAGGGCCTATGTTGTATGGTCGTATGGTTTTTTTGTTGGGAACGCTGCGCAAAACTGCAGTAGGGCCTATGTTGGCTGCTCGTATGGGATTTTCTGTTGGAAATCCGACCAAAACCACAGTAGGGCCTATGTTGGCTGTTCGTATGGATTTTTTGTAGGAAATCTAACCAAAAACGGTAGTAGGGCCTACGTCGTTTGTTCGTATGGATTATTTGTTGGTAACCCAACTGATAACTGTGGTAGGGCCTATGTTAGATGTTTGTATGGTTTTGCAGTTGGAAAATGAACCATAAATAGCATTAGGGCCATTGTTGGCAATTCGTTAGATTGCTACTAACGATTTCCCAACTTTTTCCCAACCGTTAGCTACGGTTGGCCAACGCAAAATGCTACTAGGGCTAGTGGTTAGGAACCTACCTACTTTAGTTTGGAAAATATAAATTAGCCGTGTGCACGTGTGATATCATATCTTATTAAAATGAGATCTTTTGTTCCGCGAAAACACTTAACGGTCAATGGGTACTCAAAAGGATTATCTATTATGAATTCCAAAACACATCTTTACCTGAGAGACGGAGTGACTCAAGTCCATTTCAGTAATTTTATTTATTTAATATAAAACATTGTTAAAATATGTAGAGAAGAAGCTCAATATAAACATGTAATGCGGTAGCCTAAGTCCTACCTGTTGGATCAATTGCCACCAACATCTAAACTTTTATCCCCTTATTCATAAAACTTATAATGCCTCTGATAAATAAAATGTTGTCCTTTTCTTACGGATTTAAATATAAGAATGACAGATGATGTAAACTAATTTTAAAGGCATTAGGTTTGCTCAACGTTTTACTTGATATGTTGAACTAGAACTGCATGTGTCCTATCTCCAAGCGAAGAAATGCGTTTATTCCCAACACTAATAGTAATTACCATGCAAACGAAGTCGCAGGTACAGCTACTTATTAATATATCTAATGGTAACTAGTTGGTTAAGTAAGTATATGAATTTGAGACCCTGGCAAGGATATATGATAGTTTTTATCTCTGAAAGCATCCCTTTATATGGTAGAAGTTTGTTTGGCACAGCGATAATTAAGCTTGCGCCTAAAAAATAATAATAGCAATCATTTTTCTAAGACGATAACAAGTTCTACGCTACTTATATGTTGAGGACTTGGGAGGCGAGTTCAATACTATATTAACTATAGATTAACATGAATGCAGGACTGACACACATACACACTGCTGACTCGCATCTAGTCGATATTTTATAACCACATTTATGCTCCGAATCGCTAAACTTAAGTGGCAGTGGGCGGGGCACATAGCACGTAGAACCGATGGCCGTTGGGGCGGAAAGGTTCTCGAGTGGCGACCACGTACCGGAAGGCGCAGCGTGGGTAGGCCCCCCGCAAGGTGGACTGATGACCTGGTAAAGGTTGCTGGAGTTCGCTGGATGCGGGTGGCGCAGGACCGGTCACTTTGGCACTCTTTGGGGGAGGCCTATGTCCAGCAGTGGACGTCTTTCGGCTGATATGATGATGATGATGATGACATTTATGCTAAAACTGGCACTGGAACTTAAGTTCCATCTGCTCTGCCTACCCGTATTGGGAATAAAGGCGTGAATCTATGTATGTATGTATGCACGACTGAAGGAAGACCAGGCTGCCGAGTTTAATCATTACTCAGGCTGTGAGCTGTGGGCTTCTCGGAACCTCGAGAATTTCTTCACTCACGCGCACAAACCGAGTAGGTGGGTATATACTTAGGTATTCCGTTTTATATACTCTGCTCGCAACGAATGCTCCGGGTCTTATACATTGGATTTAAGCTTGACCGTGATAGCATTACACAATTACCTACTAAAAATGATCACAGTTTGATGTGGTAAATTTGTATATACGTACTTACTTACCACATGTTGGAATTAAACATCGATGCTTTGTAGCGCTCCTTCTTTAGTAATAACATAACACATTAACCCGTTCAGCGGTAATCACAACACACATGCGTCTGAGGGCTACGGGCCACAATAGATTAAGCCGCTACGGACTACGGCATAGCGCTACGTGCATAGCTTAGCACTAAATGAGTATACGACAAACACTTCACAGTCACATTTTAATAAAGCTCTCCATTATTGTTTAACACTTACTGCCGCTAAATGTTTTGTTCGTAAGCAATTTTCGGTACAAAGCGGAAAACACGCGGCAACGCAACGCTACGCGCAAAGGCTACGAAAGGTTAACGTGATCAGTAGATAAGGTCTCCGTGCCATACAAGTAGCAATAAAGGAACTGTGATCTAATTTTACTAGTGTGTTTTAAATATTTATGTATTTATTATTATTTCGACTTTGTCATAACTGTGACATGTCTTTTGTCAATGTCTTCGTCTCATAGAAAATATAGAAATACTATATATAGAAAAGTACTCTGTGGTCTCATCCATCTGTATAATATTTGAGTTTCAAAATAGGTTTGAACAAAGAGAATATGCACACTACGTTCTCCGTTTGAATGTCAGTCTTACTTAACTTATGCTCAAAGCATGAAAAGTACAGTTTGCTCAAAGCTATAGAGAAAATCTCAAAGCACAAGGGGGCTCAGGCCGGTCAAGCGGAAGTCGGGATAGTCGCAGGCACATCAGTCCGCGTGCCGCGCATGTGCCACGTAGAACTGGCATTCAATGGAGCACGAGTGTAAGTCTTAAGAGACCCTAGTTGAGATACCTACTGCTTTAGTTAATGTGTTATTATAATGTATTTCGATCGTTCCTGTTCTCAACCCAATTGCAGGTTAACTAAGAGATCCCTTACAGGGATAAGCTCGCCTTTGTGTCTGTATAACCTGTTTTGTCTGTATTTTTTTCATATTTCACGTGTTCAATTTTATTTTATTTTTAGGATTTACATACACACTTTTTTTTTCATCATGGTGAAAATACTAATGATAAATAAGCAAACAACCGCGCGCGAGCTGTCTCTTTCTAAGACGGTGTTGCCTCGACAGCTAAAGTTTTTGTCGGGGCCAGAGGATGTGAAAAGGTTAATAATATAAATAGATAAATATTTTTGCGGACAATCTTACACAAATCGACCTAGTCCCAAACTAATCAAAGCCACAGTCAAGTGTAAAAATGGGTGCATAAAACTGGCTCATAAATAATATGTCCCATAACTCTTATGTCAAACCTTAATCCACAGGTTTTGGTACTTATTTATGAGAGGATGTTATCGATACATATTTTAACACTTGACTGTACTGTTATGGTGATATGGTATAATAGTCTCAGGAAAATAAAGATAGACGATTTATATTCTTGCTTAGTTTATTGACACAATCCTCAACAACAAATATGATTGGAGCGCTACATACTGCTGCAATGTTAATAATTTTTAGGGCCTGTTTCACAATCGCCAGATAAAGAAATCTGTCAGTTAAAATTATTGCTATCCTTTTCTTCCGTCATATAAAAGAAAGTGACAGCCAACATTTATCTGACGGATATGTTTTAACTGGAGATTGTGAAACAGGCCCTTAATCTAATTGCCTAATTATGTTAAACTAAAATATCTTTTAATTCGTAATATATTTCATACATCACAATATCAACTTTTAGTTGACTAATTAATAAAAGGAACATAGCTAAAATAGTATTAGTACAATATAAAGTGTTTTACACCCTGAATTTATATATTTTTCTTGGTTTTTTTATAAGTATTACACCATTATTCATATTCGAAAGTGCATATTTGTGTGAATCAGTACAGCCTGATCATCGAAGTATAACATCGAACATAAGCAGTAGCAGTATACACGTTCAATACAAGATTATTGATTACAGAAATCGATATACCATGGAAGCACCAAATCCGATGCAAACTTTGAAAGCATAGAATAACAAGTATGATCACTTGACGGAGCACAACGGCTCGAGGCCACCTCTTCATAATACTCTTCGCTTTGTCAAGTGAATCAAACTCTAAAGGTACGTGGTTGCAAATAGCACATACACTGTGCTGTAACTTCGTTACTAATTTCTTAATATATTATCTGAAGTTGCATTGATCGTGAAACAACTGTAGTACATATGTTAAAATACTACATGTAAAACGAAGATCATGGGTACTCGAAAACAAACAAATCTGGAAATTTTTAACCTTATAAAAGTTGAATATGAATATAAACATCACAGAGATCTAGTCGAAAGTACTCGTTCACTAACAAAACAGAAGCCTCTCTTATTTTATATTTTTAATCAAGTCTTACAATAATAATAGCAGCAAAAACTTAAGAGCACAAATCAAGACACTATTAAATATTATGAGAAAGAGCCCGCCCTCATAATAATAATAATTTATTATTTTTATAATTAAACCACGGTCACAAACTTCAATGAGAAGAGTTTATTATTCTCGCGCACATGACAAACCAAACCCCGCACTGTACGTTTAAAAAAATTGTACGTTTAAAACTTTCTGCAGCCGGTTTACATTCTCCAACAGAACGTGAATAATGAAAATTTTCTTCCTTTAATATTGCAGGCCCAAGTAAGGAAATCAACATTTTAACACGTTTTACAAAACGATAAAAGAAAGGATTGGAAAACTTTTATTGATTATGCTTCGAGGCAGCTTAGAAGCAGCTAAGTATTTTTTTACTAGTGAGAGAACTCGAATTGGCCATTAGAAATACATAATGATCTAAAAAAACAATCAAAAATATAAGCTAACCATCAGGGTATGTCGAGCACCAAAGTCTGTGTCTTTGCTACACACATATACCGTGATTTCAGCAAATCATTGTTTCGACTCAGTACTTCAAGAAAATCATCTACGCATTCACGATTGGCTCGCTGGCTTACTCGCACTAGCCCGTGTCGTGTTGTCATAGTTCTAAATACGAAAGGTCTACCGGACACAAACATTATACATGCCGCTAACGAAAGCTAGGATAAATAATTAAATTCTCGTCCGTTACGTACTTGTTGAGATCGTAAGAAAACTTTGACATTGATTTTGAGTGTAGTGTTCACAGTTGTAAAATATAAGGGACTACTTTTTACCACTCCTTTTTATTTCCAAACCAAACATTTGGAGTAAAATGCCGAGTTCTTGAATACCTAGCTTTTCGTTAGTGACGTTTGCGAAACCATGCTTCGTTTTTAGCATTAGAAGAAATGTAAAAAAGTGGAAACGTAAACTCACTTATTTGACATACTAATAATGCCAACGTAATCGTAAATGAAATAAACTCATAATAAACTGGGAATCCTCAATGCTAAAAAAAGTTGTTCCCGGTAGCAGGCGCTAGGCACTTTAAAAGGTTACAACGATATATTTGCCTCGGCGTAGCGCCAAACGGCTTCGTCCGCCATTGGTTGCGTCTACTGCTTGACCGTGATTTGGTCAGTAATTACTCTCCGTGAGAATTCTTATCACGACTCCATATAACTGCATATGCAATAGCAAAAATATTCGAACTCTTATAAAACTAGACAAACTTCGTGAAACAGGCATATTCTGACTATACCGTCTGCCGGTGTTTGGTTTTACAGGCTTTTTGTAGTAAATACTACATAGAATGGAACAGGAGAATTGGGAAGTCAAAGAAATAGTTTCACTATATGAGACTCTCATCACTTGCACTTCACTTCACCTCTGCTACTGCATACACGATCGTAGGAACTTGTTTCTGGAAGAAGCACGTGTTGTGCCCGTGGTTCCGTTCTAGTTGAGATGGAAGCCGCGCTCGTTGGTGGCGGCGAGCAGGCGCTCGCGCAGCACCTCCTTGCACGTGTACTCCGGCAGCTTGAGGTAGTGCACGCACGTGTTCACCGATGGGTATGAACCGTCGCCAGCGTCCACCTGTGGCAACGTCATAAATGTTTGTAAACACTTTGTGATCTATTTGGCACGACGCGTTACACTACATGCAAAAGCATCATGAGCACCCTTTTATATCTGTTTGAATTGAATGTAACCCACGATGCCCATGTTAATAAATTAGACTTTATTTACGTAACGGAGGGGCATGTGTGAGCTTGTTGACATACATAAGCATAAATATGTGGTTTGGTATATTTTTTATTGACGCGTCAAAAAGCGACGGCAACGCAAGTGCTAATAAGGCTCCTCCTAATTAGGTATTTTTAAAGCCATGTATTGATAACGAGCGTTTGTGTAACTAGGCGACAGGCCCATTTACCTATCGACACGTCAAGAAACTATACAAATATAAGGAAAGCGAGAGCAAATATACGTGTATCAACGTCTTACTGTAAATATGTTATTAAAATTCAGATTCAAAATGTTTTGTTTCAGACAAAGTGATCCATATACTGTTTGTAACAAAATAAACTTAAAAACTATGTTAGCAATTATTAGATAAAACTGAGGTGCTACTTGACATATGTCAAAGTAGTCCTGACCCCTATTTCACCAACTTGACAATTGTCACCTGACACTGACAATTCGCCATACATTGTTTGTTCTAGAAGTTAAGGTAGTCGCTAGGATACTTGTGGATCCAGCAATGTACGGAGAATTGTCGTTGTCAGGTGACGATTGTCAAGTTGGTGAAATAGGGGCCTGACCCGCTACCGTTGCCGCGTTGACTGTTATTACTTTATTACTAATCGGTTGCTTATAAGCCTCGTAATAACAACATTTTTTCTCAGAATAAGATATTATTCTTACTAAAAACAATGCATACATAGCCAAAGTACATAGTTATAGATTGTAAATAATATAATGAATATATAAAGCCACCTTTCTGACAACAGTGAGCCTGGGATGCAGGTTGGCGAGCCCGCCGGGCGGCAGGCTGCTGCAGCCGGTCGCGAACTGCAGGAACGCCTTGCGCTCGCGCCACGACATCTCCACCAGCACGTCCACCAGCCGCAGGAAGCCGGGCGACTCGCGCGTGTACCCCAGCTTGGGCTCCGTGTACTGCAACAGCAGGTCGCGCGTCCACGCGGGCCCGCGCTCGCCGCACAGCAACAGGCGCAGCTCGGAGGGCGAGAAGGCGCGCAGGCGGCGCGGCGGGAACACGCCCGCGAAGCCGCGCCGGAACGCGCCCGCCTGCCGCCGGATGCCGTCGCTGACCATCCAGCGCGCGCTCGCCGACGCGTATGCGCGCGCGTTGTGGGCGCCAACCTGTGCGACAAACAAATCATTTACGTTTTCACGCAAACTCTAATGTTCTTCACTTCAGGCCATGAAAAACACACACTAAGATATACACTCCGAAGACAACTAATAGCTGGCATCCCAAATATCAAATTCAAATTAGGCAAGCAACGTTCAGTTTAGAATGAAAACAATTTTTTCACGCCCCTGCTCGGAAATGTGGCAAAAGATGGTCAGAAAACAGGTTTCAGAGCTAAGGTTAGTTGGACAGTTCGAACAGCGATTCGCTCAATCGCAGCTCCCCCTAGCGGCTCGGACCTCGAACCCACTCGTCCATCTATTTCCTACTTTCCAGCCTTTACAACAATGTACTATAGTTAATTGGCGATTATTTAGGTGTGTGACGCGCACCTCGATGTGTTCGCCGGCGTCGCAGAGCGGCTGCACGGCTTGGGGCTCGCCGGGCGCGGTGGCGGCCACGTGCGTCATGCTGAGCGCGAGCTGCTCGAACGTGGCGCCTTCCACCGTGAGCTCGGCGGCGCGCGCGGCCAGCGCGGCCGCGGGCACGCCCGCGTCGGCCTGCAGCGCCTCGTACTGCTCCGCCGCGATTAGCACGTTGCCCAGGAACCTGCAAACATCTATATTAATACGACCTCTGCATGCGACACGTGACCGTTATGTACTTCGTCTACTCTACGATTACAGGACCGACAGACGTCCGATACTCTCGCTTTCACATGCTTGCACGTGACAAATGTAAACCTACCGCTAAGCGACACGAAGGAAAATCAAATCGCAGTGAAGTCACCTCTTGCGATGGCTCTAAAACGACGGACCCTTGTCTATGATCCAGTCCGACTATCATCCTCAAAAAACGTAGTAGGGGTTATGTAGAGCTCGCATACCTGTGCCTAATAGGGTCGATCTCCTGCAGATGCTCATTCTTCAATTCCTCGCCGCACATTATGCGAAGGAACGGCTCCGAAAGCGGCAAGTCCACCAGCCGCCCGTCTTGTAAAACCTGCGCCAAAGTTACAGTTAGTTTCCACGCATCAAAAACTGAAGAATGATTAGTCAAAAATATACAAATAGTATGTTACCTTAGCTAAGAATACTCCTAGGAACCAGAAATATTTGCAAACTTTATCACAGATTGGAGAGTCTTGAGGGAGTGGCGCCGGGAAGAGACCATTGGCTGGCGTCACGTAGTAGCCAGGAGGCTTTTCTGTTTAAAAAAAAACAGGGTTAAAATTGGATTAGGATCTGATGAATTCAATTGTAACATTGAATTACAACTGTTTTGGAGCCGGATCGACCGCTACTCACAAATACATGTGTATCAACAGGAATGGCAACTCTTACATTATAGCGCGTTTGGAACGAAGCTGCTTGCGTGGATACGTTGCAGCGCTCGTTTGTGTTGTGTATGTACTGTACACACAGTTTGTTTGTAATGGTGCGTTACCGTCGAGGTGGTAGCGCTGGTCGGCGGCGTCGGTGGGCGCGAGCGGCGCGTCCCGCAGCCACATGGCGAGGTCGGCGCGCTGCAGCTCGGCCGCCACGAGCGCGTAGAACTCCAGCGTGGGCCCCAGCCCCGTGCCCTCCTCGCCCGCGAACTCCACCTCCAGCACCGACTTGCGGCCCGCGTGCACCTTCATCACCTGCACCACAATACGGGTTTACACACTAATCAAATAATCTATAATGTCGTATTTCCTCCAAAAAAATATTAAAAACGTAGTGTAATGGAGAAAAAAGCAACGCAAGAGATTTAATAATCACAAAATTCTAAAGTTCAAAGGTCCAATCAGCATACAAAATTTTAAGAAGGGGGTATGTTCTGTCCTTTTTCCGCAAAACGAAACTTCGTATGAAACGATTGTCATTTAATATGACGCTCGCAGTTTGTGACATCACTAACTGCGAGCGTTTACTCTCTCTAACAAACAATATTAAAACGGTTGTAGCTTCGTAATTCTTTGAGATATCCCAAGAAACACAAATAGCATTACAAAAGTCCACTTTTGGTGTAACACAACACCCAAAGCTGTAAAGAAAGAGTTACAATGGTGTTCACAGCGCTGTAAACACCGATATAACTCTTATTTGGGCACAAATTATACAGCCTTTCGTGCTAATTTAGTTCACATTTCTACTTAAAAGAATTATAGTAGCACAATATTGGAACTATTCTGGGTCACAAGGCTGTTTATCAGCTGTTTAACAGAATACGAGTGTCCTGTTATACAGAATAAGTAGTAAGGATAAGGTAACATATAGTCTTAAATAACGCTTTTGGTTCACATAAACCTTTATATCATCAGCCGTGTGAATAATATTTAAATATTCCCTAGTAATTTTTTGTGGACCTGTCAGCCGAGTTAGATTTTCAATGGTGTCGAAAAATAAAGATATGGCCGCGCGGTGTGAAGTGTAAAATAGCTGGTGCGTTGTGTATTTTTGGTAAGTACAGTTGTAACAGCCTGTGAAAATACCTGGGAATGCAAGTTTACTGTGAATGTTTATATGTATTTATGACTAAATTTTTACGCGCCTCGAAAATATCTCGTTTTTAGTTATCAATATCGTGAAAGAAGTAACACGTAAATATTATGTAATGCATTTTTATGTGACTTGCAAACAATTATGCAAAGTTTTTGTTTCATATTAGAATATCTGTAATTTTAACGTGTAATTCAAAAAGCAAAAAGGCAGAAATCATGATTAAGACATAAACAATAACATGGTTTTTAAGGCTAAGGTAGCAGCAAAATGGCGACATTCAGAAGGAACCTATGTGAACCGTTTTAATCCGGAATTTATTCCCATGGCTGTACAAGAATTCACCCCAGTTCCTCTATTACGATTATTGCCGTAAAGAATACTTCAAGTGAACCAATATACAGTATGACGCTAAAATGCTGTGTAACAGAGTCGAGGTGAACTGATGTGTAACTTTTTGCATTAAATCACTCTAAGTGTGCACCACTCTAAAACTGTTGGCTGTACAGTGGTTCACAGTGACTCTTTTAAGCAGCGGCATTAGAGAGGTATAAGTCTACTCCTTTATCCAGCAATTACCATATTTGACTACCACTAAAATGCTCTTAAGGAACCATGCTGCTAGAGGCTGTAAGAAGGCTTTTTGTCTACGCCTTTATACAGCAATTACCATATTTGACTACCACTAAAATGCTCTTAAGGAACCATGCTGCTAGGGGCTGTAAGAAGGCATTTTTGACATCTGCACTTACTCCGATCGCGTAACAGTAGTATCCGTTCCTGCTTTTATGATGCTATTATACAGGCAAAGGTGTAATGCGCAGCTATAAGTTCACGGTTGAACCATATTAAATGTTTATTAATTCTTAAGGTTCCGTGTTACACCAAAAGTGGTAAGTAAGTAAGTAATTTATTTTGTGAAACATAGGTACATTGCAGATCTTAAACTAGGTTGGGAGTCCTCTATGTTCTGCCTTGCGGCGTACAAAAATAAAATAAAATAGGTAAACAATTACAATAATAAATAGTTACATCATAGCACATGTTCTTATATTAGATACGTATATATGTTAAACCGATTTAAAAATATCAATATTATCAACCAATAGTAAGTAGATGTCATACAGAATTAAGAATAAGGAATGTCACAATTAAATATTTACAAAAAAAAAAATATTATTAAAGTTCAAAATGTCAACAGAATTATATTTTAAACACGACAATAAAATTTTATAATGCTATTTGTGTTTCTTGGGAGCTGAATGGGATTTTGCGTCACTAGGCATATTTTTATGCCTTCTTTCTTTTGAAGTAATAATAATTTTACTTCAAAAGAAAGAAGTAAGTCGAACAACTTACAAACACACCACAACAAGAGTTCGGTAAACGTAAATAAAAAACATTCCTTGTATGGGTTCTCAGCACCGCAGCTTCCTGGTAGTCACACCAGCTGCGTTATGATTTTGTTTGGGGGACGCGTATGTATAATTGTAAGTGGTTCATAGAAAAATACTTGCACACTCCTGCCTACGCTATGGACAAAACACAAATATAACGAAACGAATGAGTGACGCGCTCTCCGTGAATAGGACAATGTAATGTCGTGTATAGTGTACCTGCATGGCGGAGCGCAGCAGGTGCGGGTGTCTCGGGATGCGCACGCGCTCGTGCCGCAGCCGGCCCATGCGGAACTCCGTCGCCTCCAGCTCCGCGCGCCGCGGCGACACCGTGTTGCCGGCCCTGTGTCCACACCTTATTTTACTACACACGTTTATATCCAACACACACACGTTTATTACCAAAGGGAAATGGAGAAACCTATGCTGAAAGTTTTTCTGCGTAAACGCATTAGAAATGAGGCTATCCGCAGCAGAACCAAGGTAAACGAGCCCTCCGAATCGCTAAACGTATGTGGCAGTGGGCGAGGCACATCGCACGTACTCGTAGAACCGACGATCGTTGGAACCGAAAGGTTTTCGAGTGGCGACCACGTAGTATGGCTAGACCCCCACAAGGTGGACTGATGACCTGGTACAGTAGTACCGCAAATATAAGTAACAACGATGTACCTGCGCAAAAAGCATATTTTGAAAACATTTTAACCAATCATAAGGCAGCGCGTTTGCGCGCGTAAAATCTTCAACGCCCATTGGCCAAAATTTTGCGCGCGACGCCGGCAGCTCCGGCGCCAGCCATTTTGTCTGGCGCCATGAGCGGGAAAGCAGGAGTTCACCAGTCATTGCATATTGTACCTTAGGTATAGTGCAAAGTACCTCTGTCGGTCGAGCGCGCGGTCCCGCTGCGCCTGCAGCCAGACGATGGTGCGCGAGGTGCCGAACGCCGTGCACGCGAAGAACATCTGCCGCGTCTCCAGCGGGAAGAGGAACGGGCACCAGTCGTTTAGTTGCTGGCACCTGGGACAATCATGCGGCGTTACCAAATAAATTCAACTTATTACACAAATTATCCTCATTAAACCGATAATCAATCTAATCAAGAATGCAAATACAGGATGGAAATAGATTTTGGGTCAGTGAGGGCAGCTACCAGATCCCGTGTTGCTAGGCGAAATGGTCTTAGGAAACCTTCCTTCGATTTCAAATTAATGAAGATTGGCGTTTACAGATTTTGGAAAAAACATACAGAGTGGGAGAAAATTGTCATTTTTGACAAACTATTTTTTAAAGAAATTCCCGGCTAGAAAAGCCATAAATCGAGAAACACTTTCCCCATACAATTTGTATGAAAATTGAAAAAGGTTTTGAAGTGAAAACTTCTTTAGCGGCGCTGAGCACTTTTTGGGATGGGGAAAAATTGTTAAATACGCGACAGATTTTTGTGACGTCAGATGTGAAGGAGGTCACAAACTTTTATATTTTGCTGCTAGCCGATTCGACTTCATTCAATAGCATATTCTGCAAATAAATTTGTAATTTTGTTCACGCGTCCTTCACCGTTTTGCTATTGAGCAAATTCGAATAGTTCGAATTTGGACGTTATTCCTAAAGAGATAAAGCTTTGAAAAATATTTACCAAAAAAAAAAATTTTTCTAGAGGTTTTGCGTTTGCGGTTTCATATGTTTTGTCCAACCGCACGGCAAGCCGCACGCGGCTAGCCGCTTAGTGCGTACAAGGGCTAAGTAGTAGGTTCGCGACGCGGTGAGACTGACAAGTGCGGCGCGGCGTGCGCGGCGAGCGCGAGCGGGTCCTGCAGCTGCTGGTGCAGCTTGTTGGTGAGCTTGGTGGACAGGAAGGCGTCGGGCGGCAGCGCGGGCGCCGCCGGCCACTGACGGCGGTGAGACTCACCAGTGCGGCGCGGCGTGCGCGGCGAGCGCGAGCGGGTCCTGCAGCTGCTGGTGCAGCTTGTTGGTGAGCTTGGTGGACAGGAAGGCGTCGGGCGGCAGCGCGGGCGCCGCCGGCCACTGACGGCGGTGAGACTCACCAGTGCGGCGCGGCGTGCGCGGCGAGCGCGAGCGGGTCCTGCAGCTGCTGGTGCAGCTTGTTGGTGAGCTTGGTGGACAGGAAGGCGTCGGGCGGCAGCGCGGGCGCCGCCGCGCGCAGGCGCCGCAGCACGCGCACGCACACCGCCGCCGCCGCGCCCTCCGCGCCTTCCACACCTTCCGCACCCTCCGCGCCGGACACGCCTCGCTCTGGAATAACACACATCATTACACTTCTTTCCTGTTGACACGTGTGGCTTCACTGTAAAGTGACCAGGTATGGAACAACATAAATGCAGTGTGTGGCCTGTAACAGGAGCAAATGTTTAAAAGGACGGGACGCTTCCTTAGAGCATCTGCAGTAACACCTTGTGTACAATTTTTTTAAATATTTTTGAAGTGAAAACTTCTTTAGCGGCGCTGAGCACTTTTTGTGATGGGGAAGAATTGTTAAATACGCGACGAAACGAACGAAAAAAGCTACGGTAGCCTAGTGGTTCAGGCATGCGGCTGTCAAGCGGCGGTCGTGGGTTCGAATCCCGGCTCGTACCAATGAGTTTTTCGGAACTTATGTACGGAATATTTACCGTTAGCTTTTCGGTGAAGGAAAACATCGTGAGGAAACCGATCTAATCCCAATAAGGTCTAGTTTTCCCTCTGGGTTGGAAGGTCAGATGGCAGTCGCTTTCGTAAAACTAGCGCCTATGCCAAATCTTGGTGTTCGAGTACTTGTCAACTCTTACATTACTTGATAGGTTTCTTGATGGTAGATTGGAACACGAAAGACGAATACTTGATTTAATCTTGATTTATTTGACTTGATAGGTGTGCACACTTAATGTATATCGAACGTGAAGTGAGGTAAAGTGATTTACTGGCTAATTACGAAATATTATACAAAGCAAATGCTGATGGTGCAAATGAGTGCTATGACGCACGCGGCACGCGCTATGTACTCGTACATCTTCCGGGGCGCAGATGAGCTGAAAGGTGGATGCTGAGTACAAACATGATAAAGACAAATAGATAAACATTAAATCAATGAAATGTAACTACTTTAAATTTAGGAGACGTAGATTTATCTACTCGCGAAACACTTGCTGTTTCGCTGCAATCTGAATGTTGAAATTGGCTAGTTTCGGGGGTTGCGACGCAGCACGCGCGCGGCGGGCCGCGGGGTGCGGGCGGCGCGGGGCCGGCCGGGGCTCCTGGGCGACGGCAGGGGACGGCGTCGGCGGCACTCTCCACTGAACTCTTCGTACGATGATGCATAATGCGACGACTCCAATCCCACCGAGTATCACATATATCATTGCGTAATGATGAATATCGTGATATGATATGTTCTCAGACGTGAGTTCAATTTCCTTCAATTTGGTGATCTTCTCCCCGAGCTTTGTCGTTTCTCTAAGTAAGTCTTCTGATTCGTTTTTCTCCTGGGTGTGTGGGATGGTGATGTTGATGACGTGGTTTATTGGCGCCATAACCGGATTATATAGATCCGGCTTCATCTTAAGTTCTGACCAGTGTGGTTTGTGCGGAAAGACGGAGAAATTGTCGGTCTTTATAATGCAGCCATGACCTACGGTGATAAGTCCGGCGTTCGTCAGCTGATGAGCGGTTACTTGATCCGCACACAGTGTTCGAACGCGACACTGTTCGCAACAAAAGTATATGTAGGTATTTAATGCATTACTTTCGAGCCAGTCGTTTTTACATGATGTTATAACAGTTTTGCATTTCAACTTGTCTGTTTCGCAAAAACTGTTGTCGCCTTTCATTTGGGAAATTGGTAACTTGATGTAGCAAAAATAGGCTTCGGCTAGTATAGAACATGTTCGAACATCGTACTCCGATATTGGAATATACGTATCCTTTTTCATGTTAATCGATACGTAGCTTGATACAGGTACTACGGTGGTAATCTTGCTTCCGGTCCTTTTGGGTATCGGTATGACTTTGAACAGTTCATAAATATCTCTACTGATGAGTGGTACCCGTATTTCAAAAATTAGGACATCTTCCATCATCCTTGTCTTCACTTTGAGCAGCTCGTATATCTTGCGTAGATCCGAGTGTAAATTATCAATTGGCAGGGAAACATCTCTTGGCAGGGAGCTAGCTATAGTGCTTAACTCATTAATAAGTTGTTCTGGAGTCAGTAAATGTAAGTTGAAACGTCCATGATAAACGTCAGTGATGGTGTCCAATAACACGTTTTGAAGTCCTTTTAAATTGTGGAGCATATTACTTGCTATTATTGCTCCTGTGTTGAAATCGTTAATAATGTTGTTAGTTTGAATTTGGTCTTGAATATTCTTGAACGCCTTTTCCAAACTATTCATATGCTGATGTATAATTTTATGTTGTTGAGTCATAGTTTCTTCCGTACGTTTTAACAAATTATACTCCCCTTCAACAATGGATGTTTGATTTTTCCAAAGGGAAGCCATGTACTTGGCGTTGTCTCGTAGAAGCGTAATATCCTTCTGATACTGTTCGGCGAATCTTTCATCTAATACGCCGAAGAGACTATTAGCGACGTAACCGACACCGTTGATAAGGCCGCGTCGGGTTCGTTGTGCCGTGAGTCGCGTGCTCAAATGCTGACTGAGCAATAGCTGGTTGTAGTACTCGAGTTCGGATAATCCATGACGTTGCTGTAGCGATATTATGTCGCAATGAACTTGAGTCTTTATAGCTTCGCATGTGTCTTTTAGGAATCGTGTATACTTTTGAAGCGCATCTGTTGCTTCCCAATATGGCGCCATGTTGTAATATATAATAAGTTTCCATTCGTCTCGAATTAGCATCATGTTTGCTAATTTATCAAAATATAGACCTTGTGTCTCACGAAATGGTATTATATTGACGTTGCATTGACCGCTTGAAATGCACGACATAAATAATAATAGCGCGGCAAACATTGATGTTAGTGTGAACTGAGCCTTGTTTGCACTTGACTTATGTGGTTTTCTTGATACATGGTTTTGTTTGTTTATATCTTGCTTTTGTGGAGTGTTGCCTTGATCATTTTTTGTTGGTTCATCTTCCGTATGTTCGGATAGGATGGATAACTTTAGGACTGGACGTTTCAAGGTTCCGTTCTTCGTTTTCAGCGTTACGACGCGCACGTATCCGTCTTGTCCCGGGTGCAGCTCTATAACTCTGCCCATGGCCCACTTGCCGGGCGGCAAGTTATCGTCATGAATGAGCACCACATCGTTAATGTTAATGTTAAGTAGTGGCCTTTTCCATTTGCTTCTTGTATTTAACTGTGCTAGGTATTCTGTGCGCCATCTTTTCCACAAATCTTGAAGTATTTTTTGAGTGAGCTGCCATCTTGTACGTAAGTCTTTTTCAGTCTCGATTAATGTTAGGGTCGGTCCAGTGTTCAAAAAATGCGAAGGAGTCAAGTAATTGATATCGTCCGGGTCTTCAGATATTGCGCACAGTGGTCTTGAGTTGAGACAACCTTCAATTTGGGTTAACACGGTGCTGAATTCCTCATAGGTGAGTTTTTGTTCGCCGATTACTCGTTTAAGGTGAAATTTTAACGCCTTGACAGCACTTTCCCACAAACCTCCTGCTGATGGCCAGGCCGGCGCGTTGAAGTGCCAGGTAATTTCCATATCTGATATTTGCTTTATAAACTCTTCATTAATTACGTTCTGGATCTCTTGATATTGCTCCTGGAGCACCCTGCTGGCTCCTAATAGATTTCGTCCATTGTCGCTGTAAATGTGCAATGGAGCTCCTCTCCGTGCTGCCATCCGGCGCAAAGCTGCTATGAACGCTGGTGTAGTGAGGTCTGACACCAGTTCTAGATGGACTGCCTTCGTCGCCATGCAAACAAACACACACACGTATCCTTTGGAGGTTTTGATACCACGACCCTTGTTGGCCTTGAGGTACACGTGACCTGTGTAATCGATTCCAGTGTGGGCGAAGGGACGAGATGGATTAGTTCTTGCAGCCGGTAAGTCTCCCATAAGTTGATGCTGCATGCTCGCCTTTTGTCTCTTACAGGTCGACGAATGTATTGCTTTGTCGCGCTATTCCCTCCGACGATCCAGTATTTATATCGAATAAAGTTGAGAGTTGTTCGGGCTCCTCCATGAAGTACCATTCTATGTCCATGATCTATGATAAGTGTAGTTAAGGGATGTTTATGTGGCAGTATGATCGGGTGCTTCATGTCATACGTAATGTGAGCTTGACTTAATCTCCCCTTGACGCGAAGAATATCTTTATCCATGAATGGGCACAATTCTGATATGTTGCTTTTAGGGAAGACCGTTCCGCTCTTCTTAAGTTCTTGATATTCATCTTGGAATTCTGTAGTTTGGACTCTCTTGATGATCATGGCCTTAGTGTCTCTTAGTTCTGATAGCGTAAGATATTTTTCGGTTTGTCTTTCTTGTTTTCTAGTTATAAATCTTCGGACCCAAGCAAGGACATATACGAGTTTTGAAAAAGAACTATATTTGTTGATAAGCTGGTCTATGATGTTGTCTTCTGTTTTACTGCTAACCGCGACGTTAACTTGTTTGCTTTTGCTCTCCTCGTCTGTAGTGTAAATAATGGCCTTGTCTTGATTTTCAGCCTTGAATGTTGATAACCAAGTGGGTCCGTGCCACCAGAAATGGTGTTGATTTAGTTGAGATGCGGTCAGGCCTCTGCTTGCGGAATCTGCAGGGTTATCAGCTGATTTGACGTAACGCCAGCTTTCCGGAGGAATTACTTCGGTAATCTGTCGCACCCTGTTGGCGACAAAAGTCTTCCAGCGGCTAGGGTTACCTTGTATCCACCCCAAGACCGCTGTGGAGTCCACCCAACCATAGACCTTGATATTATGGTTGGTTAAACATTTTTTCACCTTGATCATCAATTTTGCGACCAAATGAGCCCCGGACAATTCCAATTTTGGCAGTGAAATAGTCTTGGAGTTCGGTACTAATCTTGATTGCCCGGTTAGTAATATAATTTTAGCTTGTCCGTCTACTTTTATTTTAGCATAAATAACACAAGCATATGTCCGAAGTGTCGCGTCGCTGAATGCGTGTAACTCGATATCGCTTATAGCGCTCGTGCCGATCCATCGTGGGATTTTAAATGCATTTATATTATTTATTAAATCTTGTTTGAACTTTTTCCATTCAGCATTGACATCATTGGGGATCTTGTCATCCCATTGAAGGTCCGGTGTTTTTCAAATGCTCTGGAAAAGTAGTTTCAGCTTAGTGGAAATTGGTGTAAGCCAACCCAATGGATCAAATAACTTCGAGATTTCTGATAACAGTTGGCGTTTTGTGGTGTCCTTGGTGACATCGGAATCGATTTCCATTCTGGATTTAAAGTGAAATATGTCCTGAGCTGGGTCCCAGTGAAGCCCTAATGTTATTCTTGAGTCGGTTTCTTTGAAGTCGTAGCTGTTTTCAGACGGACCATTCTGGTTGTCAATCTTCGTCAATTCATGGCTATTTGACATCCATTTTCTTAAAAAGAAACCTCCTGACTGTTGCAGTCTTTGCAAATCTTGTTGCAATTGCTTGGCTGAGGCGACCGAATGGGATCCATGAAGCAAGTTGTCCATGTAGAAACATTCTTCGGACGCACGTGCCTTATTCCATTGTGCAATCGGCGCTAGCGTCATATGACCGAGCGCTAGGTATTCTTGTATAAACAACTTGTACTGTTGTGCAATATAGTTATTTTTCTTGAATTTATTTTCCAATTGCCGAAATTGCATGATAGCTTGATAAAACTGGATGCATTCATCTTCTTCGCTAGTATTAATTGTATGCTCTGGAATATCTTTGACTTCCCAAAATTTCTGAATGTCTTCAATATTATTCAATACCACATTACATTGAAAACTTTGCTGCACTTTCCCGCTCAAAATCCACCCTAGACGCGATTGTTGTGCGATAAGGGGCAAGTTCTCATGTTTGTGTATTCCCTCCATTATAATACTTGCATAGACCTCCGCGCCCAATAATAAATCTACAGAGTTACTGACGTAATATTTCGGGTCCGCCAGCGGTATGGTCTCCAAAAGTTCCCATCTTGATTTGGAAAATGTGGTGTTGGGCAAGTTTCTTGTTAAACTCTTCATGATGAATGCGTCGGTGTTAAATGAATATTGCTCGTCAGAAGACAAACAGTTTAACTTCAGCATCCCTTTGCAGATGTCGTCATTAGTGCCGACTCCTGTGATTACACCCTTGCATTTGTTTCGTGGCAACCCTAATTGTTGGGCGGCATTCTCCGAAATTAAACATATCTCTGAACCCTGATCTACAAGAGCTCTCATCTGGAGAGGCACTCCATCCTTTCCTATGATCTTGATCAAGGCTGTGGCGAGAATTATATTTGGTTGTTCTTTAGGATCATGTTCTTGTGCCACGTGTGACCCATTTTCTTGTTGACGAGTTTGATATCCGGACGTTGCAATTTGATTGCAAAATACGTCGTGCAATAGTGTATTATGATACCCATTGCATTCTTGACACCTTTTTGCTGAATGGCAAGCCTTGGCGTTATGATTATGCAGACAATTGCTACATAGATTCAGTTTCGCAATTGTTTTTCGTTTAAGTTCCGGGGCCATGTCTTTGAACTTTGTACAAAAGTACACGCCGTGGTCTTCCTGGCAGACCGGGCATTGGCGTTTATACTCGTTGGGGACTTTACTTGAAGTAGCCTTGTTGCTTGTAAAGTACTGTTTGAAACGGCTTGGTTTATGTTGATTGTTTGATGTGGACGGCGTATTTAAGCTTGTTCTGTGCACGGCGGCTTCTTGTTTACGCCGTGATGACTCCATAGTAGTAAATTTACTTTCCAAAAATGATAGGAATTCCTTTAAGGATGGCAATTCTCGCGGCTGTTTCAGTGACGCCATATATTCATTGTGGGTTTCCGAATCCAACTTTTGCGTCAATAAATGGACTAATATAGGGTCCCAAGTATCAATGTTGACACTTAAATTCTTGATACCATTTAGACTTTCTATAGTTACATCATGTAGTCGCTTGATATGACTTGATGTAGCTTGTTGTAACACAGGCAGGGTCATGACGTGGTTGATGTGGGTTGTAAATATTAACTTCTTATTATTGTATCGATGGTTCAATATTTCCCAGCATGTGACGTAATTATCTGAGCTAATAGGTAGGTGCTGTATGAGTCTTTCTGGTTCTCCCTTAATCTTGCTCTTCAGGAACTGCATTTTTTGGGCATTTGATAGACAAGGATTACTATGGATAGCTTCTGTGAATAGGTCTTTAAATGAAACCCATTGTTGGTAGTGTCCATGAAATACAGGGATGTCTAGACGAGGGGTCGACTGCTCCCGATGCGATGTTGACCATAACTTGCTATTGATCTCTTTCTTCATAGAAGCGTACTCGTTTTCGTACTTAGTGAACATGTTTTCGTAATGCTCGTCTGTTCCTCCGGTTTCACTGTCAATTCCCCAATGCAGCGAGTCTATGGCGGCCCAGCGGGAGCTTAGAGACCTAAGTAGGTCTTCGAGCTCCCATTTCTCTCCAACACTGTCTAACTTGATATTCGACAGAGTTCGAGCCAAGGCCTTGAAGTTGCTACTTTGTTTGCGTAACATTTCATCCAATTGGCTGTGATTTCCTTGCGTGGTAAATGAGGTACTGGGGGCTTGCAGAGTTTTCTCATCCCCCGGAACCTGCTCCATGGATTCAGCAGAATGTTTATTGCTTGGCCCTGCCAAGGGTCTTTCTGCTGGCTTAGGTCGATCATTGCTTGGAGTACGTTGAGCGTAATTTTGAATCAAATCTCTTGTTTCTGTGTATATGCTATATGTTTCATCGTAAAGGTTGTTGTAGAAGTAGGCATGGCCAGGATTTTCAAACTCACGTAGCTTTCCGTCGTTGTTGTCGAACTCCTGCCAGTATAATTCAAGAGTTTCCAACTTCCTCTTGATGTAATCTGCAGTCTTGCGTTCTAGACCGTCTTTCTTAAAGTTGATCTTTGTTTGCTTTATTGCGTTTTGTAGTTGGATTTGACCTTGGTACAATTCCTCCATATTACTAGTTCTTGTCAACTGGTAAATTAAGGTAAAAAATAAAAATACTTGCTAATAAATTCTTGCTAAACGGCGGTAGATTTGCTTGATGATCACCTTTCTTGCTGTGTCGTGTTCACTTTAGGTATATGCTTAATTTTCTTGACTTCACTGTTCGTGGATAGGTACCTGTTAGCCTTGATGCTCTATTCTTGATTTGGAGCCCTGGTGCTCTTTAGACCTTGTTGTCCTACTTTATGCTTGATAATCGCTTGCTTGGTTACAGGTAAACAGTGCTCCTGCACTCTATATGCGATATATGTGCCTTCTCAATTCACTGGTGGAACCCGCTTGTGGGAAGCCAGCAAACCGATTCACTATCGCAATATAAGTACAAAAACACCAAATACCTGCTTAGGTTCGAAGGACCATTAATGTTCGAGTACTTGTCAACTCTTACATTACTTGATAGGTTTCTTGATGGTAGATTGGAACACGAAAGACGAATACTTGATTTAATCTTGATTTATTTAACTTGATAGGTGTGCACACTTAATGTATATCGAACGTGAAGTGAGGTAAAGTGATTTACTGGCTAATTACGAAATATTATACAAAGCAAATGCTGATGGTGCAAATGAGTGCTATGACGCACGCGGCACGCGCTATGTACTCGTACACTTGGGATTAGGTGTCAAAGCGGACCCTGAGCTCCTTTAGGGGCATAACCGGGAACAACGCTAGGAGAATGAGATGTGAAGGAGGTCACTTTTTGCTGCTAGCCGATTCGACTTCATTCAAAACTAAACGCTATTCGTAAGAGTATAAAGCCGTTAAACACTTTTTGCAATAGCATATTCTGCAAATAAATTTGTAATTTTGTCCAAGCGTCCTTCACCGTTTTGCTATTGAGCAAATTCGAATAGTTCGAATTTGGACGTTATTCCTAAAGAGATAAAGCTTTGAAAAATATTTACCAACGGCAAAAACAAATTGATATTTTGTTCGCCGCCGCCGTCTGCTGTTCGTGCAAATTCGAATAGTTCGAATTTGGACGTTATTCCTAAAGAGATAAGCTTTGAAAAATATTTACCAACTGCAAAAACAAATTTATATTTTGTTCGCCGCCGCCGTCTGCTGTTCTTGCAAATTCGAATAGTTCGAATTTGGACGTTATTCCTAAAGAGATAAAGCTTTGAAAAATATTTGGCAATGGCAAAAGCAAATTGTTATTATGTTCGCCGCCGCCGACTGGCGAGGCGGCCCATCGCACCCAACGCGCCCGCGGCCCGTCCGCCTAAATAATTGATAATTGTTTATAAATTTGCGTCAAATTCATATACACCGTAAGATGTCACGTGACCTGATCGAAAAACTGTTACAATGTTATTGAGTTTTCACTTCTGCCGGCACTCCCGGAGTGCAACCTGGTAACTATTCGAATTTGCAAGAACAGCAGACGGCGGTGGCGACCAAAATATCAATTTGTTTTTGCCGTTGGTAAATATATTTCTAAGCTTTATCTCTTTAGGAATAACGCCCAAATTCGAACTATTCGAATTTTCTCAAAAGCAAAACGGTGAAGGACGCGTTGGTTAAAATTACAAATTTATTTGCAGCATATTCTGCCAATTGCAAATTATATTGCAAAAAGTGTTTAACGGCTTTATACTCTTACGAATAGCGTTCAGTTTTGAATGAAGTCGAATCGGCTAGCAGCAAAAAGTGACCTGACATCTGACGTCACAAAACTCTGTCGCGTATTTAACAATTTTTCCCCATCCCAAAAAGTGCTCAAGCGCCGCTAAAGAAGTTTTCACTTCAAAATACACGTAAACTTACTTTAAAGAAATATAAATCATTAAATTAATAGCTTACATTGCTCACAAGCTCGATAATCTACCGTTTAATTTTTTGCTCCTAAGCCACATCCTGTATATGAATAAGCATAGCGTTACGTAACCGAGCGTCACTGGCGGTAGGAAGGTGTGAATATCAAGCCGTTACGTAACAAAACTCAACTCACCCGGATCTCCCGGTTCGTCGTCTTCGCTATCACTCGACGCGGCAAATGTTTCCATTCCCTCCACCTCCTTATACGTTAATCTGAAAATGAGTAGAGTTAATCTGTTAATCAAAACTTTTTGCAATGAAATTAGGTGGCAGTCACTTTAATGACGCACAATTTAACTTGAGTCGCCTTCTCCCAACGTTTCCATTCATCTGCTAGCTTTCACTCATTCCCAAGCCCATCAAAAGTACCCGCTTCCGGTGAGCTCGTATAAGAAGACGTATAAGTTTAATCAAAGGGAAATTGGGTTGCAAGGGTGAGTATCGAGGGTGAGCTGTGTAAGATAGCAGAGCGGTGGGCAAGAAAAAGCTCCACCAATAGGAGATGCATAAGCGATCATGGCTAGGAATGCTATTGGTGGATTTTCCTCGCACACCACTTCGCTACCTCGCACACGCTACTTCGATACTCTGGTGGCTCCTGAGGATTGTAGTATCTCGCATGATTTAATCCCAATAAGCGTCAGTATGTATATATAAGTTGTTTGACAAGCAGCCCTTACGTGTAAGTAGTGTCCCTGTGCGAGTCCTGCGAAGACAGGCGCGAGTTGAGCGCGACGACGGCGCGGTAGACGGTCCACGAGGGCCGCTCGAGCGGCATCGACGCGCTGCCCGAGCTCAGCACGAGCCGCAGCGCGGGCAGCCGCGCCACGCCCGCGCCCGCTGCCGCGTTCACTCCCGCGCCCGCTCCCGCTCCTGCAGCCGGTGCCGCTCCTGCGCCCGCGGCGACGTCGGCAACAGGGGCTGGGGGCGCCGGCGATGCGGGCGCTGGCGCCGCCTCCTCGGTGTCGGACGACTCGTTCAGAGGTATTTCAAGATCTGGAAGTACATGTTCGCTTAGTAGTTTCGGCACCTCGACAAGCTCCATGCTGGCGACTAGCGAGGAACCGAGCGAGGCCGGGATCAGTAGCTTGTACTCGTATGGGAAGCTAAGATACACTTTGGGGTGTTGAGTCAGAGGACCGTGACTGAGACTCACCGACAGTCTGGTTGAGGTTGGTGCGGCCGGGACGCGGGTCGAAGGCGGGTATGAGCGCGGAGAACTGCCGCTTGAGCACGAACTCGTTGGCCCAGGGCCGGCGCGAGCGCTGCCTCAGCCCGCCGCGCACCGCCTCCTCCTCCATTAGTGATAGCAAATTGTGGGACACCTGCACACGTTCTACCGTGACTGAGACTCACCGACAGTCTGGTTGAGGTTGGTGCGGCCGGGACGCGGGTCGAAGGCGGGTATGAGCGCGGAGAACTGCCGCTTGAGCACGAACTCGTCGTCCCAGGGCCGGCGCGAGCGCTGCCCCAGCCCGCCACGTACCGCCTCCAGCGCCTCCTCCTCCATTAGTGATGGCAAGTTGCGGGACACCTGCACACGTTCTACCGTGACTGAGACTCACCGACAGTCTGGTTGAGGTTGGTGCGGCCGGGGCGCGGGTCGAAGGCGGGTATGAGCGCGGAGAACTGCCGCTTGAGCACGAACTCGTCGTCCCAGGGCCGGCGCGAGCGCTGCCCCAGCCCGCCACGCACCGCCTCCAGCGCCTCCTCCTCCATTAGTGATGGCAAGTTGCGGGACACCTGCACACGTTCTACCGTGACTGAGACTCACCGACAGTCTGGTTGAGGTTGGTGCGGCCGGGGCGCGGGTCGAAGGCGGGTATGAGCGCGGAGAACTGCCGCTTGAGCACGAACTCGTCGTCCCAGGGCCGGCGCGAGCGCTGCCCCAGCCCGCCACGCACCGCCTCCAGCGCCTCCTCCTCCATTAGTGATGGCAAGTTGCGGGACACCTGCACACGTTCTACCGTGACTGAGACTCACCGACAGTCTGGTTGAGGTTGGTGCGGCCGGGGCGCGGGTCGAAGGCGGGTATGAGCGCGGAGAACTGCCGCTTGAGCACGAACTCGTCGTCCCAAGGCCGGCGCGAGCGCTGCCCCAGCCCGCCACGCACCGCCTCCAGCGCCTCCTCCTCCATTAGTGATGGCAAGTTGCGGGACACCTGCACACGTTCTACCGTGACTGAGACTCACCGACAGTCTGGTTGAGGTTGGTACGGCCGGGGCGCGGGTCGAAGGCGGGTATGAGCGCGGAGAACTGCCGCTTGAGCACGAACTCGTCGTCCCAGGGCCGGCGCGAGCGCTGCCCCAGCCCGCCACGCACCGCCTCCAGCGCCTCCTCCTCCATTAGTGATGGCAAGTTGCGGGACACCTGCACACGTTCTACCGTGACTGAGACTCACCGACAGTCTGGTTGAGGTTGGTGCGGCCGGGACGCGGGTCGAAGGCGGGTATGAGCGCGGAGAACTGCCGCTTGAGCACGAACTCGTTGGCCCAGGGCCGGCGCGAGCGCTGCCTCAGCCCGCCGCGCACCGCCTCCTCCTCCATTAGTGATAGCAAATTGTGGGACACCTGCACACGTTCTACCGTGACTGAGACTCACCGACAGTCTGGTTGAGGTTGGTGCGGCCGGGACGCGGGTCGAAGGCGGGTATGAGCGCGGAGAACTGCCGCTTGAACACGAACTCGTCGTCCCAGGGCCGGCGCGAGCGCTGCCCCAGCCCGCCACGCACCGCCTCCAGCGCCTCCTCCTCCATTAGTGATGGCAAGTTGCGGGACACCTGCACACGTTCTACCGTGACTGAGACTCACCGACAGTCTGGTTGAGGTTGGTGCGGCCGGGACGCGGGTCGAAGGCGGGTATGAGCGCGGAGAACTGCCGCTTGAGCACGAACTCGTCGTCCCAGGGCCGGCGCGAGCGCTGCCCCAGCCCGCCACGCACCGCCTCCAGCGCCTCCTCCTCCATTAGTGATGGCAAGTTGCGGGACACCTGCACACGTTCTACCGTGACTGAGACTCACCGACAGTCTGGTTGAGGTTGGTGCGGCCGGGACGCGGGTCGAAGGCGGGTATGAGCGCGGAGAACTGCCGCTTGAGCACGAACTCGTCGTCCCAGGGCCGGCGCGAGCGCTGCCCCAGCCCGCCACGCACCGCCTCCAGCGCCTCCTCCTCCATTAGTGATAGCAAGTTGCGGGACACCTGCACACGTTCAAATAATAAACCATGAATACATTCGCCAAGACGGTGTCACTTGTTGCTGTCGGTCAGAGAACCGCGTATACACGGTTCTTTCGCCGGATCGCAGTCGTCTCTCGCTCGCGTATCGTGTTGCGCCACGGAACAAAATAACGTTGAAGAGTGACATGTAGGACGTGTTAACTGATTGACATTCATCGTTGTTATTTATCATGTGGTCCATAGCACTTATTAGACAAATAAATGTAGATATCTCTTTAGGGTTGTAAGTACTTGTTGACTTCAAACCATCCTAATAATCCATAAGTGTGTGTGTTTGTTCGTTTGTTTGTCCGTCTTTCACGGCAAAACGGAGCGACGAATTTACGTGATTTTTTAAGTGGAGATAGTTGAAGGGATGGAGAGTGATATAGGCTACTTTTTGTCTTTTTCTAACCCCCTACTTCCCTAAAATGGGGGGTGAAAGTTTGTATGGAGCTACGATATAAACGAGTTCCACGCGGACGGAATTTTGCTCGAAGATTGTTTATAACCTGGATTTAAATATATGATAGTTTTTATACGGGGTCCACGCAGACGAAGTCGCGGGCGGAAGCTAGTGTAAAATAAGCGATAGGACGAATTACAGGTGTAGGAAAGTGTATCTTACATGTATAATTCGTACAGTAACAAGAGGACTTGGACAGGTTACTGCAAGTAGTTTACGTCGGTGGCTAACAGATGGTAAGCAGTCACCGTAACCTATGGACGCTTGCAACTCCAAGAGTGTCACATGTGCATTGCCGACCCTCGACCGCAGTGATGTATGTACGACGTTGCGTACCTCCTGGTAGGTGGGTTCGTTCTCCTTGTCGCTGTCGAGCGCGTCGTCGCCGTCGTCGTCGTCCTCCAGCTCGGCCAGCAGCGCGGGCGCGCGGCACGACTCCAGAAAGTCCTCCAGCGACACCTGCACGTGCACACATACAGAGTTAGCGAGGGAACAACTCCTCCGTACATTATCAACTCGGAAGACAATTTTGTATAAAGTGTATAATGTATCATTTATACTGCATAATTATTGAAGTGAAAACTTCTTTTTCTTCTCCTCTACCATTATCTGTCATTTATATAGGCTCTAGCTCAAATACAATGACACCGATAATATGTCGTCGAAAAACTCTATGATCTATGGCCCATAAACGCACTGTTTAGTGAACTTTTATGGTTCATACATTTTTCATAAAAGCACTGTTTCCCACGATGTCAAATCATCTAACTTTTTTTCAATCGGCCGCCATATTGCAGTGGTACCAACTTCATAAGCAAATTTTTCGAAATAAAAAGTTTTGCTATCAAACATTTGTAGAACATTAATTATTTACTAAAATAAAAATAAATGATCATGAATTGTGTGTATACATATTTTACCAATTATTGGTATTATTTATAAATATGAACCGATCCGATTCGGTTCGGATCCGGATTCAGTTTCGTTCGGATGGCAAGTTCAAGGAAATTAAAAACAAAACAGACCATAAACAAGAGGTGTCAATGTGTCATATTTCTAATTTCCCACCAAAGTTCCAATTCACAATTAAAAGACGAAATTTGATAACTATTCGTTATTAATAACATATTAAGATTTGATTCGTGTTTGTGAATTGAAGAAAACAGTGAACGTTCCTTTTAAAATGGACGAAGAAGAAAATAACTGCACCGCTGAAGAAATTGCGTGAGTAGTAATATAGAACTAACGGAAAAACTACTGCCGAAAAGTCAAATGCTATTTATTTAGAATTAGTCGTAGAAAAAGTATTGTATGCAACGGTGTATAACTTGGTCTTAAAACGCTCGTGGCGTCTTTAATTGCGATGCTCGCCAAGGCTCGCATCGCAACTCACGCCTCTCGCGTTTTAAGACCCTACCAAGTAGGGTCATGTATAAGTTTATACAACAGTTGCATAAAATACTATTAGCGGCGCTGAGCACTTTTTGGGATGGGGAAAAATTGTAAAATACGCGAGAGTTTTGTGACGTCAGATGTGAAGGAGGTAACTTTTTGCGGCTAGCCGATTCGACTTCATTCAAAACTGAACGCTATTCGTAAGAGTATAAAGCCGTTAAACACTTTTTGCAATAGCATATTCTGCAAATAAATTTGTAATTTTAACCAACGCGTCCTTCACCGTTTTGCTATTGAGAAAATTCGAATAGTTCGAATTTAGACGTTATTCCTAAAGAGATAAAGCTTAGAAAAATATTTACCAACGGCAAAAACAAATTGATATTGTGTTTTCCGCCGCCCGTCGGCGCGCTCAGAACTCTAGGTTTTTTCATGTATATTAAAAGATATTTCTTTTCTCTGTTACCTAACACACACAACAAAGTTTAATTACAACAAAGTTTTTGGAGTAATAATAAATTTTGAGTCAACATCCGTATTATCAATATAAATTATCGGACACATCGTTAAGTAAAAATTACGATAGGCTGTAACAATTGTTTAATTTTTTTCGTCAGTAAAGTAATACAAGGCAATTTAAGCAAATGTGAGTGACTAATTTGTTCCTTTACCTGTTCGCTCTCGCTGGACGTAGACGTGAGAGAAAGAGTGAGAGCATTCTGCGCGTTGGGCGCGAGCGAGGGGTAGCTCTGCGCCGCGGAGAGCAGCCCGCCGGGGAAGTTGCTCGACAGAGCGAGGCGCACCAAGCTACAATGACACAAACAATTTAGTTACTCGGACAATATGTTGTTTCTAGTGGCACAGCACCTGTATCACAACTCTGACTGGTGGATAAACTGTGTGACCAAGGTACAACCAAGAGGTAATCGTCGAGAATATTCAAGAAAAGTAAAGATATGTAGCCGGAGTACTCAACATCATTACAGGATGGTGCATTTCTATTTTATTTTATTAATGCCTGATTTTTTTTATACACAGCTTGGTTTTTTTTGTTGATAATTCTCTTGTCTTGGGCGTGATGGTCATATCGGCCGTTTTCGGTTTGACGTTGACTGTTGGAACACGTTGTAAACTGTGTCTAAATTTATTACACAGCGTTTAAGAAAAACAGTACTCCGCCTGAAATAGATAGCTATCACAAAGCTTTGTCAGCCCGCACCTTTACAAATAACAAGACGCACATGTTGCTCATGCCAATTCGTGACTCAACGGCGAGTAGTACCTCGATCACCAGTAATGTTCGGCATGTGGGAGCATACCTCGGGAAGAGACTAGTGGAGTGGTTGGTGCGCGAGGCGCGCTGCGGGTTGTTCCCGCGGCCGGCGCCGCCGCCGCGCCCCACGCCCAGCGACTCTAGCAGCCGCGCCGCGCCCTGCACACACACAATACACATATACACTCAAACTCTTCACACATCACTAACAGTTTCAACAACAGACCAAGATACAACACTAACGACATTGCGCGGCGACGGCTTTTCTTAAACTAACCACAGTGCGTTGTGCGATCAAGACGCAGAAAAGACGCACGAATAGTAAATTTACTATTCGTGCGCCTTTTCTGCGCCCTGTAGTAATGACTACAGAGGCCGGGAAGTAAGGGGTTGCCGGCCGAGTACATATAGACGGCCGAGCGTAGCGAGGTCGGATAGTTATAAGGCTGGCAACCCCTTTTCACGCCGAGGTATGTATAGTGCTTTTCTCAAACATGCAATGAAATAAATTAAAAAAACTCCAAGAAATTAAACTTTAATTTTCATGGCTGAACGCCGTGATCCTGTGCCGCAAACTGTGGAATAGAAATTAAAAAAGACCATCTTGCAAATGCCGTTATGCCATGCTCTCGTCTCGCTGCGCCCGAAACGTGTCACTTCGAATCCCATTATGAATAACACAACGTCAATATTTCATTGCATGTTTGTGAAAAGTTATTTTTTCAAAAATGGCCCGCAAAGTGAACATAACTCGCTACATATTGGAAGGTAAAGTGTATAGTTTAAGGTCAGATCTAAATTAAAAAATAAAAAACATTGCAGGCCGCCCGGAATGTTATATATAAATTCCTATATTTGTCGAGTACCAAATTAAAAAAAAAGTAGAAACTGGCATATAAAGTACGGCACAGCTCGTATTCAGCCAATTCAACTCGTATTTTTCTGTTGCAAACACGACGTTTTTGTATGTGTCTCAAATAGTCTGCGTTTTTTTGGTGAAATAATACACTTGAGATTCTGTTTAAAAAAAAACGGCGGGAAATCGTAAATATTTTCACGTTGTGCACCGATATTTAAAGTTTATATAAGTAAATGTAGTATTTTTTATTCCCCCATTTTGAGAAAAGCACTATATTAGCCTCAGCCGGAATGGCAATTGCAGGCTTCGTATTATAATTAAACGGACTCGCAAGCCCGTCCGTTTAAACAAATACTCAGCCTTCAATTGCGTCCTTCCCGGCCACGGCAATAATGTACTATTTCACGCCACTGCTCGTAAATGTGGCAAAAGATGGTAAGAAAACAGGCTTCAAAGCTGGGTTTAGTTGGACATCGCACGAACAGGCCAACTATGAGTTCAAATTGTCCAACAATGTAATTGTTGGACAGTTTGAACAGCGATTCGCTCAATCAATCACAGCACGGGCGGTAATGCGTAAAGCCCCAGATACCATGTTTATGACCCTCACCTTCGGTTCGGGCAAAAATCTGTGATTGTTCAACTCGCTGTTCAAACTGGACTACAAAAACATTGTTGGACAGTTTGAACTCATAGATAGATGGTCTGTTCGTGCAACGTCCAACTAACCCCAGCTTTGAAGCCTGAATTCTAACCATCTTTTGCCACATTTCCGAGCAGTGGCGTGAAAATTACTATAAACAGCCAAATGCTTGTACGTTTAAAGGCCTAGCATAGTAATAATAAACCATGTATTTCAGGCATCTAAGGCTCATAGCAACAAAAGCTCCATTTTACTGGCAACCCGTTTTTGCGGCAAGGTTCGAGACTGGTTGGAAAATGGTTAGGGTTGCCGCAAAAACGGGTTGCCAGTAAAATGGAGCTTTTGCTGCCATTATGGCAACTAAGAAATAAATGTTAGTTTGGAAGATAATTGAAGTTGAAGAAAGAGAGAAAGAAGAAAAAAAGGCAATGTTGCACCTAGTTGGCAAAGTTGCAGCATTTGACGGTACCTTAAAGCCTAACATATATACAATACATATGGCAAGCTGCTGTGACAAATTGCGCCCGTTTGTAGTGTGGCTAATATTTTCCTGCGTTTTCTTTTTTTAATTGTCATAGACAAAACGCTTGCTCGAAGTGACGTTTTTAAACATGTCTCAAATAGTTTTAAATTAAGAAATAAAAATACTGTTGAAATAAAATTCATAACGAACTAAGTTTAAATTTTAATCCCGTTTAATCTTTAATCATTTTAATTACATAAACCATTTAAAATTGTGATTGATGTTAGAGTTATAAATATTTAAATGTGTGTCAATTAAAACTGGCACCTTAAGTCATGCCATGTATCTACATACAAAAAATAAGTTGGGCGAGATGGCGGGAATTTGATAGGTTATTGACATACTCACTGTTTTAAGATGATTGAAAATATTATTTAATTTCCTCGCATTTTTGGAAAAAGCACTCTGCCTCGGCTTCGCTTCGCTTAATCCTACAAAATCAACTTTTGAATTGCTATTTCCCAGCCTTTGCATTAATGTACTAATTCTAATTCGCTATTAAATAACATTGAATAATCAGATTATAAACTACACTGGGATCGCTTATATTGAAGCAAGTCTAACTTAGGAGAACCTTTTGTTTTTGGATGAATCAAGTTTTTTCTCTCGCTAGTTGTGATGGTTGGTTGTTTGTTGTTTTGTGTTCTGGGTTACTTTTAAAAACTGTGATTTGTATGGGTATTAATCCACCAAATATAAGCATCTCTTGACATTTTTAACCCCAGTATTCTGAACATATTAAAAGTTGTATCTTTTTTACTAAGAAACATTCTAAGAAACTGTATCCTGGCTAACAAGACAGATTAACAACAAGAAATAGGATGATTGACCCTTTTATTAACCAACTTCAAAAAAAAGGAGGAGGTTCTCAACTATTTTTTTTTATCATACTGCAAATGATTTGACGACCAGGTAGTCACGCTGCCTAAAAAGCTGAAGGTCCTGGGTTCGAATCCCGGTAAGGACAAATATTTGTGTGATGAGCATGAATGTTACCTGTTGTGTGAGATCTGGTTCGCTGGCGCTCATGGCGCCCGAGCCGCTGCCCTGCCCGTCCTTCGTGTCGAGATCCTCGTACTGGCGCCCTCCACTTTCGTTGTCTTCACACTGGCGGACACAATCATTGAACACATGACACAGATTGATAGCAAAAACCAAGTACTTGTGAACAGCTATCAACCACCTAAAAGTACATACGACGTAATATACTAAATTCGTGCCCAAAAAGTACCTCTTCACAAGTGCCTTTTCCGCTCTTTTACTTTTTCTTTTTTTGGCCTTCTCAGATGGAATCGGATTCAATTTGTACCCCACAACTTACTACTTATTTACTTATATTGTTTTACAAAGTCGTGTCATTTTATTACAACTAATTACGTTTACTTACTATAAATTACAGAGATTCAGAGGGTGTATTTTCTATATTCTGACCATACTCTATGATGAATTTTTATAATGTCGCGCGATTCGATAAAAACAAACACAAAACATTAAAATTATATAAGAAAGAATTAACCGACATTATTAATACTATGTATAACAGTCTAAATACTTTTTCTCAAAAAAATTCGGCAAAGTTGACTTTGTTGGTTAAAAATCTGGACGTGAAGTGCATAGATTATGGTTAGTCAAAAATTTAAAAATGAAATACCTTTCTGGCTTGATTTTGCTCGACAACAATGTTGCATACTAATTCCATAATTTGTCGAGGTACAAAGTATAAAAAAGGTAAAACGGCCATATAAAAAAAAGGCATAGGTCCTAAACAGCCAAAATGGAAGATCAGTAGCTGTAACTTATCGCGACTTTTTAGTTGTCTCAAATAAGCTCTTAAAATGGCGTTTTCGGAAGAAAAATACACTTCCAACTTATTATTAAAAGAAAACAAAAGGCGGCAATGCAATAATTATTCCGTTTTTACATAAAGTGGCTAGTTGTTACTCGGAAAATATTTAAAATTGATGTGAAAATGATTCCCGATTTAAAAGAAGCTGCAACGTCAATTATTGATAATTTGTTTCCTGTAAATCCAAAAGACAAAAATCTAAAGGCGTACGACAATTTCATGAAGTGGCGAGAAGAAAAGCATGCCTCATCATTTTCAGAAAGTATAATTTTGTTTTCTCGCACAATTTTTGAGAAAAGCACTGTATTTGTCTTAGCCGGAAGGCCAATTGCTAGCTTCGTATTAAATTAAACGGACTCCCAATTAATATACTCAGTCAGAGGCTCTAGTATAAGTTTTACCGAAACAAAACGTTACGACCGCGTTCGCGTTTAGCTCTCAAATCCCATACAAATTGAGGGTAAAACGCAAACGCGATCGTAAAGTTTTGTTTCGATAAAACTTATAATAGAGCCTCAGTACTCCTACTTCCCTTGCTTCCACAATAATGTACTATTTCTTCACAACTCCCGAAGGTTTCAACACCCGCAAATAAATAAGTGAGCAAACACTCGGCTGTAATTAGAGTGTTACACTACTATAACAACCTAGAATATAGGGACACCTACCTCACGACGAGCTGTTCAGCCTTTGTACCGTGTCTTTAACGCCATGTTTAAACTGCCATACGTAGTAGCGAAAGTGACAAGGGACTAAGGTGTTCAGAGGCTCTAGTATAAGTTTTTCCGAAACAAAACTTTACGATCGCGTTTGCGTTTTACCCTCAATTTGTATGGGATTTGACAGCTAAACGCGAACGCGGTCGTAACGTTTTGTTTCGGTAAAACCTATACTAGAGCCTCGGGTGTCTTTTACTGTAGAGTTGTGTTGTGTCGTGCTCTAGTATAAAGCCTAGAATATATTTATTTATTATTTATTTATTTAAACTTTATTGAACAAATATAAAAATATAAGTACAATTGGCGGACTTAATGCCTTAAGGCATTCTCTACCAGTCAACCATTGGGCTAAACAGAAACAGGATCCTAAGTACAGAGACTCGAATGGAAACACAAATCAATTAATTTAATTAATATACATACATATATAATGCATACAATATAAACTTACTTATACTTACATAAATACATACAATTAAATGTACCCGAACAAAGATATCATGAGGATCATCAATGTTTAATGGTTAATAAGAGATGCTTACGCAACTTGCATTTAAAGGTGAACTTGCTCTGAGCTTGCCTGACGGTAAGCGGGAGATCATTCCACAGACGAATAGCCTGAACAGCGAAGGAATTTGAGAGGAAACCAGTACGGTGAAATAGGACAGAGAGTTTAAGACTCCTGGATGTACGTAGCTCGCAACCGGGACGGGGTGTAACAAATTGAAATTTAGATTTAAGATATTCCGGTGCAGCTGGGTCAAATAAGATGGTATAAAGTGTGCACAGAATCCTGAAAGATCTGCGCTCGCGAATGGGAAGCCAGTTCAGTTGACGGCGGAAGGCGGAGATATGGTCATATTTACGGAGGCCGAAAACAAAACGAATGCAGTTATTTAGAAGCCGGTCTAGTCTACTTAAGAGCTCCTGGGTGATGTTGGAGTAACACACATCAGCATAATCAATAACAGGTAATACTAGCGCTTGAATTAGCAGAGTTTTCGTGCTGACTGGAAGGAAGTGCTTAAACCTATAAAACGATCTCAGCATATTGGTGACCTTGCGACTAACGTCAGACACCTGAGGTGCCCATGTGAAACCACTATCCATAGTCAGGCCCAGATTTCTCACCTCCGCTGCGAAAGGAACTGCGATATCTTCGTACATTACTAAAGGTAATTGTTGTGTGTCAACTAGTGTCAGTAGACGAGGGCTTCCAATTAAAATGGCCTGACACTTGGTAGGATTGACATTAATGCCAAAGCTACGAGACCAGTTGGAGATACAGTCCAGATCGTTATTAATTTGACCTATAGCTAAATTAAGACTATCGGGACTTGGACTTATAGAATATAGACCTGTATGTAGGCGGCGGGCGCGCGCAGCGCGCGCAGCCGCCGCAGCAGCGCCACCGGCAGCGCCAGCAGCGGCGCGGAGCACGCCTCCTAGTCACCACGGCACGGTCATTCTCACGGCTACTACTGGTATGTGTTCACAACGCGAATTCGCGCTCCAAGGACTGCACATCTCAGGTTTAACGATCAAGTGATGACACACGCAGACTATGGGCGATACTGTCGATAGTGCTGATTAAAGGAATGATTGGATGGGGATTGTGTTGTCGCAATATTGGAATCGCTACCTGTAGCAGAGAACTAAAAAACATAGTCGCGTTTCTAAATAAAAGTACACACATTTGTATTGAAAGTGAGAACGTCGTCAACCGGGTGACCTAACTCTCAACGCCGTGGGCTAGAGTATACGTGCATTTTAAGTCCATGCCTGCATACGCCTACCTACTACTAGTGTTTAAAATATTTCCACTAGGTAAGACTACAACTTTACCTGAGCAATGACATCAAACCACTAAGTTCGAATATCTCTACTTGCAATATTCGAACTTCGGAACTCCGTACCGACCCAGTCCCATCAAAACCAAAGCAGACTAACCTCTTGCGAATTCGTCTCCGGCAACGGTTCCTTAGCAGGGTAAGGCTTGGTGATGTCCGTGATGCTGGTTGGTCCCATCTCCATGTTGGTGAACGAGTTGCCACCGAGCTCCGTTATGCAATTGTTGCCTTCGGCGCCAAGGGTCAGCGACTCCACGATCGTAGCGAGATCTACCAACGAAAGGTCTTCGCAATCGTCAACTAGTTTTAAACAGAAATTATCGTCAATACACAACCGTCCCCACACTATGCGACTCTAAAGTATATTCTAGCCATGCGGATATCCGAATCATTTCCGGAAGCATTTACATAAGTGAATCCCCGTCATCTGATGAAATCTAGCAGCTATTTAAAGTATACCCTTTACACATTACTATAGAAGAAAAAGTAGAGTATCAATTGAATCTTTTTTTTATTTTTTATTATTCTCATTTATTTTATAAGCCATACATCTTATGATTAAGTCGGCTTAAAAATAATTACAATGTTACTTTAGGTGTTACTTTATACATTGGATTGATACTTAAGGAGTATTTTTATAATATTCAAATCTTAGGTTCAGTGAGTGTATAATGAAACTTAAAAATGTACCACTATGTTCGGTAGTTAACCCTGAACTTAAGATTTGATGGAAGAAGAAGAGGAGATCCCCTGCAGAGCACCCAGTTTCTTGTAAGAGATCCAACCTAGGTTGTTCGTTGAGTTTACACTCTAGAACTAAGTGGAGGAGGTCCTCTTCTCGGTTACATTGTGTACAGTTTGGATCGTCTCATCAATTGAATCTTAATTACGCTTAAATATGCTTATACCTGTCTCTCGAGTAGAAATGTGCGGCAACTGAATGGTGTAAGCAAGAAGAAGTATGCACATATTGTCGTAAAGATAATGCGAGAAAACGTATGTTACGACTTACGTATGTTATGAAACAACAAGTCTCGCGACATCGACACAAAGGTTAATTTCGCCTGGCCATTGTCTAATGTATATTTGATCTCGTGTTACCTGTGTTGATGTGGTGAGTGGAGTTGTTGATGGCGGACAGGTCGGCGGTGTGCATGCGCGGCCGCGTCATGTTGCTCGCCATGTCCTCGCCCGATATGTTGTCGGCTGACGACGCCTGCTCCGTGGACGCCACTGACACCTAGTCGACCAAAGTAACCGTTAATTACCCCTACAATCTCATTCGAAGTAAGGCAAATATAATGGAAAAAATGTATATGCTAGGGAGACGCTCCGCTTGTAGTGAGTTATCGCACATGCGTTTGCCCGTGTTACGTGCAAGCGTTACGAAAACGTTGGCTCTGATTTTGTTGAGCATCAAACCAGATCTTGATCAAAACATTTAGTAATCCGATATCCAAACCCTGTCAATAAGCACTCTAATTCACTCCGAGCTGATGCCGTAGCTAAAGCATAATGCATAAGTGGGCGCCCTAATAGGGGTGTAGACTCGAAAATTATTATTACTCCAAAATAAATAAGGCAAAAAAAAGACTGGGTTGCACTCCGGGAGTGCCGGCAGAAGTGAAAACTCAATAACATTGTAACAGTTTTTCGATGAGGTCACGTGACATCTTACGGTGTCACCCTAAAAATGAATTTGACGCAAATATAAACAATTATCAATTATTTAGGCGGACGGGCCGCGGGCGCGTCGGGTGCGACGGGGCGCTCGCCCATCGGCGGCAGCAAACAAAATACTAATTTGTTTTTGCCATTGCCCAATATTTTTCAAAGCTTTATCTCTTTAGGAATAACGTCCAAATTCGAACTACCTATTCGAATTTGCAAGATCAGCAGACGGCGGCGCTGAACAAAATATCAATTTGTTTTTGCCGTTGGTAAATATTTTTCAAAGCTTTATATCTTTAGGAATAACGTCCATATTCGAATTTGCTCAATAGCAAAACGGTGAAGGACGCTTGGACAAAATTACAGTTTTATATGCAGAATATGCTATTGCAAAATGTGTTTAACGGCTTTATACTCTTACGAATAGCGTTCAGTTTTGAATGAAGTCGAATCGGCTAGCAGCAAAATATAAAAGTTTGTGACCTCCTTCACTGTCGCGTAATAAGTTTTCACTTCAAAAATATGTGTGACGAAAATCCCATTCAGATATCTCAAAGAATTACAAAGCTACAACCGTTTTAATATTGCTTGTTAGAGAGAGAAAACGCAAACAGTGTGTGACGTCAAGTTACGCGAGGCTGCCGGGGGGCCCGAAAATGGGACACAACATACCCCTTCTTAAAACCTTGGACACTTATAACTTCGTGATTATTGAACCTTTTGCGTTGATTTTTTCTCCATTTGACTACATTTTTAATCCTTTTTCGAGAAAATATGACATTATTGATTATTTTATTTAGTGCGTACACCCGGGGCTATAAACAGTGATCTACGAGTGGAGTGGTGCAGTCGGCGGGCTGACCTGGTCGACGGCGGTGGCGTCGGGCAGGCTGGGCGTGGAGTGGCTCTTGCGGCCGCCGCGCGCGCCCTCGGCCGCGCCGCCGCCGCTCAACACTTTCAAGTCGAATTTGCCCTCTGCGCCCATGCGGTACGAGTTGCGTCCGCCGTGCTCCCACCTGCCGTAGTAACACATTTGTTACAAATAAAAGACGAGGACGTTGAAGAACGTGACTGAGCGGCCTCAATACATACAGTAACTTTAATATAGTCATGTGGGACAGATACTTAAAAAACGATATTATACAGAGGGAAAGAATATAATGGAAAAATAAACCATCTTCGTCTGTAGCCCCCGACAGGACTCGAACCTGCGATCCCTATATTGCCGGTAGAGTGTTTTAACCACTAAGCTACGAGGATAATGACTGAAGCCGCGTATCTCCACTACATAGTATAAAACATAGTTGCTTTCCGCTGTCTGTCCCTATGTATGCTTAGATCTTTAAAACTACGCAACGGATTTTGATGCGGTTTATTTTAATAGATAGAGTGATTCAATTTCGACGACCGGTTAGTCTAGTGGGTAGTGACGCTGCCTACGAAGCTGAAGGTCCTGAGTTCAAATCCCGGTAAGGGCAAATATTTGTGTGATGAGCATGAATATTTGTTTCTGAGTCATGGATGTTTTCTATGTATTTAAGTATTTCTATTTATACCGTCGTCTAGTACCCATAAAACAAGCTTTATTGAGCTTACTATGGGACTAGGTCGATTTGTGTAAGATTGTCCCCTAATATTTATTTATTTATTCAAGAGGAGCATTTATATGTATAATATAGTACCCATGCGAAGCCGGGGCGGGTCGCTACTTCAGCTATATTCCTGCTACGAATAGCGACATCTCTGTATTCTCTTGAAAGGCTCACAGCCTTTAGGACCACTCTAATGGGCGAGCTATGCGCTCGCTCCATTCTAATCGAACCACATCAGGTAGTTTCTGACTAACGAGAGATTGCTAATTTGATGATAATTTGGATGGATAATTTGTTTCATTAAGAAAGTAAATGGAATATTTCCGATCGCTCGCACACGCCACTGTGGGGCGACGCAAGCGTCATCGGCAGCAGTACTCTAGAGCGTCTATTTAAGGGGTAGTGCAAATCTTTATGGTGCGTGTACGTTCTTCAAGATTTAGAAGTAGTTCGGCTATAGCCGGCGTTGTAGAGGTCGGTTCACGTAAAAAGAACGCTGGCGGCCATAGACTTTATATGGCATTCGGCGTTCTTTTTACGTGACACCAGGTATACGTGTTTTTGTTAGAAAGAGACGTGAGCCCACCTCTCCCGTGCCACCCACCTGACGTCGACCCACCCGTTGTGCAGGTCGGAGGTGACGGTGCCGTGTGTGGGCGGCGCGCCGTCCTGCTCGCGCCACTTCCAGTCGGGCCCGCGCGCCACGCGCGCGCCGGCGCACAGCCCGCGCGCGACGCGCGACCAGCGCCGCGAGCGCGCGCCCGCGCCCACCACCGCGCCCGCGCCCGCGCCTGCGCCCGCCGCGCTACCCGCGCACTGGCGCGGCGGCGTCGAGCACACGCTCACCACCTGCGATCAACGGAATCGAATCATTATAAATATAAAACAAATGCAATTTATATGGACGCTCCACCGCTCTGAGCGGGGCGTCCACTCAGGCCTTACACTACGTTGTCTGCCGACGACACCGGGAAGACGACAGCTTTAAACCACTAATATCATTCCTTTCTCCGTCAAAAAACAGATTAATTCCACTAATGATGCTCATGTGCCGAATTCGGACCCAATTTTTTTTGTCATTTGCACATAATTATTGCAGGCCGGAAAATAGCAATTCGTGGAAGAGTTGATTTCATCCATCCACGAATTGCCATTCCCGCCGAGGCAGAAATAGTGCTTTTCTCCAAAAACTTCCCGCCCAACTTATTTATTTAAGTATGTACACGGCGTAACTCGTGGTGCCAGTTTGAATTGACATACATTAAAAAAAAACATCAGAATCGATCACATTTTTAAATGTTTTATGTAATTAAAATGATTAAAGATTAAACGGGATTGAAATCTTAACATTTTGGTTCATTATGTATTTTATATCGATAAATATTTTTTCTCAAACATGGAATGAAATATTGACGTTATGTTCTTCATAATGTGCTTCGAAGTTGTTCGTTTCCGGCGCAGCGAGACGAGAGACCCATAATGGCACTTCATACAAAATTGAAGGCCTGCAAGATGCTCTTTTTTAATTTCCATTCCACAATTTGTGGCACAGGATCGTGATCCTGTGCCACAAATTGTGGAATGTGGCGTTCAGCCATGAAAATTCGATTTCTTGGAGTTTTTTTTATTTATTCCATTGCATGTTTGAGAAAAGCAATATACATACCTCGGCGTGAAAAGGGGTTGCCAGCCTCATAACTATCCGACCTCGCTACGCTCGGCCGTCTATATGTACTCGGCCGGCAACCCCTTACTTCCCGGCCTCTGTAGTAATGTACTATTATAACTTAATTTAAAATTTATGACATTTTTAAAGGGTAGTATTTAAACGAGTGACTGTAAGTTAAAGTTTTGTGTCAAAAATATATTATTTTATGCAACTGTTGTATAAGTAGGGTCTTAAAACGCGAGTGGCGTGAGTTAAAGACGCCACGAGCGTTTTAAGACCAAGTTATACACCGTCGCATACAATACTTTTTCTACGACTAAGTCTAAATAAATTGCATTTGACTTTCGGCAGTAGTTTTTCCGTTAGTTCTATTACAACTCACGCAATTTCTTCAGCGGTGCAGTTATTTTCTTCTTCGTCCATTTTAAAAGGAACGTACACAGTTTTCTTCAATTCACAAACACAAATCAAATCTTAATATTTTATTAATAACGAATATTTCGTCTTTTAGTTGTGAATTGGAACTTTGGTGGGAAATTAGAAATATGACACATTATCACCTCTTATCACGTCTGTTTTGTTTTTAATTTCCTTGAACTTGCCTTCCGAACCAAACTGAATCCGGATCCGAACCGAATCGGATCGGTTTATATTTATAAATAATACCAATAATTGGTAAAATATGTATACACACAATTCATGATCATTTATTTTTATTTTAGTAAATAATTTATGTTCTACAAATGTTTGACAGCAAAACTTTATTTCGAAAAAATTGCTTATGAAGTTGGTACCACTGCAATATGGCGGCCGATTGAAAAAAAGTTACATGATTTGACATCGTGGTAAACAGTGCTTTTATGAAAAATGTATGAACCATAAAAGTACACTGAACAGTGCGTTTATGGGCCATAGAGCATAGAGTTTTTCGACGACATATTATCGGTGTCATTGTATTTGAGCTAGAGCCTATATAAATGACAGATAACGGTAGAAGAGTAGAAAATAGTAGTTTATGCAACTGATACATAATCAGAGTCCTTAAAATACGAGTGTGGTTTTATGAAACGAGCGCCAGCGAGTTTCATAATAGGATCACACGAGTGTTTTAAGGCTAAATTATGTACAGTTGCATACACTACTTTATCTACACACATATCATAAGTACTCTAAGATGTGTTCAGAAGCCGTAGGAAAATGACCCGCATTGCTACTGTAGTGCTACCTGTAAAATATATTTGTTGCAATCGTGGTTGCATTTACGATATCCGGCGGAGTGTGCATATCGTTTTCGGAGTCACTACTACTCATATTTTCAACTAAAATGTGAATTACAAACAACTTTTCACAATTCTACTTTCGTAACAGCAAAAACCAACAAAGAAATGACAACAGTAATGGCGGCAATTCGATCCTACGTCAAGACGAATGTTTTTTTAAATCATAGACAAACGAATGAAGTCCCTATTCTCATGTCACTCTTGATCAAATGTCGTGCGGTTTATATTAAAAAAACATACTGAATTGACGTTTCGCATCGATAACTGTTTTAATATCTATGAATACTAGAATAGAGACCCATTTGAGTTTTGATAGCTGTTCCAAATTTAAACTCATAACCTTAAAAAAATCTGTACTGTAATGTTATTACCTACTACCACAGACAAGAAAGTTCTTATAGTAAATTTGGTTGTAAGTTACTTTGAATGAGCGTAGCTTCAAAATTTTAGTTAATCATAATGTGTTCCTATCCGTATGATGTTGTTGTTTAGTTAAGTTAAATGAATACATAAGTTTCCACATTTTGTAACCCCTAGTTAGGAAATCTCACAAATTCAGTGTAAAAATAGTGATCTCACAAATGTTTACTGCGATGCTATCGGTGGGAACCTGTAATTGGCTTTTTGTATTTTATCTATATAGTCAATATGTTTCTGTAGCTGTTGGTTCTCCAAATAAATAAATAAATAAATAAATAAGTAATAATGCTGGCCATTTCCTACGGTTTCTGAACGCATTTTAGAGCACTAATGATATGTGCGTAGATAAAATAATTTACGTTATAGTATTACTAAGTGAGCGACTGACTGCGAGTGACGAGAAATCAACAGAATAGCAACTTACAAACATTAATTTGAGTTACTTATTATAATACAAAATGTGAAGCTTCATAATATTTGAGCGACCTAATATTTGTTTGAGTTGTCAACATTACGTCCTGCTTTTTTTTTCAATATTTGGCAAATGTTTTTTTTTATACTGAGCGGCATTTTATCTTAAATGAAGTGTTTCGAATACAAAAACCACTTTGAAAAATACTATAATGAGCAGAGGTTTTTCCGCTCTTTTATAAAAAAAATAACCTCGAAGACGAAAGCGGGAGCAAGCGTCTTCTATCCTATCCGTGATCCGAGTCGGTTTTGAAGACGAAAGCGGGAGCAAGCGTCTTCTATCCTATCCGTGATCCGAGTCGGTTTTGAAGACGAAAGCGGGAGCAAGCGTCTTCTATCCTATCCGTGATCCGAGTCGGTTTTGAAGACGAAAGCGGGAGCAAGCGTCTTCTATCCTATCCGTGATCCGAGTCGGTTTTGAAGACGAAAGCGGGAGCAAGCGTCTTCTATCCTATCCGTGATCCGAGTCGGTTTTGAAGACGAAAGCGGGAGCAAGCGTCTTCTATCCTATCCGTGATCCGAGTCGGTTTTGAAGACGAAAGCGGGAGCAAGCGTCTTCTATCCTATTCGTGATCCGAGTCGGTTTTGAAGACGAAAGCGGGAGCAAGCGTCTTCTATCCTATCCGTGATCCGAGTCGGTTTTGAAGACGAAAGCGGGAGCAAGCGTCTTCTATCCTATCCGTGATCCGAGTCGGTTTTGAAGACGAAAGCGGGAGCAAGCGTCTTCTATCCTATCCGTGATCCGAGTCGGTTTTGTCACTATGTCCCTGTTCCTACTTCTCTGTATTTCTAGTCGCTCACTTAGTAATGTAGTCGGACGGATAGAATTTTAATATCTGAAATGGATTAATCACAACCCACTTTTTGTAAGCTCATTCTGGATTTTATTATTAATCAATATCCGTCATTAGTTTAGTTAATTTTTCGCTTACTCAAATTCATACCGCTCAAGTTATTAAAACAGTATCATCAGTCGCTAAGTTTTTTTTTATTCGATCGTTTTATAATTCCTCATTTTTAAACACGTCACTTCGATCACTTACAAAAGAAAGCGTTGTAAATATGAAAAAAAAACTCGGGAAAACTTTAAGCATACTACAAACGGGCGCAATTTGTCACACCAACTTGCAATAATTGGAAAGAGAGCCATACACTACTAACCAGTCTAAGTATAGCAAGTTGTTCGAACAAATTGTTAGGCCTTTAAACGTAAGTAAGAGCACTTGGCTGGTTTGTAGTGATTAGTCTTCTTGGTCAAAACATATGGTTAAAAGGTAAAAAAGTATACAATAATGGAATTTCATACACTTTCCTGTCCGCTAAAACTATACAGTAATGATTTATAACTTTTTAAATTTGCGCTCGTCAGTAAGCTCGGAGAAAAGCTAGTTTATCTCACCTAAATTGACGAGTGGTCGCGATAAACAATTTTAAAATGTAAAACAAACAACATGCTCATGCATTCCAATGTGTGCACGACGAATAAAAAAGCAGCTTTGCAAAAAGTTACAATAGAAAACCAATTTCACGCTTTGTTCTCTATTGGTAAACCGACTCGCAACTCTGCTCCGTAATGAAGCGCGACGACCGTGACATAAAAAATCAGCCAACAATACCTATTTGAGGAGTCGGTTCGTTTTTTGTACCATCTAGAATAACTTTGTTAGCATTTACGCTTTTTTGCAAAGGAGCAAAAACAGTTCAGAAAATGAGTGATGGCCTCACAAATCTAGTCCTAGTACGTCGTTCGTTTAATTTTTTAACCACTTACCGCGTGTTCACACTGCGTCCGTTTCCGTGTCCGGGAGGCATCCCTCTTTTTCTCGCTTGCGATGTTTCGCCCGAGTGCGAAAGAGACGGATGCCTCCCGGACACGGAAACGGACGCAGTGTGAACACGCGGTTACTGGTATCTGCATTAAAATCTGGCATATTTATGAAAGTTTGGTGGCGGTTCACTTTCGGAACGTCTTACCATTACTGGTGTAGGTAATTGAATTAGAATCTATTGCTCAACCGCGATAAGTTTGGGATTGGACTAGCTGTCAGTTCGACTGTGGGCACGGTAGTACCCCCGCCAAGTCGAGCAAAACAGCGGCACGGCCGTACCATCCTTTTCTCGAAGCAGTTCAGGCCATTTTCGCCCCCATATAACTTTGTTGTGGATAAAACTAGAAGCCAGAATTTTCAGTAACCAAGCAGGCATTGTATAAATACGGTATATTTTAAGTTTTATTCAATTTGAACCAGTTGTTTAAGAATTATAACTAGTCAGTTTCTTAATTTTGTCACTCACTCACTAACCGATCATCAAAACTCTAAGGCACTTCTAGCAGACATAGAAGCTACGAATTTAGAATACATTTACCCCCTTATTCATAAAACTTAAAATGCCTCTGCTAAATAAAATGTGCTTTGGCCCTTTCTAACGAACACAAATGTCAAAGCGACAGGTAAGGACACGGTTTGTTGAACGTTTATGCATGCGGTCATAAATAATGAATGAATATAGGTGATGTGATGTACCTTGCCGTATATCTCGAGGCCGGAGAGCGAGAGGTAGTGCGACTGCCCGGAGGCGTTCTTGCCGTTCTGCTGCACGCGCAGGTAGCGGTAGGGCGCGTCGGCGCGCAGCCGCCACGTCGCCGTGCTGCCCGGCTCCTGCAGCGCCTGCTCGTCGCTGTGCGCGAGCAGCGTGGACCAGGACATGCCGTCCGCGGACATCTGGAACACGGCGCATTGTTAGACATGTTTCGACTTGTAGTCAAGGCATTTACGTATAATCAATTGAGTGCCTGTGGTTTGCACCAACTTACAATAACGGACCGATCAACGTCAAATATGGCGCCGGCAGCTATCACTCCATTGAAACTTTCCATACATCCAGATTTTAATGAACACCCCAAATCGAAATCTCGATCTGACCGAAAATCGGAAATAGTATTTTTCACAATAAATAGAGAGCTTTTACGAGATTTTACGAGATTAAAAAGCTTGATTATGACACTATTGTGAACAATACTTTTTGTACAAGTTCAGTAAAATTTATAATTTAAGTCATTAATACGAGTATATAAGATAACTAAATATCGTAAGTACTATATTGTCTAGTTCTACTATTGTAAAGGCTCTTTGACTCCTCTGCCATATTAGTTATTTCTTGAGGAGTTAAAGATGTAAAGTTTCGTCACTGTCACTTAACTTTGAAAATAAAAGTTATCACATCACACCACCGGCGTCCATAATGTTGCAGTACTGTGCTGTGATTGTCTAAATACTAGCCAATCACAAGGCGTAGATTTTTTATTTTTTTTATGCCCTGGATACAGCAGCAAGTTCAAGTAGATTTTTGACAGATGGCGCGACGCTGCTACGTTCCGAAACGCCATAGATTGGCAATCTCGTGTTCTCCTTAAACAAGGACACATATTATTGAAATACGAAGTTCTATTTTCATTTTTTTTCGGTTGTCTAGAGCGTATCGTAATAGTACATTACGTACCTAGGGCGGTGAATTCGTGAATGCCTCAGGTCGCAGGTGTTTGTGGCCCGAACCGAAGGTGACTGGTACCATACCTGGAAAAGCCAATTCCTGAGCGCGGACCGTCCGTAGCCCCTCGCGTGGCGCAGCGTGTAGGCCGTGGGTATGATCTGCAATCCCAGGTCCAGCGCTATGAACGCGCGGCGATCGTCGTTAGTGTGCACGTTGAGCGGCTCCGGGGAGCGGGACAGCGCGTCTTCAGCGCGTCCGTACGGCAGCTGGCGGCCGTCCGAGGACCACACAGAGACGAGGGCGTGCGCGCCCGGGTTCACCCACTCGGCGGTGCCGCCGTTGCTGCCGATGAAGTACAGGACGCCGTTCTCGTCGAAATCGTGCTGGGGAATACGTGGAATTTTTAGGCCAGAGCATTCCACAATATATATGCTGCACACTGTGCCGTTTGTTCTCAACAAGGGGCAAAGTAGAAAATCCACTTACAAAGCTATGTTAAAATTTAATCGAGGTTAAATAGTGACTGTTTGACCAAACAAGACAGTTTATTCCATGAGCAGTGCATACAATCTTGATATTTAACGTCAGATTAAGTTTTTATTCCTGTTGGCCGAATTCGATCTATTTATTCAGAGATGGCACTCACGTCGTAAGCGAAGTCAATCGGCGCTTCCGCCTTGATCCTCTGCACGAAGTTGAACGTGGCCCGCTCCATGTCGTACCACTGACGCGCGACCGACTTGGCCAGGAAACGCTCCAGTTGTCGGACCGTCGTCAACGCCTCCACCTTCAGGTTGCGCCCTGCGTTGTTGCTGTTGGTGTCCTCGGCGGTGTCCTCGCTCGCGCGGACCACGCGCAACCTGGGGGTCATTTACACGTTATTTGCAGCAATATTGACACGGTGGAAGACCGCTCACCAACTAGGTGAACTCCAGACACACAGGTCCAAGTGACAGGCGCCGATGGAGACAGTTCGACACCATGACCACGATCTTCAGACGTGAAGGACCGACCAGAGAGAAAGAAGGACCCGCGGCCGACAGCGACATGAGAGTGGGGCGGCGAAACTTCCCACATATGTGCGTGCATAATGTAAGGCATGGATAATGTGACCGTGTGTGTCCTGACGGTGTGTGTGGTGGTGGTGGTGGGCACGTACCTGATGCGCTTGGTGAGGTGGTGCAGCGCGGTGGAGGGCGGGGCCGGCGCGTCGCCGGCGGGCGCGTGCACGGGCAGCCGCTCCACGCTCTCCAGCACGCCGACCAGCCGCGCGGCCAGCGCCGCGCCCGCGCACCCGTCCGTCGCCCAGCGCCGGACCAGCTCCTCACGCGCCCGGTACTGAGACGTGGGCTCTGCACACACGTATCACAACATTATTTCACAGGCGACTACTTATAACACGATTACTAAAGATAATCGCGTACTAGTGGCCGCTACAAGCTGCGGACGCGTTATTTCATACAATTTGTGTAGCAACGGCGCACACCGGGCGTTTAGTGGCCGCGTCCGAGCCACAAGCTGCGTGAGTGGCGGCCTTTAGTGGCGGCCACTTACTACTTACTGAGGGGATCACTAGTAAACGTTTAAAAGAAAGAATATACTTTATTTATTAATCGACAACCGAAACCGATCGATTGGTATTTCGATTATCTGAATAATTCAAAACACACTCACCATTAGGTTGAGACGACAGCACTTGCAACAGAGCGGGCGCTAGCCCCGACGACTGCAGTTCGTACGCAGAGAGGAGTTCCTCTCCACACAGCAGCTCCGTCAACTCGTCCAAGGCTTCGTTCATCTCTTGCTGCCAGTTTTCTGCAATAGGGAAAACATTTACAAAATTTCCTAAGTTATAACTGGCACCGCACGGAAGAACATTGAAGAGGATCAATAGCTCATAATCTCAATCCCTTCGATATTGCTTCGGCATAAAGAAATTCAGTGGTTATGATTTATCTCCGAGTATGTCCAAACACAATTTTACAGAATGTATTATGTCAACAGCTGCTGATAACACCGTTCCATGAGGTTTATGTGTTGAAATTCAGCAATGTATTTTATTTATTTATTATACGACCATTCATTTGATGAAGTGGGTTTCGGCTGAAGCTGTCAAAGAGCACTCAAAAACTAACACTACGTTATCCGTAATCGGTCCTGAGAAGACAGTAAAAGTAGTAACTCACTGGTAGGTTCCGTGGCTTGTCCCTGCAGCTGCGCGAGCACGGCCCGCAAGCGCGCGACGGGCGCGCGCGGCTGCCGCGTGGCCGCGCCCGCCAGGTGCCGCGCGTACAGCGAGCGCGCGCGCGACCCCACCTGCCGGGACAAACACAGCACCATACCGTTAGCCGGACCCCGACCTAGCCTCCGCACTCTACGGCTACGAAACACGGCCACTCTGTCGCACTTTACGGCCACTAGCGGTCGCCCCTAACGCCCTGCTTGTGGCCATTAAACACTCAGTGTGCGCCGATAATATACCAATAGTACATTACTGCAGCAGCCGGGAAAGAAGGGCTTGCCGGATGAGTAGGTATAGACGGCCGACCGTAGGGGGGCCGGATAGTGATACGAAGCCGGCAAGCCCTTTTTACGGCTAGGCATGTTTAGTGCTTTTCTCAAACATATGCAATGAAATAATAATTTACTTTAAAAACAAAGTTTTAACCGACTTCAATTTAGCACTCCGCCAAGCCACGAGAACATTTCCACATTTATTTTCCAATTTACCACATGACCTGATTTCCGAGAGCAAATGCGTTGATTATTAGAAAAAGAAAAGACCGGGTTGTACTCCGGGAGTACCGGCAGAAGTGAAAACTCAATAATATTGTAAAAGTTTTTCGATCAGGTCACGTGACATCTTACGGTCTAACCCTAAAAATGAATTTGACGCAAATTTATAAACAATTATCAATTATTTAGGCGGACGGCGCGCGGGCGCGTTGGGTGCGACGGGCCCAACGGTGCCGGGGTCCGGCGCGCCGACGGGCGGCGGCAAACACAATACCAATTTGTTTTTGCCATTGCCAAATATTTTTCAAAGCTTTATCTCTTTAGGAATTAAGTCTAAATTCGAACTATTCGAATTTACAAGAACAGCAGATGGCGGTGCACGGTGGCGACCAAAATATCAATTTTTTTTTGCCGTTGATAAATATTTTTCTAAGCTTTATCTCTTTAGGAATAACGCCCAAATTCGAACTATTCGAATTTTCTCAATAGCAAAACGGTGAAGGACGCGTTGGTATTATTACAAATTTATTTGCAGAATATGCTATTGCAAAAAGTGTTTAACGGCTTTATACTCTTACGAATAGCGTTCAGTTTTGAATGAAGTCGAATCGGCTGGCATCTGACGTCACAAAACTCTGTCGCGTATTTAACAATTTTTCCCCATCCCAAACAGTGCTCAGCGCCGCTAAAGAAGTTTTCACTTAAAAAAACTAGTAGTCAATAAATAAAGGTACCAACAGGCGGTCTTATCGCTTTAGAGCGATCTCTTCCAGACAACCTTTGGGTAGCAGGAAATGTGTGGTTTATGTATTTGTCCTTCGATTTTGGCGGCAACAAGTTATTCATTGCTAATTCGGCCTCCGCCCTCAATTCCGGCGGAGTAAGTACAATTAGTTTCTTCGTCGCTGTTATCATGGGAACTCATTTTGAAATCTTATTTATAAATATCAACCACAAATATAAAATCCAGCTACACGACAATAGTTATTTACGATAAGTACAAGTGCCGAAAATAGGAAATTCGCAACGAGTGGTGATAAATTGCGAATGCGACACGAGTTGCGAATTACCTATTCGCACGTGTATCGTACAACGTTTTACTGTACATATGGCTCTTTAAAGTTTTGACATATGCACGGAAAGTGCTCTTTGCGCACTAGTGCGGAAAAGTAGCACCATATGTACTGTAAAAGACTTTTAATTTTCCCTCCAATCCCTCCATAATGTTTTTTTTACGGAAGTCGTCCGTATTACGCGTGTGTAGTGTTCGAATAAACCCTATTAGGGCCATTATACACAAACTGATAATGAGAATCTTAATTTCTATAATAAATAAAATAAATGCAGAGGATTTTAAATATTTTATATTTTAAATATGGTCTCTGGTGACTTACGAATAGACAATATTTAAAATTTATTCATCAACACATTGAATCATACAGATTTGTATTCTTAATATCAGTTTGTGTGTAATAGGCATTGACGCGGATATTTTTGGTCCGTAACCATTCAGCCACTAGAAAAAAATGTAAAAAGTATAATTCAGCTGTTTATAGCCTCTTCATGAACACAGACGCCATATTTAGATTAACATTTTTTTTTAAATACTTCCCGGCCTAGGCCTTCAATTTTGTATGAAATTCCTTTAGAGTTCTCTCGAATTGTTCCGCCCGAAATGTGATACTTCGAAGCCTGTTATGAAGTACGTAACGACGACATTTCATTGCATGTTTGAGAATAGTATTTTATGTAATCGTTATATAATGTATGCCTTTTCAGTCGAGTACCACGTTTAGGCCACGAAGCTTGCTGAGTGGCCTAATTAAAGTACGAGACTTAAAAAGCTAATTATATAACTATTGTATACAATACTTTTTCTACGAGTCAACTGAACTAATTAAACAAACCCTGCTGAAACGAAGTGCAACCAACGGCTTTTTCTTTTTTGTGCGTTGATGTTTATTACCTTTTGACTTTCTCATGACGGCGTCCTATTGGTCAAATACATTATAGTTCAGTAAAGGCGCCACGTGATTGGTCAATTTCATTTTAGTTGTCTCAACAGTTATGAAATGTTGAGTTGGGAGCTCCATAGTAAAAAGTATGTGATTTAAGTTTGGTGTACGAAGTCTTAATTCAAACATTAAGGTCGACGAGTATAAAAAATATATGAAAGAACTCGTTCGCTACTAGTGGCTCAATGTGCCCGTGCTTAGATGATTGATACTAAATTATTAGGCAAATAACGAACGAACTTCCGCTTGGACCCGATAAATATATGTTACATAGTTTCAAAGTAAAAAAGTAAACCCTTTTGTAATTGTCCTGACCAAACGAGCTGCCAGAATTAATTGCTTACCTGTGTTTTGAGCGCCTCTGTCTTAGCGGAAATACGCGACCGTCTCTGGTTGGCGTTGTTCGCATTATTCGACACTGTGGGTCTACGGTCTGCCCACCCGCTTGCCAATTCGGGACCTAGATGAATAATTAATTAGTTAAACAACATAGTCGTCTCAATGCCATGATCATCAAATGACTATATGTCAAAATAATAATCGTATACATCAATTATTACATCATTCATGTTGACGTATCCATTAAGCCGGAATTACATTACGAAATTAGTGGCGCGACGCAAATTTTACCAAAAGATCGCGCAAGGGACGAAATTAATTTGCATTTATGAAATTAATACATGCATTACAAAAATATTAAAATACACGTGAAACTGTTGGTAAAACTAGTGTCACGAAGTTTAATTTCACGCCACTAATTTCGTAATGCAATTCCTGCTTAAGTGTAAGGCCTGAGTGCACGCCCCGCTCAGAGCGGGGCGTGGAGCGTCCATACAAATTGCATTTGTTTAATACGGACGCTGCACACCCCGCTATCAGCGGGGCGTCCACCCAAGCCTTGCTCTAAGAAAACATTGGAACACACAAACAAACAAAAAGCCTCTTACCATAAACGCGTATACCTTCTCCATTCCGTTGTGGGTTCAAAAACACGAAATACGTTCCTTTTTTTATAAACGCTTGTAGATTTTATCTTCACAGAATAAAATTCATTTAATTCAATTAAATTATTACTGACCTAAGAATGTTTCAGCAGTGAAAGAATGTTTTGTGCCTCGATTGGACTCAAATATGAATCCTGGTAGATCTTCTCGAAGTAAAGTTGTCTGCTGCTGTCCATCTGTATTGTGTATTTGTAGTTCCTTTTCCCTACAACCATAAAATCTATGTTAACAAATAAAGTGACAAGTATGTTATGCCTTCATACATACATACATTCACGCCTTCATTCCCAAAAGGGATAGGCAGAGCACATGAAATAAGTTTCATGTTCCATCGCCACTTTTAGCATAAATGTGGTTATAAAAGATCGGCAAAATGTCATATCTCTTAATAGCTTATTGCATTTCTGAATTGGCAGAAACAGACGCGTTGCATTTGCGAAATCTAGTATTTCTTGGATCAGTATACTCACTTCTTGCATGACAGAGACCAGTTTCCGAGGATCAATTTGGTATGCGAAGGCTTGGACAGAATCGGCTGTGGCACCGAGTTTTTCACTGACGCCCTAGCTCTTTGGAGTTTGTCTATGAATTCACCGCGGTTTTCTGTCAACAAAGATGTTACATTAGCAAAAAACATCATATTTGTCTAGAAATTATCATACGTTTTACAAAGCTACAAGTTTAAATTTTACAAGTGTAAAAATAAATACATAAATTAGGGGAAATTCTTAGCCAAATCAAACTAGCCTCTCAGTAAGCGCAATAAGGCTTGTGTTATGGGTACTAACGCTCGTGGCGTCTTTAATCGCGTTTTAAGACCCTACTTATACAACAGTTGCATAAAATACTATAATTCAATAATTTGTTTCTTTATAAAAGTATAATGTACACCAGCGCCATCTCTCTCACTAATCCGAAACTACCTGATGTGGTTCGATTGGAATGGAGCGGGCGCATAGCTCGCCTATTAGAGTGGTGCCAAGGCTGTGAATAAGTCTTACAAGAGGATACAGAGAGGGCGCTAGTCTTAGCGAGAATGTAATTGAAAATTATACAACTTCCGTCACTTTCCTCGTAGCTCAGTTGGTAGAGCAGCCTAGCGTTAATAGAAAGGTCGCAGGTTCGAATCCTGTCGGGGGCTACAGACGAAAATGGTTTATTTTTTTATTATATTATTTCTCTCTGTACCATATCGTTTATCAATCGATCATTTTAAATGTACCTGTATTGTCGGTCTGATGCTCGGGACTGCCGCTGGAGTACATGGTGGCCAGCTTGCCGTCCAGCAGGAAGCGGAACCAGCCGTTGGAGCCGGTGCTGAGCTCGAGCGCGGCCGCGTCGCCCCAGACGTACAGGGCGTCGCGCCCGCGGCACAGCGACCAGTCGCCCCACGAGTACGCCACGTTGCTGGACAAACTTGTGGCGTCCTCCGTACCTCCTGCGTTAATGGACATTTCCTTTTGGTCTGTTTTTCTTTGTATGCGTACCAGCTACACACAAGTTACAACGAAAAATAATGGTATTTTCAAGCTGCATTAAGTGCATCGGGCGTAATATAATCGACATAATCGTAGTATACAAAAAGGAGAAACACAAGGGTAATTGCTAACGGAATAGCACAGATACTCTAGTCGCTAGAATATGCGATTGAGAAATATTTAATAAAACAACTCTTATGGAATAATAAACAGTAGACGGCAGCCGATAAGGAGCACATTAATAGTATTTTATGGAATCGTTATATAATGTATGCTTTTTCAGTCGAGTACCACGTTTAGGCCACGAAGCTTGCTGAGTGGCCTAATTAAGGTACGAGACTTAAAAAGCTAATTATATAACGACTGTATACAATACTTTTTCTACGAGTCAACTGAACTAATTAAACAAACTTGGTATCTATTGAAAACAAAGTGCAACCAACGGCTTTTTCTTTTTTATGCGTTGCTGTCTATTGCGTTTTGAATTTCTCATAACGGTCAAATACATTATAGTTCAGTAAAGGCCACGTGATTGGTCAATTTCATTTTAGTTGTCTCAACAGTTATGAAATGTTGAGTTGGGAGCTCCATAGTAAAAAGTATGTGATTTAAGTTTGGTGTACGAAGTCTTAATTCAAACATTAAGGTCGACGAGAATAAAATAGTATTTTTCACAATCGTGTTATAATAGGAGGCTTTTTAGTCGAGTACCGTGTTTAGGCCATGAAGCTAGCTGAGTGGCCTAAGTAAGGTACGAGATTAAAACGCTTGATTATGACACTATTGTGAACAATACTTTTTGTACGAGTTCATTAAAATTAATAATTTAAGTCATTAATACGAGTATATAAGAAAACTAAATATCGTAAGTACTATATTGTCTAGTTCTACTATTGTAAAGGCTCTTTGACTTCAAGTTGGCTTCCTCTGCCATATTAATTATTTCTTGAGGAGTTAAAGATGTTTCGTCACTGTCACTACTCATTTTCTTAGTTTTTATATTAACTTTTTAAGTTTAGCTTTGAAAAGGAAAGTTATGTTATGACATCACACCACAGGCGTTCGTAATGTTGCACTACTATGCTGTGATTGTCAAAATACTAGCCAATCACAAAGCATAGTTTTTTTTTATTTTTTTTATGCCCTGGATACAGCAGCAAGTTTAAGTAGATTTTTGACAGATGACGCGACGCTGCTACGTGCCGAAACGCCATAGATTGGCAATTTTGTATCGGATCGAGTCTTCTTAAACAAGGCCACATATTATTGAAATACGAAGTTCTATTTTCCATTTTTTTTCGGTTGTCTAGAGCGTATGGAAAAGTTATTTCGGTTGTTTCGGAAGTAACATAGACTATTCAACGATGAAAAGAGTGACGTTGCAGTATTCTCTATGAAATCGTAATACACAAATTTGAATCGACATGTACAAAAAAATTATTATATATTCGAATTTCTTGGCCGGTCTTTAGCATTTCCATAAAGTGACACTGTGCTGCTATGATATACAGTGTAGATGTAAGAGCTGGTGTAATGAGTTCTTTTTGATGTTTCAATGGAAGTGGCATGAAAGTCTAAAGCATTATGTCAGTATGGTTGATGTTACCTTCCGCGTCTGCGTAAGTTATTTCAGTATCCTCTAAACAAGGGGGGGAAATAAGAAAATAATGTAAGTTAGAATGATTGGGTCACATATGATAATAGAAGTAAATTTAATAATTCGTTTTATGATTCAGGCGGTGTTTAGACAGGGTAACGTGCTCGTTTCAAAACTATAAACTGCGTCGTAGCAGGGATGTTGCAGACATTCGCATCCGCATCCGCAAAAATGGATGCGGAGTTTGTGCGGATGCGGATGTAGTACAGTTCGCGACCAGATAGGGCCCCACACGGCGCGTGCCACGCGCGTGTTCAGTATTTTCGTGATTAGTCAATAAGAATCTTCATTTCGTTTCTGTTCGCCGCCGTTCGATTCGCCGTATTCGCTGTTGGTGATGCGTTAGGTTTGCAACGATTGTAAATCAGTCGCAACGTGTTCGAGTACTGCGTGACCCTAAAGGCGTTGCGTATTAATGTTTTTGAGTCTTTTCCTCAAGCTCCGCATCCGCGGATGTGAGCCTAGAAATATCCGCATCCGCGGATGTCTAAAAAGTCGCATCCACGGCATCCCTGCGTCGTAGGTATAACTCGCGGTACTTACACACAGTGCGCCGATTATAAAGAGGATGTCTTAGTTTAGCTAGTTTGAATGTAGGGGGTAGTCCACAGAACCCGTTATCCTATTTCAGAAGATCTTTCAGATGTGTGATAGAATGGACTTTCTGGACGGATATAGGCTATATTTTATCCAACGGCTTTATCTGCGGTCCTTGCGGCAAGATAGTATTACTAAAATAACATACCAGCGACATTAGTTGCAGAATTAGCAGCACTGGCAGCAGGCTCAGCGGCCAGAGCTTCCACCTTGCTGAAGACCCCGAGCCTCGCGAACTGCTCCAAGTAGATGTCGCTGGCCTTCACCATCACCTCCTCGGCGATGCCCAGCACTATGATGTGGCCGTCGTCGTCGTCCTACAACGGACACTTTATACGTTAATACCTACTGGTATTGGTACAATTTCAACTTCTTGTAGCCACAGAAATGCGGTTATATGTACAACGCTTGCGTCATTGATACATAAGGTTTTTTTTTTTACATTTTTGACACCGAAGCAACTTACGGCTTTAAATCTGGAAATGGATATTTACGCGGTTGAGCATTAGTCACACTGATTGATTATGACTCGGGTCCGTAGGTCGGAGTGGGTGGGATTCGGTAGTCTCTCAGGGACTGTATTGCATAGAAAAACAAAGAAAGTTGGCACGCCTAAGGAATGGAAGGCTATTCCTTGCATATCACGTAAAACGTCAACAGAAAATCGCAAAAAAAAGACTAGAAGTAGGTAGGTAAGAATCATGTTTCAGGTTGAAATTGGCGTTATAGGATGGCGTGTAAGGAAATGTATCAATAATCGCAGTGGCAACAAGAAGTTCAACAGACGCCCCCAAAATGAGCCTCGCATCAAAACATAATACCTACTCAATCCCAAACTCAGCGACTAAAGTCTACAAATAAACAATATTAAAACACATAAAAACACCAAAAAACATCATTCAATGCAAGTAAATTTCGATGGTGTGACGTCTTTGTAATATAAAACAGTGATGCGGATATGGAAACATGAAATGTACATAAACCAATATCCATTATCGGTGCGTTTATTAGTAAAGTACTGTGATGTATGTGAACGGGTACATAAATCGTTATTTCATATTTAGCAATACAAAGCCGAGCAATTAGGATGTCAACATCGTACGATTGGATTTACGATTTGAACGTGAACACATTGCGACTTCTACTTATCGCAGTATATGTAGGTAATAAACCAAAATAAATATAATATAATCAGTACGACGCTGGCTAATACACTACGGCTCTAAATTACTGGCCATTTACACATAACTTTGCTGTATAATTATAAATTGCTGCCAATTATTTTGTTTCTTTTGAGTAATCACGACTGTAGTTGTAGTTTTCAGCGGCACAGTAGAATAATCATTTAATGAAAAAGTTTTCATAATCTGCGTCCAAAAGATATTGCTTGGTAACAGTGCTCTCAAATCAAAGATTAAGGGGGGGTTGCACCAAACCGTCTGTATTCGTAAGCGGTGTTCGTTAAAATCTGAATGTATGGAAAGTTTGTCAAGTTCCTTCATGCTCTTTTAGATACTGTGTTCCTATCCTTATGATTATGATGTTGTTATTCCTTATGATGTTGTTGTTTAGTTAAGTTAAATGAATACATAAGTTTCCACATTTTGTAACCCCTAGTTAGGAAATCTCACAAATTCAGTGTAAAAATAGTGATCTCACAAATGTTTACTGCGATGCTATCGGTGGGAACCTGTAAATTGGCTTTTTGTATTTTATCCATATAATCAATGTGTTTCTGTAGCTGTTGGTTCTCCAAATAAATAAATAAATAAATAAGTTCCTATGGAATGATGGATGCCATATTTAGCGTTGATCGGTCTGTAACCGTAAGTTGGTGCAACTCGCCCTAAAACTCGTTGCCACGGAACAATGCACACAGTACTGTATGCTAGTAGTAGCAGTAGCAGAAGTAACTGTGTCCCCTGGCAAAAGGTATCATATGAAAGGTGGCTAACATTGTTTAATGTCGCTGCTCTATTCCTGCAAATTGTATCTCTTGATCAATCAGATTGTTTCAGATTGTATTGACACAGGGGCGGGGTCAACCGTTTTAAAATGAGGCAAAGTTTACGGAACTTTTGACATGGCAGATTTGCATGGCGCAGCGCGGAGACGCCACGCCGAAAACCTTGACGGCTCGGTCACGGCCTCAAGCTGTGGCGGCCACGGCAGCGACCCGCCGTTCATTGTTCACCGCCGCAACAGCTGCTCTATGTCGTAATCGAGCTGGTTATCGTTACGATAGTTGTACCGGCCAGTATTTAGAGCCGTAGCAGTGCGCACTCGAATCATCACACCATCGGAACATTACCGCCGGCGCGCGGATATAGCGGCTGCGCAGCGGCCGCGGCGCCCGCAGCCGCGGGCCCATCTCGCCCTACACACATAACCAATGTACTTCCACCACTTTTTTGTAAAGCGTTCCCTAAAGATAAATATATAACAATTCTATTGCGAGCTAAATACTTCAACAAAATTACTTTAACATTAAAGTCACATCTAGTTTCAGTAATAGATAAATATCACAGATATCAAGACAATTCACCGTCTCAGTTAATATTAGGGACGTAATGACAACGGGGATTGAAGTAGCAGTCAACGGGGACCACGGCACCATCACCATCCACCACAGTCTTGCTTACCTCAACCGCCCCTAGCTAGCACTATATATGTATTCGTTTGTCTGTCATTAACACTTTCAGTGGCTGGAGCCCGCTAGGTTCGCCAGTCTCTACAAACGGTGGTCGCACGTCGAATCTGCTAAAGCTAGTTCCCCACGTGCGGAGCCTATAGCCTACAGCCCAAATGTCGTGGTAGCGGTGCACTCACCACGTTGTCGAGCACGGCGGCTATGAGCATGGTGAGCGCGGCGGCGGTGTGGTTGGGCAGCGCGCGCAGCAGACGCGCGGGCGTGTAGTGCACCATCTTGCGCACCAGCGACAGGCACGCGCGCCGCACGCTCGCGCCGCCCGCGCCTAGGTAGCGCGCGCAGAACACTGGTATCAGCCGCCTGCGAACGTGCAATACTACATTATTGCCGTGGCCGGGAACGAGCCAATTGCAGGCTGACTATTAGTTAAACGGACGAGCTTGCGAGTGTTGAAATGTTTAAGTAATTTTAGGATATGACACTCAAGGTTTTTATTTAACATTATCTAAAACTTTATTATTGTATTTTACTGCTAGTTGCCTAAATAAAAAAAATAAAAAGACCAGGTTGCACTTCGGGAGTGCCGGCAGAAGTGAAAACTCAATAACATTGTAACAGTTTTTCGATCAGGTCACGTGACATCTGACGGTGTCACCCTAAAAATGAATTTGACGCAAATTTATAAACAATTATCAATTATATAGGCGGACGGCCCGCGGGCGCGTTGGGTGTGACGGGCCGCCGGCTTCCCGCCGAGGGCGGCGGCAAACACAATACCAATTTGCTTTTGCCATTGCCAAATATTTTTCAAAGCTTTATCTCTTTAGGAATAACGTCTAAATTCGAACTATTCGAATTTGCACAGCAGACGGCGGTGGCGACCAAGATATCAATTTGTTTTTGTCGTCGGTAAATATTTTTCTATGCTTTATCTCTTTAGGAATAACACCCAAATTCGAACTATTCGAATTTTCTCAATAGCAAAACGGTGAAGGACGCGTTGGTATTATTACAAATTTATTTGCAGAATATGCTATTGCAAAAAGTGTTTAACGGCTTTATACTCTTACGAATAGCGTTCAGTTTTGAATGAAGTTGAATCGGCTAGCAGCAAAAAGTGACCTCCTTCACATCTGACATCACAAAACTCTGTCGCGTATTTAACAATTTTTCTCCATCCCAAAAAGTGCTCAGCGCCGCTAAAGAAGTTTTCACTTCAAAAACATGCTCATAGGGCTTATTCAATTATTTCAGCAAAAACTGTTTTGGACAAGATCGGTTCAAAGGTTTTCGAGATATTTCTAAAAAACTGCCTTCCTTAAAGAAAAGGACGTAAGTGCCATACGATTTCAGTAACGATACGACCTTTTGAATAGGCACGGAACCCTTCTTTGTGCGTGGTCCGACACGCACTTGGGCGCATTTTTATCTCCTTAGGAATAACGTCCAAATTCGAACTATTCGAATTTGCTCAATAGCAAAACGGTAAAGGACGCGTGGACAAAATTACAAATTCATTTACAGTACATATGTGCGGAAAAGAGCACTTTTCGTGCATATGTCGAAACTTTAAAGAGCCATATGTACAGTAAAACGTTGTACGATACACGTGCGAAAAGGTAATTTCCTATTTTCGGCACTTGTATCGTAAATAACTATTGCAGAATATCCTATTGCAAAAAGTGTTTAACGGCTTTATACTCTTACGAATAGCCTTCAGTTTTGAATGAAGTCGAATCGGCTAGCAGCAAAATATAAAAGTGCTTACCGTCACGTGACCTCCTTCACATCTGACGTCACAAAAATCTGTCGCGTAATTAACAAGTTTTTCCCATCCCAAAAAGTGCTCAGCGCCGCTAAAGAAGTTTTCACTTCAAAAAAATACGAGGCGGTAGTTGTTATATTTATTTTCTTCTTAATTGGCACTATTTAGCACACATGAAAAGTATCACTATGCGACAACACAATTCCCGTAAAGTTTCTTAACCTCGAAATATATAGAGCAGCATTATTTATACACATTTTGTTGGGCGCCATTGTCAAACTTCAAAATATAGAGGGGCATATTAAACTTAGAGAATTTATCAATAGATACTTACTCTAAATATATAGCAGCCATTTCCTTGTCCCCAGTCTCAGGGAAATCTTCGTCATTGGAAAATGTCGGTGAATCCTGGTTGCCCACCACAAGCCACTCTCCAGGACATTGCAGAATAGCGGCTACTTCCCTGTGCCCTGAATACAAATATATGTATGTCAGTACAGCTGCATGAGCAAAAGGCATTGACGGGAGAGAATCTCTTAGTCTTCTCCGCCACAAATGAATGAAGGTATAGGTCGACACACGTAAAAAGAGCTCTGCGCGCCATATTAAATGTATGGCCGCCACGTAAACGTTAGTAACCTTGGTCATGTCGCTCCCTGGCCTTGTCGAGCGGCGTCTTGCCGTCCTCGTCGCGCAGGTCCGCGTTCGCGCCGTACCGGAGTAGCACCTTGGCGATGGCCGGCCGGCCGAAGCAAGCCGCGTAGTGGAGGGACGAGCTGCGCTGCCCGCGGTTTACGTCCGCACCTGCCGACATTCAAATATAATCAATATAGTAAGGTGGTTGCACGAACTTACGATTGCAGACCGATCAACGTTAAATGTGGCTCCGGCAGCTGACAGTCAATATAAACTTGTCAATCTTTTCATACATTCAGATTTTAATTAATACCGGTACGGTTTGGTGCAACCCACTATGTATAAGCAAGTCTTACTCAAATCGAATTAGCCCCATAGAAAGCTCAATAAAGCTTGTGTTATGGGCGTGAGACGAAAATATATTAAATATATATACATTACAGATATACAAGACTCGGAAACTCGTGCTAATCACACAAATACTTGCCCTTACCACGATTTGAACCAAGGACCGTCAGATTCCCAGGCAAAACCCAAAAGGCTAAACCGGTCGCTCATATTATCTGTGTTCAAAACTTTTGAACAAAGAAAAATTTATCAAATCATCCACATTACCACTGTTTGTACGTATGCAAGACACTATCCGTGAAGTTCCCGACAAATAAACAATTGATTATGCAGATAATTTCACTATCTTTAAAACTGGAAGAATCGTTATCTAATGCTGAACGAAAGTATTACTGTAATATCTTGCATCTTAGCAACAATGTACAAAAAACAATGTGGCAAATTGGCAACAAATACACTGGACGTAAAACTACTACATTGCAGCCTAACTAGTCTAAAAGATAACAGCGGACTGCATTATGTATCTCAAAGGCCATCGGATCACCGTGCGGAAGCTGGAGCAGACGAGGGCACAAGTGTGGATTCCGGGGGATACGGATACTGAGTACGTGAAGGAGTTCCTTTACGCTCAGAATCCGGATCGTCCGGAATTGAAGATCCTGGAGTGGAAGGCTGCGGGAAGAGAGTCTCTTGAGCTAGGCACCCGGCTGACATTTGTCGTGCCAGAGGGGGTAGAGGAGGGCTGGGGCGAGGAGAGAACGAAGGTGCTAGACTTCTCGGCCACCAGCGTGAGAGTTCGGATCCTGAGGGCAAATCCTCTTGAGGGGCCCAAGGATCCGAAAAAGGAAGAACCCGCAACGAAGCAGGAGAGTTCTGAACCGGACGGCAACCATACGGGAGAGGCGGCAGGTATGGATGTCGTCGGTGGTGAACTCTCCGAGTAGCGCTGCGGGAACAGTAACACTACACACTAATAAAACACAATGGACACACAAATAACACTACACAAACATAAACACACAAGCACACACACAAATATATGCCAAGTAAACCTCCAACATTGTAAAAATGCCATGTCCGAGTTGGGGCAATATGTTGTGAGGAACAAAGTTGAAATCGCACTGCTACAAGAGCCATATGCATGGAGGAATCAGGTGGCAGGCCTGGGGCATCTGGGGGGTGCTCTCCACTACGAAAGGAACGGTGAGCTACCTCCTAGAGCATGCATATATACAAGTAATAACATAAGAAATATGGGATGTGTCATGACCATATGTTACAGAGACCTCATTGTGGTGGAGACCTTCTTCAGTGCTAAAGATGGGAGAAGACACAAGGTGGCGCTGGCATCCTGCTACCTACCAGGGGAAGGAGAGGCGCCAACCAGAGAGCTGGAAGAGACGGTACTGAGATACAAAGGTAAGAGAATTCCACTTATAGTGGGTTGCGATGCTAACGCGCACCATGAGGTGTGGGGTAGTACCGATACCAACTGTAGGGGGGAATCGCTATTAGAATTCATCACTAGCAATGACCTGGAAATCATAAACACAGGTAATACACCGACGTTTGTGAATAGGATCAGAAGAGAAGTGCTTGACATAACCCTAGCACCTAGAGAAATCTGTGACACGATAACGGGATGGAGAGTGGATGAGGAGGACAGCATGTCTGACCACCGAAGGATACTCTTCAGAATCGGGAGTGGCACGGAGGAGATGAGGGTAAGGAATCCACGCAAAACGAACTGGACGAAGTATGAGGAGGAATTAGCAAAACTGGTTAAACCAGAGGGGAGATATGGAGAGATGAAGGACCTGGAGACAGGGGCACTGAAACTCAAAGAAAGTATTATGCAAGCCTATCATAAGGCATGTCCCGAAAGGCTGGTAAAAGCAGGGAAGGGACAGCCATGGTGGAACAAGGGACTTAGTAAGCTAAGAAAGAGGACGCGCCGAGCTATGAGGGTCGCCTTAAAGAAGGATGACACTGATAGTTGGGATGCATATAGAAAGGAGAGGAATGAGTACACCAGACTAAGAGAGAAGGCCAGCCGCGAAGGCTGGAGAAGGTTTACAGAAGAAGTACGAAGCTATGCTGAGGGGGCACGGGTAGTGAAACTGCTTGCGGGAGAGCGAACGTGTCAACTGGGTAGCCTAAGAGTAGAGGGAGATCTGATCACGGACCCGGGCGAAATCCTTGGAACTATGCTGAGATCTCACTTTCCAGACTGTGAAGAAAAACCAGAAGAAGAGGCTGAGCTGGGTATACCGGACTGGGGGGCTGCGGAGGGGACGGTGAAGGAGGAGATGATGGAATGGGCGATCAAATCCTTCGCTCCCTTCAAGGCAGCAGGACCGGACGGAATACTCCCGGTGCTATTGCAAAAAGGGTATGAACACATAAAAGAGAGTCTAGCAAGACTATACAGAGCAAGCCTTGCCTTAGGCTACATCCCGAAGGCATGGAGACAGGTGAGAGTGGTGTTTCTACCGAAACCGGGAAAGAAATCATACCAGGAAGTGAAATCCTTCAGGAGCATAAGTTTATCATCATTTATGCTAAAGACTTTGGAGAAAATGATAGACAAATCGATAAGAGAGAAACTGGAATGCGGTAGGAACCCACTACATGGGAACCAACATGCATACATGGCAGGTAAATCAACGGAGACCGCCCTGCATAACCTAGCGGTCAGGGTCGAGAGAGCACTAGACACTAAACAGTATGCACTAGGCTGCTTCTTCGATGTGGAGGGAGCCTTTGACAAGGCAACCTTTGCGGCGGTGGAGAATAGTCTTGACAGAGAAGGAATCGATCGAGCAATAGCGAGATGGATTGGCAGAATGTTAAAAGATCGAGACATAACAGCGGAGCTGGGTGGGGTCTCAAAAAGAATAAGTCCGAGAAGAGGATTCCCGCAGGGAGGCTGCTTGTCCCCTCTGATGTGGTGTCTGCTACTGGACTCATTAGTGAAGACAGTCAACAGGGGAGGTGTGTATATGCAGGCCTACTCGGATGACGGAGTACTATTGGTGAGAGGAACGGTCCTAAACACCATAAGAGACGTAATGAACAGAGGTCTCAGAGAGGTGTTAGGATGGTGCAAAGACAGAGGTTTGGATCTGAATCCAACGAAGACAAAGCTGGTTTTATTCACTAACAAAAGGAAGAAGGAGGAAATAAAACCAATAAAGATACAGAACGCAGAACTAGAGATAGTAAAGGAGGTTAAGTATCTGGGAGTGACACTGGATAGCACACTCAGGTATAAAACCCATATTAAGGAGCAATCGGCCAAAGCCATTAGAACACTATTCCAATGTAAAAGGGCAGTGGGAAGAAGATGGGGATTGAGGCCCGAGATGATCCACTGGATCTATAGGGCGATCATTTTACCCAGGGTGCTATACGGGGCCGTGGTATGGTGGCACAGGGCTCGTATAAAAGAGTATCAAAAAGAACTAGACAAGGTGCAAAGACTAGCGTGCCTAATGGTGACGGGGGCTATGAGAACAACCCCGACACAAGCCTTGGAAGTACTGCTAGGTATGAAGTCAATGCGCATTGAAGTGGAGAAAAGGGCCATGGAACAGTGGTACAGGATGAAAGCATGCAAAGAATGGAGAGGAAGCTGCGTGGACAAAAGACACGCGCTGATACAGGAGGAGGCGCTATCGAAGATACACATGATGATAGCCAATAATGACCTTATAAAGAGGCAGGAGATATTCGATAAAAAGTACAAGATACATATAGGAGAAAGAGACAACTGGAAGGTAGACGTCGAGCATCCAATGACGGTCTGCTTCACAGATGGATCTAGAAGGGAATCAACGAAGTTAGCGGGAGCAGGTATAGTTATACCCAAGCTTCGAGAGAGAGTATCCATCCCACTGGGGAGGTATGCTAGTGTCTTCCAAGCAGAAGTGTGCGCGATAACGAGGTGTGCACAGATCATTAGAGAAGGAATGCAACAGACTGGAAGGGTAGTGATATACACGGACAGTCAGGCAGCACTGAAGGCACTGAGTAAGGCAACGGTAACTTCCGCCTTAGTGAAAGAATGTAAGGAAGAGCTTAACAAGTTAGGAGAAAACCCAGGTGTCACGTTGGCGTGGGTGCCAGGGCATCAGGGGATAGCGGGTAATGAGAAGGCAGATGAACTGGCTAGGGAGGGAGCGGGAAGGGAGTTTGTAGGCCCAGAACCGGTCCTTCCTTTCTCGGCTCAGGTCACAAAGGGGGTCATAGAAAGGCTAAAAGAACAAGAAGGGGAAAAAGAATGGAGGGAAGCATCTGGATGTAGACAGACAAAGATGATGATAGAAGGTATGGATCATAAAAGAACCAGGTATCTGCTGAAACTGGGTAAGAGCAATCTGAGAATATTGACAGGTATCATAACCGGTCATAACACTCTAAATAGACACTTAAAGATAATAGGTATTAGCAACGACGCTTCCTGCCCACACTGTGGGGAGGAAGAAACCAGTAAGCATGTACTAGCGGAATGCTCCATGTACGCGGCACCGCGGTTTGGAGTATTCGGCAGAGATGTGTTAGAGGAGAGGGAATTGAGGGATGTCAACCTTAAAGATGTCCTTCTGTTCTGCAGGGTCACAAGAAGAATGGAAGAATGTGATGTGGGAATGCTGCCGGGACAGTAATCCTAAGCTCCAACCTTAGGGAATGGGGCTGAATGAACGCGACGAGCGATCGACTGCCCGCCTGCTTCCGGCCAGGCGTCCCTACACAACATCAACATCAACATCAACAACATGTATCTCAAAACCGGTTGGCGAATGATGTAAACAATTTTTTTCTCTCCGCCGCCGCGACGACGCAGGCACCTACCGCCGACCCAATAATAGCTAATGAGCTTCTAACTCACTTAATAAAACCTAGTAATGTGTCAATCTTTCTAAACAAATTTTCAGAATCAGAAGTACACAAAACTATTACACAAGACATACTTAGTATGTAAAAACACATGTGATATTTACAATACTTCCACAAAATTGTTGAAAGTGGCACTACCTATATTATTATCCCAACTAGTACAAATTTTCAATTATTTACTTAAATTTGGTTTGTATCCACCTATTCTTAAAAATATAAAGGTGGTACCTATTTACAAAGGTAAAGGACCCAAAGACCACCTTTCTAGTTACAGGCCTATAAGTATAATCCCGGCTATTGCAAAGGTGTCCGAAAATGGGTTATCCAGGAGACTATCACTGTTTTTAGAAAACTTTGCATTAAACGATATGATACAGAGAAAGAATATAATGGAAAAATAAACCATCTTCGTCTAACACGTTATGTGTATAACACGAAACAAAAATATTTAATGAAATAATTTGTTTCGTGAAAAGGGTAAACTTTGCATTGTTAAGCGACAAACAGTACGCTTATAGGAAACAAAGATCCTGCGTAAAAGTCGTTCGCGAAGTCCTCCAGAAAATCATGGGGGCTATAGAGTGCGCTACTCAAGTTGCCATACTGCTGTGTGATAAGACTCGAGCTTTCGACCTATGCGACCATAATGTTCTAGCGCACAAACTCGAGCACACTGGCATACGCGGCCCGACGTTAAAAATAATGCTGGAATTCTTAGCCGGTCGTCAACAGGCCGTAACACTAAGCAACGGAAAAGTGCAATCCAACTACGGCGGCGTTGAGATAGGCGTACCGCAAGGTTCTTCACTCGCTAATCTATGCTTCCTTATACAGGTCAACGACCTGCCCACAGCTGTAGATGGAGATATGTACATCTTCGCTGACGATGCGTGCGATATAATAACAGCTGATACCGCTCAACAGTTAGAAGCCTCTTTAAAATCAGACATTTTCAAATTACTGAACTGGTTCCGCGCAAACGGCCTCGTTTTGAACTTGTCAAAAACTCAGATTCTGCACATTCATCTAGGCGGACGACCTCCGGATCCACTAAATATATGCATCCTCGGTAATTTATTGCCACAATTAAGACATACCAAATTCCTGGGCATCACATTAGACTCCGGACTCAGGTGGGATGCACACATAGACAGTTTATGTGGTCGGCTATCTGGCGCATGCTTCGCGCTAAGCAGATTAGCACACGTTTTACCCAAAAAACAACTAAGATCTTGTTACTACTCTCTATTTCACTCAGTTATGAACTACGGTCTCGAATTATGGGGTACGGCTGCAGAGTGGCAACGGGTATTCATACTACAAAAGCGTGCCGTGCGTATTATCTCATTTGTCCCTCCACGCACTCCAGCTCAAAATCTCTTTAGAGACAACAATATACTCACCCTGCCCTCGCAGTACATATATGACGTTGCCAAATACGTCGTAGAGAACATCGACACTTAGACACAAGATAACTCGCACAAGGCAGGGGTCCATGAACCAACTCCTCACACAAACCACTCGACTGACCAAGTCAACTAAAATCATCTCTCATGTGGGGCCAAAAATTTTCAACAAACTACCCGTGAACATAAAATGCGCGGATAGTATCTCATCTTTCTTAAGAAAATTTAAATCGTGGCTTCTCTCACTCACTCTTTTTACGACATCAAGGAATTACAAGTTACCACAATAATAATGAATATCCATAAATGTGTACAATTTAATTTAAGAATGATGACATGTAATATTTTGAATATTATTAATAAATGACTTATGACTTATGGTCTGGGTGTTTACGTGCTATCTATTTTATAAGTTAGTTTAGACAGTAAATTTCGTCATTTTGCAAAATATGTGACACTTTTTACCAGCAAATGTCGGTCGTGAAACAGCTTGATGGGTTGACGACATAAGTGGCGTATTCGAAGAGGGACTTATTATCAGACTTATGCTCAGCACTGGGCGATTACAGGCTGACAATGATTATTGATTACCAGCAAGTGTGATAAAACTCACCCTTTTCGCACAAGAACTCGACCATTTCCTTGGTGCCGAACGCAGCGGCCCAGTTGAGCAGCGTCTGCCCGACGTCGTCCGTGAAGTTGACGTCCACGGCGCCCGTCGACACGGCGGCGAGCAGCGCGTCAGTGTCCTTACAATACAGTACAGCGGTTATTTGTTATGCGTATATTGTAATTACAGTATTTTATCGCGATTTGCGTCCATTTTGATATGTCAATAGTCGGTTTCCCACTAGGCACAATTTATCTAGAAAACCAATAGGGTATTGAAAATTATATTTCAACGCGTATATGTAAGGACAATACAGTACAACCGATACAGAACTTATGCAAATAATCCATAATGTGGTACGTTCGAACCTGGATAACTTTAATAACGACGTAAAATGCATATAAAAATCCCATAAAAAGACGCAAATTTGCCAAAAGTGGTTCATTAACAAGATACCATACCTTCCCGCGGATGCAGTCGATGAGTTGTCGGTGGGACTTGTCGCCGCGCGCGCCCACCGTGCCCACCGCGCCTACCGCGCCCGCCGCGCCCACCGCGCCCACCGCGCCCACCACGCCCGCCGCGCTCGCGCCTTCGCCGCCCGCTCCGCTCTTGGAACCGCCCGCTGCGTCGCCGTTGCGGTTAGAGCCGCTACACAACAAGGTGACATTGTTACAAACATAGTTCTGCTTTAATTGTTGCGTTTCACGAAGGCGAGTGATGAAGGCACCCACTCGCAATTCATAGGTTTATTGGCAATTCTGCTTCACACCTACTATGAGGAAAATTAAAACTAAACACCTAAACAGGGAACAAAAAAGTACAGTTTTGATCCCTCGTCTCAGGACATCCATAACAATTTTCTGAACAGCAGGTGTGAAAAGAATAATAATAACTATTTAATAATAAATAATCCCACCAAAAACATTACATGTTAAGTGATGCCAAGACTCCATAGCTCATACAGCTTTCAGCGTGAAAAACATATCAGATCGCAATTAGCGCCAAGCTTCCTACTCCACACGGCGTAACTCTACCACTACCAGCCACGCTCTACAAATTCTACATCTTGGCTAAAAAGTATAGCTTTGTTGGGCACATCCCGGTCGCCGCATAGACTTTCACGCCGAATGAATTTATGATGATATTAATAAGTGACGGGTCTATACTTTTTAGCCAAAATATAGAATTTGTAGAGCGTGGCTGGTAGTGGTAGAGTTACGCCGTGTGGAGTAGGAAGCCTTGCGCTAATTGCGATCTGATATCTTTTTCACGCTGGAAGCTGTATGAGCTATGGAGTCTTGGCATCACTTTACATTGTAATGTTTTTGGTGGGATCTCATTCCTTTTTGTAAGGTAATTTCTAAAGAAGTGAATGGGAAAACCCATACAAACTTCCAACCTCTAATTTAAAGTTTGCGGAAAAATACAAACTTCAACCCCCTAAATTAAAGGGTGGGGGTGACTTACTAAAAATCCTGAAATATGTATTTTATTATTTATAACAAGGAGTCCTTATAAAAATTTTCAGACCCCTAGCATCAAAATTTGCGGAAGTCTCATACAAAGTTCCATCCCCTATTTTAAGGGGTTGGGGGGTAGAAGTTCCAATTTTTTGAATTATCTTGTTGATTTTGTACTAATACTAGCTTACATACCAAATTTCAGCTTTCTAGGACTTCAGGAAGTACCCTAGAGGTTTTGATGATCAACATCAGTGAGTGAGTCAGTGACGAAATCGGCGTTTTTAAGATATCAATAAAATCTGAAGTATAAGAGCTATGTTACTGAAACTTTATATGTTTAATAAGTCCACTATTGACATCATATCCCGAGAATGTTGTTTATCTGGTATAATCCAAACCCAACGAGGGTTCAAAAAAACGACGAACCACTTCGAGAAAAGGTAGGTAGTGCCCTTGCGTTGCGCTTCGCTTGGCTCGTCTTGGCGGGGGCACTGTCGTGCCCCCAGATAATGAGTAGCACTACACTCACGTCTGTATAGCGTGCCGGCCCTCGCACAGCAGCACCAGCAGTAGGTCCACCAGCCGCATGCACTCGAGGCACCAGCGCTCGTCCGCTTGCACGGCCGCCTCGATCGCCGAGCACAGCTCCAACCGCACCAAATCCTACAGAACAACAATAGTATTTTTACAGTACATATGGTGCTACTTTCCCGCACTAGTGCGGAAAAGAGCACTTTTCGTGCATATGTCGAAACTTTAAAGAGCCATATGTACAGTAAAACGTTGTACGATACACGTGCGAATAGGTAATTCGCAACTCGTGTCGATTTAAAACACTCCCTTCGGTCGTGTTTTAATTTATCACCACTCGTTGCGAATTTCCTATTTTCGGCACTTCTATCGTAAATAACTATTCTCAAACTTGCAATGAAATGTTGACGTGACTTACTTCAAATTAGGTTCGGAAATACTACGTATCCGGTGCGATGAGTGAAGATGATATGTAAAGGAATTCCATACAGCCTTACACACCTAGGCCTGTAAAGCAACCTTCTTTTGTTTTTAAACGGGGGGGCGCGGCGGAGGGCGCGGGCCAGCTGGCGGCGCGGCGGCGGCGGCGCAGGCGGTGCACTTCAGAAACGTATTATTTAGTTGTATTGACCAACGAATAAAACAAATTGACTAGCTAATTTTTATTTTTATTTCATTGCAAGTTTGAGAAAAGCACTATACAAATCACGGCGAGAAACGGGGTTGCCGGCCGCGTATCCCTATCCTACTATATGTCTATATCTACTTGGCCTGCAACCGTTCGTTTCCCGGCCTCTATAGTAATGTACTATTATGCAACTGTTGTGAAAGTAGGGTCTTAAAACGCGAGTGTCGTGAGTTGCGATGCGAGCCTCGGCGAGCATCGCAATTAAAGACGCCACGAGCGTTTTAAGACCAAGTTATACACCGCTGCATACAATACTTTTTTTACGACTAATTTTAAATAAATAGCATTTGACTTTTCAGGCAGTAAGTTTTCCGTTAGTTCTATTACTACTCACGCAATTTCTTCAGTGGTACAGATATTTTCTTCTTCGTCCATTTTAAAAGGAATTTACACATTTTTCTTCACTTCACAAACACGAATAAAATCTTAATAAGTTATTATTAAAGTTAGATGATTTGACATATCGTGGTAAACAGTGCTTTTATGAAAAATGTATGAACCATAAAAGTACGCTAAACAGTGAGTTTATGGGCCATAGAGCGTAGAGTTTTTTGACGACTTATTATCGGTGTCATTGTATTTGAGCTAAAGCCTATATAAATGACAGATAACGGTACAGGAGTAGAAAAACATTTTTATTTATTAGGTTAGCTTTGAACTGCGACCCCTTTACAAACGAACTGCTACCAGGAAATTTTAAGTTAGATTGAATGTCAAACAATTACATGTCCCTTTAACGGGTAGAACTACGTAGCTTTACGGGGCGTCACAAAACCGAACGTCAACGTCAAACGTGTACGTTTCGTAACAAAACCGACAGGTTAGACGTGATAAACATCACTTTAGTTAACCTTAACCTACAACTTTAAATGAACGTTGTCAAATCAGCAAGTTTTTATCCAACTTTAAAACGGCTGTTGGTATAAGTAGTGCCACTAGAGTTGAGGTGAATGATTACACACACAACTACATGAAGTACTGATTGCATAAAAAGTGAATGAAGGAAATGAATGAGTGAATGTTAATGTAAATAAAAACACTTACTGTTTTTTAATAATAAACAGTAAAAAAATAATCTGTTTCGTTAATATTGATTCCAAGGTTATGGTTTTCGACTAAAATCTAAAATCATCAATCTTAGGTTCCATTAAGCTGTAACTTTTATCTTTTTCTAAGGGTTTTCCGAACATATTATGAAACGTCTCTTTGTCAAGTGCTTCAATTTCATCGTGCTTTAATTTATTATTCTCTTTGGTTTTTACGATTAATATCATATTCTTATACCTACGCATATCTGACCTTTATTTATTCATATAACCTATTTTCCCTATTTATTTTAATAAAACTGTTTGAATCTGTACCTATAAATATTTAAATAAAATATATAAAAATATTTTATTTTCTGTTTTGTTTGAATTCGATGTCCCTATATTTGTAAATAATACTTGAAAATAGTAGATTGAACTTGCTATCGGTACGAAAAAATAACAGTAATTTCAGAATGCCGCTGTCATTACATGACATGTTGCTGTGTGTGTGACCTCAACTCTGGTGGCACTACCTATATGTAGTTTGTATTAGGGAAATACAACCAACTGCTGTCACATTTTCTATGGTCAACAACGAGCATTTTTGATAATTATGTATCTCAAAAATACATTTACAAATATTTAGGAGGTAAGCTGATGGAAATAGAGTTCTTTATTGTGATATGCTAATGTCGGTTTTATGTCGTTAAACTATATCAATATGACAATGTATTCTTTCTGATTTAAATAAATATTACAATACAAATATTGCAGTCATTGTTATTTACTTGGCTTTGCATAAATAGTACATTCTACAGAGGCCGGGAAGTAAGGGGTTGCCGGCCGAGTACATATGGACGTAGCGAGTTCCGATAGTTATGAGGCTGGCAACCCCTTTTCACGCCGATACCTAGTGCTTTTCTCAAACATGCAATGAAATAAATTTTAAAAAAGTCCAAGGAATCACTTTAATTTTCATGGCTGAACGCCGTGATCCTGGGCCACAAATTGTGGAATGGAAATTAAAAAAGACCGTCTTGCAGGCCTAGGCCTCCAATTTTGTATGAAATGCCATTACGAGTCTCTCGTCTCGCTGCGCCCGAAACGTGACACTTCAAAGCCCATGCCAAGGCTGGTCCGAAAGGTGGTGTAATAGTACATTGTGATACAAGTGAGGTATGTTGATAATGACTTCAGAGGCGGAATTATCACGCGAGCCGCAGGTGAGCGTGATAAGAGAGCCGAGAATGTCATTATCAAAGCTTACGCGTTTCATACGTTTTTCAACACATTTTGCGAGGAAAAAATCCTTTTCGATGAAAATATTATAGGCCTGCTAAGTTATTTTCTTTACTTATTGATGGCAACAGGTTTTTACTCACATGTTGTATATATTGCCAAGTATTTCTTTATCACTTTTCTAGTCACCACAAGTCAACATTTTTGTTAATAACCAAACACGCATTATTAACAATGTTTACAAATATCTGTGAAATAACCTATAATGGCGCGCAACAGTTTTTTTTCGTGAAGTTTGCGCAGCGCGCGCGCATGTGTTAAGCCAGACTTAGATGAAATCTCTAAACAGCCAATACAAAATAAAAGAAATATTATCGTTTTAAAATGTTATCTTTATTAATTCATGTAAAATGTTATCAGCAGTGAATAGTTTTACTAAATTAAACGTTTTTATATCATATCCAAAAAGAAATAGTCAATTAATGAACAAAAAGGATTTAATCTGTTTAGTCGAGTAAGAATCCATTTGCCGAGAATTTAAAAAAAAGCTGATTATTCGGTACAACCCGCTTAATTTAAGAATGCACCGTGTTCATGCATACATCTTGCTGCAAGGTGCAAACGTGACTTGATCGGGATATAACCGTCACACACGAGTGTCGTAATGTTATAAAACACGCGTGTTTAATATCCAGGATTATGATCCTAAATGCGACGCAATAATAGGTACGCGACGAGCAATTGTGTTGAAAATACATTTTTAGAAAACGCGTTTTTTTTTATATTTATTTTTTACTTCGAAGTGTCGAAGCCTAACCTAAAGTCAGTAATTGAGACTCTACATGTGCTGTCATTTTATAAACAGTATTTGTTAAAAAAACTATCAGTTTTTTTAGGTGCTGCTAATTACGAATCTCGACGGTTTTTTGCTAATTGAGGTGCTGCTAATTGAGTAAACATTATTATGATTTAATAGGTGCCAACAGTGAGTCTTTCATTAAAAGTAAAAATTTCTGATATTCAAAAAAAAACTATATATACTTATAACATTATTTATTGATTTATACATTGGAAATAGCAAAAGAAACAGAATAATTAGTCCCGGGTAAATTTTAGTTCGGTTTTCAAAGATTTTAATAAGAAATTCATTTAATTGTGCCTAAAATTGCCGTTTTTTCTAAGCAATTCGTAACTCCATACAAAACAGCTTTCAGTTAAAAATATATAATAAAAAAGCGGCCAAGTGCGTGTCAGACCACGCACAACGAAGGGTTCCGTGCCTATTAAAAAGGTCGTATCGTTACTGAAATCTTATGGCACTTACGTCCTTTTCTTTAAAGAAGGTAGTTTTTTAGAAATATCTCAAAAACCTTTAAACCGATCTTGTTCAAAACAATTCTCGCTGAAAGAATTTAATAAGCCCTGTGTCTATGATTTTTTTCATATTTTTAAAATACACGGTTCAAAAATTAGAGGGCGGGGGGGACACAATTTTAGTGACTTTCGGGGCGATTATCTCCGACTCTATTCACTTAATCCAAAAAAATGCGGAGAAACCTTATATTTATTTTGAAAGGCCTATCGATTGATGTGCCACACGTGGGCTTGCAATGAAAAAAAAATTTTTGACTTTCTGTTTTATGTATGGAGTGCACCCCTAAAAACATTTTTTTTTTGTAATATAATTACAAAACTATGTAGCTGTTAACAAAATACACCTATCCTCAAAATTTTATTCAAATACACCTTATAGTTTTCGAGTAAAATGCCTGTGACATACGGACGGACAGACAGACAGACATGACGAATCTATAAGGGTTCCGTTTTTTGCCATTTTGCTACGGAACCCTAAAAAAGACCGGGTTGCACTCTGGGCGTGCCGGGAGAAGTAAAACTTGCGAATTGCTTTAATTCAGTAAAAAAAAACCCTCCCTCCGTCAAATCGTCCCGTCGCCACCGCCCCCGCCCCTCTCCCCAATCTCACCCAACGCATCATACGGTCACGTGACCTCTCTCGAATCTCACCTTACGAAATCTGTGGCGATTTTAACAAATTTTCCCCATCACAAAAGTGCACAGCGCCGCTAAAGAAGTTTTCACTTTAAAAAACAATTCGCATTAATTTATTAAAATTTCATGGCCATAATTAGCATTGAAATATCCCTCACAATGGTATAAATAATATTGTACTCACATGAGTAGAGCCGGAGCAGCTAACAATTTTCGGACCAGCCCTGGTATGAAGAACACAACGTCAATATTTGATTGCATGTTTGAGAAAAACATATTTATCTTTGCAACAATTGTTTTACCGGCCACATAAAAGCGCGCTCGGAATTGTAATGTGAGAGTCCACCGTAACACACCTGCGATGTGGAAACTATTCTTCGTAGTTGCCGTTATTGTGACGGTGGTAACATCATATGGTGAGTACATTACCGCAACATTTTTATTTAAAATACACGCTGTTATAGGAGAAGCAAACGCTAATCTTTTTACAAGCTTTTTAGGGTCCCGTAGTCAACAAGGAACCCTTATAGTTTCGCCATGTCCGTCCGTCTGTCCGTCTTCGGCTTAGCTCAGTAACCCTTACAACTAGAATACTGTAATTCGGCATGGGTATTATAAACCACGCCGACAAAACAAAAGAATTAAATCCCTTTTTTTAGGGTTCCGTAGCCAAATGGCAAAAAAGGGAACCCTTATAGATTCGTCATGTCTGTCTGTCTGTCTGTCCGCCCGTATGTCACAGGCATTTTACTGAATAAAATTTTGAGGATAGACTAATAAAATGTAGGGGAATTCGTTAGTCTGTCATTCCCATACATTTTATTAGTTTTCTATTGGCGTTAGCGCTTGTCGATTGTAACCTTGTCTAGGCCCCCAGTGGTATTTCCTGTGAAGGCGGTGCATTGGAAATTATCGCGTGCTTTGAAACGCCGTTCTGACTAGATTAAGAAACAATAAGGTCTGATTTTCAGATATATGATTCTTGACTATATGATTGTTCATCTGATTTTTGTCGATACATGATTGTTTAAAATTTCCTTGATAGAAAAAAAATCCAAAGTTGAGTCTGTATTTTCCTTTTTTTACTCAGCCTACTCAAACGATACATTATTTTACGACACAATCAAGTTAATACTATAGTATTTTATCTCATCTAAAATCTCACTTTATGAAATTTAAATAAAACTTCACTAAGTTAGGTATTTATCGAAATTTGTCCAAAAAAGCCATTCCCGAAAAGTGTTACATCTCTTTTCCTCGTGCGCGGAAGGCATCAGCGTGTCTCTGTCTAGGGGGCGTGTTCGACTGAAATCAAGGCATCCCCTTAACGCTTCGTTCGTTATGTCGATGCTCTAGTGTCTATTCCACTTTCAGACAACACCTGCGATGATCCCAACGCGGCGCTTCCACCCGAAGGGTGCTCCTGGAACTGCAACCGACACTGCTCCAACTACATCTACGACCGGAAGGACTACTGCGCGCGCATAGCGTGCCGTCCCGACGAATGCGGCTGCAAAAAGGGCTATTACTACGACAAAAACTGCAAGAAGTGCGTGCTTGGCGACGACTGTACTTATCCGCAGCCAGAGTGAATAAATTAATGCTCGTGTTTTCTGTCTCTTATTTAACCTAAATAAGTTTCTGTCAAAAATTTAATTTTTGGTACATCTTTTATTGCCGACTGTACTTTTCTGTATACCATCATCAACTACTCATTGAGACTATTCTAACGAAGCCAAACTCAACGGGGTTACGTCGGTTAAGTACTGAATTCCCATGTCCACCTTCCGTCTCCATCATCAGATCAGCTCGATGGTACCATAATATTGAATTGTCATCCAAACTATACTTATACCCAAAATTTCAGCTCAATCGGTCACCGGGAAGTGGGTCAAACTTGCAAGATTTGTCCCATACATACTAACAGGGCAGGTTAATATAAAGCTTGTAAAAACAGGCCACGTGCATGTCTGGCCACGCGCCGTGTAGGGTTCCGTAGTTGCCTGTCTTTGTTACATCGACACGCGGGCCGAATTTGTATGCAAGTTGGCCTTTGCAAGTACATCTTAAGTCTTCAAGTAAAATATAGTGGCAAAATAAATGGTGACAGCTGCACGTTTCATCAGCTACACGTTTGGTTGATACCATTATCAGCACCTAATGCATCAAACCCAATTGATGCTCACTTGACGAACCGACAGCACACCGGAATGTGAGGCACACTCATAAGTTCTTTTTTTTTTAAGTAAGCTGAATCAGGTCGAGTAAGGACAGTACTCTTCTTAAATCTTGTATTTCTCCTCAACTATTAACTAGTTTATTTCAAGACGGATTATAAAACTATTCAAGTGCAATTGCAAGAATATGGATAATTAGTATAAGTAACTAACCTTACTAGCATACATTTTAATTACCGAGTACACTTAATTACGTAATGTTCGTGTCACACTTGGCTGCCGCCAATCGGTTTTTCAACAGGAAACTGCAATGTGGAGAGTAGTTTAAGCAATTATCCCGCCAATCTAAGCTTGAGTCACGCCTTTTTTTCACAACTTATTTTTTCACTGTTGCTAACTCCGGGATCGTAAGTAAGCTTAATATTTTACTCATCCATACTAATATCATAAAGAGCGACGCCACGTTAGCCGAGCGGTCGCGGTCGGAACGCCACTTTCAATCTGGGGGAGTCCTAGACTCTTCAACACGGACATCATCCTCTAATAGGATGAAAATCTTTGGAAGTGCGAATGTTTTATGCGAACGAAGTTGCGGGTAAAAGCTAGTTAGTTATAATTTCTGAAACATCAAAACGAGGCACTAGCGTTCACTGCTGTCGAGGAAAAAGGACCTTATTATGGTCGACTCTAATGTCGTCGAGTCTATTACTTAAATGATTTATTTGCTGACAAAGAAACGGGCATACGGGCATTTCGTGTGATTTCAGAATTACAAAACAAAGCAACAGCCGTCAATTAAGCTATCAATATTTGCATGCTCAGATCAGGCGGCACAATCCATTATTACGCCGTGAATCACCGCATATTTTGTATCAGCGCGTGGTTAACAATGACATAAGCGCCACAATAAGGTCGGTTTTCTCTTAGGAAGTCTGTGAGATTGTGTTTGTACGTAGGTCATCTCCGGAGCCACTTATCAGATTTCAAAAATCCTTAACCTGTGTGTAGAATGGACTCGCTGGATGTCTATATGCTATATTTAATCCCGCTGCGTTCCGCGTAGGAAGCCGCGCGGGCAGCTGCCAGCTAGTATATGCTAGCAGGGTGCACTAACGTGTGTTATCTGCTGCGAGCCGCGGCACAGCGTGGACAGCAGACTGACGGTGGTGGACACGGAGGGCGCGGGGCACTTGTCGTCTCCGCTCTCCGTGCTGCCGAGCCGGCGCACCAGCTCCTCCGTGAGCCCTGCCACCAATACATTTAGTACATTCAAATATCGTAATTTATTTATTTATTTATTTGGAGAACCAACAGCTACAGAAACACATTGATTATATAGATAAAATACAAAAAGCCAATTACAGGTTTCCACCGATAGCATCGCAGTAAACATTTGTGAGATCACTATTCTTACACTGAATTTGCGAGATTTCCTAACTAGGGGTTACAAAATGTGGAAAATTATGTATTCATTTAACTTAACTAAACAAATAATAAATCATAGTAATGCAGTGTATAATATATACCATATAAACATATCTTTTATCTACGCACATATCATTAGTGCTCTAAAAAGCGTTCAGAAACCGTAGGAAATGACCAGCATTATTACAACCAATTTTACTATGAGAACTTTCTTGTCTGTGGTAGTAAGTAAAATCTGTACTGTAATGTTATTACAGTATAGATTTTTGTAAGGTTATGAGTTTAAATTTGGAACAGCTGTCAAAACTAAGGTGGGTCTCTATTCTAGTATCTATAGATATTAAAACAGTTATCGATGTGAAACGTTAATTCAGTATGTTTTTGAAGTGAAAACTTCTTTAGCGGCGCTGAGCACTTTTTGGGATGGAGAAAAATTGCTAAATACGAGACAGATTTTTGTGACGTTAGATGTGAAGGTCACAAACTTTTATATTTTGCTGCTAGCCGATTCGACTTCATTCAAAACTGAACGCTATTCGTAAGAGTATAAAGCCATTAAACACTTTTTGCAATAACATATTCTGCAAATGAATTTGTAATTTTGTCCACGCGTCCTTCACCGTTTTGATATTGAGCAAATCCGAATAGTTCGAATTTGGACAATATTCCTAAAGAGATAAAGCTTTGAAAAATATTTACCAACGGCAAAAACAAATAGGTATTTTGTTCGCCGCCGCCGTCCGCTGTTCTTGCAAATTCGAATAGTTCGAATTTGGACGTTATTCCTAAAGAGATAAAGCTTTGAAAAATATTTGGCCAATGGCAAAAACAAATTGGTATTTTGCGAGGCATCGATAACTGTTTTAATATCTATGGATACTAGAATAGAGACCCACTTGAGTTTTGACAGCTGTTCCAAATTTAAACTCATAACCTTACAAAAATCTGTACTGTAATAACATTACAGCACAGATTTTACCTACTACCACAGACAAGAAAGTTCTCATAGTAAAATTGGTTGTAATAATGCTGGTCATTTCCTACGGTTTCTGAACGCATTTTAGAGCACTAATGAATGATATGTGCGTAGATAAACTACTATTATGTGACAAAAAATAAACATTTTCGCATGAATATTAGACGGAAAGTTCAAATGAATCTGTGTAGTGTTATTGCTTATTGCAGCTTGGTTGTGGAGTGAATAGTTTTAGAAGACCTTATTTGCCAGATCTGATATTAAGGGCCTTTTCACAATCGCCGGATAAAGTTATCTGCCAGTTAAAATTATTGCTATCCTTTTCTCCCGTCATATAAAACAAAAGTGACAGCCAACATTTATCTGACGGATATGTTTTAACTGGAGATTGTGAGACAGGCCCTAAGTTGTTGCTCATTTCCATCGTGGGTTCTTCAGTCGCCCACGCGCTCCGAACCCGGCTCCATCTTGTGTGTACTGTACTGACCGTGCTCGGCTAGGGGCGCGGGGTCGGCGTGAGCGCGCGCGAAGCGGTCCGCGAGCGACGCGAAGCAGCGCAGCGCCGCGTCCGCCACGCGCGCGTCCGCGTGCCGCAGCAGCGCCGACAGCGACATCACTGCGTCGCCCACGCGCTCCGAACCCGGCTCCATCTTGTGTGTACTGTACTGACCGTGCTCGGCTAGGGGCGCGGGGTCGGCGTGAGCGCGCGCGAAGCGGTCCGCGAGCGACGCGAAGCAGCGCAGCGCCGCGTCCGCCACGCGCGCGTCCGCGTGCCGCAGCAGCGCCGACAGCGACATCACTGCGTCGCCCACGCGCTCCGAACCCGGCTCCATCTTGTGTGTACTGTACTGACCGTGCTCGGCTAGGGGCGCGGGGTCGGCGTGAGCGCGCGCGAAGCGGTCCGCGAGCGACGCGAAGCAGCGCAGCGCCGCGTCCGCCACGCGCGCGTCCGCGTGCCGCAGCAGCGCCGACAGCGACATCACTGCGTCGCCCACGCGCTCCGAACCCGGCTCCATCTTGTGTGTACTGTACTGACCGTGCTCGGCTAGGGGCGCGGGGTCGCCGTGAGCGCGCGCGAAGCGGTCCGCGAGCGACGCGAAGCAGCGCAGCGCCGCGTCCGCCACGCGCGCGTCCGCGTGCCGCAGCAGCGCCGACAGCGACATCACTGCGTCGCCCACGCGCTCCGAACCCGGCTCCATCTTGTGTGTACTGTACTGACCGTGCTCGGCTAGGGGCGCGGGGTCGGCGTGAGCGCGCGCGAAGCGGTCCGCGAGCGACGCGAAGCAGCGCAGCGCCGCGTCCGCCACGCGCGCGTCCGCGTGCCGCAGCAGCGCCGACAGCGACATCACTGCGTCGCCCACGCGCTCCGAACCCGGCTCCATCTTGCCGCACACCCTGTATGCCAACATATTTTTACAATATTGCGAAAATTCATAAACAGGCAGATTTTAAGCAAATGTACCTAGCCATAATGCTAATTAAAATACCATCTATACAAATGGTTTTAAGATTTGACACCAATTCAGAAGGTCTTGACTGTTTTTAACCAGTAGTCTCGATTTGGTCGTCATAAATACTGGGAGCAATGAACTCTTAAGTGATGATATTAAGGAGAATGGCGTGCGCATTTGAAGTTTCCAACTATCAGCATATACGCCGATACACTGCTCCGCGCCGAGCCGAAATGTTCCCACGGAGTACTGGTGCACACCGAGTCGGCGCGATCCGTGCCATCACGCTCCGTGGGAGCGCACTTTGAGAGAAACACTTGTCTAGGTCTAGATTACAGGTCACCTAGAGACGACGGCCATGGCGGAGTGCAGCGTGTCCTTGTGCACGGCGGTGCCGTAGAGCGTGATGAAGTGCAGCACGGCCGGCAGCCCGCCGCCCTCCCACACCGCGCCCGCCTCGCGCGTGCACACTAGCTCTAGCACCTACGAACAAATGCACTTTTCAGTAACCACTGTAGGCTTGTCTTGGCGGGGGCACTGCTGTACCCCGAGATTAAACTTTTATTCAAACTCGCGGGATAACACGGGTGAAAGAATTTTTGAAATATTCATATATACAAAGCTACAATCTCACCTTTTCGTCTATATAATATTAGCATAGATAAGGTTCGAAAATAAAAGCATCTTGATATACAACTCTTGAAATACTGAGAGTGAATTGAACCTCAAAAAAATATTTAACGAGCATGCCTCTTTAAACATTGCAGAGTCAATTAATGTAATTGTAAAAGGTAGTTTTTCAATACATGTAACTGTTTACAAATAATACAAGACTGCCATTTAAAATATTATCTAATAAATTATTGTAACTTGCTTTAAATTAATATTTAAAGTAAGTCTTATCATAATAGGGAATATTACTCAAAGCTCTGCGTAGGGTAGGGGGCGACACTAGCACATACCGTAAACAAAGCACCGTGACAAATCATGTCACATGTCATATTTATTAGTATCAAATAATTCGTTAAAAAATATGTTAATTTATGATAATTTTATTATTATTCATGTAGTAAAAAAGCTGTATTGAGTTATCATGGCATCCTACGGACATTTAAAAACTGTTTACGGTATGTGCTAGTGCTGCACTCTGGCGGCAGAACATTGCAGAAATACTCCCTATTGAGGTCACCTGTAAGTGGCTAAGCATCTTACAATGATTTTTGTACTAGGTTCGTTTTTTAGCATATTGATGTATTATCTGTTGGTGATCCTTAAATAAATAAATAATTCCGTTAAAAAGAACTTACTTTGATGCATTGTTCCGCGAGATCCTTGCTAGTGCGGTTGTTCGCATCCACCGTTAGCAGACGGCTGCAGATGGCCTTCACAGCTCCCTCGATGGCCACGATCCGGCGCGTGCACTCCGCTGGACAAACAGTTACACATTCATACACATGTGTGCACTCGGCCTAGTCTCTACACCGCATACATTACTATTGTTGGGGTGACTAGAGAGAATGAGTCACCTACATATACTGTACTATATGCTTAGGTCAGTAGAATTAAAAGCACCATCATGAGATGAGATATGGTACCTCTCCTAGTTTGTTTCATATACATTTTTATGTGCTGATTTAATGTGTGCAGTATGTACACATATTTTTGACGATCATAATACAAAAATAACATATTTCTATATCCATTGTAAAGTAGTGGCTCTGTGGGCTATAAAACTCGCGACGCGAGCCTGTCTTTTTTTTAATTTCGTAAAAGATCTATATAATTATTGAAGCTGCTCACAAAATTTCACAAGAAATGCGACCTGTACAGGAGAACAGCCGGACAAACGCGTATAAATATACCAAATATCTTTTCAATAATAAGTTTATTTTTAAATTTATTTATTTATACTTATTTGCCAACTGTACTTCTTCACTACGTACACATCAAATCGTAAAACGTGCACGTACAACCAGTCATACTTGCAAGGAGTCAAATGTAAGAAAAGTGAAACACATCTCTGCATACGTCCGGTGGATATTGCCCCTAATGGTACTTACCAGATACATCCAGGTAGTATGTTATGGCTCTGGCCGTGACTTCCAAAACATTGTCAGGCGCACTCTCGTCTAAGAATATTTTGCACAATGCAGGCAAAAACGTTCTCGGAGGACAGCTGAAACAATCAGAAATAGTTGTAAAGGCTAGAAAGTAAGCAATAAATGGACTGATTTGCACCGCGAACTACAATGATATGCATACTTACGTTTTTAGAGTTCCGTACCAAAAAAGGTAAAAAAGGGCCCCTACTGGCCAAGAGTGGCGAGAGATTGGAAACATTGGAAGGAGTTGGAGGAGGCCTTTGCCAATAGGCACACAGAACTAAAAGATTTTATATAAATAAGATTTTTTACTTTTTATACAAATTAATGTTGGGAATTAAGGCCTATGTAATGTAATACAAAGAGCCACTGTAGCCTAGCGGTGAGGCGCGCGACTTTCAGCCTGCAGGTCGTGGGTACAAAACCACTGGGTTTTTCAAAAAAAGTATGGAAGAAAAATCATTTGATAGATATTTAACAGTAGTTTTTCGGTGAACGAAATCACCGTGACGATACCGTCTAATACCAACGACATCTAGTTTTTCTTCTGGGTCGGAAGATCAGATGGCAGTCGCTTTCGTGAAACTAGTGCCCGCGCCAAATCTTAGGATTAGGTCTCAAAGCGGCCCAGAGTCCTTTAGGGTACAAGTGGGAAAAACGCTAAGAGTATGAAGATGCTAAATATTAATAGTCTAACTCTGTAGTACAAAAAAGTATACTCTTTAGTACAAGATGTGATTACCTCTCAAAGCACCTGTCAACATTGTCGGACATGAGGAGCAGCATGCAGAGCTGCTCCAGCGCGATGAGCTGCATGTCCCGCTCATCTCCCTGCCCCGTCAGCAGCCACTCCAGTAATGTCTCCGGATCCACTTCCGACATCTACACACATTAACCAGAATACATTAAAAGAGCCCTTCTAGGATACTTGCAGATTAACATTTGATTTTGATTTCTCCTTACAATATATTTTATAATCTACATCAAAGACATATTTACACTTTTGCACCTTTTTGCATGTGATAAGGCGAAAAATGTATACATCTCTTTGAAGTTGACCATACTAAAACTTATTGTAATCAAAATCAAATGGTTATTCTGCAAGTAGGTTGTACAATCATGACCTTTCTAGCATTTTCGTATTCCATTACTTTTTCTGGTCTTCTGGATTTATTTACTAGAAACATCATTATTAGCAGGGTCCCCTCCGCATTCATAAATTACAAATGATTAATTACTAATTATATACAGAGTGTATCAAAAATGGGATGTGAACCGATCAAGGGCATAACAGGTATTGTGTTCTGATAAGAAAAGACTAAAAGCCTTTTACCAACAATTCGCTTATTTTGTTACATTACACAATGTAAAGTTTGTAGGCTAGGGCCCTAAACACAATCTGCCACAAATCAATCTGATTCCCAACTAAACTGAACTTATACTATGGTTATTTGTTAGACAACTACATGTCATTTGAATGAACCAATACTAAAGCAGGTATAGCATGAACTTTCCATTCCAATGTTTTTCAGACAATTACAAACATATGAATCTGACAAAAAAAGTAAAATAAAAATGGCTTGTAACTAAGTAACATTGATTGAAAAACATTTGTATAGAAGGTCCATGCTGTTGTTCCACCTTACATACAAAACAGCTAAGGAGGCTTGTCACGTAGGTGTAATTCTAGTAATACAGAGACATTAACAACGATACTCAAGTAATAAGTCTAGCAAAGCTAGTGAAAGACTTGTATAAACTATATGCAACTTTTAATTTTCGGAATGGAAGCGGTCTTTTTTAAATCACATCCAAGAAAATTTTATATGGTATTTTGTAAATATCTAAAATCAATCATTAATTACAGCCCTATGCATCATGCTTCACTAATTGGTTTGTATGTCACATACAGACATATAACATTCAGATATCTGAAATATATTAAGATTCAAATAAATATTCTAATTTGAGGTTGTTAATAATCCATACAACCTAACCTAGTGATGGGACCAGGTTCCATTAGAAGTTCTTTACATCATTGTATAAAAATATGTTTATATTTTAATAATTGACCTTGGTGTTCTTTTCTCAATAGCATCACTTCACTTCATAAGGAAATAAGGGTTTATAATAAAAATCGAAACACAACTGGATTTCTTCTAGTTCTGGTCAGAGAATTCTAGTGAATTCCCTGATATTGTTTAAATTTATAGTCTGTTCATGATAAACTCTGAAACTAATACACTACTTTTGATGCGGTTTTCACGAACAAATATACAAACATGTTAGTTCTCAGATGTAGTTATTTCAGTGTTTCTTATGAATGCAAATGTATTTTCTATCTATATACTTTCGAAAAAGAAGTTCTAGAATGTTTGTGCGATTTCATAACCATTTGCAGTTTTTAAACAAATCAACCATTGTATATAATTTTTCTATTCAGTTAGGTGGAAGTAAGGTAGTTTTAATAAAAAGATACTAAAACAATTTATAAGATTCTGACGTAGCATACCTACTAAAAAATGAGTCAAGACTTGAACAATGATAATATTTCGTTTTTGTGTCAAAACGTTTACGATAAATACAACAACGATGATGTACTTCCAAGATAAGAATAATATCCACCACCATAAAACTTAGGAGGTACTAAATAAAATTGCGGATATAAATGCACCGTACGAAATGCACTCATATTAAGTAGGTTACAGCGTATAAGGAAGAGCCTTTCTCTTTCATCTAAACGACTTCAATGAACAATGGATGTCATGAATTCCGTTGTAATAGGGACTCATAATTTTTTATTGAGATCTATAAAATAACATTTCTTGAACACAACAAATAGGAAATGCTGAGGACAAGAGTGAAGGTGACAACTCTGTCTCTACTTACCTTAACGAATATATTATACTAACCATAATCTAATTGTAGAAATTGTCATTTAAATGCACTCCACAACTTAGCACTTATTCGCAAAAAACACAATACAATGCAAAGTAATTTCGTAACTATTTGTAACGCAATTTCGTTTCATTAGCAGTAAACCTTGTGTGGTATTTTCATATGTTCAATCGTATATTTTTTTCTCTCATCGACAACACCACAGATAGGGTAGAAATCGATAGAAGAATAAGGAGACACTACACCTATGAAATTTGTCGGACGGCCAAGCAAGATCACAGATAATCTAGTATGGAGCAGTGTCACGCAACTAGGAACAAAAAGAAGAATGACATCCAATTGCTGATTGCAGAGGGGCTACCGCTTAGAGTATATACCTACAGAGGCGACGTAAGTGTCGCCACAATGAGGGACGGCAACAAAGTAGATGATTCCCGTGGGGTGGCCATGTAACTAAAAATTACCCCATCGCTTCCATATGTTTATTTTAAATAATGCGCTTTTATTGTAAGTAGTTTTTACTGAAGCTTTACACACATTCACTGCCTAGCAGGCGCTCTGTTCGCAACCACTAGTAATATTCAGCTTAATAACATGAAATATGATTCTAGTAACAGAACATGACATGTAGGTAATTAATAGTCCTTGTGCAAGCGGCTTACCTGGTAGTTTCTTATCAGCACAGTTATGACTGGACGCCCGCGAGCTGTGTTGCGGCGAGGTAGACTATCCGTCTCTTTCTAATCGTTCTAACTAGAAAGAGACGGACAGTCTACCTCGCCGCGACACAGCTCGCGGGGCGTCCTGTGATAGCCGTGCTGATCTACTTAATTATTATAAAGCCTGAATCACACTGGCGCGGCCTGCGGTGGCGGTTCATAGTAAACTTGACAGTTAGTGTCAAATTTACTATTGACCGCCACCGCAGGCCGCGCCTGTCTGTGAGAGGCTTAAAGTCTCTCACAGACTGGCGCGGCCTGGCCGCGGCGATCAATGGTAAACTTGTCATTAGCTGTAAAATTTACTATTGACCGCGATGCAGGCTTAAGGCGGGAAAAATAATGACACTAAATACCGAAATGAGACGCAACCATATTAAAAAACATTTACTATTCAAATATTCAAATTATTACAGATTAATGATAAAGAGCTCTGCTCGGGTAAAAATATGCTGAGAACGATTTTTCCCAGATATGAGACCTAGCTAGATCGATTTTTTTTATGAGGCACAGCGTGGGAGGCCCCCTACAAGGTTGACTGATGACTTGGCAAAGGTCGCGGGAGTCCGCTGGATGCGGATGGCGCAGGACCGGCCATTTCGGCTGATATGATGATGAGATAGATTTTTCGCCCCCATAAACCCCTATACTGCAAATGCCATCAAAATCGTAAGAACTGTTTTCGAGAATGCGATCACAAATATATATATGTAGCCTTAACCCAAATACTACGCGCACGCGCATCCTCATTTAGTGGAAACCTAGAAAAAAAAACATATTATTTTACATAAAATTTTTCAAGCAAAGGGCTTATAGAAAATTATGATTCATTCTAAACCGTCGATCGTCTTTACTTATTACTAGCTGTCCACGCGTCTCCTCTCCACCCGCGTAGTAGAAAGAACACAAGCGGAGGCGCAGATGCAGGATTAAATAAAGCCAGATGAAAGAATTTTTGAAATCGGATGAACAGTCCGAGATTACTCGCTACATAAAACCTTATCTTTACTATGAGTACAGAGTAAATATACGTATATAAGAATATATCCCATCCATTACATACGAATGTTATGTAATAACAAGTACGAGAATTTTGTTAGAGTATAAATTACCCGAGAAATCGGGTATTTTTAAGTTGTATTGGCTGGTATCCCTAAAATGATTGCAAAGAAGCTAAATCGAGAAGACATTCTAACACCTCTCGCAGCTTACCATAAACAATCTACGTAATTTGGGCGGATAATTTGTCAACAAATATTTTCTTGTACAATGTAAACAATGATGTTATTTCTATTGTAATCGTCAAATTTTACAAGATTTTGAGCGTAATGTAATTTTACCATGCTATTTTTACGTATTGCGTATACAGAAAAGTGAAAGATGTTCTACTTACGTGTGAAAGGTTATATTTTCATCACATTATTCCGACCGGCTTTTACAGCCAAGCACGCAACAATTAACCATTTTCTTGGCACAGACGGAACACGAGATACCTTATCGTGCGTAAATTACTTTTAGGACACTATTTTATTCACAATAATATTAAATATTTCGGATTCGTATGCAGCCACGCGCGAGCATTGACAGCATTGTATGCCACAACTGTTGTGCCAAATAGAAAAAAAGTGGAACTATGACAAGGATAACGAATGATATATCTCTGTCTGTCACACTTATCGAGATTTGTATGCTACCAGCTCGCTCGCACGTGGTATTATTATTACCATAGCCTGTCCATACTAAATTATAGGTTCATGGGCTACCGCGAAACGAAAACGAACTTCGTGCGTGTATCTCCGTCTCTGTCGCACTTGCTTGTTCTTTTTTTTTTTTTTTTTTTTTTTTTTATGATATAGGAGGCAAACGAGCAGACGGATCACCTGATGGTAAGCGATTACCGCCGCCCATGGACACTTGCAACACCAGAGGTGTTGTGAGTGCGTTGCCGGCCTTTAAGATGGGAGTACGCTCTTTTCTTGAAGGTTTGAAGGTCGTATCGGTCCGGAAATACCGCAGGCGACAATCCATTCCACAGTTTAGCTGTGCGAGGCAGGAAGTTTCTGGAGAAGCGCACAGTTGAGGACTGCCAACCATCTAAGTGGTGAGGATGGTAATGTTGTCGCGTTGGACGATGGCGAAACGAGATTATATTATTTGTTCGAGCGTCAGAGACGGATATACTCGAACGAAGTTAACATAAATATAATAATTATAACAATAAAGCCTTTATTGTTCCTTGAGTTAATGCTAACAGGTTCTTACAAAAAAAAACATGCAATAAAAATAAAAAATAAACTAAGTTAACTATACATTAAGTTGTGGCCCCATTTCGGGTATAGGCCTCCTCCATCTGTTTCCATTTTTCCCTATCTTTCGCGATTTCAGTTCAGTTGCTACCCGCTACTTTCTTTATATCGTCTACCCATCGGTCCTTCGGTCTGCCTCTTTTTCTTCTGCCTTGTGGGCCTTTCCTTTTTTATATAACAGAATTATTCTGGATTCTGCCCAGTTTATGGGGATTTTTTGTATCTCCAGGATTTTATTAAACCAACTTTAAACTCGCATAAAATATCAAAGGGACCACAAACACGAGAGGACATAGTAAATGTTGCGTCGGAATTTTACAAGAAACTATATAATGATGAAGAACACATGGGCAGACAAAAAGAAGATAGCAATCTGGAGCAAATCAATAGCAATTATATATCAATTATACCTTTTGACGCCAGGGAAATAATGAAAAACATAAACAAACTGAAAAACGACAAGAGCCCGGGGCTAGATAATATACCAAACGAAGCCTTAAAAATCGGGAAAAACGTACTTATCGGATCCCTCACAACATTGTTTAATAAACATAAATATACCTACTCCTACATATTTTTTATAATTAATAAAGTGGTGTGAAATAAAGAAACTGACAAAACATTTATTATCCTTTTATTACTTTGTTAGTGTCGATATTCTTAGTGCAATAATTTGCTCTTCATGCAGTAGACCTGACCATCATAATTTATCGATATCGACAACGTTGCGTACTAATATTATCGACATCAATAATGTTAAGTACTACATCCCTAATCCCTTTCGTGCCATTATGTTGGTACGACTTACTTCCGTATTGGACTTTTTAATGTGGTATGGCAAAGTAGCTAAACTCAATTGAGTTATCATGTCAAAATCCAATGACAATGTTACTGTCATCCAAAACTTGGTTCAAAGTCCCGTCTCTTAGAACGTAGTGGTTATATTCTCTTTGGTATGGAGTGTGTATTGGTGGCGCACATAAAGAGTACTATGAATATATAAAAATAGAGACGTCAGTCAAGGAAATGAATGCCGGGCGCCATCTAGCGTTTCGTCTCGACAACAGCGAAAGTGGGAGCTATGATCAAATCTGACAAGTGTCAGAACAAGTGACAAGTTTTCTATCTGTGCTTCTACCATGACGGACACATGCTATCTCTTACTTCCATTCTTTCTCTTTCTGTCATTCTGTCATTGTGGCATTTGGATGTTTACCATGGATATTGTAACTTCAGGAGAAAACATGTGTGTCAAACACAGACCACTTAACCTATAGACCCCGCTTACTAAGGCGCGCGCGTGAGCCAAGCTTAAGCATAAAAAGCACCAAGCAGCTACCACGCCCCCAAACATTCTTTTAGTACGCGGTCGACCGTTCACGAAGTAACATGCAATATTCAACTGCTTTCTTGGCTATAAAGTATACAAAATATGCCTTATTATATGGTGAAACTGTGTGGAAAGTGTAGCATGACATCTAGTCGTCAAAAGGATGACATTTCATTTCACAGGTAAGCAGGTTTTTTATTTTTACAACGAAAAAACAATAATAATTTAAAATTTCAATTTATAAAGTAAAAGTTTCTTAACGTGGCGACGCGTTGATGTCTTTCAACGGCTGTCTTTTTCTTTCGCTTACAATTTTGTGTAATTCCGTCTTTGTCGCACCATTGCAGTGTCTTAATTAGTGATGTGACTGATCGATTACTTACGTCACCGATATCCGTAAAACAATATCGAAGTGTTAATACCTAGCGTACAGAACGAACTTGTATTATTGAAATAAATACTACTAATACTGTATATATTTATGAGAGGTTTATTGTATTTGTAAATAATCGTTTGTTTTGGTTTTTAGTATATTGTTTTACAAAACTCTAATAGAGACATTTATTTCTATACATGCATTGAAGATGTTTAAAAGAAAATCGTCCGCTTTAGCCTAGTTGGTAGTGACTCTGCCTACGAAGCAAGAGGTCCTGGGTTCGAATCCCGGCAAGGGCATTTATTTGTGTGATGAGCACGAATATTTGTTCCTGAGTCATGGATGTTTTCTATGTATTTAAGTATGGGAACAAATATAATGACCACCAGAAAATACTGTGATACCCTCAAGCATTCTTACCAAAAAAATGTACTGAACACCAAAAAAAGAATTCTACCATTACAATGGTACTACCTGTTTTAGTAACGACTGCACAATTAAATTGTATTCAAAGATCAAATTTAGTAAATGATTACCAAATTTAGTAACTGAGCACCTAATCTTAGCGAAGAAATTATTACAATATGTCTACCTAAATAAGTCACTATGATTGCCATAAAATGTATGCATATTACCAAATAAAGTAGTACTTGCCGCTCAACTCCGTCGCCCCGCCCGCGCCGCGAATTTAGGGAATATGAAGAGGTATTAGTAAACATTTTCTAGTAACTTAAATGATTCCTTGTTTATAGCGATCGAAAGGTAAAAATAGCTACCAAAACTCGAATCAGCGTACCCCACTTCCACGTGGTCTTGTCTGTCTTACCCCTAGAGTGTATATAAAAGCCCGCGGAGACAGAAGCTTGCGAAGGAGGTCCTGAGCTGAGCGGGTGCACGAGGCCGAAGCGAAGCGAGTGGGGGGAGGTGGCGAGCGAAGCGAGTCGGCGACCTCCCGAGCGGAGCGTAGGTCGAGTGCGCACGTGAAACGAAGGGCCGACGAAGCAAGTTTCTGGCGGGAGCCCGGGCGGAGGGCGGGAGACTGAGTTAGTTTTGGGTTAGCAATGATTAGTTGGGAGACAATTTCTTTAATAGGATAGTAAGATGTTATAATTTGGTTATCAATTAACATAAAAATGGTGATTAAATCTTGGCCCTCATTAACTATTTTTGGGTTAGCAATGATTAGTTGGGACACATTTTCTTTAATAGGATAGTAAGATGTTATAATTTGGTTTTCATTTAACATAAAAATGGTGGTAACATTTTGGTGATCATTTACTATTTATGTGTTAGCAATGATTAATTAGGAGACATTTTCTTTAAATAGGATAGTAAGATGTTATTATTTAGGTTATCAATACTTATCATTTCACATTAAAATGGTGAAAAAAATTAGGTGCTCAGTTACTATTTTTGGTCGTCAAAAGTATTTTTTTTGTGTTCATATTTTACTATATCTGGTGGTCCGTTAAACATATGCCTTTAAGTATGTATTCATCTATATACTCGTAAGTATGTTTGTCGTCGTCTAGTACCCATAGTACAAGCTTTGCTTAGTTTGGGACTAGGTCAAGTTGTGTAAGATTGTCCCTTAATATTTATTTATTATTTTAAAATGGAAAAGTCGCGGATTCAAAAACCAATTTTGAATAATAATTAATAATAAGTTGCTTTTTTCTAGTAATAAAGGTGCAACAGATGATGCGATGATATTTTTAACGTTTTTCAGATTTCCAAAATGTTCTATACAAAACCAAATTTGGATAGACGCCACAAAACAGTCACAAAAATGGATTCCTGCCACAAGCAGCGTAATTTGTTCGCGGCACTTCAAACCGTGTTTCAAATACACGAATATCAACAGACGCTTGTTGTTCAAATCCGAAACCAATAAAATATGATAATCTCTTTAATGTTAAATTTCATTCCAATTAAAAATATTTACATTTATATTCTGTAGTATTATTTTCGAGTGTGTCCCATCACTAACCAAAATGGTGCGCGTCACGTGTGAATCGTGTGATTGCTCGTTGACCTTGAGCTAACCAATCACAGTTCACTTGTCGCCCCCCGCGCCCCGCCAATTTGGCATAATGAGATACTAGACAAAGTTTTATGAAGTGGAGTCTATAGGTTAAGTGGTCTGTGGTGTCAAACAACCAATGCTTTTCACTTTTGACGAATACATTTAAATGAAACACTTAATTATTTTCAAGTCCCGTCTCTTAGAACGTAGTGGTTATATTCTCTTTGGTATTCTATATACCCGATCTCTTCTTACTTTTGTACTTAACAACGAATAAGAAAGGGATAGAACTATGTTATCTGCCAGGTCTTCATACGTCATTGTCTCCGCTTTCTTACTCGCGTGATGTATCTCGCTCTCTCTCTCGCTCGAGATTTAGTGCAGGGAAATAAATTTTATTTACAAGTTATCGACATCGAAATTAACTGTTCATATATTCGTCATCTGCGCCATTCCTAAATTTCCTAAATAAATTGTATCTCCATACTATACAAAATTTTATTTACAGTATATACCACATTAAAACCAAACCACTAACCCTTAACTTAACTACCCAAGTCCTGTTTCTGAGACACAACTACCTACGTGAGGTGTAGACAGCTACTTGATTCGGACTTTACATAAATAATAATTAAAATTGTAATCAAGCCGTATTTAACAACCATAATAATAATCTGTATAGTTTTAGTTATTTATTAAAATAAACAATATAAAAGATAATGTGGTAGGTATACGGAAGTACTAAAATAAACCTCCAGCTCACTCACATATGTATTTCCAATCTCTGTCTCTCAAACTTACCAAACTCGCCTACATAAATAATTCACGTCGATAAGATATCGATGAATATGAACTTTAAAATGGTTACAACACTATAAGTTTCAACTTGACGTGGGGTATATACATTACATATTTTGTCAGCCCCAATTCATCAGAATCTGACTAATTGCGCAAATGAGTTGTCCTGCGGCGCTACCACGAACTTCAAAAGTCGGAGTTCGGGTATTTCCATCTCTATCGCACTCCCATACTCGAGTGACAGGGATGCATATATTACGAACTTCGACTTTCGAAGTTCATGGTAGCGCCGCTGACTAATTGCATGAAAATCACAATTTGGACCATGGAATTTCATCAAGTGTTTTTTTTTTCACAAATTTCATTCAAATAAATTTAAACGATAATTATAAAATATATACTACCTAAAGAATATTGTTTTAATATTTTACACAGTCATTTTTTCAATTTTTTTGAGCCGGTGTTTTGCAAATACAATTTCATTCAGTGTGGCCAGTTTACAGTAAGAAAGTGAAAATTGCCGCATTCAAACGGTCCTGCGAAGCGGACTGCAAGATTGTTACTAAGCGATGAGATAGAGCGAGACAGCACATCTATCATGAGAGGGCCGCGACATACTCTTGATTTTTGTGTGCTGCACGGCTATCACGCGACAGCGTGCAAGCTCTCTTGATTTTACTCGCACTATCCGTCTCTTTCCAAATTGGGGTAAAACCACATAATGTGGATACCCCATTACAGAGGTTATTATTTTACAGTACATATGGTGCTACTTTCCCGCACTAGTGCGGAAAGAGCACTTTTCGTGCATATGTCGAAACTTTAAAGAGCCATATGTACAGTAAAACGTTGTGCGATACACGTGCGATTAGGTAATTCGCAACTCGTGTCGATTTAAAACACTCCCTTCGGTCGTGTAACTAATTAAGAACGTTTCACACGGTGTGCAATTCTAAGGGCTCCTCTACAAAATAGGTCATCATGGCGCATAGTTTCTTACGAGTAGTGGCCCTTTGATATCCTTTTAGAGCGTGTTCACATTGTCCGATACAATATTCTCTTTGATATTCTGCAATATATTGACAATCCTGTGATACATGTAAATATGCATGAGATACGGATTGTGATATGGGTGGATCGCGTGATAATATTTACTGTGTAATGTACCGGACCGACGTTATCGGACAATGTGATCACGGCCTTACATTGATTCGATTTTCGTGGTAGCGCATCGAATTGAATCTATCTATCTATTCATAGTACTCTTTGTTGAAGAGTACCTCGCTCGGAGTGACATCACTATAATCAATACTATCATGCTATGGTATCTTAGAAGAAGGCTCTAAAAATTAATTTTGACGCCATCTAATTTGCTTTCCCTCAAACTAAATACTGATTCTCAAATGTTGTTCATAACACTCGCTAGATAGCAGTGTAAAGCATTCTTGTCAGTGTGGCTATATGAAAATATATTTTACTAATTTTACTATTACTATTTTTTTCTATATATTGTTTTTTAGGATCAAAACATTCATTTTATTATTTATTTCTCTAATAAGCTTCAACAACGGCTTTATAAAAACAAAATAATTAAAGTTCCCAAATATAAGTAGAATTAAGTAGTTATTATGGCAACAATTACAACCATTTTAAAATAATGGCCGCCATTGCCGTTTACCGGACATTACCGGTCAATCTCAATCTGAATTCGTCGGTCTATGCGTATGCGCTTGTCGTGTTTCGTTTAGATTTGTACGGCTATATTCAGTGCTTCTGTGTGTAATTAATGTTGAGTGCAGCTCCTTAGCGCCTCCATTAATTACTAACTACTTACGTTGTTAAAAACTTTAGTGGTGATTGCATTTGTGTTAAGTTCAGTGTTTCGGGTGTGAGGCTTTTCTCAATCAAATTAAACACCACGACTCTTCGTGATGCCACAACATAGACGATGTTGTGTACCTTCCTGCAACGTTACTGCATCGGACAGTAAGTTACATTATATGAAATTTACTAATAAGTATTTTACCTGGATCCATTCGATGGCTACCGGTAACCAGACTTAAAAGTTAAATCAGAATCCGAAAAGTACATGTAACAATAAACTTTCAGATATAACATTGCATTCCTTCCCAAATCCTTGTGATGTTACAAAACCACAGGAACTGGAAAGGTTTAGAACGTGGGTCATGAGGATTGGAGGTGACATAGTGGATATGACTGTCATCGACACTTCGAAGGCAGCGTCGTGTATTCCTCTAAGCAACTTAATCGAATAGCCATACCGACCCTTCATATACCAGGTAAGTTCTCCATATAATGCTTTGTTTATTCAATGTTGAAATATTTTTTTAATACTGAGCTACATAATTAAATTAGACCTAATATTATACTTTCCAACCCATAAAAAACTTGCCTAGAGATAAAGTGAGAAAAGTTTTCCCTGTTGGTTTTTATGACATTGAAAGATTAAACTTCATATTTTTTGCACTATACCTGAATACAATTATATTGATTTGAAATATAACATATAATTTGCACTATTTATGGTGCCCTCTTTGGGTGTGGCTGTTTTTATAGATGCATTATACCTGTGAATCTTTAGGAATTCCCTTTTTGCTAAAAAAACAATTTAACTTTGATGATGTCAAAGTACATTACCATAATAATAATAGTGTATAGGTAGTTAGTCAGAGAGGCTTTTCAGCTAGACGGTATAAAAGTACCTAGTATGGTCAGTTCGGGTAAATGTGCCACAGGGGAAAGTGCGCCCCCGGGGTAAGTGCTGATATCAATTTATATGACTGATTGATGAATGAGGCGCACTCTCCCCTGTGGCGCACTGTTTACCTGAACTGACTATACAGGGTGGAAAATTAAGTCGGGCCCTGGAGGGAAACTACCTTAAAACCTTAAGTTGGCTAATTTTACTTAAAGGACACATTCCTTTATTTTTTTAAAGAAACAAAACAGTATTCAAAGATTTTTGAAAACTCGCTTGCCTCACCCGGGACTCGAACCAACTAAAATAAAAAAAAAAACAAACATTCGCTATTTTATTACACTAATTGATAGGATTATTATTCAGGATAAAACTTTATGTAACAAACATTTGGTGTTACTCTCGTCTGTCGTACCAAGATATCCATGAAGAATACCTATTTAGTACAAACGTGACCCATGGACTTCTTTTTATAGGGTCATGTAAAAAATGATATTTATGAAACCTTTTATGAAGCCGTGCAAGAGCTAAGGGTTGCGGTAGAAAATGTTATGCAGTGAGATGTCTAAGAATATCTAGAATTGTATATAGTCTGTAGGAATAAAATAATTCCTTATTTGCAATGCAGAATGACTTTGTGAACACACATTATGAACTGTAAATTAAAAAGTGTTGCTTATATTTTGCCCCCAAAGAGGCTTGCATTAAGTGTTATTTATTCCACAAAAATATATTCTTTTCGTAGCAATGATAAATTTATTCTATGGCAGAGCATTTCATTATCATAATAAAATTTATTTTTTCTAAGAAACTAAGCACTACTGTCTTTTGGCTTTCTCAAACAGAATAATCGTCGTCCTTCTATAATAATAATAAATAATAAATTCTTTATTGCGACTATAAAAACATAGGTACATAATAGTTGAAGCCCCGGCTTTCAAAGTAGGTTTCCCTGTGTCTCAAAAGCCGGTTCCTTCCTTGATACAGGCATTATAATTTATAATAGTTACAACATTCATTTATACAAGACAGGTTATTTTTTTTTTTTTTTTTATAAATGTTAATCTTAGGTAGAATGCAACATGCATGTATGTGTGTGTGTGTGTGTGTGTGTGTATGTGTGTGTGTGTGTGTGTGTGTGCGCGCGTGTGTGTGTATCTGGGAACTATGAGCATTTGTATTAAGATATTATAGTAAGCAGTTCTTCTGACTCCATATACGTTATCGACTTCAGCCAGGAGTTAATTTTGTGTTTAAATTGAAAGTTACTTAATTTATTTATTTTACATATTTTAATTATTTTATTGTATAGGTGAGGAGCTAAGAAATTAAAATGTCTCTTTGCGCATGCGCTGTAGCAGCGTGGTACTGGATATCGTACTAGTCTTTTTTCACCAATTACTATGGTAGGAGCTATTACCTTATGGTATCTTCGAAGACTTTGAAATATGAAAAGTTTACGTACACTCAATACTTCGGCTAGATCAAAAAGGATTTTAGTAGGGTATCTATATGGGAGGTAGAACATAACCTTCAGAACTGCTCGCTGGGCGCGTTCTAGTTCAATGAGGTACGTTTTAGGGGCGCCACCCCATGAACAGATACAGTAAGACAGTACACTTTTGCAGAGTGCATCGTATGTCTGAATTAAGAGTTCACGATCTGCGACCTGTCGTAGGTTTTTAAAAACAAATATTAATTTGCGGATTCTGTTAGTTGTAGAAGATATATGAGGCTCCCATCGTAATCTGTCATCTATGACAACACCAAGATACTTGATCGTGTCTACTCACACACACACCGCAGTTACAGTCGTTTAATCCTATAATTCAGACATTGAATAATACCATTAATTACCTTTTTTCATTATGTATTTTTAAGATCCATATGATTTGCTACTAAAGTACAGTATGCAATGCAGCATGGTGTATTGTATTTATTGTAATACTAGCTTCTGCCCGCGACTCCGTCCGCGTGGAAATCGTTTATATCGTAACTCCATACAAACTTTCACCCCCCACTTCATCCCCTTGGGGGATGATTTCCGGGATAAAAACTATCCTATGTCCTTCCCCGGGATACAAACTATCTTCATACCAAATTTCATCTCAATCGGTTCAGCGGTTTAAGCGTGAAGAGGTAACAGACAGACAGACAGACAGACAGACAGACACACTTTCGCATTTATAATATTAGTATGGATTTAAAAATACTCTAAGTACACAAAAAACTTAATTTATGTTTTCAATTTACTCGGCGAGGAGGATGAGAGTGATGAGACTATGGAACACTTGTTGTGTGAATGTCATGCCCTTGCTGGACCTGGCTTACTTTGGTAACGGCTATCCGCACCAAAGGAATTCAAGGTGCTCCCGCTGAGCTGCATCATCCGCTATGTGGAAATGATGGAGCGAGCTTGGGAGTAGGCATAAAGGAGAGGGCAAATGCACAAAAGATCCCACTTGGTCGAAGTGCATCCGAAAGGGCCCTCATCTAGATAAGATAAGATACTTGGATTGAGTTATTTTATTACTGAAGGTTATAACTGTAAAAACTACGTCTTTTTCAAAGCAGCATAACTTGGAAACTAAAACAGGTTAATAATTTGCTGTTTTTATAACATATATTTTTCCTTTCGAACCTGACCACTTTTTTTATTTTCCATAGCTTTTACTGTAGAGCTCAGATATTTTTTTTTTCTTAAAAACTACATAGAACTTTTATGCTCCTTCATACATAGATGAGCAAAATTCGTCTTTTCCAAGAAAATTCATTGTGCTTTCCTTTTTATGCTAGTGCAGTGTCCCTTCCTTTATTCAGTTTTGATAACAAGAAACAATTGCAATACCTAATTTTGTCATTTATAAAATTTTATGCGAGCCCTATTCCTAGGCGGGAGCTGGGTCACCGGTTCAAATCGAGTGAAACGGAGAATTGCTGTTTGATTTTTTCCCCTTAATTTGAAACTGGAGATAGGATTGCTGCCTTATATTGTTTTATTAAGGTTTAAATTTTATTCACACTTATAGAGTGTGTAAGTGTATGTACAAGTATGTTAGATAGTTTGTTCGGGTTAAATTATATTTTTACCAACTTCCCAAGGTTCTATATAGCTAAAACTTGGTACACTTCAGTAATTGAGTATGACAATGCAATATTAAAGCTGGTATAAATAGTGATGGAGATGCCATATTTATTTATTTTATTTAGCTGCCTATAATTAAAAGCTTTTACCAAAGTTTTCATACTTGACAGAAACTTTTTACAGTACATGCAAATATTCTAAAGTCAAAGTCAAAAGTGTTTATTTGTTAAAAATAGGTATATCTGGTTACAGTGGGGTTAAGATAAACTGGTTTCACTGTTGTGCCTTTTGGCGTACAAAAACATTTTTACAATATTCATTCTATTAATTAGTACTACATTAATGGAAAAATAAAACCATTCAAAATAATTGAATATAACAATTTCAACTGTCAAAGTAATTTAAGATTTAGAAAATTAAAGGATAAAAATAAGTTTTTTTTATTAAATTTAGAATGTGTCACATGTCAAGAAATCTGTAATCGAATAGAAAAAATTGTCAATTAATTTTAAAAAATATTTTAAACTACAGTTAATGAGCAATAATCGACCAACTTAAAAAATGTACTCGGAAAAGCCAACTTGTGTACGATTCGGGCGACGCAACCGTAACGTAAAAGTTGGCACGCGCGTGTCGATGGTCGGAGATCTCAGCACGGCTAGCACGCGGCGGCGCGCGAGCTCTTTCGATTTGATCTCTGGCAAAAAGCCGACAACGCTGGGTGAGGCGTTCAGCCGAAGAAAACAACCATCCACATGGGCCGTGGCTCGCCGAACAACGTCTACACTGAGCGCACGCGTTCGGGCGAGCCGTGTACGGCCGAGCCGCTCGTCCGGTGTGGACACACCTATAATGACTAATATTACATGTTTGATAATATATAGATTGACAAATCGCACATGCGGCAGTTTTTCAGTTTACAAAAAAGTTGTCCATACAAAACATGTTTATTCTAACACGGTTTAGACGATAAGGTCATCAAAATGGGTGTCATAATAATGCGTTCTCGGTTGGAAAAAAAATCTAAGTCCGAAAAGTTATTATTCGGGGCCCTTTATCTCGGTAGTTTTCAAGTTTACAGAAAAGTTGCCGATACAAAACATGCTTAGTTTTACACGTTTTTAAGTTAGGCAACCTTTTTTGTGTCCGGGTTTTGCATAGGCAACCTAACACTTTATTAAATATTTCAACTCCACTAGGTGGCCTCTCTTCAAACCTGGCAACCTCATAGCAGTCCAGGCTGAGAGTAGGCAATCCCTGTTTTTATTGCTCCTTGAGTCATATTCTCTCAGATAATAATCTCTCTCAGACATAATGAATAACACATGAGGGTAATTGGATCCAAAAAAGTTACTTCCTAGTTTATCTTATTTAACTGCTTCGGTCCAGGATTTCGCTAGGCAACCCATGTGCGATTTACCAATCAATATATTATCTAACATGTAATATCACTAATATTAGTAATTATTAAATAAATTATAATACGGAACCCTAATCTGCGCGTGGCGCGACACGCACTTAGCCGGTTTATTTAACTTGCCTTGTTTTATTGGGTAGTCAGTAGAGGGAATAAGGGACTCTGAAACTGTTATTTGTGCGATTCTCTGTAGTAAAAAAATATATATTATTCAATCTACAGGTTCTAATCGTACAATACGCATTGGAATAAACTTTACAGTAAATATGGTGCTACTTTCCCGCACTAGTGCGGAAAAGAGCACTTTTCGTGTATATGTCGAAACTTTAAAGAGCCATATGTACAGTAAAACGTTGTACGATACGCGTGCGAATAGGTAATTCGCAACTCGTGTCGATTTAAAACACTCCCTACGGTTGTGTTTTAATTTATCACCACTCGTTACGAATTTCCTATTTTCGGCACTTGTATCGTAAATAACTATTATTGCATCAAAAACATTTTTCTACTGCCCTAGAAACAGCCTCTGGCAAAAACGTAGCAAAGTCAATATTGAATATTTATCATTTTCTTTATTGTGTGAATACTTTAAGACAACTGTAATTTTCACTGACAACAAAATACTTATTTTATAGTATACTTAAATAATCGCCATATGTTATGTATTGTAGAAATATCGGCCCTACATAGTATTCCAGTGAATTATTTATAATGCCCATTTGTTTTTTTTGGCTGCAAAACTTTTCACGAGGACAAGTTCCGGTGATTGGTGGCCTCAACGATGTGCCAATGCCAATACCTTCCACATCCAGAACATCTGAACCTGTCGCACATACTGGTTCAGCATGTGGTAAGGTGTTGCTTTGGAAATGAATCATTTATTTATTTATTTATTTATTGAAAAACAGGTTACATAACATTACAGTTTACACCAATGCGTCATGAACCGAACAATATTTATTTTGACGGCGAAACGGCGTGGCCCCGTTGTTCCGACATCTCGGGTGTTGGATTTGGTAGGTTGCCCCGGAACCGACGAAACACGACACCTTTCGGCCAGAAATCAGCACACGCGATGGTCTCCTGGAGCGGCCGCGGCACGCGCACTACAAACGAGCTGAAGTGCACGTAGTGGCGCGAATGCAACTGGAACACCCTCAGCGAGTAGCCGGATTTCTGGCGAACATACTGCGTCACTTCTTCAGCGGTGGCAGTGTGATGCAGGCGCGACACGTACAGCGCCTTGCTCGGTGTGGAGACCCGCAGACCACATAATTCATCACACCGCAGATCATAATTATTCCGATCATCCCACCACCATCCACATCAACATCTTTTTCTACTGTATGGATGATGTGCTTCTTCAACCATCTTTATCTTTATTTCACTGCTCAGTTATATCTACTATTTTACCTTAAGCGTAAATAACCTCATTTTTTACATTACTATTGGTCATTATCAAATAGCAGATGAGGGTATAAATTTCTTCAAGAGATCTTAGACCATACCAGTGGTTCAGGCATGCGGCTGTCAAACGGCGGTCGTGGGTTCGAATTCCGGCTCGTACCAATGAGTTCGGAACTTAGGTACGGAATATAATTTAATATTTATCGTTAGCTTTTCGGTGAGGGAAATAAATCGTGCGGAAACCTGCATACATCTGCTAAGAAAATCAAAGGTGTATGTGAAGTCCCTAAACCGCACTGGCCAGCGTGGGGACTACTGCCCGTACCCTCTCATCCATGAGAGGAGGTTTGTGCCCAGCAGTGGGACGTATATAGAGGATGATTTATTATAGATGAAGACCCCCCATAAAAGTTTTTTTAATATATTTGCCATGTACAGACAGCGATCAGTTACGATTTTATTATATGTATGTATTGATGATCTCCCAAATGTCATATTATCCAAACAGGCACAGGCACACATAAAATAGTGTATTGAATAAGAAATATCGAATATTCCCATACCATGAGTTAGGACTGCCAATGAATTATTTATAATTGGCTGTTTTTTTATATCAGGAGGGCAAAGGCTTTCACGAGGACAAGTTTCAGTGATTAGTGGCCTCAACGACGAGGCAATACCTTCCACATCCAGACCGTCTGAACCTGTAGCACATACTGGTTCAGCATGTGGTAATGTGTTGTTTTGAAAATGAATCACAATCATTTGAATCATTCTCCAGGAAACGAGACCTTAAACCATCTTGTGATAAAGTTCTTTTTCGACTTTATAGCTTATTAGTGCACCAAGTTACCTCTTCCCAGAGAATGAGACATTTGTACTTTATGACTTCTCAAAACCTATTTCACTAGGCCTACAGGACAGAGACCCTACCGCGAAACGAAAACGAATTTCGTTCGTGTATCAGCCTCTCTGTTGCACTTGCTGGTTCGAGCGACAGAGAGGGAGGGATTCGTTTTCACTTCGCGGTAGCCCCTCAGAATACCACCAAGAAAAAAGTTGTTGATTACCTAGGCGTTATTCAGAATTGAAACATTTTCATTTTCTTAGCACTATAAGGAAAAATGCGTTCAATATTAATTTGTCGAATATAATTTTTGACAAAAACTTTTTTTTTTTATGTAATGCTTCAAATTGGTCACAAATTCGAATATTTTGACCAACGCATTTACAGTCCGCGCCACATAAATTTGCGTCTCGACAGGTGTGCGACTTGAGGCTAATAGTCCAGGCAATGAACTGACAACTTGTATGGAAAAAATTACAATTTTGGAAATAATTTATAATAGCTTATTTTTTATGTATAACGGATATATTATCAATTAAATAGTTACCTAGCGACAAAATCCGACAAAATTTCAGACATCGAAAAAATGATAAGTTAACTGGCTTCTAAAAAGTCAGTAAAAATATTAATAAATGTTTTTGTCTTTATTTTGGTTCATTTACATTTGCTCTATAATATTCAAGATAAATCGTACAAAAAAAGATAATGCATGCTTCATTTAAATCTACATAATTACTTCCGGGTGGAAAGTTTGTCGGATTCTTGACTAAATCATCTTAGAATAACATTTTCAAATGAAATCAACAAAAAAAACGCTATTATAAATTAATGTATTTCAAAACCGTATTTTGCCTGGAGTATAACTTCACACTCTTTACAGACGCAAACTTCGGGTGGCTCGTATTGTAATTCGATGTACCTAGTTTCAACAAAAAGTGTTAGTAACTCATGTTCGAGTAGGACGTCTTATTACTCAGGGCTGTTATTCGCTACGCGCTAATGCGGCTCACCCCGCCCGTCACGAAACAAGACCTCTACCAACGCTCAGTTACTTGGTTATGGTTACTTAACTACGCATCGCGGTGTCAAGATAATATATGTGGGTGAGCTTCAGATTTGACGAAGTTGGGCGAACTTCCGCCCGTTCATATTCATTAACTACTTTGTTACACTGTGAAACTGTACTTTACTTTTGCTCCGAAATTTGCTCAAATCAGATCTCTGGAATCTACATAGTTCGATGAGTATTAATGTGAAACAGATGACCCGTGCTTAACTGTCGTTCTGCAATAACATTGCATGGCATTATAATATCGTCTTGGTGTAAATTTGAAGCATTACCCAAGGATTGAAAACTTGTACCTACTCATAAATTTTACTCCAATGTCAGTAATTTCGGTCCATACAATTTTGCATAGGTTGAAATTGTAGTTTTTAAGAAAGTTCTAAGTGTAAACAGAAAAGGTTTCGGTCAAAAAAAACATTTTGGTGTAAGCATTTATTGACAACTACTTTTCTGTATACCGTCATTTACTACTCGTTAAGACGATTCTAACGAGCCCTGACTCAACGGGGTTACGTCTGTTGACTCCTGAATTCCCATGGCCGGCCACCTTCTGTCTCCATCATCAGATCAGCTCGATGGTAACATAATATTAAATTGTCATCCAAACTAAGTATACTTAAACCCAAAATTTCAGCTCAATCGGTTAAAGATATCTGCTTAAAAATTGAGGTGCAAGGTTCCACCCGAACAAACATGTTACATAGGTACATTGAAAGTTAAATAAAAGCTATTTAATAGTATATTACGTACCTAGGGCGGTGAATTCGTGAATGGCTCAGATACAAAACAATACAATACAATACAAATACTCTTTATTGCACACCTCACACAAACAAAGCAGTTAAAAAGAGAAACAAGGATCGCAGGTGTTTGTGGCCCGAACCGAAGGTGAGGGCCATAAATATGCGATCTGGGGCTTTACGAATTACCGCCCGTGGTGAGTAAACAATTTTACGTCTTCACCTGGCCATAATGCAAGTTTTACCGTACGCGCAGCGTGCGGTATAACTCGGATTATGGCCAGGTGTGACGTAATAGTACATTGTTTACCGAGGGGCGTAAGTGGAATATTGCGAACAAGAGTATCAGAAGCCCGACGCCGAAAGCGGAGGGCTTTTGATGACTCGAGTTTGCAATATTTTTACGCCCGTGTTACAATGGTTTTATCACATTTGCGAGAAAACAAATACATTTTAGATGAAATGAATACAAATCGTAATAAAAACTGCAACATGTCAGTCGTCCATTTTGTTGAATTTGACGTGAGGCGCGTATGGCAAAGACCCTTCGGTATACAGCCACGATTTGAAAACACTTAGACACTAAATAACAACATATTAAATCTGTAAATAATTCAGTTGAACATCTTAAAGTAGTTTTTTTAAGTTTAAATTTATTTATAAATACGTTTTTAGACATCGTATTTGATATAAAACCTCTTTGCTTTGTAACTGCCGCAAGAGTGACAAATACAATTTAAGAAAAAAACCATTACGCCCGTGAGCGTAATACAGGCTATTACAGCTCTGCATGTCTGCGCATTATGAAGCCCTTTTCGAGCAAGTGTGATGAAAAAATGTTTATCTACTATTTAAAAATATAGTTGGGTATCCAGCTTAATATTTGTCTAGGTATAGCAATAGGTTAAGTAGAAGGCTATGAAACTAAATATACAATTGCAGCATAGCGTTTTTTAAGTATTTGTACGACGAAACAAGCATACGGCCTGCCTGGTAGTAAGTAGTCTCCGTCACCTGTGGACGCTCCGGACACTACGGAGACAAGAGAAATCACAACCGCGCTGCCGACCCTTTATTGATTTAAGAATTCGTCGTGGGAAAAGAATATATCGAAAATGTATATTAAAATTTCTACTACGCTCCTGAATGGAAGCGATTTCACATTCAGTCGCCGAAAGATAAAAGTTATAAGTTTCTATCCAAAATGTTTGGTGATGTTTTATTGCCGAAAATACTTTTTAGGGTCCCTTACCCAAAGGGTAAACGGGACCCTATTACTAAGACTCCGCTGTCCGTCCGTCTGTCACCAGGCTGTATCTCATGAAACGTGATAGTTAAGACAGTTGAAAATTTCACTGATGATGTATTTCTGTTGTCGCTATAACAACAAATACTAAAAAACAGAATAAAATAAATATTTAAGGGGGCTCCCATACAACAAACGTGTTTTTTTAGACAATGGTACAGAACCCTTCGTGCGCAAGACCGACTCGCACTTGGCCGGTTTTTTCATCTATGTTATATTTTGCAGCCGTAGACAGGGGATGCCAGTCGACCGATGAAACTGCTTTAGACTCTTGCTGGAATACAAATATAACTACTGACATAAGTTCTCAGCACATCGAGGTCCTCATCCTGCTTGAAAACCGAGGAGACACCAGGAGGTATATATAATATTTAACTATTTTTTTAATTGCGTATCTTCTTCTTAATTTAAGAGTTATCCTCTTGTCGGTGGAGTAATTGCGTATACTTAAGGAAATAAGTACTTTGTGTTATATACATACATCGGGGTTTTCTGAGCGGGAATGATTTGAGAAAGAGTAGAGATAAACAGATATGTTAGTCTAAGAAAATATCTTATTATGCCTAATGAATAACTACCTCTCTGTGAGTTGTATACAATCTGTGACAAAGTTTTATTTTAATTTCCGTAAAAGTCTTATAACTTATAAGGTAACAATTAAAATAACTTTAATTAATTACCTGCCCGAAATTGAATAGTTGACACGAATTTCAGAATAAACTATTAATATTTTTTCTATATTTGGGACAGTTAATCTACGGCGTCTTGCTGTAAATATCCATTTCAAGGAGCTAAATGATCTTTCCACGTCGACAGTTGTAATAGGTGCATATTTAAATTTTTTGTAGGAATCAATTGATGCACGAAAAGTTTGAGATTGAAGTTCTATTTCTTTGCCTTGTACCAACTCATTTATAATTTTTAGTGTGCTATAGCCAGAATTCTTCTTTAACACTAGGGCTCGCGGTCGTGCCCGAGTTTCGTGTACCCGTAGCCGGGTCCCCGTTTCTGTGTTAAACGGAAACGGTTTTATGGGCCGTTCGGAACGTGTAATTAGGAACCGTATAATTAAGACCCGGGATCCCGGGAACACGTATCTTAATTTCACGCGGTTCCGACCCGTTTCCACCATGTAGTGGCGATCTGAGACGTTGCCTTTAAAAGCTACGATAAAGATCATGGCTCGTACTTTACAAATTTCGTTTTTTTACTCTCAAACCTATTGGATATCATAATAAGTATTGGTAATGTCAAAAATAATTTAATGCCTCTATAAAATTAAACTGTATAGTGTCCAATTTAAAATTCCTTGTAAATAAATAAAATATACTTAATGGAATATATACACAAAAAAAGGAAAAAAAGGCAATCGGGTGAATAAAATAAAAATCAGTTTTTAAATGAGTAAAAATGGTTTATGATAATAGGTTATACATTATAAAATCAACTCGAAAATACAATATTTTTAATATACTATTAAGTTAACGTCTTTGCTTAACCTAACATCATAATGTCGGTAGATTTTCAATTATTATCTAACTTGCTCTAGTAGCAGGTAATCTAATAAAACCCTTTTCGCTGGCAAGCACGAACAAAAAAAACAAAGGAGAATTAGGACTTTAGTAATCGCTTCCATTTTTTGTTGGAATTTCGACTTTATCGCAAATGCATGGAACTTAATATTTCTTGGAATTCAAAGACTTGTTTATCAATACTTTTTTAAACTTTCGGGTTGATCAAAAAAAAATGCAAGACACTTACAATACTCAATGATAATTTAGTGTACATCTAGAATTTATTGAACTACTAGATTCTGCCCGCGACTCCGTCTGCGTGGAACTCGTTTATATCGCAGCTCCATACAAACTTTTACCCCCCATTTCACCCCCTTAGGGGATGATTACGGGGATAAAAACTATCCTATGTTACTCTCCATCCCTTCAACTATCTCCACTTAAAAAATCACGTCATTCGTCCGTTTTGCCGTGAAAGACGGACAAACAAACACATACACTTTCGCATTTATAATATTAGTATGGATATGGATATCAACTATGTACAACGTATACATTTTTAAATAAAGGAAAAATTTAATGCTCTGAGCCGGATTCGAACCCGCGACCACAGGCATTCATTTTTCCTTTATTTCAAATTTTATAATTTCGTTAGCAGCGTAACTGCTTAATACAAAATTAATGTACTACGTATGTTTGAAACATGTGTGGCAGTTATTTAGTAAATTACAATAGCCACTGTAATTTTACCGTTAACCCATTCAGCGCCACTCACGACACGTTGTCGTGGCCGCGGAGCGCGCGCTAGACGCCGGTCACGACAACTTAACACTTTCGCAACCAAGAACCCGCCTAGTGGGCGCTCCGTAACTTTGGTCAGATGCCGGACAGCCCGCTAGGCGGGATGCGCTATGTGTAACTATAGATGGCTTCAGTGCCAAAGAGCCCGCCTAGCGGGCGCACATCACCACGACGCACAGGGTTGACGCCAACATAAAAGATTTTTGTTATTTAATGTTAGGGGAATATTTTTACCAAATACGGTGCCAGATTTTATTAGTTTCACTCACTATTACCTATCGATAAAAGTTTAGAATATAATTAATCGCAAAACCGAATTGAGAATATATTAGGTAGGTACCACAAGAGACAAAACATTGGTATTTTACTGCCTTATGGTAGATATTTCCAATAATAATTGCATACCACAAATTCATCCTAAATTCTTCCGCATTAAATAAATCCATCTTTTAAATCAGTTCAGTGTCCAGTAATTCACGCACACTGCACAGGGCAGTCAGAGTTCCAAGTAACAACAAGAATCCAATCGCATCCCAACCCAATGCACTAATTCCAATTAGCTAAAAAATACCACGGTTCATCAAACTGCCCTCAAGCCTACAGTCGGCTACCTGGAACGATAGAACAATACGACTCTAATCTTATTGTTATATCCTTTTGGGTGTTAAAATGAGACTGCAACGGTTAACACCACGAGTAATTCAGTAGGTAAGAACCCGGCTTATCGCCGATAAAACCACCTGCGGCTTTTACTTGAATAAGTATTACGTGATATAATTATACCGTAAGTATTTACAAAGTTTGTACGCGAACAACATGAAAAAGTGACAATATAATAATGTTTGATCATAAAAATGACTTGGCACAGCCCTGCACCCACCTCGTGCGTGGGTCGCCGGTAGGTACTTATAGTAAAAAGTGCGCCCGCCTAGTAGGCGCTCGGCGTGAAGTATTGCGTTGCACATTATGTGGACCAAAGAACTCGCCTAGTGGGAGCTTATATATTTCTTGGGTTTCTGGGGTACATTCAAGTTTTAGGTCTGGTTGCGAAAGTAATGACCAACAATTAACAAAATCTTTATAAATAACGACCGACTGAGTGGCGAACTATAATCTTACTAAAGACTCATCAGAAATTTAAAAATAATTTGGACATATCTTACTAGCTCTAGTACCTACATACCAGGTAATGTCATAAAACCCTTTACCCCGGTACGCACGAACAAGAAAAAACAAAGGAGACAAACATAGGTAAAAGCTTTCATTTATTTGTTGAAATTTCGACTTTATCGCAAATACATTAAACTTAATATAGCTTGGGACTTCAACGACTTGTTTAAAAAAAAATGCAAGGCACTGATAATGCCTATCCAAAGGCTAATTTTGTGTACATTCTGTTACTGCTAATTATTTTTACCTTGTTGAACTACATCAACTATGTACGTTTCAAACTAAATCTTGCCGTTAATAATGAAAAAAAACCCTTAAATGACACAAATACATTTTTCAATAAGGCAATTTTACTCTACGAGTTTGCAAGTAATAAGAGTATATTATCAATTATCATTATCATAAATCATTTTTACTTCAACTCAAACCGGCGCGGACGGGTCGAGTTGCCTTGCCCGTTACCTGAGCGGAGCCGAGATGAGAAACGTTTCTTGGAAACGGGACGGGACGGGACGGAACGGGACGTTTCTTGGAAACGGGACGGGACGGGACGGGACGGGACGGATCTTGGCGGGTTCGTGTAATTCGGGTTCTTAGTACCGCCGGGCTTAAGGATACGTGTACACGGTTCGGCGTTTTACACGTATACCGCGAGCCCTATTTAACACCAACTTCAGTTTATCATAAATCTGTTTTCCTTTTACGCTCATGTTTAATTTGGAAACATCTCTATAGGTTTCATGAACTATTTTTAAACTATCGCTGATGGACAGCTTCGCATCCTGTAGTTTTTTAATAGCATTTGGGATAGTCATCAAATGATTTGCTATGAAATTTAAGTCGCTTTTTATATTTGCATTTCCAAACGCTCTTTTTGCCTTTCTAATACTCTGGGCTTCGGTGGGACTGAATGTATTTAGAACACGTTTCACTTCATCGTAATGTTTGCTGTAATACGTTGCAGCTTCTATCCAGGTTCCCCACCGAATAATTGTTGGTCGAGGTGGTAAAGGCACTCCGGGGAGCATTTCTTTAAACTTTTGTATTCTTTTAGAAGATTTCAAAAATGTCTTCTTAACATTTGCGATTAAATCATTCACATCTGGATAAAGTTTTCTTACTAGTTCAGCCACTCTATTTAAACCATGAGCCAAACATGTGACGTGCAAAAGATTGGGAAAAATACATTTTAAATTTCTTCCAGCCTTTAGCATGTAGCCCACACCGTCAGTTAAAAGTAAAAGTACTTTATTGTGATTATTATGGTTAGCACCCCATAATTCATCAAGAGCACTTGTGACCGTATTGGATATTGATACATTGTTCGTGCTGTCTAACCGTTTACTGGATATCAAGTGTTGAGTGCCAATGTGATCATCACGTAATGCTCCCACTATTACGTTAGCTATTTGACGACCATAATCATCCGTGGTTTCGTCAACACTCACATATATATATTCATTTTTTAGCTCGCTCCGTATTTTATTCATTTTTTCATCGTAAGCTTTATTTAAATATTCCCGTCGCAGTTGACATTCCGAAGGAACTTTTGCAGTTTTTCCAAATTTACCGGTAACACAATTTTCGATAAAATCTTTAAATATCGGATTGTTTACCTGCGTCCATGGTATATTACAGCCCACAACAAATTTCAAGAGCTCACTATTGAAATCATATTTCATACCTGTATGTTTATTAGATGCGACATGTCGCGTTACACTAGATTTCGTTTGAGCGAAGCTCACATTGCACTTGGTGCAAAATAATAAAGAATCTCGAACCTCTATCTCTGGATTATTTTCTATCCACGAACGCATAAACTCGTAACGAGTTTTTTTTCTCGGAGGCATATTTGTGTTGACTGATTATTTACAGTTTTTTAAAATACAATTGCATATAAGTTTATCTACTAGACAAGCAAGGGTAACGGTTGACAATAGGTGTCTAATACAATGTCAATCTTGACGCTCGATATCTATGAAGCATTTTCTTATAAATGAATAGACTTAACTGAAGAGGTTGATAATGAATGACCAATATAAAATATGTACCTATATGTATGATTAATCTTTATTTATTTTTCAATCAATTATTCATTCGGTAGAAACCTACTAGGGTACGATCTGTTTTTAAGTAAATACCTACTCTTTGGCTAATGTCAAACGTTCCCGCTCCGAAAACCCCGATGTATGGTTATATATGTATTTAAACTCATTACTAAAATAGTAGTCTTGTCTAGAATCTAAAACCATTCTGCCTTCTACCGATTTGTATAACTGCGCGCAGCCCCGCACTACACGTTGTAAGTATAGAAAAATAAGGAATTTACGTTTCGGTCGTGGCCACGTGGTTTTGGTACATGTTTAGTTATTATACGATTTATTTTATTGAAACATAATTTTATTTTATACATACAATGTTCAATTCTAACAAGCCTTAATACGATGATGGTTTTGCTGGTTTGTAATTTAAACATCATTGTGAAAATTTGATGGGTCAATATCCATAACGGTTTACGTTATGAATTTAATCATTAACGGCCGTATTCATAAACGTCCTATAAGCCTGATTTAACTAAAATGGCGTTAAAATTCGTTTGTCCTTATCTGTCACTTTGACATTTGTGTTCGTAAGAAAGGGACAAAGCACATTTTATTTAGCAGAGGCACTTTAAGTTTTATGAATAAGGGGGTTAGAAACTACCCAATATGGGTGTAGACTCGAAAATTATTATTACTCCAAAAGAGAGAAGGCAAAAAATATGCCTAGTGACGAAAATCCCATTCAGATATCTACGAACCGTTTTAATATTGCTTGTTAGAGAGAGAGAAAACAAAACAGTGTGTGACGTCACAATATGCGAGTCTGCCGCAGAGCGAGCCGCGCGCGCGGCGGGCCGCGTCGGCGGCGGCGCCGAACACGATGGGGCACGGCACGTTGCCGTCTATTAGTGACGTCACAAACTACAAGAGTCATCGTTTCATATGAAGTTGCGTTTTGCGAAAAAGGGACAGAAGGGGTATGTTCTGTCCCTTTTTCGCAAAACGCAACTTCATATGAAACGATGACTTATAGTTTGTGACGTCTTAAAACTTAGGACACATATAACTTCGTGATTTTTTAACCTCTTGCGTTGATTTTTTCTCCATTTGACTACATTTTTAATCCTTTTTCGAGAAAATATGACATTATTGATTATTTAATTTAGTGTCTACACCCTTATTATAAGCAACATCGCTGGACACTGTAAAACAAATGAAATATTATGTTTTCCAGGCAGGCAATGTCAGCTCGTCGCTCGCTCGCACAGCATCGCACTTCCTCCTGGACACACAACTGGCTAATTCTCTCAACACGTCGAGGTCGCTGCGAAAACCGAGAATACGCCATTCAACAACATCCATTTTGATTGAAGCCAACACCACTAACTAACTAGCCATAGTTGGCGCTTTCCTTATAATGCACGATGTAATTCACGGAATATTACGTTTTTTTGAAGTGAAAACTTCTTTAGCGGCGCTGAGCACTTTTTGGATGGGGAAAAATTGTTAAATACGCGACAGAGTTTTGTGACGTCAGATGTGAAGGAGGTCACTTTTTGCTGCTAGCCGATTCGACTGCATTCAAAACTGAACGCTATTCGTAAGAATATAAAGCCGTTAAACACTTTTTGCAATAGCATATTCTGCAAATAAATTTGTAACTTTAACCAACGCGTCCTTCACCGTTTTGCTATTGAGAAAATTCGAATAGTTCGAATTTGGGCGTTATTCCTAAATAGATAAAGCTTAGAAAAATATTTACCAACGGCAAAAACAAATTGATATTGTGGTCGCCACCGCCGTCTGCTGTTCTTGCAAATTCGAATAGTTCGAATTTAGACGTTATTCCTAAAGAGATAAAGCTTTGAAAATTATTTGGCAATGGCAAAAACAAATTGGTATCGTGTTTGCCGAGCCGGCGACCCGTCGCACCCAACGCGCCCGCGGCCCGTCCGCCTAAATAATTGATAATTGTTTATAAATTTGCCTCAAATTCATTTGTAGGGTGACACCGTAAGATGTCACGTGACCTGATCGAAAAACTGTTACAATGTTATTGAGCACTATTGAGTTTGTGCAACCCGGTCTTTTTTTTGTTGAATTTTGTCCGTGATGGTATATTATTAAGGTTTTTTATTTTTTATTGATGTCTAACCATGAATAACCCTACTGTAAATTAAATACTAAACTACTCGTCTCACTTACCTCTGTCTCACACAAAAGGCACACGAAACGGCACGCCCAACTCATCCCCACGTTATGACTTTATTAAACTAGAATAAATGGGGCGCCTAGCAGATTGAATCATGATATCTTTGTTCTTATCTGTTATAGGTTGACGCGAGAGTACCTTTCCCTTTATAATGTTCTATGCCATCGAAGCTGCTTTAGCGTTTACTGTTGTTTTTTTAGAGAACCAATGAGTGTCGTATTCAACCCCAGTAAGTTACAAATATTAAAGTATAGGCCCCTGGAAAAAGCCTCCGCTAACAAAATGACTTTGGTCCCTAAGGCCTGAATCACACGGGCGCGGCCTGCGGTGGGGGTCAATAGTAAATATGACAGCTAGACAAGTTTACTATTGAACCAGGCCAGGCCCCGCCAGTCTGTGAGACGCCTCACAATTTATTTTTTCGAGTATATTAGATTTTAAATCCTTACTAATATTATAAATGCGAAAGTGTCTGTGTGTGTTTGTTTGTCCTTCTTTCACGTCGCAACGGAGCGTCGTATTAATGTGATTTTTTGTATGGAGATAGTTTAGAGGCTGGAGAGTGACATAGGCTACTTTCTCCAGCGCGAAAACATCTAATTCCCAAGGGAAAATTACAATATGTTACATTTTCCTATAACCACGCGGGCGAAGCCGCGGGCATCAGCTAGTTTATATATAAATCAGGGCACAACTGTCTGTAGAATATTACAACCTAGTGAGAGAGGTAGGGGACAGCGGAATGTCACCTTGCTCATATTTGGAGCCACCCAACTGGGGAAGTACAGTCAGAATCATATAGCTAGTAGCAGCCAAAAAACCCAAATACTAATACACTTCAGGTAATAAAGACGTGTTGCGATATATTTGAATATTTGTCAACTTTGGGTGCTTCTAACTATATGATGCTGACTGTACCTACCTCTTCCTTACCCCACTACTTGCTTTGTAGGTATGTGGTATTTATTGTGTTGGTGGTGAGGTGAGTGAGGTCGCCAGAGCTCCTGCCCGAGGATAGTGTGTTGGGATTAAGAGTGTTATTGAATAAGTATTTAGTTTTTAAGTTATGTTGTGTGTCCTCTTTAGCATACCAAGTTGTACAATATCTAAATTGCTATATGTAACATGTACAATTATGTAAATAAATAAAAGAGTGAGGGACTCTCATTTGTCTCTAAAACTCAATGAATCCTCTACTTGATTAAGTGTCGGCAACGCGTTTGTTTCTTCTGGAGTCGCAATGAATCGCCCATAGGCTACGGTGTTTGCTTACCATCATGCAGACCGCATGATTATTTGCCACCTTTGTAGTGTAAACAAAATATTATTTTGTATCGCAACAGCACCACCGTCTCGAAGGTGGCCCTTAAAATACCTGGCGGGGCATATAAAGCTAATTACAATAGTGAATATAATGTAACATTATTTTATCTCTATTTATAATTTGATGAATGAATATCCTAGATAATTGTAATGGTACGTAGCAACATTTCAAATATCAACACAAGCCAATTCGAAATAATGTATACTGTATGCCTACTGACGTGGCTAAAAAGTAAATAGCTACGTTTATTTTGTTAGTAATATTGAATACATCCATAAACATGCTCCTGTGGCCCGTTTCACGAAGCTACAAGTTACAATTTTACAAGTCTAAACTATCAACATTGGTTGAAAAAGTCACTACAAGCGTTTCTCGAAACTACTTTTCTACAAATTGTAAAACTCAAGGTACAATTGTAAATTTTGAACCACAGACATTTTTTATTATTTTATTGTTTGAAATTGCTTAAATCGTACTAACGTTTCTCCAAGATTTTGTTAAATTGTCAACTTGTATTGGTCACATTGTAAAAAAAACTACCTAGCTTCTGAGCTAAGTAAACTTGTAAATTGTTCTGTTCTGTTCTGTAAATACATTTTATTCGAGCAAAATGTGGCATTCGTGGGACTCTACTGATGACGAAGATAATGATGCGGCTTCTAGTAGCTTCCGCCAGCGGTTACCAACAATTTTCCGGACCAGAATGAGTACTGGGTTCCGAACCTCTGTTTATGAATTCAACGAAGGTTTTTTTTTGCAAAATTATTCAAGTTTTCACTTCTACCGGCACTCCCGGAGTGCAACCCGGTCTTTTTTTTTTTGCTTTCTATACCTTACGGTGTGTACAGTCGCCATCAGATATATCGTAGCGAGCGGCCAAAGTGATCACAAATATCTGAACACGTCTCTATTGCCGAGGCATTAGACGTGTTCAGATATTTGTAAGGGACCTTGGCCGCTACGATATATCTGATGGCGACTGTACTTATATCTAGTACTATCAAGTACTATTTTATAATAATAGAGAAATGGCAGTCTCGGGTTATGTTTATGTTCCGGCGAACATAAATAAACTACACAATAATAGTTTTCTTCTTTTGAAAACTTTATAATTATAAAAGTCACGTACATAGAAAATAATAAACAAACGTCAAAAACATGTCAAAACATCAACAAGTTTTTTTTTAAATATGGACGTGACAGATACTTGTTAAATCGAGATGTCATTTACTTGTAATCGAGAAAATCGTACAATTTTATTATTCTACCATGGAAGGCCACCATCGAAAAACACTTGTACTTGTAAATTGTAACTTTATGTTCTTGTTACTTGTTCGATTGTAGTTTGTAACTTGTAGCTTCGTGACACGGGCCACTGACATTATATTAGTAAAATATAAAACCGTGTATTGTCAATTGTGTATTCGCCAGTTTTATTGGCATGGCAAATTATACTTGTATATGTTTTTGTTTTCAGAACCGTGCCAGGGCACGAGGTCTGTTAAAGATTTCAAGCAATGATATGTAACCCAAAGGTAGTAGTCGTTCCGGGGATAACGCTCTACTACACACAAAATTACAAATAAACATACTCTTTATTATGTTAGTGTAGATGTCGGCGGCAGATCGTTAAATACGCCAGATCACGAAATTCCTAGGCATATCGTGAAACGGCGCCATTTCATGATATGCCTAAAAGTCGGCTAGGCTTATCACGATGTGCCTGATAAACAATACGGCAGATCGATTAGAGCAACGCATTCGTCGATATTCCTAGCTCTATACCGGGCACATCGTAAAATAGTTTCTTTCTTGGCCACTGGTGGCGCTGCACATGCGATGGCGGCCGTTTTTGTTGGGGGCTAAAAATCAGGGCGGACAAAAATGGTTTGTCATAAGCGAACTCTGTCTTAGGTCGGTTAGGTTAGGGTTCACTTGTGTCCCTCAGACCAGAAATAGATACCCCGCGCAGCGGGGTGGCGTCGACTCGCTGGAGATTATCAGTCCGCACTTCTTATTTTTTTTAATTTACCTAATTCAATTTTGGACACCCTACTTACGTATAACGGTGAGTATTGAACGATACGCCGGCGTTTCATGATATGCCTAGGAATTTCATGATCAGCCTAAACGTCACTGGCTTGGCCAAATCATGAAATGCCGGCGTTTCATGACATTCCTAGGAAGTTCATGATCTGCCTAAACGTCACTAGGCAAATCGTTAAATGGTGATATTTGAATGATATGGCGGATGTCCTTTAGCCAAATAATGAAATGGCGGCGTTTCACGATATGCCTAGGAATTTCGTGATTCTGCCGGATTTTACGATCGGCCGCCGACATAGATAAGGTGAAGAACAAAAACGTGGTAATCTTAACCCAGTAACCCAGTTTCAAGGATAATACAATAACCCAGTAATATTCATAAAAGTAATTGTTTCTTTAACTGAATTTGCGAAACAAGCTAGTCAAGGAGCGTTTTGCAAAAAACGAGCTGGTTCCTGTTTAGTAAATAATGCAATCTGACAAGTTTTACTTAACATTTGCACAATTTAGGACAAATTGCTAGTCAAATTGTACCTACATTTCTACAAATTGCAAATGTTTGTCATTGGCTTCATTTTTGTGAGTAATTTTAGATTGTAACATTTACAAAGCGAAGCTTAGGGGCCCGTTTCACAATGCTACAAGTTACAAATTACAAGCGGAGGTCTCTTTTCAATACCTTTTGATAGAAAAAGACTTCCGCTTGTAACTTGGAAGCAGTAAGTAAGTAAACATTTATTTGTGATACCTACACAGGTTGCATAATAGATGATAATAGTAGTTATGTATGAACTTAAGTGGCAAAAGTCTGCTCGCATTCAACAAAAAAAAACTTATCTCCCATATTTGAAAACATAACAAGATTGTAAATTAAGATAGGCTCAACTTAATTTGGAGACTTGTGAATATTATATATAAAAAAATACAACCTTTATTACTTCTCATAAATTTAGTTTGATTACAGAACTACCTGTCCCCATAAATATTCCCGTTTTCGGCGCGGAGTTTTTTCCCGCCGAAAATCAAATATTTAAAAATCATGAGCCACGAACGAACCGGGTGCTATATGTATATATATTGGCTTATGCATATGTATATGGTGAAATTAGTAATACGGCAAGCAAACTAGATGGCAGCACTAGTTGTGACAGTTGACGGCTTGAAGTTGCCGATCTATCTCAGTATATTACACTCTTATCTATGAATACTATCAAATCAATAGAACTGTGAGTGACTATAATTTGCTGTGCCAAAAAAACGCGAGTGTTAGTTGAAGTGATATTCATAAATAAATAGCTATTTTGTTACTATAACAATGAATAGACGTGAAGCAGAATACCCGGTAGAGTTAGAATCTCAATTTATAATGAGATTACCACTAGAACCAGCCAAAGCCCTCCATGAGATTTTAAAATTAGGAGATAATTTAAAAAACAGACTGTCTATTCAAATGGAGAACGATATGAGATATGGTGAAGTGCGCTTTGATCATTGGCTGCTGCATGCCAAGATCGTGGACTTGCCTACTGTAATAGAATCTCTAAAAACCGTCGACAGAAAGAGCGTTTACAAAACTGCTGACATTTGTCAATTGATGATTTGCAAAGAGGAATTAGACCCTGTGCCCACCGAGGAAGAGACATCTAAAAAGAAAAAAGATCCTTTTAAAGTAGATAAGAAATATCTTCATCCCCATGGCATCACTCCTCCCACCAAAAACATACGAAAGAGGCGTTTCCGGAAAACTTTGCGCAAGAAGTGCATGGAAGCTCCCGAAATTGAGAAAGAAGTGAAAAGACTTCTGCGAGCTGACAATGAAGCTGTTAGTGTTACATGGGAAGTAATCCAAGAGGAAGATGAAAGTAAACATGAACCCAGCACATCAAGTAAAGCTGACAAAGCCAAGGCCAAGAAGGAACAGAACATCAAACTGGATTTGCAAGAAAACTCTTCATCAAAGGTAGAGGACATATTTGGAGGGGCTGTTAGTGATAGTGACGCTGAAGATGACAATGTGAATGTGGATGTTGATGACAGACTTTCATCATATGATGACCATTATTCCGACACTAACTCTGTTTATGGTACAAGTGATTTGAAGGGAAGTAATCTAGCTACTCAATTTAAATCTGAAATGTTCTCATCTCGTGGAATGCTAAATCCATCAGAGCCACAAGCTTCATCAAGTCACCAGATGGATACACTAATGATGGGTGGCCATGAACAATTTTCAGTAGATGACTTCCTCCAGCAGCCAGACAAGGGGGCTGTGAGTTACAAACTGCAGCAGATCAGCGCGGAACTGGAGGAGCTGAAGCAACGTCGGCAGCGCACCCAGCATGAAATAGCTGGTCTAGAGAACATGACCCTTCGGCAGCGCTTCCAGGAGGTCCTGCAGACTCTGAACCAAGACATTATGTATAAAGAACTGGAATACCAAAACGTACAGGCGCAAAAATAAATTACGAAATAATTTACAATTGACTTTGACAAAAGCTATATTATTATGTCAAAGTATTTAGAGTTAATAACGCATTTAATATTCAATGTAATGTAGTGGTTGCTTTTGAATGTAATAGTAATAAAATGTTCAACATTGCTGAATATAATTAATAATTAATTACACATGTTTTTCATTCTTTAATCCAAGGTGCTAATGCATTAAACAATCTCAAAACTATTTTGAAGGTAAGGTGGACGTAGTTACGCGAAAACGTTCCAATCCACAGCGATCCCATTTTGAGATAAACGCAATTTTGTGTTTTAGCGGTACACTTTTTCCCTTTAATTATTTCAGGCAAATACTATTGGTTTTACTGTGGAATGCCAAACTGGTTATTGAATGATATGCATATTTTTTGTAAATACATAATACAAGGGGCATATAAATAGGTAAAACGAGTTTGAAACGTTTTTGCTGAATTTAATTTTGTATGAACCTTGTTAAATAGCAATTATGCATAAACGTTCCAAAACGAATTATTTTATAAATATATCTAAAATAGATTTAATACTTATGTAAAATAATAAATAACAATGAGGAACTTACAAAAACAACAAAAAAAAATTTGAAAAGGTATTACAAAAAAAATAGGACGTGATCTTTTGAGCTTAGAACCTATGCCAAAAATTAGCTGATATGGTTCCAAAAGTTATAAAAAACTTATATTAAACATTCAATCATCATCGTATTCTATGATCTCGAAGTCCGGAACTCCACCAAACCCATCAACATCATCAGTAGCTTCTTCAGAACTTTGAAGCGTTCTATAAAATTGAAGGCAATCCTCAGGTGTGTAATAGAAACCGCACTCAAGCACCATCAACGCGTATGATACACCTGAAGAATACATCAATATTATTAAAACCTGTAAAAAAGTTAAACCTCTTCAAGTTTACAGAATGACAAAGACTGATTTTTTTAGTACAACTAAACTGGTAAAGAAGATTATCAATAGGAAGAAGTTTACAGACTCATCTAAAGTTAGTTGGCTACATACAAAAGAAATTAAGTTGGATAAAGATAAAATGTTTTCTATTTTTATGCGGTCTACGATGGAAGACGATTTCAATGAGTTGAAAATTGATAAAAGAATAAAGCGAGAACTGCAATACATAAAAGAATCTGATTTTTGTTTATTGTGGCCTAATGGCAAACCGATTGCTCCAGCGAAATTAGTGGACTTACAATCCATGTACCACTACATACCTGAGGATTGCCTTCAATTTTATAGAACGCTTCAAAGTTCTGAAGAAGCTACTGATGATGTTGATGGGTTTGGTGGAGTTCCGGACTTCGAGATCATAGAATACGATGATAATTGAATGTTTAATATGAGTTTTTGATAACTTTTGGAACCATATCTGCTAATTTTTGGCATAGGTTCTAAGCTCAAAAGATCACGTCCTATTTTTTTTGTAATACATTTTCATTTTTTTGGTTTTGTATGTTCCTCATTTTTATTTATTATTTTACATATAACATTTATTTTAGATATATTTATAAAATAAGTAATACACTTAAATTCGTTTTGGAACGATTATGCATAATTGCTATACAAAATTAAATTTAGCAAAAACGTTTCAAACTCGTTTTACCTATTTATATGCCCCTTGTATTATGTATTTACAAAAAATAATATATGCATATCATTCAATAACCAGTTTGGCATTCCACAGTAAAACCAATAGTATTTGCCTGAAATAATTACAGGGAAAAAGTGTACCGCTAAAACACAAAATTGCGTTTATCTCAAAATGGGGTCGCTGTGGATTGGAACGTTTTCGCGTAACTACGTCCAAATATACCATAGCTATTATTTTGGTAAAAAATATTCTTTTGTCGAACATATTTAATAGCAAAAATGGATCAAGTATATGTGGCGTTTATAGCAAAAAATTAGAAAATAATATATTATAATAAAACGTTCCAAATCATTTAGAACAGTCTTCGCAGCTTAAAAAAACAGTATGGATTAATCTAAAAGGTTTCAAATTACATGGCCCATTTTTGCAGTGATAAAAAATGTATAAAGATTTTGCAAAAACGTTCCAACCCACATGGATCATTTAAGAAACAATTAAATGTGCGTTTTATGAATTTAGTATAATGTTCCAAGACAAGTGGAACATTATAACGATATGTTATTCTATTAAGAGTTTTTAACAATATGTTTCAGTATGCATGTGGGTCTGGCCGTCAAAACTTGTACCTTAACGCACTGGAACATGTAACACACATAACACACTAACACACTGGAAAGTAGCAGAAATTTCTAAAGAGGAGTTTACATGTCGGTTTTTATTTTTATTGATTAGATTGTACCTACTTTGTTTAATGTACACACAGATGTAGGAACTGGACGCTGGTACTTATGCGAATAAAACATCGTAAAATTAATCTAGTTTGATTTATTTCCAACCATGACGCAAACGACATACAAATAAATGAAAAAAATATCAAAATGTGATTGATTATCAAAGCAATGTCGAGAATTAACAAAAACACAAGTAAGCTTCTTCGAAACTAGATCTTAGTAATGAGTTTATGACACGTCTAAGAAGCTTGATACTCGAATGATACAAACTGACTAAATTTATCAAAATATAGATAAATATTTAGTCAACAAATAGGTAACACAAGGGTAATAAAACTTAAATTATTGTTCTTAATATTGCACTAGAGCAATAAAACTAATCAAACAATATTTTTACCAGTATATTTTGTGGCATCAGAAAAAAGCAAGGCGATTCGTATGATTGATTAAATACTATTGAAAGTCGAGAACAGTTAAAAAATAAAATACAAAACTAACTGAACGTTTTTGGAATGTTCTGAACGTTATATGTCTCATTGGAAAAACATATTTTGATTTTAGATATAACAATAAAACAAACTAGAAAAACATTCGCAACTTGCTTTAAGCTTAACTTAAGCTAAAACTTGTCGAAAATAGATAAGTAACAAAAGAATCGCTATAAAATGAATCTTTTATATTGCACTACGGCAAAACTAAACAACAATATTATTTTCTAACCTAATTGAAGAACATTACTTTTATCTAGATACTTATTCAACTCAAATTCAGTTTTGGACTTGTCTTCCTCGTTTTTCTTCTTTTTTTGATTTCTCCATTCTTGTCGTAGACTTTTTTTTCTTCTTCGTTACATTCCGATATCTTTTTTATATTATTTCTCATTCTTTCTGCGTTTTTTCTTTTAGACTCAGCGTATTTTTCTGGGTGTAAAGTTTTCAGCCTTTCCCGGTACTTTTTTTGCCGCTCAGCTGTTCTGGATGGCGCCAACTAGCTATAAATGAATATAAAATATTACTTTATAATGTCATGTCGTCGGCACACTGTGGATCGAAAATGGCCTCTCCATAGAATTAGGGACTTAATTTTATAAGTGCCTATTTTTTAAATTGAAATCGAGTCTTCTCGTGATAATTAGGTAAAAAAAATATTATGGGTAAATTTGGTTAGAAAACCGCCGAGTAATATTTTTTACGAAAATTTTGTATGGAGCGTAAATGAAAAAAACGGAACATCTCAGAAAGTGCACAATTTCCCGTAATATCCTTCGGCACAAATTTAAAACCAATTATTTATGATTTTTCGGCGTACTCAAAATTTCCCGGCCAGGTGCCCTTTTTTTTAATCGAAAACGTTTTATATGGGGAAAACTAGGTTTTTAGTAAGTATTGAAGTTTGCAAGACACGTTTTATCATGGAATAAAATTAAATAATGGCTCTAGATCTAGATGAAATGCATTTACAAAAATAAGTTCATGGGAATAATTACATAACTCACTTTTTGGCCCTTTATCTCCTGCCCCCCTAATGAGCACATTTAGTGCTTATTAAGTGTATGATTCAAAGTAAAAAAATACTAAATTACTCTCAATGCCAACTCAATAGAAATAATTAAGAGTCATTTAGTAAATTTTTACTTTGAATCATTCACTTAATGAGCACTAAATGTGCTCATTAGGGGACAGGGAGATAAAGGGCCAAAAAGTGAGATAGGTATGTAATTATTCCCGTGAACTCATTTTTATCCATGCATCTCATCTAAAGCCATTATTTAATTTTATTCCATGATTAATTCAATTCAATTCAATTCATTTTCAATTCATTTATTTACTCAGATAACAAGATCCAGTTTTTGTTAGTAACAATTATCCTTAAAAAGAGACTATGTTATGTTAGTAGTTAGAATACCAAATTATTTTTAATTAGCGTAAGTCATTAGACGTGTCTTGCAAACTTAAATACCTACAAAAAAACCTAGTTTTCTCCATATAAAACGTTTTCGATTTAAAAAAAAAAGAGTGCACCTGGCCGGGAAATTTTGAGTACGCCGAAAAATCATAAATAATCGGTATTAAATTTGCGCTGCAGGATGTTACGGGAAATTGTGTACTTTCTGAGATATTCCGTTTCTTCATATACACTCCATACAAAATTTTCGTAAAAAAATATTGAAAAAAAGAAAAATATATTACTCGGCGGTTTTCTAGCCACATTTACCCATTTTCTTTTTTTTACCTAATTATCACGAGAAGACTCGATTTCAATTTAAAAAATAGGCACTTTGAAAAACAAAGTCCCTAATTCTATGGAGAGACCATTTTCGATCCACAGTGCGGCAGAAAAAAAAACCCCTTAAGCGAAATTATAGGCAAAATTGAGTTACATATAGGTATCATTGAAATGCATCGCTGTTATTTCGAAGATATTTTTTATCATAACGTGCAATACTACTAGTTTTGTCACATAAAGTAATAATTATTTTTAAAAAAAAACTGCAATTCAAAAAAAAGCGAGCTACTTAGCCATCATATAATGTATATTATATATGCTACGCGAATAATGTTTTTTCATATTATCAAAAGACACCCGAGATTTACACTAGCCCTATTTTTTAGGGATAAAACCCCTACCCCTACCCTTACCCTTATACCCTTATACCCTTATTACCCTTTGTCAGAAACAAACAGAAACAGACATAAAATTTATTTTCAAAGATTAAGTATGTACATCAGTGGTATATGAGCACTGATGTACATAATACACAATAGGCAGTTTATTCTGCGGTTATTTCCCGGGTTTCCATCTACTTCTATACTATACTTCAACCGGTCGGTCAAATAATAATAAGATTTTATTTCTCGACACCTATCCCTCCTGATACTCTCTATTTTAGCTTTTTATATTGCACGCATGCATATAAACGAACCCTTATCTGGATTCCAGTGTGTTATAATAGAAAAAAGCGTATCACACATAACGAACGGCATAACACACGCAACGAACGGCACAACGCACGTAACGCACAACGTAACGCACATAACGCACATAAATGAACACACTAGAAATACACACTGGAAGAAAACACAAATTGGTTTATCGCCGCCATTTTGGATGCTACACTTGTAATGATTCTTTGTTTCATAGAATATTGTCTATATTTTCGAATAGAACAACGGTAAAACATAATATTTACACTTACCTTGACAAAATGTCCTTCTGAAGTATTTCTTGTTCCAATATTCGTTTTATTTCACTATTAAAAGCAATAAATTCCACCGATAAATGCACCCATAACTTAATGTGCGACATTTGACAAAATACCTACGGTGTTGTTCTAGCAAATAAATACGACACGGTGTTACCATCCCAGGAAGGAAAAAAATCTAACGATGAAAACTTAAGTGTGTTACATGTGGAGAATTGTGTGGACTTATGTATTGAAACATATTTTTATATATCTGAATATTAAATTGTGTAAATGTTTGTTTCATTGGTTTCAAGATATTTAATCATAGAATACGTTGTGATTCATTTCATATCAAAAATCGTTTCCGTCAATTTTTTAAAATTATTTTCATGTAAAGGGGAGGGTAACTATGCACGATTTTCTGACTACCTACCTAACTTTTAATCAGATTGTTGCCGCAATTACGATCATTTACTAGAGTTTAATTATTTCAACACATTAAAGTACTATGCGAGATTGAAGTATTCGATAGTTTCATAGTATATCAATGACCATTTTTTTTTAAGAAATTTTAGTATAGGGCTTCATTTAAAAAGTACAAGTTTTGACGGCCATACCCATGTAATGTTTTTACTTTATTTTGAGTACACGTCCTTGGCATAATGGTGGGTTGGAACATTTGGGTCAAACTTTATTGATGAAACTAACCTAAAAATACTAGCATCTTTGTGTGCACATGATGTAATATGTCAAAAATAGTACCCTGGTTATGGTAACTCATTTTCGAGTGACTTGTGGGTTGGAACGTTTTCGCGTAACTACGTCCAGAGGGGCTACCGCGAAACGAAAACGAATTTCGTTCGTGTATCTCCGTCTCTATCGCACTTGCCAATTCGAGCGACAGAGAAGGAGATACACAAACGAAGTTCGTTTTCACTTCGCGGTAGCCCCTCAGGTGTCAACTTTTCTTTGCCTTTCTCGAGAGACAAGGAATGCAAGGATTACCTGCCTACTCTATAGCTATACATAGGTGCCCCAAAAGTCACGCAAGATTTGAACAGCTTTTTACAACCTGCACAATGGAGGAAAAATTTTGTCATTTTCACAAAACTGACAGACTTAATTTTTGTTTAACGACTAGCTAAATGGGTGGGTACACGAATTAAAAAAAATGCTCGTGTATGTGATTTTGAGCGTTATTTTGCTTAGCTACTTCTGATGCTGACTGTACGCCATGTACGCTTTATGTCAAATCAAAACTGCTGGTCAGTCACACGCCACTTGATCGGAACATCTTATCCGAAGCTGAACCTTAACAATAGTCACTTAAGGTTGAGATTGTCTGTACAACTTTGAAGAAAACGGGCAGGTCTTGAACTATATTAACATGAAAATAAACCTTATGTCCAGGTAGATTGGGTTTATTATTCATCCTACAGACCCTGCTTTCGGTTGCTAGGGAACATGATATTTACAAACATTGGGTTTGTGATTTTTTCCTGAGTAACTCTCAACCAAATAATTATGTTATCAATACCCGAAATAGCTTCTCAGATCGTTAACAAAGCGTTAGCGGAAAGTAACGATGATTGTTCGAGAACGATTTTTCTTGCCGGAAGTAAATTTGTGGTGAGTAGGTATAAAATAGGCATGATGCCTCATGTTCAAATTTGATAACGTAGTGATGCTAAATGGATAGTAAACCATCAAATTATCCTAATAAAGTATAAATTATTAAATATAATTAAAATCATAAAAAGATAATGCCTATATGAACCTTGAAAGTGAAGAAAAATTATGTTTTTTTTTATTGTCCATAGTAAATTTAAAGCTGCCAATAGAATCTTTACGCTTTTATAGAAACAAAATTCTAAGACAACTATGTACTTAAACGCAGTATTTCGCGACCGAAACAACAATTCACCGGCTTTTCCATAAAACGATACAACTACTTTGTACAATTGTGACGTCATACTTATGTGTCTATCAGTATGAAGTGTTTTGCGTCAATCTTTGTCTCAAATTTTTGGGTAAGTATATATGTTCTTTAATTGTAGTTGCTCCCATACAAACATTTGTTCCTCTCCAAAAACTGGTTCCAATGACATCATAAAAAATCCCTGTGTTTTCTACCACGAAGCAAGATTATGGCCTAGCAATTCGTCACAACATCTTGCGACCTACGTGTCGGAAGCACGGCGGCCAGCCAAATCAAGGTCACTCCATACTAGATTTTTGGTGACCTTGCTTGGCAGTCCTGCCGATTTCCCCCGTGTAGCGTCTCCTTCCTTAGGTCTCATATCTAAGGTTGTCACTTAGCAACTTTACCGAGTCTTTGAAAAGGTATCAAGAAGTATAAACGAACGAACAAAGTTAGCCCCTCAGCGGGGCTACCGCGAAAACGAACTTCGTTCGTGTCGTGTATCTCTGTCTTTGTCGCTCGAACTAGCAAGTGCGACAGAGAGGGAGATCACGAAGGGTAGGTAGGGCTCTAGGGCTGGTCCCGTACCACAAGGGTCTCTGACTACTTCGCACCACCAAGGACCATACACCAAATGACAGGATTTGAATGAAACGGCAAAAGCTGATCTTGGGTGCTGTCTTCGGGAAGGTGGAGGTACTAGTCCGCTTCCTCCCCAGTTTCGTTTCCGAACACAACTAAACTCCTAATAAACTTCTCAAACGAGGTAGATCCGAAATGATCAGACAATCAGGTTTCAAGTCGTCTCTAGCTCAAAAAAAAAGTTTCCCCATACAAACTTTGCACCCCTATTTAACCCCCTTAGGGGAGATATTTCCAAATATCCCTTCTTATCCCTAGCCCACGTTATAAAAGTGTGCAAAAATCAACTCTCTAACCATTGATTTAGTATATACAACTAGATACACAATCAGCCGAAAAAAATGGCCGTCCAAAAGAACCGGCCGATCGCATCGGCAGGCTCTCTCGCGTTTAGTGTTTCAACCGTGAGACTTGTTGGTTGTCAGTTATGTAAAGTTCATCCGTTCCGTCCACGCTGTAAATGTAATAAGGTATATCTTAAAAAAATAAATTAAAAAAATAAATAAAGGGAAAATGTAATGCTCCGAGCCGGATTCGAACCGGCGACCACAGGCATACAAATACAAGGCCCGTCGCTACTGAGCTATCGGAACAATCTGTCTCGGCCAGTAAATCTTTACCTATGGTGCAGGGTGTGCGTTGCACACGGGCCCAGCGGTCCTAGGGGGCGCCGAGCCGTAGGTACTTTGTAGGTAACCATTCCATTTTGACCGCGCGCTTACTAGGGGCCGCTAGAGTAATGTTTGCACACGGGCGCTACATGGTCTAGACTCTAGAGACACAGGTTCCTTCTTACAACGCCTTAGCGAGGCGTGTAGCGACATTTACCTAGAAGACAGCACGGCTATCACGTCACGCGACGGCGCGCGGCGCGCGAGCTCTCGTTTGTTCTCGCACTATCCGTCTCTTTCTTATTAACACGTTCGGTGGCGGTACCCAAATTATGGTATGTACTCGAATGACAGTACATTTCTCCATACAATATGAAAGTACGGCTGTAGCAGTTCTGATTATTTACATAGTTGTTTTTTCTCTACCCAGGTGCGGTAACGGTTATAACCGCACTACGGGAAGACCCGTACTGGCAAATATAATTAAAGTTTAATCATAGCCTACGTCACTACGGTTATCACCGTAACTATAATTTGTACGGCTTTTCTTGTTGTGACCCATCGAAACTTGAAAGTACACGCTACTGCACTCGCCGGCAACAATACGCGACACTGACTTGTTCATTACATGTTGTGACCCCCCGCTATCATCAGAATAGGTATTATCCAAGGATATGTTAGCAGCTGGTGACATTCCAATAGACTGGCTGGTATTACTGTCGTCGGAACTGAATATTTCGTCATAGTTAGGTCTGTAGTCTTCGTCTGAACTGAAATCACCATCGACGCTAAGCGGTTCGTGTTCTGGAGAAGATTCGGGGATAGACACTTCTTCTAGCAGCAACCTGAGTACCTCGTCCTTTTTCTCTATTCATCTAAAAATCTCAGTAAAATACACTTGTGGCGTATAAAAAACGAATATTCAATAATAAATGAGTCTAAAATCAGTGAAATCTCAATTGCTGCATTCAATAAAACAAAGAACTCGCAAGCAAAAAATTCGTAAACTATACTTACTTTGCATAACAATGCGTAATTGCGTAGCATTGCTACGTCCGTCGTGAGCCACGCGGAGCGAAGCACTGGCGCGGGTTCCGAACAGATTCTCATACAACGACATCGGCAAGTGCCGTACTGCGCGCGTGTGTACGCGTTTGCATCTGTGTGAGTCAGGGTCAAACTCGAGTTTGAGAATTACACTTAGTTTCGGCGGTAATCTCATCGTTGTTGTACCCCACATGACAGTAAAAATTTGCTACGTAGCAATGGTATGGATTTTGGCCTGGAAGGACCGTACTGTCTTTTAGGCAATCGCGAATAAATACTGTGATAGCCGTACTGTCATATAGCGTGGTACACATTTTACGGTGATAGCCGTTACCGCCGCCGAACGTGTTAAAAAACTTAGAAAGAGAGGTATAGTGCGAGAAAAATCGAGAGAGCTGGCGCGCCTTCTTGTTATGGCTTGCTTAGGGTTTTACTTTTACTCAAAATATTCAAATCCGGCTGGGAGCATTAAATTTTGTTTTTTTTTTTTCCTTTATAAATGTCATTAGCAGCGTTACTGCTTACCTGATACAAATTTAATTCAAGGTATAAGTATATTTTTTAAACTTTCAGGGAAAATCTACGATGCTCCATTCGTTTCTCGAGAAAAACGAAGTACCTCGAGAAACGTTCGTTCTCGAGTATTCATTCGGCCGGAAGTCAATGAACAAGCAAAGCATAGACAAGACGATATGCCACGTTTGGGAATACGGCGGCAAACTCGATGTTCTGAAAAACACGCTGGCATCAGTACCTGTATGCGGGAAATTCTACTGCTGTGTCATGGTGGATCTCAGTAAAATAAAGAATATCTGGAACGTTTTGGAGACTTGTATTACATCGATAAAAGATACTTATAATGATACCGGGATTGTGCCGGAGCTGATAATAATTGGCGGGAAATACGATATCTTCAAAAATTACGGTAAATTGTTATTTATTTATTTATTGTTCCACAATTATACAATTCTTATGGTTAAAACAATTTAAGGCACCGCCAAACTGCATAACAGTTCCCTGCAATTTGTTCCTTTCCTTATGGCTTTTTACCTACTCCTTGCAGTTAATAACATTAATTTACCAATTTTGATGTAGGTAATGATTTTTCGCACGCCATGGTAATTAGAGACTCCTATAGACTGTTTTAGGGGGCCTAATGCGACTCTATTTTCAGATAACGAAATTAAAAAGGTAATTTGTACAACAGTGCGAAGTGTTTCGCTAGCATGCGACGCGCACTTACTATTCTACTCGTCCAAGGAGCCTCAGTTAGTGAAGAGAGCCAAGGACATGCTCTTCAGCATAGGGTTTGGAAACGGCTTTCACCTCAAAGAGAAAAATACGAATTTAGCCAAACCCTTAGTTATACCGAAGGGATCTGATTCTTGGGAGAGCATTGGTGTGGCACAGTCTACTATGGATAAGGTAAATTTATTAATATTTATGATCGAACTCGGGTAGTTATAGGATGAGGATTTCCATCAAGTAACTTGACTTGACCTATCGGCTTGGACCGGATACGATTCCCTGTTGTGTGCAGTTTTTCTGAACTCTAACATCGACCTAACAGTGGCAAGGAGACACCGGATTCTGGATTCCAACAGTCTACGACTTGCCTATTGTAAGCCAGTTGATTTCTTGAAGAACAAGCATAAACAGTCCAAAACACTGTTACCGGACTACGGAGAAGTCACCATCAGCCACTCCAGCCGACTCCCAGCATCTCCTGATGATGCCTCGTAGAGGCGAAGTAAACACGTGTCGAGGTTTTTTCATTATTGAAAGAAAGAAAGACAGATACATTTATTCGTGACAAACACAAGGCAATTTACATACATTAACATAAAGTTGCGTAATTTGCCACGAAATGGTGGCAACTCAGTGTAATGCTGGCGGAGCCAGCGCTGGTCTTCCGTTGCGACCATTTGGTGATGCCACGGCACAGTGACGAAACGTACACATACATAATATAAAATGGAAACAAATATAATGACCACCAGAAAATACTTTGATACCCTCAAGCTTTCTTACCAAAAAAATGTACTGAACACCAAAAAAAGAATTCTACCATTACAATGGTACTACCTGTTTTAGTAACGACTGCACAATTAAATTGTATTCAAAGATCAAATTTAGTAAATGATTACCAAATTTAGTAACTGAGCACCTAATCTTAGCGAAGAAATTATTACAATATGTCTACCTAAATAAGTCACCATGATTGCCATAAAATGTATGCATATTACCAAATAAAGTAGTACTTGCCGCTCAACTCCGTCGCCCCGCCCGCGCCGCGAATTTAGGGAATATGAAGAGGTATCAGGTTAGTAAACAATTTCTAGTAACTTAAATGATTCCTTGTTTATAGCGATCGAAAGGTAAAAATAGCTACCAAAACCCGAATCAGCGTACCCCACTTCCACGTGGTCTTGTCTGTCTTACCCCTAGAGTGTATATAAAAGCCCGCGGAGACAGAAGCTTGCGAAGGAGGTCCTGAGCTGAGCGCACGTGAAACGAAGGGCCGACGAAGCAAGTTTCTGGCGGGAGCCCGGGCGGAGGGCGGGAGACTGAGTTAGTTTTGGGTTAGCAATGATTAGTTGGGAGACATTTTCTTTAATAGGATAGTAAGATGTTATAATTTGGTTATCAATTAACATAAAAATGGTGATTAAATCTTGGCCCTCATTAACTATTTTTGGGTTAGCAATGATTAGTTGGGACACATTTTCTTTAATAGGATAGTAAGATGTTATAATTTGGTTTTCATTTAACATAAAAATGGTGGTAACATTTTGGTGATCATTTACTATTTATGTGTTAGCAATGATTAATTAGGAGACATTTTCTTTAAATAGGATAGTAAGATGTTATTATTTAGGTTATCATTTCACATTAAAATGGTGAAAAAAATTAGGTGCTCAGTTACTATTTTTGGTCGTCAAAAGTATTTTTTTTGTGTTCATATTTTACTATATCAGGTCCGTTAAACATATGCCATATAAAATCACTAGAAATACAGAGGATAAAAAGATAAAAGGAACCAAATTTAAACTAAAAAATTACACAATTGGTGGTGGTTTGCTGTAATTATTTGCAGGTGGGCGCATTAAACGCATGCAAAATACGCAAATCGTTGCATCTCATCTTCGCTGATAGACTAGCACGATTTTTAGTGGAATATCAAAGGAATATTGTTCTCGTAACATAACATGGACTTCCGCAAAGTAACGCCTGATTCAATAAATTACGGAAAAGTACCTAACTGAAAAATACGTTTTTTTTATTATACAAAAGTTAGCCAATGTCACCCGGAGCATAATTTAATTTCGAATCGATTGGCATCTCATTTATGTATTAAAATCGGGTCAGTAGGTATCTTAAATGCTACGGGAACATATGTAAATTATATAGATTGCTATGTTTGTACCTACATAATAGACTGCTAAAACACATCCCTTTCCTTTCGGCTCCGCCGTAGTCGGACAAAAAGTAATATTCAGAGCAATGGCGCGTAGTTGCAGTGTCCAAGAAGCATCTGGATGGCTGGCGGTATTTGAGCTCCCGAAGTGTTGTGGAACCGCCCTGTGCTACCCGAACTGAGCTAACTTGAAAAAAAAAAAAATTGTCGCTAGGCAGCCGATTGGAACAGCGGCAGCGGTTGCCTGAAAGTGGTACGCTGTTTATCGAATCGAATACTAGGCGACAATTATTTTTTTCACCCCCCCCCCCCCCCCCCTCCAATTTCCGCCCCAGTCCAAGTTGGCTCAGTTTGGGTTGCACAGGAGGTTCCACAACGCTTCGGGAGCTCAAATACCGCGAGCCATCTGGTTGCCTCTCCGACACTGAAACTATACGCTTCATTGTTTTATCTAGTAACCTAACCTAATGCAAATTATCTCCGGCTTGCCTTCGCCTCGGAGAAGTTTGACGCCACGCCATCGGTACATCGTGGTCATACATTCCACAGATCAAAGCACGCCACCTATCCAGGATAGCCCCGGAGCCCGATGTTGCAGGCGTGGCGGCCGCGAGGCCGGGAATTACACACCCCGAGCCAGTGCTGGATACTCTTGCCTCCGCCAAGTATGAAGAACTACGCAATATGGACAGCTTTGATTTTGGGATCGGCGATTATTTGCAAGCTTTGTATTAAACCTGTATTTAACTATGAATATTATGATTTACGATAATTAGGTACCTAACCAGTCAGTATTTTAGAAGAAGGAATCAAATATTGTACGAAAGTTCCAAAATAGTTGTATAAGTAATATGCATGGGCGGAGCTAGAAAAAAGGTTAAATATTATTTAAAGGTAAAAAAGCTAGTGCCTATCACTTGCCTATGACAAAACTTGGGATTAGGCGTCAAAGCGAACCCCGGGCTCCTTTAGGGCACAACCGGGAATAACGCTAGGAGGATGATGCTGTAATAAAATAAAAGTCACCCATTGTAACATATTTTAAATAATTTATTTATCAACCAGATCCGACTCCTGCCACACTGTCCCGCTTCCGGTTCCGCCTGTTATTCACTGTTATTCAGATACCGTACTGACTAGGTACCTACTTCGAATCTTCATAACAAAGCGGGCCACTGTGAATTTGACCGCCGATGGTGCACCATCGGCGGTCAAATTCACAGTGCGCTTTGTTATGAAGATTCGAATTTGTAATCGGCAAGTATGTACATGAAATCGAGGGGTCAAATTATATTAGTCCCGAGCTCACAGTACAATGTTGAGCTATGCGATACGCCAGTCCCATTGTCACCACAAAGTTTCCCATTAGTATCGTGAAGTCAGACAGCGCAGCGCGCGGTGCGTACCGTACCTAGTACCTACGTAGCATAATGGCGCGAGGCCGGCGCGATGCGCGCGTGCTCTGTGTGACCGCCCGCATCACGCGCTGATCAAACCCCGCTACCACTCTTTATTATACTGTGCCGCTACCGTCCCGCTGGCAGTCTGTTCGAGGCTTAAGTGTTCAGATCCAGTTTTAACCATCTCAACCATCTATCATCTCAGCCGCCGTCAACACAAGTGTCCAGTTAGCTAGTTTAATTTGTTTTAGCAGCCATTGCAACCATCACCACCTACCTACCTACTACAGTAGTAGGATTTCAAATGCTTTTGCGCGCACGCATCCGCGCGTCCAATGTTCGCAGTGCGTGTCGCGCGGGCACGTTCTCAGAGTTGGTGGCCAGGCTCACCTGCAGACATCGGCGCGCCAGCACCAGGTCACCTGTGGACTGTTAAATAATATGGAAGACCAGGGGCCCATTGCATAACATTTACGACTTATAATACAAGCGGAAGTCTCTTTCTAATGCGAGGAGTTGAAAAGAGGTTTCCGCTTGTAATATAAGTTACAAGTTGTTATGCAATAGCCCCCTGCTCCACACAACGGGCCATCATGACTCACCACAGACAGACACCACACCACAGACCCATACACCATACCGCCCCCCTAGCACACTAGGTTTTATGTCCGACATAAAGCATTTGTCCCTCTTGCTAAGGCCAGAATGGGACGAATGCTTTATGTCCGACATAAAACCTAGTGTGCTAGGGGGGCAGGTCGCAGTGATGCGGTGGAATGAAATGCCAATATGATTTATCTGAGATTAAACGTGTAATTGACTGATTATTAATATTAACGACTGGAAGGCTAGTTAAAATCGTGTTTTTAACGAAGCGTACCTAGAATCTACATACCTAGGTGTACCTATGTAGATTGCATGAAATTCTTTTTTTGTCTAGGTAGTTTAGGTAATTACTGGACAGAATCATATGATATTTTCCAAACACTTAAGTACCTAATATTCCGCAATGGAATATCATCCTCAAGGTTATAGCTAAAGCTTAAGAAGGAACTGAAATAAATTTTACCAATGCCACGTGAGCCAAGTTGAACCAAATATTGGAGCGTGTTTCTGGATTTGTAGAGAAATACAGAGCTTGTCTAAAACAAGGTAGCGTGAGGTCCCATTGGTTGCAGTACAGGCAGCAGAGGGCGAGGTTGTTGTATATTTCTGCTCCTGGTTGATTAGTCGCCAACAGTCGCCTGAAATATAATTAAATCAGCCAATCTGTCATCCCACCTGGTATGGCATGCCGCCATCTGGAATAGTTACCATGGTAAGGTAACTGATGCGATTACGCAGTCATCGCACACGGTGATTTTGGAAGTTAGGACCAAACAGTCGTAGCACCCCACCCTCCCTTCCTTTATCCGCTGTGCTGTCAGTCGTTTTGGAATATTACATATTTAATGTAATCAAAAAAGGCACATGTATGCGAGAATGCTGCATAATGTAAAACTGAAGCAATACAGAGGGCCTACCACGAAACGAAAACGAACTTCGTTCATGTATCTCCCTCTCTGTCGCACTTGCTAGTTCGAGCGACGAAGACACGAACGAAGTTCGTTTTTGTTTCGCGGTAGCCCCACAGCACAGTAGACTTTACTGTAGCAAATAAGCCCCTGTGGGATGGAAAGGATCCGCTCGAAATCGGAGCGATAGTTAATGGTGTGGTTAATATACATGTAAGTATACTAATGTAAATTGTAACCTGTAATAGCGTAGAGCAATTTCAGGCTGATCGTTGTAAAAGTTAAACATCGCAATATTGGCCACAGCCTCCATGTTAGTTGGATCTTCGAGCGCCACCATACGATATTCCTTCACTGCTAACGCCGAGTTTCCCATCTGGTCGTGAATTCTCGCTTGCTCCAGCAGAAGAGGCGTGTACTCATGGAACACAGTCAACCCCTGTTTACAGACCTCCAAAGCCGACAACGGCTGGTTCAGTCCCACATACATTGCGATCAGACGCAGGTAAATAGATATGTGTTTGTTCAGTTTCAACGCCTGCCGTAAATGGTCTTCAGTGTTTCGGAACATTCCTAGAGTATAGTAGCATCGGGCTAACGAGAAATGCCACCACCAGTCAGTTGTGTCTTCGGCTTTTTGGGCTTGGAATGCAATTTCTATTGCCTGGAAATAAAAAGATATTTAGTAAAAAACCTAGTAGATATAGGCATTATAAGGCCATAAGTGAAAAAGCATAAAACTGCCGTTCACTCATTCATGGTCATGGTCATCATCATCACCATCATCATCATCATCATCATTATCATCATCATCATCAGCAGCAGCAGCAGCACCAGCAGCCTACAGACGTCCCACTGCATTGGGCATACGCCTCATGGATGAGAGGGATGACTTTCCATTTTTAGTGTCCTATATCGGTGTGTGTGTGCGTGCGTGTGTGTGGGGGTGTGTGTGTGTGTGTATCAGCCGAAAGACGTCCACTGCGGGACATAGGCCTCCCCCAACGAGTGCCAAAGTGACCGGTTCTGCGCTACCCTTATCCAGCGGACTCGCGCGACCTTTACCAGGTCATCACTAATCATTCCACCTTGTGGAGGGCCTACCCACGCCGCGCCTTCCGGTACGTGGTCACCACTCGAGAAGTCGAGAACCTTTCCGCCCCAACGGCCATCGGTTCTACGTGCTACCTCCTACCGTGCTAATACCTATACGAAATTACCTCTATCAGTCTGTAACCTTTTCACGCTGCTGAACCAATTTGTGAGATGAAATTTGTATGATAGGTATAGACCCTTCCAAGGAACAGGTGTGTTTTTATTGTATGCAGGTAAGTAGGCTTTAGCGGATTTTGTGTACCTACTTACCTTCCGAACATCGCCTTCACAATAATACACATACTCGAACAGAGTTTTGGCGGCGGGCGTGAACATCTTGTTGTCTCTATCGACGAATCTCAACGTCAACGGCACGGCAGGTGTAAATGTGAATGGTGCTCCAGCGAGGGCTGTGGCAGCCCTGGAGGCGCGCGAGGCCGTGTTGAGGGCGCTTCGGGCCGTGCGCGCGCGGGCCGTGCTTGTGCCAGCCCGGGTCTTGAGGGTCGCTGTTGCTGTTCTCTGTCAACCACGAGTTATAAAACAATACATTGGGGCCTGATTGGGCACAGAACATAAAATACCCTTATAAAAACAGATCACATTCAAATGCCACAGAAAAAAAAAACGTTTTCTCATACGGAGTCGGCGTGTGTCCCGAGAGTTCCGCCCCACGTACGGTACGGTCATGATTCAGAAAAATAGGAATGTTTTATGTTTGCATATAAAACTTACAATATTTTGAGCAGTCCTAGCAGTCCTCTGGAACGAGGTGCCTGGTCGCGGCGTCTTAGCAACAGCCGTCGTGGACAACTCATCTTGCTGGGGGAAGTACTCCACCTCCTCATACCCGTTACCAGCGACCTTAGCTTGTACGGTCATGGCTCGCATCTGTATGAATTCTAGCATACGATCGTCCTTCCCTTGCAAGGCTGTTGCACATAATGCGAGACATTCGGTATACTGTTTTGTTTTATAAAGGTTTATGATTCGGTAGTCTATATCCATTGTTTTAATATTGAGGTTTCAAGTTAGGATGCTTAATGTTTACTACTGTGTTCCGATCTGTTGCTGGGCAACGCGATAGGCTACATTAACGTGCGCCGAGGACGTTAACACAGGAGTAGTATAAATTATCCGTACGTATGTTGTGTTGTATTTTCGTATGGAGATATATTATTATAGTTTGTCCTGCAGGATTTGATGTAACGATCATGTATCCTTCTGAAGTAAAAGATACCTACGTAGGTAGAGGTAGGTGCCTAATTAATATGAATTATATGATTTACTTTCTTATTCCGAAAATCCTTCTCGAACGGTTTGAAATGGGAGCGAAAGTTAGTATGGGGGTGGAATTCGATCAACGAGTGAGTGGAGCCCAGCCGCAGCCGCGGGCTTAACGTGTATTCAATTATAGATTTATCTGACAAATTTAGAGGGTACTAAGTAAAACATCTAGTAAAAGTAGGTAAGTATATAATACACTAGACAGTTTACTACCTATACCTATGTATACTGTTGATGCCCCGTCCGCCTCATTTCCCCGGGCGGCATAATGCCAAATGTCCTCTTACTGGACGTCAACAGTTTTATGGTTTGAAATAATCCAACCCTCCATGTTTAGTCTAATTTAATTCAGACTGAAGTTGCCAACCTTTTTTCTTTTAGATTTGAATTAATACTACAGAATTAATCCGATTTGGCAAGGGGTCACCTATACTAGAACTAGCGGTCACCCCGAAATTCAGTAAAATGCAGCAAATGGTGTTAAAAGCATGAAAATCGCAACGATTGATCTAAAGATAAAGGCCATACGAATCAATTTGCACCGTAGCACGAAAAAAAAATAAGGAGAGGAGACGATAGTAGTAGTAGTAGTAGTATCGTTTATTTGCAAGAATATGTACATTAGATGTTAACATTATATGATGAGTCACAGTATTCAGCCTTCAACGGCATGCAAATATTAGCCTAATAGCCAATTATAAATAATTACAAACAACACAATTAATAATATAGAAGAAAAATATAATAATAAAAAAAAAAAAATCTATAAATCCATAATTTACATTTTAAATAGATTAATAATTACAATTTAAGGTTCTAATAAATTATTTTCGTGCAATGTCCAAATATTCCTTTACAGAGTAAAAACAATGTTCATGGAGCCATTTCGTCAATTTTGTCCTAAATTCTAAATTGTGCAAAAGTTTAATTTCGTCTGGTAAGTTATTATATGTTGATATGCAAGAATAGTAGGCATTGCGTCTATATATATCAGCACAGCATCGGGGTTGATACAAAAGATTTCTGTACTGTGCCCTTAGTGTCCCGGAAGACACATCGGAACGTAGTTCAAAATAGTCCCCATGAGCCTTGACAAACAGACAAGCCTTCCTGATGTACATACATGCTAATGGTAGTATATTGTATCTTTTAAAGAAAGGTTTGCAACTATCCATTATCCATGTGTTGCTGATGGCACGTATGCACTTTTTTTGTACTTTAAATGCCCTCTCAACCTGAACCGTGTTACCCCACAATAAGAGACCATAATCTAAAGTAGACGAAACGAATCCATAGTATGCTGTTATTGCAGCTTCAGTAGAAACTGTTCTACTGAGTTTTCTTAGTGCAAAAACAAATCTATCCAATTTGGAGCAAACGGAATCAATATGGTCTTTCCAATTCAGGTGGCTGTCAATGGTTAAACCTAAAAATTTTATGCTACTGGTTTCCTCTATTAAGGTGTTACCATACCTAATATTTAGCTGTTTAGGATTAGATTTGTAAGAACGAAATTGCATGTATTTGGTTTTAGTCAAATTGATGTTAAGATTATTATTGCATGTCCATGTATAAATATCTTTTAAGGCTTTATTTATATTGGTCTCGTATTCATTGACGCTATCGCCTTTTACCATGAGCGTCGTATCACCAGCAAACATAATGCACTTTTCATTTGTTGCTTGTGGCAAATCATTTATATAGAGTAGGAATAGCAATGGGCCCAAATTGCTCCCCTGAGGTACTCCAGACTTATTTGAACGGAACTCAGATCTGTAGGTTTTCTTAACAAAACGATTATTTTCGGGGACCACTCTTGTTATTTCCGTGCATTGCTTCCTATTTCCTGAATAACTTGTAAACCATTCCAAAGCTAAACACGTTGAAACATGTATAAAATAAATATGTTAATATTGATAAATAGTATAAATATTATTGAAAACTCCTCTCGCATTAGTATCTATCACCCTCAGCGGCGCTACCACAAACTTCGAAAGTCGAAGTTCGGGTATTTCCATCTCTATCGCACTCCCTTACTCGAGTGACAGGGGTGCATGTATTACGAAATTCGACTTTCAAAGTTTGTGGTAGCGCCGCTGAAGGAACTTGGTATGTTTTGAAAATGGATTTTATTTTAATTTAAAACTAGTGACTGAAATATAATGATGTGATATATTTTTAGAATCGGCTTAGTAAGCCCTTTCATTAGATATCACACGGTTTCAGAACAAAAAAAAAAACCCATACTAAAAAAAGATGACGTTATAACTCCTCCCCTTTTTTGTTTTTTTTTCGTGCTACGGGTCAAATTGATTCGTATGGCCTAAAGATCAATCGCTCCGATTTTCATGCATAACACCATTTGCAGCATATTTTTGCGTACCGCTACTAGGACTTATACATGTAATGATGATTTGTCTGCCCCAATTTATCAGAAGCTGACTATTGCTATTGTCTAGAGGCATGTTGCGCTGCTGATCCATCTGTCAAACGAGTTGTACAGTCGACTACAAAGATAAGTATGTTTTTTAATGTTACAAAGTTATGTATGTATATCTTATTACTATGGTAGTAAAGTCTATGTATACATATTTTTGTAACATCGTATGGATACATCTCTTTGTAGTCGACTGTACTGAGAAATTGCATGCACATGTGGTCGGATTGTTACATCTTCTGCCCCCCTAGCACACTAGGTTTTATGTCCGACATAAAGCATTTGTCCCTCTTGCACTCGCATATTGGCCAGAATGGGACGAATGCTTTATGTCCGACATAAAACTTAGCGTACTAGCCGCTCTGTAGCTCCGCCAAACCCAATTATGACTTCGACATGTTGTACTGACAAATTGTGGTAAAATCACGTAATCTGTAGAACCCTTCACCATAATTTGGCCAAAACTTTGAAGAAAACTCCTATCCTGATGAGAAGTTTGATTAAGAGCGTGAATTGGAAATTATCGCGTTCTTAAAGACTCCGCTTTGACAAGATTAGGAAACAAGACGAACTGATTCTGAGATACCCAATACGTTTCTTGACTATATATTTGTTTAACTGATTTAATCGGTACACATATTAGTAGGCCTAGTTTTCACGAATCGACTAGAATCAAGGCATCGCCTTAAAATGTTGACGATCCCGGCTTACAAGCTGAGCAATAACAGTATAAAAGAGGGTTTTTAAAAAAAGGTCTCCATTGAGTCCCGTGCGATACACTTAACACTTCACCATGCTTCTGAGGAGTATAATCATGTTGATAACAGTCACGCAAATACTCGCCGGAGAAGGTTGGAGAAAGCCTGGTTGCCACAAAACGGGTTCGTTTGATGTCGCGTTAATAATTTTCTGATCCACTTATTATTTTTCAAGTTGCCGTTGTACCTGCATTTTCTTTGTATGCCTTTATGCCTATCTTAATCTACAGTAAAGACGAAATCACACTTAAACCGGATTCGTACTTATCAAGCGCAAATGCGCTGAAAGCGTTCGCAATAATGTTTCTCAAGTTTAAAGTGTTTAAACAACGGCTGTATCTCAGGTCACACGCGTGACATCCACATACCGGACTGCGTCGGGTTCAAGATCACGACGAACGCGTGCCGCGGCTACTGCGAGTCGTGGTCGCTGCCCAGCATCATGCTGGGCTTCAAGCGGCACCCCGTGACCTCGCTGGGGCAGTGCTGCAACATCATGGAGTCGGAGGACGTAAGTCTTGTTCTGAATCACATATCCACTATCGCGTGGTCGCTGCCCAGCATTGCTGGGCTTCAAGCGGCACCCTGTGACCTCGCTGGGGCAGTGCTGCAACGTCATGGAGTCGGAGGACGTAAGTCTTGTTGTGAATCACATATCCATGACCGGACTGCGTCGGGTTCAAGATCACGACGAACGCGTGCCGCGGCTACTGCGAGTCGTGGTCACTGCCCACCATCATGCTGGGCTTCAAGCGACACCCCGTGACCTCGCTGGGGCAGTACTGCAACATCATGGAGTCGGAGGACGTAAGTCTTGTTGTGAATCACATATCCATTACCGGACTGCGTCGGGTTCAAGATCACGACGAACGCGTGCCGCGGCTACTGCGAGTCGTGGTCACTGCCCACCATCATGCTGGGCTTCAAGCGACACCCCGTGACCTCGCTGGGGCAGTACTGCAACATCATGGAGTCGGAGGACGTAAGTCTTGTTGTGAATCACATATCCATTACCGGACTGCGTCGGGTTCAAGATCACGACGAACGCGTGCCGCGGCTACTGCGAGTCGTGGTCACTGCCCACCATCATGCTGGGCTTCAAGCGACACCCCGTGACCTCGCTGGGGCAGTGCTGCAACATCATGGAGTCGGAGGACGTACCTAAGTCTTGTTCTGAATCACATATCCACTATCGTGGTCGCTGCCCAGCATCATGCTGGGCTTCAAGCGGCACCCCGTGACCTCGCTGGGGCAGTGCTGCAATATCATGGAGTCGGAGGACGTACCTAAGTCTTGTTCTGAATCACATATCCACTATCGTGTTCGCTGCCCACCATCATGCTGGGCTTCAAGCGGCACCCCGTGCCCTCGCTGGGGCAGTGCCATTACGATATAAACGAGTTCTACGCGGACGGAGTCGCGGGCAGAAGCTAGTACTTAATATTATAATGCTAAAGTGTGTCTATCTGTCTGTCTCTTACCTCTTCACGCTTAAACCGTTGAACGGATTTAGATGAAATTTGGTGTAGGTAGAGATAGTTTGAGTACCTGGGAAGGACATAGTATAATTTTTATCCCGGAAATTATCTCCTGAGGGGGTGTGACATAGGGGATGAAAGTTTGTATGGCGCCACGATATAAACGAGTTCCACGTGGACAGAGTTGCAGAAGCTAGTAGGATATATATCCAGTAAACCGAAAGAAAGGGACAGGTAACTCAGTATATTCCAGATGTGTTTGTAATAGCGACAAAATATCAAACTTATCAAACAGTTAATACCTGTAGTTTATCTTTTCCTGTTCCAGACTTACGTGAAGGTGGAATGCATAGACGGCGAGCGGAATTTGACATTCAAATCGGCAGTCTCATGTGCATGCTATCATTGTCAAAAGGAATAAATTGACTAGCTCGTTAACTGAATACCTGATACGATACATGAAGGTACTTAAATTAAACTGTAACTTAGTTCTACTATAGGTCGACGCGTGGCGTGCGGGAGCCGGGCTTTGCCTCCCGCACGTCGCCCGCGCCCCATTATCGTGATACCCCTGAGGGCCTACCGCGAAACGAAAACGAACTCCGTGTTTCTCCCTCTCTTTCGCACTTGCCAGTTCGAGCGACAAAGACGGAGATACACGAACGAAGTTTGTTTTCGTTTCGCGGCAGGCCGGCTGCACCCGCGCGCCGCGCCAGGCGAGGACCGAGTGAAGCGGTCGACCTATAGGTTTGTTGTTGTTCTTGTTCTGTGCTTTGGGTTTTAAGAAGTAGACCTAGGAATTGTTTACCTATCTTAAATAAATCGTGGCATTAGTAATTTATTGTAACTTGCGATGTATAATTTTAAGACGATATTAGTGCTAGTGAGTTTTATGCTGTTTGAAATAAATGTGATTAAATAAAATTGAACATATCGAGGTTTATTACCGTGTTACCGTTTTATTTGTACCTAAGTAAGTATTTATTACCTAGCTGCCACTGCGGCTCCGCTCGCGTGCAGAGAGCCCGCGATCCCTCGGGATAAAATATAGCCTAAAGCTGGTTTTCCACAAGAGGGGCGAGACGAGACGAGGCGAGACGAGAATTGAAATTCGTATGGGACTTTTACTACCTATTTCCACCGCGCGCGCGCGCGCTCGGTGCTAATAGGTAGTAACTCCCATACGATTTCAGTCTCGCCCCTCCGGTGGAAAACCAGCTTAATATGTCCTTCCTGAAACTCCATTATAAGCATTTAAATGAAATACCCACCTAGGTATGGTAATATTCACCTGCATTAGTATCTGAGGCGTCCTAAATGTTACGAGAAATAACGTCCTATATATTTTTGTGCACCTATCTCTATCATACCTATAGACATAAGTAGGTACGTATTATTGCGAGTGATCGTACGATACAAGTTTCTAATAAAGTGCCAACATCGTAGACGTCGCGCCTTAAAAAAATTAGGTACTTATACTTAATATAACCTCCTTTTTTAAAGTCGGTTAAAAAGCAACTCTACCGTCCACGGTGAAAGATTCCAATGTCAATGACAGTTTTATAAAAAGACGGCCACATTTTTTTTACGTGTTAGTGACGAAGCTATCTAGCGAAACTGCAGTTTCATTACGCAAATGTATCGGTGATTTGCCATTGCCGGCAATATTACTCTGAATGTAATCTGCGGCAAATAAAGTTGTACTTACCTGCCTAAGCACAGTATCAATTCCATTTCATTTTGAAAATCAAAGAAACAATTAAAGTTATTCGCGGTTATTTCCAATGTTGCCCAGAATAGGCCCAATAAATTGACAGCAGGGGCAGTAGCAATGCTCGGCCATTTCGGCAAATATTACCGTACCTATAGTAGTTGAAACTATATTTATCAACGCACGGGCTATCACAGGACGGCCCGCGAGCTCTTTTGATTTTTCGATCGCACTATAATCCGTCTCTCTCTTATTAGAAAACTTAGAAAGAGAGGTATAGTGTGTGAAAAATCAAGAGCCGTGCTGCCCCCCTATTCTGTACCTTGTTTTAAGGTCACCTCAACGCTCACCCACAAATACATCTTGACACCGCGATGCGTAGTAACCAATTAAGCGTAGGTAGAGGTCTAGTTTCGTGACGGGTGACCGGCGGGCGGGGTGAGACACTTTAAGGGTCGAACACACACCGTCGCGGGCGCGCGACGGGCGCGCAGCGTGATATTTCCCTACAAACCGCTAGCGTGGTCAAACAGGCTGCGCCCCGTCGGCAACGCGCCCCGCTTCTATCGCGCTCCGCCAGCAACCCGCCGCGCGGTCGACACGGGCGCGCGGCGCGTGACCATATCATCTCTTGAGATTAGAAAAAGAAGGGTTCTACTATGAGTAAGTACTATATAATATATCCATACTAATATGATAAATACGAAAGTGTGTCTGTCTGTTACCTCCTCACAAATAAACCGCTGAACCGATTTATATGAAGTTTGGTAGATAGATTGACTCTCGGACATAGGATAGAATCGTGGGCAGAAGCTAGTATATGTATAACTATGTGTAACTAGTTATGCCTACTTAGCCGTGATAGTTTAATTCCTTTCAAATTCACTATACTTATGTACTACTGCCGCGAAGTTTTTCACATCCCCAGCACGTCTATCATGAGACGGCCGCGACATACTCTCGATTTTTCTCGCACTATAGTACCTCTTGTTCTAAGTGTTCTTATAAGAGAGTGACGGATAGTGCGAGAAAAATCGAGAGCTCGCGCGCCGTCGCGTGCGATAGCCGTGCTGTAGTAACCATTTAGCAGCAGGGGGGGGGACATGACACGAACAAAAAGTTAGGGCTTTAAGCTGGTTTTCCACCGGAGGGGCGAGACGAGACGAGGCGAGAATTGAAATCGTATGGGACTTACTCGTCTCGTCTCGTCTCGCCCCTCCGGTGGAAAACCAGCTTTAAAGCCCAATATCTCGCTAACGAATCACTGAGTTGAAGAATGGTCATAAAGACCCATAATATTTTAAAACAAGCTATCCAGCGATACCCCACCCTATTTAACGAGGAAAAAAAATGACATCCCCACCTTAAGTGCCTTAGGTGTAGGGTGGGGAGGTTTGGTGAGTTGGGGCACAGCGAAATGTCATCCCGCTCGAATGTGGAGCAGCCCTACTGGGGAAGTACCTCTGCCTTGCAGAATACCACAGCCATACCTAATACCACTACTACTTGCTCTGTAGTAGTGTTCTGTTCCTGGAGGTGAGCAAGGTTGCCAGAGCTCCCGAGGATGCGTTGTGTTGAGAGCGAGGGAATTTGTTCCTACAGCTGTCAACACGGCGAATCCTCAAACATATCAAGGGTCGGCAACGCCCATGTTACTCCTTTGGAGTTGCATGCGTCTATAGGCTGCGGTGTCCGCTTACCATCAGGCGGGCCGTACGCTTGATTGCCACCGTCGTTGTATTAAAGGGAGGCACCCTAAAAAAACATTTTTTTTTTCAATATTTTATTCTACTGTTTTGTCGGCGTGATTGATTTAATATACTTACGTAACGTAATAGTGGTTATATTCTCTTTGGATTTATATACCCACCATGCCGAAGTACAGTTTTCTAGTGGCGCCTACCCACAAGCTAGATAAGACGAACAGCGAAAGCCTCCATAAGGCTGCTGCATTTGAACCCTTAAAAAAACAGTTTTCTAGTAGTAATCAAAGAGAATATAACCACTACGTGTAGTAATGACTAGGACGGGCATACGATCTCTCAAATCAGTAACTCTATTCCTATGTTAATGGCAATACCGGCGTGACATATGGTACTTCGCACTAACCGCAACATATAATTGGAAACAGACATAGTATTAGAGATATGAAAATGAAAAGGGGTTTCACTTAGTATAAAAACTCTGGCATATGTACTTAGGTTATAAATCACAATAATAGCAGAACAATAAATCGAATAGAACAAAGAATGAACCAAGAAACTAAGACACTTAGCTTTCAATAGGGACTAGCTGTGTAGTCCCCAATTCCTCGTTGAGATTACTTCAGCTTACTCCGACACTCGCCACTGCACAATGGTAGACAATAAATGAGGTCTCTTTATGCCGGCTGTACACATTGGGCCAACGTTGGCGCGTGAGCAGGAGGCAGCCATGTAAACGAAAGTGATCGAGTTATATTATAGCCCTCTCCCTCTAACGCTTAGCTGCCTTCTGCTCACGCGCCAACGTTGGCCCAGTGTGTACAGCCGGCATTAAAGGCGTTATTCGCTTAAATACGCAAAAGACTACAATTCTTGTAGACACTGGGCTAACGTTGGCGCGTGTACAGAAGGCAGCTATGCGTTAAAGGGAGAGGGCTATAATTCGATCTCTTTCGTTTACATAGCTGCCTCCTGCTCACGCGCCAACGTTGGCCCAATGTGTACAGCCGGCATTAGTTTATTCATTATAATGCATTATTTGCCGGCTGTACACATTGGGCCAACGTTGGCGCGAGAGCAGGATGCAGCTATGCAAACGCACGAGAACGATATAAAGCCCTCTTCCTCTAACGCATAGCTGCATCTCCTCACGCGCCAACGTTGGCCCAGTGTGTACAGCAGTTACCCTGAGTCAAAAGCCTGCTGTACACACTGGGCCAACGTTGGCGCGTCATCAGAAGGCAGCTAAGCGTTAGAGGGAGAGGGCTATAACTCGACCTCTTTCGTTTACATAGCTGCCTCCTGCTCACGCGCCAACGTTGGTCCAGTGTGTACAGCAGGTGTCGCCAAAGCAAAAAGAATATTAATATTGGTCTTATATGGGGTTATATTTGTCTAGATCCTATCAACATGAGATTTGGCGAGTACAGTGCGGTGATAATAATAATTTCCAAGTCCTACCTGAACGTCCTAGTTGGTCGTCGTCTGGTGACCAGTCCAATCTGCTTCGCTTGTATGATATTTTGCCTGGAGTTATTTCCACCGCCTGTTGATAGGAAGTTAAATAAGCACCAAGTATAGACTAGCAACAATATATCTAGAATCTATATTCTTTACCCTTACAACGTATAAGTTACATGTAGCATTTGGGATCCCATCTACTAGCATACAAACATGATCAGGTCAATGGCGTTTACTTAGTGAGTGTTTTAAGATCTTATTAGCTTAGTCTAATACTTAGCTCCAGTTAATTCAGTCTCTCGGAAACCAGGAATCAGGCTCTGCATGCTCCAAGTCTCCAACCACTTACACCAACTTATTACACGCCTGAACTTCATTGATTCTCTTTACTTCTCACAATCATTTACCGCCAAAATCTAACGTATGCTCATTTATTTTATAACTAAAAATGTTGCCAGCTATTTAATATAAAGGTACGTTCACACGAACTTACCACAGGTTCGCGATGATCCGCGACACTCCCGACATCAAAGAAAGTGCTTATAGAAGAGCTACCAAGTGGCGTGTCCACTCAGCAATCTTCTCTCGGGCTCGTTGAGCTGCAATCCTCTCTGGTCTCATATTAGTAGGTAAGTCACTGTGTTCACTTTCTTGTGGAGTATTATCCAACTCTGTTTGGTAAGATTCCTCTTGAGGAATATCAGTAACTTCAGACTGTTTAGAAGGTAAGTCTGCGCCTTGGACTTCCTCCACTTCTTCTGGACTATGTACTTCAATAATAACCTCCATCATATCTTGCTTTTCAGGTTGAAAGTTTTCCAGCTCAGGTCTGTCTTCCAGCCTCTTGTCTAGTTCTATATTTGGATCTGGTGGTAACGTAAGTTCCATCTGTTCGACTACAGGAGTTTCTGGTCCTGATGCTTCTTTGCTGCACTCAGTTTCCAGTGGATATAGGTGACCAATGGATCTGGTTAGTTCCACATTACCAACCTTAACCTTTGCTACTCTGCAATGTCCATCTCGACTCTTGATCAAGGTTGTTATTTTTCCCACCTTCCAGTTGATTCTTTTCTTGGAGTCGTCGAAGATCTGAACTATGTCACCTGCTTGTGGACATTTGTCAGAGGTTGTTCTAGGCTGTTTGATGAAATACCTGTGCTTTTCTCTCAAGCTTGGTAGGTATTGTCTTATAAACATATCTTTAAACTCTCCTAGAATCATGGTACCTCTTTTCCAGCTCGCAATGAGGTCTACCTTCGTAGTTGTACTCTTGCCCATGATGTCTGTTTCCGTTGGTTCAGGTACAAGGCAATTGCCCAAACTCAAGAAATCAACTGGTCTCAGATCTGCACCCACGTAGGTCAGAGGTCTTGTGTTAATGACTCTTTCGATCTCTTTTATCACTGTGAGTAACTGATTATCGTTCAGTAAGTGTTTTTGTCATGTCATGCTTTGCCAGAGCTACGAGGCGCTCATAAACGCCTCCGTGCCATGGAGCTAGTTGCGGAATAAATTTCCACACAATGCTGTTCTGCTCACAATATGGGCTCGTGAAAAGCTCTGAAGTCAGCTTGAATTGAGGTGCATTGTCCGACAATACCATTTTTGGCTTTCCTCTGGACGCTGTGAATCTTCTGAACGCAAGCAAGCATTCTTCAGCTGTTAAGTCGTTGACAATTTCCATATGAACAGCTCTCACAGCCAGACAGGTATATAAGCATACCCACCGTTTCTCGTTTCCTAGTTTTGTCGCAACCATTACGGGACCGAAATAATCAAGGCCTGTGTATGTATATGGTTCGCTGTAGTTCACTCTCTCGGCAGGTAAGGCTGATGTAGGAGGAAGTCGGTAGGGTCCTCCACCCTGTTTAATGCACTGATTGCAAGTTTTTAGTACCCTCTGTACTTGTGTTCTACCCTGGGGAATCCAGTATTTCTCACGGATGATATTCAAAGTATGTGGTACCCCGACATGGTAATTTTCTTCATGGGTATCTCGGATAACTTTATCTGTAAAATGAGATTTGGGAGGCAACAAGATTGGATGTTTCATATCGTAAGACCAACGAGTATTTGACAGCCGTCCTCGGCTTCTTAGCAATCCATCAACATCTAGGTATAGTCCTAAGTTTCGAGTCAGATGAGTTTCCTTCCCGGTTATTTCTTCAGGGAAATGTTCCTTCTGTAGATTTATAATTTCAGTTAAACATATCTTATCTACATTTATGTCAGTTACTTCCTGATTGGCATATTCCTGTTCATTAGTGGGATGGTATTCTAGGTCAATATCAAGGTGGGTATCAGGTACGTCGTCACAGACTTCCATTGATACACCTGGATCATCGGAGATGTCCGGTACGTCCTTCTCACAGACTTCCTTTGATATATCTGGATCATCAGAGATGTCCAGGCCCTCCCCAGCCACAAGAAAAGCTTGCTGTTCCTTAGATTTTGTGCTACTGGGCCAGTGTATTGGTTCCTTAAAAATAAATTCGGGACCACTGAACCATAATTCCTTTTTGATCTCCCACAGTTCAGGCCTAGTAGCCAAATCCGCAGGGTTTTCTTTTGTGCTGACATAGCGAAACTCGAAGTCTTTGTTCTGCTTAATTTCATTAACACGACGTGTAATAAACGGGGCTAATAGTTTATTCGATTTGATCCAGCTAAGTACAATCAGACTATCTGTCCATAAATACTGTTTTTCTATGGGTAAGTCTAGGTTTGCTTTTACGTACTTCATTAATCTACTGCCAATTAAATATGACAGAAGTTCCAGCCGAGGTATTTTCAAACTTTGTTGATCTTCTAAGGGCGTTATTCTAGCTTTTGACATCAGGAAACCAGTCTTAATTTCTCTCTCTCCAACGATACGTACATATGTCACTGCAGCATATGCCTTCATGGAAGCATCTGTGAATGTGTGAAGTTCATATTTGACATTTCCTTTTGGTAGTACATTTCCTACATATCGTGGTATTTCTATTTCTTTAGTGAGTTTGAGGATGTTCACTATAGATGACCATTTGTGTATGAGTTCTGTCGACAGGGCCATGTCCCACTTAATCTTCAACCCACAGAGCTGTTGAAAGAATATTTTTGCAGGTAAGATAAGCGGTGAGGCGAAACCACAAGGATCATAGACTCGTGCTAATGTGCGTAAAACATCCCTTTTAGTGAGTTTATTTTCTTGCGCATTCACCTCTGAGGTATTTTCATTCAACTTGAGCTCTAAAGTATCCTTTTCCATGTTCCACATAAGGCCAAGAACCTTTATTCGGTCTTTTTGTGGTGCCCTTAGTGGTTCAGGAATAGTGTCCATAAAGGTCTTGTCATTTGACATCCACTCTCTTATGTTCATGCCTAATTCTTTGAAAACGCTTCTGGTTTCTTCATACAATATAGTAGCCGTTTTGTAGTCTTCGGCGCAAGTCACGAGGTTATCAACATAGCACCTTTCCGCTATGTTCTTTAAGAGGGTCTCATTTGTTTGTGCTAAATGATGTCGTATCGTAGCCGTTAAGAGGAATGGACTTGAGATGATGCCAAAGGCCATTCGGCAGAATCTGTAGTGGAGAAGATTGTCTTCAGTAGGTTCCTTTGAGAGATCCTTCACCCAGAGGAATCTGGTGACGTCCTTATCATCATCTTGGAGACCTACTTGAAGAAAAGCCTTCTCAATATCTGCCGTAATTCCAATTTTACCACATCTGAATTTCAAAAGTAAAGCAGTCAAGTCTTCCAACATGGACGGCCCTCGATACATGCATTCGTTAAGGCTCTTGTGACCTTTTACCTTAGCACTGGCATTATATACAATTCTCCCTCTCTTTCCTTCTTGTTTTACCATATGATTAGGTAGGTAATGAATGGGAGGGTCTACCTGGTATATGGGTATTGTTTGGGGTTCAATGACTTCAATGATGTTAGCATTAAGTTGCTCAGATAGGATTTGATCAAACTCCTTTAGCGTTGCAGTATCAGATCTTTTCAATAGACTCTTCAATCTTCCATAAGCCAGGCTGTAGTTGGTTGGTATATCTGGAGGGTATTCTATCCATGGCCACTTTACTGTATACCGTCCTTCTTCATACTTGACAGTATCATTAAAGAATTTTACTGCTTCTTCCTCTCTAGTAGTCTTAGGTGAGTCCGTTATGCCAATACTTTCAAGTGCCCATAAGAATTTCATATCAACATTTCTCAATGGTAAATCCGGTTCCGTAAAGTAAGGGCAACTAGGTCCGTGACATTGGCAATAGGTTATTACAGAAAGAGTATTGTCATATATGTTACTGTCTGTACTACCTGATAACATCCAACCAAAGTCTGTATCAATTAAATGTAAATCTTGTCCAATTTGGCGATGATTATCTCTGATAAAAGAAAAATAATAATCGTTCCCAATCAGAAGATCTATTCCCTCTCCTAATGAACCATCATCAGCTATGATATCCACAGAGATCTTGTCTGGGAAGTTTACTATTGGGATGGTATTTGTAATATGTGGGACTACATTTACTCTCATCCTCTTCTGTAGGCCACGTTTAGTTTCTACAATGATTTCTGAGGCAGCACTAAGAATTTCCTTAGGCTTATCTGAACCGAATGTGTAAACCATCAGCAAATCTTGATTTTCCTCTAATAAATTGATTGATTGGGCTAACTTAGTAGTTATGTAGCTCCGTTGGCTTCCACAGTCTAATAAAATGCGGCATGACTGTGGTGTATCATGGCCTGTCTTATTCCTTGCTGAGGCGGTTGCTGTCTGCAAACAGGAAATAGAACATACTGAAGTTAAATTTGTTGTATTGGTCTTTACATTTTCCAGATTCAACTGAGTACTCTCACCTGAAACACCTACAGGTCCAGCAGCAGATTTCAATTCCTTTGGGCACAGCGCCCGATTATGTTTGCCCTTGCAGTAATAGCATCTGAAAGACATTCTGCAGTCTTTTACCATGTGCCCTTCTCTTAAACACAAATAACACTGATTAACCAGCTTGTCTTTACGGTCCTTGAGTGTCAAGTATTTACGACACTTGTCGCTGTAGTGCGTTTGAGTTTTACAGAAGCAGCATTCTGTCCTTGGTTTCTTCTTATAATGTTGATTTGGTTTACTTTCTGTGAATGGTCGTTTTTGACGAGGGGTTTTCTTGAATTCATGCCGCTCATTAAATATGTTGTGGGGACGTACTCTACCTTTCTTATAATTGCCATCCACCACATGTAAGGTACCAGTCGTGCATTCTTCTTTATTGATGGAATTTGGTCTTGTCTTACAGACATCCTCCTTATCAGTGATCAGTTTCGCAAGTTGTGCCCTAATTTCATTTATAGAGTCATCCTTTATGACTCGCTTTAATTCGTACACAATATTTTCAGGAAATTTTTCAAAAATGAGTGTCCTGAAAAAACTATGTGACGCATCTTCGCCTAGAGCTTGCAGAACTCGCAAATGTCGTTCTATCTCATTGAAGGTTCTTCGACAGTCAGCAATGGACTCATTAGCCGGTATCACTTTATTAAGAGCCGTGTAATGTGCATCTTTTATATACCCTGCTCTCCCATAACGCTCCTTGAGTGTTGTTATGGCTATACCATAACTCTCATTTGTCGCCTGTAAGCCTTCCACAAGGCTCTTTGCTTCACCCTTCAAGGCTGCGCATAGATACAAAAATTTATCTACATCGGATAAATCTCTTTGGTCGATCTGAGACCTAAATTGGTCCCAAAAGGAGTGCCAGTTTAAAATATCCCCGTCGAATATAGGCAAACCTAAAACAGGAAGCTTCCCAGTGACACACTTAGTAGCTGTTGTAACATCCTTGGCATGTTTGATCTTCACCTTAAGTTCACTTAGTACTTCTTCGGCTTCCAACTGATTCGTGGATAATACCGACACTTCGTCAGCCGATGGAGTGTTTACAAACTTAAAATAGTTATTTAAGTCGTTAGCCACCTTCAGTAACACACTCTCTAATTTGGATGCTACTATCTCCGCATTCAATATAGCTTCTTGCTGCGACTCCCTACCAGTAGTTTCATTCATTTGCTTGGCTGAGGCAGTCAGCTGCACAAGCCTATGGGAAGTTGCTTGCAAGATGGTTTTCCAAATGTCATCCATATTTGCGTGATTTCCTTTCGTCTGATCTGTAATATACCATAACTATTGACTGCGTAATCTATTTACAACAATCTTATATCATTTTTAAACGAAATCAATACGATAAAGCATTAAGAAAAACGAATATTGTCTGCTCTTACCATATGCAATTTCTAAGACTGGGTATTCCTTTAATCCGATCAGGAGACAACAAAACAAGCGTATCCAGTCGGTAAACCCAACTTTGTTCCACCACACACAACATTCAACAACTAAAACGATACTTTTAGATGGGTTTCTCACTTTAACTTCGAGAAACAAACAAACAAACTACGACAATACCGGTACTGGCGGCAATCCTTCTCTTTTCTTTGACGTCTAAAAAATTTGACAGATTATGAAATAATCGAGTCGAGTCGTATTTTTCTAAGTGGAATGCAAATATATTTTATTGGTCGAAATCGATTGTCATCGAATACCATTATCATTGTAATGTATATCGAGACACATTTTAGTTAATAAAATTAAATTATAACAACGAGTGTAACAATCTACGCAAGTACTTATGGCTTAGAAGCCATAAGTACCTGGCGTAAAAATCATGTCTATATTCAACGACAAACTGCTTCCATTACAATATGTTTTGTGAACCGTCACCACCGAATATCGATATAAGTACTCAATATTCAACTTAAATAATACTTGGTGCCCTGGAAACGTTCAGATTCATCCCCGTCACAAATAGTCTAGTCGAGTGAATGTTGCAGCGCTCACACTCCTACCCAGTAATTCGGGCTGCTAGACTCTTGCCTGTTCTTAGCCAGCGTCAAAATGAGTGACCGCCGAGGCGTTCACACCCAGCACGTCGGGTCGCAAGCCGATACAATTCTTGATCCGCGTCAACAAGTGAGTGAACGACAAACGCTCACACCCAGCACGTCGGGTCGACGGACCACATTATACATCCGCGTCAACAAGTGAGTGACCGCCGAAACGCTCACACCCAGCACCTCGGGTCGCGGGACTGTCACCTGTTCTTAGTCTGAGCACCAGATTGCCATACCGATTTCTATATCATTTTCAATCCGCGTCAAAATATGAGTGAACATCAACCCGTTCACACCCAGCACGTCGGGTCGACGGATTGTAAGCTGCCCTTATTAGGTAAAAATGCAGCCAAATATAACAGGATTTACACAGAATTATAACAGACGTAAACAACAAATATTGGTAGGACGGGGGTACTGTTGGAATACACATCCAATACATGACTTTGACACTTGCGTGTCCATAGACATCAGGAGACCCAAGATTCATGGTTCTAATTAAATTATAACATTCATATTTACCCATTGAGCTGCAAGCTCCTCATAACGCATACAAAATGCATATACAATTATATTACTCTCGGTGACGATCCACGCCACACAAAAAAAAAACGATTGATTATTTTATTAATCCCACGCGTTTACAAATAAAAACTGATACCGCCGCCACTTTCGGTATCCAAATAATTATTTCATAATCTGACTTTCGAAACCAATATCACAAAATGTCTTACCTTAAGGCACGAGATACGATCATCCCTGTAATAAAATACCTTATCTGTTCAAAAAAGCAAAACAACTATCGATAAAAATCGATATTTTGGTCTCCACATAATCGATACGATCATACTTGGGACAGATTACGAATTCAAACAGAAAAATACACCTACTTTTTTTATGATGTTGAATCGTAAAATCGGCAAAAATTATCCTCTCCGTAATCCGCAAATTAAATCCAACACAAGGATTAAGGTTAAAGTTATCTAATATCGTTTTCTATTTATAATTCGTTCAAGTCGGACCCGGAAATATCCCAGCACCTCCACCATGTCGCCAAAGCAAAAAGAATATTAATATTGGTCTTATATGGGGTTATATTTGTCTAGATCCTATCAACATGAGATTTGGCGAGTACAGTGCGGTGATAATAATAATTTCCAAGTCCTACCTGAACGTCCTAGTTGGTCGTCGTCTGGTGACCAGTCCAATCTGCTTCGCTTGTATGATATTTTGCCTGGAGTTATTTCCACCGCCTGTTGATAGGAAGTTAAATAAGCACCAAGTATAGACTAGCAACAATATATCTAGAATCTATATTCTTTACCCTTACAACGTATAAGTTACATGTAGCATTTGGGATCCCATCTACTAGCATACAAACATGATCAGGTCAATGGCGTTTACTTAGTGAGTGTTTTAAGATCTTATTAGCTTAGTCTAATACTTAGCTCCAGTTAATTCAGTCTCTCGGAAACCAGGAATCAGGCTCTGCATGCTCCAAGTCTCCAACCACTTACACCAACTTATTACACGCCTGAACTTCATTGATTCTCTTTACTTCTCACAATCATTTACCGCCAAAATCTAACGTATGCTCATTTATTTTATAACTAAAAATGTTGCCAGCTATTTAATATAAAGGTACGTTCACACGAACTTACCACAGGTTCGCGATGATCCGCGACAGCAGGCTAAAGAGAATATAACCACTACGCCCTGAGTCAAAGAGAATATAACCACTACGTGCCCTGACTCCGTTACAAATACAAATATAACACAACCTTGCCAGAGTAAATTATCTCTTACGGCGATATTACATGCTCCGACCACGAGTTAGTCCTCGCGACATCATCAACTGACATGATTTGCGACAACATTCCTCCAACAATGGAATTATTAAGAAAACGCTAAAATAAATTATTTGTACTTAACGTGTTATAATAATATAATTTACCACCTGAAACGAATTTTCTCTAATTACAACATAATGTTTGAAACCATTTCTAGGATTCTTTACCTACATGGCAATCCAAAGCTGTCATTATGACATTTCATTTCTACGTTTCGTTTCGTTCGTCACTCGGCTTATGTCAATTGTCATTTTCTGACTTACTTGCTATGGTATCGTGATTGAAGTGATCGTAGTGGTTTACGAAAATGTTAAATACTTACGATAAAACACAAGTCTAAGATTGCTTCTAATATTATAATTTGGCCTTTGAGACAAAAATGTTATGGAGGACAATATTACGCCCTGTAAGAAAACGCCAACCTGGCAGAACTGTGTACATTGCCCCAATCTTCTGTTCAGCACTACTACGGAATTTGAAAGGTTTCTAATGAAACTATACCAATAAAGTAGTGAATTAATCTACTGTATGCACAGAAATCTTATCTTATTCATCTCTTTTTCAGACACATTCAAGACAAGCACAGTATTAAGGAAGGGTCCATTATCTTATGTCAATATGGGCCGAATGGAATTTGTGCCTCACTGCAGTTTGGTGATTTGCGGAAGGCAGGATTCAAGTATCACGTAAGGGAGTACCACTTGTTTGCCAAGGCTGATGCAGATGATGACTGGACCTTCTATTCCTCATCCCAAAATCTCCCAGCAGTATTAAATGATCCTAATAGAGGGAAACAAAGTAACTTTTTTACAAAAATTTGGGGAGATGGTTTTGTCGATAAAGTAGATATAATTCCTAGTCCATATTTGCCAGAAATCACATTACAACATTTTGAAGCATATTGCAAGAGAATTGTAAAACGGCACAGAAGGCACTGTAAGCTGAAAGAAAATGTAGCTGTAAAAGTGAAAACCCCTGTGGTAGAAGCTGATTGTGAAGTTCCCCAAATTTTCTATGAACAATCATTTGAGTTGCATGATCCAAATGTTTTTAGCAAAGTGTTCCCAAATCTGGTTGATTCCCATGACCCGAGTGTTGCAGTCCGGTCCCTGCAGGAAAGTCTCAGCACATACTTGGATTTTATAGAGATGAAGATTTCAAAACAGGTTGCACAGAAATCTGATGCATTTTTCCATGCCATGCTTTCTCATGACACTATTATGGAGCAAATGGCACGAGCTGTCAAAACTGTAAGGTCAACCCGTAACAATATTAATGCTGTGAAAAGCAATCTGACTGAAAATCCCTTAAAATTGGTGAGTCTCACAAGAATTGATCAAAATCTAAGTAATGTCCATGAACTACTTAAACTTATAGGCACTGTTCAGCAAACCCAGCCCATGATCCAACTTCTCTTGAGTACTTCGGATTATGTGGCTGCGCTGGATCTGATCAGTTCCACACAAAGGGTGCTCTCCATGCAACTTGCTAGGATCCAAGCATTCCGACATCTGTCATCACAGTTAACTGAGATGAAAAAATTGATTCATAAAATGTTAAGCAACGAATTCCAAAGATTTATTGTGACAGATTTAAATAGACCACCCAAGGACCTCACAGATATACCAGAAAGAGACAAAGTAGTATCAATAGTCTCTGGGATCCTAAGATTAAAAGAGTTTGACTTTATAGAGACTTTCAAAATGGAGGCTATGACCACTATTCAAGCTACAATCAAGCAATGTGTAATAGAAATAGTATCGGAAAGGGATGGCAACACTGAGGTAGTTCTAAGGGGATCAAACGCTGACAACACATGGTTAATGTGCAATGAAAGTATTGTATTTCTACAAAAAGTCACTCCAAACTTAATAACACTCTTTAAAAGAGTTTTGTGTTTAAGAGACTTAGTGTTGGAAATCAGCCAAATGGATGATGTGACGGGAAATGAGAGTGAAGAAATGTGGACCCATGAAGAGCTATTATCTGTAGAAGAAAAGCTGGACAAGATGATTATTTCATTATCAGACTACAGCAATGAGAGGTGTGCTAATCTCATTGTCACCAAAACTGACAAAGATTTTGTGTTCTCTGATTTGACTCAGTTGTCTAAACTGTCAACGCTAATTGAAAAATTCTCTGATCAATTAGAAAAATGTACAGGCCACAATAGTAATTCAATGAAACTGGCACTGAGGAGCTTTGCCATGAAATATATTCAAAATTTACATTCAGACAGAAGGAGCCAACTGACTATTACACTCAATGCCGAACGGTGGAAAAGTGCCGACGTGCCCACTGAACTACAACAGTTAATTGATAAGATATCTACTTCTAACGACATTTCATCGAAAATCCAGTATGAAACTATAAAAACTGATGGAAAATTCTTGGTTATAAATAAGGAAAACTATGCAGCTGTTGGCACTGTGCAGCTGTTGATTAAAATACTGCTGGAGTACTGTGATGCGACTAAGCAGTCTCCAGTGATAGTGCAATACTTGGTGCACTGCATGCTGGAGTTGACTAGACTGTTCAACTCTCGTTGTTGTCAGTTGGTGCTGGGTGCAGGTGCAATACAGAGTGCAGGGTTAAAAACAATCTCCACTTCTAACTTAGCTTTAGTGTCCAGGTCGCTGCAGGTCTTACTGTGGCTCCTACCTATAATTAAAGAACAGCTCGGCCAGTTACAGTCCAAAGAGGTATCAATCAGTGGCTTTGATAGTATTGAGAGTGATATTGTTAGCCATAAGCAAGAAATAGAGAATAAGATATGCCTCATAGTAAGCAACTTGCTCTGCTCGCAGCTGCTCGGATGGGACGCCAAACCTCCGGTTCCTTCTCAGACATTCCGAAATATTTCTAAACACTTAGTCAAATTGCATGAAGCGTTAATAGATATATTGCCTATTGAACAAATAAGAAACATTTATAAGAGAGTACATGATAATTTTAAAGATAAATTGAGAGAGCAGTTGGGTAAGATGAATATAGTGGCCAATGGCAGTCCGCAGCACGGCGTGGTGACCTCGGAGCTGACCTTCTACCTGCAGACCCTCAAGACGCTGCGGGTCGTCAACGAGAACGACGTCGAAGACAATATTTTATATGATATCTGGCTAAACTGACTACAAATTAAATTATTTCAATTTATTGAGAGAAATGCTAAAATGTTATTAGCTTGTTTATTCAAAATGTATTTATCAATAAGATTAAATTATTTTAGCAAGCTAGCGAAAATCTTTGTATCCATCTCAACAAATATCTAAATTGAGAAAACTTACCCAAATGTATAAACGTGTGTGTATGTGGTCAAACCTATAATAACATTAATAACAAATTTAGAAGGTTAATAAAATATTCTCAAATATATCAGATCTTACTTTTCTGAAATCAAATGATATTGCAAAATGTTAATTTTAAATCAAACCTTTTAACTAATGAGAAAGAATCTTAATTTTATTTCATATCTTGATATATTGTAGCTGATATGTTGCATAATTGAATGCAATATGACATTTAAGTACTTATAATAAAAAGGTGCTTTACTTAAATCACGTCATTTAAAAAAAACGACTGACTAATGTTTGAGCTGATCTAATGTTCTTTTAATTACTTTTCCAAATGTACTTTGTGCACCATAAAGTGTTGTTAAGCCTGGTCAGCTACCGTCCACCACTAGTCAAACATCTAAACGTAAACAGTCAGAGTTAATAGCTTTAACTGTAATTAAATGATTTTGACGCGCATTTATGGAAGCCTATTCTAACGCCGTTATCCAAGTATATTACACCATTGTAATGCACCCTATTCCATAGCGATAAGTAATAAAATATACATCTCATTGTGACCTTGTTTGAAACTAGCGTTTATTTCCCTACATCTAACATCCGCTATTCTCTTCTTCGCAGAGCCCCAGGGCTCACCCAGGAGTCCTTTGCAATGGCACAGATTAAAGAATACAAGTACAGATACCCAATCTCATAGAACAAAAGCGTACCGTCCTAATGTAGGCAATTCAGTACCAAGCTTGAAAGCTCACTCGTATAGTACGAGTTACATGGATTTAGTATCAATTTTATTGCATTTACTAAACTTATAAAATATACCTTTATTGTATGTGCGGAGGTATGTTTGTGATATAATTAAGGTACTTTGAATTTATTAAGGTGTAAAAATCATTCTATCTTCACGATTACTGGTTCAAATGTTTCGCTCGGTACCTGTGTCGCCATCTATGAGTTCTTTTTAGTATCAATTATACGTTGTTCTAGTTGGGAGGCCATGGCAATGGGTTCCATAAAATAATCGACCTTAGGACGTGCTGATCCAACTGTCATGTGGTCGAATTGTTATGCCGCGTTCACATGCACGGCGTGCAGCCTGGCAAGCGGAGCCTGGCTGCTTGCTTGGCATGGCATGCTGATCGGCAAGCAGCCCGTGCACTTCTGCGGGCCAAGCAAGCTGTTCACACGCTCGCAGGCAACCGGGCGTGCTTGTCAGTGTCACTGTCAGTGCAACTACAAAAATGGGAAATTTCGCAGATATAGATCTCGTGGGGGCTATATACTGCTTTGGGTTTGATCTATTTTCATTAGAAAAGAAAACAAAATGATCGACGATGTTTTTAACAGTCTGATGTAGCTAACTGTCAATTTCGCACGCGAGCGTGTGAGCAGCTACACAAGCACGAGCACATTCACCCTTTGATCTTTGTCCAAAAACCGACAGTCGTCCCGATCGGCGACATTCACGGGCGCGTGCACATTCAGGCTGTTCACACGCCCGCGCCCGTGCCCGCGCCCGTGAATGTCGCTTTGAACGCGAGCATGTGAACGCGGCATTATGTTTGATGCTCGGCCCCATAGCTCAGTGCCGTATTATAGTATCGAATGAATGGTGGCGAAATAACATGATCTGAGGGTCTACCGCGAAACGAAAACGAACTTCGTTCGTATATCTCCATCTCTGTCGCACTTGCATATTCCAGCGTCAGACAGAGATATACACGAAGTTCGTTTTCGCTTCGCGGTAGCCCCTCTGACCGTGTTTCTGCTGGCCGTCGATGCAAGGCGTCGCAGTGCGTAGCATGCTCGACCTAGTCGTGCGCATACACCGTCGATGTGTTCCCGCCAGGACAACGAGCTGTCCAGCAATCCGAGGAGTTTGGTGGTCACAATTTGTTCGATTTTTGTGCACCCCGCGTAGATCTTAAGGTTGATGCTAGGGTGGCCATTTAGACTGACTCGTAGGAAGCAGGTCTTTTCCGTGTTAAGCGCTAGACCGTTATGCGCAAACCAAATATGCAATCGATTAACGGTGTCATTTGAAGCCTCTTTGAGTAATTGTAAATCCCCCGGTAAATCGTTGAGAAGTAGGGTCACTTCGCCGGTTAGCGACCACCTAATTTAATGTGCCGGTGGGCGACCACTTAAGCTGAGTTGGTGAACTGAAAGGATATTTTCTCGGTTTTTTAGTAGATTTCTATTCTAAAACAACAAAAAAATGCATGTACAAGTAATTGTCTCAATAGGGTGTGTAGAATTGATGTTATCTTCAATAGAAAAAACCTTCTCCTTCAGGTGGTCGCTAACCGAAGGTGGTCGCGTAACCAGCGAAATTACCCTATTGTGAACAGTATATTAGATTAACAGGAGCCCTGCGGGACCCCCATTATGCTGCTTTGTTCTGCAGACCGTACTCTTCCTCGATTCCCTACTACGGTTTGGGTTTTGTTCCTCATGAAGGACACTAGTATACTGAGCGCAGGTCCACGGAAACCGTAGTGATCAAGCTTGGCCTCGACGAGACTGGTCCGCGGTGTCGAAGGCGCGCGAGAGGTCGCAGCACAGCACGGCCACCTGCTGCCCGGCCTCGCGCGCCCTCAGCACCGCCCACACCACCTCACGGACCACGTCCTTTGAAGTGCGTCCTCTTTGATACGCGCACCTCTTGTTCTAAGTGTTCTAATAAGAGATAGACGGATAGTGAGAGAAAAATCGAGAGCTCGCGCGCCGTCGCGTGATAGCCGTGCAGATTCACTGTGACTCGTAAAAATGTACGACTACGAAGTCTATACACGTTATTCCACTCTCTTACTAACTTATTGTTCTCGTCGTGCTCCCGTGAGATAACGACAAATGAAAGTTATCTGCACGGCTATCACGAGACGGCGCGCGGGCTATAGTGCGAGAGGTATAGTGCGAGATAAATCGAGATATCTCGCGCGCCGTGTTGTGATAGCCGTGCACTCGGTAGCAATCGTCCGTCGGTCTGCTGATTTTCATTAGACACTTGCTGCTTGAGATACCCTCGCAGCCGATATAACGTCCAGTGAAATCTATCGGTAATTCAACAGAGTAGTTCGGGATGCATGGCAAAGATCCAGGGGAATTTCGAAAATAATAGAGATAATAGGAAGTACCTACTTATAGGAACCAATGCCATACATCACAGTTGAAAGGGCAATTTAAAACAGTAATGAGCATTTGATTACATGCGAGTTCACCATCAGTGGTATTGGAGCCAATTGATAAGACAGCGTTCCCCGTCCAATTGTTACTTTCATAACATCGTATTTTGTCCGATACTGTAGTTAAAAACTGTACCTTAACTCTTTGTGATAAAGTTCAAATTTGATAGGTAATCAAAAGCTTATCCAGAATTTTGGTTGTTCGCAGAGCCCACACAAAATCAAGTTGTTTAAGCTCAATGTCAAAGTGCTGATATGTTAATATATTATTTCTTGATTATCAACAGCAATCTTTTAACTGTATAGTTAATGTTAGTTTTATCATAGACGAAGATTAGGTAGTTACTTTATGGTTTAATAAATGTGTAGCAAAAATATGTACTGATTTCATTTTCTCATAAATATGTACCAAAACCTTAATCCGCTGAATTAAGAGCTATGGGTCATATTTATGAGTAAGTGGTATGCACCCATATTTTTACACTTGACTGTAGGTATAACGTCAAACACTTGATGTAACTATAACAAAAACTGATTTTAACTTCATTATTATATTATATTTAAGTGTGTATACAAAACAGTTTACAGCAAAGCAGAGTATTTACATATGTATAAATATTCTTTATTTCATAAATAATATTGTAGGTACTTACGTGGATGTTTCTACTTATGCTTTATAGACCTTAATCCCACTCCCAATACGCCTAGTCTCATGACAACATGATAAAATGCATGGCAGCAGGTCGAGAAAGTTGTGCTGACCAAGAAAAAACTAATTGGCCGTAAGTTTGAAAATCATTCAATGGGTCAAGGAAGCATTTAAGTCATGTGACAACAGTACGAGACATGTGGCATCATTTAGCACTTTAATCGTAGAGAGAGTAAACCTAAGTCTGGCAGTCCTGAAATGGCCGGAAGTACTTGGCAGATGCCGTCAAAGTTGCCAACTTACCTACCCATACAAATTTTGACCGGAAGTGAAGGATTTTCGAACTTTCAGTCAATTTATCATCAATGAAAAAATCAGCCACATGTGATCTTATCGCTGTTTACATTTAAATACCTACCTACTTTCGTGATAAATATATTTTTAAAATATAATTAACGGATGTAACGAAAACAATTAAGGAAACGCTTTTATCCATCTTAAGTAAACTAAAATAAAACGGAATTTTGTTTAATTACTACGTGTCATAAAAATATGACGCTAATGGATATCTTATTAAAAATGCAATACAAGTACAGCAGACCTGGAACAACATTAGGCTTGTCGTCAGTCTGACTTCGGACATGGGCCCAAGTTTTATTAAAAAAAAGTTTATTAGCGTCAAATTGTTAATTGTTATACATTCATCGTCTTCTTTTCTATCAACTAAACGTAGCAAAGTAAGGACTCTAAGAATTAAGGTGTCTAACAGTTTCATTTCTTTCTTAACAATAACGGTTCTGCTAGGTTGAAGTAAGTCGAGTTCCGCACTGTATTTCGGCAGGCGGTGGCGCGGGCACGATATGAAGTGGAAGAGCTGAGGCACGGAATATAGGAAGTTGATCACTTGCGGCAAGAAGAACAGCATCACAGTCTTGCTGAAGTGGCTGAGGATGGCCACGACAGCAAACGTCATCCCAGAGACGTAACAGAACGTGTCCCCTACGAATACTTTAGAGGGGTACCTGGAAATAAATATAAAATATTGCAACTGGTAGGCAAAACTTGTTCACACAGTCTATGTGCAGTAAAGCAATGTACAACTCGGTTACAATATCTGTGGACCTCGCTGGAATGTGAAGCCCCTCCCCCTTCTCTTTAACCTACCCGCGCTCGCCCCGCGCGCCTTTAGGTTTATCTTTTTGAACCTACTTTTAAATTAGACCTTCAGTATTAACTTATTAGGTTGATATTTCAACAAATAGAATACACATGCATACCAATTGTGCTTCAGCAGTGCTAATGTGGTGGTCAGGTATGGGATCATGATATGCAGAGAGAATGTGTGAGCCTTGTACTGATCTCCTCTCAGCTCAATAATGTCAAATATGATGATGGACACTGCAATGACCACAGACTGTCCCACCTCCAGTCCATTGATTCCTGCTAAGATGTTAATTGCGTTTGTGCAGAATACTGCCAACATTCCCATATAGACATAGTAGAGACATCCTGAAACAGAATATGTGAGGTGCTTTAAATACTGGTAAAATGGCAATGTAGTCGAGAAAAATATTGTCTCTGCAGCAACTAATTCCCATAATTTTGTTAGTCTAAAAGTTATATGTAATACAAGTATTATTGACCGAGGCAAATAAATAATACTAACCAATATTAATTGATACGCCAAGCCATTGCCTTAAAGGCATTGGCACAATAAATGTAGTGGAGTTGAAATTTACATAATACACCACCAGTAAAGGTAGCGATGCAACAGTAGGCAACAGCAGTTTGTAGCGCCATCTCAGGTCCAGCACATCATCAGCAAAGCCCAGCAGCAGCATGCAGCATATGGACAACAGGGCTGCCAACAACTCTGCAAACTAACAAATAAATATTAGTGTCAGAAGAAGCCTAAAACAAAAACCAAATTTCCAAATTGATTCCAGCCTGCAATATAGTTATATCCTGCCCTGTTAACAGGGTTCGAAATTATCAAGATAATTAAGCCTCTTGATAAGTATCCGATAATTATCACCAGTATAAGAACCAATGACGCTCGAATTCGCTCAACTTTGCATAATCCGAACTGAATTCTTCTTGTAAGGGGAATCCCCACAGCGCGGCACATCACGTTGACACTTCATCCGTTCGGATAGACGCAAGTGCGGAAATACACGTTTGAATACTTCGAATACAGTTCACTTCACAAGTGCAATTTTTTGTTAACATCAATGGATAATTGTCCATCTGTTATTATCACGATAATTATCATGATAATCATCGTGATAATTAGCATTGATAATTGTCATGATAATTATCATGATAATTATCATGATAATTATCCTTTCGAACCCTGCTTGTTAATGATTCCATCCAAAAGCTAATTGGATATGAGTTGTGATGTTTTTTCAATTGTGACAATTTTTTTTAATTGGATTCTTTGACATATGTAAATGATCAACCTGATGATGATGGTGATAAGCATGGTACATGTACTCAGTACCTGTTAGTCTACTTTGGTAGAAATATAATTTGGTGGCTCATATTTGTAAGCTAACACCAACCAGAAAAATAAAAATAAATAACACTTAAAAACTTTGAATACTTACTTCATTATGTGGAAAATGGGCTGTGTCCATGAGACTGTTCCCAAAAACTATAGGAATGAATAAGAAACATGTCACCAAGAATACACATCCCGACACCACTCCCAATGCTTCTGGTCTGAAAATGAAATACGAATTCATTATTCTGATAGCTAAGCACGAAACATGATCCTTGAACAGTCAGCATCATATATCATAGTAGCAGCAAAATATATTGTAACATTTGTAACACATCCTTGCCTACAGTAATAAAGTTGTGTAGCAATATATTTTGTGCTGCTGCTATCTATATAATGCTGATTATAATGTCTTTAATAATTGTAAGTAAAGTTCAATGGTTCAAGTTTTAATACAATCTACAAGCGAATCCGGGAGGAGCTGGAACGGAAAATAGAACAGCTTATTTATATTGCGCAGATGAAAACAATAACTTACATTTTCTCCTTGCTAGTTTTGCACAAATCAATGCCAGATAATCCGGCTTTTATGAACAAATTCTTCAAATTCGGTATCAATTCATCGGTAATTAGAAAAGCTATTATGGACAATATAACTAAAATTATTATAGACCACATACTGATATTTTACTTCTACAGATTATTAGGTTTCATCTCTACACTCTACATTCTAACATTAAAAAAAAACAATATATGATAACAGAGAACTCGTAGTAGAGTATTATCAAATCAATCAAAGACATGTGTCAGTGTCAGTGTCACGTCACTGACAAGGTATCATGTCAGCAATAAAGTCGTTCCAAAACCAATATGTATTTTATTTCTTTATAGATAACATTAAACTTATCATCATCACATCATCGAAGAATGGAAGAGGTGTCCCTTTATTTTGATAACAGCAAGGCTATCACAAGACGGTGAGCGAGCTCTCTCAATTTTTTTCGCACTATACCTCTCTTTCTAAGTTTTATAATAGGAGAGAGACGGAGCCTTGCTGTTATCAAAATAAAGGGACACCTCTTCCATTCTTCGATGATGTGCAACAATGAAATATACAACTCGATTCAAAATATGAGTGATTGATCAACAACACTGCCGCCTACAACTAATATAAAATACATTTTTGTAGATCGTATCGTAGTGGATTTATTCTACAACGCGAACTTCATCTTTTTCTTATAATCCTGTTTCACCTCTCGAAAAAAACGCTACTCACTCATAAAAACGAATCATACTCTTTTTCAAATGAGATGTCACCTTCACCTGTCAAGTCAATTCAGTCTGTCTGTCAAGAAATTGATTGATATGATATCATATCATTCAAATTTATAAAAAATTTAGGCTTGTATTGTATCTATTTTTTATTATTGTTGTCACTGCTTGGGGAAATCTCTTCTTCTTCTTCTTCTTCTTAGCACATTCCATACACCCATATTAATTTATTGATGCAAAAAGTCTTCACTTTGAACAAATTCAGGTAACATAACTTGTTATTTTTGAAGAATAATTTACTTGTTATTGTTTGAAATGGCGTTTTAGGCAAGGGTATACGTATATATCGTGGGTGCTGCCCATTTGTGTACCTAGAAACCATTATTATACACTGTTTTGCATTGCACTGTATTTTGGACTTAAAAAAAAAATACACTGTTTGTTTAAGCCCAAAGACGTCCACTGCTGGACATAGGCCTCCCCCAATGAGTGCCACAATGATGGTCCTGCGCCACCCGCATTCAGCGGACTCCCGCAACCTTTACCAAATCATTCCCCAGAATTTCCATCACTTATCATAATTGATTTGTAGACAATTTTCTTATTTCAGCTAATATGAGTCTCAGTATGTCTACCATGGATGAAATAGAAGAGGAAGCAAAAGCCGCAGCAGAAAAAATGGTCATAAATATGATGCAGAGGCCAGGGCAACTTGAAAAGGTAATGCTTGTAAAATATTCAGTACTATAGATTTTTTACCAGTTCATCATATCATAAATAACCCTCCTCTCCTTCGGCAGTTGGGTAATAAAAAAATAAAATAAAATAGTCCTTTATTCAGACAAATTATTGAAATCTTGTCTGGTCCAGGTGCATTGTACTTCTTCTGAGTGTCTATTGCTCCTTCTACCTCTTATGGTTATAGGCGGTATAGGAGTATTGTCTCATCATATTATTTTATTCATAGAAGCATGGACCTGCTGCCTATAGTGCTACAAAGTTTGGTTTGTGTACCAGGTTCCGCCCACAAAAATGCTTATCTCAATGTACACAGAATGTACACTTCATTTCAATGGAATTTAAATATACTTATTATTGTTCATTTTCATTTATCTGTGGGTACGCCACAGACCATATATACTAAAGACCCCGCTTAGCCTAATTTTTACTTACAAACAAAGCTGCCATACTTGCGGGGCGCGGGGGATGTCTAGTGCGCTGTGATTGGTGCATTCAAGGCCGCGCGTGTAATTGATTGGCCCGGTGTCTCAAATATAGAGTGAATTCACCGTAAGTGTGGCAGAGGGGGTTGCCCGACTAAGCGACGTCTATAGGTTTACTGGTCTGTGGGGTACGATAATTGTGTCACATAAGTAAGCATTATATCTTACCTCTTGTAACAATGATATTGAAGTCAGTGTGGTTTTTGGATGTAACAAACGACTAAAAGGTGAAGATTCCTGATGATTGAAATTACTTCATAGGTTGAACAGTACAAAAAAAGGATTACCCACAAGAAGGCCTCTATCGAGGCTCAACTGAAGTCTGCAGTGCAGGGAAAGCTGGATGGGGTCAGTGTGGGGCTCAAGCAGCTCCAGGAGTGCCTTGATGATGTGCAGGAAATCAGTGTCAAGTAAGAACAAGTTACTCTTTATTAATGATTCCATTCAAACCAGTTTTTTTAATATCTGTATGGAATGTACAACAATTAGAGCATGAGAAATGGCAAAAATAAGAGTTGAAATCAGACATCGCTAGCAACCGCAAAAAAATACTGTACAATTTTTTTTTAACATAATCCTACTGGAAACTATTAATTTGCTCTTAAAACCATATTTTTTGATTTCCCCATTTTTGACTATAATATGTTTTTTTAATTTACAATTTTTTGTGCTATTTAGTTTTAAGGTTTACTATCCATGTAATATAAGGGAACTACCCACATCTATATACCTAATAATATCTGAATAATAACTTTCCCCCAAATAAACTTTTAGGCATTCATAGTTCATTTATTGTTTGTTGTTTTAACATGTTGAAACTTACATTACATAATAGGCCACAATTTCGCGCTGTGGGCATGACTTCATAACATAATAATTAATTTATTGGTTGTTGTTATAACATGTTCAAACTTACATTACATAATAGGCCTCAATTTCGCGCTGTGGGCATGACTTCATAACATAATAATTCATAGTTCATCTATTATTTGTTGTTTTTACGTGTTGAAACTTACATTACATACACTCGCGGTCAAAGAAACCGGGTCAGTACGAAAATTTGTAATATCTCCTAAAATAATAAAGCTAGGGACATGAATTAAACTGCATATTGTAGATAATTTTATACTGAATTAAATAACATCAAATGGTGGAATCGTAATTCTTTTGTTTAATAAAATTACATAGGAAACAAAAAATCAACCAATTTTACGTACAAAAATAAGCAGTAGGTACTTCACATACAACACAAAAAATAAAAATTAATACTTCGTATTGCCTCCTCGGGCTCTTCTTACAGCTTCTAGACGATTCGGCATGCTGTTTATTAAGTTCTTTATGCGTTCTTGCGGGATATTGTCCCATTCTTCGACTAACGCCTGTTTCAGGTCTCTAAGTGTAGCTGGGGCGGGGTTTCGAGCTCTTACACGCCTCCCAAGCTCGTCCCATACATGCTCAATCGGATTTAAGTCCGGACTCCTCGAGGGCCAGTTCATACAGTTGATACCAACCTCCAAAAAATAATCTCTGACAATTTGAGCTGTGTGTGGCCTGGCGTTGTCATGCATAAACATAGAATTTCCACCCATATTAATTAAGTATGGGCCGACATGCTCATTAAGAATCTCTTCTACATATCTTGCACTCGTTAATGATCCATTTTCTATTAAAACTAACTCCGAGCGACTCTCTGAAGAGATTCCAGCCCAAACCATGACTGACCCACCGCCGAACGCCACTTTTTCCTCAAAACATGCTGGAATAAAACGTTCACCAGGCCGTCTGTAAACTCTTTGCCGCCCGTCATTTGCATAGAGCATAAATCTGGATTCATCGGAAAACAAAATTCTTGCCCAATCTTCGTCACCCCAGTATCTGTGATCGCGGGCATAAAGTCGTCTTGCTGTTCGATGTATTCTTTCAAGTTTTGGGCCATTGGCCGGCCTATGTGGGGTCAAATTTGCTTCTTTGAGCCGCCGCCTGACAGTCCGCTCGCTGATGCCGTCCCTTCGGGTCTCTAAAAGCTGATTTTTCACTTCAACTGCTGTGAGGTGCCGATTTCGGAGCATGGTTGTAACAATAAATCGATCTTCTCTAGCTGTAGTACATCTTGTTTTGCCGGTTCCTGGTCTTCTAAGGTTCTGCCCAGTTTGTAGGTAACGTTGGAGGACTCGCTGCACTGTAGAAAGTGACACACCTGTTCTTCTCGCTGTATACCTCTGACTTCTTCCTTCTTCTAACATAGTGATGATACGAGTACATTCATCTCGTGTTAGCGGCATGATAGACATTCAAGAATGACCACAAAATAAAACAATGACAGCCTTTTATCATAGTTCTTTGACAGATTGAAAATAATTGCTTAAAAACAAGCAAAAGTAAAACGAACGCAATTTCAAATAAGTACCCAATTGGTCTTTTTTTTCAATTAAACCTTTTTCCAGTTACTACGTAGAACATTGAAGGTTGGATTTAGAAGGATATTAAATTCTCTATAAAACAGAGTTAGTTTCATGCAGATACGACCAACGATTTACAAAATATTGAGGTTTTCGTCACTGACCCGGTTTCTTTGACCGCGAGTGTAATAGGCCACAATTTCGCGCTGTGGGCATGACTTCATAACATAATAATTAATTTATTGGTTGTTGTTATAACATGTTGAAACTTAGATTACATAAATAGGCCACGATTTCGCGCTGTGGCATGACTTCATAACATAATAATTAATTTATTGGTTGTTGTTACGACATGTTGAAACTTAGATTGCATAAAGAGGCCACAATTTCGCGCTGTGGGCATGACTTCATAACATAATAATGAATTTATTGGTTGTTGTTATAACATATTGAAATTTAGATTACATAAATTGTCTATCAGAATGGAGGACCTAGAGGAGCTCCTTAAAGGGGTGCCTCCACTCGTGGCGTCGCTGCAGGCCGTGCGCGAGGAGGATTCGCGCCACTCGCAGTACGTCACCGCGATGGACAGCCTGAAGCACATCTTCACCGTGCCTGACAGCGTGGCTAAGACCATGCAGTGGATTGGAGAGGGGAAATTGTTACACGCTCATCAGGTATGTTGAGTTGAATGCAAACTGGAAGGTTAATAAAACTGAGTAACCTGCGACAGGATGTCGGGAAACCTCTTAGAGATAATCAAATGAGGGAGCGAAGGGAACGAAGTTCTTTGCTTCAGCTTGGGTCGAAAACCGTTTGTCTGTCCGGTGTACGGTGTCTGTCCAGCTGTTCTCCTCTACAGGCCACATTTCTAAACCGATTGTCATGAAGTGTTGTGAGCATTAATAGTAGATTACTGCAGAGGCCGTGAAGTAAGGGATTGCTGGACGAAATTGGGGTAGACGGCCGAGTCGTAGACGAGGCCGAATACAACGAGTCCAGCAATCCCTGTTCCGGCCGAGGATTGTATAGTACTTTTCTCAAACGATTAAAATTAAAATAAATACTAGGTAATCAATTAAATAATAGGTAATTTGCGCCTTTTTTATTTTTTAAACATGCCATTTGAACAAGCCGTTCGAGCACCATGTTTAACCGCACCTAAAGTATAATACCATAGATTATTTTTATTTTTTTTATGATCAAGTATGCTTACAGTGTCTAGTGGTGGTTGGCAGTATATATATTTTTTGTCGAATCACTTTTTGGAAATCCAAAAAGCTTTTTTTGAAGTGAAAACTTCTTTAGCGGCGCTGAGCACTTTTTGGGATGGGGAAAAATTGTTAAATACGCGACAGATTTTTGTGACGTCAGATGTGAAGAAGGTCACAAGCTTTTATATTTTGCTGCTAGCCGATTCAACTTCATTCAAAACTGAACGCTATTCGTAAGATTATAAAGCCGTTAAACACTTTTTGCAATAGCATATTCTGCAAATAAATTTGTAATTTTGTTCACGCGTCCTTCACCGTTTTGCTATTGAGCAAATTCGAATAGTTCGAATTTGGACGTTATTCCTAAAGAGATAAAGCTTTGAAAAATATTTACGAACGGCAAAAACAAATTGATATTTTGTTCACCGCCGCCGTCCGCTGTTCTTGCAAATTCGAATAGTTCGAATTTGGACGTTATTCCTAAAGAGATAAAGCTTTGAAAAATATTTGGCAATGGCAAAAACAAATTGGTATTTTGTTCGCCGCCAGCGGCGGGCGTGCCGGCCCGTCGCACCCAAAGCGCCCGCGGCCCGTCCGCCTAAATAATTGATAATTGTTTATAAATTTGCACCAAATTCATTTTTAGGGTGACACCGTAAGTTGTCACGTGACCTGATCGAAAAACTGTTACAATGTTATTCAGTTTTCACTTCTGCTGGCACTCCCGGAGTGCAACCCGGTCTTTTTTTTTTAATTTAATTTTTGAAAAAGTACTGCAATAAAATTCTATATAATTAACGATCCTGCTCACAATATTTCACGAGAATCGGTTGAGAAATGCTACCTGTGGAGTAGAACATCAACACTACATGCATATTTATGAACAACAACACTACACTGACCAATAGTAGAACTTATGCTATTGCAACAAGGCCCACTATTGGTAGGTAAATAATTCAACCACAGACTGAAATGAGTAAGTTATTCTGCTCTAACTTATAATGTGAATGTTGCAGTGCCTGAACGACCTGGAGAATTCCCGCGACGACTTGCTCTACGAGCTACACCGGCTGCCCAATCAGTCGTCGCACGACAAAATCATGTTGAAAGCGTACTTCGAGGATGTGGAGATGGTTTCCAACTCGCTCGAGAAACAAATCAAGTTGATACTGGCGCGGACGCTGAACACGGTGCGCAAGGAGCCGACGGTCATCGTCACGGCGTTGAGGATCATTGAGAGAGAAGAGAAGAGAGATCAGATGGCGCTCGAGGTATGTTTTACGTTACATATTGCCCTCCGTTCCGAAAATTGTTTTTTTTCACTCATGTGTACCTCTAAAATCTCTCAGTTTGGTGCTCCAATTGGCAATGGCCTCCCCCAATTCCTTCCAATGTTTCCTATGTCTCGCCACTCTGGGGGACTCTCCAATAGGGGCCTGCAGTTTTAGTTCATATTCCCATCTCTTAACTTGACGACCTCTTGTTCTTTTACCGTCTCTTGGCTACATGGTGATCTTACTTATGTAATAACAAGAACATAATGTATGGTGGAATATGATTGACGGTTAATCCTTCCCCAATCCAATTATATTATGAATTTTGAAGCGCTCATAGCCTAGCGGCGCCTGCAAGTCGGAAACGATAACGCAGGTGACCGCCTGATGTTTGGAAGGCACGCTAAGCAGTTGACCCCGGCTGCTGTCTATGACAGTAGTCGTTAAGCCGAGTTAGAGGCCTTCGGGCGGTTTTAGAACTTCTAACAGTCGAGTTGCCCACTCACTTGACAAAGAGGGGACAACTGTCACTCGCGTCCGCAGGAGCTACCTACCACAACCCAACGTGTCCCCTGGGTGGTACTAAAGAGTGACACACTTTAAAAGGCCAAAATAATGTATGCCATACGATGAAAAAAATGGTTTTCTGCAGCAACAGAGTCAAACCGGCTTCATGCCGCCGGGCCGGCCGAAGAACTGGCGCACCATCGCCTTCGAGGAGCTCGAGCGGGCCGTCGCGCAGCGCACCGAGGGCACGCGCGTGGACGAGCGGGAGGACAACAAGCTGTGGCTCGTGCGCTACCTAGAGCTCACTAGGCAGCTGATACTCGAGGACCTGAGGGTGGTGAAGACGCTGTGCGTGCCCTGCTTCCCGCCCCACTACGATATCGTCGACAAATACGTCAACATGTACCACACTTGCTTGTCGTCCAGTGTAAGTATGCAGTCGTGGTGAAACCTTTATATGATAACGACGGCCGCGGCAGCGACTGCCATCTCACCTTGGCTATATTGGGATTAGACCGGTCTTCTCACGATGTTCTCTTTCAAGCAGGTGAGGTTAAATAACAACTAAATGTCCAAAATTTTAAGAGGGGGTATATGCTGTCCCTTTTCCGCAAAACGCACCTTCTAATAGGGAATATGCATGTGATTTAGAAATGGACAAAAAAAATCACGTGTAATCTATATTGCTTAATAAATATACACACATGATTATTTTTTCAAATTATCATGTTTCTATTGATAAAATAAATTGTTTAAAAGTACTATTTTTCAAATTCCCTCGCAAATTTCCAAAACGCAACGCTATTGGCGGAGCGAAACGTGACGTCACCGTGCAGGTCGTTAGTATGATTATTGAAAGTTATTCGCATTGTTTGGCCGCTGTTTATGATAAATAATCAGTGTTATTTGGTAATTATTAAGTGAAAAAAGACTCGCCACAATGACTGAAGGCGGTTTTGTCAAGGCACAGTCGGATAATCTGCCTAAAATTGATGTGTTCATGATGACTAAATTTAATACATACTTCGCAAATATTTGTGACTTTACGTCCGCTGAACTAAGAGGAGTAAAAGCTGCAAGGTAAATAAGTTACAGATATTCAATAAATTTTCATATTCCTTGTTTTTATACTCGTGAGATTGGTCAATTAAATAATTATAACCTATTTTGGCGATTCAAATAGCTAGACTTTTAAACTACTTCAAATAGGTGTCTTTGTTAAATAAGTGGAATAAAAAACTAGTAGATATTTATCCATACTATATACTATTTTACTATACTATAACTTTATATATTATATATACTAACTTCTGCCCGCGACTCCGTCCGCGTGGAACTCATTTATATCGTAGCTCCATACAAACTTTCACCCCCACTTCATCCCTTTGGGGGATATGGGGGGAGCTACGATATAAACGAGTTCCACGCGGACGGATTCGCGGGCAGAAGCTAGTTATATTATATATTTTATATATACTTACTTCATAATAAATTATAAATGCGAAAGTGTGTCTGTCTGTCTGTTTGTTACCTCTTCACGCTTAAACTGCTGAACCGATTTGGATGAAATTTGGTATAGAGATAGTATAAACGAGTTCCACGCGGACGGAGTCGCGGGCAGAAGCTAGTATTATATAATCAAAGATATGTAGGTACCTATTAGGAATGTTAAATGTTGAGAACATCTTTATGAACTTTAACAAACTAGGTTGTTTTCGTCAAGGCTTATAAATAAAACAAATTTGTGTAGGTCACTCAGTAAAAAGGATTAAATTCTTTTAACTTTCTTCGATCAACAGTGCCAACAAAGAAACTTAGCTAAAACGTTTCTTGATCAAAATCAACACTCGTAGTCAGCTGTTGATCAACAAAAATCATAATATTTGTAACATTAATAACTAAAAAAATTGGGAATCAGAATAGTTTTATGAATAAGTATATAATACAATTTTGAGGTTAGGTTATTGTTTACCTATATTGTTCGCGAGTCGTAATAAAAAAGATTTTAGGTACATACATATTTAATACTCACGTCGAAATGATCTTCACAACAATATAAACTACTCAAGCACGATACATTATCTCTCCTCATCGCCTTACACCACTTTATCCTTATATTTGCACCTTTGGGCATATGAAAATATTTGCAGTTTTAATGTGATTTTCACACATAGGGACAATACAATATTTATAATAAGCTTTTGTGTGCTCTTCCATTACAATAAGTTGATCTTATAAGCTTTAATCACTCACATTTATTAAAAGTGTGAATCAAAAACTTTGTTGTCAATTTGTTTAAGAACCGCCGTGCACTAAGCTGCACGGTGACGTCACAAATGAGCGCGCCAAAATGGTGGCGTTTTGATCGTCCGAAAATGATAGTAATTTTAATTATTTTTTTTTAGCTTAATTAATAATATTGTGAAAGTGTTATATTTTTTTCCGGTTATATAATTACTTATAGAATAGATAAAAACAATAAAAAAATGTCATGAATATTCCCTATTGTCATTTACTATGATGCTCGAGGCCCTCGAGGATCGTGACGCCACGATGTGCTAGCGTTTTCTCTCTAACATTCAAACGGTTGTAGCTTCGCAATTTTTTGAGATGTTTGAATGGGATTTTCGTCATGCATATTTTATTGCCTTTGTTCTTTTGGAGTAACAATATACATTTTGAGTCCACAACCCTATTGGTTCAGTGGTTAAAGAGTCCGCAAGTTCCATTCTACATGCAAACGTAATTACGCTCTCATTATAAAAATACGTGTTGGATTGTGACGAAATTTGCATGTACAATGACATGAGGTATATCCAGGTCTGTAATTAGTTTATGTAGCTTCAGATACCATAGAAAAAAATACAGTGAATTTAAGTTTTTCATACAAAAGTTGTTTTTGCTGTATTTCGTTTGTTTTATAAACAGGAACCATATAAACTAATTACGACATACGAGGGACGGCTGAAAAGAAATCTACCTAAGTATGAAACAAAAGACTGTCATGTATGTATTTTTTTTATTTTTCAATATAGTCCCCTGCTAGTGAAATACACTTATTACATTTGTCAAATATTGACATTAACCCATGAAAAAAAAAATCTTTCGGTTTCTCGTCAAAAAAGTCACTAACTGCAGCCTTCATTTCGTCATCGGTCAGAAATCGTCTTCCTCGGAGATCTTTTTTGAGGTGTCTAAATAAAAAATAGTCGCATGGGGCTAGGTCTGGACTGTAAGGTGGATGGTTAACGGCATCGAACCCTAATTCCTTCATGGTAAGCATTGTTGTGCGGGCGGTATGCACAGGTGCATTATCGTGTAAAATCAGGATCCCTTTGCTAAGTTTACCCCTCCTCTTTTCTTTTATCGCGTCTCGTAACTGATGCAGTAAGCTGGAATAATATTCAGCATTCATTGTCCTTTTTTTTGGTAAATAATCTATTAGTAAAATTCCTTCTGTATCCCAAAATACGGTAGCCATAAGTTTGCCTGCCGACGGCCTGACCTTAAACTTCCGAGGAGGCTTCTCATCCTTGAATTTCCACTGCAAAGACTCTTGTTTGCTTTCGGGGTCCCACTGTCGAATCCAGGTCTCATCACACGTCACCATTTTAGAAACAATTTCTTCCTCATTACCTCGACTCATTTCCAAAAACTCCTCACAACATTTGACACGTCGGTCCTTGTCAAACGCCGTTAACATTCTGGGGACCCAACGTGCACTCACCTTGGACATATTCAGATGCACATGAATTATCTCATTGACTCTTTCTTTACTGATGCCCACATCTCTAGCAATCTCCCACTGCTTCACTCGTCGGTCTTCTAAAATTATTTTTTTAACTTTGGCTACATTTTCGTTTGTAACGGCAGAAACCGGCCTTCCACTACGAGCGTCATCTTCCAAGCTCTCACGACCGAGTTTAAATTGTTTAGACCAAAACTTTATAGTAAATTCGGAAGGGCACGAACTACCGAACACACACATCATACGTTCTTGGATCTGTGAGGGAGTATTTCCTTCTTTTGTTAGAAATTTAATCACTGCACGATGTTCAATTTTAGCGATATTCATTTTTTCAACCGATATGTCGCAAACATTCGAGAATTGTAGAAAAATGGAACGGAAAAAACAAATGAACGTCAAATAATTCAAAAAAAGAATAACCAAAGAACAAGAATGCATTTCAGCCAGTATCATTTTCGCATATTTTTTTAACCAAGGAGATTACTTTTCAGCCGCCCCTCGTAGATATACCTCATGCATTGTATATGCAAAGTTTCGTCACAATCCAACACGTAGTTAATGAGAACGAATTTCCGTTTGTATGGGAAGGTGAAATTCGGCCGAACTTGGTAACAGGCACACAGAGTTACTTTCGCATTTAAATTAAATTTTACACGGCGGGAATAACTTGACAACTCGAGACATAGATTTGAACTTTATGTAATTCAATCTAATTTCTCCTAGTTTTCACCTCGACTTGTTAACTAATTCCCGCCATGTATGGTTATAATACTATTAGCATGGTTTTTTTTTAAACCCCGACGCAAAGAGAGGGTTTTATGTATAAGTTTAACGTGTCTGTCTGTGTATCTGTGGTATCGTAGCTCCAAAACGGATGGACCGATTTGGATGCGTTTTTTTTTGTGTCATAGATAATCTTATCCCGAGTGTTATTAGCCATGTTTCATGAAAATCTGTTCAGCCGATTTGAGATGTTGGACTTTGAAATGAAAATGTCGGGGGTTTTTCAACTTTTCTAATTGTAGTTATTATTTGTTTGTGTTCGTAGCTGCAAGGCGTAGTGGACGGCGGGCTGGAAGGCAACGAGTACGTGACGCTGCTCTCGTGGGTGCTGAACACGTACCCGGGCACCGAGCTGATGGGCAGCTCGGAGCTCAACATAGACGTGTCGACTCTGCCGCCGCTGCTCAGCGAGGACAGCTTGCAAGAGCTGCAGGACGAGTACTTGCAGGTGGGTCGATATTCTGCGTATTTACGGCGTTTTCCGTCATATCAGCAAATATTATCCAAGTAAATAAATATTAGGGGACAATCTTACACATATCGAACTAGTCCCATAGTGAGCTCGATATGGCTTGTGTTATGGGTACGACGACGATATATTTAGATATAAAAACTTAAATACATAGAAAATATCCGTGACTCGGAAACAAATAGTCATGCTCATCGCACAAATATTTGCCCTTAACGGGATTCGAACCCAGGACCTTCGGTCTCGTAGGCAGCGTCACTACCCACTGGGCTAACCGGTCGTCAAATTAAATGATGATCAGAATTCACTTTTGTTAAAACATATAACAAGTTGAGTTTCATTTGATCAACTTTCTATAGTGTTGTCACATTTGATCAACTTTCTAGCGTGTTGTTACATTTGATCAACTTTCTAGCGTGTTGTCACATTTGATCAACTTTCTAGCGTGTTGTCACATTTGATCAACTTTCTAGCGTGTTGTCACATTTGATGAACGTTCTAGCGTGTTGTCACATTTGATGAACGTTCTGGCGTTTTGTCACATTTGATCAACGTTCTAGCGTGTTGTCACATTTGATCAACGTTCTAGCGTGTTGTCACATTGATGAACGTTCTGGCGTGGGGGGCGCTAGGGGGGGGGGGAGGGGGGGTGCTAGAGGGCGCTACGGTAATGATTGCGCGACATGGAGTAGAGTCGCCTCTGTCTGAAATATGGGGGTGACGGCAGTTGATAGATATATATTTTGAAATTTTGGAATAATGATGCTTTCGGACAAATGACTTCGGAATTTTGTGTGTTCCCAGTTAAGAGAGATGAGATCTGAGAGTAAATACTTGGTTTAAATGTTTCACTCGGCTGTTATACAATTTCGGTATAAGTAAGCATGATATTTCAAAGTTTGAGTTCCTTTTAGGGTTCTGTACCACACAGGGTTCTGTAACAAACACGGGATCGGGATGTGGTGTGTTCTCAGAGGATTTTAACATACACATATCCAAACCACTGGGTGAACATAACACGGTATTCCAGGCTGAATGCGTAGGGATAATTGAAGCCTGCAATGCCATAAAGAGACGCCAAGTCGAGAACACAAACATACGGATACTCTCAGACAGTAAATCGGTACTACAAGCACTGAGCAGTGACAGCATCACGTCAAGCTTGATATACGAATGCCACCAAAACCTCACAGAGGTATGTGCAGATAAAAACAACGTTACTATACAATGGATCAAGGGGCACAGTGGCTCAAGAGGGAACGATGCAGCGGATGAACTGGCCAGGAAGGGCTCAGAAACAACAGCATGCGGACCGGAGCCAATTTTACCCCTACCACAAAGCTACATATATAATCAACTGGACCTATACATCAAAGACCTACACCAAAGATACTGGGAGGAGATAGACACATGCAGACAGACTAAAGAGATTTTGTCGAAACGCGACAACAAACTCACAATCGCACTACTCACGACACATAGAAACCAACTACGCAAGATAGTGGGAATAATAACAGGGCACAACACTTTGAACAGACACCTATACAACTTGGGTATCACAGACAGCTCCATGTGCAGAGCGTGCATGGAAGCAGAAGAAACAACCAAACACATTCTACTGGACTGTAAGCAGGTAGAAGTATACAGGAAAAACACCTAGGGTCTCCGGACACACTACGGGACGCAGTCAGCAACATCAAGGCACTCACAAACTTTCTGGAGGAGCTGGGGTGGTTAGAGTAGCCGCTACCTCACCGATTCACGCAAAATAGGCACACTGGATGTCGACTTGCGGAAAACGCCCAGTATAACTAACTAACTAAGGGTCCTGTACCTCAAAAGGAAAACACGGAACCCTTATAGGAGCATCTAAGCTCTAAGTTAACGTAAATAAAATGTGGCCTACTACCTTCATGTAGCACTTAATAGAATAAACCCTAATACTAGTAAGTACAACCTTCTTCGCGTAGAATGCAACGCGACGCTCGCGCTTACCATACTGGCAACGTCGCGGCCGCGCGCGCGAGTTGGCAACAGCGCCGCCCGCGGCTCCGCGCCTCGGCCAGCCAGTGATACCTACGACACGCACTCGCGCGCACGCAACTCTTTGTATATTTACGTACAACTAACGACTAACTCTAAACGTGATTGTGTCTGTGCCTGCATAGTGCATGTTTACCAACTGGACCCTAACCGGGTAACAGTGTTTACTGTGTGTGCTTTAATTAAACATTAACCACTAACTAAGAACTACTAATAAACAGCTGTTAAGTACTTACTGACTATCATTCATAGTGCCACGTAGGTTAATCACCCAAAAAAAGATTCGGCCGTTTATGCCGCAAAAATAGTAGTTTATGCAACTGATACATAATCAGAGGCCTTAAAATACGAGTGTTTAAGGCCAAATTATGTACAGTTTCATACACTACTTTATCTACACACATATCATAAGTACTCTAAGATGGGTTCAGAAGCCGTAGGGAAATGACCTGCATTGGTGCTATAGTGCTACCTGTAAAATATCTTTGTTGCAATCGTGGCTGCATTTACGATATCCGGCGGAGTGTGCATATCGTTTCTCGGAGTCACTACTACTCATATTTTCAACTAAAATGTGAGTTACAAACAACTTTTCACAATTCTACTTTCGTAACAACAAAGAAATGACAACAGTAATGGCGGCAATTCGATCCTACGTCAAGACGAATGTTTTTTTTAATCATAGACAAACGAAGGAAGTCCCTATTCTCATGTCACTCGACATCAAATATCGTGCGGTTTAATATATTAAAAAAACATACTGAATTGACGTTTCGCATCGATAACTGTTTTAATATCTATGAATACTAGAATAGAAACCCATATGAGTTTTGACAGCTGTTCCAAATTTAAACTCATAACCTTACAAAAATCTGTACTGTAATAACATTACAGTACAAATTTTACCTACTACCACAGACAAGAAAGTTCTCATAGTAAAATTGGTTGTCATAATGCTGGTAATTTCCTACGGTTTCTGAACGCATTTAAGAGCACTAATGATATGTGCGTAGATAAACGTATATTTCGACACTCACAAGGGAATCAAAAGTTATAGGGCACGTTATAGGACTATGAAATTTGGCAAGAAATAGCATCATATACTACAATACAAGTACATGGAATAATATGAAAACTATACATTTGTAATTTTGGACGGAACCCTCGGTGGCCGAGTCCGACTCCTTACCTCCCTCCTCCTACCCTCTCCTACCCTCCATACGGGTGTACACTTGAAAATTATTATTACTCCAAAAGAAAGAAGGCAAAAAAATATGCCTAGTGAATCCCATTCAGATATCTCAAAGAATTACGAAGCTACAACCGTTTTATTATTGCTTGTTAGAGAGAGAAAACGCAAACAGTGTGTGACGTCACATTACAGAACGCTGCCGGGGGGCCGCCTCGACGGCGGCGCCGAACACGATGGGAACGGCACATTGCCGTCTCTTAGTGACGTCATAATCTTCAAGCGTCATCGTTTCATATGAAGTTCCGTTTTGCGAAAAAGGGACAGGACATATCCCTTCTTAAAACTTTAGACACTTATAACTTCGTGATTATTTAGCCTTTTGCGTTGATTTTTGAAATGAAAACTTCTTTAGCGGCGCTGAGCACTTTTTGGGATGGGGAAAAATTGTTAAATACGCGACAGAGTTTTGTGACGTCAGATGTGAAGGAGGTCACTTTTTGCTGCTAGCCGATTCGACTTCATTCAAAACTGAACGCTATTCGTAAGAGTATAAAGCCGTTAAACACTTTTTGCAATAGCATATACTGCAAATAAAATTGTATTTTTAACCAACGCGTCCTTCACTATTGAGAAAATTCGAATAGTTCGAATTTGGGCGTTATTCTTAAAGAGATAAAGCTTAGAAAAATATTTACCAACGGCAAAAACAAATTCATATTTTGGTCGCCACCGCCGTCTGCCGTTCTTGCAAATTCGAATAGTTCGAATTTAGACGTTATTCCTAAACATATAAAGCTTTGAAAAATATTTGGCAATGGCAAAAACAAATTGGTATTGTGTTTGCCGCCGCGCGAGCCGGCGGCCCGTCGCACCCAACGCGCCCGCGGCCCGTCCGCCTAAATAATTGATAATTGTTTATAAATTTGCGTCAACTTCATTTTTAGGGTGACACCGTAAGATGTCACGTGACCTGATCGAAAAACTGTTACAATGTTATTGAGTTTTCACTTCTGCCGGCACTCCCGGAGTGCAACCCGGTCTTTTTTTTCCATTTGACTACATTTTTGATCCTTTTTCGAGAAAATATGACATTATTGATTATTTTATTTAGTGTCTACACCCCTATTGTCCGGTTTTTTTTAAATAATACATGTTAAGTTTGCACTAATAATTTCTTTACTTAGAAAATGGAGAGCAACTACATGGAGTGGATGGAGAAGACGCTCGAGTCGGAGCGCGCGGAGTGGAACGGGGACCGCGCGCCCGAGGTGGAGTCGCACTCCAGCGCCTACCACACGCACGCGCCCGTCATCATCTTCCAGATGATCGACCAGAACCTGCAGGTACACTACTCTACAGAGTGGACGGAGGTGACGCTCGAGTCGGAGCGCGCGGAGTGGAACGGGGACCGCGCGCCCGAGGTGGAGCGCACTCCAGCGCCTACCACACGCACGCGCCCGTCATCATCTTCCAGATGATCGACCAGAACCTGCAGGTACACTACTCTACAGAGTGGATGGAGGTGACGCTCGAGTCGGAGCGCGCGGAGTGGAACGGGGACCGCGCGCCCGAGGTGGAGTCGCACCCCAGCGCCTACCACACGCACGCGCCCGTCATCATCTTCCAGATGATCGACCAGAACCTGCAGGTACACTACTCTACAGAGTGGACGGAGGTGACGCTCGAGTCGGAGCGCGCGGAGTGGAACGGGGACCGCGCGCCCGAGGTGGAGTCGCACTCCAGCGCCTACCACACGCACGCGCCCGTCATCATCTTCCAGATGATCGACCAGAACCTGCAGGTACACTACTCTACAGAGTGGACGGAGGTGACGCTCGAGTCGGAGCGCGCGGAGTGGAACGGGGACCGCGCGCCCGTGGTGGAGTCACACTCCAGCGCCTACCACACGCACGCGCCCGTCATCATCTTCCAGATGATCGACCAGAACCTGCAGGTACACTACTCTACAGAGTGGATGGAGGTGACGCTCGAGTCGGAGCGCGCGGAGTGGAACGGGGACCGCGCGCCCGAGGTGGAGTCGCACCCCAGCGCCTACCACACGCACGCGCCCGTCATCATCTTCCAGATGATCGACCAGAACCTGCAGGTACACTACTCTACAGAGTGGACGGAGGTGACGCTCGAGTCGGAGCGCGCGGAGTGGAACGGGGACCGCGCGCCCGAGGTGGAGTCGCACTCCAGCGCCTACCACACGCACGCGCCCGTCATCATCTTCCAGATGATCGACCAGAACCTGCAGGTACACTACTCTACAGAGTGGACGGAGGTGACGCTCGAGTCGGAGCGCGCGGAGTGGAACGGGGACCGCGCGCCCGTGGTGGAGTCACACTCCAGCGCCTACCACACGCACGCGCCCGTCATCATCTTCCAGATGATCGACCAGAACCTGCAGGTACACTACTCTACAGAGTGGACGGAGGTGACGCTCGAGTCGGAGCGCGCGGAGTGGAACGGGGACCGCGCGCCCGTGGTGGAGTCACACTCCAGCGCCTACCACACGCACATGTATATGGGTGAGGACCAAATTATAGGCCAGTAGTGAGCCTGGTTAATCGGTATTAATTAAAAAGTTCCGCTGTGACACAAAAAATAACCATACTATAGTCTAACTACTGGCCAATAATTTGGCCCTCACCCATATACCAAATTAATTTCCACGACGGTTTTCGTATCATTCAATCAATCAATTATTTATTGCGTATGGTGGACTCAAGTGTATTTTGCTTTATACATGTGCACGCGGCTCCGCTCGTATTGCAGAGAACCCAGGCGAAGCCGCGTGATAAAATATAGCCTATATCCACCCTGAAGGTGCACTCTATTACTAGTGAAAGATATTTTTTTAATTATATTTATGTAACTCGAATTTGTGTTAAGCGTGTAGTATTTGAATTGGTGGATAATGTTAGTTTCATTGACATCATATTTTGTAGTTTTAAGTAGTTGACATTTCTTTATATAATATTGTTAGTTAAATTTGTATTGTGCATAATATTTACGTGTAATTTCAAACACAATCGTTGTATTGTTAATGAATAAAATTGATTGATTGATTGAATCGGATGAGTAGTTCCGAATATTACTCCACTTACAAAATTACAAAGCTACAGATATCACAGACATAAACTTTGCTCCTTTATATATTTTTCAATAATACATTAATTTTCACAGGTTACACAAACTATAAGCAAAGAAATCACCTTCAAAGCGCTGATGCTTAGTATCGAGCAAGTGACGCGGTATGGGAACATGTACAAAGAAGGCGTATTGCAGTTCAAGGTAAGTCTGTTTATTTATTTATTAGCACCAGGCAACAACACCCATAGTTACAAATACCTTACAGACTAACAAACATATCGATATACAAAACTTCAATAACACAATTTACACTCTGGGATTTTGACCGGTTTCGAAACCACAAGAAAAGTACACTCTTCAGCCACAACTCCTACTGAACTGCTTCAACTTGGAGACACCTCTCTCGATGGGTTATATTATATTTCATCACACTTGCTCGTCAATGGCGTTATTACTTGCGAGCGTACAGAGCAGTTATAGCCGTTTTACCTCCCACGGGCTGTTAAGTTTAGTTTTAAAATATAGAACCCACTCATACTTCACTTCGGACTGAGGATGTTTCCAATCAGCCAAGGTGTATTTCATATCTTCAAAAGTTTGCTACAACCAACTTTTCATATGTATAAAACATATCTTTATATTAAATTTGACTGCAATTTAATGTTTAGCAGAATTATTTACAGATTTAATATGTAGTTATTTAGTGTGTATGTAATAGTACATTACTGCAGTATCCAGTAAGTAAGCCTTCCTGGCCAAGTATGAGTTAACCGGTTATATACGAGGCCAGGATGGCTTTCTTACTGGTTGAGGCTAGTATAATGCTTTTCTCAAAAATGAAAGAAAGTTTAACAACAAATTCTTTTAATTAATATTGAAGGTTACATTCATATTAGGGCAATTACTGATAGATGTTGTGATTGATTTACCGCGGTTGTAATTGTTAATGCTTACATAGTGTTTATTTTTCACTACACACCGAAGCATAAAATACACAGCCCATAAACTTGTCGGCTGCATTGTTTGGCGAAGAACATTTTCAGACCAACTGTTGGCTTGTTTTCTGCCTTCCACTTCATAAATTTTTCATAAGTTTTCATATATCGCTCCTTCGATTTAGAGGAAGTAAATTGTTTTTTGCTAAAACTTTCGGCCTCAGCTTTTAAATCAGGAGGAGTGTCATCTATTTCCGAATCAGATTCGCTTGAAATCATTTTTTGGGATTATTTATGTTCACGCGGTAAATTAAAACACAATTGTCGCAATTGAATGTGAAATCCCGCCAGTCGTTGTTTTTTTTTTACTAAAAAGTTTGCGTTTAGTTTTGAACATTGTTCTATTTTTACATTACATGAATGTTTTGGTAAAAAAATGAAAATTATTGTTTTTGAAACTCCATGCTAATTTTAGAATGGAAAGTTTTAATCCAACATGATTTATAAACTGAAATTACTAAATACAAACATAAAACCCCGTCGTCGCGTTAAGTGTCACAGACTATAAAATGGCTGTTTAAGGCTCCAAAAATATATACACTTTCGAATTTTAAATATGATATTATAAATGCGAAAGTGCATGTGTGTGTTTGTTTGTTTGTCCGTCTTTCACGGCAAAATGGATCGACGAATTGACGTGATTTTTTAAGTGGAGATAGTTGAAGGAATGGAGAGTAACATAGGATAGTTTTTATCCCCGTAATCATCCCCTAAGGGGGTGAAATGGGGGGTAAAAGTTTGTATGGAGCTGCGATATAAACGAGTTCCACGCGGACGGAGTCGCGGGCAGAAGCTAGTCTATCTCATAAAATGTCATACCAAAAAGAGAGATAGATATATATTTGGAACCATGTTATAATGGCTAAACTCTAATCTGTGTCTGGTACTATGTTTTTTTTTTCTAAGTAGATCTAAAGAGGATGACCTACTGTCCAGTAAGTAAAATTCCAAATTTAAACTCTCGCTTCTTACTGGACAGTTGCGAATAAGTCTCCGGTAGAGTTCACTTTCTGGATACTTTTTAGAGATGTTATGGCAACATTACATACCATTTTTGAGAGAAATGTTTTTAAGTGTTTTCAAATCGTGGCTGTATACCGAAGGGTCTTTGCCATACGCGCCTCACGTCAAATTCAACAAAATGGACAACTGACATGTTGACATTATTACGATTTGTATTAATTTCATCTAAAATGTATCTGTTTCCTGGCAAATGTGATGAAAAACATTGTGTATAACACAGGCGTAAGAATATTGCACTTACGCCCCTCGTTAAACTATGTACTATTAGATCCATAGAGCAGCACAGCACAGGAGACGTTTTAAACGAACCTTTCTGAACAAAGTCCGTCCTAGTGTCGTACATATAAACAGACTAACGCACAAATGCCAAACTCTCAAAATTAAATTTTAGGTGCGTACCTATACCCAAACTCTTCATCTCTGTCGCTCGAGTTCGATAAATGCGATAGAGACGGATCACAAGATACTATACAATGCATGTCCTCGAAAAGAGCGTTTTCCAAGCAGCCAAATCGTGCGGAAAGTAGTGCCCCGTTTCCGCACTAGTGCTTTTTGCTTTCACTTTTTTTACTCCATTTCAGCCTGACCCAAAGACTTTATATTACTTTAGAAAAGTTTAACTAGTTTTTCTTTCAAAAGATGCATAAATATGAATAATTTATAAAACGTTTTATTATAATTATTAATTTTGATTTTGTTCAATAAATAAATACAGACAAAAAAATCGACTCGAGCAACATTTTTTCACCGGGGAAACGGGAAATATTTCATTAGAAATGTAATTGCAGTTTTATAAAACATTTATTAAGCAATGAAAAACAGTAACAACCGATGAAATTCCGTGGTAGGCCTTTTTGGGGTGAGGTTCTTGAGCCCTTCGGCGAACTGTCCGAGAGTTCACTGGTTCCACACGGCTCTGCGTCAGCTGCTGCTGAATGTCAACACCGGTCCGGGGGCGATTCCGAAGACCAGTCGTCAGGTTGATATGGTCCTCTTTATCGGATGTGCATCTTCGACGGCCAGATCCTGGTCTCCGAGTAAGGACTCTGGTCTCAGCAAACCGACGGGACACTCTGGAGACAGCAGACTGGCTTAAATTCAGCTGTTGAGCAACAGAACGCTGCGTAAGTCCTGGGTTCAGCAGGGCGACGACTTGGGTGGCTTAATTTTCGGTGGTGTCTATTTCGTGTATAATTGCGGGATATGTGCACGGTTGTTACTGTTTTTCATTGCTTAATAAATCCATATCCATACTTCCATATATATATATATACTAATATTATAAATGCGAAAGTGTATGTGTGTGTTTGTTTGTTTGTCCGTCTTTCACGGCAAAACGGAGCGACGAATTGACGTGATTTTTTAAGTGGAGATAGTTGGGGTGGAGAGTAACATAGGATAGTTTTTATCCCCATAATCATCCCCTAAGGGGGTGAAATGGGGGGCTAAAAGTTTGTATGGAGCTGCGATATAAACGTGTTCCACGCGGACGGAGTCGCGTGCAGAGGCTAGTGTTTTATAAAACTGCAATTACATTTCTAATGAAATATTTCCCGTTTCCCCAAGAGACGACCAAAACGAAAAAATGTTGCTTGTTTCGATTTTTTTGTCCGTAAGTGTAAATATTAAATATTTACTTAATATGCTTGGTTGATCACATATTTTGCTTAATAACTTTTTCAACACACTTGCTCGAAAAGGGCTTCATAATGCGCAGAGATACAGAGCTATAATATCCTATGTTACGCCCACGGGCGTAATCGTTTTTGTCTAAACTGTCACTCATGCGGCAGTTACAAAGCAGAGGTTTTATTTCAAATACGATGTCTGAAAACGTATTAATAAATAAATTTAAAGTTAAAAACACTACTAAATCATGTTTAAGGGAATTATATACAGATTTAATATGTAGTCATTAAGTGTCTATGTAAAATGTTTTTAAGTGTTTTCAAATCGTGGCTGTATTCCGAAGGGTCTTTGCCATATGCGCCTCACGTCAAATTCAACAAAATGGACAACTGATATGTTGCAGTTTTTATTACGATTTGTATTAGTTTCGTCTAAAATGTATTTGTTTCCTCGCAAATGTGATGAAAAACTTTGGCTATAACACGGGCTTAAGAATATTGCAAACTCGAGTCATCAAAAGCCTTCTGATAGACTCTTGTTCGCAGTATTCCACTTACGCCCCTCGTTAAACAATGTACTATTGCGATACGACATGGCACAGTGTGGGATTTTTACTCAATTTTGCGAAAGTCTACTTAAATGTTTAAATTATGAACTGTATCAAATGATAGCGAACATTGAAACTCCCACAGTTTTATGTCCCATAGTTTTTGATATTTTCAATAAATCGAGAAACATCCATAGACATCCATAGAAATATGAAAACTGTAATTAGGTACTCACAATTCGTGCCTCTTTTTATAAAGATCCTTATATTTTAATATAAAGGTAGTTTTGATATACCAATATGATTCACTAAAAGTTTGAATTGATGACTCTTAGAGGATGATATCATCAATTTTCTATAAATTTAAAAATATTTTTTCTTGATAATCCTACATCGGTCGCATTATATTTAACAACTATTTAATAGCTTATAAGAAGCATTACCACTAGGAAAAAAAAAATATCGCAGGATTCGCGAGATATGAATTTTTAAATATTCAAGTTAGGGTTGTCACACACTAGGTACCTAGGTTAACTTTATTTTCAGCTGGGATTTGGTGTCACTACTTGTTGCAAAATCGTAGTGTGTTTTAAAATAGAAATATTCGTGGGCGCATGACTTTATTGCTTATAATTGATATTATACACATTCATAGAAAAGTAGTAGTCGCAAGCAAAATTTTGAAGGTGAATAGAAATACATTCGAAATACTCGACTGATTTCTTCACCTTACAAATTTTATAAAGGGCCGGTTTCATGTTTCAATAACTAAAACTATAAAATAACAGAAGATTCACTGTGCTAATAAAATTATTCTTATGTCAAGGAGTGGCTTGTCGACGATTTTCATACCTTTTAAGTGTCTCTCTCAAGTGGTTTGCCAATCGACACAAACGAATTTCGTGTATTTTGTGTGGCTGGTTTAATATGTCAGTCACTATGCACAACATACTAAAACCCGATTCGCAAATCATTGAGATGAGCGGTTCTTCAGGCTCGGCTCTCAGCGGTTTGCATATCACTACTATATATTAATAGTAACAATTTTTTTACAGAACAGCCACTTCTCCGACCGTTCTCGCGTTGTGTATTTCACGCACCACATGATCACAATAGTGAACAACAGCGAGCAGATGGTGAGGCTCGCGCAGCAGACGCAGGCGCGGCACTGGCCGCCGGGCCGGCACGACGCGCCCGCCGAGCGCAAGTTCGACACGCTGCTCGACACCTTCCAGGTGAGAGTTAGTGAACACCACGTGATCACAATAGTGAACAACAGCGAGCAGATGGTGAGGCTCGCGCAGCAGACGCAGGCGCGGCACTGGCCGCCGGGCCGGCACGACGCGCCCGCCGAGCGCAAGTTCGACACGCTGCTCGACACCTTCCAGGTGAGAGTTAGTGAACACCACGTGATCACAATAGTGAACAACAGCGAGCAGATGGTGAGGCTCGCGCAGCAGACGCAAGCGCGGCACTGGCCGCCGGGCCGGCACGACGCGCCCGCCGAGCGCAAGTTCGACACGCTGCTCGACACCTTCCAGGTGAGAGTTAGTTGAACACCACGTGATCACAATAGTGAACAACAGCGAGCAGATGGTGAGGCTCGCGCAGCAGACGCAGGCGCGGCACTGGCCGCCGGGCCGGCACGACGCGCCCGCCGAGCGCAAGTTCGACACGCTGCTCGACACCTTCCAGGTGAGAGTTAGTGAACACCACGTGATCACAATAGTGAACAACAGCGAGCAGATGGTGAGGCTCGCGCAGCAGACGCAGGCGCGGCACTGGCCGCCGGGCCGGCACGACGCGCCCGCCGAGCGCAAGTTCGACACGCTGCTCGACACCTTTCAGGTGAGAGTTAGTGAACACCACGTGATCACAATAGTGAACAACAGCGAGCAGATGGTGAGGCTCGCGCAGCAGACGCAGGCGCGGCACTGGCTCTTATAACGTACACCGGAAGGTAGCTTCTCGTGTGCCTTATCTTGTTACTTCTTTCCTTTCAGTAGCCAAAGCTAACAACGAATTTCAGTAGCCTCAAACAAACAAATAAACAGCTTATCTTTAGAACAAACGCATTGTTCTAAAGATAAGCTGTTTATGACCATTCGGACAACTTAAAAACATCTCACTATAGCCGGGTTTCGAACCCACTGCCTCCAAATTGAAGGTCGCGTGGCTTTCCGCTCGGCTACAAGGTTCTGTGGCGACCTGCATGTCTTAGGGATATGCCCACTTCCATATCTCTGCCTTTCAAAATCAGTATGACAGAAACTTGAAAGAAAGTAGGAAAAGGAAAAAAGGGACTAGGGAGATCCCAAGTCATTAATACAGCCGGAATTGTGGCGGGGGAATTTTTCCTGTTACCAAGTTGGCATAGGTCAATCAGATTGACTTGCTTAGGTGTCATTTAAATGTTACAAATTACCATAACGCCCGGTCATTCAAGCCATACCAGAGTTCTTCTCGGGGCAATTCATGGCAAATTCTGAAGTCCTTTTCTTACACAGAAACTAAGAGACGAAGCCTCACGCTTTCTGCTCGACGAAGCGTTCCTGGACCTAGAAGTGCACTTCGACGACCTCTTTACCCCAAAGTGGCTACCCTCCTCCATCCCAGTCGACACCATATGCGTCACCCTCGAAGACTACTTCCAAGACTACAATCATTTGCGGGAGAAAAACTTCGAATACGTTATCAACGAAGCGCAAAATCTCGTCTACAAGAAGTATGTGACTGCTATGTTGTCTAAGAAGGTGACGTTTAAGACGGTTGAGGAAGCTCAGCAGGCGGCCACGAAGATTGTTAAAGAGGCCAATCAGATACGGGCGTTCTTCAGGAGAATAGGCGCCGAGGGGGTCAATGTGGACTGGCCGTTCCAAGTTATTAGCACTTTGGCAGAGGTAAGATTTTAAATGTACCATTTATTTATTTACCTAAATCGACGTCACATCCTCTTAGCCCTATTCCGTTTTTTGTTAGGTTGGAAAATTATATTAAAATGTAACATAACATAGATACTGTGGTTGTTGACAAACACCAGGATCAACGGGATCAAATTAGCTTGCATGCCAAATTATGGAAACTCATACTTAGTACTTAACCCTCACTAATAAAAAAAAGACAGGACGTGCAGAGCAATAAATAAACAGTGTTAAAATTAAATAAAGTGTATCGTGCAACTTCGCAAAGGGTTAAAGCAGTTCTCCATTTGCCTGGTGACCCCCTTAAATGTGATGCAAGGCACTTTCGTTAGACTGTTATCGATATACGAGCTACACTAGTCCATAAACAACCCTTCTTAGTCCTTCATGATTTACAAACAACTTAGAAAAGTTGAAAAACCCCCGACATTTTCATTTCAAAGTCCAATATCTCAAAAACGGCTGAAAAGATTTTCATGAAACATGGCTAAGAACACTCGGGATAAAATTATCTATGACACAAAAAAACCGGATTCAAATCGGTCCGTCCGTTTAGGAGCTACGATACCACAGACAGATACACAGATACACAGACTCGTTAAACTTATAACACCCCTCTCTTTGCGTCGGGGGGTAAAAAAGGTGGAGTAGGTAGAGTAATTCATTGATTAAAACTAGTCAATATTTTGCACCACAAGTGTATAATACGCAACACTGAAGGAATGCAGGAGGTCGTACTACACCCATATGCGCGAGTATGCCTCGAACTGCTGCAGCGGTCCACTCCGCAGGTCCTCCGGTGCCAGGACATCGAGATGCTCTCGCTGGACCTGCACGGCGTGCTGGACAAGTGCCCGGACATGTCGGAGGAGCAGCTGGTGCGGCTGCTGTGGCTGCGCGGCGACGTGCCGCGCGCGCACGTGCGCGACACGGCCGCGCACGTGCTGGGCACGCGCAAGCCGCCGCGCGCGCCGCCGCTGCACGAGCTCTTCAAGGTTATTATAATAATCATCATTTATTGGATAAAAACATAATGTACATCAGTTTTACTATAGACTTCCTAGTCTATAGTGAAACTGATGTACATTATGTACCTCCTGGTAGGGACTACTATTAGAGGCAAATAACACGTGCCTGAGCTAGGATACCCTGTTTCAGGCATAAAAAAAAATAAGGTACGTAAGCGACATTGTCTTCAGCTGTCTCGGCCTCGGGACTTCGAAATACTGTCCCTAGACATGCACGGCCTGCTGTTCACTTTGTAACAGACCTTAGTAGAAGAAAGGAGGTCCTTAGTTGGTTTGGTCTTCGAGTTTTTTTATGTGTCGTAAACAGCGATAATGCCTTACCACGATTGTGTTTTTCTCCGTTTTTCTTCCTATTTTTATGATTAATTTTTGTTCGTAATCAGGTTTCTGCAAGGAAGCCCTATTTATGTCCAGCAGTGGACGTTACTCGGCTGATATGATGATGATTAGGCATGTAGTCGAACTATTAGAAAAGTGACTATTAATATGTTAATGATGGGATCTTATCTCGTTGCAATGAGACCCAAGCGTGGGTAGTTAACATATTCAGTGTCAACAGTATCGTAGCGCTTCGCTCGTAGCCGATAACATGCGAAAACCGTTTGCAAAGGCAAGCGCCTACGACCAGAGCGCCCACCTATGGGTTCCTGATACTGAAAGTGCTAACAGTGAAATAGCGAGCGACCCAGATGGGCCCAGTAAGTTGTTGATAACAATAAGGGTGTAGACACCAAATAAAAGGGGATTAAATAATCACAAAGTTATAAGCGTCCAAAGTTTTAAGACCCCCTCTGTGAGGGGGTATATTCTATAATCTGTCCCTTTTCCGCAAAACGCACCTTCATATTAAACGATTGTCATTTACTATGACATTCGCAGATCGTGACGTCGCGATCTGCGAGCGTTTTCTCTCTCTAACGAGCAATATTGAAACGGTTGTAGCTTCGTAATTCTTTGAGATTCTGAATGGGTTTTTGTCACTAGGCATATTTGTTTGCCTTCTTTCTTTTGGAGTAAACCCTGACCAGGAAAATAAAAAACTTCGCCATATTGCGGAAAACTATTAGAACTAATTTCTTTAACTGGCAACAGTAACTTTGAAGACGTCATTAATGCCATCTGTCAATTGCTGTCAAAGTGAGGTGTCGTTGGTACGTGTTGTATTGCGTTAGAATGCCGAAAACTATTAAATATGACTTAAGAAAAGTAATTTACTCGTACAATATGACGAAGTATTTCTCGGAGGGAAAGTGAAGGATTACACTCTATTCCTCTAAATAACATCACAGACCTTGTTGTCAACATGACTGGTAGGTACATCATATAATATTTTACAGTACATATGGTGCTACTTTCCCGCACTAGTGCGGAAAAGAGCACTTTTCGTGCATATGTCGAAACTTTAAAGAGCCATATGTACAGTAAAACGTTGTACGATACACGTGCGAATAGGTAATTCGCAACTCGTGTCGATTTAAAACACTCCCTACGGTCGTGTTTTAATTTATCACCACTCGTTGCGAATTTCCTATTTTCGGCACTTGTATCGTAAATAACTATTTTAGTGTCGCCATAATTATTGCTAATTTAGAGCCCCCAGAGCAGTTTTTTTTCATTTTCCTGGTCAGGCTTTAATAACAAATTTTCAGTCTGCACCCGTATTATCATTAAAATATATGTCGTCTCTCTCATTTAGTTAATTCTGGTTCGATGTATATATATCGGATCTTGACCCTGTATATTTGTATCTACGTCGACGTTTCGCAGTGCATTTTTGTTGATAAATTGACTGACGATCGATTCCTTTCGGTGTTTCCCAACAGTGACCTCCCTTGCTACTCATAGATGCCCGGCTTCCAGAATAAAGTATATTCATTTGTTTTAAGGGTATCACCTTCAACGATCGCCTGCTGGGACACTTCGCCTTGTAAATCCGCATGAAGATTCAACTCGTTACTAGTTGACCACAGATGACCCACTCTCGACGGCTGTTTTTACGAAGCTCGCGTTTACAAAATTAGGGACGTAGGACACCGATTCTTTGGTTACTTCTTAGTAAGAGATAGTTTTTACAAATTACCTAAAACTATCACGGTAAAACTGTATAGAGATCGTGATTTAGGATCTACAAGTATTTTAACCTTTAGCCGCCCGCCATACAAGAAAAATATCGCTAAAATATTGAATTTGTTTTTTAAGCGAACGAAACAAAACAAATGCATCTTTGTTCCAACTTAGAATGGTATAAATTCCATTGAAGAGGTATTTTAGATGGCCTTGGCCTTTGGGCGGCCAGAGTCTATTTTTATACCTATAATTTATTGTTTTTTAAGACTTAATCGTAAGAAAAATGTATTTACAATGTATACAGTATATTTCAAACGCATATAATAAAATGTTTCTCATTATACAGTTTACAGACAGACATGGTTTTTGTAGAGAGATCTTATAGTTACCCAAATGAAGAACAAAAATGTGAGTATCCGAACCATTTATTTATCATCAATACATATAATAAAATCGTAACTGATCGCTGTCTGTGCATGGCAAATATATTATAAAAACTTTTATGGAGGGCCTTCATAAACGCAATAGAGCCCAAAAAAAATGATTTTTGATTTTTTTGGCTGTTTGTATGTTTGTCTGTTTATCTGCTTGTCTGTGCGTTTGTGCACCCTAATCTCAGAAACGGCTTAACCGATTTGGATGGGATTTTCAGTAATATATTATGCTAGACTTCCCTTAACATTTAGTGTTTATTTTATTCAAATCGGTTAATAAATAAAAAAAAGACCTGGTTGCACTCCGGCAGTGCCGGCAGAAGTGAAAACTTGGATATGGCGCTTACCCGTTCGGCCGACACACAATAAGTTCTCACGCGCTAATTTGCAAGTGAAATAGTTTACTTCTGTTGCTACGGTATTCTTCGATTCGAAATGTCAAAATATCCAAGTTTTCACTTCTGCCGACACTCCCGGAGTGCAACCAGGTCTTTTTTTGAAGTGAAAACTTCTTTAGCGGCGCTGAGCACTTTTTGGGATGGAGAAAAATTGTTAAATACGCGAGTATTGTGACGTCAGATGTGAAGGAGGTCACTTTTTGCTGCTAGCTGCTAATGAAAACTGAACGCTATTCGTAAGAGTATAAAGCCGTTAAACACTTTTTGCAATACCATATTCTGCAAATAAATTTGTAATTTTAACCAACGCGTCCTTCACCGTTTTGCTATTGAGAAAATTCGAATAGTTCGAATTTGGGCGTTATTCCTAAAGATATAAAGCTTAGAAAAATATTTACCAACGGCAAAAACAAATTGATATTTTGGTCGCCACCGCCGTGTGCTGTTCTTGCAAATTCGAATAGTTCGAATTTAGACGTTATTCCTAAAGAGATAAAGCTTTGAAAAATATTTGGCAATGGCAAAAACAAATTGGTGTTGTGTTTGTCGCCGCCCGTCGGCCCGTCGCACCCAACGCGCCCGCGGCCCGTCCGCCTAAATAATTGATAATTGTTTATAAATTAGCGTCAAATTCATTTTTAGGGTGACACCGTAAGATGTCACGTGACCTGATCGAAAAACTGTTACAATGTTATTGAGTTTTCACTTCTGCCGGCACTCCCGGAGTGCAACCCAGTCTTTTTTTTTTTTGAGCCTTTTGCGTGTCCCACTGCTGGGCAAAGGCCTCTCCCCGTGATCTCCATGCGTCCCTACTAGGTGCCTCTTCCGCCCAGTTGCTGAATGCTACATCCAGGTCGTCCCGCCATTTCCGTCTAGGTCGGCCCCGTCTGCGTCGCCCGTCACATACATATTATAATATTTAATAATAGGTAAAACAAATACTGAGCTGAATTGGCTGAAATTTAGGTAAAATAAATATAGCTTCTGCCCGCGACTTCGTACGCGTATAAATTATAGCCAGTGTCGCTTCGGTACCTATAGCTAATTTCGTCGAGTTCCGTAACTGTCCGGGTGGTGTAGGCGGGAAGCGCTCAGTAATTAATCTTCAGACTTGGGTTCGATCCCCAGCGTGGCGATATTTTATGTTAACTTTTTTCTTGCGTGGTTATTTTTAAATTTAATTTGTATTTAATTTTAGTTTTTTTTTATAAACACAATTTAGTAGTTCCTTTTTTTCTCTGATTAATTTATGTTTTTTGTTGTTTATAAAGGAACTGCATTACAATGCCTCGAAAAAGATATTATTTTGCAAAAAATGGTCCGTGCCAACCACAAACAATATAGCCATTCATGAGCTCAGTTGAAAATAAATAAACTATTAAATTTATTAACGATTCTGTATTGAACCTGTTTTACGTGCACGAATATATTTAATTTATTTAATCGTATGACATTTATGAAAAACAGAATCGGAATAAATACAACTATAAATTGATTTTAAGATTCGCCAGCCACTTGATATGGCCTTGTCGCTAAGAATATATTTACATCATAATTACATATACCTAATACATAAAAATCGTGCAGTAAGTGTGATTAAACAATCGCCAATAGTGAATGAATTAATGAATTATTTATTGTATAAAAACAAGAGTGCTTAAGTTTGTTACGGATCACATTTCCAGACATGTGTCGGTAATTCGCGCGCGCGCATATCTTATTATTTATTACCCGATGCTGACGCCCAGATTCTCAGCGGGGTAGCTACAGGACCAATTATTATCAGATTATAATAGCTTTTCGGGAGCGAGTTTTTGGATATCACGCGCCTGCAACATCTAATATTTTCGGGTAAATGAGCGAGTATAGTAATGTAAGTGTTTGTAAAATCGCCATAACTAATGATCAGGAAACATTTATCGGCAAACGTGTGGTCGTAAACGTTTTGGTTTAGTGCGCGCTCGACCTCAAGGCTGCGCGCTCGAAGGGCGGGCGGCAGTCAGTCAGTCGGCTGAACGCGCTCGCGTGCCTTACGTTATACAAGTTCGAAGTTTACACCTCGCGATGTTTCGGACACTGTCGCTCTACTTTTGCCTTGTGGCAGGTGAGAATTGTTATCCGCATATGCTAGACGAAAGTGACGTGAATGTTATAAATTGGCGAAATAAATCCTTACGTGTTTTCGGTGTTCAGATTTGCGTAGGAGTTTTTACGTACATGCATGTAAACAATTCGTTTTTCTGTGTAGGTAAAGTACTGTTTTAAGCGGTTTTGCTTTAAAATCAGAATTATATTAATGTTTTTTTGAGTGGTTCTAGAGGAAAGCCGGTCGTATATATATGTCAGTTTCGCAGTTTTTTCATCGCTCATGGATAATGTCTATTTTAAATTAGATCATTACAGTTTTTAGTTAAGTAGTACCTACCTACCTATGCCTATTTGTTAGTGAACTTTGCGAGTTAAATTCAGTGATGATGGTGACCGCGATTCGGAAAAACAAGCATCGTCGACTGCGTCTCTGAATGCGAAGCGATGTCATATCTATTCTAATCTTCAAACGTGAAATTATATCAGCAACTTGCTTAAAATATACCTAATTGCTGGCGTAGGTCAGTTCTCGGCTTTTAACGATGTAGTTTAGTACGCCATAAAAATGTGTTTTTTACAATTTTTTAAAGATACTGACTTCATCTGTATTAAATAATAAATCAATTTGTTTACGTCACTCCGGGCGGTAAGTGAGATTTACCGCCCACGGGAGCAGCGGCAAATCTCCCTTCACACCCAGGACAAGACGTAAAATTGTGTACGCGCCACGGGCGGTAATTCGTAAAGCCCCAGATCGCATATTTATGGCCCTCACCTTCGGTTCGGGCCACAAACACCTGCATTCTGGGGCATTCACGAATTCACCGCCCTAGGTACGTAATGTACAGTCAGCGTCATATAGTTAGTAGCAGCCAGAGTAGCCAAATATTTCGTAACACACCCTTATTCTTACATTAATACAGACGTGTACCGAACTATTTGGCAACTTGGCTGCTACTAAGTATATGACGCTGACTGTACTATAACTTCCCGCTCTAAAAGGAATCGTGATAAAACGTAATTATGTCTAATAGAAATAGACGACATATAGAAACATCAAATTAGGAACTCTAAAATATTATGCACAGGACATTCACATTTGCTGTTGCTGGGTACGCCCAGCTTTCAAAGCCGAAATCGTGAAAATCCGATTTGCTGAGAGATTCACGCGTTTTATCGAATTGTATGAATAACGGACGGCCCACACCGCGCGCCGACCGCGGAGGTATTTTTAACATTCCCGGACCGCCTCAAGGTTGGCTCAGATAATCTTATTCATCGGTATATGACCTAATTTACTACGGGATTGGCTTTGGCGAGCTTTTGATGTTTTACTACCCATAAAGGCCCAAAGAAGCAATCAAATTAGCGACAATTAAATCGTAACAAAACTGCAGCGGCCCAATTTAATAAATGGTACCTACTTCAATTGGAGTCAAGTTCACTGCCGTGCCGCCGTCGACAGGAGTACGTACAGATATAACGTACGTTGTCGATGGCCAGCGTTTATGTATTTACTATCAACCGGTGTGTTTACCAACATACTTAGTACGGGATCGCGATACTGTGACATTGTTGAACATTTTTACATTAGGTCCCTTAATCTTCTTATATTAAACGTAAAAGTCCTGATTGACTGACTGACTTAAGTCAACGCCCAGCCCAAACCGTTAAAACTAAAAAGCTGATTTTTGCACAATAGGTAGTTTATGTAACGGAAATACCCACTTCGAAGGGATTTTTGAAAATTCCACCTTCAAGGGGGTAAAAAGGGGGTTGAAAGTTTGTATGGAAATGGAATAAAATTTTAAGTGTGAGACTTGTAACTTTGTGTATAGACTCCTTATTACAATACAAGAAAAGTAATTTAAGGGTTTTGTATAAACGCACCCCTAAGCGGGTTAAATAGGGGTGCCAAGTTTGTATGGGGGAAACTTTAATTGAGCTACGAAATTAAAACTATGAAAACATTCCTTAGTAGAATACAAAAAAAAATGTCTTGCGTTTTGGAAAAATACACCCCTAAGGGTACGAGTAATACGAAAGTGTTTATAGATATAGTTTGAGTGCCGTGGTAGGACATAGGATAGTTTTTATCCCAGAAATCATCCCCTGGGGGTGTAATGGGGGATGAAAGTTTGTATGGATCTACGATATAGGACGAGTTCCACGCGGACGAAGTCTCGGGTAGTAATAATATATTCTTTATTGCACCACAACATAGGAAAAACATGTTACAAGAGTAGATTAAATAAATATAATGGTGGTAACAACAGGCGGTCTTATCGCTTTAAACCTTAGATAGATATTTATCGAAATGTACCAACCTAACCCGCGGTTTAATAAAGATCTGTTACACCTTACTTACGTGGGTAACTACCTAATGTCAAAAACAGCCTACTGAGTTACTGAAATTAGACCTAACGCATTTTTATAAAACCGGGCCGTAGGTAGAATGATTTTACTGGGGACTGTTTTCTGAGCGTTATGTTTATGATATATTTCAGTGGATAGTGTACGCTGAGAACAGGTAAGTTCCTATAGATTCCGTAGATTGAGTAATTATCTTTTAGAGTAAACAAATTATCGCAGTGACTTTCGTAGGTATTTATAATATTAGTAGGATTATTATCCTACTTATATTATAAATGCGAAAGTCATGATGCGTTGGATGTTTGTTACTCAATCACGCTTAAAAGGCTTAACCGATTTGGATGAAATCTTGCACGAAGACAGTTTAAAGCGTGGATTAAAATATAGGATATCTCGGGTCCACGCAGACGAAGTCGCGGGCGGAAGCTAGTTTTATATTAAATGCAATGAATTTCTAGTTCTCAGAGAATCACCCACACAATAACTATGTGTTTGATACTTACTACCTACCGTTTGACTAATCGTGGTCATTTGCGTCACTTGTGAAAAGATGCTGCGCAGCAACGCAGCTTACGTAAGGCACTAATACTAAATTAATCTCAACATAAACAGAAGCAGGATAGTTTCCTATGGTATGCCTGGTCTCACGGCTTACAGTTACAGAAAACATGTTGCTATCTGAATACTAAAAAAATCTAATAATAATGCTATTACACTTCTGAATTGTAGGATCATGTTGGTGGAAAATAAGATCGTTCCTGAGGGGGTTTAGGGATGGTCTTTTCCAAAACGCTGAAAGCACTTTTTTGTTTTAAATGTAATCTTTCTACAAAGTTTCAAGTGTAAAGTAATAAAAAAAGTTCCCCCAATACAAACTTTGCACCCCTTTTTAACCCCCTTAGGGATGGTCTTTTCCAAAACGCTTAAAGTACTGTTTTTGGATTCGAATAAGCAGAAGCGTCTTTACCTATGGTGCAGGTCCTACTACTACTCTGTAACCATTCCATTTTGACCGCGCGCTTACTAGGGGGCGCTAGAGTAATGTTTGCACACGGGCGCTACATGGGCTAGAGACGCCTCTGCGAATAAGTAATCTTTCTAAAAAGTAAGTCTATAGCTGAAAAAAAGGTTTCTCTGTTGCACCCCTTTTTAACCCCTTTAGGGGCGGGCAGAGTTTTCCAAAACGCTGAAAGTACTTTATTTGTATTTTAATAAGTAACCTTTTTAGTCAGGACTTCTTCTTTTATAGATTTAGAAGATAAATATGACTAATTTGGTTTTGAAACTAGATATTCAACCCCAATTCGACCTTTCCAGTGACTCACCAGTTAGACATATCAAACTTCTCCGTCCCGCTTGCGGTAGAAAAGGACAGCGACGCACAGCTGGCCTGCTCGCACGATGGGGACGAGAAGTTCGCGATAGTGAAGTGGTTCTGGAGCCCCGAGGGTCCAGACAGCCGCCGGCAGATATACCAGCGGGTGTTCGGCGGCGAGCAGTGGGTCATCAAGCCTCATGATGAGCCGCTTTTTAACATCAGTAAGTACCTACCAGATGATGATCTCCTGTTCTGCCTCATCAGGGACATAAGATTTTTAGGCTTTACCATCTGGCTCGATTCTGGGTGGTCTCCCTCACCTCAATGCTCGCCGAAGCACACTACATACGAGGGTGAATTGAAAAGTTTTGAGCCTTACCTGTAAAATGAAAACTATACTCTTTATAACAATTTTATTTCTCTACATAGTCACCCAAAACATCTATACACTTTTGTCATCTTGCCTCTAGTTTCATTATTTCGTGTAAAAAAAAAGAATCTTCCAGGTCATCAAAATATGCAGTTACAGTTTTTTGCAGCTCCATATTCGTGGAAAATTGTTGACCTCCCAAATGTTTTTTTAGGTTGGGGAAAAGATGATAGTCGGAAGGGGCCAAATCAGGCGAATAGGGTGGGTGCGTCAACAATTCAAGCCCACAATATTCGTGGAAAATTGTTGACCTCCCAAATGTTTTTTTAGGTTGGGGAAAAGATGATAGTCGGAAGGGGCCAAATCAGGCGAATAGGGTGGGTGCGTCAACAATTCAAGCCCACAATTACGAATCTGTGCCATTGATTTCGCTGCTGTGTGGACTAGCGTTGTCTTGGTGGAACAAGACTTTCTTTGATATCATACCAGGCCTTTTTATTTTGATTTCCTCACGCAATCGTCGTAAGAGGGAACAATAGTAGTCAGAATTTATGATTTTACCGTTTTAAAGGAAATCTATATCATTATATATAACTCACGCTGACCTTCAATCGCCTATCATTCATAACGTAATCCATACTTATATTTTAAATACATTTTCATCTGTAGTAACCGTTAATGGCCTGCCACTCCTATGCCTATTCTACCCGCGACCCATCTTTTTATGATGACATATGATGGAGCGAATTCCCCTAATGTCTGAAACATGTCTTCGATTATTTCCTTTTGGTGTTAAACCCTTCTTTTCCAAGTGAGTATTTTTTTGAAGTGAAAACTTCTTTAGCGGCGCTGAGCACTTTTTGGGATGCGGAAAAATTGTTAAATGCGCGACAGTGAAAGAGGTCACAAACTATTATATTTTGCTGCTAGCCGATTCGACTTCATTCAAAACTGAACGCTATTCGTAAGAGTATAAAGCCGTTAAACACTTTTTGCAATAGCATATTCTGCAAATAAATTTGTAATTTTGTCCAAGCGTCCTTCACCGTTTTGCTATTGAGCAAATTCGAATAGTTCGAATTTGGACGTTATTCTTAAAGAGATAAAGCTTTGAAAAATATTTACCAACGGCAAAAACAAATTGACATTTTGTTCACCGCCGCCGTCTGCTGTCCTCGCAAATTAGAATAGTTCGAATTTGGACGTTATTCCTAGAGATAAAGCTTTGAATAATATTTGGCAATGGCAAAAACAAATTGGTATTTTGTTTGCCGCCGCCGACGGGCGAGCGGCCCGTCGCACCCAACGCGCCCGCGGCCCGTTCGCCTAAATAATTGATAATTATTTATAAATTTGCGTCAAATTCATTTTTAGGGTGACACCGTAAGATGTCACGTGACCTGATCGAAAAACTGTTACAATGTTATTAAGTTTTCACTTCTGCCGGCACTCCCGGAGTGCAACCCGGTCTTTTTTTACTTCTCTCTTGTTATAGTTCCTCGCCGGCTGCCCGGCATCCTCAAACTTAAGTGTTGCCTCACCAATAGATGGATAATCTTCTTCTTCGTCGCATCCTCATGACTGAGGGTCGTGACTACACGAGGTCTTTGCTTTGCGCACTAATGCTTTCCAGGCCAATCGGTTTTCGGCCATCCGGATAGAAGTCTGCAAGTTTCCTTTACAGATTTCCTTTTCTGCGTCGGTCCAACGGGTTGGAGATCTTCCACGGCTCCTTTTTCCTTCCACGTGTCCCACAACGATGAGTTTTTCCAGGCTATCAGGTTCTCGTCTGGCCACGTGTCCGAAATACTGGAGGAGTCGTTGCATGCATAATAGTGGAGTAGTGCATGCATAGGCGGGACTTCATTTGCAATTCGGAAAGAATTGACGCATTGGTGCGGCGCGCAGTCCAAGGTATACCTAACATTTTCCGCCAGCACCACATCTCGAATGCATCTATTCTGCTCCGAATCCGTGCTTTCAGGGTCCAAGTTTCCGAAGCATACAGGAATATAGAGAAGATCAAGGTTCTCATCAGCTTGACTTTGGTCCTCTTGCTGACTCCCCTGTTTCTCCAGATCTTCTCTGACCGCTTCACCGCTGATTTTACTATCTGAGACCTTCTAACCACCTCTTTCTCACAGTCGCCATACGTGGTTATTAGAGACCCAAGGTAGACAAATGTATGCACCGTGTCCAAGTTGGTTAGTTCTCCCGTTCGTTGTAGCAAGCCTGCTCGATCTACAAACATCATCAGATAATCATTGACCGATTAATTTTATCGATTTGTGAGGCATCCATTTTTATTTCACCTGTCCGTTGTCTGTCTGTAATCAAATCTTGCGAGTTAAATTTGAACCACTTCCCGGTTTCCGATTGAGTTGAAATTTTGCACGAATATGCAAATCGCGTGACAATGCAATATTATGATGACGTGGAGCTGATCTGATGATGGAGCTGGAAGGTGGCCATAGGAACTCCGTAATAAAACCACATAACCCCATCGAGTTTGGGCTCGTTAGAATCGTCTCAATGAGTAGTAAATGATGGTATACAGAAAAGTACAGTCGGCAAGAAAAGCTTGTACCAAAAATGATTTTTTTGACAGAAAGATATTATATTATACTATGTGTAGTGTACCTACTATAAATGATGATTCTGTAACGTTTTGTTACCAGCGTTTGTGGAAGATAAACACGACTTGATGCTGTGGAACCTGCAGCCAGAGCATTCGGGGTCCTTCGAGTGCCAAGTGGAGGAACAGACGGACAACTCTCAAGAACGCAAAAGCTCCTCATATATGGTGGTCTACAGTAAGTTCAGTTAAAGAATAGGTTATGTCAACGATATCTAAATGTATAAATAGTTAAACCCCCGAGAACCACTCCTCATAGCGGATTCGTTTGTTTTTAATCTATACTTCTATACTACTATTATAAAGAGGAAAGATTTGTATGTTTGTAACGAATAACCTCAAAAACTACTGTGCCGATATCAAAAATTCTTTCACCATTTGAAAGCTACATTCACCCTGAGTGGCATAGGCTGCTTTTTACCGCGGGAAAATGCTGCATTCCTACGGGAAAACGGGTAATCCGTGCGAACCCGGGCCGGGCAGTTAGTATATCATAAGTAGGAAGTGGGCTGACTATTGTATGTAGATTGAACGATCTACAATATTGACTATAATTGGGTCACGATCCAGCGTGCCTGTTGCTTGCTGGTTTCTAACATTTGAGGGGTTGTTAGTTTGCTCCTAGTTCTGTGAGTGACGTAGGCTATAATTAAATTCAAAGAGGTGGTCAGGTTTTTTACAAAAAATGAATTTCCCTTATTTGTATGGCTGAGATATGCGTCATACTCGTGATCGGGTGCTGTTTGTGGAGTCCGGACTGTTCATGCTTGCAAGGGCATAGTACCTAATTAACTACTTAAATACTAGTGTTATTATTATTATTCTCGTATTGACGAGAGACATCATTCTGATCTTGACACGTTTTATTGTTATTGACCCTGTACATCTCTGACAATATAACATAAACACAATACAACATAAACATATAACATTAATGTTCCTTTTTTGTTTTGACGCCTAGAGACCGTATACATCTCTTAGAATAATTATTAATTGTATTTGGACGCTCAGAGACCTTATACATCTCTGGAATACTGAATAATAGCATTAACTTCTGTTAATGCTGATACAGATCTTATATCGAATGTAATGGTCATATTTTGCAATTTTTTTGTTTACATTAACTTAGTGACATTTAGTTTGTAAAACTTTTATATATAATTTTAAATTATTATTGTGTAAGATTACTATTTTATTGTAAATTACCGTTTGACATGTAAAAGTGCCCTTGTGGCCTATTTGCAGAATAAATAATTGATTTGATTTGATTTGGGTGATCTCTTGTAAAGTGTTGTAATACATAAGCAATTACTAGCAGAAAGTCTAGAATCGTTATTTCTGTTTCAGGCATAGGAGACGGTCCACAATTGAGAATTGAGGGCGGCGATGAAGTGGAGGTGACCTGTGAGGCGTTCGGCGTCGCGCCCAAGCCAGATGTCATCATCACCTATGACAGGTAACGTACCCAATCTTCTCTTGATATAATAGTAGTTTATGCAACTGATACATAATCAGAGGTCTTAAAACATGAGTGTGGTTTTATGAAACGAGCGTCAGCGAGTTCACATCACACAAGTGTTTCAAGGCTAAATTATGTACAGTTGCATACACTACTTTATCTACACACATATCATAAGTAGGAAAATGACCTGCATTGCTACTATAGTGTTACCTGTAAAATATCTTTGTTGCAATCGTGGCTGCATTTACGATATCCGGCGGAGTGTTCATATCGTTCTCGGAGTCACTACTACTCATATTTTTAACTAAAATGTGAATTACAAACAACTTTTCACAATTTTACTTTCGTAACAGCAAAAACCAAAAAAGAAATGACAACAGTAATGGCGGCAATTTGATCCTACGCACCCTATGTCAAGACGAATGTTTTTTTTTAATCATAGACAAACGAATGAAGTCCCTATTCTCATGTCACTCTTGATCAAATGTCGTGCGGTTTATATTAAAAAACATACTGAATTGACGGGGGATACTAGAATAGTTGAGTTTTGACAGCTGTTCCAAATTTAAACTCATAACCTTACAAAAATCTGTACTGTAATAACATTACAGTACAGATTTTACCTACTACCACAGACGAGAAAGTTCTCATAGACCTCATAGTAAAATTGGTTGTAATAATGCTGGTCATTTCCTACGGTTTCTGAACGCATTTTAGAGCACTAATTATATGTGCGTAGATAAAAGAGATTGCAGGTTTTGTCTGTGACGTCATGCGCTGGACCCTAAAATATGCATGGTGTAGCCGCGGTTACGCAGCAATATGGCAACGTATCGTGATTTACCGCCTGCGTGGTCTTCCCGGAGGTTACTCTCCCACCACGCATTCCGATCGCTTTATAGGGTTCGTCCTGTCATAGCGTACAGCCAGGTTAAAAAAACCGGCCAAGAGCGTGTCGGACCACGCTCAGTGTAGGGTTCCGTAGTTTTTCGTCCAGAAATTATTTTGTAATTTTTTTCAAAAACTATTCAACCTATCAAGTTCAAAATAATTTTCCTAGAAAGTTTTTATAAAGTTCTACTTTTGAGATTTTTTTCATATTTTTAAAACTTATGGTTCAAAAGTTAGAGGGGGGGGACACATTTTTTTTTACTTCTGAGGGGCTACCGCGAAGTGAAAATGAACTTCGTTTGTGTATCTCCGTCTCTGTCGCACTTGCTAGTTCGAGCGATAGAGAGGGAGATACAAGAAACGAAGTTCGTTTTCGTTTCGCGGTTGCCCCTCTGGAGCGATTATCTCCGAAAATATTAACATTATCAAAAAAATATTTTAGCAAACCCCTATTCATTTTTAAATACCTATCCAACAATATATCACACGTTAGGGTTGAAATGAAAAAAAAAAACACCCCCACGTTACGTATAGGGGAGGTACCCTAATAAAAATAAAAAAATCACTTTTTATTTTACCACTTTGTCGGCGTGATTGATATACATATTAGTACCAAATTTCAGCTTTGTAGTGCTAACGGTTACTGAGATTATCCGCGGACGGACGGACAGACAAAGCGAAACTAAAAGGGTTCCTATAGTCGACTACGGAACCCTAAAAGCGTACCTTTATTGACGCGTAAGGTCTCATTTTTGGAAAAGCGGGGCGTTTGGCGGCGCGTCGTGCTCGTCAGATTGCGGCAATTCAAACATTGGAGTGTTTATATGCCGCGCCATGCGCTTTACCATTTACGCTTGGCAGCCCTAGACGCCCGTCCGTAAAAATACCCCAAGACGCGTCACTGACGCGTATATGCCCCGGAGCGATAAGTCATTTTACAATGCATGTGCTCGAAAAGAGCGTTTTCCAAGCACTAAAATCGTGCGGAAAGTGCCACTTTTTCGCACTAGTGCTTTTTACTTTTCAATTTTTTTTTAATTTTCAAGTCCGTCGTCAGCCCGACACAAAGAGTTTTTATTACTCAAGAAAAGTTTTGCATATATTTCAATTACACGTTTTCTTTCATATAAAAGGTACATAAATACTAATAACGTATAAAATGATTTATTAATGTTTATGAATTTTGAATTTGGTCAATAAATAAACTAATTTTAAATATTCACTTAATGTGTTTGGCTGAACGCATCTTTCTTATGCCTTTTACAATACTTAAGACAGTATGGCGGCTTGCACATGCGCAATGCGCATATGTTGACCGCGCATGTATCTAAAAGCCCGCCATTGTTGTTTATTGTCAGTTTTGTGTAGTTATTTTATGTAAATATGTTAAAAAGGTCGAGTGAAAGTGAGTAATCAATAATAATATGATTTATTGCGTTTTCAATAGTGTCAGTATGTTTCTTAGAACTACGACGGTACAGCGTCTTTTTGTTGTTTAATATATTGAGTTACTCAACATGCTCAACATATTGAGTTACATGAGAGCGCACCAGAGAGTAGAACAACAAAACTCAAGTCATATCTAATCGATGATATCAAGTCCAGATCACACAGTCGCTGTGGCCGAAATCGGTCATGACATTAATAATAATACTCAAAATTAATTGTGTTCTAAAACCACAATACAATGGTTTTAACTTTTAAGTGAATAAGCTTGACAGCAAAAGATGTGGAGAAGTTGTTAAATGCAATTCCAGATAGTAAGTAGGTACCTGACAATCTACCTGGGTTCTTCAATTTTAACCTAGATCTATTTTAAACCAACATTTCAACATTTAATATATTTCCTCACACAAGGCATAGTAAAACGTTGTATGATACACGCGCGTAAAGATGATTTCCGACTCGTGTCGAATTATACATTCGCTCGCTTCACTCGCTCATGTATAAAAATGACACTCGTCGGAAATCACCTACTTTCCACACTTGTAGCATAAATAACTATAGTCGTTTCATCACGTCTTTTGTTCCTGGTGGTAATTAAGGTCACCGGAACTCCTGACGAGGCGTTGTTTTTGCAGTTTTGTGCGTGATGAATGTCATTCAAAGGGTTAGAATCCATATCCATATCCATACTAATATTATAAATGCGAAAGTGTGTCTGTCTGTCTGTCTGTCTGTCTGTCTGTTACCTCTTCACGCTTAAACCGCTGAACCGATTGCGATGAAATTTGGTGTGGAGATAGTTTGAATCCCGGGGAAGGACATAGGATAGTTTTCATCCTGGAAATCACCCCCTAAGGGGATGAAATGGGGGGTTGAAGTTTGTATGGAGCTGCGATATAAACGAGTTCCACGCGGACGGAGTCGCGGGCAGAAGCTAGTGTTAAATATATTCGTCTCTAAATGTTAGTAGGTACATGTACTAACATTGCGTTTGTATGTAGGGGGTATCTCCGGAACTGCTTATTCGATATCAAATATACTTTAACTTTCTGGATGGGATATATTGAATCGCGCGGAGTTGCCTCCGTTCTTAGCAATGCGCATGAAGACTGCGTGGGCAGTTAGTAGACTATAAACGGAATTCATTAATTATTTAAATAGACTCGGTGCAATTAGTTATTAGTTCTCCATAAAGTTGAAGTTCAAAAACCATGTTTTATTCTCTTCTCTCTCTTCTCCTTATTTAAGAGCTAAGCCCTCGTCGGTGTAGCTCAAAGTAGGCCCTCCATTTACTCCGATCCCACGCAACCTCTTTGACATCTCGATACGACCTAACATCAACTCTTTTTTTAACCGACTTCAAAAAAAAGGAGGAGGTCCTCAATTCGGTTGTATTTTTTTTTTTTTTTTTTTTCAATGTTTGTCACCTCAGAACTCCGTCATTGATGAGCCGATTCGATTTTTTTTTGTTTGTAAGTATATGCATCCAGGTGGGTCCCATTTTCTTTTTAATTTAGTTGGATGATGGGATCCATGAGGAATTGAGAGAACTCCTCAATTATATTAGGCACGCGTGTAGTGATTTTGGTATTTTCTATTATATCTCGTGTATTTACATCCGGAAATCATAAATTTGAGTGGAACTGATGATGAAGACCACAGATGACTTATGGAATTCCTCAATTATGTACTTAAAGTACAAAAGCACGTCACAGATTCTGATAAGATTCCGTAGAAATAGCAGCTAATGAAGTACCAAAAACCTTGTGGAATCGACGGAAGTCCTCAAATATTATCGGGCCACATACAGCGATTGGGTTTTTTTCTCTAATAATCAACGCATTTGCTCTCGGAAATCAGTGCATGTGGTAAATTGGAAAATAAATGTGGAAATGTTCTCGTGGCTTGGCGGAGTACTAAATTTAAGTCGGTTGGAACTTTGTTTTTAAAGTAAATTATTGAGCTGCTCTGTTGTTTATTCTAGGTGTTCCTCTTCCTCGCTTCTCCTCTGTCTTTCCTTCATGTTTTCTCTATGTTTTTATTCAGGATGCTTGATTTTATTGCCGATTGAGCTGAAATTTTGGGTATAAGTATAGTTTGGATGACAATTTAATATTATGGTACCATCGAGCTGATCTGATGATGGAGACAGAAGGTGGCCATGGGAATTCAGTACTTAACCGACGTAACCCCGTTGAGTTTGGGCTCGTTAGAATCGTCTCAATGTGTAGTTGATGATGGTATACAGAAAAGTACAGTCGGCAGCTTGTACCAAAAATGATTTTTTTGTCAGAACCTTTTAAAATTTTACCCTGCGTGTAACTGGTAGGCACGTCTAATTAGTTTGTTAATCTTTCAGCAACACCTTCAACACAACGCTAGTAGTTGGGCCAGAAAATGGCTTGTACAACGTCTCCACTAACGCGACGCTGTCCAGGCAGGAATTAGAAGGAGCAGAGATATCATGCTCGCTCTCTTTTGAAGACGACGACATCCCCACTTCGGAAGTCATGGTCGTGTCGCAGATTTATCACTCGGGTACGGTACTAAATTGATTGCTCTGAATTAAATAAAGTTTAATCTGGATGTATAGAGCACTAAATGCAAAAATAGCCGGATTTAGACGTTACTATGATTAGTTGTGCGCCTTGGCCATTTTCGTATTTTGCAAAACAACGTGGTAACATCTTTTTCCTTTCATATTGAGAATACAATCTATCACTGATGGTAGGGAACTACTGCATTTAGTGCTTTATAACTATATGGACATGTGATTTATTCATAGGAAATTAGAAATGTCGCGTACTATTGGTAGAATGATTGTGTATTAAATTTTGTATGTGTAGTATTAAATTGTTGGATGATTCTAAAGCATGTGTATAACAGCATTTTGTGATTGCCTGCGTGAATTCGATGGAGTAAGACTTAATTTTTTGCACTAGAATATAATCATTTATCAGCCCTACAGTTTTTAAAGACGTATCATTTGGAAATACACGTATTGCGATATTAGTCAAACCGTACCTTGCTGGATTCATTATGATCGTATTTTTAGGGTTCCGTAGGTACCCAAAGGGTAAAAACGGGACCCTATTACTAAGGCTCCGTTGTCCGTCCGTGTGTCTGTCCGTCTGTCACCAGGCTGTATCTCATGAACCGTGATAGTTAGACAGTTGAAATTTGCACAGATGATGTATTTCTGTTGCCGCTATAACAAAAAATACTAAAACACAATATAATCAATATTTAAGGGGGCTCCCATAAAACAAACGGAACCCTTCGTGCGCGAGTCGGACTCACACTTGGCCAGTTTTTTTAATAAGCTTACGTATCGCTTGTATTCGTATCGAAGTACAATCGCGGTCAAAACTTTCGGGTCACCCTAAATTAAATAACCTCTATAGGTATTTTTTTTAATATTTACCACTAGTTTTATTTACATCATATACTATTCTTTATAATAGCCAACTGTATTAGCAATTTCCGGGATCCTATCATAAAAATATCGATATCGTAAAATGACGATTTTTGCGATATCTCGCTCCGTTAACGTTGCTTTGTTCATGGGTTTTTACGAGTTCGAGTTAAGGTAGATCGCTTTCCACACAAAAACTGTAGCTCGGCCGCTCGCGTGTCGGGGGGCACCGCGCGGCGCGGCCCAGCGCGGGCCGGGGGCCCTGAGATTGAGCGAATCGCTGTTCAGACTGTCCAACAATAACATTGTTGGACAGTTTGAACTCATAGTTGGCCCGTTCGTGCGATGCCCAACTATCCCCAGCTTTGAAGCCTGAATTCTGACCATCTTTTGCCACATTTCCGAGTAGTGGCGTGAAACGTAAACGCAGAATACTTCGAATATAAATATTCTGCGTTTACGTATATAGAATTAAATGTACCAAACACTTCTGTACAGAAGTGCCTCATACATATAATGTAAATGGCATAGATGTGTTAGGTTACTGTTAGTAACGTAGACTTATAAATGTCAGCCAAAGACAGGTAGTCATACCAGTACTTCGTAACAATACTGAGTCAGTTTGAATAGTTCATGCAATTCACGAGTACGCGTGGCCGTTCACTGTGTGAAAGACCCCTTATATTTATATGTAGTCTCTGGGAGTGATGTGTAAAGCTTCTGCCAAAGACCGCTCAAGAATTACAGGAACCAACTTATAAGTAGTTTAGGCCTAAACTTTAGGCAATCCGAAATGGTTATTGCACTTATTGCCTTAATTTGTCACAAACAAATGGACGTTGCTTTCTTTATGGTACACGTTAGGATCTTAGTATCCGGGCTACTAAAGAGAATAAAAAATATATAGGGTAAATACTAAATCGCCAATATCTGGCCACCTCATGCTAAAATTAACTCTATTCACCTATAATAGAATTCATTTTTAGTATAAGGTGTTAATTACTGGCCACGTTATACTAAATTTAATCATGTTTGAAGGGAAACAGAGTTCATTTTTAGTATGTAGCCAGTTATTGGCCATTTACCCTACAAATATTATTTTATTATTATTACAAAGATGTTCTTTGAGATAGATTAAAAATTAATAAGTTTACAATGTATAGTTATAGTACTTACTTAATTTTTTGCAGGATAAAGTGGCATTATTATTACATTTTTACAAGCTTTACATGACCTTTGCCTTGTTAGTATGTGAGGGTCAAATCTCGCAACTAGTTTATAAAGTACTTGGTTGTCATCAACCGATTGGCCTGAAATTTTGCATACTTATGTAAGTTTGGTGGCAACGCAATCTTATACCATATAGCTGATCTGATGATGGAGCCAGAAAGCCATACAAACTCCTAAACCACACGAGATAAACCCATCATGTTTGGGATTATTGGAGCCCTCTTAACGGGTCGATGAAAGTGCAAAAAACTACAGTCGGCAACGAAAGCGTGTACCAATTTTTTTTATTTGAACAGATACCTGTTACTTAAAATATAAGACGGTAAACACTGCAAACCATTTCAGATATACTAAAACGACTAAAACACGGCTGACCGTACAGCATTAATGGCATGTGAGCTAACATTTCGCGTGTACGCACTAACGTGTTGTCGTGTCAGATGCGTGGCTCGCGACCACCACCGACGCGCCGGACGAGACGACCGCCGGCCAGGCGCCGCTCGAGACCCCCCCGACACGTAAGTTCCACAGAACCCGGTACACTGACCAACTGAGCATTCGTAATCCTTGAATAAGATATGGTCTTATAAATGATCAAACACAAGAATAGGGGTGTGGACACTAAATGAAATCATCAATAATGTCATATTTTCTCGAAAAAGGATTAAAAATGTAGTCGTATGGAGAAAAAAACAACGCAAAAGGTTAAATAATCACGAAGTTAAGTGTCCCAAGTTTTAAGAAGGGGTATGTTCTGTCCCTTTTTCGAAAACGCAACTTCATATGAAACGATGACGCTGGAAGATTGTGACGTCACTAGAAGACGGCATGGTGTTCGGCGCCGCCGTCGACGCGGCCCCCCGGCAGCATCCTGTAATGTGACGTCACACACTGTTTGCGTTTTCTCTCTCTAACAAGGTATATTAAAACGGCTGTAGCTTTGTAATTCTTTGAGATATCTGAATGGGATTTTCGTCACTAGGTATATTTTTTTTCCTTCTTTCTTTTGGAGTAATAATCATTTTCGAGTCTACACCCCTATTGTCTAATTCCCGCTGTTTGTTTACTCCAGAATTACCAAAACATATTGTCTATATATCATTAAACCTTGTCAAACCTACCTATATATTTATTTCAAAATTATACACTACCTATTTAAATTAAATATTTAAACTTTTTATCTATGACGCGTCATAAGTTAATTCAAATATTGACCTTACAGAGCTTTTAACTAATACGGTGTTAGTATCCTTAGATATGCTTGCATGTTGACAACGCTTCGACAATACAAAATACACGCGCAATAGAAACGCTTTCAACGCTTGTAGGATCAAAAAGTCGGCCATCTTATACAATTAATTTTCTTGAATGTTTTCGGTTGTTTTTAATAAATTTTGAGCATAGGTTACAAATGTATGATTAATTAAACAGGTAATTTTCTGTCTTCTTTGTTTTGGCTAACAAAGGTCCAACTTTTTGAACTCCACAAGTATTATGTTATTTTATTATTAACACACTCAAACTTAGTTTATATAATTACATTGTTTTTTATGATAGTATTTGCTTATTTTGTGTTTAATTTTGATTGTTCAAAGTGCCAAAAAGTTAAATATTACGGGGATTTGGGTAAATCGCCAGTAATTGGCCACCCTTCAATAACTGGCCCCCTCGTACTAAAAATTAACTGTTCCCCTACAAACAGAATTCAATTAATAATAATAGACATTTATTTCAGGCAAAAAACCCATATCATCATTCCCATATCATCAATTAAGTTTAACGTGGCCGTTATTGAATGGTGGACGGTAATTAACACCTTATCCTAAAAATGGATTCTATTATAGATGATGAATCATTTTTAGTATGAGGTGGCCAGTTATTGAACGGTGGCCAGTAACTGGCGATTTACCCTACTTGTAGATATAGACAGCATAAAAGATCAATATACATTTATATATTTAGAACCGACTAAACAACGTTACAAAATAAATTACTTATAACAAAAAATCATTAAGAAACGAAAGTTTGACACACGATAATGCAATTACGCGGCAACGCTTTGTCAAATTTCAAATGGATGTGACGTATTAAGTTGCGGCATAATATTTGTATCTAAGAGTGAGTTCAACTTTCCTCAGCCACACTCTTCTGTCCGAAAATGAATAATTAGATTTCCTCGCGGCGCCCAGCACGCAAAAACGAACAGTGAAATTTGAAGTTTCTCTTAAATGGAATTAATTTGAATTTTCATCAACTGACACGGCCATTTAAAAGGCGCGTGGGCGCCACGAGGAACCTGTTTGAATGACATTTTGCACGAAGATAGTTTGTAGCCTGGATACGAGGGCTGCCTTTTAAGTTCTGTCGTTTGCAAACCTCCCGTGATTGCATAAAAAAGAATTAGTGTCACGTTAAAATATTTGAATTTAGAATTCGAAAACAAAAGAATGACTCGAAATCGGCCCAACCGTTTTAGTACAGCGTTCGTTCAAAGTTGACAAGTCAGTTGTGAAAATGGAAATTTCGAAGGAAAATTTACGTGCGATAATTTTTTACAACTTCAAAAGCGGCTTAACGCGACTTCAGTGCTTCGAAGAGTTGACTACGGTTTTCAATGATAAAGCACCATGCCTTCGGACTGTGGAACGCTGGTATTTAGAATTTCAACGTGGTTGCTCTAGTCTTGGTGATAGACATCGTGAAGGTCGACCAAAAACAGCCGTAACCCAGGAGAACATTGATGCTGTACGGCAACTGATCATCGAAGATCGCCATGCGACATACCGTGAGATAGAAGCTTCCTTAAGTATTTCAGGGACCAGTGTTCACAGTATTTTGCATGATCACTTAGGCGTAAAAAAGTTGATCTCACGCTGGATACCACATTTACTCAGTGAAGACCAAAAAACGGCTCGCGTTCGATGGTGTCGCAAAACTCTGCGGCAATTCAACCGAGGAAACTCGAAACATGTTTACGACATTATCAGTGGTGACGAATCTTGGATATATGCCTACGATCCCGATTCTAAACAGCAGTCGACTGTTTGGGTGTTCCAAGATGAGCCAAAACCGACCAAAGTAATACGCTCACGGAGCACTTCGAAAAAAATGGTCGCCACGTTTGTGGCGAAAAGTGGCCACGTTGCCACCATCGTGCTCGAGGATCGTAAAACGGTTAATGCTGACTGGTATACCACTGTCTGTTTACCAGAAGTCATCGGCGAGTTTCGAAAAATAACCCAAGACGTCGTATAAGACTGCACCACGATAATGCGAGCTCGCACACCGCCCGGCAAACTATTGCATTTTTAAAAGAGCAAAACGTCGAAATTCTGGAACACCCGCCGTACAGTCCAGACTTAAGCCCTAACGTTTTTTTTACTTTTCCAAAAATCAAGCAACGACTTCGTGGTCAACGGTACCAGACGCCTGAAGAAGCGGTTGAGGCATACAAAACGGCCATTTTGGAGACCCCGACTTCGGACTGGAATAAGTGTTTCGAAAACTGGTTCGATCGAATGAAAAAGTGTATTACATATCACGGTGATTACTTTGAAAAACAATAAATACCATTTAACACTTAAATTGTCTTTAGTTTTTCCAAACGACACAACTTAAAAGGCAGCCCTCGTATAGGATATTTTTTATCCCGGGTTCACGCAGACGAAGTCGCGGGCGGAAGCTGGTATAAACCTAAACACATTTAATAAATTTGTATCAAATTATACAAGATCTCGGTCGGAACCGGCCTGACTACAGGCCTTGGGCAGTTAGGGAGCAACATTTCGCAGGAATATGAAACCGGTAAATGGGTGAGAACCAAATTCTTGGCCAGTAGTTAGCCTGGTTAGTCGGTAGTTAGCCATACAAACTGAAGAAGTGGACAAACTTCTGTTGTGACTCAAAAATTTACCATAGAATTGTGTGGTTCATTTTCGTGTCACTACGGAAAACTTTAAAAGAAAATTTAATTGGGTGAGTTAAGTGGAAACACAAAGGCCGAGACAATTGAGAAATAGGTATTTGTAAAATGTATTGCTATCGCGCAGTGCCTGATCAAGCGAGTGCGAGCGCAATAGAGACAACTGCAGTTTGGACCGAAAATACCTATTATAAGTAAATGAAATCAACGTTCATAGTCCCCTGATTTCTTCCCCAAAACTTGACCTATTTAACCAATTTTTTTATTAATAATTAAAGAAAGGCTTTGGCTGTGTCCCTAATTCCTATGTTTTCATTTTTTTTATTAATCTAGTCAAAAATGTTTTCTGGATGTCACAGCGGAAAATCTGGCATTTTTTTTAGGTTTTTGAAATCTCTTTAAAGAATAAATTATTATTATTTTTAATTTATGAAAAAAAAAGAAAACATAGGAACATTGCTCTACTGCCATTATCCAGGGAGAAAACAGGGGACTACGTTTGTATGGAAAAACGGCCCTTGTGTTTCCTCTTAAGCTGGCCAAGAACTTGGTCCATACTCAAATACGGGAAATCGTTCTCGAGGACATATGAGTAGCGCAAGACATCCATAATCGACCAAAGTACAAAATCGCTCTTATTGACAAACAACAAAGCGGAACCTATTGCCTGGGAACTATCCGCGAAAGTGCCTTAACATGGTCAGGCATTCCCTTACACTCTGGCCTGTGTAATAATGTGCATATTACTGTTTACTTGCAGCCAACAGCGGCCGCCGCGCGGACGCCGCGTGCGCACTGGCGGTGCTCGCGACGATTCTGCGAGCCCTCCTGTAACTCCCTAACTTCATGTGATACTAACGTCTAATTTATACTTAAGTTTAATCACTTGTTTTGTTACAAACAATTATTTTTTAATAAAATTTCCGGAAATATTATTATTGTTTTAATTACTGCTCACAGAATAGATCTCCACTTGACGTAATATGCTAAGCAAGGGAATATATGTACCTAGTTGTAAATCAAATATCACTACAGCAGTCCTCCTACCACATTCTTATTATACAATAAAATTTAATTTTCTAAAAAAATATGAATACGTAAAGTGGCCGTCAATAGAACTTGCTAACTATGTAAACAAACCGTCATATTTAAGGGGCTAGTTAAGGCCCATCGTGCCATACAAAATGGCATTGAAATTTGAATCAACTAATGTAGGCAAATAGGGTTGAATTTCGTTTCTTTCAATAAAGGACTTAAATAAACCAAATGCAACTCTGTTCCAACAGAAAAGGGTTTACCCCTTAAATGGGTAATGGCAACATATTTGCCGTCGTAGATGAAATAAAAACTATTATATTCCGACTGATTTACGGTTCAAATTTAAAGTTATTGACAGAGTTGTCAAATAGTCAAAGGGTTAAATTCCTTTAAGAGACTAAGTCCGTTTTGGGGTAGGTATTCTAGATACACGCTTTTGTAGTCAAGACAATACTTAATGTTATAAAAATATAAATATGGGTGAATTTGAAATGGGTGGGTGCGATGCTCTGCGTATGTTTTGGATCGCCATCTGAAACAACAATTGACAAGTTTTACTACCCGTTCACTTCGAGTTGGCCGGTTGCCTGGTGACGTATTTACCTCCGCTCCCACCCGCTCAGAGGCCCTACCGCGAAGCGAAAACGAAGTTCGTTAGCATATATCCCTCTCTGTCGCTCTTGCATACACGAAAGAACTTCGTTTTCGTGTCGCGGTAGGGCCTCTGAGCGGGATATTTGCGGGGTGCGGTATGTACACCGGGACGGGAAGAAACGACCATGTGTCACTATTCAGCCACAATTAATCCAATCGCTATATAACACTTATTTTATTACCATTTGGTAAGACTTCGGTTAGAGACTGGAAACCAGCCGTCTCGCTGAATTTTAAACCCTTTCAATACGCAGACATCTAGTATCCTCTAGCCGCCCATCATACAAGAAACATGTTATGAGCATCAACTGTAAAAGGAAATCGAATTTATTTTGTTCGAAGAAGCAAAACAAATACAACTCTTTTCCAATTTAGTCAAGTCAAGTCACTCACTTCAAGTATTGTACTTACATTATACCTTAGGTCACAATTTTGTGATGTTTTTTTTACGTTGTAGCTATTCTACGAGTGGCTAGCCTAACGGTCCAGTCAATGGTTATTGATCATTATACCTACGGGTCAATAATCGCGTCACTCTCTCTGTTTATGAATGGATTGTCAGACCGTACACTAACCATACCCGGCCACTCACCGAGCACGCAGGTAGGCGCAGATTGTCGCGTAGCCGATTGGCGGCATCAGCAGCCAACACACGGCGTGGCCGGTGCGCGCGCGCAGCCGCGCCCCGCTCTCCGCCGAGAACAGCGCGCCCGCGCAACACTTGCGCTGCTGCTTGGCCACTGGCGAGCTGCACATCAAACCCGTGCCAGTGCTGTGTCACCCGGCCACTCACCGGGCACGCAGTAGGCGCGCATGGCTGCGTAGCCGGCGGGCGGCAGCAGCAGCCGACACACGGCGCGGCCGCCGCGCGCGCGCAGCCGCGCCCCGCTCTCCGCCGAGAACAGCGCGCCCAAACGCCACACGCGCTGCTGCTGAGCGATCGGCGAACTGCACATACAAACAAACCCTTGCCAGTGCGTTTTCATTAGCCAAGATATAGAATTTGTAGAGCGTGGAAGCTTGGCGCTAATTGCGATCTGATATATTTTTCACGCTGAAAGCTTTATGAGCTATGGAGTCTTGGCATCACTTTACATGTAATGTTTTTGGTGGGATCTCATTCCTTTTTGTAAGGTAATTTCTAAAGAAGTGAATGGGAAAACCCATACAAACTTCCATCCCCTCATTTAAAGAGTGGGGGGTGATTTACTAAAAATCCTGAAATACATATCTTATTATTTATAACAAGGATAACAAGGACCTTCTAGCATCAAAATTTGCGGAAGTCTCATACAAACTTTCACCCCCTAGTTTAAGGGGTTGGGGGGGTAAAAGTTTCAAGTTTTAAGATTTTTTCGTTGTTTGTATACTATTACTAGCTTACATACCAAATTTCAGCTTTCTAGGACTTCAGGAAGAACCTTAAGAATATTGATGATCATCAGTGAGTCAGTGACGAAATCGGGGTATTTTAGATATCAATAAAATCTAAAGTATAAGAGCTATGCAATTGAAACTTTATAGTTTTAATAAGTCAACCACTGACATCATATCCCGAAAATTTTGTTTAAATGGTATAATCCGAACCCAAGTTACGAAGGTTCAAAAATACGACGAAGCGCTTCGAGAAAAGGTAGGTAGTGCCCTTGCGCTTCGCTTGGCTCGTCTTGGCGGGGGCACTCCCGTGCCCCCAGATAACCGCGCCACAGACGGATTTCGTTAGGAAAACAGACAGTTAAAACTCACTGATTATATTCGAGAATTAAATCTGGCTGCGGGTATAGTCCGCGCGCGATGCATCTTATATTCAGTATGCTGGTGTTTTGAACACGCTCATGTTGCACGTCCAAAACAAATTCACTCTCCGGACCTGGAAATGTAATAAAACAAGTAAGTAGTTAATATAGTTTCTACTATTAAAAGATTATTATTATTGTGAGCCTGTAGTGTCCCCACCACTTTTTCCAGTGCTCCCGATTCTGAGCAGTTTCTGGCCATTCTTTTAAAAAGGAGTCTAGCTCGTCTCTCCATCGCCGACGAGGTCTGCCACGTCTCCGATTCCGGGATGCCATTCATGGATATATGCAATTGATTCTCCACTTATCTCAATCCTACATGCGGTGCTATTAGTCATACATAAGCTTAGTCTTTGACATTTTGATTGTGATACAAGTGAGGTATGTTGATAATTACATCAGAGGCGGAATTATATAAGAGAGCCTAGGATGTAATTATCAAAGCTCACGCGTTTCATACGACGTTTTTCAACACATTTTGCGAGGAAAAAAATCCTTTTCATCATATCAGCCGAAAGACGTCCACTGCTGGACATAGGCCTCCCCAAAGAGTGCTACAATGACCGTCCTGCGCCACCCGCATCCAGCGGACTCCCACGACCTTAACAGGTCATCAGTCCAACTTGTGGGGGGCCTACCCACGCTGCGCCTTCCGGTACGTGGTCGCCACTCGAGAACCTTTCCGCCCCAACGGCCATCGGTTCTACGTGCAATGTGCCCCGCCCACTGCCACTTAAGTGTAGCGATTCGGAGGGCTATATCGGTTACCTTGGTTCTGGTGCGGATAACGTCATTTCTGATGCGATCGCGCAGAGAAACTCCCAACCTAGCCCTCTCCATTGCCCTTTGGGTGACTTTGAGCCTTCTTATGAGGCCCATAGTAAGCGACCACGTTTCCGTGCCATACGTCATCACTGGCAACACACACTAGTCAAAGACTCTCGTCTTGAGACACTGCGGAATATTGGACGAAAAGATGTGCCGTAGCCTCCCGAATGCTGCCCAGCCGAGTCGGATTCGACGATTGACCTCTTTCTCAAAGTTGGACCTACCTAACTGGACAGTTTGTCCTAGGTATACATAATCGTCTACAACTTCGAGCGTAAACTGTCCGATTGAAATGGGAGTTGGTACTATATGGAGGTTTGACATGAGATCTGTCTTATCCATGTTCATCCTTAGACCAACTCGCTCGGAGGCTTTACTGAGGTCATCGAGCATCGTACTTAAGTCCTCCATGGTCTCAGCCAAGACTACTATATCATCAGCAAACCGAAGGTGAGTGATGTACTCGCCGTTGATGTTGATGCCTAGCCTTCTCCAGTCTAGAGTCTTGAACACGTCCTCCAGTGCAGCGGTGAACAGTTTTGGGGAAATAACATCCCCTTGCCTGACACCCCGCTGCAGCGGAATAGGCTTCGAGCTCAAATCCTGGAGTCGGACTGACATAGTGGCGTTCTCGTACAAACACTTCAGCACTTCGATATAGCGGCAGTCTACTTGGCACCGTTGGAGAGACTGTAGTACAGCCCAGGTTTCGATCGAATCGAAGGCTTTCGTAGTCCACGAACGCTAAGCAGAGAGGCGGTTATACTCCTCAGTTTCTAGTCACCACGAGTCAAGATTTTTGTTAATAACCAAATAGGTACGCATTAACAATGTTTACAAATATTTGTGAAATAAGCTATAATGGCGCGCGACAGTTTTTTTACGTGAAGTTTGTGCAGTGCGCGCGCATTAGATGAAATCTCTAAACAGCCAATAAAAAATAAAATAAAATATTTTCGTTTTAAAATGTTACCTTTATTAATTCATGTAAAATGTTTTCAAAAATTAATAGTTTTACTAAATTAAACCTTTCTATATCATATCCAAAAAGAAATAGTCAATTAAGTAATTAAAAAAAGGATATAATTTGTTTAGTGGAGTAAGAAACCGATTGCCGAGAATTAAAAAAAAAAGCTGTAAGTACCTTCTGTACAACCCGGTTAATTTAAGAATTATGCATATATCTTGCTGCAAGGTGGGACTTAATCGGGATATAACCATAACACACAAGCGTCGTAATGTTATAAAACACGCGTGTTTAATATCCAGGATTATGAGCCTAACAGCGACACAATAAGAGGTACGTTACGAGCAATTGTGTTGAAATAGTATGTACTACAAAGGCCGGGAAGTAAGGGCTGCCGGCCGAGTACATATAGACGGCCGAGCGTAGCGAGGTCGGATAGTTACGAGGCTGGAAACCTTTTTTCATGCCAAGGTGTGTATAGTGCTTTTCTCAAACATGCAATGAAATTAATTAAAAAAACCCCAAGAAATCAAACTTTAATTTTCATGGCTGAACGCCGAGATCCTGTGCCACAAATTGTGGAATTGAAATTAAAAAAGACCACCTTGCAGGCCTCCAATTTTGTACGAAATGCCATTACGGGTCTCTCGTCTCGTACGTACGTACGTAACGTAACACTTCGAAGCCCATTATGAAGAACACAACGTCAATATTTCATTGCATGTTTCAGAAAAAAATATTTAACTGACTGAAGACGAGCATGGGCGCAGTCCGGCTCGCGACTGCGCCGGCGTCGCTGCGCACGCGGCATGTGTATTCGCCGCTCAACTCCGGGGCCGGTTGTATGATGCGCAACGCGCGCCATTCGTGGACACTTAGATCTGCGAAACGTACACATTTAACAAGTTAGGTTTAGTTAGTAAGTTTTCTCTCTTTATTTGAATTGGTACAGTCGACTACAAAGAGATGTATCCATACGATGTTACAAAAATATGTATACATAGACTTTACTACCATAGTAATAAGATATACATACATAACTTTGTAACATTAAAAAACATACTTATCTTTGTAGTCGACTGTACTTGTTTTGTATCTTTACACATTCACTGCCAGGAATCCGGAACTGGCAATATTGACATAGTCAGTTTGGGTAAGTGCGCCACAGGGGAAAGTGCGCCTCATTCATCAATCAGCCATTTAAATCAATATCAGCACTTACCCCGGGGGCGCACGCGCTTGCCCGAACTGACTATACTTACCTTTCCCCAGTGACTGGATTGACGGTAAACAATATGATAAAGTCCAGCACTGGATTGGATTGGCGCGCTGGATTACTGGACTGAAAACCAGTAAACCAGTTCACATGAACTGGGCAGTAAGTACCTAATACTTACTGGAAACTTTGTAATTCAGATCGAGTCGGCCCTCCAGTATTCCGCTGACTCGGGGCTCCGTCGCGGGCCTCCACTCGTAGACAATGCTGCCGTTGAATAGCCATTGCAGAGAGAAATGGTCGTCTAACACCGTATACTGGCAGCGGCTGGTTGCGGTGTTCCCAGCTTGCACTAAGTCTGGTATCACTAATCTTTCTATGGTAACAGTGTGCAGCATGTCTGTGGAAACCATCAAGGTGAGTGGGCTGATTCATAAAGTATATTTTCGGTTTTTGTCTTCCATGCCAAGTTATCGTACCTAAGTTGGTTATAGATACAACAAACACGTTTAAATAGATTAGCTTTAAAAAGAACGCATTTAAGTACCTACCTAGTAACATTGTTCCTTATTATGAACATACTTAAGTAAAGAAAAAAAGATTTTAGATACAAAAGGTGATCGAGGATATCTTAGGTGTAATAGGTAGGTAGGTACATATTGTCTGTGTGTGTAGGTATGTACTAAAATATTGTACTTACTAGCCACAAATAGGAAACCACTAGCAAAACTGCGTCCTAATTCGCTGGCTACCATGTTTAAAGGCGATTCACTACCACGGGGCACCAAGAACAAGTAAGCAAGAATAATAATTTCATACACATTGAGTCCATTGGAAACTGCGCGATCTCGTATCTATCGGAATGTAAGCGTGAAAGTGCAAGTTATGAGTGGCCATCTCCTACTCCAGACATGTGGAAGCACACAGAAATACTTTCCCAAGTAATTAATTAACTGATAGATCTATAAACTTATATTGTCGACGCTGTTACTGATTTGAAAAAAGTATCGGTTTAGTTCCATCTAAGTACTTAGCCTAGTGTACGAGGTCTCATTTTATTTTGAATTTTCGGCTAGAACGATAAAGTTCATAATTCAGTAAACATTTTATGTGGCGATAACTTTTTGGTATAGTACCTGTGACCATTTGTTTGATTTAAATAGGTTTTGTTTTGCTTTTTAAAACGCAAGGCTTACTAAAAAAATATAGACGACCTATTCACATACATATATGTACCTGACAACGCGAAAACACAGGTATTCGCTCGCAAAATGACTGAATTACTTTGAATGATGGAAATAAGGGCTGATAAGTAGTGAGATGGGGATGGGGTCTATACATGTTATAATTTGTCAGCCCCAATTTATCAGAAGCTGACTAATTGCTATCGTATATGTTGCGCTGCTGCGGCGCTACCACGAAAATCGAATCTCAAGATCGTGGACTTGCATGCCTGTCACTCGAAAATAGTAAGTGCGATAGAGATATCCGAACTTCTACATTCGAAGTTGGTTATAGCTCTGATCCAACTGTCAAACGAGTTGTACTGACAAATTGCATGCACATGTGGTCGGATTGTGACATCTGTACGCCACACCCAATTATGACTTCGACATGTTGTACTGACAAATTGGGGTAAAATCACATAATCTGTATACCCCATCACGCCTATTCCCTAGAGGATAAAACTCATGAATAAAAATACGTGTTTAAATACATTTTTTTATTAAGATCCATCGAATAAAGTAAGACCCCCACAATAATAGGTAGCCCAAATGGGATTGCACTGGCGATAAGATAACATAAATATATGCGAAGGCGGCAGTTCCTTTCCACTCTAGACTAGACACTCGAGAAGTAGCTACAGCCTGCTATGTACAGTCGGCAGCAAAAGTAGCCACGCGTCCGAAGATATAAAAAGGATCTACACACGTCTTAATTATAAAGCAATGCTTTTGTACATAATTTGGAGCCCTTCACCCGCTTCACTACCGCTCTTGCTGACTGTACTACCTGCAACGGCAGCAAACATCGTCATTTTACGCTTTATGCATTATCTCGGCCTTCTCACAGGAATATCAGGTCAATATTGAACAGCGACTAAAGAGGACTTATGTACTGCAAGCCGCCAATTCGCAATGTCGCAAGCAGACCACCGAAACTCAATGCGGTACACGAAGGGCCTGAGTGGACGCCCCGCTTAGAGCGAAGCGTGCAGCGTCCATATAAAACAAGTACAATTTATATGGACGCTCGACGCCCCGCTCTGAGCGGGGCGTCCACTCAGGCCCTACACTTAAGCTTCAACATTGATTAATCCACACAGCGGCACAAGCTGAGCTACGTGCATTTTCGATTAAGCCAAGTAGCTCGCATTCGTGCGTAACATGCGCCGCTCTGGGTATAGTGAGACAGAGACTAGTATACTTTCCCTATAACATGGCTGCTTTCCCCCGGCCACTGGCGCAGCGGTCTCCTTACACGACTGCTTTTATTTTGACAACGACATACAGTACGATTACTGTTAGTTAACCACTGACAGACAGTTTGCCTTCATTTAATTTTCAACTTGAATGTCATACAAATAAAGCAATTTTCAGAATACTGTTACCCACGTCTACCGAATTAGAAATAACTACTTAATTTGTATGAGGTTAAAGTAGAAAATTAAATGAAGGCAAACTACCTGGCAGTGGTAAACCCCAAATAATTCTACTGTACGAGCATATTCCTAAACATGTATTATATCTGAACTTTCAAGCATAACGGAATAAAACATGCAATTTTGCATCAACTAAAATACAGGCTATATCTCACTTATCACAAAAAAACTAAAATAATTAAAGCTATTACGTTTGGTATCCACTTAAATCACACTACGCTTGATTTAAACTTATGACACAATTACACTGACTGGTTAAGTCGACCTAGTAACGGTCGCAAGGTGGTCTGGTGTTCGACCACTGAAAAATGTAATTGTGGCAATTTTACAAAATGCAGGCTAGACACTTAGTAGGAACCATCAACTTGGGTGATGCGCCTCATTAACCACCACCAAAAACTCATAAAAATATTTTACTTGCAATGCATACTCATATATTTTCGGACGGGCCCAAGCAAGCTTCGTTGTATCAAAACAAGATCATTATTATTTAGGTAATGATAATTATGGAGTGTCATTTGTGGAGCGTCGTCGTAACAATCTGAGGACACAATTAAGCCGGGTCCGCAGCGCCGTGTTTTCGATGTTTTTAAACATCTAACATGTCATCCGTCAGTTTCGGCAAACAAATAAGGTATTGTTTTGATTGGCAAAACATGTTAGATGTTTAAAAACATCGAAAAAACGGCGCAGCGGACCCGGCTTTAGTCGTTCCTAATTATCCCTCTAAAAGACAGTTACGATTTGCGTCTCTACCAATCAAAAGATTGAAGTCACAGGTTGGTAGTCAGATTGTTATGTTAGTAAAGCTCTTTAGTTGTTTATTTTAATAAACCAGGAACTGCATAGAGTAATCCAGGTATAGATATAGAGAACACATCATATCTAGTAACACAACTACTCACTAGGTGTCTGAACACTGGAACCGACAAATTTTAAAACGACATCTATTGCATTTAGATTTTATTTACATATATATATTAGTAATTTGGCTACCTGAAGATTTAAATTTTCGGGGCCTTATTGCGGTAACTATCAGTCTCATTCTTTGGGCAGAGAATATTATTATAAAGTTGCCCGTCCAGACTTTTCTGGCACGTTTCATGAATCCACAACTTACAATTTTAGTCAACATAGGTCAAATGGCCATTCGTTATTAGCCGTATCGGCACCGGACGCACGCCTCGGCCGAGCGTGCGCGCTCAGTGTAGACGTGCCTCGGCGACCCACGCCTCGCCCTGCCGTGCGCGCTCAGTGTAGACGTGCCTCGGCGGGCCACGCCTCGCCCTACCGTGCGCGCTCAGTGTAGACGTGCCTCGGGCGAGGCGTGCGGCCGAGCATGCGTCCGGTGTAGACACGGCTATTGGCCAAGCGCGTGTGTTACCTGTTTAGTATTGTAAAATTGAAACTGGTAGCTTCGTGAGATGGGCCACAGCACAACATTTATCTTTATCAACCGTCGATGGCCGAACCGGCTATTTCCATTTTTTGCCCCAATAACAAAGGTTTTCCCCCTTCTGTTGCCACTAAATATGTTATTAGTAACTGCTGCGATTTTTTATTATATACCATTGATGTTCATCAACGTACTGTTCAGTAGTAATCATTTGCAATCATAATAACTATACACCGTGGGCCCGAGTTACCCAAAAGATTTTAACCACTGAGGTCAACTTCCTGAGGACATTAGGAGTAAAAAATGTTGTATGAACCCAACTCAAGTTCAGCAAAAAAATAAATGTTATCAATAAAACTTGGATAACTGTCGCTTCTGTATGGAAATCATCCCTTTTAATAAAACGGTAACGATTTTTTTTTTCAAAAAAGGATCAATTTTGTGAGTGGTTTGATATCTGTCAATAGCGACGCGGAACTGGCCAACATCGGTAGCAACGTCGCAATCAAAAGAGCTAAATGCACTTTAGTAATCACAACAAATAGTTTACATGAAAATTTATATCTTCAAAACTAAGCCGGATTTGACTGGGGTTCATATAACATTTTTTGCTCCTAATGACCTAAGGAATGCGTGGTTAAAATCTTTTGGGTTACCCGGGCCCACGGTGTATACATATGAGGCTTTAAACGTTTTGTAACTCATGATCATATAGTTGCTGGCATTGAACATTTTTACAAGTGGCGGTGCCTATGGCTAGTGAGAATTAAAAATCCCATCCAACAAACCGCGGTAACCACTGGGAATCAATTTCTCAGTTGTTTCCGGACACAAATACTAGTAGGAATAGCTCCAGAATTTCAGTAGGTATGCTAGGCTAGGTCATCAATAAACATACTCTCTTTTGGTTTGTGACTAACAGGATTAATACCACTCATCCGGATTTGTCCGGATAATTAGTCTTTCCGTCCGGAATTTTATGTACTGAGATAAAGTATCCGTTCTGGCATGTTTGATTTGTGATTAAGTAATAGGTGTTAGTTACATAATAGTAACCCGAAATATGAACACTATGTTTACTTAACATTAAATTCATCAAATGTTGTTTAACATATTTATAGGTTAATACTAATAATTACAGGGTTCAACTCACGTATTCAATGTCACTACAGGCGACATGTTTCGAACTCTTCGGGAGTTCTTCAGGATGAGTGTTTTCGCGGCGGTGTCGCTTGAATCACTGCGCGCGCCCGTTCCGAACGCCGAGCGGGGCGTGACGCACGCGCCGACAGGGCTGGGGGAGGGGGGCAGTCTAGCGCTGGAGTAGTTGTGTGAGATTGTTCTCCGAGAGACGATACGCACACTGAACTCACTGTTGAACCGTGTAATTAATAGTATTATTTCAATATGTCTCACGAAAGTTTAAATTCGAATATTTGTAGGTTAATTTACATACAAACCTAATTAATGTCTTACTTCTTACTTGTTCATATTTAAAACCTTACTACCTATACGGTTTGAAAGTCAATAAAATTAAATGAACACAAGTAACATTGCGAATATACAATGCTTTGGTATGTGCAAATATACTTCCAAATTATAAATATACATTATATAATAATGTTCTAAACTGTACAACTTAGGTGTAGCAAACTTAACTTACTTATATTTATTCTTACAAATAACTAACAACAAATAGTTTTATATGGGACCAAAGTAAATAATTGGTATAGTTACAATTACACAGTAAAATTGAATAATCATGTCAACAACCTTATGCGGTTTAGCCTCAAACAAAAGTTACAACGTCGAGTACAGTTTACAAATGTATGGAATAAAAAATTAAACAAAAGAAATATCTCTCATAACAGTCATAACACATATTCAACTCTATTTTTTAAGCCACACCCACATATTCAAATTCCATTAATATATGAGGAAACACTAACTGACCAAGGAGTAAACCTTGTGCCATTAGAATACGATTCCGAGTTGGTCACTTACAGGTGTCTTCGTGGTGCAAACTGTACACGATATTATATATGGACCTCCGGATATATCTTTTGTAGAGTTAACTAATGTTACGTTATAGTTATTTACGATACAAGTGCCGAAAATAGGAAATTCGCAACAAGTGGTGATAAATTAAAACACGACCGAAGGGAGTGTTTTAAATCGACACGAGTTGCGAATTACCTATTCGCACGTGTATCGTACAACGTTTTACTGTACATACGGCTCTTTAAAGTTTCGACATATGCACGAAAAGTGCTCTTTTCCGCACTAGTGCGGGAAAGTAGCACCATAGGTACTGTAAAGTAACTTAACGGTTTTTTTTATCATGTGAAATGTACCTTTGGAAGCGCTATAGATGATCAGATACAGTCAAGGGCACCAATATATATTCACTCAAAGTTTCATAAATATGTATACTACAACCATATTAATCGATATGATACAGAGAAAGAATATAATGGAAAAATAAACCATCTTCGTCTGTAGCCCCCGACAGGACTCGAACCTGCGACCTTTCTATTAACGCTAGACTGCTCTACCAACTGAGCTACGTGGACATTGACTTACGCTGTGTATTTCTGCATTACATTCCCGCTAAGACTAGCGCCCTCTGTATCGTGTTATAGACTTGTTTCACAGCCTTGGCACACCTCTAATGGGCGAGCTTATGCTCACTCCATTCTCATCGAACCACATCAGGTAGTTTCGGACAAGCGAGAGAGATGGCGATGATCGGGGTAACTTCCTCGTTAAAAATAACACGAAAACAAAATATTTATTTAAAATAATTTGTTTCGTGATAAGGGTATTTAAATCTACAACCATATTGTTGCAGAAATAAGAACTGTCTACATATTTTTGAGACTTTGTGGTGTATACATATTGGTGCCCTTTACTGTACAAGTAATATTATCTGTATTATATTTAACTAGCCTATGCCATTTTATTTTTAATTATATTATTACAAAAAAGGAACAAATGTAAAATACCACAAAAATTCCAAAAAGCCTCAAAATACTATATAACAACACATCAGTTTCATCTTTTAGCAGGAATGTTAGCAGCCTTCCTAAGGGAAAACTACCCACACACTACTAACCACAGAACTATATCAAGATAGAAGGAAAGAGTGTATGTACTTCGCGTGGCAAAAGTAAGTCCGATGGACTTCCTTGCTCGCCGCGAACTTCAGTCCGCTCCCGACCTCGGAACGCGTGCGACGTCAGGTTATCAATGCCCTAAACAAGATGCTCAGGGTCTGCGAAGAGTATGCGGAGTCCCATGGCTTAGGTACAATACTTCCAAGAGTGTGTTGCTGGTATTTAGGGCGGGGGCCAAATGCTATCATCGGGTTCCACCGGCTTACTTATACGGCACACCTCTGAAAATGGTAAAGGAGTTCAAGTACCTGGGCCACTGGCGACAACAAGGACATGGAGAGGGAGCGTAGGGCGCTCTCAGTCAGGAGCAACATGTTGATTCGTAGGTTTGCCAGGTGTACCACCGACGTTAAGATCACCCTTTTTAAGGCGTTCTGCCAATCCTTTTACACCTGCAGCCTATGGATCAACTATACCCAAAAAGCGTACAGCGCCCTACGCGTCCAATATAATAATGGCTTTAGGATGTTGTTGGGGCTGCCGCGCCATTGCAGTGCATCAGGGATGTTTTGCGATGCGCACACGGATGGGTTTCACGCCATAATGCGTAAGCGTGTCGCGTCCCTGCTGAGGCGCCTGCGCGGCAGCCCGAACAGCCTCCTGCAAACGGTGGCGGCGCGCCTGGATGGTCCCTTCCTATTCCACTGGGATAGGTTGCATAGGGCATCCTACTGACTTGTAAATAGTAATATAATACCTACTAACATAGTTTTTAAGACCTTTATTACTAACGAATTATGGAAACACTTCCGAATTAAATTATTTGATTTGATTTTGATTTGATATAATCACAAAATGACTCGTTGTTCGATACTGAGCTGTTCAAACACCACCAAAAAAGGTGAAGCTGTTAATCGTGGTATTTCCTATCATAGGTAAGTACTATTTGTCCTAAAATACCTGTTATTAATTAAAAAAACAATTTATTTATTGCTTTGTATTATTTTCATCAAAATAGATTATGTCCAACTCTAGTTTTCCATTGCGGCTTTAGTTTGACAAGACACACTTGACGTGCGTTCAAAACCAGCGATGTATAAATAGGCTATTCAAATTGTCGAGTCGCTTCATGGTCGATTTATTCATTTTTCTGTCACTAGTGCTGTACCAGTGTGCTGTACACTGTGATTTTCTTACTCGGTTAAATCGATTATAAAAGCAGAGAAATGAAAATTACGTTTTTATATTATTATCTACTCTTGCGTTCCTGACCGATTGACAGACAGCGCACGGCCTACACCGCTAAAGATATAAGCATGAAATTTGGAACATATATTCTTTACAGTACGTGGACGTGTACTAAGAACGGATTTTTCGAAATTCAACCCTTAAGGGGGTGAAATAGGGGTCGAACCGTTGTATGGAAATCGTTCATTTGGAAAGTTAAAGACTCGAATCTTTGTATGGAGGTTTCTTACTAAAAAACAAAACAAATGATTTAGCGTTGTTATAAAAATTCATACACTGAGGGGGTCAAATAAGGGTGCAAAGTTTGTATGGCGGAAACTTTATTTTGAGAGCTAGACACTTGAAACTGCAGAAATATTACATATTAAAATACAAAAATAAGAATGTTCAGTGTTTTAGGAAATACCACCCCTAAGGGGGTTAAACAGGGGTGCAAAGTTATTATGGGAGAGATTTCATTTTTTGAGCTAGAAGCTTGAAACTTTGTAGAAAGATTACTTATTTAAATACAAAATAGCGTAAATAAGCGTTTTGGAAAAATCCACCCCCACGGGGGTAAAACAGATGTGAAAAAAATAAGACTTTTTTTAGACAATTTTTCATTTCTCTGTCAGTTCTTATCGATATTTTGAATCGATACAAAATTATTACAACTGCCGCGTGCTAGTCGATGTTGATGAATCGATTTTGCGCGGATTATGTTTCTCGTCACTAAATTACGCTTGTGACGTCAAATTACCTACGCAAAATGTTACATGCTCGGTTCCCATACTAATCGGCGCGTACTTTCCTTCTATCTTGATATAGTTCTGTGCTACTAACACTACTACCAACGAACCAATTCACAACACACTCTAACTCTATCACGGATGGCATGGTATAGTTTGTTCCAGTTTAGGTGACGAAAGGTACTTAACGTGGGACTTTGCAACTTCTTTTATTGCTAAATATGAAACAATTAGCATGTTTCGCATTTTTTGACGGAAAAACTTTGAAAATGGTTATACATACCGTATCGTCTCATAATTGTACACCCAGTGCTTGATTATAATTTGTTCTTAAGACGTTACTGTTATTTTTATAGAGATATGTTAGCCTCTAACAACTATAATCTAATTACTCAATGATTTGGTAGGTATTTTCTGCATAAAAAATATATGCAAACAAATGGCAAACATATTGTACTCCAAAATACTAACGTGTAATGTTTTGGCAACGCAAGAGGTAATAAATAGTTAATTAATATTATGTAATTTATGTACGTATTTATTTTGGCAATCTCTTTAGGTCGAACAGGCCAGAAGGCAATACTCGGATACCTGTGCTTGGTACAAATGCAGATCACTGTAACTGTATCACTGTAACAGTCTCCAAGTCGCGCTGAACGGCCACGATATCGAGCGACACGGCAGCAGCGGCGAGGCGCCATACCTGGCTATCGCCAGCTTGTCGGTCTTTCACGTTTGTTTCGCTACTACTGCCTATTAGGGTAGGGTATATTGCTCTTATTCATAAACGTTCGTCAATCCTATTTTAACTAAAATTTCGTAAAATTTCGTTTGTCTTTTGTATTTGTGGGAAAAGGACTCAACCCATTTCAGTTAACATAGGTTTGTTAAGTTTGACGAATAAGGGAGTAAGTGTCTAACCGAAACTTAGCTTAGGCTTATCCGTGCCGCTAGGACTGGAGCACAAGACGTTGGTGGAACCGTGGCGCTTGCGCGGGCCGTCGACGTCGACCTCGCCCGCCACGGAGGTGAGCGCCACGGTCTTGTCGAAGTCGATGGTGGTGTAGCCCAGGCTGGCGAGCGGGCCGGGCGCGGCGGGGCGCTCCACGCTCCCCTGCGACACGAGCCGCCCGCGGCCCTGGGACGCGCCCGACGTGGTGCTCTCGTTCCGCGAACTGCTGTACGACTGGCTCTCCGGCGACGCGAACTCCCGCCCGCCCCGAGCCTCCTTGCTCCCGTCGATGTCCAACACCGCGTAGTTCACTTCCAGCTCCTCCACCGGCGACAGGGATGGAAACGTGTCCGATTCGGAAAACTTTTGGTTGTACTCCATGTTCGGGTTGTTGAAGTGAAGCAGCTTCGCGTTCTTGTCCCTGACATCGCCCAGAGCTAAGTTGGCGTAGGAGTTCGTTTCCTGCTTGACACCGATGGGGAAGTTGCAATATTCTACGGGTTTAGGTGTGAGCGGTGTAGATGGCGGATTCTCGTTCTTATTGGCGTCCGGGTTCACTTCACAAGGGACTAAATTGACGTATAACCTGGCAGACTCCTGCTGCTCTATACTGAGCTGCGCGTAATGTTCGCTGGTGCTGCTGAACGTCGGCGATAATGGCGTCGCTTGTTCAGTTTCAGGATTATAATCGTTCAAGTATCTGCTCTCGAGAAATCGTGTTTCGTCTTCGATATCTCTCATAGTGTTGATGACGGTTTCTTGACGCAAAGTATTCCTCAGTATTGCGAGATCCCTGTTCAGGTCGTTGCTATAAACGTGCCGCACTTCCGACGTCGTTTCAGCCTGGTTGTTGTTGTGTTCTCTTTTGAAATCCCTTACTTGATAGACGTTAGTGACGTGGTTGGTGCTTGCCTGCGGGCGCGGGTACAACGGCATCACTTCCAAGATGTCTACACTGGATGGAGATCTAGGCGATTGGTTAACATTGCGAGGGACTACAGTATGTGTGGGAATGTTTGAAATGTTGTTAGTTACCGCTGCGGAAGTTCCATTGTCTATGTGGGTGTTGTCTATGGAGGAGCGGTGGATGACGCTGGCCTGCAGGGTCTGGCGGCCCAGCAGGGACGGCGAGCCTGTCCTGCGCGTCACGGGGTAGGGCACGGAGTCATGGATAATATTTCTCAGTTGTATATGTTGCTGCAGCGTACGGAAGAGCAATGAAGCTCTCCGACATTTAAATCCGTATATACCCGCCCCAGTCTCGCACCTCCTTCCTGCAATTAAAAATATAAAAATATCTATGTATTTAAGTATTTATTTATAATGCTATCTGTAATACTACTGGTAATATTACCAATTAACGGAAATTTGCGGAAAGATTCACAATTTGATTAGTAAGTCAAGTTTTTTTATGATTGGTAGATACTTACTGAAAATTGACAATTGTGACATCATTTATAATGAAAAGAAATGCATAACTCCCTTAAGAGAGTCTATTCCCAATCCTACCAGTAACTTTCCTAATGTATTTTACCAATGTTGCTGGGAATATTACCGCCTCGTAAATCCTACTCAAACCTTTTTTACCCCACAGCTGATTATCCGACTGCTGAAGCAGGGTTCCACATATGGTTCTCTTTCGAACTTATTTATGTATCTATGTATGTAGGTACAGTCAGCAGCAAAAGTACACTACGTGGGTCAAGTGCTCAAAATTACCTATACCTCTAATTTCAGGACGGAAGTAGCTACGCAAAATAACATGCTCAAAATGATGCAGACAAGGACTGTCTCCATCATTTTGAGCATGTTATTTTGCGTAGCTACTTCTGCTGGCGAATGTATTTGTATGTATAAATATCTATAGTATAGAATTCTGTGGTGCTACAGATTACACTTTTTGAATGATTAATATATCTTTTGATAAGTCATTAATGAATAATAATAACTTTTGTAACCACTGTGAGCGAACAAATGTCTAAGGCAGGTCGGTGTAGGTACAACAATGAGCAAAGCAAGGAGGAGTGTTAGGTGTACTGCGACTCTATAAAGCTGAAGCCGAGCGAGCAAAGCGAGCGTGCCGCAGCAGCTGCCGGCGAAGCGCCAGAACCGACTTTATGGATATTTTGCTGTCATACGTGTTATTTTCCTCTAATAGTAAGCTCTAGTCTATAGTATAACTGATGTACATTATGTCTTATCAATAAATTATTTGTATTTGTATACCTACACTGACCTGCCTTAGACATGGTAACTATTAGTCTTTATATATTTTTACTAGTTTGTAACTGGTTACGAGAGAAGAGAAAATTTTCTTATTTTGTACCTGGTTACAAAACTCGGTTCCATACACGGCCGAAAGGCGGTAGATGAGGGGCTGGTAGGATTGTGGTCAATTTGGGAAGTGGACGACTTGAGAATTGACTGTTTTGGAAAAATGACCCTTCTGGGAAGTGGTTGTCCAGCAATATGGTCGTTTTGGGAAGTGGTCAGTGCATGTTCTGGATATTACAAGACTGGTCATTCTAAGAGTAGGCAATATGAAAGTAGTTGTTTTGGGAAATGGCCCTTCTGGGATGTGGTCAATCTGGGAAGTCTCTATAGGAATGGTCATTATGGGAAGTGGTCTTCCAGCCATATGGTTGTTTTGGGAAGTGGCTATTACATGACAAAACGGATTTCATAAGATAAATACTATAATTTTTTTACATCTATGTTTTAGACATTTTTAGTAAAATAGGCATAAATTTGGGATTAATGTTTACACAACAAACACTTATGTATCAATAGTTGGTAACATCATGCATCATCAGTAATGATCTTATAAGAATTTATAAAAAAATCAAGTGTTACTAAACTAAAAGGTCAAGCCAAGTTTTCTGTTTTTGATTACAAAGATTTTAAAGAGAAGTATTTCAAAGAAATAAAGTTGTTATAAAGATTTCATACCTGACTCAAAGCTGAAGATTTCGCCTTCAAATCCATATCGTCGCAAAGAGTGCAAAGGCCAAACGGTAGAGTCTCTGCCTTCTCTGTACAGGATAATATCGGTGTCCGTGATCTCCAGTTGCCCCGAGCACAGGTCCACTCCGTTCTCATCTATGTTTATCACCCGGAATACGTTCGGATGCAATTCCAAAACTTCCTTCTTGCTATGTAAGCACCCCATTGCTTTTGACAAAATCAACATACATCAAACTATGAACATCTCCACTCTCAAACCTACAACGAACATTTGGTTCATCCTGATTGAATACCTATGCAATTGCGCCGAAATAGAATCGGGAACCAATAAAAGTAAATAAATTTATTTTTTTGCTCAAGCCCCATCCCATTCAATCGAGTTGACAATGACAATATGATATGACATTGACAATCCTGCACAGTTCAGAAATTCGTCAGTGGTATTCGTTCGGAAATCACGTCGGCTCATACCGGAAGTGCAGATATCGGGCAGTTTTGGAAAAACGCAAGTGCATTCTAGAGTCTGGCTAACGAAAGTTGAACCCACTAAACTCAATGACGCGGCAACACTATTGATCAAAATGTATGCGTATGACGTTTAGTGTTGCCACGTAATTGAGTTGAGTGGGTTCAACTTTCGTTAGCCAGACTAGGCCCTAACCGCTGTCTGACTACGCAACGCTCTGGCGTGGTGTGGACGCAGACGTCCGAGTCCAGACGTCTGCGTCCGGACTCGGACGTCTGGCGTTGCCTATTATTTGTGATTTGACAACCTGACAGCTGTCAGCTGTTTGATCCAAGTAAATGATTATTTAGACCAAAGAAATTGTTTCCCCTGTGAAAATATAAACATCTTCAAATGAAGTTTAGAAATGTGTGGATTTAATTCTCACCAACATAACTTTTGCATTATTTATTTCAAATGATTTTTTATTTCTCTATTAAGCTATACCCTGTTCCCTGTTGTTCAACATTTTCACGTCCTTTGTTTATCGAATAAATATGTCGTGCCAAGTGGAATTATTCGCTGACTGTGGTGATATATCTAGTTTAGGCCGAGCTCTCTTCATACCAGAGAAAGAAGGTACCAAGGATATTCCAAAATAAGAAGAATAAGAAAATGCAGTGAACTTTAACATATGTTTTATTTTTAAGACAGCAGTTGGCTGACTCAGTGCACTGTCTCGCTGTCGTCATGCGGCAACCTGCTGGCTGTGGGCTACCGCAGTCGTCTCTGCTTGCTCACTTCCCAATGGATCCGCTCAACTGATAAGAACACCTACCTGATATCGTGGAGTGGCACACTGCCTGCTAACATAACATCAATGTTAGCTCTCTCTATTTGTCCATCTCATCACTCATCTCAGGTAATTTTTAGATGTACTAATAGTGTTGTATGTTGAAGAGGTGTAATCAACTACCGATTAAATTAATCATGGAATCTGAACTGTTCTCTTATCAACTAAAGTCGCTAATGGAATGGAATTTGCTAACTATGTAATCAAACCGCCATAGTGAAAGACAGTTTCAATATGGCGGTTTGTTTACATAGTTAGCAAATTCTATTGACAGCCACTTTAACTGTTATATCATTATAGTATAAAAAATAGTAACATAATACAAATTCATAAATGGATAATGCAAACAAATGGGGCATAAATACCAAAGTTAATTTCAACAACAACAAGGATTTAATCACAAAACAATAACTGTAAGTTGTTATTGCTTTGCTTTAGCATTTGAATAAGATTTAACTTTATTTTGGGCATTATTATGAGAAAATAAAAACCAATTGTTTTATGACTTTCAGAATGGACCTGACTGGTTCTGCATTATCGTAGGATTTAACAGTGGGAGTGTTGGTTTCTACACTAACACGGGACACCAATTATCACTCGAAAAGCTGGATGAGACCCCTGTCCTAAGGATATCATGCCACACTGGCTCATATGGAACTCTGCCCGATGACATACATGTTTTATTCTCAAGTTCTGTCTGTATCATGACTGGGGCCAGTTTGTTTCAGCTGTTAAGAAATGCAAAAGCGCAGCTTGCTAAAGGTAAGATAAATAAATACATATTCTCTTATTGACCCACCACCGACCTATAGTACAAACAGTGATGATGTTTGAATTGAATAGTGTAGGAAATAGAGTTGAAATTTGTTTGTTAACTATAAAAAAACTATATGACATAGAGAGAAAGAATATAATGGAAAAATAAACCATCTTCATCATAGCTCCAGACAGGATTCGAACCTGTGACCTTTCTAATAACGCTAGACTACTCTACCAACTGAGCTATGAGGACAGTGACAGAAGTTGTATATTTTTCAATTACACTCCCGCTAAGACTAGCAGTACTAGCACCCTCTCTGTATCCCCTTGAAAGACTTATTCACAGCCTTGGCACAAGAATGATTTATTTGAAGATGGTTTATTTTTCCATTATATTCTTTCTCTCTGTGTCATATAGTTTAAAATATTATTGGGGTAACTTCCTCGTTAAAAATAACATGAAACAAAAAATATTTAATTAAATAATTTGTTTTGTTATAAAGGTAAAAAAACTGTTAAAACAAAACAAATGCAACACTATTTGAATGGAGTCTTATTTAAATTCCTCTAAGATACTAAGTCCTTCTAGTAGCCCCATGGGCTAAGGCTATAATGCATGTTACAGTTCTTCCTAGTAGCCTTGCCTATGAGAATATTTTTTGTACAGTTGCCTACAGACATATTTGGTTCAATCAACTATTTCTGGTTGTTATTCTGGCCCGTTAGCCAGCAGACAAAACTACAGAGTTTCTTAGAAAAATTGTTAAAATTCGGACTTTTACCGTGCCTATAAGATGGTCCATACAAAAAGGGGTTGAATTTGACAAGAAAACCCCACATTTGGTGAGTTAAAACCCATACATCGCAGTTTTAAAAGGTGACTCAGGAGACGTAACGTGCCAACTAGCGAAAGAAAATAATTAATCCACCCAGTTACAACTTCTTGTTCAAGCAGCTTCATGCATATTTCCCATGTCATTGAGTTTTCTTTATATATCTTTTTTTTCCGTATTTATGGTTAAAGAACTTTATTTTCTCAAAGTATTTTGTGGCTTTATGCTACTTAGGCACTCATATATCATTGGGTCCTCTTTTACATCTCTGTTCATTCCCACTTAGGTAGACAGTTGAATTATTATCAGTTATTCCAATTTGATCCTTATTAGTTAAGTCATTAGAATCACCATCTGTATATTGTCTTGTTATTAAGTTCCTTCCATCCTAATCTACGAGGGGCGTCTGAAAAGTTCTAAGCCTAAGATAGAAAAAAACAATTTACAAAAATGAACTCGTGTTTATTTTTCAATATAGTCTCCTCCTAAATCAATGCATTTTTTACATTTTTTATACAGTGCTTTTAGGCCATTAAAAAAATAATCTTTATTTTGCCCTTCAAAATGCTCCTGTACAGCCGCCTTCATCTCTTCGTCACTTCTAAATCGCTTTCCCCTCAACTCTTTCTTCAAATTATTGAATAGAAAATAATCGCTTGGGGCTAGATCTGGGCTGTAGGGTGGGTGGTCAATTTCCTCAACACCAACTTCCTTCAGAGCACGCCTCGCAACATTAGCGGTGTGAACGGGTGCGTTGTCTTGCAAAAACAAAATGCTTTTCCTTAGTTTACCCCGCCTTTTCTCAACTATGGCTTGTCGCACCTGTCTTATTAGATTTGCATAATAAGTTCCGTTTATCGTAGAGCCTTTTTCTAAATAATCGATTAAAAGAATGCCATCACAGTCCCAAAATACCGTAGCCATTAACTTAGAGGCCGACCTTTGCACTTTAAATTTCTTCGGCGGCCTTTCACCCTTTTCAATCCACTGCATCGACTCAGACTTACACTCCGGATCATACTGTCTGATCCATGTTTCATCAACAGTTACTATTCGGGAACAAACTTCATCTAAAACATCTTCGCACAATTCAAAAACCGCCCGAGAAGTTTCCACACGACGTACTTTATCGAAGGCCGTTAGCATTTTCGGTACCCAACGAGCACTGACTTTACTCATGTACAAATGTTCATGTAAAATTTCTCCGACTCTTTCTTTACTAATACCTAAGACCTCAGCTATTTGCCAAACCTTCATTCTTCTATCTTCTAATACCAGCTTTTTGACTTTTGCTACGTTTTCTTCGGTCACTACCGATATTGGCCGCCCTGAGCGGGGGTCGTCTTCGATCGATTCCAGTCCGAGTTTAAATAAGCGACTCCACTTTTTGACTGTGGCATAAGAAGGCCCAGAATCACCGTAAATAATAGCCATTTCCTCAAAAATACACTGCGGTGATTTGTCACTTTTTGTAAGGAATTTAATTACAGCACGGTGCTCAATTTTCGTAATATTCGTTGGTAATTCACACATGATGTACTTTTCCGTTGAATATCTCGAAACAGAATAATAAAAACGTGACATGTTATTTTTTAATAATATGTTTTTAAATGGCCTTTCTAGTGGCCAGTATCATAAACGCATATATAACCTCGAAATACCTTAGGCTTAGAACTTTTCAGACGCCCCTCGTAATAATTAACACACAAAATTCACCACCAAAGTGAACTAATAACATACTCCAGTTTTACCTTTAAACAATACCATTGCATAAGGGAAAACTGCAGTAGGATATGCGTTCTTATTTCTCCATGTGACTGTACAATTACAATATTAAATTTACGATGTTCTTAATTACACCAATTTACCATTGCAAAAAAAATACCACTAACTTGCCTGAAATGCCTGATTAACACTGTTTTCCCAATGTAGTTCAAGCTGGCATTCAGGAAAATTATTCAGTTGACAACAGAGGCCTCGGCATCAGGAAGTGGGGCTTCAGCGAGCAGGAACAGATAAACGACGCTGCCGTGGTGGGCCTGGAGCTCAAGAACTCGTACGATCATCTTCTAGCTGCGTCCACGTATGGGGGCTACGACACATGGTATTTATTCAGTTGACAACAGAGGCCTCGGCATCAGGAAGTGGGGCTTCAGCGAGCAGGAACAGATAAACGACGCTGCCGTGGTGGGCCTGGAGCTCAAGAACTCGTACGATCATCTTCTAGCTGCGTCCACGTAAGGGGGCTACGGCACATGGTAATTATTCAGTTGACAACAAAGGCCTCGGAATCAGGAAGTGGGGCTTCAGATTATTCAGTTGACAACAGAGGCCTCGGCATCAGGAAGTGGGGCTTCAGCGAGCAGGAACAGATAAACGACGCTGCCGTGGTGGGCCTGGAGCTCAAGAACTCGTACGATCATCTTCTAGCTGCGTCCACGTATGGGGGCTACGACACATGGTAATTATTTTGTAACTGGCAACAAAAGTAATGTCTTGCCCCGCAGTGCCGTGTCATTTCATCCTCTGACTGTCTACTTAGTCAGTAGTAACATACCCTTGGGATGCCAATGTATATGGTTACTACTTACGCGTTATAAACCTGTATAGTTCAACCTAATAAAATGTTTTCATTTTCATCATGACCTTGAAGTTTTAGAGGTACCGTAAAACCTCGTACGTTTTATGAATAAAATGATACTAATATTCACGCCAGTGAATTTAATATTATTAATTTTAGACGTTCTTATTCGAATTTGTGCAGTGGCATTACCTGTATAGTTCACCCATGGTAAAAGTAATACCAAAACAGACTTAATTAGGACCATAGTTGGGCGAAAGGCAAGCCCATGTAGCCCCCGTGTGCAATCATTGCCCTAGCACCCTCCGCCCCTAGCGCGCACTAGCGCAGTGCTAGCGCGCCCGGCGAGTCGCGCTTCGCGCCCCCTACGGCCGCTGCGCTCGTGTGCAACGCACACCCTACACCATAGGTAAAGCCGCCCGCGAAAGGTTAAATCAGATGGCAGACTGTGTTTTTCAGTATCAGTCGAAAGACGTCCACTGCTGGACATAGGCCTCCCTCATAGAGTAAGTAACGAGTATTCTGAAGCAAAGACCGGTTTCAGGTACCGATCCATCCCGCCGATGAACACGCTGATCCTGGGCGCGGGCGCGCGGCCGTTCGTGGGGTTCCACTACGCGCTCGAGGGCGGCACCGCGCCGCCGCTGCAGGACGTGGCGCGCGCCGTCGCGCACAAGATCAAGTCTGCGCTGCCGTGAGTATAGTGCTACTTAATTACCAAAATTGCCTACATATTTACGGCTTGGTTGGACGGTATATCGAATCCTGAGCGTAGCGAGAGATTCTAAAGTAGAAGCTGAGCTATAACCACGAACTTCGAATGTCGAAGTTCGGATATCTCTATCGCACTTACTGTACTCGAGTGACAGGGATGCATTTTCTCTGTGTTTTTGTACACGGTATAAGTTTGCCTATCTCGTTCTACCTACCTTCCTCTCAATTGCTCAAAGGTTAGCTGGAAGAGATCCCTTATAGGGATAAGTTCGCCTTTGTACTTTGATCTATTGTGTGACATGTATATTCTTTAACTTGTTATTGTGTACAATAAAGTGCTTACATACATACATACGAACTCCTAGATTCGATTTGCGTGGTAGCGCCGCTGGAGCGTAACGAGGTATCTAATAACCCTAGATGGAAATATTTTAGCTATTGAGCACATACTGCTTTTCCCACCTATGAAGAAAATTGAAATGAAACAGGAACTAACAGGAAAGAAAAGTACAAATTTGGCCCCCTTATGTGGGGTCCAACAATTACTATTTTCTGGATGGTGTGATAAAGGTATAACGTGCAATATCATATGTATCGGTCCAATCCATCTTCTTTGTGGTTGCGTTCTACCGTTCTACAAATACTTTCGATGCAAGCACTATTGTTTTTATCTACGCACATATCATAAAATGCGTTCAGTAACCATAGGAAATGACCAGCATTACTACAACCAATTTTACTATGAGAACTTTCTTGTCTGTGGCAATAGGTAAAATCTGTACTGTAATGTTATTACAGCACAGATTTTTGTAAGGTAAATTTGGAACAGCTGTCAAAACTCATATGGGTCTCTATTCTAGTAATCATAGATATTAAAACAGTTATCGATGCGAAACGTCAATTCAGTATGGTTTTTAAATATAAACCGCACGATATTTGATGTCGAGTGACATGAGAGTAGGGACTTCATTCGTTTGTCTATGATATAAAAAAACATTCGTCTTGACGTAGGATCAAATTGCCGCCATTACTGTTGTCATTTCTTTGTTGGTGTTTTGCTGTTACGAAAGTAGAATTGTGAAAAGTTGTTTGTAACTCACATTTTAGTTGAAAATATGAGTAGCAGTGACTCCGGGCCGATATGCACACTCCGCCGGATATCGTAAATGCAGCCACGATTGCAACAAAGATATTTTACAGGTAGCACTATAGTAGCAATGCAGGTCATTTTCCTACGGCTTCTGACTGAACCCATCTTAGAGTACTTATGATATGTGTGTAGATAAAGTAGTGTATGAAACTGTGCATAATTTGGCCTTAAAACACTCGTGTAATCCTATTATGAAACGAGCGTCAGCAAGTCACACTCGCACTCGTATTTTAAGGCCTCTGATTATGTATCAGTTGCATAAACTACTATTTCATTGTCAGAATTCGGGCTTGAAAACTGTGGCAAGCTGGATGTCGCACGAACTGTCCAACATTGTTTTTGTAATTCAATTTAATCAGGATTTATAATTACAATTATTTGCAATTTCCTCGCAGTAGGTGAACGTGAGCCAAAAGTGCAATAGAATGACTCGTCTCCTCCGAGATCCTCACCTTCATTGTTTTTAGGGTTCCGTACCCAAAGGGTAAAAACGGGACCCCTATTACTAAGGCTCCGCTGTCCTTCCGTCCGTCTGTCACCAGGCTGTATCTCATGAACCGTCATAGTTAGACATTTGAAATTTTCACAGATGATGTATTTCTGTTGCCGCTATAACAACAACTATTAAAAACCAGAATAAAATAAATATTTAAGGGGGCTCCCATACAACAAACGTGATTTTTTTGCCGTTTTTATAGATAATGGTAGGGAACCCTTTGTGCGCGAGTCCGACTCGCACTTGGCGGGTTTTTTTCATTTGATTTTATTGCTTTGTACGTGGCAGGGGCTGGCTGGGCGGCGGCGCGGAGAGCGCGGCGGCGGAGCCGGTGCGGAGCGCGGAGGCGCTGTCGCTGCGCGCCGGCCTGCGGGACCCCGCGCGCGCCGGAGTCTCTGTAGCGGTCAGTCGCCTCACTAGCGGTTTCAAGGGCTAAAGCCCTGCCCCAAAAGCATCTGACTATTGAAATTTGACCTCAGCGGAGTCAAAACAAAAACCCTCGATCCGCTATTGCGGGCGGGTTGCACCAACTAGACCGTTAAATATGGCGCCGGCAGCCGCGATTTTATCGAACACGGGCTTACGATTACAGACGGTTTGGTGCCAAACGGTAACCTACCTTGAGTTACGTTTTGTCCAACCAAGCACATGCACGCTTCTCATCGCAATGCAATTTTTCATGAAGTTATACGAGTACAACATCCTTGATTGTAACAAATAGTTTTCCAATCGCTTTTCTAACATGACTCGTGTAAATAATCCCTAACATACACCAGTGTATGCGGCGCGTGGTGGTTGTCGGCTGTGTCGCGTTCTGTTGTACCTACCTAATGCTGCAGACTTCTGACTCTCGAGTCCACAATATAACTGATCATGCTAGTGCCGTGTCATCTAACCATTGAACTGGTACCTTGTCACCTAGCCATTAGGACCCGCGCAAAATGTGTTTGCCAATCACTCTTCTTAACTTTTAGAATCCGATGCCTCCAATAAGCGGCTGGCGTGCGTTAATGTGTCTGCGAGCGATTATAGACTCGTGTAGACTGTGTGGGTTTCAATTCCAAGTTTGATCAGCTAGCACGTTAATAGTAGTTTATGCAACTGATACACAATCAGAGGCTTCACATCACACGAGTGTTTTAAAGCCAAATTATGTACAGTTTCATACACTACTTTATCTACACACATATCATAAGTACTCTAAGATGGGTTCAGAAGCCGTAGGAACATGACCTGCATTGCTACCTGTAAAATATCTTTGTTGCAATTGTGGCTGCATTTACGATATCCGGCGGAGTGTGCATATTGTTCTCGGAGTCACTACTACTCATATTTTCAACTAAAATTAATAAAAATAATTTCAATAAATAAATAAATAACTAAAATGTGAGTTACAAACATCTTTTCACAATTCTACTTTCGTAACAGCAGAAAATTAACAAATAAATGGCTACAGTAATGGCGCCAATTCGATCCTACGTCAAAAAAATGTTTTTTTTAATCATAGACAAACGAATGAAGTCCCTATTCTCATGTCACTCGAGATCAAATATCGTGCGGTTTATATTAAAAAACATACTGAATTGACGTTTCGCATCGATAACTGTTTTAATATCGATGAATACTAGAATAGAGACCCATATTAGTTTTGACAGCTGTTCCAAATTTAAACTCATAACCTTACAAAAATCTGTACTGTAATAACATTTTACCTACTACCACAGACAAGAAAGTTCTCATAGTAAAATTGGTTGTAATAAATGCTGGCCATTTCCTACGGTTTCTGAACGCATTTAAGAGCACTAATGATATGTGCGTAGATAAACAAATCTTTTGTGCCTACCTTAAGATGTAATTCACCACTGATGAGTGGTGAATTTATTTATTGGTTTCGGCAGGTCTCACCGGACCGGCGACTGGCGGCGGTGGCGGACGGGCTGGGTCGTGTGTGCGTGTTAGACGTGGCGCGCGGCCACCTCGTGCGCCTCTTCAAGGGCTACCGGGACGCGCAGTGCGCCTTCTTGCAGGTAAACATAACCCTTATGAGTATACTGATAGAGTCCACTTCAGGTCGTTCTGTACAGTTTCGAGGGCTACCACGACGCGCAGTGCTCCTCCCTACAGGTAAGCATCACCCTTATGTGTATGACAATAGGGTCCACTTCAGGTTGTTCTGTACCGTTTCGAGGGCTACCACGACGCGCAGTGCTCCTCCCTGCAGGTAAGCATCACCCATATGTGTATGAAGATAGGGTCCACGTCAGGTTGCGGTGATAAAAATACCTCTTCAAGGGCTAGAGTCAAGTTGAGACTTGTCAGTCTCAGTAGATAGGCCGGACGTGACATACGTCAAAAGATGGCGCTCGCTGTTAATATTGCCTGTACTGTTACAGTGAATAGTTAAACGATAGACAATATCTATCGTCGTCTATCATGTGCTAGCTGCCCGCGCGGCTCCGCTCTCGCATTACTAAAACCCGCAAAAAAAACTGGTGCTTTTGTCCAGCGTGTCCACATTATCACTAGTAATTTTGAGCTTATGTACAAATTAGTCTCTGAAACAAGTTGGCAGGAAGTTCTCAGTGCTGGCGATGTCGACATCGCTGCGGACTCATTCTACAATATTTTGTATGGGATTTTTGACCTCTGCGTACCTAAACGGAGGCGACCAACCGGCTTAAGTAGACGGTATCCTGTGTGGTTCACGGCTGACCTCATCTATGACATCCAACATAAGAGTAATCTGCATCGCGAATGGAAGGCTACACGGGATACAGATGTCTACAAAAAGTTTGCAACATTGAGGTCTAAAGTAAAGGGACGTTTAGTGTCTGCTTATGATAGCTACATTGAGACAATCCAAAGCACAGTTAAAGCCAATCCCCGCGCTTTCTGGCAGCACGTTGGTAGTCTACGGACAAATGGTGGTTTTGTTTCTCGAGTGAAGCTTAAAGATAAAGAATTTGTAGGTAGGGACGTGGCGGGCGCTTTTGCTAGCTATTTCTCGGATGTTTTCCTACCTGACATTCCGCTTCTTGATCCGAGCTTGTTAAATAATTCCAATAGGAAACCTAGCGCCAACTTCATTGATATAAAATCAATTACATTGCAGGAAGTCGAAGCGGGGATAAAACGCCTAAAGGCTAATAGCTCCGTTGGACCCGATAACTTGCCAGCGTATATAGTAAAGGGTTGTATGGATTTCCTAACGACCCCGATACTGTATATTTTTAACCTGGCCATCTCTTCTGGGTCATATCCTCGAAGTTGGAAGTTGTCTAGAGTCAAACCGATCCCGAAGGCAGGTGACACTTCCGCTGTAGAGAATTATAGGCCCATAGCCGTTCTTCCTACTCTTGGTAAGCTGTTTGAGGCTATACTTCACCGGACTTTGTCCTCACAGGTTCGCCCCTTCTTGTGCGATGCGCAGCATGGCTTTCGTCCTAGTCGCTCGGTCAACAGGAATCTGTTGATATTAACGGACAATATTGCTGTTCATCTCGATAGAGGTATCCAGGTCGATGTGCTCTATTTTGATTTCACGAAGGCTTTCGATCGAGTGGATAACGATGTGTTGCTTAGCAAACTTGACAAAATTGGTTTCTCTGCCAAACTGCTAACCTTTTTCGCCAGCTATCTGCGCGATCGACAGCAGTTCGTCCGACATGGTTGTTTTGTCTCGGCTCCTTACCACACCCGATCTGGTGTTAGCCAAGGCTCCATACTAGGGCCCTTGTTATTCGGGATCATGATTAACGATCTCCAATCGGTTCTTCGGGCGGCTCAATGTCTCTTGTATGCTGATGATCTCAAGTTGATATATGGAGTGGAGCAGGTGGCTGATTGCAAGACATTACAAGGGGACATCGACTTGGTGTTTCAGTGGAGTCTCGAAAACAAACTTCTTTTTAACCCTGCCAAGTGCTGTGCGTGTTCATTTGGCCGCTCTCTCGATCCCATATATGCTCAATATATGTTGGGGACAGAGCCGATAAATCGTGTCTCCTCCGTCAAAGATCTGGGTGTAGTGTTTGACACGCGGCTCACTTTTCACGAGCATATTTCTTCTCTTGCCACTAGCTGCTTTCGGAGACTGGGTTTTGTGAGCCGAAACCTTCGCCACTTTCATGATCCGGTGGCCATAAAAATGGTTTACAATGCCTTAGTAAGGAGTAAGCTGGAGACATCGTCGATCATATGGAACCCCTATGAATCGACGTATGCCTTACTCCTTGAGAAGGTTCAGAAAGCGTTTTTAAGGTTCCTCTATAAAAAAATATCCGGATTTTATCCGTATCTGTACCCAACAAAGTACCTTCTCGGCTCCCTCGGGTACAACTCCTTGGAGGTCAGGCGGAATTGTCGTCTGATGATCTCGGCATGTCAGGCCTTGCGTGGTGAGTCGGACTGTCCCGAGATTGTAGAGCGTCTGGTGCGACTGTATGTCCCTGATGTCCCGAGGATAGCCCTGAGACCTCGACAGCGCGACTTGTTGGCCGTGCCGTCGTCGAGGACCGTGTCGCTCAGGAATTCGCCGTTGCCCCGCGCCCTCTCACTTCTCAATGCGCTCCTGACATCGACACCCGAGTGTGACTTGTTTGCGTGGCGATGGGCGGCAGTGTGTAGTGAATGCCTGAGATTCTGTGAGGCGATGGATACTAGGTGCTCTACTGTTCCAAATTAAGCTGTTTGTTTATCTTTTATTGTAAACCTTTTATTGTTAATTTAAGTTTTGTGATGCATAGGTTTATAACTGTAATGTCATAAAATGTTTTTATAAATAAATAAATAAATAAATAAATCACCTGAAACTACCCTACTAATATGTTTCCTCGCATCTCCGAACCTGTCCAGCTCTTTTCCTTTTTCCTTCCCTTGCTCTTAAGAGGTATCAAATATTATTTCTTGTTTCAGGTGTTTGAACAAGATGCTAAAACACCACAACTCTCTGTGATCAAAGAAGTGCGGAGAGCGACGTTCCTGATCATTTACAATCCGAAGAAGGGCTTGATCGACATACGGCTGATGCAGAGAGGGAACCGCGTGGCCGTGTTCACCGCCACAAAGAACGGGAGGCTCCTCTACAACACCTGCGGCCTCGTGGGAGCAGAGAAGACCTACACACACAAAAAACTCAATTTGCCAGAATTCCAGTGCGTCCTCATAGACCCAGACGGCAAGCTTAAGAAGTTCTCCATCCCTTTCTTTCATGCCCTGGAAGGCGAACACTCTGAACGCTCAAAAGACCTTCATATATTGCGTGACCTCCGAGAATTCGTAAAGAAAAACCTAACTTCTGTCGAAAATTATGAAAACGACATCATCGAGAAAGCATCAAAATTACAGACGATAGAATTACAGAAACACTGCTTGGAAATGCTCGTTCGGAACTATGAGATACCACCGAAAATTGTTATCTCCTGCTTAACATTGTTTTGGGAAAACATTGAAGAAATAGACACGTTGACTTCGCAGGAAATACAAATAAAACGGTTCTTCGCGAATCTCGGACTACTTGCCTTGTTCTATAGCAATATGAACAAAGAAGACACTGATGACATGACTGAATTGATGATCAAAATCTATGCTTACTTGGACATCAGCAGTTGTATGGAAACGGAGCTTAGTGTAGATGAAAAACAAGACGATCAAGGTCCCGATTTCCACTTATTGGAAGACGATAATTGCATTTTAGAAAGACTGTTAATACTCTCCCAAGAAAATGGTTACAAAGAACATCACCCGAGAGTGAAATTTGTAGAAAGCAAATCTCACAAATTCAAGGAACTCATTTCCTGCTTCCTCGTGGAAGAAGATTCCAGGAACCTCTCATTGAAACCTGAATTGCCGCAGGAAAAGATGAACAAACTAGCTGCTGATGTATTTAAATCTATCTTTGAAATCAAAGATATCACCAAGTTGAGTGACTTCCTTAAAAAGAGCATTATTGATCCGAAAGATATAGTCAAACTGATTATAATGCACTTAATGAATATGCCATTGGAGCTAATAACTATAGATCTGATAGAGAAACTTATAAGTGTTTTTTATTACGCGAGCAAAGCTACGGAAGAAGCGACACAAATTTCATACAACGAAATTTCTCCTTGGTGGCAGAGCATTCGCGACCTACTCGTGGACATGTCATGTCCTCTGAGGAGCATGATTGTGGCCATGGCCTGCAAAGCCGTCGGGAAGATATATGAAATCAGGTGTTCGGAAGGCGAGGAAGGCGCGTGGGAGTCGATGACCACGGAGAACGCGAAGTGGGGCATGCTGATCGGCAAACTGGAAGACATATCCTTATTGGGTATCATTCTGATGTTCAAGGATAAGTTCGACGGAGATAGTCTACCGAAATTGCCATTTGATGATGTAAGCATAAATCTAAAATACATTTACAGCAGAGGAAACGGGTCAGTGACGGAGCTGATAGCGAAGTGGCTGTGCGGCATGGGCGTCGTCCCTGAAGCTATAGTCGCCAATGAGTTAATGGAGAACAGGGCCGGCTCGTACGAGGAGGCTGACGAGGACAGCGCCTCGTATCCCTTCGTGGAGAACAATCGAGTACACGTCGACAACAATCCCAAGATATTCAAATGGCTGTCGTTACTGCGACAGCAGTTCCCGCTCAGTACGTCAGCGGATTACATCCTCGCGAACATGTGCTGGGAGTACGCGATGGCCTGGCAGAAGGACATGCAACACACGGACAAACTCAACGTAGTCATCGACTGCTTGAAGAACATATCAGATACGCATTTACGGTTAGGGCTCTTCGCTATCATATGGACGACGTACATCAGGCACGTTTTCGAGGCGTCGTGTCGGCTAGTTAACAAAGTAGGGAAGATGCCGAAGGAACCGCTGTGCTTGCAAGATGTGGGTTTCGGCAACACTGCCATGGTCAACTTTCTGGAAACCACGACCAAATATTTGGATGAGTTCAAAAAGTGCTCGACGACGCCTACGGACCAAGACAAGCCAATGATACAATTCGAAAAGATTTGGGATGAAAGCACACCGTCTTTGATGGAAGTGGCACAAGACACGAAACGAGTCAACAATGATATTCTCAGTTTGAACTATCAGATATCTTGCTCAATTTACTACCAATGTCATTTCAACATAAAGTGTACTAAACCTCTTGACACGTTGTACGACATCGATTATCAGTATATATTCGAGGCTCTCACAGGCAGCGTTGTGGACAGAGAGATCAGTATGAGGGGTTCGGAGAAGTTGCGGAATCCGCGGATGAAGTTCGTGACGAAGCTGATCCGCGCGGCTGTGGAGACCGTGACGGCAAGGGACGACCGCGGAGCGTACGACAGCGCGGAGTGCGACCAGTGGATGGACAGGATCGCCGCGTTGGCCGAGTTGTGGAACATCGACGGAGAGTTCTTGGAACGTCAACAGGTTAGTACTGTTAAAGTACAAAAGTGAGATAAGTTTTGCAAGCTAGGCTTTTGTACTGGTACCACAGCATAAAAGAATAATACAGTAGTTAATCAGAGGCCGTTTAAGAGCGTTCGTTACCTACTTTCGCTCGATGCGCAGGGCTGTGTCACGTTTGTGGCTTGGCATACCTATAATACTAATTTTGCTTTTAAGTATGTAAAGTATTTCTATTACAGTTTAATATACAATATTGTATACACAAAGTGATAATATTATAGAGACTTAGGTAAGTATGTGTTTTACGTTTCCCACTTCATCGAATATTTTAATACCACTATACTATTTATGCCTAAAATATTTCCTGTTAAGGTTACGCGCAGAGTTTTGTATTGTATAACAGATCTTCTAGTTAATCAATGAGTGATCTATTAGGAACACGTCAACTCAAAATACCTACTGTAGAGAATAAATAAAAACAGCCAGCAAGTAACTTTGCTTGTGATACAAACCTCAACATTTCCTAGTAAGTATAATAGTTGCTAAACTGCACTAGGTTGGTAGGTGCTTAGTTACAAGCCTATTCGGCTCCTTTTGATATCGTGGCACTGGCGGCTCGCTGTCTTCATACCTACGAGGCGGCTTCCTTTGACGTAGCGGTGAGAGCGAGCGAACACGGCTACGGCGCGGCCCCGATTAAAGCATTCTCCATCATTCCCGAAGACAATGTGTGTATGCGTACCGAACACGCGCGCATGTGTGCAGCCGTGCGATGTAGGGTCATTTCGCCGGTTAGCGACCACCTAATTTAATGTGCCGGTTGGCGACCACTTAGCTGAGTTGGTGAACTGAAAGGATATTTTCTCGGTTTTTTAGTAGATTTCTATTGTAAAACAACAAAAAAATGCATGTACAACTAATTGTCTCAATAGGGTCTGTAGATTTGATGTTATCTTCAATAGGAAAAACTTTCTCCTTCAGGTGGTCGCGTAACCAGCGTAATGACCCTACCTTTGTTCGAAGATTATTTACTGTTCTATACTGTGCTGGTACTAACAGCGCAACAGCGTTAAACATGAGTTCAACATGAGGATGATGAACATCAACACTTGACAATGCTTCTGTTGGTTAAGCCACATAAAGACTACCGAATTATAATGTCACTTTACCTAGAATAGTATGTGAGTTGTCGGTGAACTAGCTACCGTTTTGTGTCTTTTATTCCTGTGAATCATCCGTCACGTTTAATCCACAACGATAAACGGCATAAGCGGAAAATCACAGGTTTGATAGACAATAAATCAGGGCATGGATGTTACTGGGGTACAGGATGAAGAATGCTCAATAATAGGCTCTTGTATGTTTGCAGGTGGTCGGTCTGTACCACCTGGGCTACGACTCGCTGGCGGCGGCGGCGGCGGCGCGGCTGCGCGCGCCGGACGCCGCGCTGGCCCCGCTGCTGGCCATCAGCACGCAGCGGCTCAAGCGCAGCCTCGACCACTCGCGCGACCAGCCCGAGTGGATCGTCTGCGTGCCGCCGCACCTCTACAAGCGGCTGCAGAATACGGTACGATAATATACCTATAATCTCCTACCTTTGTAACACAGATAGTATATGTGACCACTTGAGAGTAGCTTACATATACTATATTTCTTAGGGTGGTATGTCCAAGATCTATGTCCAATATGTATATTTAATAAAATTTATTTGATGGAGGTCCATTCCACTTATCCAATATCTTATTGGTTCATACTATTTGCGTAGCCAATTTGAATTAAATTTCGTAATATTTGATCAAATATTTCTAGCAAATTTGATGAAGTCATCCAATATCTTTGATCAAAGGCACATTGGACAAAGATGTTGGACAAGTTGAATACCACCCTTAGAAGAGAATAGGACACCAACTCTCCAGTAATCGTTGAATCTCAATCCAGAACACAGTTGCTGTGGCCAACATCGGTCAGGGCATCATCATAATCAACATAGTGTCCTAGCTATAACTTTAACCCCGAAAATTGAGATTCGAAGTTTGGACATTTCCGTCAGTGTCGCACTTATAGTATTCGAGTGACAGAGATTTAAATATACGAACTTTTTATTCGATTATCGTGGTAGCTCCGCTGGGGCGCGCTTACCGAAGGTACGAGTTACAATACAATTCTGCAATTTTTACCTCAACATTGGTGAAATGGCCAGTCGTTACGGTCAAGCTCCGCAGTGTTGCTGATTGAGAAATGTTATAGTGTAACACGTAGCTTCGTGGAACGGGCCACTAGTTTCCAAATTGAGCCTCCATGTTATCGTAAAACAAAAGCAGTGTACTACTACAATAGCTTTGTTCATCTGTTGTACAGTCGAGGAAATTGAATGTTTAGCACTTTTGAACCTTAATGTCATTCCAATAGAGTTGAAATGTGCCAAACCTTCATTTTCCTCGACCGTACGCGAAAGTGAAAACCTATTTGGTACAAAGACATGAGAGCATATATATAAATATTCATTTAATTATCAACTCTATCACCGCAGAAAATAGATTCAAAATGAACTGTACATGCTATCTCTTTTGTCTCCAGGTCCCAGACCCCTCGATACCAGCGCACCCATGTTTGAAAACCACGCTCATCGTACTGCAGGCGATCCTATTGCAGTTAGATAAGAAGACCGAAGGACGGGCGACAGATTTGCAAAATATCAAACTTGCTCAATTGATTATTGAGAGTTGCCAAGTTCTGATTAGGAAAAAACTATAATTGCATAAAACATATGCCATTCTTCGAGACGGGGACAGCTTTCTCGGACGAATACTCGGCGTATTTAATACAAGCACTGCCTTTTGGTGGCACTACGCGTGTAGAGTAGTCGATAGTATGGTTTTTGTGCTTTTAGTGAAAACTCGCTACGATATGAGAACCCGACTAGCGGGCTAGCAGTGAAAACTCGCTACGATATGAGAACCCGACTAGCGGGCTAGCAGTGAAAACTCGCTACGATATGAGAACCCGACTAGCGGGCTAGCAGTGAAAACTCGCTACGATATGAGAACCCGACTAGCGGGCTAGCAGTGAAAACTCGCTACGATATGAGAACCCGACTAGCGGGCTAGCAGTGAAAACTCGCTACGATATGAGAACCCGACTAGCGGGCTAGCAGTGAAAACTCGCTACGATATGAGAACCCGACTAGCGGGCTAGCAGTGAAAACTCGCTACGATATGAGAACCCGACTAGCGGGCTAGCAGTGAAAACTCGCTACGATATGAGAACCCGACTAGCGGGCTAGCAGTGAAAACTCGCTACGATATGAGAACCCGACTAGCGGGCTAGCAGTGAAAACTCGCTACGATATGAGAACCCGACTAGCGGGCTAGCAGTGAAAACTCGCTACGATATGAGAACCCGACTAGCGGGCTAGCAGTGAAAACTCGCTACGATATGAGAACCCGACTAGCGGGCTAGCAGTGAAAACTCGCTACGATATGAGAACCCGACTAGCGGGCTAGCAGTGAAAACTCGCTACGATATGAGAACCCGACTAGCGGGCTAGCAGTGAAAACTCGCTACGATATGAGAACCCGACTAGCGGGCTAGCAGTGAAAACCGCTCTGCATTTAAAATTTTACTAGACCAAGTGTTTCGCCGCTACTCTACCCGTCATGTGTAGCAAGGATAATAAATAGTACATTACTGCAGAGGCCGGGAAAATAGGAATTGCTGGCTAAGTAGATATAGACAGATATGAGGCTGGCAATCCATTTTCGAGCTGAAGTATGTATAGTGCTTAAACATGCAATGAAATAATAATAAAAATACATGGTTTTTTTTAAGGCAAAAGGATGATGTTGTCTCACAAATAGGTGTTAAAACAGAAGGTCACTTAGCAGGCCTTTAATTTTGTATGAAATTCTATTATATACATCTCGTCTTTCCGCACACGATATGCGATATTTTGCAGCATATTTTAACGAGCGAGCGAAGCGAACGAAGTTAATTGTGCGGCTGTTCACCTTCAAAGGTCTCATTGCTCAATCGATTCTAGTGAAATTTTGGAAACAAGTTTGATAATTGATAAATGGATCTTTTTGTCGATGAAATTTTTGGCAATTGACAACATATTTATTTTTCACGACAGGCTACCATGAGTACCATAACGCATGTTTGAGAAAGATATGGTTGCTTGGCTTGTAGCTAAGTAGGCTGTATAATTTTGTTTTTATGTATTTAGAGTAAGTATCAATATGAAATATAATATATCATGCGTTTCCTATGTGTAAGCCTTTCACTGCTACATCTGGCTTTCAAGCACCAAAGTAATTTTGCGTGAATATGAACAATAATATGCCATCTAATCCTTTCGCCGCATAGAATACTCAACGTTTTGCCGCGCGTTGTATACGTATATAAACATACATCGGGGTTTTCGGAGCGGGAATGATTTGAGAAAGAGTAGAGATAAACAGATATGTTAGTCTAAGAAAATATCTTATTATGCCTAATGAATAACTACCTCTCTGTGAGTTGTATACAATCTGTGACAAAGTTTTATTTTAATTTCCGTAAAAGTCTTATAACTTATAATGTAACAATTAAAATAACTTTAATTAATTACCTGCTGTAAATTGAATAGTTGACACGATTTTCAGAATAAACTATTAATATTTTTTCTATATTTGGGACAGTTAATCTACGGCGTCTTGCTGTAAATATCCATTTCAAGGAGCTAAATGATCTTTCCACGTCGACAGTTGTAATAGGTGCATATTAAAATTTTTTGTAGGAATCAATTGATGCACGAGAAGTTTGAGATTGAAGTTCTATTTCTTTGCCTTGTACCAACTCATTTATAATTTTTAGTGTGCTATAGCCAGAATTCTTCTTTAACACCAACTTCAGTTTATCATAAATCTGTTTTCCTTTTACGCTCATGTTTAATTTGGAAACATCTCTATAGGTTTCATGAACTATTTTTAAACTATCGCTGATGGACAGCTTCGCATCCTGTAGTTTTTTAATAGCATTTGGGATAGTCATCAAATGATTTGCTATGAAATTTAAGTAGCTTTTTATATTTGCATTTCCAAACGCTCTTTTTGCCTTTCTAATACTCTGGGCTTCGGTGGGACTGAATGTATTTAGAACACGTTTCACTTCATCGTAATGTTTGCTGTAATACGTTGCAGCTTCTATCCAGGTTCCCCACCGAATAATTGTTGGTCGAGGTGGTAAAGGCACTCCGGGGAGCATTTCTTTAAACTTTTGTATTCTTTTAGGAGATTTCAAAAATGTCTTCTTAACATTTGCGATTAAATCATTCACATCTGGATAAAGTTTTCTTACTAGTTCAGCCACTCTATTTAAACCATGAGCCAAACATGTGACGTGCAAAAGATTGGGAAAAATACATTTTAAATTTCTTCCAGCCTTTAGCATGTAGCCCACACCGTCAGTTAAAAGTAAAAGTACTTTATTGTGATTATTATGGTTAGCACCCCATAATTCATCAAGAGCACTTGTGACCGTATTGGATATTGATACATTGTTCGTGCTGTCTAACCGTTTACTGGATATCAAGTGTTGAGTGCCAATGTGATCATCACGTAATGCTCCCACTATTACGTTAGCTATTTGACGACCATAATCATCCGTGGTTTCGTCAACACTCACATATATATATTCATTTTTTAGCTCGCTCCGTATTTTATTCATTTTTTCATCGTAAGCTTTATTTAAATATTCCCGTCGCAGTTGACATTCCGAAGGAACTTTTGCAGTTTTTCCAAATTTACCGGTAACACAATTTTCGATAAAATCTTTAAATATCGGATTGTTTACCTGCGTCCATGGTATATTACAGCCCACAACAAATTTCAAGAGCTCACTATTGAAATCATATTTCATACCTGTATGTTTATTAGATGCGACATGTCGCGTTACACTAGATTTCGTTTGAGCGAAGCTCACATTGCACTTGGTGCAAAATAATAAAGAATCTCGAACCTCTATCTCTGGATTATTTTCTATCCACGAACGCATAAACTCGTAACGAGTTTTTTTTCTCGGAGGCATATTTGTGTTGACTGATTATTTACAGTTTTTTAAAATACAATTGCATATAAGTTTATCTACTAGACAAGCAAGGGTAACGGTTGACAATAGGTGTCTAATACAATGTCAATCTTGACGCTCGATATCTATGAAGCATTTTCTTATAAATGAATAGACTTAACTGAAGAGGTTGATAATGAATGACCAATATAAAATATGTACCTATATGTATGATTAATCTTTATTTATTTTTCAATCAATTATTCATTCGGTAGAAACCTACTAGGGTACGATCTGTTTTTAAGTAAATACCTACTCTTTGGCTAATGTGAAACGTTCCCGCTCCGAAAACCCCGATGTATGATCATAAATGTGTAAATATATATTCCCTAGGGGCTAAAATGAACACTTTTTGAGCATGAGAAGTGATTTGTTTTTTAAATAGACGGGCTTGCAAGTTCTACAGAGGGGCTACCGCGAAACGAAAATGAAATTCGTTCGTGTATATCCCTTTCTGTCGCTCCAACTAGCAAGTGCGACAGAGACGGAGATACATAAGTTCGTTTTTGTTTCGCGGTAGGCCCTCGGCTCACAGAGCCACATGCTAGCAGGGGGGCTAGTACGCTAAGTTTTATGTCGGACATAAAGCATTCGTCCCATTCTGGCAAATATGCGAGTGCAAGAGCTGTTTAACTGTCGAGAACCTGCCTGCCCTGCCAGAAAGTCGTACATACGGTTCGCGCGTAGCACTAGGAATAAGTTGGCAGTCATTATCATACATCGGGGTTTTCGGAGCGGGAATGATTTGAGAAAGAGTAGAGATAAACAGATATGTTAGTCTAAGAAAATATCTTATTATGCCTAATGAATAACTACCTCTCTGTGAGTTGTATACAATCTGTGACAAAGTTTTATTTTAATTTCCGTAAAAGTCTTATAACTTCTAAGGTAACAATTAAAATAACTTTAATTAATTACCTGCTGTAAATTGAATAGTTGACACGATTTTCAGAATAAACTATTAATATTTTTTCTATATTTGGGACAGTTAATCTACGGCGTCTTGCTGTAAATATCCATTTCAAGGAGCTAAATGATCTTTCCACGTCGACAGTTGTAATAGGTGCATATTAAATTTTTTTGTAGGAATCAATTGATGCACGAGAAGTTTGAGATTGAAGTTCTATTTCTTTGCCTTGTACCAACTCATTTATAATTTTTAGTGTGCTATAGCCAGAATTCTTCTTTAACACCAACTTCAGTTTATCATAAATCTGTTTTCCTTTTACGCTCATGTTTAATTTGGAAACATCTCTATAGGTTTCATGAACTATTTTTAAACTATCGCTGATGGACAGCTTCGCATCCTGTAGTTTTTTAATAGCATTTGGGATAGTCATCAAATGATTTGCTATGAAATTTAAGTCGCTTTTTATATTTGCATTTCCAAACGCTCTTTTTGCCTTTCTAATACTCTGGGCTTCGGTGGGACTGAATGTATTTAGAACACGTTTCACTTCATCGTAATGTTTGCTGTAATACGTTGCAGCTTCTATCCAGGTTCCCCACCGAATAATTGTTGGTCGAGGTGGTAAAGGCACTCCGGGGAGCATTTCTTTATACTTTTGTATTCTTTTAGGAGATTTCAAAAATGTCTTCTTAACATTTGCGATTAAATCATTCACATCTGGATAAAGTTTTCTTACTAGTTCAGCCACTCTATTTAAACCATGAGCCAAACATGTGACGTGCAAAAGATTGGGAAAAATACATTTTAAATTTCTTCCAGCCTTTAGCATGTAGCCCACACCGTCAGTTAAAAGTAAAAGTACTTTATTGTGATTATTATGGTTAGCACCCCATAATTCATCAAGAGCACTTGTGACCGTATTGGATATTGATACATTGTTCGTGCTGTCTAACCGTTTACTGGATATCAAGTGTTGAGTGCCAATGTGATCATCACGTAATGCTCCCACTATTACGTTAGCTATTTGACGACCATAATCATCCGTGGTTTCGTCAACACTCACATATATATATTCATTTTTTAGCTCGCTCCGTATTTTATTCATTTTTTCATCGTAAGCTTTATTTAAATATTCCCGTCGCAGTTGACATTCCGAAGGAACTTTTGCAGTTTTTCCAAATTTACCGGTAACACAATTTTCGATAAAATCTTTAAATATCGGATTGTTTACCTGCGTCCATGGTATATTACAGCCCACAACAAATTTCAAGAGCTCACTATTGAAATCATATTTCATACCTGTATGTTTATTAGATGCGACATGTCGCGTTACACTAGATTTCGTTTGAGCGAAGCTCACATTGCACTTGGTGCAAAATAATAAAGAATCTCGAACCTCTATCTCTGGATTATTTTCTATCCACGAACGCATAAACTCGTAACGAGTTTTTTTTCTCGGAGGCATATTTGTGTTGACTGATTATTTACAGTTTTTTAAAATACAATTGCATATAAGTTTATCTACTAGACAAGCAAGGGTAACGGTTGACAATAGGTGTCTAATACAATGTCAATCTTGACGCTCGATATCTATGAAGCATTTTCTTATAAATGAATAGACTTAACTGAAGAGGTTGATAATGAATGACCAATATAAAATATGTACCTATATGTATGATTAATCTTTATTTATTTTTCAATCAATTATTCATTCGGTAGAAACCTACTAGGGTACGATCTGTTTTTAAGTAAATACCTACTCTTTGGCTAATGTCAAACGTTCCCGCTCCGAAAACCCCGATGTATGTATATAAATGTGCAAATCTGTGAACTTTGCCCCTGATACTTCATCTGCTACAATTAATTTCTTGTTTTACTATGAAACGCTTCAGTTAGTTTGAAACTGCCGCGTAGAAAAAGATAATAAGCGTCCATACGTCCCGAGTACGGCGGACGGCATGACCGCGTGATTTCAGCCCTTGTGGACAGTCGCAAAATAAACGGCGTCCAGCACGGCTATCACGCGAAAGCGCGCGAGCTCTCGATTTTTCTCGCACTATCCGTATCTCTCTTATTAGAACAAGAGGCGAGAAAAATCGAGAGTATGTCGCGGCCGTCCCTTGGTAGACGTGTTGTCGTGACGAACGCGAACATCAATCAACGCCGGTAAGAATATGTCAAACGGACTCGACTCGATACTGGCAACACGGCGAGAATTTGAACTGTCAGAAAAAACGGATATAACTTGGAATAAAGAATTTAGTTTTGTAAATAATTACATACTGTCATCATCATCATCACATCAGCTGAAAGACGTCCACTGCTGGACATTGGCCTCCTCCAAAGAGTGCCAAAGTGACCGGTCCCGCGCCACCCGCATCCAGCGGACTCCCGCAACCTTTACCAGGTCATCAGTCCACCTCCACATCCTGTACAGTACGATTACTGTTAGTTAACCACTGACAGATAGTTTGCCTTCATTTAATTTTCAACTTTAATGTCATACAAATAAAGCAATTTTTAGAATACTGTTACCCACATCTATGGATTTAGAAATAACTACTTAATTTGTATGAGGTTAATGTTGAAAATTAAATGAGGGCTAACTATCTGTCAGTGGTAAACCCCAAATAATTATACTGTAATAGGATAGAAGTATGAGAATTGTTGTGAACGAGTTTAAGAATAGATACGAATGGCAAGGGATTGATCAGTAGTCAATGACAGCTGTATCAATGAATGTTTGTGCCCCATTGTTAAGTACGGTTTAAACCAAGACAAAGGAATCTTAGGAGGAGGACGGATCTTAGAATGAAGCAGACCAGTGAGAAATAAGATTCGGACGACAGTGGTTGATGATCTGAGATCTCTAGAAGCTGGAGGCCTAGGGTTAAATAATACTTGTAAAAGAGAATGAGTGATATGAGATGAAATTGTGTTAGGTATTATAATATTTGGTGACTTCACGCTAATGTTCATCATATTATGCTGCTGCTGAACATAGAAGTAAGACATAGAAACATGGACAGTAAGTCTGCAGGATGATTTGGTGAGTGTCTCAAATATTAACATGTATTAGAATTAATAGAATGTGTAGAATAGAAAGGGCCGTGAATATAATAAAGCAGTGTTTTTCAATCTTTTTTATGCCGCGGCTCCCTTAGTACCTACAGAAAAAAATATTTCGCGACCCCCCACCGTATGCTATTCAAAATACTTACAGCACTTTAACTTTAAAAATATGAGTAGCCGCGACCCTCTTCAGAAGGCTTCGCGGCCCCCCTGGGGGTCGCGACCCACACTTTGAAAAACACTGTAATAAAGAATTGGTGTGCTATGGGCGATTTGTAGGGGTGGTTGGAGAATCGCGAGGAGCAAAGAGGCTCCATCAACAAAGAAATAAAACGGAAAGTTCATGAGAATGAAAGGTAGAATAAAATTAAGGACTTGTGACGAGTGTGTACTTAGAAACACGTTACACCGTTTGTATTGGGGCAAATGCATGTCAATGACGTAAAAAGAGCTCTGCGCGCCAAATTAAATCTACGGCCGCCAGAGCTCTTTTTACGTGTGTCGTAACCTTATAGTCGTCGATAAGGAGACGCTACACGGGCCGATATCGGCAGGACTGCAGCGCGCCGCGTGATTCGGCCCGTGTGGATATGTGTTCGAAGCACGGCGGCCAGCCAAATCAAGATCACTCCACTCCATACTAGATTTTCAGTGACCTTGCTTGGCAGTCCTACCGATTTCACTCGTGTAGCGTCTCCTATACACATTTCGTCGGCTATACCAGTTAATGTATTTTTTTACCTGGCAACAAAATGGCATGACATTGACAGCAGCTGAAAGAAATTAATGTCACTCGTTACGATAATAGTGAAATTAATTATTCTTATATTTTATAACTACGATATCCTGTGTCGTTACTTGACTTAAAAATGTATTTGTCCTTATTTTAATGACATTATCCACATTTTGCTTAGGTTATCCATAATTGGTAAGACAACTTTTCAAGCCATTTACCAACAGTGAGTTTTAGTTATATTCCATCCCAACCCCTTTGCACAAAATGCAGCGAGAAGAGAAGCAATTGGAAGTGACCCTACAAGCAATCCTGAACAGAGTGAATGATTTGAAAACTGCTATTCAAGCACTCGTTGCTAAACTAGAACATGAGTATGAAACGACCAACTGGCCAACTTTCCTTGATAATTATGCCATATTATCTGGTCATGTAAGTATTTATTGTATATTTGTAGATTAAATTATATAAGTCTGAATGTTATTATGGAGATGCGGAGGAGAATGCTTTAGCTACCCTGCACTTATTCCCTGGGCAGCGCTAAACGAGCAACAGCAAAGAAGGCGACCAGGAAAAAAAAAAAATTGGAAACCGTTTTTTTTATTTTCATACTCAGTTATTACTTCTGCAAATGCAGTACAAGGGCAGTTTTACATGTCAAACAAAAACACACACACAAATACACACAACACAATAAAAACAACATATATTTACAATAAAATAATAATAAGCTTACACAATGAGCATTAAAAAATTGCAAATAAACGGTTAACAAACTAAATTAATTGGAGACTATAATATGAAGTGAATAATAATATGCATCCGAAAAAGACAAATGCTATTATGAGCAGGGATTTCACGAATGTCAGTTCTGTTACATTCGCGGATGCGAATATTTAGAATGCGAATGTACGAATGTGAATATTAAGGAAGTACACTTATAGCTCATAATAACCCAAAAGTCTTCAAACACTATTGTAAACACACAAACGAATTGTTTATTTACGTAAGCGCAACAACTGACTGATAAATTTCGATCATAGTGGAAAATTGAAAAAATATTCGTTAGCGGACGTTTCTTCTTAAACATTTACTGTAAAAAAATGGGGTAGCGCATTGTTACTAACGATTCTCAATGTAACTTGAGACGTTGGTGCCGTTTCAGAAGTTGTAATAACTTCGCGGTAGATGTCGCTACGAGCCTCCCTAAGGTGTAAAATAAAATAGTGGAAGGGAATGAAAGATTCGTCGCCATCAGCGGACCCACGGTAGCTCAATTGGCAGAGCGATGGACGAATTCCAAAGGTTGTGGGCAGAGTTGTGACATATTTGAAATACTTGTATTTAAAATACAAATACAAAATACAAAATACGTATTTTGTATTTTGTACTTAAGTACTTTTTTTAAAAAGTATTTTGTATTTTATTTGAAATACTATTCGAGACGTATTTTGTATTTGTAAAATGGTTTGTAAAATACAAAATACTTTTTTATTCTTAGCTTCATTTTTCTAAAGCATTCCGCGATTCAGTAAAAACAAAAAATGGCCACTAGTGGCGCAGCAGCTTTGAAAGTCTATGCGCAAAATGACAGATGAAACAAAACGCATATAAAATCTGACCTATGACCAATAATATATGAGGGACCCCTGACAATCCTCAAACGTTAAATAACTCACTGTTACGTTTTGCAGTGTTGGCAGCTATTTCATTATTTCCGTGTTGTTCGCTCGAAATGTCTTTTAAAAAATGCCAAAACAAATTGTATTTAAACAATATGCCCTGTAGGCAATAAATAATACGTTATTTTAACGATTCGTATTTAAGTGATTATGAATGTATAAATGACAAATAAAAATACAGAAATAGAAAAATATATTTATAAAAAACCGGTACGTAAACAGCACTACAAAAAAGATGTCATTGTGGGCATTGTGGCAAGTATGTAATATAAATATAAGCTTCGATCATATCATAAGTTGATTTGGTCGTTTTGTGTGCTAGTTGACATTTAAATCTATTCTATATTAATAAAAATCTTTCGATTTCAAAATAATAGTAAAAAAAATTAAATCGGACTGTGACGTTTTTTTTATTTAGCACCATTTTTTTAAGACTGCACGGTTTTAGTACATTTCGACATAGTTTTAGCACTAAATGAAATTCAGAGTTGGCAACACTGTTTACATGTCATTACGCCGTACGCGCGTTTTCCATTTCATTTTGCCTCGGTTACGTTTTATATCTAACCTAACGCCGACAGTTACTATTTATTAATACAAGTAGTGTTTGTATTGTAACTGTTTGTTATCAAAAATATATTATCATTTATCTATTAAGAACAGAGTTGGATTTGGTGTGCTACTTAATACTTTATATTAAATATTTTATTACTGCTAAGTTTCAAAAGTATTACCTTTACCACTCAAATATTCAAGTGAATGGGTCAGCGGATCGGCAAATGGCCACTAGAGGCGCTGCAACTTTGAAAGTCAATGTGCAAAATTACAGTTAAAACAAAATGAACGTTATCTGTGAAACATGACGTTACGCTTCGCTTTTTACCGAGATTGACATCGATTTTGTTTCGATTACTTTTTGAAAGTATTTTATTTGAATAAAGTATTTTGAAAATACCTATTTTGTATTTAGTATTTAAATACAAAAAACAAAAGTATTTTGTATTTTGCATTTGAAATACTAAATTAGAAAAGTATTTGTATTTTGTATTTAAATACTTTTTTAAAAGTATTTTGTACATCTCTGGTTGTGGGTTCAAATCCCGCTCGTGGCGAATAATTTTTCAATTTTCCACTATGATGGAAATTTGGAATTTCGTTAGCGGACGTTTCTGCTTAATAAACATTTACTGTTAACTGACTGATAGGTATCAAAACAAAACAACTATTCAAGCAATCACAAGGTTCTGCATGCGCGAGTCGACGGCGAAACACGCCACGACTTGCATTGCACATATTCGCATTAGCAAAACATTCGTATTGTTTGATGCGAATGCGAATGTTAATGCGAATATTTAAAATGATGCGAATCATTCGCATGTGCGAATGCGAATATTCGTAACATCCCTAATTAATTATGAGTTCAATTAACCCCTTTTAATATTTGGGTGATTCTACGAGCATTCCAAACGCCGCCAGCCCAGCTCGCATTATTGTCAAAGTTCTCGCTGATTTGTTTCCCATTTCCCAGTAATTTTGTAGTATCCTGGACTTGTTAAAAATACCTCAACATGCCATGCGTAACGGTACCTATATTTAATTATTAATTCGATCAGGGGACTGAGTTGGAACGCTCATAGAATCACCCATTTATATTCAGGCACCAAATAATGTTATTACTTTATAACAATTTCTGTATCCTGTTTTAGTTTTGTGATAGTTAAACTATTAAAACATCTAAAGACTGGTAACAGAATTTGAATGATAACAGTTCCTACTTTGGTTATTTAGAAGCACCAAGCACCTTATCTATGTAGCCTACGCAAGCCTATTACTCCAGGCAAAATACGGTTTTGAAAAACATTAATTTATAATAGCGTTTTTTTTGTTGATTTCATTTAGTCAAGAATCCGACAAACTTTCCACCCGGAAGTATTTATGTAGATTTAAATGAAGCATGCATTATCTTTTTTTGTACGATTTATCTTGAATATTATAGAGCAAATGTTAATGAACCAAAATAAAGACAAAACATTATTTTTTTTACTGACTTTTTAGAAGCCAGTTAACTTATCATTTTTTCGATGTCTGAAATTTTGCGGATTTTGCCGTAGGGTAACTATTTAATTGATAATATATCCGTTATACATAAAAAATAAGCTATTATAAATTATTTCCAAAATTGACATTTTTTCCATACAAGTTGTCAGTTCATTGCCTGGACTATATGGTATTTTAAAAACATCGTACACTAGTTCGCCACCATCATGCTTAAGAGAAGATATTGATTACAGTTGACTGGACTCTGTAAAATTCTGCAAGCTGAGATGGCCCCATCATTGAGAGCCCTGGTTGTCCTGCCGCTACAATTGGGTTGTGAGAGGGATGAGGCTCTGTCACGGCTAACTGAGGGCCGGGTGCCTGCGTGCACACATGACCTCGTCCCAGACCTGCTGCGCACTAAGCCAGAGCCTCAGGCAGAACAGAGACTTCAACAGTTCAATCATAAAGCTAGTACACTTAGCTATGACACTGCACAGGTATGTTTTTTGCAAAAAATGGAGTTTTATGTTGAAGACATGTATGTGTGTGTCAGTCTGTGGCATCATAGCTCATAATGTATGAAGTGATGTAGTGTACTTGATCTTAAAGATCGCCGGGACGCCCGACTCTCTATATAAACATGGTTTGGTTCTCATTTTAAAGCGACATGCTAGGATAACATTAAACCTGGGTAGACCCAATGGGATCCGCCATATCTAGGACCGACTCTAGTTTCTGTTGCTCTAAATCAAAATAGAAAAAAAATTGAGTACTTATAAAGTATCTAATGCTTCATTGTTTTCTATTATAATTTATAGCAATAGAAACTAGTTTTTAAGGTTCTGTACCCAGAGGGTAAAAACGGGACACTTACTAAGGCTCCACTGTCCATCTGTCTGCCCATCTGTCACCAGACTGTATCTCATGAACCGTAATAGTTAGACCGTTGAAATTTACACAGATGATGTATTTCTGTTGCCGCTATAACAACAAATACTAAAAAACAGAATAAAATGAATATTTAAGGGGGCTCCCATACAACAAATGTGATTTTTTTGCCGTTTTTATAGATAATGCTACGGAACCCTTCGTGCACGAGTCCGACTCGCACTTGGCCGGTTTTTGACCTAGATATGGTGGATCCCATCATGTATAAAAAGTTTCATCTTATTCCATTATGCAACCAAACTGTTTGTATCGAGAGTCAACCATGCTAGGGGCCTTTTAATTCTCAGCAATGGTGGAATTAATAAGGAAGTAGTTCAGTTTTTTTAGTTACAAGTTTGTATTTACCCAACCCATTATTTATGTTTTGAATAAATTGACACTGTATCTTTTTGATTTGATGGGTATCGACAGTACAGTATATATATATTTTTTTAATTTACCATATCATTATAAAAATGTGTGTAGCATTTATTAAAATTACAGATAATAATAATGTATAACAGTTTTTTTTTTTTAATTGTCAACTACATTTTTTTTTAACAAGTGTATTTGTGGCTTGTTACACGATGACATACCATTGTTAAAACTAATGTAAATTATAATAAAAATACAATTACAGAAACAAGTAGCCCAGTTCACAAAGGTCGTGAACCATGTTTGGGAGATCATATCAAAAGGCCGCGAGGACTGGGAAGGGGAGTCAATGAGATCAGCAGGTGATTATTCTTTTTCCTGGCTAGTCAGTTTTTATTGTCCTCATTTCTTTCATTTCTTCTTTTGGTTACGCAGGTTGATTAGTAAAATTGATACCCCAAAGACACTTTAGTGAGCCCACTCTATAATGGTTATTTGGGCGACCGGCTATTCGTGCCGCGAGTCGTGCTTTGGTTCCGATCTTCAGCCTTGATGCAATCCCCCGCCCCCCCCCGCAGGCATGCAGCCGACGCACAGCATGGGCGACACGCACGCGCTGGTGACGGCGGTGGGCACGGGCAAGGGGCTGCGCTTGGGGCTGGCGCCGGGCGGGCTGGCGCCGGGCGGGCTGGCGGCCGGCGGCGGCGGCGGCGGCGGCGCGCCCGCGCTCGGCGCCCGCCCGCCCGGCGCCGCGCCCGGCCAGCCGCCGCCCGCCATGCCCAAGGCGCCCTCCGCCATCAAGACCAACATCAAGGCGGCCAATCAGATACATCCCTATCAGCGATAGGATTATCATTTTTTGTTTAAATATGTTAATGTTAAGCTGGCTACTTAAATCTGCGAGACATGTGTAACTGAGAAAGCACGCTATATTTCCATCTCATTGTACCTGTAGGAAAAGTGTTTGATACATCTCTCAAATTGTCACTACAACCGCCTTAAAAGCGAATGAATTGCTGTCTCTTTCCATCTTATAGCTGCGTCTCTAGGTTGTTGTGACAAATTGCTAGGTGTATAATGGCATTAAGTGTATCGTAAGTTTACAAGAGTGGCGCTACGCGTGTTGCCAACCTATGAAGAATTCCTATAGAGTGAGGTCCAATTAAAGTAGGTAACTAAATAAAAAGCTGTTGTCGAATGAATAATTTAACTTTTTAAAGTCTTCGTATGCCCACGTCTCCCATTCCTTCCTCCATAAACGTGCAATCAAATCCATTTAACCCTTTACCAGGCGAAGGGATATATTCCTCCCACATCTAACCGATATAGTTACAGGAGTCAGGTTTTAACTCCAAACCTGCTACAAAATATTTTGTCAATCCCTGAAAATAGTATTTTATGATCTTCATTCACAACACACTTCTAAATCGCGTAATATATCTTTGGCAGCCGTTTAAATTCATGGCCTTATTAGAGTTTAACTGTGCGGGAGCTATTCTTCCCATGGCCCGGTCAATTGTCTTGTCATGTCATAAAAACTACCGTAAGTCATAAAACTGTTTCCAGCACGTCTAGCACACGACGGCCGCGACATACTCTCGATGTTTATCGCACTATACCTCTTGTTCTAAGTGGTCTAATAAGTGAGAGACGGATAGTGCGAGAAAAATCGAGAGAACTCGCGCGCCGTCGCGTGCTAGCCGTGCAGTGATTGATATAATGTTTCGTAGTAGATTTGGAGTTAAAACCTTGACTATGGTAACCGATATAAGATGTGGGAGGAACATATCCCTTCGCCTGATCAAGAATATAATAAGACAAAATTACTTAGACAGGCGATGGGATAACCGTAACCCACATTTTTAGGGTTCCGTACCAAAAAAGGTAAAAAAGGAACCCTTATGGTGCGACTCCGTCTGTCTGTCTGTCTGTCACAAAGAGAAATATCTCACGAACTACTTGAGCTATCAATTTGAAATTTGGAATGGTTTTAAATGAGAGCTATCCACGCGCATGGAACATGAGAAATTAAAATATACATTTCAATTTCCTATAAAAAATTACGAATATGAGGGGGCGGCAAAAAAAAACAATTATTAGGTCAAGTGGGGTATCAATGGAAGGGCTTGAGTTGCACTTTTTGAAACCGTTTTTCTTTTTTTTTCTACATTGGTGAAATTTCGACCCCTTTTCCCCTTATCTCCGAAGTTATCCAAGCGATAAAATTGAAATAATTACTTGTGATTAAGATAAACATAAATATTACTGGAAAAGTAAAAAAAAATCTGCATCTAGCGTATTTTTTGTTTTATTTTCAAATATCATTTCCTAGTTAAGTTTCCAATTTAATCAACTTTATAAGTATTTTTTTGTTTTGAAATTCCTATAAGACTATAATAGAAAGTACTCTGTTTCAAATAAAAAATAAAAATCGAGATCGGTTCACGTGATAAACAATAATGGCTAAAACACCAACATAAGCTCATTGCCCTTGCACGTTAGTACCAAATGGCGCCCATAGATGGCGCTGACCCCAGCTGTTAAGATTTTTCTAGAATTAATGTGGTTGAGACGGGTATATTTCAATAGCAGGTTAAAAAAAGATCGCGATCCAATTGCCTTGGTAGTTCGATGGTCTTGGTGAAAAAGATATTCGTTGTTTGAAATTGAATTCTGTTTTGTTGGGTTAAAATAAGTAATTTAACAAATATTGGGACATTTACTTTACCTTGACTTGAGTTAATTGATAGTTTGTACGGAACCTTCGGTGCGCGAGTCAGACTCGCACTTGACCAGTTTTTTATTTCTGGTTTAAAGGAACATCTCCGACTTTCGTAAATACAATTTTTACAAGGCGTTCAATACGGTTGTAACAGTATATAAAGTACCTACTTATGACGACACGCTAGTTCTTAGGGGCCTGGTAAAGGGTTAACCAAAATGATTTCAGTGTTAAGGTCGATTTAGACGAAGACTATATACAGCCGCCTAAAAAAGGCACCGTCACATCTTCAGACCGTTTAGACAATGACTATTTTCAGCCGCCTAAATCTCGCCGCCAGTGGCCAGCAAACCGTTTACACGGTGCCTTTTCAGTACCAGTCATTAGCACGCCGCCACAACCGACGGTCCTAGTTTTTGCGCCAGTCTTTCTACGCTAAGATCACCATAATTTAAAATGAATTCAGGACACATCATTGATAAATGCATCTAATTCTTCAAACCAACTTGCCCTCCAATCCTTCTATAGACATTCCTAACCTAATTGTTTGCAACGCTGTTAGGCGCTTCCCAAACAGATTTTTCAAAACAGTTTTGTGAGAAAAAAAAACGGTTACGTTTCGTTTCACGGAAAAGTCGTAACGACCCAGCTCTACGTGCCAGCGACTGGCAGCGACGTGTTTACACGAGTCCGAAAAATAGGCGCGGGGGCAGCGAGAGACGCGGGCGGAGGTCACTGGCACCTTAAAGGTTGATTTAGACAGTCTTCGTCTAAATCGACCAGCCACAACCGACGTAATTTAAGCGGCTGTAAGGGCCTACGCTAGCTTACGCGGACGCCCGCCGCGTGCGCACGCTCGCGGGTGCCGCTCCGAACAACCCGCCGCGGGCCAGTTAGCGGTGTCTATACAATTTCTTTGAGGCGGGATATCCGTTGCGGGTAATCCGCGTAAGCTAGCGTAGGCCCTAAATAGTCTTCGTCTAAATCGACCTTTAGGCGTAAACACTTGAATCCCTCGTAACGCTCAATATTCAATATACCGCCCTCACCGTAAATATGTAATTTTGCTCCCTTGAGACACAATCTACTATGACAACTATGGTCCTTCTTAGCGCGTTGGGCATCTTGCGTAAATGGCGTTTAAAAAGTTGAAAAGAATATGGATTTGATTCTCTTAAACTTCTTAAAGTAATAAAAAATAATGACAATTGTATTAATACTTTTATTTTGAAATATTAATGTACTGCAAGTTTTATAAGTTCACATTGTATTCGATACTTTCAAGCATTTATTTCATCCACCATTTGTAGCTAGTGTTACAACAATTACAAAAATACATATGTAAGGTGGATACACTCTCTTGCAGGGAATTTATTGCCTTGCAAACTAGTCTCAGGCGACCAATATTATTGAATGAACTGTCTCCAACAAAAATACTTGTGACTAAATTTCTGTTTACATAATATATTAAAAGCCAGCCAGTGCACATTAAGGCGGAAAGTAGGTAATTAATTCTGAATTAGTAATAACATACCACAGGATAAAATATGAAAATACTTATGCCATCCTGTGATAAAAAGTAAAACAAGCGTCTATCGTAACTAAGGAGATTAAAACTAATATTTTGTGAATTATGGAGTAAGGCACCTCAGTTCATAGTGTTTACCTGAAAAGACAAAACATAATAAATTAGATCATAGCATATACATACACTACTATTGTTTACTTATACAGGATGTTACAAAAAACCCAAAGCCGAAAGGGGTATAAAAGGTCAGTCTATTGGCAATATTTGAAAACCGTGGTACACAAAAATTTGGATAAAACAAAATAATCCTCATTGAAACGCAACCCTGAAAACGTAAAATTAAAGAGAGAAGTGAAGAAACCCAGACCCATTATTTACATTTTTACCTATTTCCTCCAAATGACAACAACCATAACCAAGTTTTTTAAATTTATGACGAACTGGAAACAAGAACACGAAATAGTCTTAGTTGAGAAATCTAATATCATATTATGTTGATGAAGATGACTTGTATTTTTTTTCCTGTTTTTAAGTACTTTTTAATCGACTTCAAAAAAAAGGAGGAGGTTCTCATTTCGGTTGTATTCTTTATTTTTTAACCGACTTTAAAAAAAAGGAGGAGGTTCTCATTTCGGTTGTATTTTTTATTTTATTATTATTATTATTTTTCAATGTTTGTTACCTCAGAACTCCGTCATTTGAAGAGGCGATTCGAAAATTATTTTTTTTGTTTGTATTCAGTTGGATGATGGGATCTATGAGGAATTGAGGGGACTCCTCAATTATATTAGGCACGCGTGTAGTGATTTTGGTATTTTTTATTATAACTCGTGTATTTACACCCGGAAATCGTAAATTTGGTGGAGTGGAATTGATGATGAAGACCACAGATGACTTATGGAATTCCTCAATGATGTACTTAAAAATACAAAAGTATATCACAGATTCTGATAAGATTCCGTTGAAATAGGAACTAATAAAGTGCCCATTATTATCGGCCCACATACAGCGATTCGGTTTTTTTTTTAAATAATAAACGCATTTGCTCTCGGAAATCAGTTCATGTGGTAAATTGGAAAATAAATGTGGAATTGTTCTCGTGGCTTGGCGGAGTACTAAATTGAAGTCGGTTAAAACTGTTTTTAAAGCAAATTATTAGTACTCGGTTTGATTTCTTTTTATTGAGATTCCAAACCGTTTTAGAGTAAAATGGTTTAATTATTTCTGAAGTAGATACAAATGATAAACAGTTAAGTCTTCTGTTAAAATTATCTATGAACATTCAGTTTGATTGACGTGACAGGTTATTAAGTTTGGCACTATTTTTCGATTAAATAAATAGATTAGATTAGATTATTTTATTTCATTTTGAAAATTTACATGTCATTTCATAAAATTAAAATAGCATGGATTCACAAAAAGATCGTCAGAGTGTATAAGAATAAGGAACAATAATAAATAATAGTCAATAAAAATCCAATATTTATTTATATATATTTTTTAAATATTTATTTATTTATAATACTTTCTTTTTCATGGGGAATTATGTAACACGTTGTATTATGGCGGTTTGACTTACCGTCACGTTGAATAGACTTGATTGTCGAACTAAGATGAGTATTATAATTTTGTATTATTAATAGGCAGTATTGCTTGTAAAACTTATAACAGAGCGCGATTGATAGGAGGTAAGTTAGTATAGGCGCGTCGTGACCTGAGCCAGCCACCTCGCAAAGCGAATGCTCAACAGTCCATGTCATTCGTGTAACCTCTCGTCCACCAACCACTCTAATTTGGAACAGTTGAATTTGGTTCGTTCGATTTTAAAACAGAACTAAAAGGACAATGGGCAAATTTGTATGGGCACTGTCCCCTCCCACCAACAGAAATGAAACATGTCTCATTTAATAGATCTTGGCAAACTGATTTCCTGTAACTTATTACCAGAGGGAGACTTTGTACAAAGTCGTCTGCATGGGCACCTCTGTCTCACCTATTTCTGTCCCTAAGAAGTTATGTTTTCATGGCGGTGTTCCGGTTTGAAGGGTGAGACATGGCAGTGCAATTACTGGGTATTGTGGCATAAGATCTTTACGTCACATGGTCGGTACGTGATAACCATGAGTTGTTACATCCGTCTATAGGCTGCGGTGACTGTTTACCATCACGCAGCCCCGCATGCTTGTTTATCAATCAACTAGTATAATAAAAAAACTTTCAATGAAATGAGCAAAAAATATGTAAAAACAAAACACGGTTTTCCAAGAAAACCCCATAAATATGGCGATCCTCGTCATAGTAAAAAATCATCAGGTTGCTAAGATCTATTAAATGAGACATGTTTCATTTCTGTTGGTGGGGGGGGACATTTCTGCCCATGGTCCTTTGAGTGTAATTGTTTAATGTATGGGGTGTGGCTAGTGTTATCGGTAGGTAGTTACAGTTAGGTTAGGTACTCACAATGTCGTCGATCTTGAGTATGGCGCGCACGGTCTCGGTGGCGAGCGCGAAGGCGGACGCGGTGACGTGGAGCGGCTGCAGCACGTGCTCGGCGCGCATGTCCGTGACGCGGCCGCGCCGCACGTTCACGCCGGCGCCCACCGAGCCCGGCGCGCCCGCCGCGTGCGCCGCGCGCAGCTCCGTCACCGTCTCGATCGAGTTCAGTCCTGGGGGATTCCATTTTAGTTACTTACTTCAATTTACGTTCGCATGGTTTTTTTGAAGTGAATACTTCTTTAGCGGCGCTGAGCACTTTTTGGGATGGGGAAAAATTGTTAAATACGCGACAGAGTTTTGTGACGTCAGATGTGAAGGAGGTCACTTTTTGCTGCTAGCCGATTCGACTTCATTCAAAACTGAACGCAACGTAAGAGTATAAAGCCGTTAAACACTTTTTGCAATAGCATATTCTGCAAATAAATTTGTAATAATACCAACGCGTCCTTCACCGTTTTGCTATTGAGAAAATTCGAATAGTTCGAATTTGGGCGTTATTCGTAAAGAGATAAAGCTTAAAAAAATATTTACCAACGGGAAAAACAAATTGATATTTTGGTCGCCACCGCCGTCTGCTGTTCTTGCAAATTCGAATAGTTCGAATTTAGACGTTATTCCTAAAGAGATAAAGCTTTAAGCGAAAGTAAGATGTCACGTGACCTGATCGAAAAACTGTTACAATGTTATTGTGTTTTCACTTCTGCCGGCACTCCCGGAGTGCAACCCGGTCTTTTTTTTTTACACGGCTGCCCAACGGTTTTTAATTTGGAAGGGGGGGGGGGTGTATGTTTTTTAGGTAATAATAATAGGTTTGCCATTTTGTAAGTAAGGGCCGGCTACGGCTACATCCTCTCAGCAGCACGGTCATGAGTACCATTTGGTTTAGGAAGGTGGGAACGAGGTCATCGCACCCGGAGTCATCACTCCCATACGTACCGGCGTTCTCGGCGAGCGTGGAGGGCACGACCTCGAGCGCGTCGGCGTAGGCGCGCAGGCAGTAGTGCGCGGCGCCGGGCGCGGCGAGCGCGGCGCGGGCCAGCGCGGCGGCGGCGGCGGCCTCGGGCGCGCCGCCGCCGGGCAGCAGCGCGGGCCGGCGCGCCACGCAGCGCACGACGCACAGCGCGTCGTGCAGCGAGCGCGCCGCCTCCGCCACCACGGCGCCCGACGACCCGCGCACCAGCACCGACACCGTGCGCCCGCCCGACCCGCATCCCGACATCTGCCGACACCCGATACACACGGAACATTATTACCTACAAGTTACGTTTTACACGGAGCCACACTGGACGAGCAACTCGCCCGAGCCAGTCCAAACGCTCGCCCGAGCTGTTCGCGTTGGGCATCCGCGCGCGGTAAGTCCGAGCCAAATCGGCTGGACCGAATTTACCTACCGGCCATTAGTTGACCTCGCGATCGCCATGAAGCGAATTTTGTGAGCGACTTCTATATTTAACTATAGGGCAAAAATGCTTTCGTATGCTGCCTCTATAGGTCGCATTTCTCAACAGATTCTCGTGAAATTTTGCGATTTATCGATATTTAAAGGGCAAAAATGCTTTCGTATGTCCGGCCCTTTGATCTCCGTCAAAAAGCTGACAACGCTGGATGAGGCCTTCGGCCGAACAAAACAACAGTCCACATAGACAGCGTGCGAGCAGCCCGCGGCGAGCCGCCCAGAGTCGGTCTCTTGCCCGTGCTTAAACGCGCCTCAGTGTACGTGCCTCGCTTAATTTGGACGTGTCTCCGAGCGTGCCGCGGACAGAACAACAAGTTCCAACTTGTTTGTGGACGAGGCGCGTAAAAATTTGAGCAATTTCCTGCGGCGCTACCACGAACTTCGAAAGTCGAAGTTCGGGTATTTCCATCTCTATCGCACTCCCTTAATCGAGTGACAGGGATGCATGTATTACGAACTTCGACTTTCGAAGTTCGTGGTAGCGCCGCTGAGCCGTTCGTGTGTAATCAAGTTCGTTCGTATTGTTTCAAATATAATTGGCTGAAGTAAATGTGAATTACTCTTTTTGTACAACTGCTTCATCCACCACCAAGGCGATTTTTTCTCCTTTTTAGGGTTCCGTACCCAAAGGGTAAAAACGGGACCCTATTACTAAGGCTCCGTCTGTCACCAAGCTGTATCTCATGACATGAACCGTGATAGTTAGACATTTGAAATTTTCACAGATGATATTTCTGTTGCCGCTATAACAACAATTAAAAAAGCTGCAATATAACAAACGTGACTTTATTGTCGTTTTTATAGATAATGGTACGGAACCCTTCGTGCGCGAGTCCGACTCGCACTTGGCCGGTTTTCTATGAATTATGATAAATGCCGCCGCGGCTGTCATCGTGCCTGACGCCATTTTGAACGACGCGCAATATCGGCCTCTTTTTCGTTCGGTTTATGTGCAATAATTTGGCTCGCGAGCAGCTCGCCGCGCGGGGCGAGCTCATTAAGGGCGAACCACCGTGCTCGGCTGAGCCGCTCGTCCGGTGTGATTCCGCCTTTACACGACCAAAATTACGCTTGTAAGCGCGGACCGTCTGACGTACAGCTTTTTCTAATTGTCACGCGATTTATTCCGGTCGTTAAGACGTACTCGTAGATTTGATAAACAAAGCTTCCGCTATGATCTACTCTTAAATATAATATGACTTATGGCATTTGACTAAATATAAACAAACAAAATATAACTTGTTCACGCAGCCAAATTGACTGCATTAACAACCTGCGTTCAGTTAAATGCGTAAACAAAATAAATATATCATTACTGGGAATAAACGACAACGAAAACGAACCCCCATCTGACAAAACTCCTCCCGTCCAAAGATTAATACTAATAAGCACTACATCTACGCTGACGCTAGAGGTATTCCATCACCGTCTAACCCTGAGCACTCTTGACTACAGGGTTCGAAATTATCAAGATAATTACGCTTCTTGATATTTATCCGATAATTATCACCAGTATAAGAACCAATGACACTCGAGTTCGCTCAACTTTGCATAATCCGAACGGACTTTTGAAGTGAAAACTTCTTTAGCGGCGCTGAGCATTTTTTGGGATGGAGAAAAATTGCTAAATACGCGACAGATTTTTGTGACGTCAGATTTGAAGGAGGTCACTTTTTCAGCGCCGCTAAAGAAGTTTTCACTTCAAAAACAAGTGCTGAAATACGTTCGAATACTTCGAATAATTCGAACCCTGGCTGACTCACCTTAATGTACCTCCCAGAGGGCTCGTTGATCTCCTCGACCAGGTCCACGTTGACGAGGTTCTCGGCGGTGAAGTGGTCGAGCGAGGCGATGGGCCGACAGCCGAGGGTCTTGCACACGAACTCGATGTCCTCGCGCTCGATGTCCTTGATCACCATAGTCTTGATCTTGTCGAGGAAGTGCACCGCCAAGTCGCTCAACGAATCTCTGTAATAAAAACATGGATATTAACCCTTTCATCGCCACAGTCGGCCATAGCCGACAACGCAAAATCGTGACTACGACGCCAGAGACGGCGCTGGCCGACAAAGATTTTTTGATGAATACCCATTGAAAAACAGCCCATTTTTATGGTGGCGTTGTTTCTTTACCCATTTTAATTTTACCCCCATGGCGTCAGTGGCACAGCGTATTGCTTCGCCGTCGGGAGGTGAAAGGGTTAAGTAATCAATCTATTATCTAAACTACACTATTTTTAGACACAACAGGGGACAGTGCCGGTTTTAGCACTACCAGCGTCCTGGGCGAGATTTCTAGGGCGCTCCCTAACTCAATGAGCGAGAGGACATAAATGGGCGCCGGTGCCATTTTATGCGCCCCTTTATGTCCGGCGCCCTGGGCGGTCGCCCCACCGCGCCCTACCCTAACGCCGCTACTGACGGGGGTGTAGACACCAAATAAAATGACCAGTAATGATTTATTTTCTCGAAAAAGGATTAAAAATATGGTCAAATACAGAAAGAAGTAAATTAGGGGATTAAATAATCACAAAGTTATAAGTGTCCCAAAGTTTTAAGAGGGGGGTATAACCCTTTTCCGGAAAACGCACCATCATATGAAACGATTGTCATTTACTATGATCGTGACGTCACCATCCCCAAGCGTTTTCTCTCAATAACAAGCAGTAAACGATTGTAGAATGAAACTGAATGGGATTTTCGTCACCGGGCATATATTTTTGCATAAACTATAGGTGTGCGCGGGCTGAGTTTCCGCAACTTGACGTCATAATAGCGCCTATCTTTGTGCTAAATTTCCTCCAAATTGGTTAAGTAACAAATATAAATAGGTAACTTTCGCATTTATAATATTATTAGCGACCCGCCCGGCTTCGCACGGGTAGTACTATATTATACATATAAACCTTCCTCTTGAATCACTATCTATGAAAAAAACCGCATCAAAATCCGTTGCGTAGTTTTAAAGATCTAAGCATACATAGGGACAGACAGCGGGAAGCGACTTTGTTTTATACTATGTAGTGACGAGTAGGAGGATACCTTCTTGACATTGTATCTTTGACACATTTTTGAACCTCTTCCAAATTTTAGATGTACAAAACATTTTGATATACAACCATATACATTTTTTAGTGTTCCATACCAAAATTGGTCCAACGGAACACTTATGCGATCACTCGGAGGCTGTCCGTCTGTCACAGCCAGTTCTTTTTCATTTGCCAAGAAAAATGCTTTATTCAAATTTACCTCAGAATTGACTTCTGCACAAGAAGGACGTTGCAGCCAGCCTTCTTGATCTGCTTGACGATATTCAGGATGTACTGGCGCTCCTCTTTCAACACGCGATCCATCGCGGCGTAATCCGACACAATCACATTGTGATCCATCTGCAATATTACAAAATAATGTTTCATCATTTGTCGCGCGATATGTCTTTTCTCTATCATAGTGGCAAACAAGGGTAGAATTAAATAAGGCCGAATAGGGGTGTAGACACTCAATAAAATAATCAATAATGTCATATTTTCTCGAAAAAGGATTAAAAATGTAATCAAATATGGAGAAAAAATCAACGCAAAAGGTTAAATTAAATAATCACGAAGTTATAAGTGTCCAAAGTTTTAAGAAGGGGTATGTTCTGTCCCTTTTTCGCAAAACGCAACTTCATATGAAACGATGACGCTTGAAGATTGTGGCGTCACTAATAGACGCCAACGTGCCGCGCCCATCGTGTTCGGCGCCGCCGTCGACGCGGCCCGCCCCGCGCGCGGCTCGCTCTGCGGCAGCCTCGCATAATGACGTCACACACTGTTTGCGTTTTTTCTCTCTAACAAGCAATATTAAAACGGTGGTAGCTTCGTAATTCTTTGAGATATCTGAACGGGATTTTCGTCACTATGCATATTTTTTTGGCTTCTTTCTTTTGGAGTAATAATAATTTTCGAGGCTACACCCCTATTTGGCGGTCTCGCAGTGCGGGCTCCTTATCCTCTACCATACCCGCCAGTCAATATGAAATTGACAAGCCAAGTCCTAACACCAAGGTACAGTACACGCCACGTAAGTTGGCGTCTCTGAAGTTATTTAATAGTAGCGTCGCATAGGTGGCAGTGGGGTTCGACTTGAGGCTACCTTCCGAAACGCAAGTCATGTGGTGCATATTGTATTGTAAGGCCGTGAAAATGATAACCTTTTTTAACCAATATCTGCTTTTTAGTTACATTTTGTTGATAATAGCATGTCTTTTTGTAAAATTATTTACTTTAAAAACAACGTTTTAACCGACTACATGTCAATACCTAAATCGCTTCAAGTGTGCATATCTGTATGGAGCAGGTCGCCCCAGCCGGCCAACGTTCCATACAAATGTAAAAAGAAATCGCGTAAAAAGGTTTTCTCTTAGTTTTTTCTTATCAGAACACGATACCTGGTATGCCCTTGATCGGTTCACACCCCATTTTTGGTACACTCGCTATATAACTTTAAGGGTTCCCTCGGTTTGTCCTGGATCCCATCATCAGATCCTGACCTGGTGACCATGAGACAACCTGGGTAGGATACCCTTTCTAACAAAATAACAAATGAATCAGTTTAGGCGTTTTCGAGTAATCGGGGAGAAGAGATTGAGAACCTTCTACTTTTTTGAAGTCGGTTTAAAATAACAAGTTGCTCACATCAGTCTTGGGCGGCGATATGCAGAACTGTATCAGGCCGACCTTGGCCTTCTCGATGCGGTGCGGGCCGTTGACGTTGGCCGCGCGGTGCGGCACCACGAGCCCGTGCACCAGCTCCGTGTCCTCCACCGTGCCGCCGAGCCGCTCCAGCACCTTCACGTCGCGCAGGTCCACGCGGGCGCCCACGCCGCCCACTATTGGCTCCATCACTGCCCTCAAATCATAACATTAGCATGGGTTGCACAAGTCTCGAGTAGTGGTTAACAGCGGTCAGCGTTCACTTTTTGCAGCGCTACAAAGGCGATACTGTCGACCGTGTAATAGCCATGTGCAGTTTTGAAATATTAACTACTTTAGTGGGGGGGGCAGCGCCTATGTGGGATGGTAGCATAGGCTTTACTTCTTACAAATGCTACTTTCCTGCTATCTAGACATGTCTGAGCACTCGACATTGGTATTCAGAGAATTTTTAAAAATAACATTTGGGAGATTCAAACTTGATGAAAAAATTATAGCTCACCAGCACGAATAGCTTCCACAGCAATTGGAGCCAGGATAGTTGAATGCTGGGACACTACTTTAGAGTTGAGAGACGTGGAAGCCGCCTGCAGCAGGGTATCTTCGTTCTGGAGGTCCACTGGGGTCGCCATGCTCTCCACAACCTAGCAGGTACAAGGGGGGAAATAATGATTTCTAAATTCGATTGGTTGCTTACTATGGGCCTCATAAGGCTCAAAGTCACCCAAAGGGCAATGGAGAGGGCCATGTTGGGAGTTTCTCTGCGTGATCGCATCAGAAATGAGGCTATCCACAGCAGATCTGAGGTCACCAATATGGCCCTCCGAATCGCTAAACTTAAGTGGCAGTGGGCGGGGCACATAGCACGTAGAACCGATGGGGCGGAAAGGTTCTCGAGTGGCGACCACGTACCGGAAGGCGCGCGGTGGGTATTAGGGCCTCCACAAGGCGGACTGATGACCTGGTAAAGGTTGGGGGAGTCCGCTGGATGCGGGTGGCGCAGGGCCGGTCACTTTGGCACTCTTCGAGGGAGGCCTATGTCCAGCAGTGGACGTCTTTCGGCTGATATGATGATGATGACATTCAATCGTAAATATTTTTACCAAGTTGATTTGGTTACAATTTCAGAGTTAACCCATATTATAATATGGCACCCCATACCCATACCCATATGGCATTAAGTCCGCCTTTTGTACGATAAGTTTTCTTTTGTGCAATAAAGTTTAAATAAATAAATAATATTAAGTCCTTGTCAAGTTCCACGTTTTTGCTCATGTCCGTCATGGTTTAATTGCCGCAACCATAAACTAACTCACTTGCAGCAAATAAACCATTACCCGATTTACCCGCCCAAATTAAGTAGGTTGTTTGTTTATGCTGAGCCAGCAGCCATTTTAAGACTAGTTCATAATTTAGCTGCATAGGAGCCTTTCCGTCCCTTATGGTGGCACGCGTATAGCCCCTCTGTAAAAATCTATACTCACAGCTATATTCATAAACGTTCTACAAGCCCATTTTAACTAAAAAGGAGTTAAAATTCGTTGGTCTTTACTTGTCTCTTTGACATTGATGTTCGTAAGAAAGGGACAAAGCAGATTTTATTTAGCAGAGGCATTTTAAGTTTTATGAATAAGAAGGTAAGGAAGGCTGTTGGCGTTCATGAATAATTATTGCTTAAAATAGGTCTATAACTTTTGAATAGATGTTTTGTGCTGTCAGTACAAACACTAATTGCGTACAAACATTAATTGCGTACAAACAATGATGGTCTGTAACTGTGACTTTTATAAGCCCAAAATGAATCTGAGTCATAAACAAATGGGATCACAAATTACTCGATTGGATACATTAAAAATTAATATTACCTGCAGGGCTATTTGCAGAGCTTTCTGGAATCCATCTGAAATTACTGTAGGATGAATGCCCTTTTGCAGAAGTTTTTCAGCAGAGTCCAACAGAGCTCCAGCAATAACCACCACAGACGTGGTGCCATCACCTGCCTCAATGTCTTGGGCGCGAGACAATTCAACCAACTGAAAATAAAGCCATCAAATATCAGGTATGGCCTACACTGGAGTTATTATATGTATATGTGTACTGTGTCAAATGTCTTCAGAATACTGAATCAACAAATCTATTTAAGAGTCTGCAGTAAGCTTGGCCAAATTTTACCTTCCTATACAAACGGAGTTTCGTTCTCATTTGAAAACTATGTGTTGGAATGTGACGAAACTTTGCATATTCAATGACATGAGGTATATCTATGTCTGTAATTAGTTTATATGGTTCCAGTTTATAAAACAAAACGAAATACAGCAAAAACAAGTTTTGTATGAAAATCACTGTATTTTTTTACCATGGTATCTGAACTATCTGAAGCTACATAAACTAATTACAGACCTGGATATACCTCATGTCATTGTACATGCAAAGTTTGGTTACAATACAACACTTAGTTTTAAAATGAGAGTGTAACTGCATTTGTATGGAGAATCGAGCTTACTGCAGACTCTTAATTGTTAAAGCTGCTCACAAAATTTCACGAGAATTGGTTGAGGAATGCGACCAGAGCAGAGAACCACCCAACATCTGGACATACATTATTTTATGGCCCAAGCTGAAACGGAGAACTCCGTACGCTTCACTCAATAGCAACAGGATAAAAAATAAACTGTGGTCATCCCAAATATCTATACCATATGCTGGTGAAATAATTTAAAAAATGGGTTAAGTAGTTTATTTTCCAAAAAATATAATAATAGTCTTTACCATTTTAGCAGCTGGATGGATCACGCTGATCTGTTTCAAAATGGTGGCCCCATCATTGGTTATAGTCACTTCACCATTAGCAGCTTGAATCTAAAAATCAATTTTAAATATATTCTTGATTGGTATGTTTACAAGCTTTTATTATAATATCAATTTATTTTCTAAAGTATATACAAATAACTTTATTTACCAAGGCTGCATTACAAACATGAGTTTTACAAATTAGTGTGGCAAATTATGATTGGTCTTAGAGTATCAGTGGTCCTCACACTAGGTCGAGCCTGTGTCGTGAGAACCGAAAAGTAGTTGCAAAAGAAGTTAAACATCAACAGATTCTTACAATAGTATAGTATACAAAATGATAACTAACATTAACTAAATGAAAACTAAGTTAAATCTAAAAAAGGCCCTCAAGGCATTGTACCAAGGACAGGAGGGCTGGCGGCATTTCCTCGCTGCATTGCAATGCTGATAGCTTTTGTTTAGTTTTACATGTCCTAATGGCTGGCTGTAGTCAAATGTTGCTCTTGCAACATAATAATCATTTATTCACTGATTTATTACTGTGTGGCAGCCATATATTTAAATTTAGCCCTCTGATTGTTAATCATTAATGCAACAAGTGAAATATCAGATTTTTTGAAAACCAACTGATTTTTTCAAATATAGCTTATGTCACATGATTATGAGGAATCCAATGAAAAACAACAACCTTGTGGACTGTAGCCCGAGATATACAATTTTCTTGTTCATATACATACATATACTCAAAACAACATAACCCTCCTTGTGAGGCAGTTGGGTAAAAACACCACCCAAACAATATCTCTGCTACAGGAGAGTGCATATAAACGATTTGTTAGTTGACTTTCGCGAATGCTTCATTTAGTTGCAGCGATCTTTAGAGTACACTTGGCAACATAAACTATAACATCTATAGTCTTTCTCGGTGCTAATGAAAACTTGTGGTGACAGGTGGTGTTCCTGTCTCTGACATTCAGTTATTTATTTAACAAATTTCACTTTAACAGTTTCAACATGATGCAGGAGAAGGTATTTACATTATAAATATGATGTAAACAAATAGACCTGGCCAATGAAGGATTTTTACAAGTTACATTTTCTGAAAGTTTACCATTTTGTCCATCCCGCGAGGCCCGAGGCTCGTGCGAATTGCATCTGATAAGGCTGAAAAATGACACAATCTAGTTTTTGAAATATTCTAATTTGCTTGTTGAACCTCCAGTAATATACATCACTAAAGAAATATTAGTTATATTCTACAGTCACATGACCAAACTAAGGCCAAATATAGTATTGCAACTGCGACTCACAATTATATTTTAAAAATCACTTAAAAAACCCTGATATAGGGCAGGAAATCAGCTTGCTAGAAGATTTATCCATGTATACTACCAAATATTTGCTTAGGTCATGCATTTCATTCATATTTTCTTCCTAAATTGTAAATGAAAGATCAGATGTTATTAGTCATATAGATAGATACTCGTAGCGAATACCTTTTGCGGCATTTATGTTGCTCAGCCGAATGTCTGTCGGCTTGCTCTTATCCTTGTAAACCGCTGAATTAACTTTAGCAGAATCACCGCCACCTTTAGGAGCCATTGTAATTTGATGAATTCAGTTAGTTTATGCTAAGATTCAAACGATTAAAATGGATTAAATGTAGGAATATATTTCGTGAAGTACTAGCACAAATATTAAATTATTGACAATGACGGAATCACAGGACAGAGAATGACAGTAATGACACTGAGTCACTGACAGTTTTCAATAGTATTCTCCTGCTAAAATAATTATATTTCGATAATGGGGTATACAGATTATGTGATTTTAAGGTACTGGTACACATGCTGTTTAGTAGCATTATATGCAAATAGCATGCTAATTACTAGAAACATTACATTTACACATGCTATTTGCTCAAAACTAGCATGCTTTCGTGCTACTAAAGAGCATGTGTAACAGTACCTTTACCCCAATTTGTCAGTACAACATGTCACTTATTATACTCTTTGAACAATGTGTCGAAGTCATAATTGGGTGTATGGGTGTAGATGTAACAATCCGAACACATGTGCATACAATTTCTCAGTACAACTCATTTGACAGTTGGATCAGAAGCGCAACATGCCTCCAGACGATAGCAATTACTCAGCTTCTGATAAATTGGGGCTGACAAATCATGAGATCATGACATGTATACATATGAATACATTCTGACAAATCGATATAACTACATAATTAATTAAAATTTAAACCAAAAAATATTTAAAAAAGATTTGTTTATTGTATCCAGGTTAATGCAAAATACTACTATCCGAGGGTAATAGAATAGGTTCTAACAGCCAAACAAACAACTCTGTAATATCTAAACGCTTTCCAGAAATGACAGATAAATGACAGATCGACTTCACATCACATCACATCACTGCTTTGACCGTTGATACTAAGTTGACTTTTCCACTAAGAAACTTATGGAAACGATTCTATTTACATATATTCTGTTAGAAAATGATAGTGAATGATGATTACTCTAGTTGCCAAAATAATTAACTTATTTGCACTAAGTGTTCGAAGTGTTTTACTCGGCGCTTCATTCGTTGGCCATTTAATATTTCTTGCAGTTGCGGCAGTCTGTACAGCACTGTTAAATTTTGTAAATAATGTTATAACGTTCATTCAGATAGTTTACGAAGACAACTTGCCGATATTTAACGAAGACATACCTAACTTCACTAACTATATTATCGACACTATCGTCAGCCAAGTGGTGTTCCTCTGGAGCGGAGTGGCGAAGGTTTACAACGACGTTTTTGTTAAACTGAGTGCCATAGTCGGCTCGATAAAGTGGTTGATAGATTCAGTGCTCCTAGTGATTAGTGAAGTGCTATGTATTATGAAAAATGCTGTGATATTTCTAGGGGATGCACTATGGCTGATGGTTACTTTTATTCCTATTCAGCTCCCTCAGCTGCTGAAGCAACTTATGAGGTACTTAACAGATGCAGCTATAGACAGTATTGTGAGTGCATACATGACTTTATTGAAGTTTACAAATTTTCTTACTGATGTGCCTTTGGAGTCATTTATGGGTATAATTAGTGCTATAGTTATTGTGCGTTTGTGTATCTATTTTAGAGAAACTATTCAGACTAAGTTTACATTTCTTTACTGGTCTGTGGTGAGAAATTCTTTGTACTTGTATCATTTATTTTATAATTATTTTACGGATTCTGAGGTGAGGGTGATAACTAGTTTAGTGGGTGGCAGGGAGGCTAGTGTGAGGGAGAGAGATGAGAGTGTGAGAGCAGCCAACGATGCTGCGGATGCTGCTGATGCCCTGTGCGTCATTTGCCAGGAGCGGCAGAAATGTGTGCTAACTCTGCCTTGCCGCCACATCTGCCTTTGTAGTGAGTGTTGTATGAGACTGTATGGCTATCAGAGGACTTGTCCAATTTGTAGAACTTTCATTTATCACTCTGTTACCGTGTACTTGTGACACACATATTTTACATTCCTGACATTAAGCATTTTCTCAAATAATAACCAATACTTGTATGATACCAAAGATCTGGCTCATGAACTGAATTGTATTCATAAATGTAACCTGCGGGATGATTTTTAAATGAAAAAGTGTGTAACAAATCATATCCCTTTATTTATTAAAGATTTGTGTTCTAACTTCACATGTTTTGTACAAAATTATCCTTATTTAACTAAGATAATAAGATTAATAAGTGTTCTGCAAAATTGTTTTAAATTACAAAAGAGATCTGATACATAAATAATAAAGCACAGTCAACAACGAATGTTATAATTGCAGTTTTGCAACTTATTTCCGTTGCAATTAGGTGAAAAATAAGTACATGGTGTTATTGTTATCATATGTTGATTATAATAAATAAATGCATATTTCTTCAGGATGCACTTCACCTCACTCTCAGACTAACCAGACTTTACCATGCAAATAATATAACCAAAACATGAGATGGTTGTAAATACAAATCTCAGTATGTGTGAGAGAGAAAGATATGTAATTTATTGTCTTTGTCATAGTTTCACCTTTTTTGTATGCCACAATTGGGTTAATATGAGGTTGTGGAAAACAAACAATCTTTGTTTTTGTTTATAGTAAGCCATCAGCAATTCAACTGCATGGGAGCCTTTTCCTTACAGTGGCCGCATATAGTGTCTTATGTGATTCTTATTTTAAGCTAAGTTATTGATGTATATGAAAGTTGAGTGAAGTGCACCCTGGCTGTTATTATCTCAGAAATTGCAATATTTGCACAGAAATATACTGATCTGAATACTGACATTAATTGTAAGTAATAATAGTAAACAGAACAAGTAATCTCTGGTTTTGATATTACTAAAATACCTATAAGCATCTCATTATGTACTTGCTAAATTATATTAATGAATGACCAGTACACTTGTGTACATAGCTTTACTTTAAGTAATTCACAAGAGCAATAATAATTTATATATTCATATAAATGCAGTTTTAATAAAAAAACACGGTCAAGTGCGAGTAGGAGTCGCGCAGCGAGGTTCCCATACAAATTGTGTCTACAAGATGTGTAACACAGATACTGTAGGTATATAAATACTTTGTGAAACTTTACGTTACCAACCGAAAACAACATGATTCTTTGGCCCCCTTTCATTGTGTTGACTCAGGAGTTTGATTTTTTAAACAGCTGTAAAGACCACTGGACTCCACGCGTTCCAGGAGAATTGCTGCTTCATTTTGAAGTACAGAACCCTAATAAATTAAGGAAATTGTGCTTAAAGTTACTTTGCTTCAAGTTAAGGGGAAATTATGACATATATTCCTTAATTTTTTTTTTAATTAAAGGAAAAATTTAATGCTCCGAGCCGGATTCGAGCGGAAGTTTTGTATTAAGAAAAATTAAAAATATATATTTTTTTAATTTTTTCTTTAGTTTATTTTTTTTACTTTCGTTAGCAGCGTTACTGCTTAATACAAAACTACATTTTCCTTAATTAATGATTACATTACAAATATAATAATAATAATAGCCTTTTATTCGGACATACAATTTTACATGTAAGTGTTCTGCTATGGAGCTTAATACTAGATTTCGCTCTTGTTCTTCTGTGCCCGCTGGCCAAGCGGCAAAGGCCTCCTCCAATCTTCTCCATTTTGTCATTGGAGGGTTTGGAGGGTTTTGGTTGGATATCCTACGGGGACCAGCCGGGTTGGGATCTTTTAATATTTGTTGTTTATTTTATAGTTGTTTTGTGATTGTGCTCCTCCAATTCCAGTGTTGTTGTAGGTCCAGAACCTCTTTCGGGAAATCTTCAGACTTTACAAATATACTTACCTATAGATATAACAGCTAGTGTCATACTGGCCTGTTGTTATGCACAGTATTAAGGAAATTATTATCTGATTCTACATCTAAAGTACTTGAAGTACTTCGCCTCTTTCTTGCATTTAAATTGAGATCTTTGAAAGTAATTTGAACATCTTTGAATGCATTCAACATAAATATGGCCGTCATTACAACCAGGAAGCCACACAAACAACCCAGAATGTCAATTATTGCCATGTTCTCCCATTCCCTAAACAGAATCCCTGATGCTATTATAACCAATAGTGTGAACATTACATAATACACTGGACTCACAACACTGGTATTAAATATATCCAAAGACTTATTCAGGTAATTCATTTGGATCATGATGCATAATATAGATGCCACTAATAGTAACCAAAACATATAATGTGTCAAATTATTAGCATGCCCTGCAATGGTTTCTTTGATGCCTAATGCTACTGCTTTACAAAACACAACGGTTAAACTGCCGATAGCCGAGCACAACAGCAAATAGACAACTATGTTCTGGTTCCCATACCGGGGCACACATATCACTTTAATAATTAAACACATAAAAATATTTGTTGCCATATAAGTTAAAAATTGATAATCACATAGTTTACCAGTCAACTCTTTAAATGTCTTGACTTCTTCTGACTTTGGCGAATGTATCACTATTAGAACTGAACCCACAATGCACAGGAAGCAACCAATCTGAAAGAAACAATGTGAGATGACATTTTGTTATAAATGAGTTTTTGATGTAGTTTCCACAAAAAAAAAGCAAAGGCCATTATTACGATTCACCATACTTATTAGTAAAATGCACACGGTGGCCATTTGGGCTAGCCTTCATCATCCTCCTAGCGTTATTCCCGGTAGTGCCCCTAAAGGAGCCCGGGGTCCGCTTTGACACCTAAACCCAAGATTTGGCATAGGCACTAGTTTTACGAAAGCGACTGCCATCTGACCTTCCAACCCAGAGGGAAAACTAGACCTTATTGGGATTAGACCGGTTTCCTCACGATGTTTTCCTTCACCGAAAAGCTAACGGTAAATATTCCGTACATAAGTTCCGAAAAACTCATTTGGGCTAGCCTTGCAGATACCAATTACAAAAGTTTACCTTTCCAATGAAATTGAGGTGCTCCTTAAGAAACTTTGAGGCGAGTACTGCAGACACAAGCACACTGAGCGCTCCCAGGGGGGTCACCAGTGCAGCGGGGGCAAACGCGTATGCCAGCAGATTGGCTGCTTCTCCAAGACCCACTGCAAAATGTTGCAAAAAAATTAGTAAGTCATCTAACAAATAAATTGATTTAACTTTTACGATTCTCACAGATTATTTTTACTAAACGGGACTTTATCACGTATAAATAACTTATTTATTTACCTCACTGGGATCTCCCCACGTTTAGGAGGTACCGGTTAATGTACGGCCCAATAATTGGCGTCCACTATATCTCTGTTTCTTTTTAACTCATGCAAAAAGAGGGAGAGAAAGATAGATGGACGCGGATGTCCCGTGAACATGGCTGTTGGGACCCATCCGAAACGTCGGGAAACCTCAGTGAGGTAAATAAATAAGTTAATCATACGCGATTAAGTCCCGTTTAGTAAAAATAATATCGAACAAGTAAACCTGTGATAGCCAATTTATTTTGAAATGTACCTATCTATGCATAAAGGCCGAAACGCACTGACGGCGGTGGCGGAGCTATTGTAATGTTCGAAGTAATACGAAAGGGTCCGCACAGAATACCGGCCGGGAATAAAGCGTTCTGTGCGGATCCTTTCATACTAGCTCGAACATTACAACCGGTACCGCTTAAAGAGGTAAAGTGTGTGAGATTGTAGCTTTGTAAGTCTGTATGTATTGGGTGTATTTTCTATGTATTTATTTATCTATATAAGTATCTATATCGTCGCTTTTCTTAGTTTGGGATTAGGTAGATTAGTGTAAGATTGTTTCAAAATATTTATTTAAATAGAAATGAATAAACACAACATGGACGAAATATTAGGTAAAGAAAGAAATCCTTAAAGAAAACTAAAAACTTAATAATGGATTCCTGCATCCTTCCAAGCTTGACATATGCTAGCCAAACATATGGGTCTAACAGAAAAAAATCAAAATTCTATCCTCATTTTATCCATCAATGGAAAGGAGTATAATTAAAACTGAGAAGAATACAAAAAACGATAAAACCAGATATACATAAAGAAAACTAAGATACCAGATGCTCTTCAATATAGTTTAATACAGAAGTGGAGATGGGCAGGCCATGGGAGTTCTGCTGTGACAGCCGTTGCGAGTGGACGCTGTTTTGGGAGCCTTCTCCGATGTCTCGTTACGCCATAAAATTACACATACTCCAGGCAAAATAGGGTCAGCTAGTATGGCAAAATGGAAATAATTTATAATAGCTTTTTTTTTCTGCGTAACAGATAAATTATAATTGTATTAATAACGACGAGACTAAATCCGACAAAATATTTGTGAGATAGATATTTTAATAAATAATTGAAAATTTATAAATTCCTGTAAAATCGGAAAAAATAATTAACTCATTTTTTATTCTTTGTTTTGATAAATTAATATTTCCTCTATAAGTTTGATGATAAATCAGGCAAAAAATGTTTCCGAATATTACATTTCTATTTAGTAGATCCCTAACATTTTATTCATTTACCATATTTCCGTGTCCAAAAATAATAATTGGCTGTAGGTTCCTACATTCTTTGATGAATGTAGTGGACACAAACATTAGAAACGAATCGCACACTAAACAACAACGGAGGGTGGATTTTAGGGGTTAAATGCTGTTTAACTATTTAAAAAAATGCAAATTGATCAGTTACTTTTGGGATTTTCATTATAAGCTATTTTTCATCGAATAATGTACGAATCCCCTTATAAAATCGGTTGCAAGTAATGTTATTACAAACACCTGTTAAAATAGGTTTAAAAATGCCGCGCGCGAGCCGCAGAGCTAACGTGATTGGCCGGCCACCCGCTCGCCGCGTAGGTACTACATACTAGGTAGGTACCGCACGAATCGCAACGATTCGCGAAACCATCTAACGCGTCTAAGATCTAGTTGTTGATAGTAGTTAAATTTTAATATACTCGTTGTGAAACGAATTATGAAAATATTTAAGTATTTTTATTTATTTATCAATGAGTGACACTGACGAGCGTGGGATGAAGATACCTATGCAATTTAACTTTGAACTTTGACGTAGGTAGTGGAAGTTAAAAAGGGACTTCAAAGATTGTGCACACGTGTATATTATGTAGTTTGTGATGGACTTTTTAAGACTAGAGGAAGATGCTTGCTTTGTTTACATTAATTTCTTTTTTGGTTCAGTTTTATTTATATATTTAGTCTTTATTGCACTAAGGACAACTTATCGTACAAGAGGCGGACTTAATGCCGTAAGCATTCTCTACCAGTCAACCTTTGCGCAAAGCAGACAGATTGTGGGCGTGTAGTAATTGTAATAGAGCAAAATTCGTTAAATTAGTAAACTAGAGAGATTTATACCCTTACCTATTATTTGATTTTTATTATGCCCAATATTACACGTTAGATAATATACAGGGTGAAAAAATCTATGGAACCTGAAGGGAAATCCTTAAGACAGCTCATTCTCTCGCTCTCATTATCATGAATTAAACACTATTTAAATTTAATTTACCTAGTTTTAGCCCGAATTACATTTGAGTTACAATTTACTATCGCAATCACAAAAATTTATTGACCGAATATCTTTTGTCCGAAAACTTTTCGTATTTTTATGACTTCTCCGAATATACAATTCATTACTTTTTTCATTTACCATTTGATGTTATCCAAATGTGTCAGTTGTCCGAAAAACTTTTACCACTACAGTCTTTTGAGCTTTGTTACAACTTTTGTTTCATAGCCAATTTTTGACTTATCCAGCATTACTTTCCGCATTTTATACGTTTAGTCAAATGTTCATTTTAAATGAAATTCAAAGTAGTTTTACAGAGACTAAGGCAGGTCGGTGTAGGTACGACGACGAGCGAAGCGAGGAGGAGTTTTAGGTGAACTGCGAGTTTGCGACCCTACATCGCGCGAGCCGAGCGAGCGTAGCGTGCCGTGGCAGCGGCCGGCGAAGCGCCAGAACCGAACACTTTTTTACTACTTAATATTTACATATGTACTGTATAAGTAAGGGTCAGGTCGGAAGAAATAACTTGATAAACCAAATGTTGTAATTATTTAGTATCGATTTATTTAAAGAACACCCTGCCTAGAGATGGTGTTTACCCAACCTACCCAGAGTTACCCATTTCATCCCAAACGTCGTCTTGTGAAGCATTTTTGCAAAATATAATGAAACTTCTTACGTCATAGTCATATAGGAATGTGTAAACGTAAACGTTGTTCTCATTGAGATTTTCTTACTTGGTTACTTGCTAAATATGCAAACAATATAGGCTCATCTTTCCCTGGCCAGACTATACGTGTGTTATTTTGAATAATAGTACATTACTGCAGAGGCAGTGAAGTAAGGGATTGCTGGACTAGTCCAGGCAATGAACTGACAACTTGTATGGAAAAAATGACAATTTTGGAAATAATTTATAATAGCTTATTTTTTATGTAAAACGGATATATTATCAACTAAATAGTTACCCAGCGACAAAATCCGACAAAATTTCAGACATCGAAAAAATGATAAGTTCTTTTAAAAAGTCAGTAAAAATATTAATAAATGTTTTTGTCTTAATTTTGGTTCATTTACATTTGCTCTATAATATTCAAGATAAATCGTACAAAAAAAGATAATGCATGCTTCATTGAAATCTACATAATTACTTCCGAGTGGAAAGTTTGTCGGATTCTTGACCAAATCATCTTAGAATTCAAATGAAATCAACAAAAAAAACGCTATTATAAATTAATGTTTTTCAAAACCGTATTTTGCCTGGAGTAGACGAGATTGGGGTAAACGGCCGAGTCGTAGACGAGGCCGGATACAACGAGTCCAGCAATCCATGTTCCGGCCGAGGATTGTATAGTGCGTTTCTCAGACGATGTGAGGAAATATTAAAATAAAAATAAATACAAGGTAATCAATTAAATAATAGGTAATTTGCCGCCTTTTTATTTTTTAAACATGCCATTTAAACAAGCCGTTCGAGCACTATGTTTAACCGCACATAGGTATAGTACCATCGTTTTTTTTTTATGTCACAAGTTTGCTTACAGAACAGTCTAGTGGTGGTTGGCAGTATGTAATTTTTCCTTTGTCAGTTTAATATTAGTAAGCAAATTTAAAAAGTTAGATTAGCGGACAATAATGGTTTTACTTAGGGTTACTTTTCTCAGTCCAGTTCCATAGGAAACAATTCACAGCCGTTACTAGTGTTAGCAAATTGGTGGGAACTGGCGAGAATAACCATCGAATACCAAAACCAAATGGTACTCAAGTATTGCATTTTTATCGAGTCGATACACGCGTAACGTAGCTGAAAATCGAATTTACCAGTCAGGGATATTAATATTTGTACCAGAGTAAGGATAAAAACTGACATAGAGGCGTACACAGATATTTATGCCCTTTTTTTGTACATATATTAATGCCTGACTTTAAATTTTCACCAAGATTAAACATATGATTAGTAAAAATAAACCAAATTAGCCCAAACTACCTACAATAGATGGACAGACAGACAGACAGACAGACAGCGGAGCCTTAGTAATAGGGTCCCGTTTTTACCCTTTGGGTAAAACAATATCACAGATTTGAGTAGGGCAGGCAGTGTCTTTCTGCCTTTACGTGGTGCACGCCACTGATGTTATGGATTTACGGTGGTTTTCTTTCAGGGCCCATAGTTTTTTCCACTCTGTATAGCTATAGCAGCTAAGCAGTATTTTAGCAGCGTGTTCTTTCTTACCCATTCCAATAATAAAGTACCTACTTCCGTTACTACAATGATGTGCAGATGGATCTTGTACTACAAACTCAGACGACTTAACCTAGGTTAAGTGGTCTGTGTACTACCTACGCAGATTAAGTGGGAAATTAACTACTTTAAGTAGAAAATCACCTGTTAAAATTGTCGTAACTATTTTATAATGATGACATTTATCAGTAAATAATTATGAAGCATTGAGACACCAAACATAGAAATGTACTAAATTCTTGGCATGTTTTCACTAAAATATGTTTATTTCATTAATTGTTAGCGCGTTTCCCGCTTACGCCATTATTACACCGTGAATAGTCGCATTCTCCTACTAGTACATCGTCGAAGACGATATAAATGATTACAAATAATCTGCGTAGGTAATGTAGGTATCTATCTACTTCGCGTCACAGAAAAGGACTCGTTGCGTGCCGCCGTTGCGAGCGAATGTGATCGTTAACACACGCGGAAAGAGCTCAAGTTCAATTGTAGAATTAAACAGGACTATTCAAATGTGTATTATGCTTTACATAAACCTTTTTTCTGTAGGATTCGTGTACTACTTTAATAGTCTATATAGTTAAATTAAATTTGGACACAATTTGGTCCTATAAATATATTTACCGATAGTTTATTGGAGTAAATGTATTTATATGCAATTCTAAACAAAAATCTATACGATTTTTAGCAAAATAGGTTCATCAATTATTTTTATGAGAATCAAATCAAAGTACTACTTATTACAATTTTTTTCTACCAACTTCTGTCACCTGTCACCCAAGCCATGCATTTTGTTAATATATTGATTTTACATGTAAAAAAAATGTCGGATTTCATTGTTTACAGGTTAAAGACAATAATATTGTTGTGTTGACGATTATAGACAACTATTATTAATTTTAATTAATAAAATCGGCGTATATTTGACAGTATTTTTTTATACCTACTTTCGGATCGAAAGTTTGTAAGATTCGTAAATAGAGTATCTTAAAATATGTATTTATGACGGAGAAAAAAAACACAGGCTATTATAAATTAATGTTTGGCGAAACCGTATTTTGCCTGGAGTAACAAAACAATAGCCAATAGCCCAACAGATGTGCGAGCGCCGCACCCCGTAGTACGAGCGATTTAGCCCGTCTTGTCTTCTTGAGATCTCGAATAAGTTCCGGGTTATAGAAACGTGTTCCGTGTGTGTGTGTTTGTGTGTGTTGTGTCCGTGTTCGTGTTCGTGTTGTGTGTGTGGCTATTACGAGGGTTCAGTCCATCTAGGCATTAAGTGCGTAAAATCAGTGCGTGTCAGTGCTCTAAAGGGTTGCGGTTACGCGAAGCAACGCCACGGCAGAATCAACAATTAGCGGCAAGCACAGGCCTGGGTGAGAGCATTCCATATTACTTTTAGGTATTATAACTTCTTTAATGAAGGAGGTCGGGTTACATGCTCGCAATTAGAGTCCAAACTACAGGCCAGGCTAGACGGCCGAATGAACCTACTGGTCCATAACATAGGTGAACGTAAGGGATTACACGTACTAGATATTTCATTTTTGTATTGTATTCGATGCTGCCTCCAGTGCCTTTGTAACTTAGGGAGATTTTACGTTAGATTACAGTGTGTCAATTACCAAACACTTAATTTATCTTATGTGAGACAATGTTTAGTGTGAAGTGATAAAATGTAACGTATTAGTGTCTGTATCACGTATATTCATCAAGCAGCAAGTCATTCACCCACATGGATACCTACTGGAAAACACAAGTTGTCCATATTTTGGGACATGATATCCAAACGCACCAGGGACTTCGATAATTCCAAAGCAACAAACGGATTAAAACCAAAGGAGAACGGCAAACAAAGGCTAAGAAAACAACGACACAATAACAGCAAAAAGCTCAGATGGCATCGCAGCATAACCTAATCGCAGTCATTTACCCTTCTATACATATTTACACAATTATATATCCATACTTCCTTCCACTGGGCACGATGCTAGTATTCGGTCTGGTTTTCTTCCCTCGCTCCTCATCCTGACTGCAACAGCCCCACACTCCTCTGTCCTGTACTTATTGGCTCACTGGTCCCTCGGATAGGTGGGTCAGTTGACCGTGCCAGGGCGGCAGAGGACGGGGTAGCACAAGAGAGAGCCCGAGTGCACGCCCTGTCTCGGAACTGGTAGTTCCGGACAGGGACTGTTAAGGTTCCCATTCACCCCTGGCTGTGTTTGCCTGTATCGTGCCAGCGCGTGCAATGTTAAGGAGCCTCCTCGTCGCTCCCTCCCGGGCATGGCCAACGCCTCCGCGTCCTTGCAGCAGAACTGCTGGCTGGCTGAGTCACGTAACGGAACGGAAGGGAAGTGGAGATGGGCAGGTAGCTATATAAACATAAAAGATGGACCCTCCAAACAATGAAATCGAAAAAGGAATGTTGGAAGACAAAGAAAAAGATGGGTTGATGTTGACGACATCATAAAAACGGCAGGAAAAAACTGGACTGAAATTGCAACAGACAAGGAAAAGTGGATAAAGATGGAGGAGGCTTTTGGGGAAAACTAATGTGGAAATAAAGCTATAAAAATAATAAAATTGTACTGGGTAGTCTCCGGAACCACTACACCAATTTCGAAAGATTCCTTCACGTGTGTATACTTTCAGGATGGACATCATCATCATTTCAGCCAAAAGACATCCACTGCTGAACATAGACCTCCCCCAAAGTGTGCCAAAGTGACCGGTTCTGCGCCACCTGCATCCAGCAGACTCCTGTGACCTTTACCAGGTCATCTGTCCACCTTGCGCGGAGTCTGCCCACGCCGCGCCACTCGAGAACCTTTCCGCTCCAACGGATTGCACTTTCTGGATGGACATATCCTATATTTATCCCGAGGATTTGCCTGCTTTCTTTGCATAACGCAGGCATAAGGCAGCAGAAGGCAGCTTGTATATTATATTCCACTAGTTATTTACACAGAAATCATGTGTTAGGGCCGCTTCAGACCGGAATGGCAGCTACAGTGTCATATAATTTTAAACTTTATCTACATACTAAAAAGTCCAGTACGCCAAGACGCGCGTGGCCGCGAGGCTGCCCGCCTCACCGCGCGGCGCCGCGCGACCTTTTCGGGCTTTTCAAGCGGAACTGGACTTTTTAGTATGTAGATAAAGTTTAAAATTATTTGACACTGTAAGTGCTCGCCGCGCCGCTAGCGGCCGCTGCCATTCCGGTCTGAAGCGGCCCTTATGGCTTGAGGAAACAGTATGCAAGTAATATCAACACATTATTGACAGTATAAAATACCTACTTGTCAAAAATCCTAGCCACCACAGCCATTGCTTAAGATACGCAAAGCCGCCAGCAGATGCCCTAATGTTTCCGCTTGCGCTGATCTTCTTTAATGCCACTTTCTTTATAATAAAGCTGGAGCCAATGAACAAGCTTGAAGACACTGCTAATGATAATCCAATTATAAAAGATGCATTATCGTATGCTTGTCCGTTCACAGTCAATTGTCTCATTATTAAGCCACTATTTAGAAGTTATTCGATAAATACGTTATTATTTATAGACGAACACGACTAAACAATCCACGCAAAATATAGTTAAACTTTTCATGATTCATTTAACTTCATAAACTTCTAAGCAGAAATGGGGCTACAGGAATAATCAGTCATGAATAATAATCATGATAGAACAGATAATGAATCATGATAATGATAAGATTAGAATTCCACTTTAAGCATCCATTCCAATGTGGTACATGAGAATGAAGAAAGGAGATGGAAAGTAAATAAATTAAATTAGGGCAGGAGCCGAAAGAGAAAAACAAAAAATCCCGTATTACATTACACTACGACATTATCAATATCAAGACATGAACAAAGAGTATAATAAGAATAAGTATATCTTGGACATGAAGACACTGCTAATGACATTTAATTTAGTAAATTGACATGACAAGTAATAATAGGGGTATGTTCAAAACTATCAGTTATGGGGTATCCACATTATGTGATTTTACCCCAATTTGTCAGTACAATATGTCGAAGTCATAATTGGGTGTAGTGTAAGTAACAACTGCAACTACAATTTCATTCAGTGTGGCTAGTTAACAGTAAGAAAGCGAACATTGCCGCATTCAAACGGTCTTGCGAAGCGGACTGCAAGATTGTTATTAACCGATGAGATAGGGCGAGAGCACACAAAAATCGAGAGTATGTCGCGGCCGTCTTATGATAGACGTGCAGGAAATGTATTTCATAGGTATCCCCACCCCCTTCATCTTACAGCTTCATACAGCACGTGCAGTCATATTCTCTTTGAATTTGACAGTTGGATCAGCAGCGCAACATGCATCCAGACGATAGCAATTAGTCAGCTTCTGATGATTTGGAGCTGACAAATCATGCCTGCAACACACTGGCGCGGCCTGCGGTGGCGGACAGTAGTAATTTTGACAGCTAATTTTTCCGTCTCTCTCTTATTAGACAACTTAGAAAGAGAGGTGTAGTGCGAGAAAAACGGACAGTTCGCGCGCCGTCATGTGATAGCCGTGCTGGTCGATTGGATAGTGCGAACACATCGTTTGACCAAAAGCGCTTTTAAAAAAAGTTCTCTCCGTCTATGGTCATCCCGTACGATTCCCGCGCAATTTTATGTCATGCTCATGACATTTTTATTTCCGTTCCGTTGGAGTAGCTGCTGAAACGGGACCTTTTCTTTTCTTTGTTTAATTTGTTGAAGCTAGCCAGTTTAATTATATTTGTGGTCAATTTATCAACATCACAAGATGGTTGGAAAGATGAACAAGTTATATGTTCATAAAAGGGGTAAGAACATCAGTATATCAATTTTACATCTTGCTTGAAATATCCTATGGCTACTTGAATAAGCCGGCAGGGGGTTCATAGTTTAGTACCAATTGAAATAATAACACAATTTTCCAAGCTAAAAGGTATTTAAGGTCGAGTGGTTGGAATTCAATAAACATAGGTTAAATGTTAAACACCTGGTTACCGCTGGTACGGTTGCACATAAAAAACATTGTTGACCCGATTTTAGAAAAACCAAATTGATTTTATGGCATATCTGCTTGGAACTTGAAATGTATCCTATTGTTTGGTTATATCAAAAGATCTATTGTTGCCATTACAATGCCTTAGGGTAGAGATAGACTCCCTTCATTGAATGAGACAGATATACAATTGTAAAGCTTAAGTAGTTCAGTTAACACTCAACAGTAATATGAGTGCACTCAACATTTTTGACTCATTGAAACAACAGGGTTTGTTTGCATTATCAGACAAGAGAATTGAAGATAAAATAAACTTCATCACTTGATCTAAATAGTTGGTATTTATTTTTCCAGGTGGGAGAGTAGAAGAGGTTCATATTGATAAGATTACATCAAGGATTAAGAAGCTGTGCTATGGGCTGAACATGGACTTTGTAGATCCTGTGAGTATCACATTTGCAGTCATATGATATTTTTTCCTGAAAACTTACTTGTTACATGAAGAAGATTTTCATTGTAACTTGCTGATCACTATCAGACAGGTAGCCATTAGGTAGGAAGTCATTTATATTATTCCCTGTCTAAAACAAATGTCCTCTTTATTTGTGACAAGATCTAGAAAATGTAATAATTGGGTCCAGGTGTACCAAAGGGTAAACACCGGTCAAATACTTGAAGTTTACAAGCATTGTACCTAAGGAGTAAAATCTATTTACATATAAATGTAAAAGTGCTGACTGACTCGCTCACTTAAATGAACGCCCAGCCCAAACCGTTGAACCTAGAAAGCTGTTTTTTTCACAATAGGTAGTTTATATGACGTAAGTACCCACTAAGGAGGGAATTTTGAAAAGTCCACCCTCAAGGGGGTTAAAAGTTTGTATTGGGATGGTGTAAAATTTTAAGTTAGACTTGAAACTGTGTATGGACTCCTTATTACAATACAATAAAAGCAATTTAAGGGTTAACCCCACCCCAAAGCGGGTTGAAAAGGGGGGCATAGTTTGAATGGAGGAAACTCTTTTTTGAGTCCCAGGAAAGGACATAGGATAGTTTTTATCCCGGAAATCATCCCCTAGGGGGATGAAATGGGGGGCTGTTTGTACGGAGCTACGATATAAATGAGTTCGGGCAGAAGCTAGTAAAAAAATGATATACATATCTAGTGGGGGTCACGAAATATATGCACTTGCATACTCAGTGGCTGTGTGATGAATGAGGTTGAAGACACTGTTCTACTTTAACACAAGAATGTATCTACAATTCACAATTATAAATAAATACACTTTTTATCATATTGGTGTAAAAGTAGAATATCAAATGAATGAATATCAGTAGCAAACATCAAGTAATCTTTCTGTATTTTAATGTATTATTTTGGCCTGTGATGTGGTCAATATTATTTTCCAAATGCTTAGTAATTGAATGTACTAGTAACTGTTTGTACACTAGGAAGCAAGGCTTGAAAGTTACTCCAGATAATTTTACCTATCTGATAAACTGCAAATGGTTGTTTAGAGCTACTTTTGAGTTTAGAGAACCCTTGTCTTATATTCATATGTACATATGATTCCCAGGTGTCTATCACACTGAAAGTCATAGGCGGTATATACTCTGGTGTTACAACTGTGGAGCTCGACAACCTGGCTGCCGAGACTGCCGCCACCATGACCACTGATCACGCCGACTATGCTGTGCTTGCCGCAAGATTGGCAATTTCTAACCTGCACAAGGAAACTAGGAAGCACTTCTCAGGTAAATTTGGAATCGTATATAATAGGATTTAACAAACATTATCATCATCATCATCTTCCTAGCATTATTTCTTGTTGTGCCCTAAATGAGCCCAGGGCCCGCTTTGGCACCTGATCCAAGATTTGGCATAGGCACTAATTTTACAAAAGCGACTGCCATCTGACCTTCCAACCCAGAGAGAAAACTAGACTTTATGGGGATTAGACCGTTTCCTTACGTTGTTTTCCTTCACTGAAAAGGCATTGTTGAATATCAAATGATATTTTGTACATATGTTTTTGAAAAAACCCAGTTGCGTGAGCCGGGGTTTGAACCCACAACCCCCAGATTGAAAGTTGCGGTCGCGTGCCTCACCGATCTCGGCTACAATTGCTCTTTCAAACTTAATTTGACAAATATAATATTTTTTAACCAACTTCAAAAAAAAGGAAGTTTTCTATTCGGTTGCATTTTTTTTTTTTTTTTTTTCAATGTTTGTTACCTCAGAACTCCGTCATATCAGTAGCAACCATCAAGTAATATTTCTGTATTCTAATGTATGATGAGCCAATTCGTAATTTTTTTTTGTTTGTAAGTACATATGGTTACTGTTTGTTTTTTTATTATCACATAATTTGATTTCAGATGTAATAGCGGACTTGTACAATATTGTTAACCCATATACCAAGAAACGTACACCAATGATTTCGGACTTTCATTATGAAATTATAATGAAGAATAAAGAGCGCTTGGATTCCGCTATTGTCTATGACAGGGATTTTAAATACAATTATTTTGGCTTTAAAACATTGGAAAGGTCATATTTACTGAAGATAAACAATAAGGTAATTTAGAAAAAAATGTTAATGTTCTCTTATTCAAATATTGATAGATTTTATTTAAACTATAGTTTTATCGCGTACTTTTTATCGCGGCTGGTACTTAGCAGAAAAAAAAATCCATATTTAATTTTGATTGACATTTTACAGGTAGCAGAGAGGCCCCAGCACATGCTCATGCGAGTTTCGATCGGTATTCACGGTGAAGATATTGATGGCGCTATCAATACTTACAATTTACTCTCAGAAAAATATTTCACCCATGCCAGTCCCACTCTGTTCTCAGCGGCCACTCCTCGCCCCCAGCTGTCCTCCTGCTTCCTCATAGCCATGAAGGATGACAGCATCGAGGGCATATATGACACTCTCAAACAGTGTGCACTGATTTCAAAATCAGCTGGTGGAATTGGCGTTCACGTCCATTGCATCAGAGCTAAAGGCACTTACATTGCCGGGACCAATGGGGTATCTAACGGATTAGTTCCGATGTTGAGGGTGTACAACAACACGGCGAGATACGTCGACCAGGGGGGCAACAAACGTCCGGGCGCTTTTGCAATCTATTTGGAACCCTGGCATGCTGACGTATTTGAATTCCTTGACTTGAAGAAGAACACTGGCAAAGAGGAAGTGCGTGCGCGGGAGCTTTTCTATGCCTTGTGGATACCGGACCTCTTCATGAAGAGGGTCGAGAGCAACCAACACTGGAGCCTCATGTGCCCACACGACAGTCCCGGCCTGGCGGACTGCTGGGGAGAAGAGTTTGAAACTCTGTACGAGAAATATGAAAAAGAAAATCGATATGTGAAACAAGTCAAGGCGCAACTTCTTTGGAAAGCTATTATTGAAGCACAAGTAGAAACTGGAACTCCTTTCATGCTTTATAAAGATGCTTGCAACAGAAAAAGCAATCAAAAGAACCTGGGGACTATCAAGTGCAGCAATCTGTGCACTGAAATCATAGAATACACATCCCCGGATGAAGTCGCCGTCTGCAATTTAGCATCAGTAGCTTTGAACATGTTTGTAAATGAGGACAAAACTTACAATTTCACCCAATTGAAAGAAGTCACCAAAACAGTTACCGTAAATTTGAATAAAATCATTGACGTGAACTTTTATCCAGTTCCAGAGGCCAAGAACTCCAACATGAGGCACAGGCCAATCGGAATCGGAGTTCAAGGCTTGGCAGACGCGTTCGTTTTGATGAGATTGCCGTATGAGAGTGAAGCTGCGATAAAACTGAACCAGCAAATATTCGAGACCATTTACTATGGCGCATTGGAAGCCAGTTGTGAGTTGGCTGAGAAGCTTGGAGTATATGAGACTTATGAAGGAAGTCCTGCCAGCCAAGGCATACTGCAATACGAAATGTGGAACAAGACGCCCACCGACTTGTGGGACTGGTCAGCCCTAAAAGAAAAAATAGCAAAACATGGCCTTCGAAATTCGCTTCTATTAGCTCCTATGCCCACTGCTTCAACTGCACAAATTTTAGGGAACAATGAATCTTTTGAACCATTCACATCCAATATTTACCAAAGAAGGGTTCTGTCTGGTGAGTTCCAGGTGGTCAACCACCACCTGCTCCGCGATCTGACCGAGGCAGACTTGTGGGATGACGACATGAAGAACCTGATCATCCACAACAATGGTTCCATACAGAACATTGAGACTATTCCTAAAGAAATAAGAGACTTGTACAAAACTGTATGGGAGATCTCTGTGAAAACAAGCATCCAAATGGCTGCTGACAGAGGCGCGTTTATTGACCAGAGCCAGTCATTCAATATTCACGTGGCTGAACCAAACTACGGGAAATTGACGTCTATTCATTTCCACGCTTGGAAAATGGGTCTCAAAACCGGTATGTATTATCTGCGAACCAAGCCGGCTGCTAATGCCATCCAGTTTACTGTCGACAAAGCGAAAGCGAGAGTCATGAATGGGAACACCAATGGCACTACAGAAAAGGATGAAGAGAATATGGCTGCAATCACCTGCTCTTTGCAGAACAAAGATGACTGCCTAAGTTGTGGGTCTTAATAGTACAGAAATACCCATAGTTTAAGATATTTTATAAGCTAAAATTAAGCCTGAAACAATTATATGGATATTAAGAACTTACATTTTTAAATTAAGTGTATTATTTTTATGTCTTTCACCTATTAGAGGTAGCCTGTGCCCAGTAGTGGGGCGGGGCGTATATGATGATGGAATGTAATGCAAACAATAAATAAATAAGCTTATTTTGATACCAATATTCTTTATTTTCTAGTGTAGTCCAGAATCTGCATTTTTTGGCTATGCTTCCCCTTGAAGGGCCTTATACTGAGGTAGGGAAGGTTGGGTGCCTTAATCTTATATACTACATAGATCCTTCAATTGATGAGCTTATTATAATTCTTATTCTGTCCATAGAGTGGGTAGGGCGGCACCTCATAAATTGAACGATCTGTAGTTAGTGTTTTAACGCGTTACTTCGCCTAAAAAATACCTAACTTTGCCTTTCATTGAGAATGAACTTGAGCGAAGATACCGATCTTGGCTGTATTAGATACAATCAAAGTAACGAGGTGTGACGGCACTACACAATACCTTTCGAAGATAAAGAGACCAGAGGCTCTAGTATAAGTTTTACCGAAACAAAACGTTACGACCGCGTTTGCGTTTAGCTGTCAAATCCCATACAAATTGAAGGTAAAACGCAAACGCGATCGTAAAGTTTTGTTTCGGTAAAACTTATACTAGAGCCTCAGGAGCGACTAGCGCAAAACACCAACTACGTTCGTATATCTCTAGATCGCACTTGTATATTCGGGCGATAGAGGGAGATTCCTTCACGTATCTTCATCTCTGCCACACTTGATTATTCGAGCGACAAACGCAACACAGCCGCTCAGGCAAACGATATCAAGATATCAAGTAAGGATTTCGTTGGTACTGTATTGTGGTTGCAATTGAAACAAAACGTTATGTTTTTAATTTAATAAATGGTCATCAATAAAAAACAATTCATTATTCTTATTACAATAAAACTAATTTTTTCGATAACTTCTTAAAATTGGATAAATTATGTCTAGAGCTTCGTGGATATCGTTTCTCGTCTTTCCCCCTGAAAAAAATACGAGGTATAAATTAACACGGCAAGTCATCATCCTCCTAGAGTTATTCTCGGTTGTGCCCCTTAAGGAGCCCATCCGCTTTGACACCTAATTCCAAGATTTGGCATAGGCACTAGTTTTACGAAAGCGACTGCCTTCTGACCTTGCAGCGCACAGGAAAAACTAGACCTTATTGGGATTAGGACGGTTTCCTCACGATGTTTTCCTTCACCGAAAAGCCACTGTTAAGTGGTTACCTATCTGAATCACTAAAAATTGTTTCTCAACTGTTTCGGTTGTCCGAACTTTCATTTGTCCTAAAGCCGTTTTTCTCTGAAGCCATGAGGTTTTCAGGATTATTATAAAACAAACCTAACCTTTTGGCACCCTTTTGGGTTCTACACGATGAGTTAAAAAAAAAACAAGCTTTGGAGTCTTTGAAACTATTGGCATATTGCCAAAATGAAAATTCGGACAAACGATACAGTTGGGATATGATATTTTCTCAAACATGTAATGAAATATTGACGTTGTGTTCTTCATAATGGGCTTCGAAGTGTCACGTTTCGGGCGCAGCGAGACGAGAGACCCGTAATGGCATTTCATACAAAATTGGAGGCCTACCTCAAGATGGTCTTTATTAATTTCTATTCCACAATTTGTGGCACAGGATCACGGCGTTCAGCCATGAAAATTAAAGATTAATTTCTTGGAGTTTTTTTTAATTTATTTCATTGCGTGTTCGAGAAAAGCACTATACATACCTCGGGGCGTGAAAAGGGGCTGCCAGCCTCATAACATAACTATCCGACCTCGCTACGCTCGGCCGGCAACCCCTTACTTCCCGGCCTCTGTAGTAATGTAGTATTGATTTACCTACCGTAAACGGTTTTGTCAGGAAGGGTAGATTTGCCCAGTAAGAAATAACTTAAGTAAATCGAAAATTATCCCAGTGAATGACATTTGCTCAATGGAAAAAATATGAATCATCAGGCTTAATTAAATGTTAAAGGTGCTAACAATTATTTTATAAGTTACTTATTTTAATTTTCCTGTTGTTTTTATTCTTTAATACAAGCATATTGCATGTACCTACTTGTGAATGTCGTTACACTACCACCGATTCTAAAAAATAATCCCTCTCCCTCGAGAAGAACCGCTGTAAGAAACTCGGTGAGGTATATTTTTTACAAATCTATACACTAACACAAAATGACATTATGCCAGTATTATAAAATTACAATGCTACAGTTCAGTAGAAAACCAACTTATTGCGATAGATTACTGCAGTATATGCTATAGGTATTTGAAGTAATTTACCTGTGAACACGATTTTCCCATTAACAAAAATCAACAAGACGACTCGGGGCCGCACCATCCGGTAGACGAGGCCGGGGAACAACTCCGGCTCGTACGACGTGAACTGCCCGTGCGCCTGCTGCAGAGCTTCCAACCTCACTGGGAACCTCAAGTCTCCCGTAGCTATGAAGTTCTGTATTTTGAACTCCATAAACTTTGCCTAAAATAGTAACCTTCCATTGAGTATTATGATTTCTATACTTGGACAAATTGTTACCATGCATTTTATTGATTCCGAGGTCTCGGCTTGTGAACAAGCCTAGAAAGTAGGCAGTTTTTAATGCTAAAATTAAAGAAGAAAAAAAAGACCGGGTTGCACTCCGGGAGTGCCGGCAGAAGTGAAAACTTGAATATTTTGACATTTCGAAACGATGAATGCCGTAGCAACAGAAGTAAACTATTTCACTTGGAAATTAGCGCGTGAGAGCTTATTGAGTGTCGGCCTTAGTGATTGGACAATTTTTACATTCACAAACAAGGGGTTAAAATAAATTAATCCTTATTGCAATGGGTTGAGGTCCACGAAAGATAACTTAGTGTCTTCATTTTCTTTTATATTAGGGCTATACATTTGTAAAAAAAAATATCTCCCCACCAAGGTAACACTTACGGGAAATCCAAGTTTTTGAATGATTCTTGCAAATTTTCTAGCTGCTAAGTATGAATCATGTTCATTTCTTGCCCCAGTGCATACAATTTTACCTGATCTGAAATAAAATGTTTAATGTACACATTAATACCAGAGACGTATTAACTATCTAGAGTCCATATAAACAGGTTCACTACATGGTTACATAATATTACATATACAGGGTGTCCCAGAAGTATCACGCCACAGTGACACCGGAGGTAGGTCAGGTTAAGAGCGACCTAACCAGCCTAACATGACCCCAGTAAAAGTTGTACGGTTTTCGAGTTATGCCAAATTAAAGTTTTTTGTGAGTTTTCCTACTAGTGCTAGCATCGACCTAGATTTAACTTCTTAGGATTTTTTTTCACGGCTTGTGGTCAAAGCCGAAATTTATGTTTTACTGACAATATAAAACAACTTTATCCCACTATTTATCAGTGTTGTAAATTTGTTATTGACAAAATATTAGTTACGACATCTTAATTTACTATTTCAACACCGTACAAAAAATAAAACTAATTTGAGAGCTTTCCAGGTCCATGCTAGCACTAATAATGTTATAAAAACGGAAAATTCACAAAAGCTTTCGTTTAGCAATAACTCGAAAACCGTACAACTTTTACTGAGGTCATGTTAGGCTGGTTAGGTCCCTCTTAACCTGACCTACCTCCGGAGTCACTGTGGCGTGGTACTTCTGTGACACCCTGTATATGTATATAATATTGTGAGTATTGTGACCCACTATAGTCTTAAATTATTCATTCCTACATTAAAAGTAAAATTTCTCATTAAAATTGGCATAGATTATAAAACCATATATATACCTGAAAACCAATGCAGTTGCCCTAGGTTCCAATATTTTCATGACAACACCTTGGAATCTGGCTGGGTTGTATTCCGAAAACCTCGTCCGACAGTATATGTCCAGCAACTTCAGCTCACAGCCAAGACTGACTGTTGACACACAATTTCTGTAAAATAAAATGTATCAAAGAATTCAAGAAAAAATGACAAAGAATCAAAAATTGAAACTGAACCCTATAAGAGAATTACATATATGTGACTAGGACTATACATTTCCTTTGGCTGACGGTCTCTTGAAATAAGTAACACCAAAATGGCATAGCACTGTCTTTCACTCCTAAGGTTTATTGGTTTGTTGTATTTTAATAAAGACTCCTCTCCTCACATTATCTACAAAGCTCTACACAGTCTAGACTAGATCTATATTGTATCTGTTTCATAGAGTCTAGGAAACAGATCATAATCATTTGGTTCCAATCAACCCATGACTTAAATTCTTTAAAACATGGTTGTTAGCTCGTTAGTTTCTGTATTTTTTTGTTTGTTTGTTTTGATCCAAAAAAATTATATCTACCGTCCGCCCATACCCGCGCAGCTTAATGCCCATATGTAGCGAAAAACGCATGCAGCGCTCTGACACTTCTATGTCGTGATTAGTGCTGAATGTGTACAAGGTAGATATTATAACAAAACTTACTGTATTTTTATACTGTTCTTAGCTTGACTTGTGCCACTTGCCATGGGTGTTAATGCAGTCATTGAGCTATGAGGGTTGGCTTGAGGGGTGAATGTGCTGTGAGTTGGAGTGAGCACCACATCGCCAGTTATCCTCGACTGTGGCTGTGGAGTCGGCATTTGTAAAGATGATGCACTGTTGTCACTGTGGACACTTGCCGGTCTGTGTTGTGGTGTTCGAGCCATGTTGACATTCATCGAATTATTGGATGATGGTTGACTTAGGGGCGCAGGTGGTGGGGAAAATATGTCATTCTCAACTAGTGCTGTGCGGCTATCAACATTGTCCTAAAATGTTCGATAATTAATAAAATGCTTAAATATTTAAAAGAGCAATACTTGATATATAAGGTCAATAAAACATATGGCACTCACCCAAACAGGTGTAGGTACATTTGGTGTAAATCGTTTCACTGGATTATTCAAGCAGTCTTGTAATGTTTCTCTTGAAGAATCCATTTTGGACATTTGTAAGGCTACAATCTAAAATAAAATATAGAAGTAGAACATTATTATTTAAGATCGTTATTAAAAGTAAACAAGCATTAAAATTATTTGTTTTTGCATACCAATTCCTTCTAACACGATTTATTATATTTATTGCATATAACACATAATTTACATAAAAACATTAATTATGCAGTTTTTTTCATTTTGTATTGCGATTGGATTGCATTGCATAGCACGGAAAATAATATGCCGATTATGCCATGAATCCAGTTTGACACCGTTTGACACATGACAGACCACAACACGTCTTCGATAAAAAAAACGTATTAATGTACAGCCAAGAAGCTTACATATAGACTACCCTGGAGATAGCCCTTCCAACATTCGTAAAAATTACCCTGAAGCTCAACGACGTCACGTCTTCATGGCATCTCTTTCTAGCTTTGTGATGTGTTGCTATAACTTGAAACACAAACAATGCGACATATTTATAAAAACATGCTCTAAGCTATTAATGTTATATTTCATTTTGTTATCATCATCATCATCATCATTTTCAGCCTTTAATCGCCCACTGCTGAGCATAAGCCTCTCTTCGAGTACGCCACTTATCCCGGTCCCGTGCTAGTCTCATCCAGAAATGACCCGCGGTCTTGTTTACGTCGTCAACCCATCGTGCTGGTGGACGACCGACGCTTCTTTTTCCTGTAAGTGGCCACCACTCCGTTAACGTTTTGGTCCACCTACCGTCACGTTGCCTGGCAATATGTCCTGCCCAACTCCATTTGAGTTTGGTTATGACTTCTCCGACGTCACGCACCTTAGTGCGACGTCGGATCTCAGTATTCCTCACTCGGTCTTGTAGGTTAATACCGAGCATGGCGCGCTCCATGGCTCTCTGTGCCACCCTTACTTTGTGCACAGCCTCCTTTGTGAGCGTCCATGTCTCAGCACCATACGTCATTGTGGGCAGGACACACTGATTATAGAGACGAGTCTTTAGGCATTGTGGAACGTCAACGGATTTGAGGATGTCGTCTAACTTATTGAATGCCGCCCAACCGAGCTGAATTCTCCTGGAGATCTCTTTGCTCTGATGCTTCTTGTCGAAGGATAGAATATGACCGAGATAAACGTATCGCTCGACGATCTCCAGCGACTCGTTTCCTACCGTTACGGTTGCATTCGACTCGCCGGAAACGCTCATCATGACCTTAGTCTTGGACATATTCATCCTGAGACCTACCTGCAAGGAAGCATGATAAAGATCTTGGATCATATTTTGGAGCTCAGCCAGGGTCTCGGCAAACAAAACAATGTCGTCGGCGAATCTCAAGTGCGACAAGAATACACCATTGATATTAATACCGGACCTATCCCATGCAAGCGTTTTTATGACGTCCTCTAGAACAGCCGTAAAAAGCTTGGGTGAAATAGTATCCCCTTGACGCACTCCCCTCTGAATTAAAATTGGCGCGCTCAGTTTATGGAGCCGAACCTGCATTGTTGCCGAGCTGTACAGCTCCCGAAGCACGTCCACGTAGCGAGCATCGAGCATTTTTTTATAATTTTAGAAAATTAAATGCAATAGAAAATTAAATTACTGAAATTAAAATGTATTGACTTTTCTATATATCACTCCAAAAATACCAACACAACCATAATCCTGACTGGCGGTATGCTCGTACTGCTTGTTCTGGCAATACTAATGAAAATAATTATGGCCGTTATGTCAACTAACTTTCATCAACTCAAATCAAAACTATTTTCCGTAAAATAAACGCACTGTTACGGTTTAATGGACTTATAAATCATGATTTGTATAGTGAAGCACTGTAGAAGTACATATATAGAGAAATCGGATATTAAACTACACAGGTAAGTGGGAATTTTACGAAAATATTGGCGGTTCTAATAGCAATAAATTTTGGTCTAAAATCAGAGTAAAACTTGTTAGATTCTATGCAAATAACGCTCAAATAGGTTTATTTCGATCATTAGTAAGTGTGTATTGTTCATTTTGTAAGTAAACACTAACATAAAGGGCTAATAAAAATTGTGTAAACTACTAACTAGGGTGACCATTCCGTTCTCGTGCGTGGTATTTCTTCGTATTGAAAGGAGCAAAATGTATCATTTTGACAGTTTATATCATGACAATTTTAATCATAGTCTGTACCTAATAATACAGTTTGAATTTGTATAATTATTATTCATTTTAATTTATATTGATTATTTCAGATTTCCAAAAGATGGAGAAAGGACGCAACGCAATATTGGCTATTGATTGTGGCCTATAAAGGGAAGGTTTCCAGAGGTTTGAAAATTTGTAGCTTGCATTTGAAGGCGGAAGCAACTAATGTAAAACAGCACGTCTATCATGAGACGGCCGCGACATACTCTCGATTTTTCTCGCACTATCCGTCTCTCTCTTATTAGAACACTTAGAACAACAAGTCGCGGCCGTCTCATGATAGACTTGCTGGACTCCTTATCAACAGTGCTACTCCATTTTCACATGTATACAATTCAAGTTGTAAACTGTCTTTTTATTTTACATTTTTTATATTCAAAGTCAAAGTCAAAATCATTTATTCAAAATAAATTCTTAAAGAACACTTTTTGAAGGTCAGAGGTTAAACAATATGATATATTTACAGTCTGATTCGGTATAACGATAGCCTTTGCCCATATGACATAGTAAAAATTTGGTCAGGTAGTTTATTGTAGTAGCGTGTACAGAGACCGACAAACGAATTTGAAACTCTACTTAATCTAGTTGAAACTGCTAATAATTTTAATTTATTCCTAGTGTTTCTATCATGAATGTCACAACCTCTTCGAAATAGCGCTTGGTTTCTTCTTACGTACATAATGTTTTCGTAAATATATTGACTTGGCACGGTCATAATTCCAATTTTTTTAAACACCTCTCTGAGAGAGTCACGTCCTTTCAAATTGTATATGGCGCGAATTGCTTGCTTTTGTACAACAAAAATGGACTCAATATCAGCTGCCCTGCCATATAGTAACATGCCATAACACATAACACTATGAAAGTAGCTAAAATAGACAAGTCTTGCAGTGGTTACGTCAGTAAGTAGTCTAATCTTTTTTACAGCGTATGCAGCTGAACTTGGTTTTTTTGATAGAGCTACAATATGAGGTCCCCATTGAAGTCTAGAGTCTATTGTTATCCCCAAAAAAACAGTGTTGTCTATTATTTGTAACATTTCACTATTGATTTTCAGCCCTTTAATATGATTGTTAACATTTGGTAACTTGAAGTGGATACACTTTGTTTTATTCGCATTTAACACGAGATTGTTGGCAGTAAACCATTCGTGAACCAGTTGAAAATCTATTGATTTTGAAAATGATTGAAGTGTCATCTGCAAAAAGAATTATTCGAGACAGGTGTTCCGCCATAAAAGGTAGGTCGTTGACGTAAACCAAAAAAAGGAGAGGAGCTAATATCGAGCCTTGAGGCACGCCGATTCTAACCTCAGACCCCGCCGACCGAGTCCCATTCACTAGAATCTTTTGAACTCTGCCTGATAAGTATGATTGTAACAAGTCCAGAGCTTTTCCTTTAATTCCGTAGTGATTTAACTTGGTCAGCAAAGTGAGATGATCTACACAATCGAACGCCTTCGATAAGTCACAGAAAATGGCGACGGCGTCCTTCTTTTCCTCCCATGCTTCGAAAACATTCCTGATCAGAGTAATTCCCGCGTCAGTGGTTGACCGACCTCTGGTAAAGCCATATTGCTGAGAATGAAACAGTTTGTTCCTATTGAAATGATTAAGAAGTTGTGTCATTACTACTTTCTCTAATATTTTACTCAGCACCGGCAAGACAGAGACCGGTCTATAGTTACCAGGGCTTTTGGTATCACCAGCTTTAAACAATGGAATTACCTTGCTTTCCTTCATCAGATCGGGAAAGACGCCCTCGTCCAAACACTTATTAAATATAAAAGCCAAGTGAGGTGCCAGTGTGAGTATGATCGCAGTACATACTCTCACTGACATCCCCCACAAGTCTTCAGTAGATTTTACTTTAAGCTGCTTAAAGGTTCTAACGATGATTTCCTGATCTATGTATTCAAATTTAAATTCTGTTTGGCATTCACTTACATTATCAGCTAGTAAAGCTTTAGCCTTATCACAAGATGAATTAAGTGCTTCAGTTGTTTTAATAGGAATGTTAGTAAAAAAGGATTCAAAGTCTTGAGCTACTTCCAAGTCAGATCTGATCACTCCTCGAGATGTGGCCAATGCAAATTTACTATTTGCATGCTTATTTTTTCCCGATTCTCCTTTAATGATATGCCAAATGGTTTTAACTTTATCGTTAGCTGATCTAATCTTGTTGCTAATAAAATTTACTTTCGCGGTCCAACACACTTTTTTAAATATTTTTGAGTACTTTCTGACATGTTCCTGAAAGTTCTCGGTATGAATCAGGCATTTTAGCTCATACAGTTCAAACAATTTTTCTCTGCTTTTACGAATGCCCGCGGTTGCCCAATCACTAAATTTAAACCCTTGAGCGACTTTCATTACTTTCACTGGAAAGCTTTTTTCAAATGCTACTAATAGTTTTGAAAATAACCTGCTGTAGAGATTGTTACAAGTGTCATTTACAACTAAACTCAAATCCTGATACAATAATTGGTTAATTAGTATGTTATTAAATTTTAATAAGCGGTTTCGTGTTATTGGACGAGTTTTAATTTCTAATTTGGTATCTAATATTTTATGCAATAAGACAATTTCTTGCCCAGAATGATCAGATCGTATGATGTTTACAATAGTCTTAGCTGATATTTCACAATTTACGAATACATTATCCAAGCACGAAGCTGTGGAAGATGTCACTCTGGTAGGTTCGTAAAAGACGTTTTTCAAGTTAAATGATCTAAAGAGGTTTAGAAATCTAGAACACATAACATTGTCATTTTAAATATTTACATTGAAATCTCCGCATACTATAATTATTTTATTCGCTCTGTAAATAATGGTGAGCACGTCTTCCATAACTGTTTCGAAAGTACCGAAATTCTGAATATTTGGTGGTCTGTACACGCTGACTATTATGTGTTTTTCCAGTTCCACACAAGACAGTTCAATAATTTGTTCAATTGACATCTTAACTATATCGTTACGCTGCTTAAACGTAATATTCTTACAAACTAATATAAGTGAACCGCCATGAATATTATTGTTATTATTGATAACCTTTCCTACCTTATACAGTGAATGTTTAATCACTGTCAATATGCGCTGGAGCCTGAGATTCGATGGGTGTCACTGTACCTGTGGTGTGTGGATTTGTCGGTCTGGCCAGTGATTTAAATCGGTGTATGATGTGCGAGTGGAGTTTGGTGCATTCGTTTAGCTTCTTACACCATATAATAACTTAACTCAACACATCTAAAACAACAATAGCAACTTATAACTAATTTTAATATAACCTCTCTTATTGTACAAATGGCTGCTGCTGTCAAAGTCCCGGCAGCTACATATATCGACTTACTCATAATAAATCTAAACTAGACATAAGAAGCAATGTAATAAACAAATATTGTAAAATGTATTTGAAGATAATAAGATGCCTATCTGTCTTTTCGATTATTTATTCATCCTAGGTAGTAGGATGATGTATTGAGAATAATTTCCATATATGAGTATCAAGTATCTTAAAATTCGTCAGTTATTCCTAACTTATGCAGAATCATGGACACCCTAAAAGAAAGAGATGACAGGAAGACGTGACGTCATTCAAGGTAATTTTTTCCTGTTTCAAACGAATGTTGGAAGGGCAACCTCCAGTCTATATATGTAAGCTTCTTGTGTACAGCCACAGATTAAAGAATACAAGTACAGCCATGGAATGTGCCTCCAAAGAGTACTATATATATACTTATTTCGGGCAAACACAATGAAAGAGGATTAACTCTCATATACCATATTAGAACGTAGTACTCAAAGAGAATATAACCCTGAGCCGGCATCTGAGCAAACATTACGAATGCCAACCCTGGCGGGTTCTTCGTTGCGAACGTGTTCATGATAGTTTCTAGTTTCCCTCTGATAATTTAGTAAGGTTCAAGTTCAAATACGCTCAAAAAAATATTACCCAGGCTTTCAAAATGGGGAATTTGAACGTATCGCACAATGACAAGATTGTCAAACCAAAATGTCAATCACAGAGACGTCAGTCGGACAAGCAAGAGACGGAAAAAAAGAGGTGTTGTTAAAAACAGTAAAGTAATGAATTTTAAATCTAAGTTGTAATATTAAGTATTGGTTATTAAAAAGGAGCTTACTACAAGTTTCCGACAATGAATTGGTGTAGAGCGTGTTTGTCTTCGGACAAAGAAGTGTTTCAGTCTGATGATAATTTTGCTTGCAATTATAACTTGCTCACCAATATAAACGTAAGTGGAAGATTTTCCTATGAAAGTATTCTATTGAGCTTAATATATTTAATATCGTTTGAACTTCTTTAGGCTTGTAAGGTTTTATTTAAGCAAATTCTGTACTGGCAAAATAGCAGTTCAAGCAGTGCTTGAATAATATACAACGTCGAAATGGTGTCAGCCATTTATTCATTTTATTATTTTAACCCATGATTAATTATTTTTTTACCAACTGGTTCTGGAAGCAACTATAAGTCTGTTACTTATATGACTGCAAATACAGTATAAAAAAGTGAACTTAATTAAATATATAATTTTTAGGTAATTTTTTCTGATGGGAAATCACAATGCTTCTGCCAAAACTGCATAGAAGCTGTCAACTGTTTCATAGAGTTCAGAAATAAATGTATTTCTGCTGAATCTACACTACAAGGATATGAACAGGTACTATGTTATTCATTGTACTGAAAGAAAAAATATAAGCTGTTTATTACTATGAATTATAGGTGCTATTTGGGTGAGGACCAAATTCTTGGCCAGTAGTTAGCATGGTTAATTGGTAGTAGTTAAAAAGTTACACGTAACGTTACATGTTACACGAAAATTAGCCATACAATTGTATGGTTAATTTTCGTGTCACAACGGAACTTTTTAACTACTACCAATTAACCACGCTAACTACTGGCCAAGAATTTGGTCCTCACCCATTTTTCATCTTGCGAACTTGTCTCAATCTCAATTGGAGTTTACTACATTGAATAACAAGCTGTTTCAGTGGTCATACCTTCCTCCTTTGTAAGTTCTTCAACTTAAGCAATAATATATGTCTATCATGATGTTTATTTTGAAATATAAATGAAATTTTTAACTTCCACAGACAATAAAATCGGAGCCTAAACCTGTCAAAGTGGAAATCAAATTTGAAAAAGAAGATTATGTCCCTGAGACTTATTTTGAAGATAATCACCATGACTACACTGAGGATTATACTACAATTAAGACAGAAAAAAGTGCCGGTGAGCACATTATTCAAGTGAAAGTTATTTTTACCAATAATCTGTGAACCACTTTGGCTTAATTGGTAGTGACCCTGTCTATGAAGCCAGTATTCCCGGATTTTAATCTCAGTGAGGGGATGTATTTGTGATGAGCATGAATATTTTGTTTCTGAGCCTTAGATGTTTTCTATGAATTTATTTATAATCTAACTACTACTATTATAAAGAGGAAAGATTTGTATTTTTGTGTGTGTGTATGTTTGTAATGAATAAACTCAAAAACTACTGTGCCGATTTCAAAAATTCTCTCACCATTGGAAAGCTACGTTCACCCTGAGTGACATAGGCTACTTTTTACCGCGGGGAAATGCTTCATTCCTACGGGAAAACGGGTAATCCGTGCGAGGCTGGGCCGGGCAGCTAGTCTTAAATATATTATAAGTATATAATATGGTGGGCTAGTAGTAGTACCCCATTGTACAAGCTTAGCTTAGCTTGCGATTGTCTGCTAATATTTACATTGTAAGCAGAAGGGTAAACTAGAAGATATTTAGAGCAATAAATTTTTTCTTTGTGCTTGTTGCTGTTTTAGAAATTCTTTTTTATTTTATAATATATGATTGAAGCCTTAGCAAAAAATAAGAATAATGTACAAATTAACTTGAACCACTTAAAAATAAAAATATTAGGGATAATCTTACACAAATTGAGCTAGTCCCAAACTAAGCGAAGCTTGTACTATGGGCACAATTGATGACTTGTAGAGGAAATGTCAAAATCATAGAACCAATAAACGCAAGTGGCCCAGGTGAAAGTGTTAATATCAAATGGTATTCATGGCCAATCAATTTTGTTATTAGGGTTACATGTGCATGCGTACAAGTATATTTTGAACTATAGGCCTAGTTCAAGCCCAAAGTGCTAATATATTCTTCAATTACTGATTTTTAGATGTCAAAGAAAAGAGACCAAGTAAACAGAGCAGTAAAAAGACAATAAAAAGTGCAAAACAAAAGAAGGATGCGTCCTTAACAGAAGACTTTGTTAAACTGTCAAACAGTAATCCTACTTGTGGTAAGTACTATTGTAATGGTGTCTTAACAAATTCTTAGCGCTAATATTTAGTTGCGAAACTCCATAGGAAAGCATCTAAAAGCTGAGTGCCCCCCTAGGGCTTGTCCATAAATTACGTCATAGTTTTTGTCTATTTTTGACCCTCCCTTATCATCATCCTGTTATTTCTTGAAATGGACCCTCCCCACCTAATAAAATTACTATCGTCATCCAACGGCCAGACCCCCCCCCTATTTTGAAATGACGTAATGGTTAGCCCCCTAGTGGCTAGTGGCTACCAAGGCTGGTGCGCTGGTGTCAGTAGTTAAGGGGCGTGTAAGACACCTAGCTATCCTGTGGTCTGCGATCCGTGAGCGTGCCAAATCGTCTTCAAATGTGCCCTTAGTGACGCCAATGTCGGAAATGTGGCAGTTAAGATTACTTAAAGGCCCTGAAGTTTAACGTAAGGTTCGAACGGATCTGTACGGATCGGGAATGATCCATAATCAAACGTCCTCCTTACCTTGGCGCGTCGACCCCTTCAAATAAAGTAACGCTAGTGAGTTACGATTTTGTCAAGCAAGTCTTTTGCGATGGTCATCAATGCCATCATTTCTTATTCTTGTTGACTAGATTCCTCTACAAAACTTCTACCTGTCGCCATATGTACGGCTCCGTGCATATAATAATTTCTTGGAAAACCTGTATCTGCCATTCTGGCGGCACTTGCGGGGTAATGCGCAACCAACCAACCAACGTCGTCATCCTCCTAGCGATATTCCCGGTTGTGCCCCTAAAGGAGCCCGGGTCCGCATTGACACCTAATCCCAAGATTTGGCATAGGCACTAGTTTTACGAAAGCGACTGCTATCTGACCTTCCAACCCAGAGAGAATACTAAATCTTATTGGATTTCGACCGGTTTCCTCACGATGTTTTCCTTCACCGAAAAGCTAACGGTAAATATTCCGTACATAAACTTCGAAAAACTGTTCCGAGTCGGGTTTTCAACCCACGATCGCCCCTAGCCTGAACCACTAGGCTATCGTAGCTCATAACCCGCAACCAACGTACGTGACGAAATCGTTTTTAACCCCCGACGTAAAGAGAGGGGTGTTATAAGTTTAACGTGTCTGTGAATCTGTCTGTGGTATCGTAGCTCCCAAACGGATCGACCGATTTGAATGCAGTTTTTTTGTGTCATAGATAATTATTTCCCGGGTGTTCTTAGCCATGTTTCATGAAAATCTGTTCAGCCGTTTTTGAGATATTGGACTTTGAAATTAAGAGCCCCCTTACATTTGGCGCTAAGCTAGTTCTGAGATTTTAATGCGCCGTTGCGACATCGCTCGCGCTACGCGGATGGAGCGTAGCGCGAGCGATCTGTCGCACGTTCTCTCTCGCTCGCACTACGTCGCGACGAAATGTTCTTGATCTGCGGCGCTACAAGTATTATAAAATACTAGCTGTTGCCCGCGACATCGTCCGCGTAGAACTTGTTTAGTTTAGTTTAGAAAAATGATTGCTATTAAATTTTTGTGGGCGGAACCTCAATTATCGCCGACCCAAACAAAGTTCTACCATCTTAAGGGATGATTTCCGATATAAAAACTATCCTTAGATATCCTTCCAAGGGTCTCAAATTATCTGTACGAAAAATTTCATCTAAATCCGTTCAGGGATTAAGCGTAATAGTTAAAGCAATGACGCGTAATTTAATGTTGGAAAGGCAACCGGATGGCTCGCGGTATTTGAGCTCCCGAAGTGATGTGGAACCGCCATGTGCTAGGAGGGGGGTAGTAAAAAAAAAAAATATCGCGAGGCAACCGGATGAAACAGCGGTTGCCTGAAAGTGTGTACGTGTTTATGTAATGAAATTTAAAAGCCATCCCTCCTAGTGTGACCGGAGCCCTGTAAGCGATATTAGTTAGGCAACCGCTTGAAAATTGGCATGCTTGTTCTTCATCACATACAGTCCCTGGAAAAAAAAATGCCATCCTTCCCGGCCGGGCGGTTATCGATCCGTCAGAGTTTGGAAGCCAGAAAAAAATGATGGTGGACGAGAACTTAGGAAAAATGCACTTAAAAACATTGAAATCGGCTGGCATTTGTTTTTCGAGTCTTGTATGATCTGATAAACAATATGCACAAATGCCATGAAATTTCATCCCGCTGTGGCCACCCTTACAATATCACTCGACCATTGAAAAATCGTTTTTAGAAACCTGGGTTTAATGAGAAAAAAAAATACATCCCCACTTTAGGTTTATATTTTTTTATAGTCGTATTAATTTTAGGATTATATCATGAATGAAATCAAAATATAATAAAATGAATTAATTGATATTAGGATAATAGTTTAAAAAACATTTGATTTGCACTCAAAAGATATTAAATATTTTAAATTTATTTTATTTTATTATATAAAAAATAATAATAAGCAATTATGCATTTAATTTCGACTTAAAAGATAGAGTTTAATGAAAAAGGGAGAGGTAAGGGGAGGTATCGTTGTACCAGAAACAACTTGGAGCAGTCGGAGCGGGGATCCTCAATTCCTCACCCTTTTGCCTGAGCCGACGGCCCGGACAAATTTCTTCGCGATCCCCAGCAACCAGCATTTTTTTACCGCGGGGGGTACCAAACCAACATATAGCCTGATGCAAGGAAAGCATACTTTTTCGCTTTATTGAGGCTTGAAATTTGGCCGCTGCCCGGGCCGCGCGAGTTGTACGGTTAAATTATGGGATGCCGTGACGGTCCTGACTAGGCAATCTCGATCTCGCGAGATCTCGAACGATTTTTACCCACGACGGAACGGAGAAGGTATATGCGTTTAGGGTGAGAGGCTGTTTGTTTGTGTACACCAATGTTCCCATTTATTTCCAAAACGGCTTGACCGATTTAGATGCGGTTTTCAGAAATAGATGCGTGGTTCATCAGGGGTGGTTCTTAGATAGGTGTTTTGATGTTTAGTCAGCAGGGGGCGCTGTAGTAAACGTTTTAAATGAATTTTCTCAATTATCTCAAAAACAGCTTGACCGATTTCTATGCAATTTTCGGCGATGAGTTTATGGTTTATCAGGAATGGTTCTTACATTTAAATTATGATGTTTGCTCACCAAGGGGCGCTGTAGTGAATATTTTACACGAATGATCCCAATTATCTCGAATACGGCTTTAACGATTTATGCCATGTTTGGGTTCATTTGACCGTGTTTGCCGAGTAGCTTCTGAACATGAGCTGATGATGGAGCAGGACAACATCGTGGGGAACTTTGAGAAGGAACATAACAATTTTACTGTGTTTGGATTCTACTGATAGTGATTTCCAAGTAGCTTCTGTGGGTACTTTACTTGTACTGCTGAGGGTCTGAAAATGGAGCAGAACAGCATCGTAGTGAACTTTCAGAAGGCGCATATTTATAATACTGTGTTTGGGTTCTATAGATAGTGCTTGCCAAGTAGCTTCGGTACATAAACTGTTGAGGGTCTGATGATGGAGAAGAACAACATTGTAGGAAACTTCGAAAAGACACATGGTTTTTATTTTACCGTGTTAAATTTGAAACGAAATGAAATAGTTTATTTGCAAGATTAAGGTTACAGAGGATCTTAAAAATAATAACTAAACCAACGTAATCAAGCTGCATACAGGTGTGCAAATTTTTATGAATAAAACATACAATTTTAACTTTTTTTACTTCTATGATGTCAAGACTTAAATACTAATACATACAGCTATTTGTTACATACCTATTATTTACTTGTCAAATACTCCTTAATACTATAAAAACATTTTTCGTGCCGCCATTTTGTCAACTTGGTACCCATCGGCAAAGTTTCCCACTAGAGGAACACGAGTCCTTTCCAAAAGAAGCTGATATTGTTCCATGGTCAGTTCTCCAACTCGTAAATTATTGAGTAGATCAATTTGCTGTCGCATGTTCCGTTTAAGTTCGCAAAATCCGAAGTATCTCCACAGATGTGGTTCTCCTTGAAAATGTGCTGGTAACTGGAAACAGAAACTCCCTTTTACTGGCGGAAACTGCATCTAATCACCAAAAAGCGGCCAAGTGCGTATCGGACCACGCACAACGAGGGTTCCGTGCCTATTAAAAAGGTCGTATCGTTACTGAAATCTTATGGCACTTAAGTCCTTTTCTTTAAGGAAGGCAATTTTTTAGAAATATCTCAAAAACCTTTGAACCGATCTTGTTCAAAACAATTTTCGCTGAAAGAATTTAATAAGCCCTATGTCCAGGATTTTTTTCATATTTTTAAAATACACGGTTCAAAAATTAGAGGGGAGGGGGGACACAATTTTAGTGACTTTCGTGGCGATTATCTCCGACTCTATTCACTTAATTAAAAAAAATGCTGAGTAACCTTATATTTATTTTGAAAGGGCTATCGATTGATGGTCCACACGTGGGCTTGCAATGATTTTTTTATTTTATTTTCAGTTTTATGTATGGAAAGCACCCCTAAAAAAAATTTTTTTCAGTAATTTAATTACAAAACTATGTAGCGGCTAACAAAATATACCTATCCTCAAAATTTTATTAAAATACACCTTACAGTTTTCGAGTAAAATACCTGTAGTAACATACGGACGGACAGACAGACAGACATGACGAATCCATAAGGGTTCCGTTTTTTGCCATTTACGGAACCTACGGAATCCTAAAAACGAGGACATTTACTCCACCAAAAAGAGAGTCATTGTTTTTTAGCTCTTGAAGCTTCAAGTGAATGCAGCGCAGCATTTCATATGGATACCATGGAAATCTCATCTACAATTTTATTAACTAGCGAATTGTTTTCCATTGCGTCTCATGTTTTCTAAGCGATGACCTGATAACTGTCGATGAGTGGTCGCTGATCCTTTTTCGATACCCAGAGACAAAGCGCTATGAAGTGTTCGTCCATTCACAAGGCGAGCTGCTACTGCGGTGGCAGTGACTTCAACAAAACACGGCTGAAGTAAAGCAGATACTGTTGGCTTATAAGTCTTATAACACCTTTTAATATGCTCAACAATTGCTCGCAAAGTAAACAACTTGTGTACAATCTATTACAGACTGCTCTTTAAAAATAATGTTAAAGGTTCCAGTTGTCCGAGATCCTTGTCCAATGTGCATTGCGTCTCACTCGCTCTTTAAGCAAAATGTGAGACGCAAATACACATTGGACAATTCTAAAAGAGAAATCAAACTATCTTCACCAACTAGTTGTTATTTAAAAAAACGAATAGAAGATATGTAAAGTTGACGATACAAACTTATAATTACGCGTTTTTTTGTAATACGGCTCTTAAAATGTCGGGGTTTTTCAACTTTTCTAATTTAGGATTGTGCAGCAAAGAATTCAAGGATGCAGCCTCGCTGAGCAAGCATGTGGAAGGCCATGAGGTGGAAAAGGGTTGCCAGCTCTGCTCGGCCAAGTTCAAACACCGAGCGCAGCTGTTCGCGCACCGCATGCTGCACACCGTCAACCATCAGAGCTGCCATCTGTGCTCTGTTAGATTCAGGTCACACGCCAACCTGGAATTCCATTATAGGAAAATACATTATGGGGAAAAGGTATGTAGCTCTGGGCCAATCAACAGTCTCCTGGGACACTATAAAACTATGATTTTATGGGGTTTAAATCCACTTAACTTGTGTTTTTGTTATATTGGTAAACCCATTCCATGGTAGGGCATATCTTTAGCATCATAGGAGTCCAGTTTATACTATTTTTTCTAGAAAAAACACGGGGAACTCTGAGTAGAGGAAAGCACCTACGAGCAGAGCGCCCGCTTAGCGGGTTCCTGAAGACACTTTCACTGAAGTGTTAACCATGACTTTGCTGTTCCAATGACGTTTTGAGTTGGCAGTTCCAATTACAATCTGTCAAGAGCCGATAAGTTGCTTCGTCTCTAGGCGAGTTGAAGCCCTATGCTTGTTTTTATCACGCGTGAACATCTTAGGCCCGTGGCTTGAAGAACTGTAGCGTTCCATTTTGGCATTGATAAATAAATGGTGCTAGTGCTGTTATAAGTAGATATAGATATGGTGTCTACGAATAACCTCGTTTTGTTTCAGAATGTTACGCTAGAGTGTAATCTATGTGCAAAAAAGTTCAACACTCCCAGAAGATTAGCGAAACACATATGGAGTAATCACAGCGACAATGAATACATCTGTGACATTTGTTCCAAAAAGTAAGCAAATTGATATTTAATAAATAACGAATGGATTATTTGATGAAAAATCAAAAAAAAAATGTCGCAAGGGTCTCATTTATAGACACGCGGGGCGTCGCGGGACGTTTTGAGCGGTGCGACACCACAGATTACATTCTAAGATATGCCACTTTTTCATTCTAACTTTTGAAAATGATGGCAACAGCGCGTGAGCAACACCGCGCTGATAATAATTCGGAAACTAGTCTATGCCAAGAGATGAGTTCATAAATTATGACGAACCCACACAGAAGTGTAGCATAGCACACTATACGGGTGTATACTCGAAAATTATTATTACTCCAAAAAAAGAAGGCAACATTTTTTGACTCGTTACGAAAATCCACGAAAATCCCACTCAGATATCTCAAAGAATTACGAAGCTACAACCGTTTTAATATTGCTTGTTAGAGAGAGAAAACGCTCGCAGTTAGTGATGTCACAATCTGCGAGCGTAATAGTAAATAACAATCGTTTCATATGAAGTTGCGTTTTGCGGAAAATGGACACAACATACCCCTTCTTAAAACTTTAGACACTTATAATATACATAATTTATAACTTTGTGATTATTTAACCTCTTGTGTTGCTTTTTTCCCCATTTGACTACATTTTTAATCCGTTTTCGAGAAAATACGACATTGATTATTTCATTTACAGTCAACACCCCTATTGCGGCGCCCCGCCTAAATAGATGAGACCTAGGAACAGGATTGTTGTGAGATATTTTTGTCCTCGTCTAATACATAGAATATGTTTTTTTTTAGGTACAATAACAAACAAAAACTGAAGTCCCATGTGATCGGGCATGGTGACGCCAAGCCGTTCGTTTGCGATTTGTGCGGGTATTGCAGTAAATACGCTGCTGGACTAGCGGTGAGTAATTGTGACGCAATATTAAATTTCACCTGACTTGCGGAAAACAAAGACCCGTTTCACGGTGGTACTAGTCAAAATTGTACTACTCTGAACTAGCAACACTGGTCAAAATGCCAGTCTTTATTGGTTACCTCCACAGATATAGATATACACTAGATAACTTAAACACCTCAATCTGTATGAAAAGTTAAAAACCGTGTCACTTTTTTCTACCTACTGTGACGTCACAAGGGCGAATTAGTGATGTGAATTCCCCGTTGTCCGCGCAAAATCGATTCTGCAATAAGGCATTTTCTTAATATTCACGGACAACCCGGCTACCACAACAGACGCGCGTGGAATGTCAATCGGACGGCCAACTCGGAGACGGTGTTCGGACACGCGAAGTAGATGCATTTGCGTGATCTATGTATATCTATATCTGTGGTTACCTCAATGTTGCCAGTTCAGACTTGTAGCATTGTGTACGGGCCACAGATCGAAATGCTTCTTTAAAAAGCTTAGGAAATTGGACCATACTGTGATGATAATAAAGTAGTTTCCCGGTTTGTCCTCCAGGCCCACAACGTGAGAAGGCACGCGCCTGCGAAGTGCATCTGCAAGGCGTGCGGCAGCGCGTTCGCGGACCCGGAGCGCATGGCGCGCCACACGTGCAACGACACCAGCCAGATCTGCCCCGTCTGCGGGAAGAGCGTGCGCCGCGGGGTAAGTAGTGTACAGTAGTAGTACCACAAATATAAGTTATATCGGCAATCTTTGTCCACGCCGACGAGTGCTGACAAGTACCGAATCAAATCGACCGTATGACCATTACAATAAAGACCTTGTTGCACTATACGTAAGGTACAATATGCAATGATAGGTGAACTCGTGCTTTCCCGCTCATGGCGTTCAGACAAAATGGCGGGCGCCGGAGAAGCCGGCATTGCGCGCAAAATTTTGGCCAATGGGCGTTGAAGATTTTAGCCGCGCAAACGCGCTGCCTTATGATTGGTTAAAATGTTTTATTTTTGTGGTACTACTGTAACACCCTTGTTACACGTGATTAGTATAGAGGGTAGACAGCACTCGGCCTAGTAAAGGTCAGAGACGACTGTCCGTGTTTTTTTCAGGATTCAGGAAGGAAAAAGGGGGCTTTTTGATTCTGGTTCAGAATCGTTAATACTGACGTTCCTTACCTGTACCAGAATGAAAGTACCCCAAATATTCCAATCCACATCGTCACATTTTTGTATCGCGTCTTTTTTATGTTATATCCGGTAAATGACAGATCCACTCTGCTTTCCATGGATTGTCATAACTTTTTATTCAAGTTTATAAAAAGGTTATAAAGTGAATTCTTAAAGATATGCGTTGTACACTCACAAAAACTGTGTCGACGATTGATTGCGGGTGCTCCCCATACGTCGTCCGCACTCTCGCACTGTCACGTGCTCCACGTTCCAGCTCATCCGGCACATGCGCACGCACACCGAGGAACGTCACTACAAGTGCGAGCGCTGCCCGGCGACGTACAAGAGCCGCTCCGCGCTGAAGGAGCACGGCGACAAGCACGACAAGAACCCGCGGCAGGAGTGCGAGTACTGCCACGCGCGGTTCTACTCCGGCTCCGTGCTGGTCAAGCACCGGCGCGTGCACACCGGTGAGTGCTCGGTCAGACCAGCCAACAAAACAAAATAAGTTTTTTTTTTTTTTTTTAACCTTACTGTTGCTATAATAGGACGGACCCAATACAGCGGTCGAATTGCGTAATTGGAGGGTAGCCTGGGGAATATCCAGGAACGACCACGCGGGGAAGTTTAAACACTGGAATACTCGCAGAACTATATCAAGATAGAAGCAAAGAGCTCGTCGATTAGTATGGGAACCGAGCGTGTAACATTTTGCGTAGGTACTTTGACGACACGAGCGTAATTTAATGACGGGAAACATAAGCCGAGCGACATCGATTCCTCAACATCGATTAGCACGCGGCAGTTGCAATAACTAGTAGGTTTATTTTGTATCGATTCAAAATATCGATAAGAACCGACAGAGGAAATGATAATTAGATTCAACAGAGGAAATGAAAAATAGTATTAATAAAAAGGTCTTAGTTTTTTTACACTATAGAAGGAAAGAACTTGTCGAGACTTTTAGTATGTTCAGTTCCTAAACATCCTGAATAAATTTCTGAATGGATTGCTTCCGTTCCTGCTCACGGACGCTACACTTCAATCACTGGCCGAGCTATATCATAAGTCCTCTAAATATGCGACCGGATATCGTAGGTAATGACCAGAAGGAAACCTAAAAATGTAGGAAACCATTTTTTACGACCAGTTGCTTCAATCCATTTACTTTTAATATCAGGATCATTCGGATAACTGAAATAAAATTGCAATATAGAAGTAACCATAACCTGTTTGTTAATAATATATAGATGCATTTTAATAATATAATAACTAAACGTAATTATCATTTCCTCTGTTTTCCATAGCACTATTCTTACTTTCGACAGAAAAAATGAGAAATCTACCTTGAACATGACTCGACAGTTTGAATAGCTTATTTTTACATCGCCGGTTTTGAACGCACACCAAGTCTGGCTCGTCAAATTGAAGCCGCAATGGGAAACTGGCGTTGGCACACAATCGCCCGCTACTGTTTTGATGAAAATAATGATATAAATGGTTTTTTAATTAATAACAGATATTTAAGGACAAATTGTACTTACCAATGAAAGGAAATACCTCGATTAACAGTTCCACCTTTATTGGAAGTGTTTGAGCAACTAATTATTGCGCAAACAACCATTTTTTTATTAAAATGTGACGTCGCACGCAGACCGCGGCCGGGAGCAGACTGAAGTTCGAGGCGAGCAATTGTGCCAAAGTGGCATAATTTCGCCACGCGAAGTACCGCGCTTATTCCTTCTATCTTGATATATTTCTGTGGGAATACTCTACGAGTTTGCGCTCCAGTGAGACTGGTTGACTTGACCGGTATCATCTGGGGTGTAAGTGGTGTCGAACTACTGGGAGTTTTATCGCTGGTTCGCTAAAACCTAGCCTAGCTGAGAAGTCTAGCAAGAAACTCAGCTAGGCCCGACTTGGCTCGGACTGACTCTACCCGGTATGCGGCGGTACCGGGACGATAAAAAAAAGATCGGGTTGCCCTCCGGGAGTGCCGGCAGAAGTGAAAACTCAATAACATTGTAACAGTTTTTCGACTTTTTCGATCAGGTCACGTGACATCTTACGGTGTCACCCTAAAAATGATTTTTGAATGAATGTTCGGTGCCAAGAACAGCGGATGGCGGCGGCGAACAAAATACCAATTTGTTTTTGCCATTGCCAAATATTTTCCAAAACTTTATCTCTTTAGGAATAAAGTCCAAATTCGACTATTCGAATTTGCAAGTACAGCGGACGGCGGCGGCGAACAAAATACCAATTTGTTTTTGCCGTTGCCAAATATTTTTCAGCTTTATCTCTTTAGGTATAACGTCCAAATTCGAACTATTCGAATTTGCTCAATAGCAAAACGGTGAAGGACGCGTGGACAAAATTACAAATTCATTTGCAGAATATGCTATAGCAAAAAGTGTTTAACGGCTTTATACTGTTACGAATAGCGTTCAGTTTTGAATGAAATCGAATCGGCTAGCAGCAAAAAGTGACCTCCTTCACATCTGACGTCACAAAAATCTGTCGCGTATTTAGCAATTTCTCTCCATCCCAAAAAGTGCTCTGCGCCGCTAAAGAAGTTTTCACTTCAAAAATCTTTGCCGATATGTAGCAGACTAGCGACTGCTAGTGACTACTTCCCCCTCTGACGTTCACGGACCCGGACGACGAAAAGATGGACCGTTGCGCTTTCAGCGTTCAACTTAGACTCAACGCGTACACTCCGGCGTTCGTACGAACGGGATCGTCCACCGCGAAATCGCGACAACAGACACATAATAGTGTAGTGTTTACACCGGCCCGCATGGTCGTGCGGCGGGTTCCCCTGGAATTTCCCCAGGCTACTCTCCAACCACGCAGTTCGACCGGTTTTGGGTTCGTCCTATAAAAGCAACAATAAAAAAAATGTGGCGGTCACCTGCGCGATGACTGGCATGGGGGACTCCCAAGCGTTCCAAGAAGTCAAAATTATCTACACACTTACTTTTTTTAAGGCAATAAGACCTTGTCTAGATCACTTTGAGCACTGCACCCGCGTAGCTATTTCTGCTGTTGACTGTCCTTAGCACACTGCAGACAATTCTTCCTGTCTTGGTAGCAGTAATGAGTATAGGTACTATTGTTTTAATAATTCAATATCGTTTGGTCTGCAGGCGAGAAACCGTATGCTTGTACGAAGTGCGACATGCGCTTCACCGGCCGGCACAACCTGAAGGTACACATGAAGGTGCATGGGGAGAACCTGGTCGTGAAAAGGAACCAAGAAACCGTATAACTATATTTTCAAGGACGGTACGGGCTATAAATGAAATGGATACCACTAGTATAAAACAAGCACAGCCGTCATAAAAAGGTTCGTCACCTTTGACATTAAAATTAAGTCGGAAAGTGGCGAAACTTCAGTCATTTGAGTATCAGTAGAATACACCACAAAATAATATGCGGAAACGCAGAAATACCTACATCAATGTTTTTGGCAATGCAACAATCTAATTAACCCAATCGCCGCCACTGAAAATAATGAGTAGTGGCACCCTCACGCCACGCAAGTTTTAAGCTATTAGCTGAGGGTTTTCCAGCTGCGTTCGCGCCACTACGTGCACTTCAGCTCGTTTGTGGTGCGCGGGCCGCGGCCGCTGCAGGAGACCATCGCGTCTGCCGACTTCTGGCCGAAGGGTGTCGTGTTTCGGCGGTTCCGAGGCAACCTGCCGAATTCTACACCGGACTTGACGCAACGGAGCCATGCTGTTTCGTCGCCTAAATAATTAGTTTTTATATGTATTTGTATGTATGTTAGGCTTTAAGGTATTTGTTGTTATGGGCCTTAGATGCCTGAAATAAATGGTTTATTCTTATTATTATTATTAAGTCTAACATTTTTGGACTTGGTATGAGGTTGGCCGGCGGGTTGCAACAGTGACGAACTTTAGTTCAAGTCAGTGGCGGCGAATGGGTTAAAGAGTACCCGGTATCGCATATTCCTTAATCGACAATACTCGGAACGCAGAAACCTACAACGACAATACTTAGTAACGTGGAAAGATACATCGAACCTACGACAACAGTATTCGCTAACGCGGAAACATACCTATTTCAACAATATTCGGCGACGCAAAAAACAAAAAGTACTAACTCAGGATAGAGCCACAGTTAATTAGCCGACTAATTACTGATGCTGAAAGGAGCCCTACCATAATATTGAATTGTCATGCAAACTATACCGTATAAGTATAGTTTGCATGATAATTCAATATTATGTTACCATCAAGCTGATCTGATGATGGAGACAGAAGGTGGCCATGGGAATTCAGTACGTAAGTTTACCGTTGAGTTTGAGCTCGTTAGAATCGTCTCAATGAATAGTTTATGATGGTATGCAGAAAAACAGTCGGCAATAAAAGCTAGTACCAAAAATGAAATGATAAACTTGTTGTTCCACTAGTGTAGGTGCTAATATACATGAAAACTAATGCGCTAAGAGTTATTTTTGTACCATAGTGTCACAAATTAAATGATATGAAATTATAAATATTTAAGTTTATGTATTATAATAGCATCGTAATATCTTGGATGAATGTTATGTTTAAGTATTACCTACTATATATTTTTTACTACTAATAAGTGGTCAAACGGTAGTTGTAATGGGTATGGTTAAATAATGTGATTGTTTCATTTTATTTAATTTTAATAAATATTTGAAGAAAAACACAGCTGTTTTGGAAAACCGATTTATAAATAAAATGTACAAAATCATACCAATACATCTAGGTAAAAAGTAAATGTATCACATACAAAACGAAGTCTTTGGCAAGTACAGGAAGTACTATTATTACTAAGATGTTAGAAAAAAAAATCTATAAAAATTAATACAAATTTTGTACTTATGTACAAAGTGTGATCACAACAGTGATAACGGCATATTTACTTATTAAGTACTTTAACCCTATTTAAAACTATCGGCGTTAATTACAGGCAGTAATGTCAGACGAATAACTACAAATTAGAAAAGTTGAAAACCCCCCCGACATTTTCATTTCAAACTCCAATATCTCAAACACGGCTGAACAGATTTTCATGAAACATGGCTAAGAACACTCGGGATCACATTCAAATCGGTCCATCCGTTTGGGAGCTACGATACCACAGACAGATACACAGACACGTTAAACATATAACACCCCTCTCTTTGCGTCGGGGGTTAAAAATAAGAGCTGTTCTGGACAGACAGAAATGCCTTGATTAAGGCCGAAACGCACTGACAGCGGTGGCGGAGCGGCGCGGAGGCGGTACCGGTTGTAATGTTCGAACTAATATGAAAGGGTCTGCACAGAAAACCGGCCGGGAAAAAAGCGTGGCGGAGGCGGCGCGGAGGCGGTAGCGGCGCGGAGGCGGTGAAACGCGTGCACAGATAGGCGAGCGCGGCGCGAGGCGGTTTTGCGGCGGGAAGTTGTATTACGCAGTGACCAAGCTCACTCTAAAGACCTTTTGTTTCTACAAGAGTATCCAAGCCTGGCGAGCTATACCAGGACTGAAAGATTCCACGGCGCTTATTAGAGCCTTTAGCAAAAAGGCGTCTTCTGATGCCTTGGCGCTAAGCAGGAACCGTCTACGCATGTTGGTAAGGGTGCTTACAGGGCATTGTCGCCTAAATAAGCACATGCAAACGTTAGGTCTGTGTGACACAAGGCAGTGCAGACTCTGCCTTGACGCGGAAGAGACGCCTACACACATCCTAACTGAGTGCCACTGCCTTATGCGCAGCCGTAACTCCTTTCTGGGAAAACACATCATGTGCCCGGAGGAGATACATTTCTTGAGATCAACAGTTTCCTGCAATTCTTCGAGTTTGCAGGACTTGACCAAGAATTGTAGTATGTGGCGATCACAATAGATCAGCGATGGTCGCAGTGATATAAGGGCTCTCTAGTCCGGAAGCCACTACCAGAATAATAATAATAATAATTACGCAGTGCAGGGCGCGGCGCGGCGCGGAGGCGTCCTGAGAGCGGTGCAACCAGTTGTATTTTTTTACAACTTCAGTTCACATTTTATTAACTTTAACAATGATTACAACTGTAAAAATTATTTCCCTGGTGAAACTTAGTACCCTGCTTAACAATCCCTGGTTTTACGATGTCGTGTAATTCTTCAAAACTGTTTATACTCATATGAAAATAAGTGTAAACACGATCTTCATAAGAAGTCAGCTCTTGGCATAAATGATGGAAATCTCCAAATATTCTTATTTTTTTATTTATTTCATGGACCCGGATGTCCGTTTAGATTTCTTCTTTTTGTTTTGCCATAAGGCAAGTAAGAGAAAAATCTCGTCATCGCTATCTGAATTAGAGGATACCATTTTTGATCTTTCAGAATCTGTCAACTGTCGATTACTGCTTGATATGTCACACACGCCGCCTCCGCGCCGCTATCCCGCGCGAATACCGGGCGGGATTTTGGGGCGACGTCCTCCGCCCCGCATTCGCTTTACCGCAAAACCGCCTCCGCACCGCACCGCGCCGCGCCGCTATCTGTGCGTTTGCAGCTTTATAGTTATTTACGATACAAGTGCTGAAAATAGGAAAGTGCCGAAAATTACCTATTCGCACGTGTATCGTACAACGTTTTACTGTACATATGGCTCTTTAAAGTTTCGACATATGCACGAAAAGTGCTCTTTTCCGCACTAGTACTGTAAAGTATATTTACAGTACATATGACCTGTAGGATCGTATGTACTGTAATAGTTATTTACGATACAAGTGCCGAAAATAGGAAATTCGCAACAAGTGGTGATAAATTAAAACATGACCGAAGGGAGAAATAACTCGACTCGTATATCGTCGTCTAGTACCCATAACACAAGCCTTATTGAGCTTACTATGGGATTAGGACGATTTGTGTAAGATTGTCCCTTATTATTTATTTATAACTATTATCTACGCACATATCATTAGTGCTCTTAAATGCGTTCAGAAACCGTAGGAAATGACCAGCATTATTACAACCAATTTTACTATGAGAACTTTCTTGTCTGTGGTAGTAGGTAAAATCTGTACTGTAATTTTATTACAGTACAGATTTTTGTAAGGTTATGAGTTTAAATTTGGAACAGCTGTCAAACTCATACGGGTCTCAATTCTAGTATTCATAGATATTGAAACGCGACGCGAAACGTCAATTCAGTATGTTTATTTAATATAAACCGCGCGATATTTGATGTCGAGTGACATGAGAATAGGGACTTAATTCGTTTGTCTATGATTTAAAAAAACATTCGTCTTGACGTAGGATCGAATTGCCGCTATTACTGTTATCATTTCCTTGTTGTTTTTTTGCTGTTACGAAAGTAGAATTGTGAAAAGTTGTTTGTAATTCACATTTTAGTTGAAAATATGAGTAGTAGTGACTCCGAGAACGATATGCACACTCCACCGGATATCGTAAATGCAGCCACGATTGCAACAAAGATATTTTACAGTGATTGTTAACATAAATATAATAAATAATAATATATTTATTATGATAGATTATACATCGTATCTATTTGTGATGATTTATCTATCTTGTGTGCCGAAATACTTAAATACCTTTGGTTCTTCTTAATAACGTTGGGTATCTCTAAAATCATTGGATTAACAGACCCGTTATGGCTGACAAATGTAGGAACATATAACTAGGTACTTGATCGTACACATATGAGTAGTATAATTAAGTTCAGCAATATGTGCATTCTCAAAAATACGCCCATAACAATGACCTGATCAATAAGAAGAAAAGATAACATTACATAATGTTCAGTGCTGCCACGTCTTCACACGACTATACGAGGCTTGTTATACAGGTAATATGTATGTAAATTAAATTATACCCCTACAGTCTTGCTTTTCGCACAAAAACTTGGAATAATTCCGTCTGGAGACTAATTAAAAACATTTTCTATGCAGATATGGAAGTTTTTCAACACTTCTCCATCCACGCGAGACACTAACAACAGCTATCGACTTTCCCTAGGCGCGGGCGCACGCACCATGGTGTACCATCGGCGACACAGCTCACTGCCCACTTGTGACCCGTACACCCTATTGCAAGGAGATATGGTCCACTAATAGTGAGCTTCATGTGTCGCTGTTTGTACAACATAATACTGACGTGACGTGACACTGACAGTTCTTATAATTACAATAATAAATAACATATAATCATTAGCTACCAGTCGATATTTAGTTACAAAAAATACGGAATAACCTTATTGAAATATAATAGTAAATAATGGCAGGAACTGACAAAAAATGTATAAGAGGGCAATACAAAACGTACTGACAATAATTCGATATAAATTAGAAATGCCGATGCATTTATATTACCAATGTACTTATCCTAGGTATATATTACACAGCTGCTTAGTTTCTAGACGTCATCACTCTGTTACAAAAATCGTTATTAAGGATGGTTCGTTTTAAAGCTACGACTAATAAATACTTCAACACATCTATACGGTTCGGTCGTTATTATTTTACGATCTGAAAAACAAGGGTTAGGTACTGTGCCTATTGTAAACGTTTGTTTATATTGAGCTTGAAAATTCCGAACTTACTATAAACGAGAACCGCGACGTTAAAAATCATCACTGTTCAAATCATTAATTGTCTATCTACTATATTTCGTTACCGTAGTGAGTATTCTGTATCCGGACGACGGTGTCCTTAGTTCCGGGGTCTGTGAGGGCGCCGGAGCTGTGTTTCTTCTTGGGCACGAGTTGCGGCCCCTCGCTGCAGACCGAGCAGTCGTCGCGCGCGCTGCAGCCGGCCACGGCCAGCCGCGCTCCGCCACCGCCACCGCCACCGCCGGCCAGCGAGCCCGTGGAGGCCGCGGCGTGCGGCGGCAGAAGCGGCGCGCGCTCCTGCAGCGAGCGCCCGCACTCGCTGCTGCCGGACGAGGACATTGCTGCTTCCGGACACCCGCCCATTTGGATCCAGCCTTGTATTCTGAATGGACAAGACAAATACCTTTGGTTGTTACATATAATTCAGTAGCTGGGAAAGTACTGGGCTAAGCTTATCTAAATTTAGTGATATGGCTATTTACCACAGAAGTTTCCAGGGCAGAATACTTTTCTCTGCAACCGAATATAATGTTGCAGCAAATTATTACACAGCTAAGCTCTTTCCATGATAAGAAAGTTGGATCGATTGGCAAACATTATAGTTTTATGGCATTTCCTATCATTATCACAGAAACGAACACGGAATTTTGTAAATTTGGGGTTTCATCATTTATTTTTAACCGACTTCAAAAAAAGAAGGTTCTCAATGCGGTTTGTTACCTCAGAACCCCGTCATTGATGAGCCGATGCGAAACAATTTTTTTTTTGTTTGTTATATGCATTAAGGTGGGTCCCATTTTTAAAAAAAATTTAGTTAGATGATGGGATCCATGAGGAATTGAGAGAACTCCTCAATTATATTAGGCACGCGTGTAGTGATTTTGGAATTTTCTATTATATCTCGTGTACATCCGGAAATCATAAATTTGGTGGAGTGGAACTGATGATGAAGACCACAGATGACTTATGGAATTCCTCAATTATGTACTTAAAGTACAAAAGCACGTCACAGATTCTGATAAGATTCCGTTGAAATAGCAGCTAATGAAGTACCAAAGGTGATCCTTGTGGAATCGACGGAAGTCCTCAAATATTATCGGGCCACACACAGCGATTAGGTTTTTTTCTCTAATAATCAACGCATTGTTATCGCTCGCGGAAATCAGTCCATGTGGTAAATTGGAAAATAAATGTGGAAATGTTCTCGTGGCTTGGCGGAGTACTAAATTAAAGTCGGTTAAAACTTTGTTTTTAAAGTAAATTATATGTTCATAAGGCGATGCATATACATACAACATTGTCGCATTTACTTTGTGTAGCGAAGACGTCTCGTCACGTACCTGGCAACAATCTCCTCGAAGTTGGGTCTCCGCTGCGGCATGTGGCGCCAGCAGTCGCGCATGAGCGCGTACAGCGGCGCCGGGCACGCGGCCGGCGCGGCCAGCAGCTCGCCGCCGCGCACCATCGCGATCACCTCTTGGTTGCTGTACCTATGAAGAGAACATGGAGTATTTCACAGCTGACATTCCGAAAAAAATCACTGTTGCCCTCAAATGAGGGGTCAAAGTTGTACTTCTCTTCCCTGATATTCCGTATTTAATAGTACATTACTACAGAGGCCGGAAAGTAAGGGGTTGCCGGCCGAGCACATATAGACCGGATAGTTATGAGACTGGCAACCCCTTTTCACGCTGAGGTATGTATAGTGCTTTTCTCAAACATGCAATTAAATAAATAAATAAAACTCCAAGAAATCAAACTTTAATATTCACGGCAGAACGCTGTGATCCTGTGCCACAAATTGTGGAATGGAAATTAGAAAAGACCATCTTGCAGGCTAGGCCTCCAATTTTGTATGATTATTGAAATGCCGTTACGGGTCTCTCGTCTCGCTGCGCCCGAGACGTGACACTTCGAAGCCCATTATGAAGAACACAACATCAATATTTCATTGCAGTTTGAGAAAAATCAGTTTATTTTTGTTGCGCTGTTGGTTTTCCATGTATCAATAAAAAAATATATAAACCCCGACGCAAAAAGAGGGGTGTTATACGTTTGACGTGTCTGTGTATCTCTGTCTGTTTGTCGTATCGTAGCTCCTATATAAGAGAATAGGCCGATTTTAATACGGTTTTTTAGTCCGAAGCTGACGTGATTGAGATGGTTATTAGTTACATTTCAACAAAATCGGTTCAGCCGATTTTAAGATATTAAACATTGAAATGAAAATGTCGGGGTTTTTCAACAATTCTAAGTTTATAATTTTATTATCCTCATAAACACTTGAATCCTTCGTTACGCTCAAGATTCAGTATAACGCCCTCGCCGTAAATATATAATTTTACTCCCTTGAGATACAATCCATACTAATATTATAAATGCGAAAGTGTGTCTGTCTGTCTGTCTGTCTGTCTGTCTGTCTGTCTGTTACCTCTTCACGCTTAAACCGCTGAACCGATTTGGATGAAATTTGGTATAGAGATAGTTTGAGTCCTGGAGAAGGACATAGGATAGTTTTTATCCCGGAAATCATCCCCCATGGGGATGAAGTGGGGGGTGAAAGTTTGTATGCAGCTACGATATAAACGAGTTCCACGCGGACGGAGTCGCGGGCAGAAGCTAGTTTACTATAAAATTTCAATATCGGTTGCAAAGGTTTTTCAAGGGAGCTGCTATCAGTTGTAGGTTTATAACTGACTTTGCTATGAGGTTTATAGCCTAGTTGGTAGGGACCCTGCCTATGAAGCTAGAGGTCCCGGTAACGGCATATATTTGTGTGATGACTGATGAGCACGAATATTTGTTCCTGAGTCATTGATGTTTTCTATGTATTTAAGTATTTATTTATCTATATAACTATGTAACTATATCGTCGTCTAGTACCCATAGAGTACAAGCTTTGCTTAATTTGGGAGGTTAATTTGTGTAAGATTGTCTGATTTTTTTTTTAGCTAACAATAGTTGTCAATTCATATAATGTTGCGAGCGATCCATAGGCTACAGGGATAGCTTAACATCAAGTATGCCATTTACTACATAGTTAATTGTAATATTTGGTATAAGTTGGAATTCACTCTTACCCATAGTATGGCTGTAGGCCATAACTGTAAATTTCCCATAGTACAACTCCATATGACCAGATGTCGCTCTCAGTAGTGAATTTGCCATAAAGAATGGACTCAGGGGGCATCCATCTGACTGGCAGTAAACTTTTTGATTGTACCTGAGGGGAAAAAAAATATATAAATACCAAATGGGTTAATTTCACATTCATCTTGAAATGAATGAAAAAAATTGACTAGTGACTACTCACTCTGTAATAATCTGAACTGTAGATATCCCTTGATAGCCCAAAGTCAGATATTTTTACCACAAAATCATCTGACACTAAACAGTTTCTTGCTGCCAAATCTCTGTGGACATAATGATGGGATGCCAGGTAGTGCATTCCAGAGGCAATATTATGAGCAATACTAAGGAGCCTTGTTGGTGGTAGCCCCTTGCCTGATGGAGGTGCACGGCCCATGAGGAACTCATGCAGATCCCCTCGAGCCATGAACTCAAAAAGCATGCATAAAGGCTCCTCACTGAGAGCCACTCCCACTATGCACACTATATTCTCATGAGTGAGCTCTGAAATTAGGTCTATCTCTCTCCTGAAATCGGCTTGAGTTTTAGCAGAAGCATTTTCCTTCAGTGCTTTCACAGCTACATAATGAGTCTCTCCATTCTTCTTGAGAGCTCCTTTGTAGACTTTTCCAAATGCACCCTCTCCCAATTCTTCTAGAAATTTGATTTGTGATAGAGAGTACTGAGGTATTCGGAGTATACCATTGCCCCTCGTATTCCTGGTGAGGTGAGGCTGATTGGTGATATTTTGATTTGTCAACAATTCACTCATCTCTATTGGAGAATTTAATCTAGAATTACCATAAATATTTTTATCAGCATTTGGTAAATTTATGTCTCTTATGGTGGCTGCATTATTTTTACTCTTATTTTTGTAACATAAGCAAACAACAAAGCTCACAATTGTTAAGGTCATCAATAGGAAAATTACAATAATGTAGATCCAAATTTTATGAGCACATTGTGGAATATTACATAATTGTTCTTCAAGCTTTCCCTCGTTGTCCACTATGCACCACGGCTGGGCCTGGGCCGCTCCAGGGTTCCGGCAGTAGCTGTGTAGGCCTGTCAGCTCTGGATAATCTGAAATCTTTATCCGTAGCTGCTTTGACCATTCTATACATGCCATACCGTTGCCAGCAGTATTTACTTGTCCCAGATAACCTTTGCCAGTTTCCCAATAACATTCATCATCTGACACCATCAAGTCTCCAATACCAATCTTCAGGCATTCTGAGTCATTATCTGGCAAGCTCTGGCATTCTTCTAATGTTAGCTGCTGACCAATGTGTGGATGTCTCTTGGCTATAGCATACTCTGTTTGACATAGCTCATTTTCTAAAATTTCACAGTCCTGTTTGCAGACACGTTTTAGAATCGTGGAATTGTATCGATAATCAAATGATTGAGCTGTATGGTTGTTATTGAATTGTGGGATTAATCCCCCTGGTGAGTTCTCAAACACTATCCGTGGAGTTGAGACACCACTGGCTCGGCCAGCAGTATCAGGTTGAGTGAATACTTGTTTGGCTTCCCTAATGAAGTTTTCATTTGTTTCAATAGGATGTCGGCAAATAGGGAATGTTGAATAGCACAGACTAGGCAAAGCAAAGCCTTCACAGTTGCTACTTATATCATTTGAATATTTTGTGACTTGTAGGGCTTTCATTAGTTTGTCCTCTACTGCAAATTGAGTTGTATTGTAAGGGATATAAACAAACTGACCCTTGAGGTGTGAGGCACACACATGGCCTGTGTATTCTTGGCAGATTGGCTCCAATTCCCGAATGATGGTGGTGTTGGGTGTTGCAGTGACATTGACATGCTGTGACCTGATGTCCTGGGGAAGCAGGTCAGGAGTAGTTCTAATGAGCATCTCTAATTGGTTGTTCACTTCTGCACTTGGGCGTAATGATGTGTAAGTTGGTAAATCATGAGTTTCATCAATATCTTTAAGTATGGTTAACATAGTAGTTTGTTTCTTTTCATAATTCTGTCTGATAACACAGGTGTAGTTGGCCTCGTCACTTTCAACTATGTCTTTTATTTTTAATTGAGAGCTTAGAGTACCATTTTTCTTGTCCATTTTGTTAATTATTTTTAATTTAGTGGTGTTAGTGAGGACTTTATTGTCCTTCAGCCAGTACATCTTGACGTTCTTCATGAGGGTCTGCAGTATGTGGTCGGGCGGCAGCTCGGCCTGCGACGTCTCCACGCCCTCCTTGTTTTTGGTGGTCTTCTCCACGCGAGTGAAGTTCATCGTCGCTTCGCATCTCAACCGCAAATCCTCTCCGCGACCCTTCTTCAACAAACTCGGTAGTGTTTTTGAAAACAAAATGTCAAGTTTTATGTTCCATACTTTCTGCTCAGATGACGCATTCCCCTTCAAAACAGACGAGGATTCCGCCCTTTCTGGATTAAAGGATTGACTTTCACTCAGAGAGATGCACACAACAATAATCACATAAAAGCATTTCATGACTAAGACTTTCCATAACACCTTTTACAATAATAAATATTGTTTTACCCGCGAAAAAATGAGTTTTATATTCGGTTATCACTTCGTATACATGTAGTAATTACCGCGAAAATAGATATGTGAGTCATCTTTTCAATAACACGAGATTTTCTTTGAACATTTTCTGATTTTCCGGAAGAAAGTCGATGCGTGAATGTATTGAAACTGAAAACGATAGATAGCAGCATAGATTACTAATATATAGATAGGGCAACAGCAATGACGGCTAGTAAAAATGTTACCATATAAAATAAATATAGATTTCTAATGGGGTATACAGATTACGTGATTTTACCCCAATTTGTCAGACCAATGGGGCATCCAGATTATGTGATTTTACCCCAATTTGTCAGCCCAACATGTCGAAGTCATAATTGGACGTAGCGTACAAACGTAACAACTGCAACTACAATTTCATTCAGTGTGGCCAGTTAATAGTAAGAAAGCAAAAATTGCCGCATTCAAACGGTCCTGCGAAGCGGGCTGCAAGATTGTTACTAACCGATGAGATAGGGCAAGACAGCACGTCTAACATGGGACGGCCGCGACATACTCTCGATTTTTCTCGCACTATACCTCTTGTTTTAAGTGTTCTAATAAGAGAGAGACGGATAGTGCGAGAAAAATCGAGAGAGCTCGCGCGCCGTCGCGTTATAGCCGTGCAGCACACAAAAATCGAGAGTATGTAACGGCCGTCTCATGATAGACGTGCTGTCTCACCCTATCTCATCGGTTAGTAACAATCTTGCAGTCCGCTTCGCAGGACCGTTTGAATGCGGCAATTTTCATTTCTTACTATTAACTGGCCACACTGAATGAAATTGTAGTAACGAAACACCGGTTTAAAAAAAATGACATAATTACAGTGTAAAATATTAAAACAATATTCTTTAGTTTATATTTTTTAATTTTCGTTTAATTATATTTGAATGAATATTGTGAGAAAAAAAACACTTGGCAGATCATGCCAATTCCATGGTCCAAATTGTGATTATCATGCAATTAGTCAGGAAAACTCGTTTGACGGTTGGATTGCAGCGCAACATGCATCCACACCATAGCAATTAGTCAGATTCTGATGAATTGGGGCTGAAAAATCATGTAATGTATATGGCCCATAAAAGCAAAGAGAATATAACCACTACGTTCTAATGTATATATATTTTTATTTCGTTATAATGTAATGTATAAATATAAATTTAAATGAAAATTAAAAAATAAAACGGCGCGCGATTTATTATTTCGATGATTTGTATTGGAATTCCATTAATCGAGTAATCGTGAATAATGTTGAGAAGTTTATTATTTCTTTAAGCGGGTAGTTGATAAAATTGTTGACAGCAAGTTGATTTATTTTAAGAGCGGGTAACCCCGAAAGGAGTTGTAAGTGTCATGGCGGCGAGGGACGTCATTCGTTGACAGCGCCCCGGCCGTGGTGGTCGTTTGCAAACCCATTGCTCTTTAATCGAGATTTATTATTGCAATTCTGAGGGGCTACCGCGAAACGAAAACGAACTTCGTTCGTGTATTTCCCTCTCGCTCGCTCAAACTAGCAAATGCGACAGAGACGGAAATACACGAACGAAGTTCGTTTTCGTTTCGCGGTAGGCCCTCTGTTATATTTTCGGTGTTTGTGAATTCAATTAAATAGTATCAATCACTATTGAGTTATATTGTGTGACTTTTATTTCGCGGATACCTGCAAGTACACGCACACACGGTCCGTAATGTCGGATCCGCCTCCTTCACACACGCCTGAGGGGCTACCGCTAAGTGAAAACGAACTTCGTTCGAGTATCTCCCTCTCTGTCGCTCGAACTTGCAAGTGCGACAGAGATGGAGGTTGATGAACGAAGTTCGTTTTCGTTTCGCGGTAGCCCCTCTGCTCGGCCTCCCCATCCCTCGATATCAGAAGTGGGTTGTAATCAGCGCCCACAGGATGTGAATAAGCACGTCAACATGTGGAAAATACTCATGGACCAAGCAAACCACACCGTCACCTGAATGACGTGATTTGAGGTTGAGTAATATGCAGTGTGGATCGGCTGTACGTGGATTTGTTAAATCTTGTCCAGGAGATTTAATCTAAAGTTTTGAAGCTAAATGTCGTCCTTGTCTCGTGTTTTTTTGTTAAAAAGGTTCTTTGTTAAGTTCTTGTTACATCATTTGTTATTTGTTAAGTTGAATAAATACTTATGTTATATGTTGAATAAATGTTGCATGTTTCACTTTTCAGATCCTACAATATGACTAGCAAAGTATGAAAGGAAGCGTACTTAGGTAACTAAAATGTGATTTATATCATGTTTTAGAAACGTTTTCTTCCTAACTGATAGGCGCATTGTAGGCTTCAAAGTCAAAACAGAGAATAAAACTTTTGTATACGTGTGTGCGTGGTGCGTGAATATGTATGCGTGCGTTAGTGTGTATGTGAAGCGTGCACGCTGCACGCATGCGTGCGTCAGAGTAGTTCAATCCACTTGCTTTGCTACTAGGCGGCTGTGGGACCAGTAATTTCTTGGTGTTGCCACTCTTTACATAAATATACTCTCTAAAATGTCACTTCCATCTTTAATGTTGGAATTTACTGGTCATTGCATGAACAGTATGGAGAAGAGTTTGTTGGAATGGAAGTGACATCACGAGCCCGGATTCATAAGCTAAGTGCCTTAGGTTTACTTAATAAAGTCTTAGAAGTAATGATACCTACAAATAAAATAGTCTCGTGGAGACTGATACTTGACCATACGAAACTCAGTTGGAGATCTGTCAAAAGAAGCTGTTGCGACGGCCGACAGATGCAAGCCAACCGTCTTCTGTGACGGCATAGGCTACCAACTTAAAAGTATATTCCGTGCAAAGACATGGAATTCCCCGGGGATGTGGGTGGCTCACGCATGAGCGCGGTTTGTATCTGCGGATACCTATCGTCGTGCACTAGCACGCGCCCGGGTCACAACCAACAGTGGTTGGTCTCAAGTGACAAATAAAGTAATAAATGCTTGATCAATTAACTGAAATTAAGGAATCATGTGCATATTTAATTTAACCCACCACAGGTGGTGTAAGCAGTCCGGTGTGAGACAGCCATGCGGTCCTTATGATCTGCAGACCTGGACACAGATGGCAGGCGAAGCACTACATAATAATGGTATGAGTCACAACATATTATACTTGCAATCTTTTATACAGTAACAATGCATTATCAGAATAAGAATTTCGTGGTCCATAGAATGGCATGTGTGGTATACATTATACATTAGAATATGGACTTACCGACAGCATTTTTGACGACCGCTTTAGCCTAGTTGGTAGTGACGAAGCAAGAGGTCCTGGGTTCGAATCCCGGTAAGGGCATTTATTTGTGTGATGAACATTAATATTTGTTTCTAAGTCATGGATGTTTTCTATGTATTTAAATATTTAATTATTTATATATGTATGTTTATCATCGTCTAGTACCCATAGTACAAGCTTTGCTTAGTTTGGGACTAGATCGATTTTGTGTAAGATTGTCCGCAAATATAGGTGCTGGGTTCCTGACTGCGGCCGCTTGTCACACCAAGCTGACAATACTCTTTGGCACAAACTGTCACATACCATTCTGAATTAACTGTCCTTTGATCTTCTAGCACTATCTTAGCAAAATATCCCGCCTTGCAGAAAAATGAGGCAACTACAATTTGTTTCTGTGTACTTTGTTGGAGTCGGCTCATCTTCAAAGCACCATATTATTTAATGTACCTAATCTGCTGCACGGCTATCACAAGACGGCGCGCGAGCTCTCTCGATTTTTCTCGCACTATCCGTCTCTCTCTTATTAGAACACTTAGAACAAGAGTGCGAGAAAAATCGAGAGTATGTCGCGGCCGTCTCATGATAGACGTGGAGGTCGTGCCCGCGAGCCGCCTGGCCAAGACTAGGAAGTCTGTGCAAGTAATGGGGATCAGACTGTACAATACACTGGACGAAGATATAAAAGCAAGCTTCTAGCGATGCAATATTTGTCCGCAAACTAAAAAGCCATTCTACTGGAAATGGCTTGCTATACCATACCATTGACGAGTTTTTCGATGGCCACGGAGGAGATTCCTCCCGCAACCGCTCCGGCTGTGGAATGAACTCTCATGCTATCGTTTTCCCGAGGGACTACAGTATGGGGTTTTTCAAGAAAGGAGTGTACAGGTTTATAAAACATTGGCAACGCGCATGCAATATTCTGTAACTTGTTTTAAGAGTAACTAAGTCTAAGTAGAGTGTAGTTTCGTTAGGCGTGACGGATGGGGTGAGGCGCATTAGCGCGTTCCGAAGAACAGCCCTGCCCCGCTAGTCTGTAACTTTTTGTAACCTCACCTCAACGCTCACCCACAAATATATCTTGACGCTGCGGTTCCTGGTAACTAAGTGTAAGAACTAAGAATAGGGGGGCTGGAGTTGCAGGCGCCCTTACGTTGCAGGCGTCCTTACGCTATCGGAACAGCTTACCATCACACGTACCTACCGTACGTTTGTTTGCAACCGACGTGGTATTAATAACTACCTGAGGGCCTACCGCGAAATGAAAACGAACTTCGTTCGTGTATATCCCTCTCTGCTTCACTTGCTAGTTCAAGCGACAGAGAGGGAAATACACGAACGAAGTTAGTTTTCGTTTCGTGGTAGCCTCTGTTCACATTTTTTTTTCACTTCTCATGCTCAAAAAGTGCTTCATATTAGGCTTAGCAAGCGGGGCTAAAGTAGTACATTTAGCCCCTAGGGAAAATATATATACATATTTATGATTTATAAACCTTTTAATTTGACCAATCAAAACAGTTCACCGTGTTACATCCACAAATCACTACTCTTTAAAAAAACATTTGTATTTGCTATCAGAATACAGCTAGACATTAAAATCGACCAATCACGAAACAGAAGTAATTTCAAACATTAGGTGTTTTTTATTCCCTAATTCACAATAATTAAAAAATAAACGCCTCTGACCGACTATAGCAGCGTCCAAACGTTCAAGCGGGGTTGACTGCATACATGAAATAAGCTATGAAGATTGAGCGGGATAGATTGCTGTCTATCTCGCTTTATCGTATGCCCCATATGCTGTCTGCCGCGCTCGGCCGTTTGGACGCGGCTATTAGATGGTCAGAGGCGTTTATTCGTGGTGTCAATATTTTGTATCTGTGTCAAAGCAGTTTATTAAAAAAAATGGCGCCAAATTGAACAATCTTTTCGCCTTGGTATTGATTGTGGATGGATAATTTTTGTTTTTACTATTTTCTCGCAGTCGAAGTGAAAAGCAGAGTGTATTACTCTGGTCTAAAAGCCATATTACCCCTCGAACTATTTGCCCTCACTTCGTTCGGGAAAATAACCGTCTCGTGGTAATATGGCTTACTTTAGACCCTTGTCATAGCTTGGAGGTTAAAAAGATCAATTCTCTAGTCCTGGATCTCTTAACCCAGCCGCCGCTTACCTGCTTCTATAAATAGTTTTTAAAATAAAAGGTCAATGTTTATACCTATAAAGACCAACAGATCAATAACCCTATGTCATTTCATTTGGTTACTTAACTTAATGTCGTCAGCGGCTCCGGGCTGCGGCCATTCAACCAAGGCAACCAAGGCATTATGCAGACACACCAAATCTCAATCAAGTACTTTGAATTTTAGGCTAGGGTACCGTTAGTGCCCCGCCGCCCCCGCCTGTGAAGCTGATGGTCCTGGGTTCAAATCCCGGTTCGGGCAAATATTTGTGTTATGAGTTTGTTTTAGTTTATTTTAGTGGTGAGTATAGTAAAGTCAGTCGTGCTCGTGACAGGTTAGTCAGTATAACGTTTACAGCTGGTCGATTACGTAACGCGTCGATCTAAATGCAAATTTTTGTATCGGAAAATGACTGTGACTCGGAAAGTGAATGTTGAATTGTCCTAACGCTAGTTCGAAACGTTACGCGGTTTCACGGTTGACCCTGTACATCTCTGACAATATTACATTATAGGGTTCCGTAGTCAACAAGGAACCCTTATAGTTTCGCCATGTCCGTCCGTCTGTTTGCCTGTCTTCGGCTTAGCCTCAGTAACCATAACTCCTAGAAAACTGTAATTCGGCATGGATATATAAATCAATTACGCCGACAAAACGGTACAATAAAATTATCAAAAAAAAAAAAAATAGGTTACCTCCCTCCTCCACCTAAAGCGGGGATGTATTTTTTTTTCTCGTTAAACCCATAGTGTGGGGTATCGTTGGATGGCTCATTTAAAAATATGATGGGTTGCCTATAACCACTTTTTAAATCAGTAATTCGTTTGCGAGATATTGGGCTTTAAAGCCCTAATTCGACCAACTTAATGTGTACTTGGAAAGGCCAATTTTCGTACAAATTCGGGAGACACAACCGCACCGCACATCGATGTAACGAAGATAGATAGGAAACTACGGAACCCTACCACTTGGCCGGCTTTTTTGTTTTGTTTTGACGTTTAGAGACCGTATACATCTCTATGAATATTAGAATAGTTATTCATTGTATTTGGACGCTCAGAGATAAGGTCTTCTCTGGAATTCTGATTTAATATCATTAACTTCTTGTTAATGCTGATGCATGCTGCAGACCTTATATTGAATGTAATGGTCATATTTTGCAATTTTATTTTGTTTTCATCAACTTAGTGACATTTAGTTTGTTAACCGTTTAAAAATATCGGTATACTGCAAATTTTAAATTATTATTGTGTAAGATTGTTATTATTTTATTGTAAACTAGCTGTACCTGCGACTTCGTTTGCATGGTAATGTGGTGGGAGACTGGGAGTTAACGCATTTCTTCTCTTGGACATAGGACACATGCAGTTCTAATTTAGCCTATCAAGTAAAACGTTGAATAAACCTATTTTAGCTGAAATGCTGTTAAAATTCGTTTGTCTTTATCTGTCACTCTGTTATTTAAATTAGTAACAAAGGGACAAAACTCGTTTTATTTAAAACAGAGGTATTTTAAGTTTTATGAATAAGGGGGGAAAAGTTTAGTATAGATCTTCTTTTCTACATATTTTTAATACTGTTTTATATTAAATAAATAAAAAACGTGATGACCGAAATGATTTTGAGTCACTCCGACTCTCAGGTAAAGATGAAGAAGGGTTTAGGAATTAATCTATACATATAAATGCCTATGTCCTGACAGACTCACTCATCAACGCACAGACGAAACTACTGGGACTAGAAACTTGAAATTTACACCAAAACTACCTTTTATGACGTAGGCAAGGGATAAGACGGGATTTCTGGAAAATCCACCCCTAAGGGGGTTAATTAGGGGTGCAATGTTTCTATGGGGGAAACATTATATTTTGAACTACTTAGAGACTTGAAACATTGTAGAAAGCTTACTTATTAGAATAAAAATAAAGTACTTTCAGCCTTTTAGAAACTTCCACCCCTAAGGGAGTTAAATAGGGGTGCAATGTTTGTATGAGGGAAACTTTTCCTTTTGAGCTAGAAATGAAACTTTGTAGGCAGATTACTTATTTGAATACAAAAAAGAACTTAAAGCGTTTTGGAAAAATCCACTCCTAAGGGGGTTAAAAGGGGTGACAATTTTGAATGGAGTGCAAGAAAATTTTAAAGTAAGATATTTGTAACTTATGTCTTAGCCTGTAGGTATGCTAAAAGACTACAAACCAAATTTCAGCGTTTTTTTTTAAGAGGGTTAAAAGGGGGTTCGAAGTTTGTATAGTACAGTAAGAGGTTTGCAACATCGGCTTTAGACTGTTTGTTTAAAAACGAGAAAACTGATTTCAGTGTTTTTTTTTAATTAATCCCTTTACGGGGTTGTAAGTCTGTATGATGAGGAAGACTTTTTTAAAGTAGGAGATTTGTAACTTCGGTTTTAGACTGTTTCTTTCAAGATTAGAAAAAAAATTGGGTGTTAAAACAGACTCACCCCTAAAGGGGCTAAAAGTAGTTGGAAATTTATACGGGGAATAAGACAATTTTAAAATAAGGGTACTGCCGTTCAAGGAGTAGAAAACAAATTACTGCGCTTTTTATATTCTTCCTTTAAGTCTCTTTAACCTCCAATAAAAGGGGTTGAAAGTTGCGGTCGTGTCCGGGTTTCGTGTAATCGTGTCGGGTACCCGTAACGTGCCCGTGTTACACGCACGCGGTATTTAGTTGGCGGTATAGTTTTGCAATTATAACATCTTTTTTGTGAATATAAATAGCAGATAGATAAATGTTATAAATTATAACCAAGCCTTAAGTTCGCGTTCTCAAGTTCAGATTTAAAAAAAAAGTAAGTACGAATCCATACTAATCTTATAAATGTGAAAGTGGGTCTGTTTGTCTGTCTGTATGTTACCTCTTCACGCTTAAACCGCTGAACCGATTTAGATGAAATTCGGAGATTTGAGTCCGGGGGACGGACATATGATATAAACAAGTTCCACGCGGACGGAGTCGCGGGCAGAAGCTAGTAATAGATAATCCTTTCGAGTACCCATTGACCGGTAAGTGTTTACGCGGAACAAAAAATCTCTTTTTAATTAGACAACAGACGGCCAATTTATATTTTCCAAAATAACGCGAGTCCGAGACCCTTTCTTTTCTAATAAAGTAAATATGTCTATTTTTTTCATATTACAACGTTTCAGATCGCACTATCACATTCTGCCAAATATTGTGTATGTTCCCGATCCCGCCATTGCCAACTTAATGTAATTTGTGTTGCAGGCTTCATGGTAAAAGTATTTTCCTGTATGTTGGCCAAGTTCTGTGTCTCTATATTGGCTGAATGTCAACTTGAAGGCGCGAAGTAGGAAGTTATCATACCGCCTTTAATACTGACGCGCATGATAATTAATGTTTATAAAAAGCCCCTTCTGTTCTGATTTAATACATACTGCTTATTGCTGATAAATATAAATACTGACAAACCAGCACGGCTATCACAAGACGGCGCGCAAGCTCTCTCGATTTTTCTCGAACTATCCGTCTCTCTCGTATTAGACAACTTAGAAAGAGACGTGTAGTGCGAGAAAAATCGAGAGAGCTCGCGCGCCGTCTTGTGATCGCCTTGCAGTATCGTGACAAATACTCAGCGTGTAATCTTGCAGAAACTCAAATAGACTTTATGGCTGAACACGAGACTAGCGCTATGCCATGCCAATAAAAAAAAAGGAAGAGTCAGACTTTCGACGTTTGACGATACTTTGTTGAAATTTGTTGATACATTTATTGAAATTACGCCTTAATACGAATTTAGCGCATATAAGTTTCCATATCAGAATCGATTATTTTTTTATGCTTTAGAATTTAATATGCGTATTGTGAAGGTCTATCACAACACCGGATCGAAATTATTACTGTCGGATAGTTATGGCAAGGCCGCCATTTTGACGTCACTGACAGACGACGATTTCAAGCAGAAGAAATTAATCATTTAATGAGGTTAAATGTTTCCGAAAATTAATTAATCGTCGCAGTCGGATAAAAACTATTCTATACGGAAGCTAGAATAATAATGTATTTGTAAAAAAAGTTTCATGTATTTCCGTTCATGGGAAGCTGAGATCATTCGGGACAACTCAATGCTTAGTTCGATACTGGCTGATTCTTTTTTAATTTTGAGATTTATTATAAGTGAGAGATGAGAGATTACCGTTTGACATGTAAAAGTGCCCTTGTGGCCTATTTGCAAAATAAATAATTGATTTGATTTGATTTGATACGGGTTACCTCTCTGAGCAATTTATAATAAATAAACAATGTTCTTTTCTATCTTTAATTTTATCGTAACATTTATGAAACTTATTATAGCTTGCGATGGGCCTCAGTCATTGAACTATTACAGTTTATTGTTAATCCTGTTCTTCCTCGATCTCTTCCTTGAGCACCAGGCCGCCCAGGAGGTTCGAGTCGGGAGGTAACCATTCGCAGCTAGTGTCCTCGGAGGAACACATCTGAAACAAATTGCAAAATTCACTTTAACTCGGTAATAACAAGTATTTTCGAGTTTAGGTAAATAGGTAAATTTATCACTGCGGCATCTACAGCCTTGTGGTTGCAGCTGGCCGCTAGGAATGTGAGCCAGGATGGCACGCACCTGGCACTTGCAGCTGGTAGCATCGATGTAGTGGTAGAGCTCGGTCCCAGGCTCCACGCCGGGGTCGCAGTGTCGCAGCTTGACGGAAGCGTGCTTGCGCTCCTCGTGGCCACACACCAAATGGTGGGACTCCTTGTACGGGAACCGCCAGTCCGAAATCTGTGATATTCAAAGCATGAAGACAATATCAATAGAGTGTAAGCGGCCTTTTAGAATTTAGAATAAAGGTCTGGTTGTTCTCTTATTCATTCATTCAGTGTTGTGATTTAGAAGTCCAGTCCAGTCCAGTCCTGTCTCGGCCGTGCTCTAACCCTAACAATTATTCACTGCGCTAAAGCTCATATTTGATATTGCAGCAAAGCACTATGATAAGTTTAACGATTGGTAGGTATGTATTCACATTTCTGTTAATTATGCTGTCGATTTATGTACGAACATACCTACTGTCAGGTTGCTGTGATAGGTATAGCTACTTATTTACCTACCGAGATCTTTTACAGGTGCATGGCATTTGGGGTAAATAGGTCATCTTCAGAAGACCGTTTTCGAATTACACGAGTGCACCAAAAACTTATTACAGGCGAGGGACATGGCATGGGAGTTAATAATAAGTCCTCTTAAGCAAATAATACCTCAAAAGATAGACAGTATCCCCAGCAGGACTGGATCTTCACGTCGTCCCAGCAGCGTCGCCCGGTGAAGTCCGTCTGCATAGCCTTGTGCATGTGCTTACGCAGCTTGCACCGCGCCCGCGCCCCTCCCACACACAACACTGCGCAGCAGACCAGCACCATAGCCGCCACTGACGCTGCACTTCGCTTTGATGACATCTTCCTACTAAAATACACTCCTAACACGGAGATCTACAGTTCCGTAAACAACTCAACCTTATCTGCTCTTCAACTCAAAGCTTAGTGACTTAATTCCTGACGGAATGTCTTTATAAAGCTACCCGAGGACGTCAAGACATTTCTCCCGCTCGAGTTCACAGCGCGACAATGGTGTACGATACATTACCTCCACGACCATTGCGCCATTAAATTCCAGATAAAAATACTATTCTGCGAATAAATTTGAATACTTTTTCTTTAATTCCCGAGTTTGAGAATAGGTACGTGTTTTAATGGATAGGTATACCTAGTAGAGGTGCTTCACTTTGATATTTTGTGCTTCGTGTCAAAAGTATCAAACTATATATATTTATAGGTAAGATGGGGTATTCCACGGTGACGTCGGTGACCACATTCAGAGTTAGTAGGGATGTTATTCGGAACGCGCTAATGGGCCTCACCCCACCCGTCACGGCTAACGAAACTAGACCTGTGACTACGCTTATTTACTATGAATCGCGGCGTCAAGATATATTTGTGATTTAACGATGAGGTGAGGTTAAAACAAGTTACAGAATAGCGGGGTAGGAGTCCGTCAGCGCCTAATCGACCATTAATATTCGAAATATCCGGATGATAAAAAAGGGATATTGCAAGCCCTACTTTTAGCTAGGATTAATCTCCAGCAACTTGATCTGCTTCATGGTCTTGTGGACTTCGAAGTGCCTTACTATAAGCACACACCTACACCAGTTCTCGAAAATGGTCATGCCACGCTCTATTGGGATCGATCTGTCATCACGGACAGGACTATTGCAGCCAATAGGCCTGATATCCTGCTGACAGATCGATCGAAACGCCAGTCAGTGCTCGCCAGCATCACCATCCCCCACGACGAGAACCTAGTAGACTTGGCTCACGAGGTAACCACCGCCATGTGGGACAATGATTCGACAATCATTGTCCCGATAGTCGTATTGGCGGATGGTTTAATAACGAACAGTCTCGACCAACACCTTAAGAGACTCTCGTTAGATGGCTGGGTCAAGGGTCAGATACCTACTATGCAGAAGGGAGTACTTCTGGACACTGCGCGGATAGTCACTATAGTGCGTTTTTTTAGCATTAGAAAGAATGATAAAGCACGAAGCACGTAGTCTTTTATATAAGACACTTTATGCCACACAACTGTGAAAGTATCTCAAACAGCCATTAAAAAAGACTTACATTATTGTTGTCGACCCTAAAATGATTCATGATGATGAATGATGTGTTTTCATTATTTATATCTAAACAATATTTACAACAATATACCTATTTATTTTGAAAGTATTTATTTTTTGACTCTGTTATTTTAAATTTCGTTATTCAGTTCTGGAAAGGTTGCATAATAAAAAACCTAAAGAAGAAGAGGTTTGAAACGATCGGTTTGTTTTTTTCGCTGTCGACATTGTCAAAATTGTCAATGGTATCACGTTCTTTTTCTTGTTTTCTTGGTCATCAACAAATTTGTTGATTTCAGATTACGAGATTATTATATTTATTATACGAGTATCTATTTGTTAATTAATATTCAGATTTAATTTTTCGCTGTGTGTGGTGGCGTGCGGATTGCGACGGACCAACCAGAGGCAGGCCCAAGTGGCTTGCAAAAAAGACCGACTCGTTCTCCCCCGAACGTTTTGCCTTCACCAAAAGCAAAGAGACAGAGAAACAGAGTCCATTAATAACAAATGAGAAACGTATGGTGGTCAACATTTAGATACAAGTTGGTGTGTGAACTTTTAGTAAAAAAAACCGGCTGAAAGTGCCGGAATATTGCCTGCCACCGTGTTCCTTAATTGACCGTAATGACATAATTGTATGGAGAACAGATTATTTAGAGTGGTGGTATAATATATGTGGAAATACGCACTTTTTATATATTACATAGGAAAAAATACAAAATAACGAATATCTATAGGCCTGTTAAGTTCTCGTTCTGTTAAGGACTTCGTAACATATTTGTCCGAAGCAGAAAAGTTTGACGACCACTGCTTCTTTGTTTACCGTATTTCTAATCCTAAAAAAAACATACTATAGGCAGGAGTAGGAAATGCAATCTCGCGAGATCCCCCCCTATTTAACTGCTGAGCCTCGATCGTAGGGGAGACTGGGTACAGTTGTGACAATTTTGGTTTGATCGCCACTAATTTTGTTAATTTACTAGTTAGCTGGGAGAAAAGTAACTGACTCTTAAATTGTACATTTGTCTACGTAAATATACTTAAATATTTTCCCTAAATACGTTGTATTAGTCATAGGAATCAAATTAAAAAAAAAGCGAAAGTGTCACAAGCGGCCACACCCCAAGAACGGTTGTGACAGTGGTTGGGGTCGGTAGTTACAGGAACAAATATACAACAAAATGGTTTATAATGACTTTAATTCTTAGAAATATGACCATAACACAACATAATCTTCATAATCTTTCGAATAGAAAGTTCATTAAATTATTTATTTTTTAATTAATAATTACTTAATAAAAAAATAAATTACGAAAATGTAAAGAAATCCCGCTTTCACGTCTTCATAAGCATCTGCATATTTACCAGACCAGATATTAATTAGACCGCGCTCTTTCGGTATTCCGCAAGCGTTTTCTGGGTATCTAATAGCAAAACAACAAAAAAATATATGTCATAACCGTACCTACAAAATTTGTCACAACCGTACCCGACGCTCACTTTCGAAAACAAAAATTCACCATGACTTTGCCAAATAATGTACGTAAAAAGTAAGCACCCGTAATTAACTACTAATGTTCAACTTATATAAAAAAAAAAACCGAGGTAATCTATCCATATACAAATAACAGTGATTATTAAAATTAATCGGACAAAAAAACTTACTTTTGACTGTTGAAAAGCAATGTGGGCCCCTGCTTGCATTAACGCCGCGCGCTGGGTGACGCAACACCGGGGAACGCGTTCAGACTTGTATGCCGCTTCTCTCTCCCTTAGAACCCTTGCCCGCATTCCGTATAGTTTCGCTGGTACGACGACTGTCACTGCCGTACCCTGTCACAACCGTACCCAGTCTACCTATTTTCGTACGAGATCTTGCGAGATTGACACGCTACATACAAGTACCATGACAAAAGTTTAATCTGACTGACAGATTAGGACTTACTTTAATTCAATTAAAAATTGGCGCGCGAGCGCAACTAAGATAACACGTGATTTGCGTGTTCCGCGAAACTAAAACAAAATCTAGTGGTAAAAAATAACTACTTAGCCGTAAAACTTATAAATGCGGAATCTAGAGAGAGTGCACGATATAATAATCTTTACCCGGTCAAAATCGGACCAGTAACTCGTGTGTTATAAGTGAAAAAGTTTAAAGTGTAATTACGCAACTGACCTACGACACATTCATAATGCTCTTCGCTGCACCGGCGACCGGCTTAGCGTGACTCATCAACCGGCTACCGCTCACTGGCCGTAACTAAGGGGGCGCAGCGCGAGGACCTTATTTGCCGCTGTATAAGGCATACTATTGCTTAGCGCAAGAAATTTAAACGCAAGACTATACCGTCGACTTGCTCGAGATGACTAGGAGTTAATAAGATGAACTTTTTGTGATGCTGCCGAGTACAAAATAACCTGCAACTAAGGTGCAAGCCTTATCACCTACACTGGAGAGCACGCGGGGCCGCTCCTCACCTCCCCTGCGTGAGAGATATCGACTTGTTTTTCGCCAATTAGAAGTAGAAGGACAATATCGCTCTTGTAGTTATTTATTAGCTTATCTATTACGTTCATTCGTTGACAATTTAACTTAATCGTTAAGTACGACTGAACGGTCGGACTGACGAATCGGTGAGTGCGACTACAAGATCATACCCATGGTATGTTTATTATGAACACTAGGTGCTTGAACATTGTATTAGGAATACAAGCTTTAACTTACAGTTTTTAAAGAATATTTGTATTGTATTGTATAGGTACTGCAAGCCTTTATTTGATGTCCCTTTTATTTTTCCGTAAAACAAATAGTGGAGCGCTCTTATTGTTTAATTAAGGAACCGATCTAGCCCTGGCCTTAATTTATTTTTTTTCTATTTGATTTCTGTATGTAATTAATTAATTTGCTTTGTTTTTGAATGTCAATTTTATGGTTTAGTTTTACATTAGAATCTACAATTAAAATATACCCACAATAATTAATCGGATGTCCTTACTGTTGCTCAATATACTATTCGTGTTATAATTTTATGAGTTTGTAATTTTATTAGTTAATTTTATTTAGAATTTTATAATAACCATTGTTAACGTGATGAGTTCCACTTCCCATACGGTGACATGCCCCCACTGCCCGGAGTTGTCTCGCAAGTTCTCGGCGCATGGCCTTAAAATTCACGTTGGTCGTGTACACAAGGACGTGGCTCGAGCGCACCCAGTATCCGCCCAGGTGCCTCCCCGCCTCGACCGGCCTGGCCGCGGCAGTCCGCCGCCGCGCAGCCCGCCACCACCCAGAGTCGCCCTCGAGAGCCTCGGACCTCTTAAGAAATCGGTGCGGGTGCTTAGGCACATTCCTAAGGGGGCGAGGAACCTGGCAGCGGAAAAGTTGCGTACCATTATAAATACGTGTATACAAACCAATGATACTGCGGATTGGTATGCTCTTCTTACATTTGCATATTCGGCCCTAAAAGCACCGGAAGTGCAGGGTCAGGGCAATCTGACCACTAAGGTAAAATCCAACATAGTCGCGGCTGGTTTTTGGTCCGGTCCAGTTGAATGGGGTAGTGTCGGGGAGGCCTCCCCCAGGACGCCCTCTGTCTTGAAGACAATTGAGTCCAAAGTATATGAGGGCGATGTAAGGGGGGCCGTTCGCGTGCTGATGTCAGAGGACTCAATGGCACCTCCGGGCCCTGAAACGCTTGCTTCTTTGCGGACGAAGCACCCGCCCCCGTCCCGTACGTTAACTTTCCCTCAGGAGCCGGATCGGTCCTTCCAAACCTTGACGGTAAGTTTGGGGGACGTGGTCCGAGCACTGGGGTCGTTCCATAGTGGGTCAGCCGCGGGTCTTGACGGAATTCGTCCTGCTCATTTGAAAGAGTTGACCTCGAGTTCTGCTGGTGACAATGGGCAGAGGCTGCTCGAGTCCCTAGTCAAATTATGTAATTTCTTACTCAGTGGGCATTTAAACCCCGAAATTTGCCCATATTTATACGGAGCGTCTCTGTGCGCTTTAACGAAAAAGGAGGGGGGCGTACGGCCAATTGCGGTGGGTAGCACTTTTCGCCGTTTGGTGGCCAAGCTGGGGTGTCATGAGGTTAAGGAGCGGTTGGCTGGGTATCTTCAGCCGCATCAGTTGGGGTTTGGCACACAAAGGGGGTGTGAGGCCGCTATTCATGCCACACGCACTTTTGTCATGGAGCCCGGGAATGCAGACTGCGTCGTTTTGAAATTAGATTTGAAGAACGCGTTTAATACTGTGGAGAGGGATGTTCTGTTGGGCGAAGTGGAGAAACATGTTCCTACCTTGTACCCTTTTTTGCACCAGGTTTATCATTCTCCGTCTAACCTCATTTACGAGGATTCCCTAATTATTTCTCAGGTTGGTGCGCAGCAGGGGGATCCACTGGGGCCGCTTATTTTCAGTCTTGCCATTCATGGGGCGGTGTCGTCTCTGAAATCTCCCCTTAATATATGGTATTTAGATGACGGCACCTTAGGGGGAGAGCCTGAAGTCGTAAAGCAGGACTTGGCTTTTCTTATCCCCCGCCTTGGGGAGATGGGACTGGAGGTGAATGCGGGGAAATGTGAAGTTTACTGCTGCGGACCTGCCTCTTCTTCTTCCTTGTCTTCTTTAAGGTCTTTGCTTCCTGGACTCAAGGAGCTTTCACACGAAACGTTTACCCTTTTGGGTTCCCCGATATTCGAAGAGGCCATTTCTAGCGCAATAGAGTCCAGGAAGCGTCTCCTTTTGCTCGCCCAAGAACGCTTAAAATATATTAATGCCCATGTTGCCCTGACTCTACTTCGCATGTGTTTCGCGGTTCCCAAGATCACATATCTTTTGAGAACCACTCCAACGTGGTTGTGTCCGGGTGACGTGTCGTCATTTGACGTCGCATTGAGGGATACGACGGAGACTATCTTGAATGTGTCTCTGTCGGATGGGCAATGGATCCAGGCGTCGTTGCCGATACGTCACGGTGGCCTCGGTTTGCGGTGTGCGGGGGACGTGGGCTTGCCAGCCTTCCTAGCGTCGGCGCACGGAGTTGGTAGTCTGGTCTCTAAAATTTTAAATTCTAATGGAGACAGGGCTACCATTCCGTTTGTGGAAGATGCTATGGCAAGGTGGACGGCTCATTACCCAACTGCATCGCTGCCCGAGGCTCCGCATGTACAGCGGTTGTGGGACGATGTGGGGGCCAGGGACGCGCTTGCACGGCTTATGGGTGTAGCCACGGGGGTGGATTTGGCCAGGCTAAAGTCAGTGTCAAGAGTCGAGGCGGGAGCGTGGTTGCAGGCTTTGCCTGCTCCTTATTTGGGAACACTCCTGGACAACGACTCTTTGCGGGTAGCAGTGGCACTCCGCCTGGGCTGCGATGTTTGTGTGCCTCATGAATGCATCTGCGGCTCCATGGTGGAGGCGAGTGGCCATCACGCGTTGAGTTGCGGTCGTTGTTCGGGAAGATTTCCGCGTCACCACGCTCTCAACGACATCGTTAGGAGGGCTTTAATATCTGCCAACATCCCCTGTGTTCTGGAGCCTCCGGGCCTCTGCCGCGCCGATGGCAAGAGGCCAGATGGCTTAACTTTGGTGCCGTGGCAGAAGGGAAAGTGTCTCCTGTGGGACGCCACGTGCGTCAGTACTTTTGCCGCCTCGCATCTCAGCCGAACGGTGCGAACAGCTGGTGCTGCTGCAGATTTTGCAGCGGCCAGGAAGTGTGTTAAATATGCGGCCCTGGGCGGTAATTATTATTTTGTACCCCTTGCGTTTGAGACTACTGGGTGCTGGGGGTCGGAGGCTATTGCTTTCGTTAGGGAGGTGGGACGACGAATTACGGAGAGGGGGTCTGACGCTCGCGCGGGTTCGTACCTGGTGCAAAGGTTGTCCATCGCCATTCAACGTGGTAATGCGGCCAGTGTGATGGGTACCTTTGCGCCAGGGACAACTCGTGGGGGACTTTTTTGACTAGGCTTAAGCTAGTAGCTTAAGTTATTATTGTTTTATTTGTTATTGTGTTTTATGTGGATTAAATGATTTGTTTTTAATTAAAATTGTATTACTTTTAATTATTTAAATTTAAATAAAAAATAAATTTTTTTTTAAACATTATACTTCTTTTTTTTACTGATTGATCATATGTAATAATTTCAAAATGTTCGCTTGGCAAACTTTGGAGATGAGGGCGACAATGGTACTTTTTCCACATTTTCCTTCATAAATCTTAAACTTTGATTGTAAAAATAAAATAATTATGGTTTTAGGAAGTGCAACTCAAGCCCTTTCATATGACAAACCGCTAATCCCCCTCAAATTCGTCATTTTCACAGAAAATATAAAAGTTGGCATCTTAACTACTTATTATTGATCTTCATTTTCCATACACATATGTGTTAACCTTCTTTTCAATTGCTCCAAATTTCAAACTGATAGCATAAGAAGTTCTTGAGATGCAGACAGACGGACAGACTCGAGGGTTCCTTTTTTACCTTTATCGTACGGAACCCTAAAAATAGTCAAGGCGCGTTTACGCATTGTCATATTTTCGCGTGTTGGAACTCCGTGTATCGCGAAATAAGCGCACTCTAAATGGACACCTCACCCTTCGGCCTAAGGCATTTAATTAGTGTATTAATTTGGTGCCTACGATCGACCGTGACCGTTAAGAGAAGGTCACTCACGGTCACGAATACATTCAACTTCCGAACCGGCGAGAACAAGTTTTTTAACTTAGGCATAGTCCTTAAATTTTGGGATTCCGTAGCTAACGACCACTAACGACTAACGAGTCCCCATTGAATGGCTGGTAAAGACTTTTCGCTGACAAACCACTGTTGGTTTCCCGTGACGCGCACTGATAGAGTAGAGGGCGCTGTACCCAGATTTTTCCAGAATTGATGGGCGGGGAATAGGGCATTTCCGAAGTACCGGGAATTCCCGGGATTTTTCACAAAACCCAGTACCTACCGGTTCTGGCGGGTAAAAATCCCGGTTCTTCGGTACTTTTCGGTACTGAGTAGGTATTTCTTGTATTTAAATGACAAATTCTTGAAATAAAACTCCATTTTTATTTCAATTATATGATTCTGAATAAGCACAATCCAGAAAAGAAATCGAATTAACAAAAGCCCTCAAGATACTTTGTTTAAGACCTATTAAAAACATTTTAGGTGTAATATATTATATGAAGATAAGACGATAATATTTACTAACCATTATGGACCTGGTTCTGAAATAATACGTTTATTCATTCATACTTTCAAAATTTTGCTGAATGAATATGATAACTTGTAATGTTATAATCATCTCTAACCACCGCCGAGCAACCTCAGCGCGCCGCCGCCGCCGCCGGGTCGTTCAAAATTTCGCGCCGACCTCGAAAAAAATATATAAATATAAAAATTTAAAAGGATAGTAAAACTATTAAGATATCGTGTTCCCGAATTAGAAGAAAATGCACGAAGTGAAAAGAAAGAGTTAATGAAAGCATATGAAAGCTGCCGCTGAGAATTTGGAAATTGACGAAGCAGACCCAATTCCTAATGAAATCGAAGAACTTGCATCCACTTGTGACCATGAGCTGTTTGGAAACCCACTGCATGTGCCGAAAGACTGCGTCGCCAACACGCTGGCACAGCGTCCTTACAATGCTTGAAAGCTTGGCACATTGCTGTAGTCGCACTCCGATAAACGAGATGTTGACTAAAATTGGGCAATGTGACTAGAAAATTCAAACCGAAGAATGGAATATTTTGGATGATTTTATAAAGTTTCTGAGGACTATTAAAGCAGCTGTAGAAATGTTGTCTTTCCAAAGGATGTGTTCTTTGAATTTGGCGCTGGTTTTTAGATCATAAATAAAAGAGGTCATTCAGTCGATGCCAGACGATGAGTCATTAATTATTCAAAGGTTAAAAAACCAAATGATGCAGAATATGGACAAGAGGTTTCCTCTAACTGAAATTATAATTGCAACCTCTCTTCTCGACCCTCGTTTTGCTAATTTAAAAGAAATTGATGCGAACGTGGACACTCGGCAAACAACAAAAACTGTTTTTTTATCAGACTGCGAGAAAAGTTGTAAAAGATGCTGACAAAGAATTGCCACAACCAGGTCCTTCTTCGCAATCGCAAGAAAATCTCCTCCAAAAGTTGGCAAAACAGCATTCCAGCAGATTTTTTGACGATAATGAAGAAGTTTCACAGGAGTGCTGGAAATACCTAGCCACTGCTAGTCCATCCGATATGGAAAGCTTAGATAATGATGTTCTAAAATATTGGGAACAAAAAAAAATGTTTCCTTGGCTTGCAAGGTTGGCGCGGTCACTTTTAAGCATTCCAGCTACAATGTACAGTGGGGAAAGACAGGTATGTTGTATAAAAGCTTGTAAGCAACACTCGGTGCGCGAGTGTGACTCGCACTTTAACGCTTTTTCGGGTACCGCACTAATGAGGTAAAAAAGGAACCATGGTGCAACTCTGTCTGACTGTCTATCACAACGTTAAATATATCAGGAACTACTTACTTGAAACCTTGTATAATTGTAAAAACAGCTGACGCACGTGTATGGAAAAATAATAAGATTAAAAATACTTATTTTTTACTTTCTATGTATTTTAGGGTTCCGTACCTCAAAAGAAAAAAAAACGGAACCCTTATAGGATCATTTTGTCGTCTGTCTGTCTGTCACCCTTTATCTCGTGAACGCGTGGATGTATCGAGTTGAAATTAAAATCATAGGAGTATATGATTTTAATTTCAACTCGATCGAGTAACTAGAAGCTGTAAAAAAATCAAACTTCAAAGTTAACGTAATAAAAAATATGGCCGCTTACGCCGCAAACAAAGTATATTTCCATACTCTGAAGGGAATCAAAATTTATAGGGAATATATCCGTCGACCTAGAACTATGAAATTTGGCAAGTAATATCGTACTACAAGTACACCTACAGGGAAAAATAGGAAAACTATACATTTGTAATTAAATCATAATAAATATAGACTTTATTTAACACATTCAGGGCCCATGACGACACATATGCGTCAGACCGCCGTAGTCGCTTTCCGCTACATACGAGGAAAACCACGGGATCGGCTACGAGCGTAGCGCGTAGCGAATCTTGGCCCTAGTACGTAAGTACTCAATCTTTGTACGGAACCCTTGGTGGGCGCGTCCGACTCGCACTTGACCGTTTATTTTTATTTTCTATTAAAATGGCACTTTGGCACTCTTTGGGGGAGGCCTATGTTCAGCAGTGGACGTCTTTCGGCCTATGAAATGATGATGAAATACATCTTCAGATGCATAGAAAAGGCCACCCAAGTTTCTAATGTCAATCAATTTGTGAAAATCGTGTCTTTCCTTTGCCAGAAGATAATTAGTGGATATGTCGCACCGAATCGCTTTCATTAATTTGCGTACTACGTATCCAGCAATATATCCAACTAGTTGTTTAATATATTCGAAACAATTTTCAGTTAAGACAATATGTCTCAGTGCTTCGAAAACTGTTTCTACTTATAGCTGATTTATGGTGTATATGTACATCAGTGTTGACTTCTCTTTCAATGTCTTCGCGGTACCCAACAGATGTATTATTTAAATGGGTTATTGTATTTTGGCCATTTAAAATTGGTATATTTTCTAATGGAATTGCGTTACCGGTAAATTTTGATCCTAGTTCCAAATGCATTAATATCTTTTTATACGCTTGGAAATCTTAAAATAAAAACCATAATTATGTAGGTAACGCTAACGACATCATATAAAAAAAGTATCTAATACCGACTCCTTAGATTTATGTTCCGCGACTTTGTCATTTGAACTAACAAAATTAATTAATTAAAACATGTTTAAAACTATTAAATTACAATGAATTTACACAAATCTCGTTACATTATGAAAAGAACTTACTTAAAGAAATAAATCCCATCTTTTTTTGTTGGTATTTACGCAGTTTTTGACTGAACATTTAGACAACTGACAACCAACAAGTCTCACGGTTGAAACCAGACTAAATGCGAAAGAGCCGGCCGATGCGATCGGCCGGTTCTTTTGGACGGCCATTTTTTTGGGCTTATTGTGTATCTAGTTCTATATACTAAATCAATGGATATTGTCCTTAAAGTACCTTCTTTCAAATAATAAAGGAATACTCCAAATCAGTACACTTGATAAACAATTATCTCTGAAGAACAAAAAGTTGCTTAGTATTAGGTAAAATGTATATGGCACTGATAACTTCTAAGATATTACCTGAATTAATGAGGTCGTGATGGGTAGGTATAGTGTATGAATTTTTGTACGGAACCCTCGGTGCGCCAATAAGACTCGCACTTGACCGGTTTTTTTTCCATACTCTGTACCCGTCATCTCTTCTCTCGCTTCCTTTCTCTTCATATCGTCTCACACAGTCCATCCACCTTTTCCTTGGCCTACCTCTTCTCTGACATCGCACCACATTGATATCTAATAATCTTTCGGTCACATCATCATCATTATCATCATTCAGCCCGTAATTGCCCACTGCTGAGCATAGGCCTCACTTTGAGTACGTCACCCGTCCCTATCCTGAGCTAATCTCATCCAGGAAGTGACCCGCGATCACCCTAATATCGTCCACCCTATCCCACAAAACTTCACAAGTGTACAATTCGACATTTTTTAAATATTATAAACAAAATTAATGTACGCACTCAATAATTTCAAATGATATTCTTTCGTTGGCCCGAATTTCATTTGCCATCATATTCACAGGCCATAATTTTATTTACCATAATTTCATGTGCCATAACTATTATTCACCATAATATTCATAAGACATAATTGTTATTTTCCATAATATTCATTAGACATAATTGTTATTTTCCATAATATCATATGCCAAAATATCATTTGGCAGAAACTTTATAATCCATAATATTCATATGCAATTAAATCATTTTCCATACCTTTCAAAAGCCATACTATATGTAAAATAACAAATTACTGTGTGAAATGGGTGATATTATGAAAAATAGTTACCAAAACCCGAATCAGCGCACCCGACTTCCACGTGGTCTGTATGTCATTGTAATGTATAGTGTATGGTAGCAGTGTTCCAATCGGTTGAAGTACAGGAAAGGGGGGCAGATTTTTGGAGTTTCTTTTCCTATCGTAAAAAATGCGTATAAATGAGTATGTTTTATTCTTTAATCTTTTTCTCTCAGGTCGATATTTACCAAGATATTCAAGTAAAAGATGCTTATTTTGACGTGTTCTGTACGTAACAATCATTCAAAACAGGTGTTATAATGATATATACGCGCCAGCACCGAACATTCGTAACATTTGAACGGCTCGCAGAAATGTAGTTTCTAATGGCAAATGAATATTCTGTCAAGTATAATTATTGCATATAAAATTATGGCAAATAAAGTGTATGGCATATGAATGATTCAGGCATACAACATTATGGAAAATAATAATATGTCAAATGAATATTATGGAAAAATAAACGTTATGGAATATAAAATTAGGGTAAATTAAATTCGGGGAAATAATATTCAGGCTAATGAAATTCGGGTAAACCATAGATAACTATTACAAATATGTATTAGTTAAGAGTTTGTAATTTAATAAAATTTTAGATTGTTTAAACTAGAATTATTAATTAGCTAGCGTAATAAAATTCATGTATTTACCTATTTATTATGAAAAACGGAGTTTATTCTGAGATCTTTTATTTAAATATTCTTCAATTAAAAATTCCTTTGTATAATTATTTTGGTAATTTAAACTTTTTAATTCGATTGTTTTCGAACGTGCTACTTGTTTCGGGCTTTTTTGGGGGGTCTACTTTGAAATTCGATGGTCGAACTGTGGATCGACCTATGTCTGCCAATTTCTTTTTTCGTAATGGAATGAAAGGGACAGCGCTAATAAAGTTCAAATATTCTGAACTTGTAATAGACCCCATACGACGAAATGTCAGTGCTTCGCATTAAAATCAAAAAACTACTTTGTCTCACGGAGTGAGAAAAATCGCATTTTGTACACTGTTTTCACGCAGCAAAATATGCTTGTTCGAGCTGCTGAGGTGAAATAGTTATTTGTGCAACAAGAGAGCAAAGTTTGTGTTTGCTGCGAGTGCTGATTTTGAGTCCTGAGGAAGCGAAAGCGAAAGATTCAAAGTTTGAATCTTGAGCGCAGCGAAGGACTCAAAAGCACGAGATGCAAATACTTTGCTCTCGAGTAACACATACAACTTTTCACCTCAGCAGTGAGAACATATTCACAAAATATATATAATAGTATCACGTACCTATTTGTCTCAATATTCAGGAATAAAACTTAATTGGGCGTTAACTCCTCAGCGCCGCCCGCGCCGTTAGTCAATACTAGAAAGACGAGACCAAGGCGGTTGGACTAAAGCAAAGGGGGCGCAGGACTTATAAAATTTTTGATGGAGTTGGTGTCATTATAACACCTATTTATTATTGTCTTATCGTAAAGATTACGCTAATATAAGCATGTTTTATAGGAACAATTTTTCTCTAAAATCAAAAATGGCCGAGATATTCGTTCTCAAAGATTGATGGTTTTCAAGGGAGCTGGGATATTATGTATTCAATATTAGGCTGCGAAAGTCCGAATCTAGCTAAAAAACGCTACGCTAAAATAAGCATTGCATTATCATAAGACTTGCCACAGAACCGAAGCTGTCAACCCCGATTCCACGTGGTCTTGTCTGCCCTACCCCTAGAGTGTATATAAAAAGCCGGAGGCGCGGAGGGAGAGCAGCCCTCGCCCGCCGTGACAAAGCTCGGGAGCCGTGCGGAGCGGAGCGGCTGAGGCTGGTCGCCGGCGACCAACAAGCCGAAGCTGCGAAGCGGAGTACGGGCGACCGTGCTTTGTCACGCAAGGGCGGAAGGGCTGCACTTCCCGCAGCGCCGGAGCTAAGGCAGTGTCTGACACAATATAAAAAAGACATGAGGAGATAGGGAAAGTCACTATTGACATTAGGTTAGATTAGGTTTTATACATTTTGTTGGCATTTGCGACAACGGCAATCAATGAGCTTAATAGGGCGAATATCTCGGCCATTTTTGATTTTAGAGAAAAAGTTTTTTCTATAAAACATGCGTTTTGAATAAAATTTTCCTAAGTATTTTATGATTCCTATACAATTTTCACTTTGGATCAAAAATTTTCTAAGTCCTTACTTTGCGCCCCCTTTGCTTTAGGCGGACCGGGCACACATTTGCATATTATTACGTGTATCTCACGTGCACACCAAAAACTAGCCGTACTGTTGTCAAAATACTGCCGTCACTGACTTCACTATATTTTCTAGTTAGAGAATTGATTTATCCTAGTAGTTTTTATATTTCCTTTGTAAAGACACCAGGTTTCCGAGGCGTAAAGCAATATAGGCAGAATGATTGCTTTATAGACAGCAAGCTTTGTGGTAAGCCTGAGGTCCTGCTTCGGTGACGGAGATTCTTTATGCTGATGATGTCTGTCTTATGGCTGAGAGCTTGGAGGTCCTACAAAGTTATCTTGACAATTTGGACGAGTCTTGTCGTAAGTTTGGTCTGGTGATCAGCGTGTCGAAAACCCAGATTGTTAAGCAACCTGCAAAAGGGAAATCTGCGAGCGACGCTGCTGTTCTTCTGAGGGGAAACGCATTGGATGACGTGGGAACGTTTCGGTACCTTGGAAGTCTTTTGCGGAACGATAACCGACTGGAGTCCGAGATTTCATCAATAACGCAAGATTGAAGAATAATATACTTACTTACCTAATAAAATCTGAAACAAATTATCAGCACGCATTTTTTTTAAAGGGGCGGGGCGCCGCGCTTGCCTTCGGAAACTGCATCTGTGGTAACATACGTTCATAAAATGTAAGATTGTTTAAACTAGAATGATTAATTAGCTAGCGTAATAAAATTCATATTTACCTATTTATTATGAAAAACGGAGTTTATTCTGAGATGTTTTATTGAAAATATTCTTCAATTGAAAATTACTTTGTATAATTATTTTGGTAATTTAAACTTGTTAATTTGATAGTTTCTGAACGTGTATGTTTCGCGCTTTTTTGGGGTCTACTTTGAAATTCGACGGTCAACGCAGGAAAATATACTTTTTCGAGCTGCTGAGGTGAAAATAACTATTGTCATAATATGAGAAGTTTTGTGATACCAACAATTGTAGAATTGTGGATACAACTTACAAATTTGTAAGTATTTTTCTTTACAAATATGTCACTTGTGATATTATAAATTTGTAACTTAGCATTTGTAAAATTGTAATTGTAAGTTTTGTGGGATAGGGCACTATAGGTGCCAGGTTCCATTCTCGGTTTGTACCGGTTTAGGTATACCTACTTCGATCTTTGCATCAATGCACAATGGTTCTAAATAATAGGTAGGTACTTAATTGTCGTGATCATGATCATAGTGGGTAAGTAAGTAGGTACGTACGTTAATAAAAATAATAAATCACATTTCTTCTACCGTTTAATCATACTCTAATAAATATTTATTGATATCGGGAAATATCATAACATTAGTATATTGACTATAGGCCATATCTAAGTGTGTCCAAGACGGGTCTTTGACTGGTATGGATTGTTTAACATTTGGTAGTTTGCGCTGTAGCCACTGCACGTCCTCCACGTCGACCAAGCCGTCGTTCTGCCGTACATCACCACCACGGGGGCACTGACAGCTGTCAAATTATATTCTGGAGGGCGGTCGCTTCCGTACACTTTTCTGTTTTTTCGTCTTCCATAATCGTATTTACTGAATGTTGGACGTAATATACTCTGTCCATAACGAGCCATATTTTGCGTCGAAGTGCCGACTAGAAAATGTTTGAACACAGTTTTTAAACTTTTTCTTGAGATTGATTTTGGATGAGGCGCATCTAACAAAGCCAAAAACAGCTCACAAAAGTTAGACGCTTCTTTATATTGGCATATATTGCTCAGAAATTCATACGTCGGCAATCTTTTTGCGAATATCTCCGAAATTCCGAACGCCTGCAATAAGTCTTTGTGGTCCATAACCAGTAGCAGTATTGATCTAAATATCACAGATCTCGTATTAAATAGTCTGGTAGCCGGCGCTAAAGCGATCATAACTTTAGTTTTATTACAATATCCAGACTTTTCTGAGCACATGATGAAGAAAGTGCCGGCTCCCTGGGAGTAGCCGATGTAGTTGAGCTGCGGCGCGCCGGTCTCCTTCAAAACGTAGTCTATGATGGCGGGGACGTCGTAGAGGCCTATCTCGTCGACGGAGAACTCCCAGAAGCGCCGGTCCCGGTCGGGGTCGAGGCGCAGGTGTCGGCGGGAGTAGTGGGTGCCGCGCACGTTGCCCACCCAGGTGTCGAGGCAGGCGTCGGCGAGGAGGAAGCCCAGGCCGGCGGCGGGCCCCGCGTCCAGCCAGCAGTCCGCGCTCAGCAGCAGCCCGTGCATCACCAACACTGGCGTCCGCCGCCGCGTCTGCTCGCATCGCACACCTTTTGTTATTCGAAACAACTCTAACAAGTAACCGTCTTTTGTCACCACGGTGTGCTCTTCAGAATTATATCCATATTTAGCCGTAGTTTGTGTGAAATTTAGGGCGGCACGTGAATTAAATGTGTAAAACGTATTCACTTCATGTCCCGAATTAAAAGAAACTATCAATAAGACCACCAATAAGCCGTCGAAGCTTAGCGGGGACATTGTTGAAACTGCGAGGATCGAGCCTGTTGGTTTTATAATTAAAATAAAAAAACTGAATGCCAGTCAGAAAGGTAGTGCCACACTTATTTTTAACAAAAAAGGAGGAGGTTCTCAATTCGGTTGTATGTAAATATATATTTTTTTATCATTATTATTTTTAATGTTTGTTACCTCAGAACTTCGTCATTTATGAGCCGATTCGTATTTCTTTTTTGTTTGTAATTATTGCTTTCAGGTTTGTCCCATTTATTGCAAAAATCCAGTTGGAGGATGGAATCCATGAGGAATTGAGGGAACTCCTCAAATAAATTAGGCACGCATGTAGTGATTTCCGCGTATTTATACCCGGAAATCATAAATTTGGTGAAGTGGAATTGATGATGAAGACCATAGATGAGTAATGCAATTCTTCAATTATGTAGGTAGGTACTTAAAACTGTAAAAGTACCTACGTCACAGATTCTGTCATGATTCCATTGAAATAGCAACTAATAAAGTGCTGAAAGGTCTTTGATTGAGGCCTCAAATATTATCGGCCCATATACAGAGATTTGATTTTTTTCTCTAATAATCAACGCATTTGCTCTCGGAAATCAGCTCATTTGGTAAATTGGAAAATAAATGTGGAAAATGTTCACGTGGCTTGTCGGAGTACTAAACTGAAGTCAGTTGAAACCTTGTTTTTAAAGTAAATTATTATATTAATAGTTACTATGAAATGTTACTAAACGTTTACGTAAAATTTTCAAACCTCACGGCTTATTGCAGAAGAATTACAAATTTTGTAGATCTAGCAAATTCGACATTACAATCGTGTGACGGCTGTTCATTACCTGTAAGTATTTTAAAAAATTTATCAAGTTTATTTATACAAATTAAATTACCTACTTATAAATAGTCGAATTGTGTTATAATAAAAAATCTACCTACAATCGGTAGGTAGAGTATGGTTAAGATACTTAAATGGCTATCCTATAGGGAAAGCCCTGTGTGCGTGTTCGATCGTTACTGCAGATAAATGTCACTTCACTTACCTTGCGACTTCTGTTTTCCCCATTATTATTTATGATCAGCGTGTTCTTGTTAATTAATGTTAAAAATAACCTGCCTCCTACTGACAATGTGCGCGAAAGTCTGTAAGGCTGTTTGGGTGTTTGTTGATGTGTCCGACCGAAAAATGTTTCTTTTTGCCGAAACCGAAGGATCGGTTTTGATTATAGTTTCGGCCGGAACCGAAACCGAACCTTTTATAAACGTGATCGAAACGTCGAAATCACTACATAGTATAAAACAAAGTCGCTTCCCGCTGTCTGTCCCTATATTCTTAGATCTTTAAAACTACGCAACGGATTTTGATGCGGTTTTTTTTAATAGATAGAGTGATTCAAGAGGAAGGTTTATATGTATAATATAGTACCCGTGCGAAGCCGGGGCGGGTCACTAGTAATAAATAATATGAATGTCAGTGGGCCGTTCTTTCCAAATATATAAATATAGGTACAATGAAACATCTCGCTGGCCTATATTAAAAATATTATATTTATTATGTTTTACTTTTATCGAATTGATCAAGTTTGACTTTTATCATAGCGACACGGGTCTAAATTAAACTAGGTAGGTACTGGTACAGTACGATTACTGTTAGTTAACCACTGACAGATAGTTTGCCTCCATTTAATTTTCAACTTTAATGTCATACAAATAAAGCAATTTTCAGAATACTGTTACCCACGTCCGTCGATTTAGAAATAACTACTTAATTTGTATGAAGTTAAAGTTGAAAATTAAATGAAGGCAAACTATCTGTCAGTGGTAAACCCCAAATAATTCTACTATAGATGGTATAAAATAAAACAAAATACGATTAATTTGAATTTTTATATTCACAATCAGCTAGCCTTGAAAGGTTAGGTATAGGTACTTAATTCAAAATGTACTTCTTGTTGTAGTCGTGCTCCAGTCCAGCTTTACATTTGTTCTTATTGCATTGTATGTATTTATATCGTTACAATCTGTTACAGAAAGCACTCTGGAGACAAGACTTAAATAATTTATGGTAATTTATGTATGTACAAATTTCAACCTATTTATTTGACAACTTAAATTGGTTCTCACACTTATGTTTAAAATGTGGATCACGTTTTGTTCTGCTTGACTTTTTCAAGCCTTTTGTAAACTATTTCAGTTTCTTTGAGCGATTGATCCTGGATAACTTGTAGAATAAGCTGAATGTGTCATAAAACATATTGAAAGCTTGTAAACAAGTTTCTGATGTATTATAAACATCAATGAAGGATAGCTGGGACTTGGGAGATACAATCATAAAACTTTAGAATATTTTCTATGCTATTAGTCCTTTTTAATTAAAAAATTGTTGTAAATGTCTTGTCTTCCTGCCTTTATTTTTAGAATTTCTGCTGACTTGAGGTCCGAAAGGCCCAAATAGACCAACTCGGACTTTAAATATTTTGTTTTTCTTAATAGATGTCAAAATGATTAATTTATTTTTTTCAATAAGCAATCTTATTGAAAATCATAAGTTTAGGTACTTTTATTTGATATTGTGTAACACTTCTACAAAAATGAAATGCAACTTTTCTAATTTTAATCTCGTAATTGCCAGCCGTGCCGTTCGCACCCGAAATGTGCAACATACGGTTGCATATCTTAGGTGTACAACGAAAGGTTCGGCTGTTTCTTGGCCGAAACCGAAACTTTGACCGAAACATGAATTTTAGGCTGAAACCTAAACTTCGGTCGGACACTATTACTGATTCACTCAAAAACTACCAAACGGATCTCGGTGTAAACTTCTTGTAGATAAAAATTTCAATGGATGTTGGTGTCATTAACACCTATTTATTATTGTTTTATCGTAATAAATACGCTGATAAGCATGTTTTGTTGGGGCAACTTTTCTCTAAACTTGATAATTATATACCAAGATACATGACGGATTGTAAAATGTAATTTTTTCAATGATGGAATATTATGTATTCAATATTAGGCTGCGAAAGTCCGAATCTAGCTAAAAAACGCTACGCTAAAATAAGCATTGCATTATCATAAGACTTGCCACAGAACCGAAGCTGTCAACCCCGATTCCACGTGGTCTTGTCTGCCCTACCCCTAGAGTGTATATAAAAAGCCGGAGGCGCGGAGGGAGAGCAGCCCTAACCCAACCAACAAGCCGAAGCTGCGAAGCGGAGTACGGGCGACCGTGCTTTGTCACGCAAGGGCGGAAGGGCTGCACTTGCCGCAGCGCCGGAGCTAAGGCAGTGTCTGACACAATATAAAAGCAGCAGTCCCAGCTTCCTTGAAAACCATCAATCTTTGAGGGCGAATATCTCGGCCATTTTTGATTTATGGAAAAAGTTTTTTCTATAAAACATGCTTATTTTAGCGTTTTGAATAAAATTTTCCTAAGTATTTTATGATTCCTATACAATTTTCACTTTAGATCAAAAATTTTCTAAGTCCTTACTTTGCGCCCCCTTTGCTTTAGGCGGACCACCCTCTCTGCAAATATCTACCCTATTACCTTTTCATAATACCAAAATCGCATGATCTGACAGATGGATTTACCTGAGTTTGAATTTAAGCGACTCACATATACCATTATTTGCTTACAAAATCGTGAGCAGATGCTAGTCCTGAATATGTGTCTATCATTGAATACCTAATCTAAACAAACGTACAACTTACCTACTTTACTTAATTAATGTTGAAAAAAATCTTAACAGCACATGCCTAGATGTAAGTTGCCGTCATTAGTACAGCGCCATCCAGCGGTATATTTTGTTACAAATCTGTACTTCTGTAGTCTATACATGTTACTTATATAACTAGCGCCCGCGGCTTCGCGAAGAAAGCAGGCCGTGTGTCGTGAATAGTCATGATTCACGATAGTATTTACATTGATGTTAATAATCAGGTCTCAAACAGCCGATTTATTTCATGTAGCAACACCTACAATCTTTTTATAACAATGTTTACGGGTATGCGAGTAGTCAGAGTTCCTAACGGCTACATTGCGTACGAACAGTTAAGTGCAGATTTGTAGTGTTCGATTTGGAGGAAAACCAGGGTGAGCTCTTTCCATAATCACTTTCAATGCATCCTATGATATTGTAACGCTTTGGTACATTTACATGTGTGTTCATGTGCTTACACGGCTCGGACGAACGATGATTCTTTATGATGTGATGTATTTATGTGCGTCCACAGGACTTATTCTATTTGGGAGGCGTGACGGTATATCATGTATATGAATGTCACGTACATGCGATAACACAGTTCTTAGTCGTGGAGTTCTTTAGTGTGAGAGGATTAGTAACAAGTGTAACAAGAGGGTCTCAGGTTCGGTATAGTCTCACTCTCAGGATCAATCAAGGGTGCACCCGGGTAATTATAACTGGAAGAATAGCGTGTGAATTGGTACAGCATCAGTTGTGTGGTAAGGGATGTCTGTAAGGGGAGGTGGAGGACATTCTCGGGGACGAAGTCCCCCACATCTCAGATGGAGCTGGTACGCATAAGGCGGCAGCTCGTATGTCAGATATATAAAGGATTCCGGAAGCTGTATGGGTAGGTTCATAGTTGCATATATGCTAATACAGATACCTATAAGCTAGAGTGCTATAGGTACTTATTCGCGGCTATGAGAGTGACCAGAAGTGGCTTCGCGACACCGTGGGATATCCAATTCAGAAAGTTCATTCTACACGCAGGTGAAATATTTTTTGAAATCGGTTAAGTGGTTCCGGAGATTACCCATAACATACAATCTTAAAAACTTACAAAGCTACAATCTCGCAGACTTTTCCTCCTTATAATATTAGTATAGATAATATTAATGATATTCTTATAAAGAGGAAAAGAAGAGGTAATTTTACTTGAAATAAGTAGGTAGGTACACTTTCAGAGTAACTTCATAGGAGATTTAGGAATAAAAGTATTAGGGATGCCGCGGATGCGACTTTTTAGACATCCGCGGATACGGAAGCGGATGCGGATATTTCTAGGCTCACATCCGCGGATGCGGACGCGGATGCGGAGCTTGAGGAAAAGACTCAAAAACATAAATACGCAACGTCTTTAGGGTCACGCAGTACTCGAACACGTTGCGACTGATTTACAATCGTTGCAAACCTCAATCACCAACAGCGAATACGGCGAATCGTCAGATTACAGAAACGAAATGAAGATTCTTATTGACTAATCACGAAAATACTGAACACGCGCGTGGCACGCGCCGTGTGGGGCCCTATCTGGTTGCGAACTGTACTACATCCGCATCCGCAAAAACTCCGCATCAATTTTTGCGGATGCGGAGGCGGATGCGGATGTTGAAAATCATGCGGAATATCCGCGGTTGCGGATGCGGATGCGAATGTCTGCCACATCCCTGAAAAAAAAAATGCTAGATAGAGCCTATAATTTCCTACAATATTTATATTATTACACTTAAAAACATAAAGAAAGACGTAGAATTTTGCACCATAAAAAAAAACTTTTTACCTTTTTGGTACAGAACCTCTAACCACTCACTTGCTTGTGGCAACGACAATTGCCAATTTCGCAGACCCCTAAACTGATGATGGCAATTGTCGTTGCCAATCAAAGGGGCTCTAGCTCCAGTGTTCTTAACTTTCGGGAATGTCCCTTTAATATTAATTATCCATACTAGGTAATCTATACTAATATTATAAATGCGAAAGTGTGTCCGTCTGTCTGTTACATCTTCACGCTTAAACCGCTGAACCGGATTTGGATTTGGCTGAATTTGGATAAAATTTCGTATAGAGATAGTTATAGTTCCGGAAATCAGGTGAAATGGGGGGGGTGAAAGTTTGTATGGAGCTACGATATAAACGAGTTCCACGCAGACGGAGTTCTGGGCAGAACAGAAGCTAGTAGGTACTCGTACCTTATCTAAATAACTTAGAAAAATTGAAAACCTCCGACATTTTCATTTCAAAGTCCAATATCTCAAAACGGCGGATTTTCATGAAACGTAGCTAAGAACACTTATCAATGACACAAAAAAAACCGTATTCAAATCGGTCCATCCGTTTGGGAGCTACGATACCACAGAGTCCACAGACAGATACACAGATACACAGACACGTTAAACTTATAACGCCCCTCTCTTTGCGTCGGGGGTTAATTACAAATGGCATGACATTATTGAATTCAAAGTCACTATCATATCTAACTATCTGTAAAATAAATAGTACCTAAGGCATTATGTGTAGTCATTTGGTGTCTTCGACCGACCCGACCGTGACAGTCAGAGGTCACTTATACCGGACGAAGACAAAGGTCAATGCACCACAACGACAAAATTACTCACATATATAGGTATACTTGACATTATTTGAGTTGGCCGTATTGCATCAAAGTAGCCTATAAAAAGCAACACTAGCTTCCGCCCGCGACTTCGTCCGCGTGGAACTCGGAATAACCGAACGACCAAGCCAATCAATCAATCAACGATCAAATTTATTTATTTGAACCAATTTTACTTTTTAGGAAAAACCAACGACGAGACCATATTGCCTGCCATAAAATTCGTTGTCCTATTTTTTTATACTAACGTTTTGTAGTCATAATCATCAAGTCATAATTTTTTTTGTGCCTAAATTTCTGTAACTATTATCGGAAGTCATAATTTCATTACTAAGAACTTGACTTGAAGTCATAATTTTTGTTAGTCCTAATATCATAACTAAGAACATACTTCTAATTTCGTTTGCCCTAATGAGTAAATGCTTTCGCTGGGGTTCTGCCTTTTCGGCGAAATATGTTTCGCAGAATTTCACATGGCAACCAACTTTTCGCAGAATTTTCATTTGGCTAACCAATTGTTGGCATAACTTAACTTCGCAGTTTTCTCATTTAGCAAAATTTTTATATTGCAAAATTTTACTTCGACAAACTTTTATGTGGCAAATTATTATGAAGCAAATGATTTGCTTAGGCAAATAACAAATCGTCAAATGACGTTTGGGCAACCAAAAACATGGCACCATTTAGAGCGCTTCAAAGGTCATAGAAATACTGAGGCGCGGAGCACTATTCTGGACGCGGATTATCAGGGCAGACAAAAATGGCTTGTCATAAGCGGACTGTCTTAGGTCGGTTAGGTTAGGGTTCACTTGTGTCCCTCAGACCAGAAATAGACACCCCGCGCAGCGGGGTGGCGTCGACTCGCTGGAGATTATCAGTCCGCACAGATAAAACTATGGCACTCTAGTTCGTTCGTTTGACGAATACATAAAAAAATCTTATAATATAATATAATAATCTTAAAAAAATCCCAGGTAATAATTTATCAAATCAATAGTTGCGAAATGATATCAGTGCTAAAAGTATGTTATGCCAATCAATACATTTGACGAATACATAAATGACGTATTGAAAAAATCCCAGGTAATAATTTGCCTAACAATAATTTATCAAATCATTCGTTGGGAAATGATATCAGTGCGAAACGTTGAGTTGGGAAATAAAACTTCGACCAAATAAAATTATGGGAAAAATAGTTTGGGAGTTAAACATTTGCCAAATAATTTTCGCCGAAACATTAGTAAACCGCTTTCGCTAAGTAAATTAAAAAAAAACTGTTCTGGCGCTTCGCCGGCCGCTGCCGCGACACGTTCGCTTCGCTCGCTCGGCTCGCACGCGTAGAGTCGCAGTGGCAGTACACCTAACACTCCTCCTCGCTTCGCTCTTCGTCGTACCTACACAGACCTGCCTTAGGCTACGTCCGCACAGGCAGGCGGCTTGCTTAGACCTCTTCTAACCTATCCGCGAGCTATTTCTAGTCGCTCACTTTAATGTAGTCGCACGGATAGAATCTTAATATCTGAAATGGATTAACGTAACCCACTCTTTGTAAGCTCGTTCGTTTGTAAGCTCGTAATCAATATTCGTCGTTAGTTTAGTAAATTTTTCGGTTTATCATCAAATTGTCGACACTAACTTCGTCGAATTTCACTTCAAAGTCAACGTTTTATGTAATTTCATTTCGTCGACAATTCAGTTCGTGGAATAGTCATTACAAGTAATTTTAAATCGTGTATTTTTACTTGTCGGATGATTCATCAAATAGTTGAATTATGTCATGGAAAACGTTTAGTGATTAATTGTTTCAAGTATATTTAATTAACATACAAATTATTACAAAGATTGTTATTTAAGATTAAAATAGTTGGTATACACAGTTATCTATGCCAATAATTTTAACCTAACCTAACCGCCAGCGTGTCGACGTCACCCCGCTTCGCGGAGTGCCTATTTTCGGTCCGAGGGACACAAGTGAACCCTAACCTAACCTACTTATAATACAATTGTTACGGTTGTTTATTTCTGGCTGCCCTAATCTAGTTAAACCACTGTAATCAGTTGTTGTTTGTTTTGTAATAAAATTTCGAACAAATGAAATTCGTTGTTTTGTTATTCTGCCATTTAAAATTCATACAAAATGAATCATTTGTCAAATAATATTCCCTGAACAGTTATTCTATGAAATAATAAAAATTGGAATGATCTGGTCATGAAATAAAATTAACCCAAACAATAATTCGTGAACTAAATGTTACTTGAAACGTTTTCGATGAAATAAAATTCGATGAAAAGTTTGTCGACAAAACAAGCGACACCCAAATTTTTCGCATACTCAAATTTATACCGCTCAAGTTATTAAAACAGTATGTCCATCATCAGTCGCTAAGTTTTTTTTATTTGATCATTTTATAATTCCCCATAAATAACAATCACGTGGGTCCCATTAAATACGCCTACTTCATCCCTAGAAAAACTTGTCCGGAAAAACTAATCCAACAACAAGCTCGGGGTTTTTAGGGTTCCGTAGTCGACTAGGAATAGGAACCCTTATACTTTCGCTTTGTCTGTCCGTCCGTCCGCGGATAATCTCAGTGACCGTTGGCACTAGAAAGCTGAAATTCGGTACTAATATGTATATCAATCACGCCGACAAAGTGGTAAAATAAAAAGTGATTTATTTTATTTTATTAGGGTACCTCCCCTATACGTAACGTGGGAAGGTTTTTTTTTTCATTTCAACCCTAACGTGTGATATATTGTTGGATAGGTATTTAAAAATAAATAGGGGTTTGCTAAAATCATTTTTTGAGAATGTTATTATTTTCGGAAATAACCGCTCCACAATTTAAAAAAAATGTGTCCCCCCTCTAACTTTTGAACCATAAGTTTTAAAAATATGAAAAAAAATCTCAAAAGTAGAACTTTATAAAAACTTTCTAGGAAAATTATTTTGAACTTGATAGGTTGAATAGTTTTTGAAAAAAATTACAAAAACCACGGAACCCTACACTGAGCGTGGCCCGACACGCTCTTGGCCGGTTTTTTTATATACACTTAAGATAAAAATCCTTTATAAGCAGCTAACGATAGTAAAACATCGCATACAAATCTTAAAACTCATCGTCATAGAAGCTTCAGTATACGTCAGTAATCGACATTGTTCCTAAGCTAAAAGTTTTCTTAGAAACTAATTGAGAAGTAATTCGTAATGTCTTAACGAAAAAAGTGGGCAAAGACATGTATACGTACGGTTTTGGGTTTTATTGCCGATAGTGTAGTAGTAGGTATAAAGATCTTTTTTAGGGTTCCGTAGTCAGCAAGGAACCTTTATAGTTTCGTCATGTTCGTCTGTCTGTCCGTTTGCGGCTTACCTCTGCGACCCTTACTACCTACTAGAAAGCTGTAATTCGGGCATGAGTATATAAATCAATTACGTCGACAAAAGCCCAATTAGCCCAATGGTTGACTGGTAGAGAACGCCTGAAGGTATGAAGTCCGCCAATTGTTATTTTTTTTATTTGTTCAATAAAGTAGTATAATAAACAAATAATAAAACGGTAGAATAAAATTATACATTTTTTTTTTGTTAGGGTACTTTTAGAGGTTTACATTAAGTGAGGCTGTATTTTATCGTTGGATAATTGGATCGTTTTAAAAAACATTTTTCAGATTCATTTGCGTGGTATTGGGCTTAAAAGGCCAATTTTTTATAAGGGTCATGTCATGTGTCAGGTTAAATGGTTACTACTGACTGGGAATAAGAAAAAAACATGGCAGTAGTAAATATAATGTATTTACTTCAAAAACTATACTGTTTATATAATGAAATGCTGTTTCAATCGAATACCTGGCGATATTTTTTTTTAGTCAGTGCTTTTAAACTTCGACGTATTTGTATGGATGTCTGTAACTGTCACCTCCAATCCCGGTTTGATAATATACGAGTAATGCATATTTTATAATTTTTATGTGTTTTAATAATAATGTTTCTTTAAGTACGTAGGTACGGGGGCGCTTTTGTTCACCTGATTTTTTAAGTCCTATTATTGGAACTGAAAATGTTCTTTATAAAATTTTACACGATAATAATCATTAGTCATAATAATTATTATTCATAACGATCGTACAGTTATTCGAATTAATAATGACAATAATCATAAATTTCTCATTTCGTAATATTTAGTTTATTTTTTTTTCATCACAAACACTCCCTTGTCCGTTTTACTTAAATTCATAATTACACTAGTCATACATTTTTTAATACTAAAATTATTTTTCATAATATTTTTCATTCATCATAAATCCTACTTATTCGTATTATATAACTTCATATTAAAAATACGTAATTGAACATTACAGAATTTTCGCGACTACACGCTTGGCGCCTAGCTAGTCGCTTAGTGTTATCGAAGTAAATAGACGTGTTTGTTTTTATTGCGAGGCGAGGTCACTATGCTCTAGACGCTAAGCAAGCCGCCTGTCTGTGCGGACGTAGCCTAAGGCAGGTCCGTGTAGGTACGACGACGAGCGAAGCGAGGAGGAGTGTTAGGTGTACTGCGCTGCGACCTTACGCGCGCGAGCCAAGCGAGCGAAGCGAGCGTGACACCGTAGTGGCCAGCGAAGCACCAGAACCGATTTTTAGGGTTCCGTAGTCAACAAGGAACCCTTATAGTTTCGTATGTCCGTCTGTCTGTCCGTCTTCGGCTTCGGCCAGGCGCGGGACACTCCGCGATTTTAGTTCATGGCTACAAGTACATGCCGGTTCCCCAACGTTTGGGACTATTCAGTGGCGGCCACGCTGTGCATCGGATCGCACGCGCACGCGTACGTAAATCGTAAATATATCGCAAGTGAACGTGCCGCATTAGTCTAATTGTGTGTTGAATTGTTTCTGTTGAAATGAATTAAATAAAAAGACACCTAAAATATATTGTATCGCAGCGGGTTGCAAAAACAAAGATAATTCGAATCACGGGTTTTTCTTCCTCCCGGCACGCCCGAAGGATGCCGAATGAACATTATAGCTAATACGTGGTTACTGAATGATAATAAAAGAGATATTATGTATCTATGTCCATATATAACACTGTAAGAATCAAGTAATACTCAGAACAATTTTTATTTGGTTTAAGTATGAAGGTATATTTGAATTGATTATTTGCTGACAGTATATGTGAATTTAAATTCTAGTGTAGTTAAGTATACCTACTTACTAAACCAACAACTTCGTAAGCCTATATAGGGTACGTCATAGTCATAGAGGTTCTTATAATATTAGATGTCACCTATGTAATTTCAATATTTTATTTTACTATACATATTAAAATGTTTAAAAATAAAGCAAGAAGATTTTGCATTACTGTGGGTTGCAGCAAAGCCAATAAAATGTGGCCTGGCGTTTTTGGTGTATTCAATTCGTCCAAATTCTGAGATTTATTATTTTAGAGATAAATAATGAAATAATGTATATGTATAATACATTATACATATACATTATTTCATTATTTATCTCTAAAATATATGTACATACATCATACATGATGAATATACATTTATTGCTCTCTATATGAATGCAAGAAATAAATAGGCAATACATTATTATTTTACTTTTAGTCGTTGTCAGCCCTCACTATCGGCGACGCGGCGAGTGAGCCAATTCATTTTCACCGTTCGTACACAGCCTTAACGTTCCGTTTGGCTTGCGCTAGAGTCGACGACGTCAGAGGGCCATAAATCTTAATGTTTGGCTGAGAAAAAAGCGGCTTTTATAAAGATCAAAGGAGTGTCCCTTCTGTACTTGAACTATTATCTATGCTGGCCTTCGGCTTAGCTTAGTAACCGTTACTACCAGAAAACTGTAATTCGGCATGGGTATAAAAATCAATCACGCCGACAAAACAGTAGATTAAAAACCCCTACACTACGCGTGGCCCGATACGCGCTTGGCCGATTTTTTCATTAATTTACTTAGCGAAAGCGTTTATTCACTAGGAAAAAGAAAACTATGAGTTGAAGTATGTTCTTATTCTTAGTGATGAATTGATGATATGTCCGTTATGAAGGAAACTGTTATGACAAACAAAACTATGACTTCAAGCCTGTTCTTAGTAATGGAATTATGAAGAAAAATGTTTTTATGACTTCCGATGACAGTTATAGAATTTTAGGAACAAAAAAGATATAAGGAAAAAATATGACGAGAGATCATTATGAATACAAAACCTTAGTATAATAAAAAATAGGACAACGAATTTTATGACAGCCAATATGGACCCTATGTAATGTAGGTATATATTGGTATAGAAAAATAAATAATCCTTAAAGGTGCGCATTTATTCGGTAGAATAAAAACATCGAATCGTAAGGTTAATACGCTAGTGACAATAGCAAGTTTACGTGTCAGATTAAGACCAGAAAATGATATAGTCTGCTGGCGTAAATAATTACCTATAGTAAGGTTCCTTTCGTGGCCATGGGCATTGCATTGCAATTCAATACCGAGGTGAGATAACATGCCTTGAAAGGGTTAGGTCTTAGGTCATTGTAATTATAATAAGTGATATGATTTATGATTATGCTAAATTATAAAAGTCACGATAATATTTATACATAGCAACTCTTTATTATCTACTAGCTGATGCCCGCGGCTTCGCCCGCGTGGTTATAGGAAAATGTAACATATTGAATTTTCCCGTGGGAATTAGATGTTTTCGCGCTGGAAAAAGTAGCCTAATGTCACTCTCCAGCTTCTAAACTATTTCCATACAAAAAATCACATTAATACGACGCTCCGTTGCGACGTGAAAGAAGGACAAACAAACACACACATACACACACTTTCGCATTTATAATATTTCTCCATACAAAAATCACATTAATACGACGCTCCGTTGCGACGTGAAAGAAGGACAAACAAACACACACACACGCCCATACTACAATCATTGCGTAGTTTGGAACTAGGTAGGTGTCGTATATTAGGTATGTGCATGTGTATGATCGTCATCATCACCCAAATCCCTCCCTCGACCCGTTTATCGGGTTATTTTTATTTGATTTTGAAGTTTGGCTAATGTTGGTAAATTTCACCCAAACTTTTATATATTGAATCACTAGCTTCTGCCGGCGACTTCGTCCGCGTGGAACTCGTTGAATATCGTAGCTCCTTACAAACTTTCGCCCCCTATTTCGCTCCCTCAGACGATGATTCAGTAGATTGTATGACAAGGGTCTAAATTAAGCCATATTACCACGAGATGGTTATTTTCCCGAGCGAAGTGAGGGATAATTGTTCGAGTGGTAATATGGCTTTTAGGCCAGAGCCTCTACTTTTCACTTCCACTGCGAGAAAATAGTAAAAAAAAATTGTATCCATCCACAATCAATAATTAATTCTGCGGCGAAATGGTTGTTTAATTTGGCGGCATGAGTTTTTTAATATACTGCTTTGGCACAGATACAAAATATTGAAACTAATAATAAACGTCTTTGACCGTCTATAGGCGCGTCCAAGCGGCCGAGCGCGGCGGACAGCATACTAGGTATAAGATAGAGCGAGATAGACAGCAATGTCATAGTTTAAGCCATGTACGCATTCAACCACGTTTGAACGTTTGGACGCGGATATAGACGGTCAGAAGCGTTTAGTTTTTTTTAATGATTGTGAAATAGGGTATGAAATAAACCTAATGTTTGAAATGAATTCTGTTTCCTGATTGGTCGATTTTAATATCTAGGTATTCTGGTTAGTTGATAGCAAATACAAATGTTTTTTTTAAGGGTTGTGATTGGTGGATTCAATAGACTGAAGTGTTTTGATTGTTCAAATTGAAATGTTTTAAAATTCATGAATAATTGTTTATATTTTCCCTAGCCTTTTTAAATGGGAGTACGAAGAGCTTTTTCTCGTTTAGTAGGCTGCCGGGCCGCGTGTTAATACTTACGCAATTTTCTCGAAAATAAGACCAAGCTAGATCGGTTTCTCGGCCCCGTAAACCCCTATACCTACTGCAAATTTCATCAGAACATGATTACAAAATAGCCCAAACGATACTGGTCAGGAAAAAAATAAAAAAAGACAGTCAACGGATATGTCTAGCCGGCCTGACAATGCGAATTAAAGGGTTAAGCAAGTTTTAATCCCTATAAAAGATGAATTTTCATAACGCTGAAACAGTTTTTCTTTTATTTTAGTATGCAACCATTTTACGAAGTTTCAAATCCCTAGCTCAAAAAAATATATACTTTCCATACAAATTTGCAACCCATTTTTGACCCCCTTATTTTCAAAAACGCTGAAATTATTTTTCTTGTGTTTTATTAAAGAACATTTGTATGAAGTTTCAAGACTATCTTAAAAAATAAATTAATTTCCATACAATTTTTCAAACCTTATATCACCCTCTGGAGAAATTGTATCTAAAAAAAACTGGCCAAGTTCGAGTCGGCCTCGCACACGAAGGTTTCCGTACCATTATCTATAAAAATAGTAAATAAAAAAGTTTCTTGTATGGGAGGCCCCCTTAAATACTTATTTTATTTTGTTTTTAGTATTTGTTGTTATAGAGGCAACATCAGAAATACATAATTTGTGAAAATTTCAACTGTGTAGCTATCGCGGTTCTTGAGATACAGCCTGAAAAAAGAACGTTTGTTGTATGGGAGCCCCCTTAAATATTTATTTTATTTAGTGTTTAGTATTTGTTCTTATAGCGGCAACAGAAATACATAATCTGTGAAAATTTCAACTGTCTAAATATGTCTAGCTATCGCGGTTCTTGAGATACAGCCTGGTGACAGACAGACGGACGGACAGCGAAGTCTCAGTAATAGGGTCCCGTTTTTACCCTTTGGGTACGGAACCCTAAAAAGGCCACGCTATGTCCTATTCTGAGGTCTAAACTACAATACTATACAAGCACAAAGCAAATTGACTTTCAAGCGCAAGTTACGCAAAGGTATCTTTCTGATAAGCGTGTATCTTGTATTTATGATTAACCTAGCTTTAATTTATATTGTAACTATTCTTTATTTAAATGTTTTATTGCATAAACCACATTACGATATAATTATTAGGTGGAACAATTAAGGGGGTGAAATGGAAATTATCGCGTGCTTTGAAACGCCGTTCTGACTAGATTGAGAAACAATAAGGGCTGATTTTCAGATGTAGGATAGTTGTCAACATTGTATGTTTCGCTAGGTACAAAAGGTAGTAATCCTTACTAATATTATAAATGCGAAAGTGTGTATGTTTGTCCTTCTTTCACGTCGCAACGGAGCGTCGTATTGATGTGATTTTTATCATTGAAAATGTTATTTAAATGGCTTCAGTATAGCCCCTAATTTCCGCGAAAGTGAGATATCGCCCTGGTCACGTGAGTTTTAGGGCTACGTGGATGATTGAGATGTCAAAAGATGCCCCTTGGCAAGGACTACAAAATGTAAAACAAAAACTAAAAAAAATATTATAACTTTTTGTAAGATCGCAAAAATATCGAAAAGTGACGCATTTTTTTTGGGGTCTTTTCGTAAAAAATCGGCAATATCTTGAAAACGAAAAGCGATATCGAAAAATTGAAAAAAAAACCTCGGGGTATTGAGTTTACCTACATTATCAAAAAAAAAAACCTTTGTAACTCTTACGGTCTAGGCAGGAATAGAACTCGCGTTTTGGCCAGGTGTGACGTAAAGGATATTTATGTTGATTTCCCGGCGACATTTATATATACGTTTGTTGAATATCTGAATTTGAATCTTAGGAGGAAGTGAATGTACAGATATTCTTTAAAATCTAATTCTTAAATACCGTTATGTTATCAAATATTGGCATTTTTTTTTATTCTTTCTTTAAATATCTGAAAATGAAAATATACCTATTTATTCATAAATATCACAAACAAATTATAGCCTTTCCCCCCTTAATATCATTGCGTTTTTAACATTTAAAATGTTATCTATTTGAATCGCTTCAGTATAGCCCCCAATTTCAGCGAAAGTGAGACATCGCTCTGGTCTCGTGAGTTTTAGGGCTACGTGGATGATTGAGAGGTCAAAAGATGCCCCTTAGCAAGGATTATACAATGTGAAAAAAAAAAAAAAATATATATAGCTTTTTGTAAAAATGAAAAATGTCGAAAAACAACAAAATCAACAATATCTTCAATATCTTGAATCTACAAAATCGGCAATATCTTGAAAACGAAAAGCGATGTCGAAAAAATGAAAAAAAGCCCTCGGGGTATTGAGTTGGCCTACATTATGAAAAAACAAAAACCTCTCTATCTCACTCGTACGGTCTAGGAAGGAAGGTGCCCTTTATGTGGCGCAATTTCAGGGCGCGCGCTCGTTTTGTTCTGCAATACGAGTGTCGTGTCATTGAGTTGTTTTTGGAGTGTTTATTGGAGGTTCTGTATTTATTTGTGATTTTAATATATATATATATATATTCATTTATTTATGTATAAATTGTAATGTAATTAATTTGATTATCGTTTTTAATGATTGTTATTGGAGTGTTTATTTGAGGTTTCTATATTTATTTGTAATTAATAGTACATTACGGCAGAGACCAGGGGACCGATTTTTGACTTTCGAGCGCTCGAAATCTGTACTAAAACGGTTGGGCCGATTTCGAGTCATTCTTTTGTTTTCGAATTCTAAATTCAAATATTTTAACGTGACACTAGTTCTTTTTTATGCAATCACGGGAGGTTTGCAAACGACAGAACTTAAAAGGCAGCCCTCGTATATGTATGGAAATTGGTGATGTTCTGCATCGCGCTATTGAAGTTTTTAACGTATGCTGTACAAATACAATTTCCTTCAGTTTCTCCTTATTATGTCTCTCTGACAACATCAACGAATTTTCATATTTATATTATGACACAAGTGTGATCAGGTCAGTGTGTGATGTGATTGACAGACTAATCGATTAAAAGCAATGTAACACTAAATTGAAAAAAAAGTAGTACGTAAGTAATTGGTTCGCATACCGAGTTTTCAATGCTAATTTCTGCATAAATAAGCCGTAAAAATGTATTACAATCATTTTATAAGTGCTAAAAAGAGCGTGCATATTGAGATTGAACTTTGTTTCGTAACTCGTAAGCTATCGAAACTTTTTTATTATTTCGATGAGCAGTGCCAATTATAAAGGTGTCGCGATGTGTCAAAAGACCAGTCGGTCGCATTTCTCGTAAACTGGAAGTATCTATGCTATGCGTTCTTAATATTTAAGTGTTTTGTGTGAATGTTTGTACCTACGGAACCCTCGGTGCACAAGTTGGACTCTCACTTGGCTATTTATTTGGTACCTATTGGTACCTATGTCCAGCAGTGGACGTCTTTCGGCTGATAACTATGATGACGATGATTACCATGATACGAAAATGTACAGTATAGATAGTGGACCCGATTCTACAGTGGCCTCTAAACTTCCTAATTTTATTTAGGTGTCGCTAAAACAATTTGCTATTCTATGAGCAGCTGCCATAATCAAATGACAGCGCTAATTTGAATCTGACGTTTCTTATTTTAGGCGGTCTATACAACTTACTTAGCTGCCTAAATGCTATTCTAAATATGTCGTTTTTAATCTGCCGTCTAAATTATATCTAAAAATTAGACAATTTAGTTTTAGGCTAGTTAAGCCATGTGCACGTAGAATCGGGTCCATTGTAATATTTATAATTACCCAAAAAATTAAAAAATGAATACAAATTTATGAAAAAATTATAACAACGACCAACTTTCTGAATTTGATTCGTGAATGAAATTGAATCTGACTTTGAGGAATTAAAATGACTACTACCTCTACGATATTTCGATATTTTGATGTAACATATGCTCAGTGTTTATGGCTACCATTTTATGAATGTACTTAAGTACCTACATATCTCATTTACATTGGGAGCCTTTAGGTATACGTAACGTACCTACATGATGGTTAATGCGAGTAGTTGAGAAACAAACCTATCCAATACCAGGCAATTGTCTTTTTCAACGCATATATTTCATGAATTTGAAGAGTTCGATGAGAGTCCCGTTTATTTTCAATACAAATGTATATTTTATGTGTATTGTAGGATTTGTAGGTACAGTCAGGAGTATTAATATACGTACCTACATAAATATCTGAACACGCCTTAATGATATTGACAATAGAGTCCCGTACAGTTATTTAAGTACCTACGTATATTATTACCCCTGACTGTAACTAATATTTATTAGTTTTTAATTATTTATGAAAAAACGCTGCTGTTTCCCTTGGACTATTTATTTGCATTTTATATTGCGATTCCTATATAATGTATAAGAAATGCCACTGGAGGAAGTTTTGAAAGTTTCAAGTACGGCCGACGTCGAAGATATGCTTACATTTCTCACCTTATTCGTTTATGATAAGGCGAAATATGTACTTAATCTACCTATACCTAAGTACCAACCTATTACCAATGAGGGAGTCTTGGGCAATTGGTTAAATATTTGTCTGTGCCAGAAATTTAGTGGTGTGAAAAACGCATTCAAGATAAAAATAAGACTGATTTATAAACAACAACCAAAAGAACTTACTAAATAACGAGATTTCAACTTTACCCAAAAAAGTCATTAAGAGCGGTGGCGCAGAACAAATTGGCTCGTTTGGTGAGGACGGCGTCGCGCTGCGGTCTGACCAAATTCTAACTTGTACTAATTACTACGCGCCTCCGTATCTTATGCTTGTTATCCTACATAAATCGCAGACTTGATGATCCCTAAATAAATACCGGATCAAAGTTCCGAATTAAGTTACTTGCTCCCTGGAGAGAAATTTTGGTCGTACTATTTTATCCTCGTTGCTCATTCAATTGGATTAAATTCTATAGAAAATTAGCTTTATAGCGCTTAGCGAGTGTGAGTCATTAGTGCATTCGAGGTGGCCACACAAATTCTGGCTATTCGTCATTCGCCGCAATTTATAAGGCATTGTGTGCAGCCATATTTGTTTGTGCCCTTACCGGCTTAAGTATCAACAAGGGCCTGTCAGCGCACAGGAAAGCGTGGAATTGTCACGGATATAATCGGTGTACGTGGCCAAAGTAACTTTTAATAATGTATACCGACACTGGCATGAGAATAGAAGACAAAAGCACTTAGAAAAAGCTTCACGTAATTGCTACGTTTTTATTCGGTTAATTAAGCTAACTGCTGTTATTACCGCAATTTTATTTAATTGCAGTAGACATTTTTCCGTCGCATGGCGGTAGCTGCCTTAATGGGAGGCTTAGGCGACTTGCGCAACAGTGTCATGAACAATTTGCAGTGTGAATACGATTATGGTAATGCATGATCCAAAAGCCCGACCGCTCCCTAAGGCTGGCTGACCAACAAACAATCGCCTCAGTTTATATGGACATGTGAAAGTTGCGGGTGACAAGGGTGGTTAGATATAATCGAGATAGACTTGGAAGTTCCCTTGTAGGGTTCAATTAACGGTGAAATGGGTAATGCGAGTTTTGATAATGATTGATTAAACGTTTTCGCTTCACAGCATGGTACCAGGATATTACTTCTCATCAACTTCAGTATGTTTGTACTTCAGTAAGTTTGTTACCTATTTATTTGTGGCGGAGTCATTCTGATACCGATACAATTTTGCAGTTGACTATAAACTTAAGGTAAACGTCCGAGTGCTGGACGCTGTACTAGTATATGACATGGGCACTCTATGTCAAAGCAATATAGGTGAAATTCGAACTAAGAAGATTTTTCCTCATTCGAACTTAAGCCATGTCACTTTGACATAGAGTGCCCATGCCATATACTAAGGAGTACAGCGTCGAGCACTCAGACGTTTACCTTACATACTAACATAACTAATATTGGAACATTAAATTTAAATCTAGTGGCCCGTAGAACTCGCGAGTTGTTAAAAAATAGTACATTGTTGTTAAGGCTAGAAAGTAGGCAATAGATGGACGAGTAGGTTCGAGGTCCGAGCCGCTATTAGGTGAGGACCTCGAAGGAGACGGATCCATCTACATATTGCACTTTTGGCCGAGACTTTACATAGTGCTTTTGGGGGAGCTGTGGTTGAGCGAATCGCTGTTCAAACTGTCCAACAATAACATTGAAAAAAAAACTCACCATGGTATTCGATTGAAACAGCATTTCATTATACCTATACTTAAACAGCGCAACACACTTTCAGGCAACCGCTGTTTCAATCGGCTGTCTCGCGACAAAAAAAAATCTTTTTCACACATATTTTTTATTTTCGCCCCAGTCAAAGTTAGCTTAGTTCGAGTTGCACAAGGCGGTTCCACAACACTTCGGGGGCTCAAATACCTCTTGGACACTGCGAACACGTGTCATTATTGCTCTGAATACAGGCAAATCTGTAGCGTTAGGCAGCTTCCGTGATGTAGATGTATAGGTATTATTAAGGTGTATAGTAGGTAGACATCTCTAAAATTGACCATTCCTTTCTTGCTGCTGACTTGTTGAGCCGAACTAATGAAATCGATTCTCGGATAAACTTTGACTCAACTCAAAGACCGAAATTTGTGTATACAGGGTGTTTGGTAACCGAGTGTAAACACTTTTAGGGAGAGGAGGTAATTTTGGACCTTTTTGGCAACATTTACTTTCATCAAAATAATATTTAAAGATTGATATCTCGAAATAGGCTCTCCAAAGGCTCATTAACCCCCGACGCAAAGAGAGTGGTGTTATAAGTTTAACGTGTCTGTCTGTGGTATCGTAGCTCCCAAACGAATGAACCGATTTTCTTTTAGTTTTTTTGTGTCATAGAAAATTTTATCCCGAGTGTTCTTAGCCATGTTTCATGAAAATCTGTTCAGCCGTTTTTGAGATATTGGACTTTGAAATGAAAATGTCGGGGGTTTCTCAACTTTTCTAAGGTGTAGTTATTTTATACCAAATGTTTGCCCTGTTTTGTGACCGTAATTATAAATCGTCTTTTTAAGTTAATTTGGATCGTTTGGCATATCAACTCAATTCAGACCTTGGCTACAATGCTGTAATCTGATCCGTGCATATGATGCGGCTTGTTATAATTTACTTTAAAAACAAAGTTTTAACCGACTTCAATTTAGTACTCCGCCAAGCTACGAGAACATTTCCACATTTATTTTCCAATTTACCGCATGAACTGATTTCCGAGCGCAAATGTGTTGATTATTAGAGAAAAAAACCCAATCGCTGTATGTGGGCCGATAATATTTGAGGACTTCCGTCGATTCCAAGGACACCAGGATTGACAAGGATCACCTTTGGCACTTCATTAGCTGCTATTTCAACGGAATCCTATCAGAATCTGTGACGTACTATTGTACTTTTAAGTACATAATTGAGGAATTCCATAAGTCATCTGTGGTCTTCATCATCAATTCCACTCCACCAAATTTATGATTTTCGGGTGTAAATACACGAGATATAATAGAAAATACCAAAATCACTACATGCCTGCCTAATATAATTGAGGAGTTCCCTCAATTCCTAATGGATCCCATCATCTGAATTAAAAAAAAAATGGGACCCACCTGGGAGCATATACAAACAAAAAAAAAAAATTTTACGAATCGGCTCATCAATGACGGAGATCTGCAGTAACAAACATTGAAAAAAAAAAAAAAAAAAATACAACCGAATTGAAAACCTCCTTTTTTTTGAAGTCGGTTAAAAATATACCGCCATATCAAATTTACACACTCTATGTAGGCACTCGGTGGGCAGATACGGGCCGAAAAGCTACATGCTCGGCGGCGTTTCTGCTTGAAATCAACGTCGTACTGTAGGATTTGTTTTTTTCTTTAGGTAGTAGTAGTAGTAGATATTTTATGACCTGTTGTCCATTTTGTGACCCTTTTTTTTGTTGTGCAGGGTGACCATGATTTGAGAATGCAACTTTTACTTATCCCCCCCCCTAGCGTTATTTCCGGTTATGCCCTGAAGGCGCGGATGTTTCCCTTCACCGAAAAGCTAACGGTAAATATACCGTACCGTACATAAGTTCCGAAAAACTCATTGGTACGAGCCGGGATTCGAACCCACGACCGCCGCTTGACAGCCGCATGCCTGAATCACTAGGCTACCGTAGCTTCTACTTATCAAAATGTAAAAAAAATAACGCTGTTTAACTTCATTACGATGGTTAACAGTCCATTAACATTTACTCTACGTGTAGTCTTGGTCCTGCTCACGTCTCCTGAATCACCCGGTATAGGAGCAGCCAAAGTGCTCACAAATATCTGATGGCGACTGTACCTATTCACAAGACATCTTGACTCGTTTGTGAGCTTGTCCCTAGTGCAACTTGATACCGAGATTCGTAACAACGATTACGAGTTTAGACTTTTGCTGATGCTGATTCACCATTGTCGTAATGCTTGGTCATACACTGTTACTTTTTATAATTTCTGTCATGTTTACAAGTGTACGATAGCGCAATAAATGAATATTGTATTTTACCACATAAAAGGCCGAAACGCACTGACAGCGGTGGCGGAGCGGCGCGGTGCGCAATCCAATCGTAAAGCAATTCGTGCAAAATTATTCCCTAACCATTCCAAAATATCAAAAATGCACAACGTTAATCTGTGACGTTAATATTCAAGTTTTCACTTCTGCCGGCACTCCCGGAGTGCAACTCGGTCTTTTTACGTTTGGGTTCCGTAGTCGACTAGGAACCCTTATAGTTTCGCTTTGGCTGTCCGTCCGTCCGCGGATAATCTCAGTAACCGTTAGCACTAGAAAGCTGAAATTTGGTACTAATATGTATATCAATCACGCAAAGTGGTAAAATAAAATGTGTTTTTTTTTCTTTTATTATGGTACTTCCCCTATACGTAACGTGGGAAGTGTTTTTTTTTTCATTTCAACCCTAACGTGTGATATATTGTTGGATAGGTATTTAAAAATGAATAGGGGATTGCTAAAGTAATTTTTTGATAATGTTAATATTTTCGGAGATAATCGCTCCAGAAGTAAAAAAAAATGTGCCTTCCCCCCCCTCTAACTTTTGAACCATAAGTTTTAAAAATATGAAAAAAATCTCAAAAGTAGAACTTTATAAAAACTTTCTAGGAAAATTATTTTAAACTTGATAGGTTGAATAGTTTTTGAAAAAAATTACAAAAACTACGGAACCCTACACTGAGCATGGCCCGACACGCTCTTGGCCGGTTTTTTATTTTATATATTTTTTTACTTGATATGCCAATTAAGAAAGTAACGGCGGAATTAATTTTTGACATTCATACCACTTTATTACAATCATAGTGAATAAGTAAGACTAACTACCAATCGCGTTTTTTAATAGCGTATCCCATGAACCTATAATTTAGTATGGACAGGCTATGGTAATAATAATACCACGTGCGAGCGAGCTGGTAGCATACAAATCTCGATAAGTGTGACAGACAGAGATATATCATTCGTTATCCTTGTCATAGTTCCACTTTTTTTCTATTTGGCACAACAGTTGTGGCATACAATGCTGTCAATGCTCGCGCGTGGCTGCATACGAATCCGAAATATTTAATATTATTGTGAATAAAATAGTGTCCTAAAAGTAATTTACGCACGATAAGGTATCTCGTGTTCCGTCTGTGCCAAGAAAATGGTTAATTGTTGCGTGCTTGGCTGTAAAAGCCGGTCGGAACAATGTGATGAAAATATAACCTTTCACACGTAAGTAGAACATCTTTCACTTTTCTGTATACGCAATACGTAAAAATAGCATGGTAAAATTACATTACGCTCAAAATCTTGTAAAATTTGACGATTACAATAGAAATAACATCATTGTTTACATTGTACAAGAAAATATTTCTTGACAAATTATCCGCCCAAATTACGTAGATTGTTTATGGTAAGCTGCGAGAGGTGTTAGAATGTCTTCTCGATTTAGCTTCTTTGCAATCATTTTAGGGATACCAGCCAATACAACTTATAAATACCCGATTTCTAGGGTAATTTATACTCTAACAAAATTCTCGTACTTGTTATTACATAACATTCGTATATAATGGATGGGATATATTCTTATATACGTATATTTACTCTGTACTCATAGTAAAGATAAGCTTTTATGTAGCGAGTAATCTCGGACTGTTCATCCGATTTCAAAAATTCTTTCATCTGGCTTTATTTAATCCTGCATCTGCGCCTCCGCTTGTGTTCTTTCTACTACGCGGGTGGAGAGGAGACGCGTGGACAGCTAGTAATAAGTAAAGACGATCGACGGTTTAGAATGAATCATAATTTTCTAAAAGCCCTTTGCTTGAAAAATTTTATGAAAATAATATGTTTTTTTTTTCTAGGTTTCCACTAAATGAGGATGCGCGTGCGCGTAGTATTTGGGTTAAGGCTACATATATATATTTGTGATCGCATTCTCGAAAACAGTTCTTACGATTTTGATAGCATTTGCAGTATAGGGGTTTATGGGGGCGAAAAATCTATCTCATCATCATATCAGCCGAAATGGCCGGTCCTGCGCCATCCGCATCCAGCGGACTCCCGCGACCTTTGCCAGGTCATCAGTCAACCTTATAGGGGGCCTCCCACGCTGTGCCTCATAAAAAAAATCGATCTAGCTAGGTCTCATATCTGGGAAAAATCGTTCTCAGCATATTTTTACCCGAGCAGAGCTCTTTATCATTAATCTGTAATAATTTGAATATTTGAATAGTAAATGTTTTTTAATATGGTTGTGTCTCATTTCGGTATTTAGTGTCATTATTTTTCCCGCCTTAAGCCTGCATCGCGGTCAATAGTAAATTTTACAGCTAATGACAAGTTTACCATTGATCGCCGCGGCCAGGCCGCGCCAGTCTGTGAGAGACTTTAAGCCTCTCACAGACAGGCGCGGCCTGCGGTGGCGGTCAATAGTAAATTTGACACAAACTGTCAAGTTTACTATGAACCGCCACCGCAGGCCGCGCCAGTGTGATTCAGGCTTTATAATAATTAAGTAGATCAGCACGGCTATCACAGGACGCCCCGCGAGCTGTGTCGCAGCGAGGTAGACTGTCCGTCTCTTTCTAGTTAGAACGATTAGAAAGAGACGGATAGTCTACCTCGCCGCAACACAGCTCGCGGGCGTCCTGTCATAACTGTGCTGATAAGAAACTACCAGGTAAGCCGCTTGCACAAGGACTATTAATTACCTACATGTCATGTTCTGTTACTAGAATCATATTTCATGTTATTAAGCTGAATATTACTAGTGGTTGCGAACAGAGCGCCTGCTAGGCAGTGAATGTGTGTAAAGCTTCAGTAAAAACTACTTACAATAAAAGCGCATTATTTAAAATAAACATATGGAAGCGATGGGGTAATTTTTAGTTACATGGCCACCCCACGGGAATCATCTACTTTGTTGCCGTCCCTCATTGTGGCGACACTTACGTCGCCTCTGTAGGTATATACTCTAAGGCGTATCCTAATTAATTCATAACTCTCGCCTTAGGGCACAATGGCCGAGAAAACCAATAATTACCGTAATAGGGCATTTACCACAGTTTCAGTACGTGGTACATAGTTGTATGTAGCTACGTTTCCGTTATTAAGGAAACTATGACAATTTTCATAAGTTAGTTTCCTCAGACAAGCTGCTGGCCAGGCGGCGGTTTACTCGTAAAGAGGCGCTCGGGTAAGCTCCACGCGTGCTCCGCATCGCCGTTTGCATTTAGATTCGAGTTTTACTAAATCCTGGAACTGAAACGACACTTGTAAGTCGGAATATTCATGAGGCCAGCGTTACTAAGTTATGTGAGTGAAGTGTTTTATTTTGATTATCTTGTTTAGAGGTAGTCATGTGTGGCACCTTAGTGTTGAGTGATTGGTAAGTTCGGTACAGACTTCGTTTTGGCAATACTATCTACAAGCGGAATTAGAGTATCAATTAAAATTGAAATTTCCCGGAGGCTAGCAATAACACAATATGGATGAAAATCTGAAATAAATGACTAGGTATTTAATTTAAGTTTAATAACGTCCGTCATAACCAATCCTAAGTTTTACGCGAGTTGTTCGTAGAAATTATAGAAAAATAGCCTTTGATATCCAAATTGTGACCCCGCGAAAAGAACTTCTTTTAAGGTGCGAAAAAACATAAGTACAATTTTTGAAGTGAAAACTTCTTTAGCGGCGCTGAGCACTTTTTGGGATGGGGAAAAATTGTTAAATACGCGACAGAGTTTTGTGACGTCAGATGTGAAGGAGGTCACTTTTTGCTGCTAGCCGATTCGACTTCATTCAAAACTGAACGCTATTCGTAAGAGTATAAAGCCGTTAAACACTTTTTGCAATAGCATATTCTGCAAATAAATTTGTAATAATCTCAACGCATCCTTCACCGTTTTGCTATTGAGAAAATTCGAATAGTTCGAATTTGGGCGTTATTCCTAAAGAGATAAAGCTTAGAAAAATATTTACCAACGGCAAAAACAAATTGATATCTTGGTCGCCACCGCCGTCTGCTGTTGTGCTGTTTTTGCAATTTCGAATAGTTCGAATGTAGACTGTTATTCCTAAAGAGATAAAGCTTTGAAAAATATTTGGCAATGGCAAAAACAAATTGATATTGTGTTTGCCGCCGCCCGTCCGCCTAAGTAATTGATAATTGTTTATAAATTTGCGTCAAATTCATTTTTAGGGTGACACCGTAAGATGTCACGTGACCTGATCGAAAAACTGTTACAATGTTATTGAGTTTTCACTTCTGCCAGCACTCCCGGAGTGCAACCCAGTCTTTTTTTTTTAGATCGTAATTAATTTCATGATGTTCTCATCCAAGAATACGTTCGCACTTTTTCGGAGTGGCACTGGCGCTTGTAAACCATGAACTTTTTTAGCCAGTTTTTATGTACACTACAAACCTTCTTCCTGAAGTATTTTTTTTTCTATGAGTTTCATTGTAAACAACTTTTTTAATAATTGATTTATTTTCTAAGGTACTTAATTCAAATGATAAAATTAAAACTTTTTTTATAGATACTACGATAGTGGCTAAAACTACCATTCGGTCTGCCTGATGGTAATTGATTTAAGAATTCCTTGTGTTTATAGCTAAAGACAGCAAGCAAGTACTTAAGTGGCGTTATTATAGCGGCGTTCTGTAAGCTGGAGGTGGAGGTACTTCCCCAGTTGGGGTGCTCCAAATATGAGCGAGATGACATTCCGATGTGCCCTGTCTCCCTTCGTACCTATACTCTACCTAAGATAACATCCAAAGAAATAAAAATAAGGACCATCGAAGTTTAATCCCACCCATGGTTTGCGGCGTAGGTTAGGGTACGGTCGAGGTCATAAATACGTTTACACTTTTGCACCTTATTGCCTTGTAATAAGGTGCAAAAGTGTAAACATATTTATGACCTCGACTGTACATACGTACGTACAATAATGATTAATTAACAAAACTCGGGTTACTAGGTCACCGGTAGATAGGCCAAATGTAATTAACACATATAATTTGGTATTCATATTCAGGTTTTCGCAGTTTATTGTTACAACTTTACGGAATATTTAGTTCAAATCTAGCAAACCTTTGACAGCTTTGACTACCTAACTTCTTGGAGTCCAACTTAGTAGATACTGTGTATTGCACTTATTTGAGTCAGATACACTGTATACAGATGTTACAAATATTACCTACAGTGTCGCAGAGCTGGGGCCGTAGACAAGGTTACAATCGACAAGCGCTAATAGAAAACTAATAAAATGTAGGGGAATGACAGATGCCGACGAAACACTTTTCGTTAACATCTGTCATTCCCATACATGTTATTAGTTTTCTATTGGCGTTAGCGCTTGTCGATTGTAACCTTGTGTAGGCCCCCTGGTCTGGTGATGGGGTTCAATGTTGAAAATATGAGCTATTTAAAACCCCATGCAATCCCAACAAGTTTTAGGTGATGACTGTGCGTAGAAACACAGTCGGCAAAAAAAACTTTTCCCTATTTTTAGGGTGAATCTCCACCAGGATATGTGCGACACTGTGTTTTCATATTCACTGTTTGGATATATATTGTACCAAGCTGTCACAACAGATCTCCAGTATATCCACACATCTCTGGTAGATATTCGCCTGTATCTACAGTAGGTAGGTACAGACGGTTCACTGCCTTAGTCATCCATCACTCAAATTCACGCCATAAATAATACAAGATTAGGTAAGAGATGGTTGTTGAAAGATCAATAGGTAATTAAGCTATTTACGTAATAGTGTATTACTACAGAGGCCGGGAAGTAAGGGGTTGCCGGCCGAGTACATATAGACTAGGATAGTTATGAGGCTGGCAACCCTTTTCACGCCGAGGTATGTATAGTGCTTTTCTCAAACATGCAATGGAATAAATAAAAACAAAATCCAAGAAATCAAACTTTCATTTTCATGGCTGGCCAAATTGTGGAATGGAAATTAAAAAAGACCATCTTGCAGGCGTCTCGCTGCGCCCGAAACGTGACACTTGGAACCCATTATGAAGGTCACCCATACAACGTCAATATTTCATTGCATGTTTGAGAAAAATATATTAAAGTACCTAGAACACATACAAATCTTGAAAAGGTAGGTAAGTACCTAATGAAAGTAAAAAAAAAACGAATATTCTTAATTTTGTTTTTACTGCATCCGACATTTTACAATTTTTTTTATATTTGCATCGGTGAGCGATATTCGGTGCGGCGATAACTCTGATAACAAACCTACATATTATATAGGTGGTTACCTAAGTGTTAGTTAACGTAAATTGCGAGTGGGATATGCCTGCCCATTCGAGGCCTCGCACTGCTACGTGTGCTACGCCGTAGCGTTTTTCCTCCCTGTAGCGGAAATTGCACGTAGAGGTATGACTCATATGTGAATGATTGGCCTTGAATGAATGGGTTGAGTCGTCGTTCTTGCTATCGATAAATCACAAGCAGTACTGTATAGGTACGATATTTTATTTTAATTTACGTTCAAAAGGACTTGAACACAAGTTTCATGTGCTCTGCCTACCCCTTTTAGGGATAAAGGCGTGAATGTATGTCATTTATGTATGTATGTTATGTTTAAAGAACTTTATTTCTCATAATTAATTACAGAATTCACTTACATTAGAAAAGTTAAAACTAAATCCAAGCATAGGTACCTACAGTGTTTAGGTACATTGTACACAAATCATGGCGGGTAGTTATGAATGATTAGTAGGTACATTGATCACAATGAGGTATGTTGTATCAACAAGTGAGGTATGTTGACAATAGGGAATATGCATGTGATTTAGAAATGGACAAAAAAAATCACGTGTAATCTATATTGCTTAATAAATATACACACATGATTATTTTTTCAAATTATCATGTTTCTATTGATAAAATAAATTGTTTAAAAGTACTATTTTTCAAATTACGTCGCAAATTTCCAAAACGCAACGCTATTGGCGGAGCGAAACGTGACGTCACCGTGCAGGTCGTTAGTATGATTATTGAAAGTTTTCGCATTGTTTGGCCGCTGTTTATGATAAATAATCAGTGTTTTTTGGTAATTATTAAGTGAAAAAAGACTCGCCACAATGACTGAAGGCGGTTTTGTCAAGGCACAGTCGGATAATCTGCCTAAAATTGATGTGTTCATGATGACTAAATTTAATACATACTTCGCAAATATTTGTGACTTTACGTCCGCTGAACTAAGAGGAGTAAAAGCTGCAAGGTAAATAGGTTACAGATATTCAATAAATTTTCATATTCCTTGTTTTTATACTCGTGAGATTGGTCAATTAAATAATTATAACCTATTTTGGCGATTCAAATAGCTAGACTTTTAAACTACTTCAAATAGGTGTCTTTGTTAAATAAGTGGAATAAAAAACTAGTAGATATTTATCCATACTATATACTATTTTACTATACTATAACTTTATATATTATATATACTAACTTCTGCCCGCGACTCCGTCCGCGTGGAACTCATTTATATCGTAGCTCCATACAAACTTTCACCCCCACTTCATCCCTTTGGGGGATATGGGGGGAGCTACGATATAAACGAGTTCCACGCGGACGGAGTCGCGGGCAGAAGCTAGTTATATTATATATTTTATATATACTTACTTAATAATCCATATCCATACTATACTATATACTATATACTATTATACTATACTATACTATATACTATATACTATATATACTATATACTATTATACTATATAATATTATAAATGCGAAAGTGTGTCTGTCTGTCTGTCTGTCTGTCTGTTACCTCTTCACGCTTAAACCGCTGAACCGATTGCGATGAAATTTGGTACCGAGATAGTTTGAGTCCCGGGGAAGGACATAGGATAGTTTTTATCCCCGAAATCATCACCTAAGGGGGTGAAATGGGGGGGTGACAGTTTGTATGGAGCTGCGCGATATAAACGAGTTCCACGCGGACGGAGTCGCGGGCAGAAGCTAGTAAATTATAAATGCGAAAGTGTGTCTGTCTGTCTGTTTGTTACCTCTTCACGCTTAAACTGCTGAACCGATTTGGATGAAATTTGGTATAGAGATAGTATAAACGAGTTCCACGCGGACGGAGTCGCGGGCAGAAGCTAGTATTATATAATCAAAGATATGTAAGTACCTATTAGGAATGTTAAATGTTGAGAACATCTTTATGAACTTTAACAAACTAGGTTGTTTTCGTCAAGGCTTATAAATAAAACAAATTTGTGTAGGTCACTCAGTAAAAAGGATTAAATTCTTTTAACTTTCTTCGATCAACAGTGCAAACAAAGAAACTTAGCTAAAAGGTTTCTTGATCAAAATCAACACTCGTAGTCAGCTGTTGATCAACAAAAATCATAATATTTGTAACATTAATAACTAAAAAAATTGGGAATCAGAATAGTTTTATGAATAAGTATATAATACAATTTTGAGGTTAGGTTATTGTTTACCTATATTGTTCGCGAGTCGTAATAAAAAAGATTTTAGGTACATACATATTTAATACTCACGTCGAAATGATCTTCACAACAATATAAACTACTCAAGCACGATACATTATCTCTCCTCATCGCCTTACACCACTTTATCCTTATATTTGCACCTTTGGGCATATGAAAATATTTGCAGTTTTAATGTGATTTTCACACATAGGGACAATACAATATTTATAATAAGCTTTTGTGTGCTCTTCCATTACAATAAGTTGATCTTATAAGCTTTAATCACTCACATTTATTAAAAGTGTGAATCAAACACTTTGTTGTTAATTTGTTTAAGAACCGCCGTGCACTAAGCTGCACGGTGACGTCACAAATGAGCGCGCCAAAATGGTGGCGTTTTGATCGTCCGAAAATGATAGTAATTTTAATTATTTTTTTTTAGCTTATTTAATAATATTGTGAAAGTGTTATATTTTTTTCCGGTTATATAATTACTTATAGAATAGATAAAAAAAATAAAAAAATGACATGAATATTCCCTATTACATCAGAGGCGGAATTGTTCACGCGAGCCGCAGGTGAGCGTGATAAGAGAGCCGAGGATGCAATCAATGCTCACGCGTTTCATACGACGTTTTTCAACACATTTTGCGATGAAAAAAAGATCGGGTTGCACTCCGGGAGTGCCGGCAGAAGTGAAAACTCAATATCATTGTAACAGTTTTTCGATCAGGTCACGTGACATCTTACGGTGTCACCCTAAAAATGAATTTGACGCAAATTTATAAACAATTATCAATTACTTAGGTGGACGGGCCCGTCGGCAAACACGATACCAATTTGCTTTCGCCATTGCCAAATATTTTTCAAAGCTTTATCTCTTTAGGAATAACGTCCAAATTCGAACTATTCGAATTTGCAAGAACAGCGGACGGCGGTGGCGAACAAAATATCAATTTGTTTTAGCCGTTGGTAAATATATTTCAAAGCTTTATCTCTTTAGGAATAACGTCCAAATTCGAACTATTCGAATTTGCTCAATAGCAAAACGGCGAAGGACGCGTGAACAAAATTACAGATTTATTTGCAGAATATGCTATTGCAAAAAGTGTTTATCGGCTTTATACTCTTACGAATAGAGTTCAGTTTTAAATGAAGTCGAATCGGCTAGCAGCAAAATATAAAAGTTTGTGACCTCCTTCACATCTGACGTTCTGACGTCACAAAAATCTGTCGCGTATTTAACAATTTTTCCCCATCCCAACGCTCAACGCCGCTAAAGAAGTTTTCACTTCAAAAATCCTTTTCATAAGATGGAAATTTTATAGGCCTGTCAACTTATTTTCTTTACTTAATGATGGCAACAGGTTTTTACTCACATACCTACATATGTACAACGCCAAGAATTTCCAGTGGCGTCCATTTTATTTATCACTGTTCTACTCTCCACGAGTCAACATTTTTGATAATAACCAAACACGCATTAACAATATTTACAAATATTTGTGATATAACTTATAATGGCGCGCAACAGTTTTTTTCGTGAAGTTTGCGCAGTGCGCGCGCATGTGTTAAGCCATCAGAGACTTAGATGAAATCTCTAAACAGCCAATTACAAAATAAAATAAATATTTTCGTTTTAAAATGTTATCTTTATCAATTCATGTAAAATGCTATCAAAAGTGAATAGTTTTACGGGTATTATGACGTTACGAGCAAATGTGTTGAAAAATATATTACACTAATAATGTTCGGCCGCCTTGAATAGTTAAACCTTACATTTCGTGGATCCGTATCAAATTTGTATTTTGAATGTCTAACTAATTCCACGTGTTTGTAACATTAAACTCGGGTTAGCGCCGTAAAATTAGCGAAACAATGGATTGGCACGTTAGAAACACTTGGAAGTGTCGCTGTGTCTGAGTAGCTTTGTCGGTTCAGTTTCAATGTCATGAAAATGATATGCAGTTCGAACAGCTTAAAAATGCACGTTATCCACGTTAATCACCTGACCCCGATCACCCAGGAAAACCTAGCAGCAATTATTTTATATTCAACTAGGAAAAAAATATAATTTTCGGTTATGGCGCTTCGCCGGACGCTACCGCGTCACGCTCGCTTCGCTCGCTCGGCTCGCGCGCTGTAGGGTCGCAGTTCACCTAACAACCTAACCGTTTTTTTCCCCTGGGGGATCAGGCTAGGGGATTAACGTGGATAACAGCTAAAAATGGGCCAATAACGGCAGTTAACACTAAACACATCTTTTGCTGCCATAAAAAAATGAATTATTTAGAACATAACCTCAGCAGACCTTTATGGAAATAAATAATTTAAAGACAATATTTAATTTTAATTTAATTTTCACCTCACTAGCTCGGAAAACCCTTTTTGGGGTTCCGTACCAAAAAGGTAAAAAAGGAACCCTTATGGTGCGACTTCATCCGCCTGTCCGTCTGTCTGTCACAACGTTAAATATCGCAAGAACTACTTGACTTGTGCTATCAAATTGAAATTTGGAATAGTTGAAAACGGGCCTAACGCATGTGGAAAAGGAAAATAATAAACATATATTTATATTCTCCACGAAAAATAGAGGCCATGAGGGAGGGCAAAATTTCAAAGGCCAATAATTGGATCAAATGGGGTATCAAATGAAAGAACTTTACATGCAAATTCTAAAGCCGTTAATGATTTTTTTTACAGTGAATAAATTGATTTATGAAGGAAAATGTGGAAAAAAACCCCTTCTCTCCGAACTATACCTACCGGGCGAAAATGTTCAATTTTGTACAGTACAAGAGATGTCGAAGAGGCTTACAGATGCCACCGCCGGTGACCGAAGGGCTGGCAGTTACCTCGCACAAAGAATTAGCTTAGCTATTCAGCGAGGTAATGCTGCCAACATCTTCGGCACAATGCCGCAGGGCCATTTTTAGGGTTCCGTAGTCAACAAGTTCTATAGTTTCGCCATGTCCGTCTGGCCGTCCGTCCGTCTTCGGCTTTCCGAAGATTAAGGAACATACTCGTACAAGACGGAAAGTGCTATAGGAATTTGGATTTAATGAACTAATGATGCACAGTCTACGTTAAGAATATGTACCTATACTTTTTTCACCTTATTAGTTACCTCTGTTACAATAGTATAGTATACGTGCGTCATATCTAAGTCGACTGTATCACTGTGAATGTGAACAATGTAACTCCTTTAATCATCGGGAAAGCGAAAGTCTACCTAAAAAATAAGTCTTATTTCATTCTGACTATAATTATCTGTGTGACAGTTCCGCGATGTGAACCAGCCCACAATGCCGTGCTCCCGGTGAACCATGGCGGCGCGCTGCCTGCTTCTCTCACTGTTACTGGCGGTCGGTGAGTCAATTACACACCTCACGGTCCTCCCCTGCGGTAATCACACGATTAACTTGCGCCATTACAGTGTAGGTAAGTGAATGAGGAAGTGTCATTCGACCGGCAACATTTCGCACGCGATGCGGAGCAATGGCTTGAATGGCTTCATATTTAGGTACCTCTCAAGAGTCACAAGCCATATTTTTTAGTGACGTGGCATTGTATTTACCTATATTAATGTGTTGTTTTCAGGATAACCGGTGAGGGATACCGCCTTCTCGGTAGTCAATAAGACGGTTTTCTAATTGTATCTTTAGAACAGTAGCGCTTTTCGTTTGTCGTCTCCTCCTCACATATGATAGGTATAGTAGATTGTGTGACAAGGGTCTAAAGTAAGCCATATTACCACGAGATGGTTATTTTCCCGAACGAAGTGAGGGGAAATAGTTCGAGTGATAATATGGCTTTTAGACCAGAGTTATACACTCTACTTTTCACTTCGACTGCGAGAAAATAGTAAAAACAAAAATTATCCATCGACAATCAATAATTATACCAAGGCGAAAAGATTGTTCAATTTGGCACCATTTTTTTTAATAAACTGCTTTGACCCAGATACAAAATATTGACACCACTAATAAACGCCTCTGACCGTCTCATAGCCGCGTCCAAACGGCCGAGCGCGGCGGACAGCATATGGGGCATACGATAAAGCGAGATAGAAAGCAATCTATAAGCCGATAGTTTGCGTGAACTTTTCTTTTCCCAGAGAACGACACATTTGAATACTGTCGGTAAATTTATTGAAATGACCATAATAATGAATAGGTGGTATTCACTTCAGACACTTTCAGTGCCAGAATGCAAGTCATTGTGTAGGTATAGGTACTAATGTGCAGCGTAGAGTGTGCTGCAGTAGGGACTTGACGAGAGCTCAACTGAGCTCTTTATACTATGGTTCTTGAAGAAAAAGTAAGCAAGATTAACTCCGGAATGTCTACGATAATTTGTGATAAAGTCAACCTTTAAAATCATAGTAGGTAGCTAATATCGGAAAAGTGATACATTCGTCCCCTCGGGACCCGATTTCCTGCAAGCAATTTGAAACAACCCCGGTCGTTAGTCCGGTGGAGCATGAACACGATTGCGCCGAATAATAAACCATTAATGTAAACAGTCGGATGGATGAGTCACAAATAGGAAAGAAGCGGCCAGGGCAACAAAGTGGACATTTATTTATCGTCGGAAACTAGGACAAAGAATAAATTAGTGCTTCGTATGCATATAGGTCACAGGTAATCTCGAGCCACATGTATCTAAGGCACGTTATGTAGGCGGCCTAGGATGTCCTGGTCTGTGATTATCTACTCGTAAGTAACTTTAGCCGAGCGCACCTACTGCTTCGCAGTGTGCATGCATGGAACCTCGTGTTTCCATGTTCCATTGCTCGTGTTACTGCATGTAGGTATGGATGCTGAAATAGCAATGGGAATGAAAGAGATGCGTAAGTAGCTACCTACTAAGCACAATAACGTTACACAAACCTACATAGTATTAGCATACTTCGAGGTTTTTGAAGTGAAAACTTCTTTATCCTAATGATGATGAATGAATGTTCCTGTAATCCTCAATGCAATATCAGCAAATCCCCAGTGCAAGTAACTAGTTACATAGCTGAGACATGGCTATTTTTTACGCCAAATTGACATTTAGAAAATTTTTTTTGTACGATACGACCTTTTGTCATATTTGTTAAACGGCAACATTGTGAAGTAAGGGACAGGTGTATTCAAAAATGGTTTTTTTTTTTTGGCGTAAGGGACGCACAACTTTTTAATTAAGAACCGCGTCTTAAATCTAGTTACATGATATAAAAGAGCTTAAAGATGTAAATAAATCACTGACGAGCATATTATTGTGTAAAGGAACAAAAAAGTTTCGATTTTTTTTCTCAAAACAAAACCGTTTTTTGGCTCTCCTGAAAAATGACCATTTGTCCCTTACGCCCTTTGAGCCTACGGTAGTCGAATTATAGTCACCTACTATGAATCGTACTGGTCAGATTTAATTTTCGCTACCCTAGTGACCGTCGCAATATTGACGCGCTAGAAATGTGGTGTTAGAGACGAATGCTCAGAATCCCTTCGATTCTGATAGAACAACATCAAAGAGAGATTATCGTTGACGGTGCAAATGCGGGTCCTCAAATTCTTCGGGCACATCACCCGTAACGAAGACTCTTTGCAAGGGAAAGTCCAGGGCAAAATCCTGGGGACGCTCTCCAACACGACGGACATTATACCTCATCAAATCCGGCACAGAAGACGCAATCAATTATTGCCGACACAACTAAGGTCACAACAGATAATACTACTTTTGATTTTAAAAAAACCACATTAAAATCGGCCCTACCGTTTTGGAACTACAATTCCACAGACTGACGCCGTTTTCGTCAGGGGTAAACAATAATTGTAATCGTCGATCCGTAGTCAAACAACTGCCCTCCTCGTAACTTGTAAGGCTAAGTTCGGGCTGCTCCAACTCTAATTTGCAATTTCTCTACCGTAAACGGAATAAATTACTTCAGTAGGTGTAATTTCGAAATATGTAGGTACAGGTAGGTACTTCCATAAGAGAACTAGAATAAGGGCACGGCCGAAGCAATGTGGGGCCATACAGGGAGGGTAATAGCCCATAAAAACCAATATTGTAGGCTAAATACATAAAGTTATTAGTAGGTATTTTCACTTTCGGCCTACCTGCAATAATAGTTGCCAAACTTAAGTTCAACACAAGCTCTAGCTACGCTACGACCCGGAATACTACCTGCCTATTTCCCTATATTCTTATTTTATTTGCCCTTCGGCGATTTTCAGGGAATAGGAAAATTGATTTGAATTCACATGAAATCGAATTTGAATGAATTGATTTGAATTCGAATGATTAACGAGTTGAATCACTAATTCTGCACGAAGTGAAACGAAAGGTGGGTTAAGATAATAATCCGTTTGAAAAAGAAGGTTTTACCTAACGAAGTCTGGTAGACTAGATCCGATATTGGATAGGGGATTGCACACGTCTAGTATAGGTAACAAAGAAAGTGTTAATAACCTATCTACTAAGGATTGTTACATATTATTCATACTATGTTCAATATTACCAAATGATATGAAATCGACGACGTTGGCTAACTAATTAATATACATAACCAAAAAAAAATTAGGTATTATAGCTGTTCTATTATAAAACTGATAATGATAACAATAATAACTCGTTAATTATTTACCATTTGGTAAGCAAATCTGATCAGAAAAATAAGTATTTACATATCCGGATGTAGTGGGATCAACACGGCTAGCACAAAACTACCCGACTATTTTCAAGTGTTGTAAGTAAATAATAAGAAAAAGACGAATTTGCATTTTCATTTTGCTATCGCTTGGGAAAATAGGTATTACTCGTACTTACGCCACGGGCGCGCAGCGCGATATTTCCCTACAAACCGCTAGCGTGGCCAAGCCTTGTGCGTACCGTACGTGATGCTGGCGGATTGATGGCGCGAGGCCAGCGCGTTGCTGGCTGGTTGATGGCGCCAGGCCAACGCGATGCGCGCGTGCTCTGTGTGACCGGCCGTCCCGCCCGCATCACGCGCTCTTCAAGCCTCGCTACCGTCCCGCTAGCAGATGTTCACAAACTCTCAGAGCGAGTACACATTAGGCGTTTAGAAGCGGGCGCTTTGGTAACGCGCGTTTTGAGAACCAGAAGTTCTTATCTAGGTGTACACATGCAAGCACGCGTCTCTGATCAAGCGCGCGTCGAACGCGCGCTTTGAGATTTTCGTTCAAACGCGCGTGGAGAGGGCGTCAGCCGCGCGCTTCGAGATATATGAGCCGCCATTTTGTTGTACATTTGAACGCGCGCTTTTGTGTAAAGTGGACGCATATTCACCAAAATGGAGACCGAGCACTTCGATACAGAAACGCTCGTTAAACGCCGTACTAAGCGTACGCGCCTGTATGTACGCTATCAACGCGCGCTCAACGCAACGCCGAGCGCCCAATGTGTACTCGCTCTTACGTTTCTATGATGTTTGACTGACCGATTACGGTCCTGTTGCCAATTTTCTAGATTCACAATTGGTTATCAGATTACAGCAAGATCTCTAGCTAAACTCTATCCCACCAAAAACATTACATGTAATATAAAGTGATGCCAAGACTCCATAGCTCATACAGCTTTCAGCGTGAAAAAGATATCAGATCGCAATTAGCGCCAAGCTTCCTACTCCACACGGCGTAACTCTACCACTACCAGCCACGCTCTACAAATTCTACATCTTGGCTAAAAAGTATATATAGCTTTGTTGGGCACATCCCGGTCGCCGCATAGACTTTCGCGCCGAATGAATTTATGATGATATTTAGTAAGTGACGGGTCTATACTTTTTAGCCAAGATATAGAATTTGTAGAGCGTGGCTGGTAGTGGTAGAGTTACGCCGTGTGGAGTAGGAAGCTTGGCGCTAATTGCGATCTGATATCTTTTTCACGCTGAAAGCTGTATGAGCTATGGAGTCTTGGCATCACTTTACATGTAATGTTTTTGGTGGGATCTCATTCCTTTTTAACCGACTTCAAAAAAAAGGAGGAGGTTCTCAATTCGGTTGTATTTTAAAAAAAAAATTTTTTTCAATGTTTGTTACCTCAGAACTCCGTCATTGATGAGCCGATTCGTATTTTTTTTTTTTGTTTGTAAGTATATGCTCCCAGGTGGGTCCCGTTTTTTTTTAAATTCAGTTAGATGATGGGATCCATGAGGAATTGAGGGAAGTCCTCAATTATATTAGGCACGCGTGTAGTGATTTTGGTATTTTCTATTATATCTCGTGTATGTACACCCGGAAATCATAAATTTGGTGGAGTGGAATTGATGATGAAGACCACAGATGACTTATGGAATTCCTCAATTATGTACTTAAAAGTACGTCACAGATTCTGATAAGATTCCGTTGAAATAGCAGCTAATGAAGTGCCAAAGGTGATCCTTGTGGAATCGACGGAAGTCCTCAAATATTATCGGCCCACATACAGGGATTGGGTTTTTTTCTCTAATAATCAACGCATTTGCGCTCGGAAATCAGTTCATGTGGTAAATTGGAAAATAAATGTGGAAATGTTCTCGTAGCTTGGCGGAGTACTACATTGAAGTCGGTTAAAACTTTGTTTTTAAAGTAAATTATTGTAAATTAATTTCTAAAGAAGTGAATGGGAAAACCCAAACAAACTTCCATCCCCTAATTTAAAGTTTGCGGAAAAATACAAACTTCAACCCCCTAATTTAAAGGGTGGGGGGTGATTTACTAAAAATCCTGAAATACGTATTTTATTATTTATAACAAGGAGTCCCTATATAATTTTTCAGACCCCTAGCATCAAAATTTGCGGAAGTCTCATACAAAGTACCCCCCCCCCCTACTTTAAGGGGTTGGGGGGTAGAAGTTCCATTTTTTTGAATTATTTTGTTGATTGTGTACTAATACTAGCTTACATACCAAATTTCAGCTTTCTAGGACTTCAGGAGGTACCCTAGAGGTTTTGATGATCAACATCAGTCAGTGAGTCAGTGACGAAATCGGCGTTTTTTTAGATATCAATAAAATCTTAAGTATAAGAGCTATGTTACTGAAACTTTGCTATGTGTTTAATAAGTCCACTATTGACATCATATCCTGAGAATTTTGTTTATCTGGTATAATCCAAACCAAAGAACCCTCGTAGTTCAAAAAAACGACGAACCGCTTCGAGAAAAGGTAGGTAGTGCCCTTGCGTTGCGCTTCGCTTGGCTCGTCTTGGCCGGGGGCACTGCCGTGCCCCCAGATAGAGTCTGGGGTGGTCTAGATCAATCCCAAATGAAGTAGACTTCATTATTAACTAGTCCCTGCGGCTGCGGCCCGTTGTCCATTTTAATTAGCCACAGCCTAATTCACTCGGGAACATTTAAATATTTCTCAAACTTTTACTCTTAGTAAATTGTTTTAAATTAGCGGTCTACATTTTTTGGTGGTAAAATGTAAGTGAAAAAATGTAGACCTTGTAGATGTCAGCCACCCCGCTATTCTGTGACTTGTTTTAATCTCACCTCACCGTTTACCCACAAATATATATTGACGCCGCGATTCGTAGTTACTAAGCGTAGGTTGAGGTCTAGTTTCGTTACGCGTGACGGGTGAGGTGCATAAGCGCGTTCCGAAACAACTGAGAAAAGTTGAAAAACCCCCGACATTTTCATTTCAAAGTCCAATATCACAAAAACGGCTAAACAGATTTTCATCAAACATAACTAAGAACACTCGGGATAAAATTATCTATGACACAAAAAAAAACTGCATTCAAATCGGTCCATCCGTTTGGGCTACGATACCACAGACAGATACACAGACACGTTAAATAAACTTATAACACCCCTCTCTCTGCGTCGGGGGTTAAAAACAGTCCTACCTACGAACATTCGATCACGGTGACCTATCCGTTAATAAGGGGTCCCCAGTAAGGGGTCAAACATGATCAAGTTGACCCCCCAATTCTAAACTATTCGTTTGCAGAGGCTGTGAGCCCGTCGTAGTATTTACCTACACACTGACTCGTGAATAGTTCGCTAGATTCGAAAAGATTAATACCTACTTCATCGAGGTTCAGATTTAGGGTACATATCCACTGGAGATGTGCGAAGCTGTGTTTCCATATAACAGACACCTCGCCAACTTGACAGTTAGGTTTCTAAGTAAGAAGTATATGTTATTTCAGGACTTCAAGAGATCATTTAGCCGGTTGCTCGTAATAGAATTAGACTTTGAAGATGTAACCAGAATTTACCTTGTCATTATTCATCGATATTTCTTCTATTGTATATGAGAGGATTATTATTTATTTTTCATTTCTCATGCTCTAAAAGTTCGTCTTTATGCTGTGCGTAGGCGACATCACTTTTTATGCTCTAGAGCCTAAAGTAAAATCTTCGTCGAAGACCAAGGCAATCGGTCCAACAGCCACACGAGCAACTTTAACTTCATAGAACAAACTCTTTTTGAAGTGAAAACTTCTTCAGCGGCGCTGAGCACTTTTTGGGATGGGGAAAAATTGTTAAATACGCGACAGAATTTTGTGACGTCAGATGTGAAGGAGGTCACTTTTTGCTGCTAGCCAATTCGACTTCATTCAAAACTGAACGCTATTCGTAAGATTATAAAGCCGTTAAACACTTTTTGTAATAGCATATTCTGCAAATAAATTTGTAATAATACCAACGCGTCCTTCACCGTTTTGCTATTAAGAAAATTCGAATAGTTCGAATTTGGGCGTTATTCCTAAAGAGATAAAGCTTAGAAAAATATTTATCAACGGCAAAAACAAATTGATATTTTGGTCGCCACCGTGCACCGCCATTTGCTGTTCTTGCAAATTCGAATAGTTCGAATTTAGACGTTATTCCTAAAGAGATAAAGCTTTGAAAAATATTTTCCAATGGCAAAAACAAATTGGTATTGTGTTTGCCGCCGCCCGTCGGCGCGCCGGACCCCGGCACCGTTGCGCCGCGGCCCGTCACACCCAACGCGCCCGCGGGCCGTCCGCCCAAATAATTGATAATTGTTTATAAATTTGCGTCAAATTCATTTTTAGGGTGACACCGTAAGATGTCACGTGACCTGATCGAAAAACTGTTACAATGTTATTGAGTTTTCACTTCTGCCGGCACTCCGCGCCCGGAGTGCAACCCGCTCTTTTTTTTTTTGTATGTTTCGTTAGTATTCTAAGACCAAGGCAAGGATACCAACAGCCAAAGTACACAATATAACTTCATGAAAAAAGATTTTCATTTAATTTCCTCGCAATCGAAGTGAAAAGTAGAGTGTACAATTCGTCCATAAAACCCATTTTACACTCGATTTTATATCCATCCGAGCGAGCTTGCGATCGAGAACGTCTCGCGCAAAATGGTGCGTTTTATGCACTTGTTGTACAATCTACTATTTCACATCTCATGCTAAAAAGCTTAAGTAGTACATTTAGCCCATAGGGAAAATATGTATACATATTTATGATTATAAAACTTTTTCATTTGACCAATCAAAACAGTTCACCGTATTACATCTACCAATCACAACTCTTTAAAAACCATTTGTATTTGCTATCAGAATACAGCTAGACATTAAAATTGACCAATCACAGGAAACAGAAGTCATTTCAAACATGAGGTGTTTTTTATTCCCTAATTCACGAGGGGCGTAAGTGGAATATTGCGAACAAGAGTCTATCAGAAGCCCGACGCCGAAGGTATAACACAATGTTTTTCATCACATTTGCGAGGAAACAAATACATTTTAGATGAAATGAATACAAATCGTAATAAAAACTGCAAAATGTCAATGTCCTTCGGTATACAGCCACGATTTGAAAACACTTAAAAACATTTTACATAGACACTTAATAACTACATATTAAATCTGTACATAATTCAGTTAAACATGTTTAAGTAGTTTTTTAAGTTTAAATTTATTTATAAATACGTTTTCAGACATCGTATTTGATATAAAACCTCTTTGCTTTGTAACTGCCGCATGAGTGACAGATACAATTTAAGAAAAAAACCATTACGCCCGTGGGCGTAACACAGGCTATTACAGCTCTATATGTCTGCGCATTATGAAGCCCTTTTCGAGCGTGTGTGATGAAAAACATTTTATGAGTGTGAGATAGTTATGACTCTGTTTTCGTTATAAATAGAATGCACATGGTCGCTACAGCTGCTAGACCTGCGCGTTCCCGCGCACGTGGCGCGCGGCGCGCGCGCTGTGCTCGCGTGCCGCTGGGAGCTCGGCCCTACGGAGCTGCTGTACTCCGTCAAGTGGTACAAGGACGGGAAGGAGTTCTTCAGGCACGTGCCGCGGGATCCGGAGCCGAGGAGGCGGTTCCCACTGCCTGGTGTTCTCGTTGAGGTATTCACAATCCAATGCTTTTTAAGTTAGTCCTGACAAAGCTCACAATCAAATGGCCTTCCTCACCGCTACTCCTTAAACTGAGCTATGACCATCTCTATCGCACTTACATTACTCGAGTGACAGGGATGCATGTATACATAAGAACTTCGAGTTTCGTTTTTCTTGGTAGCGCCGCTGGTACAAGGATTGCGAGGACCGAGGAGTGTTTTCAATATGTGCCTCGCATTAGTTGCAATCTGATGCCAAGAAGGTGGTTCTCTCCTTGGCATTAGATTGCGATTATTGCTCGTATTTTTATGTAGATATTTAATAGAGCTCAAACTCCAATGGCATATAGTGATAAAAAGTCGACAGATTTTAACATCCTCTGATAATTCGACCCATTCTCATAAATTTATTTATATCATGTAACTTGGTATGTTTTAGAATTCTGACGCATTGGGGTCGAATGTGACGCTGGGTCCCGCGGAGATGGCGACGGGCGGCCGCTACCGTTGCGAGGTGTCCGGAGAGCGGCCGCTCTTCCCAACCGTGTCCGACCACGCCGACCTGACCGTCGTTGGTGAGTTTCACTAGTTGTCACCGTGTATGTATGTGGTCCTAGCGCTAAGTGTAAGGCCTGAGTGGACGCTCCGCTCCGAGAGGGGCGTGCAGCGTCCATATAAAACATAATAAATAATTTACTTTAAAAACAAAGTTTTAACCGACTTCAATTTAGTACTCCGCCAAGCTACGAGAACATTTCCACATTTATTTTCCAATTTACCACATTAACTGATTTCCGAGCGCAAATGCGTTGATTATAATTTACTTTAAAAACAAAGTTTTAACCGACTTCAATTTAGTACTCCGCCAAGCTACGAGAACATTTCCACATTTATTTTCCAATTTACCACATGAACTGATTTCCGAGAGCAAATGCGTTGATTATTATGTAGCCCGATAATATTTGAGGGCTTCCGTCGATTCCATAAGGATCACCTTTGGCACTTCATTAGCTGCTATTTCAACGGAATCTTATCAGAATCTGTGACGTACTTTTGTACTTTTAAGTACATAATTGAGGAATTCCATAAGTCATCTGTGGTCTTCATCATCAATTCCACTCCACCAAATTTATGATTTCCGGGTGTAAAAATACCAAAATCACTACATGCGTGCCTAATATAATTGAGGAGTTCCCTCAATTCCTCATGGATCCCATCATCTAACTGAATTAAAAAAATATGGGACCCACCTGGGAGCATATATTTACAAACAAAAAAAAAAAAAAATGACGAATCGGCTCATCAAGGACGGAGTTCTGAGCTAACAAACATTGAAATAAAAAAAAATACAACCGAATTGAGAACCTCCTCCTTTGTTTTGAAGTCTATTAAAAAGCAATTTATATGGACGCTCGACGCCCCGCTCTGAGCGGAGCGTCCACTCAGGCCTTACACTAAGAGGGGGTGTCCAGCGAGGCACTACCTCTGCGGCTTCGCGGATGCTGTATCCGACCTTCTTGTGCACTCGTCGAGTACAGCATGATAGACCTGGTGTCACGTAAAAAGAACGCTGGGGCCATATAAAGTCTATGGCCGCCAGCGTTCTTTTTACGTGAACTGAAGTCTAACAACTATACTTACCTAAGTACTCCCTTCCCTACAAACAAAGTGTGTCAGATGTATTGATTATGATTTATGATCGTTGCTTAGGGCCCATTGTTTCAAATTGGGTAACGTTACGTTAGTTGTAATTATTGTGAACACTGATTTTGTAAGTTTGACAATTCACGGCGCCAGCGCTATATTTAACGATAACCGGTTCGTTAAATTTAGTTGAAGCAGACCCGTTCTTAGTTCGCAACTTCAACTGCCATGCCAAAATGGGTGTGCTAGGCCGACAATTAAGGCTCCATTTTGGAACAGGCACTACGACATGCAGTCACGCGATTATGTATTATCTTGGGAATAAAGTGCGTGCTTATTCCCTCTTTGAAATAGTACCTATTACTTTACGTTCCCAATATAACGCGTTCATGTTACGGGACATTTTCAGTCACAAATATTAATTTCATTAAGCCAAGTGCTAATCCTCTTAAGCCTGCACATTTTCTATGAGCAAAAACTCTGCCCGTAACTTTATTTGAAGTTAGTAAAAAATTAAATTACTGAGATAACATCTTTCACAGGCAAGACAAGGAAGAAAGTTTATAAGTAAGTGTACCAGATGATATCGGACGCTCGACGAATCTTAATATTTTACCCCTGTATAATCCCTGGGCGAGCTGCAAGTAAAATAAGACAAGATTATCTTTGTTAACTTCGTAGGAACTTTCTTGACTGTAGCAGAACTAGAACTGGTTTTTATTTCCCATAGGTATTTCGCATGTATAACTTACTAGCTGAACCCCGCGACTTCGTCCGCGTGGAACTCGTTTAATATCGTAGCTCCTTACAAACTTTCGCCCCCTTAGACGATGATTCCCCGAATAAAAGTATTATATACTCGTATGTTAATCCAGATTATACACTATATGAATACCAGAATTCATATTAATCCGTTAAGCCGTTTTTGCGTGATTGAGGTCCAAACTTTAGCATTCATAATAGTAGTAGGATTTGCATACAATCCAGGGACACGTCTCGCTTGACAGTTAGTACAGTTACTTTATTGTTACATAATTATGTAGTATAGTTATTGTACCTATTAATTAAACTTAAAATGCCTCTAGCAGGCATTTTAAGTTTAGTGAATAAGGTTAATTCACGATTTTTGCTACGGTGGTAGAATTGTGCTGAAGTTTACCAACAAAGTGAAAATGTAAATCCATGTAAATCCTACTAATATTATAAATGCGAAAGTTTGTTGGATGGTTGGATGTTTGGATGTTAGGATGTTTGGATGTTTAATGTCTCTCTGACAACATCAACGAATTTTCACATTTATATATTTACTAACAGTTCTCAATAAAATTATGTACGACATAGGTAGTTAGTAATATGCAGCCCGTTATTTTGAAAAAAAAAGTGACTAAGTATGTACAGTCGAGTTCTCCAATATCTATACAGACAATTTTTCTAAAATATCTACTAAAGTCTCTGTATAGATATCAAATTTGGAGAGCTCGACTGTACCTATAGATCTTTGTACTTAATGACACCAACACCAATCACAATTTATTATTTTTTTATCTACGATTTAGCATGGCTGCCCCCTAATTTGAATCTGCGTCGTGAACGTCCAGATTCCTTCAATACTTTCTTTTTAGGGTTCCGTAGCCAAATGGCAAAAAACGGAACCCTTATGGATTCGTCATGTCTGTCTGTCTGTCTGTCCGTCCGTATGTCACAGGCATTTTACTCGAAAACTATAAGGTGTATTTGAATAAAATTTTGAGGTTAGGTGTATTTTGTTAGCCGCTACATAGTTTTGTAATTAAATAACAAAAAAAAATTGTTTTAGGGGTGCACACATAAAACTGAAAGTCAACATTTTTTTTTGCAAGCCCACGTGTGGCACATCAATCGATAGGCCTCTCAAAATAAATATAAGGTTTCTCAGCAATTTTTTTAAGTGAATAGTCGGAGATAATCGCCCCGAAAGTCACTAAAATTGTGTCCCTCTCTAATTTTTAAACTGTGTATTTTCAAAATATGACAAAAATCATGGACATAGGGCTTATTAAATTCTTTCAGCGAAAATTTTCCGCTTTTTTCTTCTTCGTTAATGTTTCCTAACGCAGAGGCACTACCAATGACCGACAATAACCAATAACCGACACTTTTTTTTTTGATTTAAGAAAATAAGAGTAGGAAACCGATTACTTAATATGGCAACACTCTGTCTGTAACCTTTTCACGCTTCAACCGATTAAGATGAAATTTGGTGTGGCGTTTGATTTAGATTTAGATTTATTTATTTCACAATATACAATTACAATATAAATTAAAGCTAGCTCTAGCTAGCTTTGAGTCCCGAGGAAGGACCTAGGATAGTTTTTATCTCCTCTAAGGGGGTGAAATGGGGGGCGGGCGTTTGTATGGAGGTACGATATAAAGGAATTCCTCGCGGACGAAGTCAGGCAAAACCTAGTTTTACCTTTGTGGTGTTTCATCCATGAGAGGATTGAGGCTTGCCCAGCAGTGGAATGTATGGTGATGATGGTGGTTTTTCAGTACTCCCCGAGAGCGGGCCGACGCTGACCGGGTTCCGGTCGCGGTACCGTGCGGGCGACCGCGTGCAGGCCGCGTGCACGGCGGGGGCTGCGCGCCCGGCGCCGGCGTTGGCCTGGTAAGGTTTGCTAGTGGTTTGCCCACTTGCTCAGTCATTTAACCCATTCATGATCAAATCACTTACAAATGAGCCATGCATCTACGTGCGATTTCCGCTACAGAGCGGCACAACGCGCTACGGCGTAGCAGTAGCACACCTTGCGTGGCCTCGAATGGGTTCACATTCCGTAGCGCTACGCCCGTGGCCCGATAACGTATGAAAAATCGTATAAAAAGTAATTGAATATGTACCTTTATTGTTGTTAATGCTACTAATCGATCAATCGTTGATGGATGCGTTGGCAAATAAATATCGTAAGACCCTCAAATCGTGAGACTAAAAACTATGTTACCCTAAAGTGTTAAAAATTAAAAAAAAAAAAAAATTACAATCGTAGCAAATCAAAAACGCGTTTGCTCTTGGTCACAGAAACCAAAAGAAGTTTTTTTACTAATGGCGAAAATAAATGAAACGCGCGCGGTAAGAGCCGCGTGGGCTTCTTTTGCTCGTGAATTGCACTATATCCGCATCCGCAAAAACTCCGCAGTTGATTTTGGCGGTTGCGGATGCGGATGCGAATGTCTGCAACATCCCTGATGCAAACTTAGTATTGTCCTGCCGCAGGTACGTGAATGGCGAGCCAGCGCCCCCCGCCGCGCTCGGGCCGCTCGCGCGCCGCGCCCACCATGGCCTCGAGACCGTCACGCTGCCGCTAGACTTCAGAGTCACTGAGGAACATTTCAAGAATGACGGCCTTAAAGTCAAGGTATATCTTCCACCAACTTTATGAATTACTTTGTAATTAGTTAACCTACAGTCAACGCAGACGTTCGACAGATGACATACTTAACTGAGGTCGCCGGACCTAGCTGGATGCAGTTGGCTAAAGACCGAGAATAAGTTTCTATCAAAAATTTCATTTTTGGTACAAGCTTTTATTGCCGACTGTACTTTTCTGTATACCATCATCAACATGCTCATTGAGACGATTCTAACGAGCCCAAACTCAACGGGGTTACGTCGGTTAAGTACTGAATTCCCATGGCCCCCTTTTGTCTCCATCATCAGATCAGCTCGATGATACCATAATATTGAATTGTCATCCAAACTATAGTTAGGTATACCTACCCAAAATTTCAGTTCAATCGGTCACCGGGAAGTGGGTCATATGGTCAAATTGAACTCGCAAGATTTGTCCCATACATACATACTAACAGGGCAAGTTAAATAAAAGCTTGTAATAAGTTTCTGTCGAAAAATCCATTTTTTGTCCTAGCTTTTATTGCCGACTGTAGTTTTCTGTATACCATCATCAACTAAATTTTTTTTTTTTTACTCATTGAGACCAGGGATGTCACGAATGTCAGTTCTATTACATTCGCGAATGCGAATGCGGATGCGAATATTTAGAATGCGAATGTGCGAATGCGAATGCGAATATTAAGAAAGTACACTAAAAACCCAACGTACGTAATCACTTTTTAATCATTTTATTAAACAATCACAAGCATAAACAGCAATCACAAGTCACTAGTGTCACTACCCAAGTAAAATTGCTTTCTATTGGTCGAAATTAATCACGTGATACGGGTTGGCGCGATTTGCGCATGCGTGAGTCGGCGGCAGTCGGCCAGCGCGGGCGAAACACGCCACGACCTGAACATATTCGCATTCGCAAAACATTCGCATCGTTTGATGCGAATGCGAATGTTGATGTAAATATTCGCATCAACAAATGATGCGAATCATTGGCATACGCGAATGCGAATGCGAATATTCGTAACATCCCTAATTGAGACGATTCTAAACGAGCCCAAACTCAACGGGGTTGCATCGGTTAAGTACTGAATGCCCATGGCCACCTTCTGTCTCCATCATCAGATCAGCTCGATGGTACCATAATATTGAATTGTCGTCCAAAATATACTTATACCTAAAGTTTCAGCTCAATCGGTCACCGGGAAGTGGATCAAATTTAACTCGCAAGATTGGTTCTATACATACATACATACTAACAGCCCTAACAGGGCAAGTTAAATAAAAGCTTATAAAAATGGAATGGGATGGAGGAGGCTTTTACCCGAATGGGGTACATAGTATAAGAAAAAGATTGATTAAGGTTCGACTGATGAAAACCTTACACCAATTTATAATTCAGTCGACAGACTGATAAGGGGGAGATAGGTACTGGCTAGTACCTGTCTGCCTATACTTTCAGGCAAACAAAACTAGCCTTAGCTTAGAAGAAGAGTACCTACATAGAAAATGGAAAAAGCTACGGTAGCCTAGTGGTTCAGGCATGCGGCTGCCATGCGGCGGTAGTGGGTTCGAATCCCGACTCGTACCGTACCAATGAGTTTTTCGGAACTTATGTACGAAATACTTACCGTTAGCTTTTCGGTGAAGGAAAACATCGTGAGGAAACCGGTCTAATGCCAATAAGGTCTAGTTTTCCCTCTGGGTTGGAAGGTCAGATGGCAGTCGGTTTCGTAAAACTAGTGCTTATGCCAAATCTTGGGATTACCCTGGGCTCCTTTAGGAGCACAACCGGGAATAACGCTAGGAGGATGATGATGAGTTGATGACCTGCATAGAACATGGAACTCTTGATTAGTCTATTGAATCTATTGATTAGAATTTGAACAGATAAGTACGCGACGAGTCTTGTACAGCGCGGGAGGCGGAATGAGATAAGTTGAAGTACTCAAGTTTAGAAACTACGGCAGATAGCTTTAGTTCATCATTACTTGAACTTTAAGCCCGCAGGCAAACTAGGTAGCACGACGTAATGGAATGATAACAAACTTTGATGTGGAGCCAACATTATATTCGAACCTAGAATCAGAGGCTCTAGTGTAGGTTTTACCGAAACAAAACGTTACGACCGCGTTTGCGTTTAGCTGTCAAATCCCATACAAATTGAGGGTAAAACGCAAACGCGATCGTAAAGTTTTGTATCGGTAAAACTTATACTAGAGGCTCTGGTTACCTAAATAGTTTTTGGTTTGTATTTAACGAACAACGATTACTTAAGCAGCTGGTATTATTGTATACTTTTAACGAAAAAAAGCTGCACAAGGAAATTTAGTGGTATGGTAGACAATAGGAGCGGGAGCATGGCAATAAAATAAGGGGTCTATTTTTAATAAGGGGTCTATTTTTAATAAGGGGGCTATTTTTAATAAGGGGTCTATTTTTAATAAGGGGTCTATTTTTAATAAGGGGTCTATTTTTAATAAGGGGGCTATTTTTAATCCGGAAAACAAATTGAGATTGAAAGAGAGTTCTTATACCTGTAAGGGCTGTAATGTAGGCTGTATACCTATGGTTTTTTGTTGAGTGATTCTGGAATTATTATTTTGCTTCGACGTGGATGTTCTTGGATCATGGAGATGGAAATCCTAGGTCATATTCGGGGTCTTGAAGGGTGGAGAGCCAATAGACTAGCTACGTCACGTTCTACTTTCTCCGCTCTATTATGAATTTATGAATCACTAGGTGTAAATCCCAATAATCAGATGTATGGCAATATCAGCCACACAGAATGTGGATCGATATTTTTCCAGTAGGCTATTTTCTTTGTGCACAATAAGTACTAGTTCATTGACCCATTCCCCATCGTTTATCCCGCAGTGTCTAGCCACGATAGAGTCCCTGTACTGGCGCAGCAACGAGGAGAGCGCAGTGCGCGTGCGCAGCAAGTCGTACGACACCATGGAGCTGCGCGCGCGGAGCAGCTCGCGCGACTTCGGCGCCCCCGCCGACGCCGACGCCGGTGAGCGCGCCCCCGCCACCGCCGCCTGCGCTTGGACGCCGCGCGCCGCCTTCAGTGTTGTGATCTCTATTTGCTCTCTAATAAATATTTTGTAAGAACGGAAGTGTGGAGTTATTATTGTGAAACAAATTGCGGACACTGCTGTGAATGGTTGCATTAATTTTTAACACGTTTGCAACCAAGAACTCGCCTAGCGGGCACTCGTAATGTTTGCTCAGATGCCGGCTCAGCCCGCTAGGCGGGCAGTAGCTATAAACCTACACGCCACGCCAAAGAGCCCGCCTGGCGGGCACACATCTTCGCCACCACAGGGTGACTAACAGAAAGGTTTTGATACTTCTGATTAGTATGTAATACCAAATCTGTGATATTAAATGATATCTATTTAAATACTAAATTTCAATTGTTCCATTTTTAGTCCGGTTGCGAAGGTGTTAAGGCATGGGAGCAGCTAGCTCTGATTTCCAGGGGAGGCCCAGCCATCAGGCCTTTCAAGTTCTGTTTTAAAACTTTCGCAACCGGACTAAAAATGGAACAATTCACCAGAAACCGACAGAATTCGCTAGGCGTGTAAGTTCATACTACTGCCCGCCTAGCGGGCTCAGTCGGCATCTGAGCAAACATAACGTTACGAGTGCCCGCTAGGCGGGTTCTTGGTTGCGAACGTGTTAAGGGACCAGCATGGAATTTTGAGTCAAGCATTATATAGTAGGCGCCAGACCCTTCTGGAGTGGGCACTCTCAAGAATATAGCATAGACACACATTTTTGTGGAATCGACTGCCAAATGATTATAATCCAGAAGGGATTGTGGTATGCGGCAATTTAACTGTTAGATCATGTCCTCGAAGCTCCCGAAGAGGCCTCTAACCTCGGGTTGACTACTGCTGTTATATACAACATCCGGGATCAACGTTAAAAGTGCCTTCTCTAAACCGTTCAGTCAGGCCGCAGTCTGCTGGACACCAGCGGGCAGCGGGCCGCCGAGATTCATCCATAGATTGAACTAGATCGAACGTATAAATTGCCGCTTGTCGCCCCGCTGGCCGCTTGTCGCCCCGCTGGCCGCTTGTCGCCCCGCTGGCCGCTGGTGTCCAGACCGCGGCATTAGTATTCCATTCAAAGTGGACAAAAGCGGAAAAGTTGCAAGTGCATCTTGACTTTATCGGATCGTCGTGGGATACTAAATAGAAAGCTACCAGAAAGGTCTTATTGGTATTAATTCCGTCATATTTCCGTCTTTTGAATAAAAAGGATTAATTCTGTCAATGTCAAACCCTTTGGTCATATAATCTTTCAAATTCTACTTACGCGAAAACCTCAAAAGCATTCATTAAATACAATAGAGGGTGAGGCGGATAATTAAGTCTAATTTTTCAATTTATTCTGCTGGTGTGGCCTTTGAAACTAAAGATTTAAATTAAGTACGTACCTATGATTGTAATTACACACATGTCTAAGGGTGGTATTCCACTTGTCCAAGATCTTTCTCCAATGAGCATTGCATCTCACTCACTCTTTAAGCAAAATGTGAGACGCAAATACAAATTAGACAAATATCTTGGACAAGTGGAATACCACCCTATGTATCCTTAGGTAACACGAATAACACAGAAAAAGTAGTGTAGGCAGGCAGGTACCTAACGACTCCGGACGTGATCACAGCAGGAGCCGGTTTTCTACTTTGATTTTCAGTTTTATAATCATCTTTCTTCTAACGAAGGCACCGATTAAAGTTATCCGACAAATCGGGGAAGCTTCCTCAGGACCTGCCTACTTCAAACCCATGGAGAGGGAGGAGAATTAACTTATGAAAGTGGAGGAAAGTGATACAAGCGTGTCAGGTGGAAAGCAAGAAGGCCAAATCCTAACAAGTGGAAATTCTTTATCTCGATTCTTCCGCATATACCTATGGGAAGGTATGCGTTATTGCAATGTATCTCTGTTATGCCAGCAAATTAAAGTGCTACGTTAGCCATCTTACTCTCGGTTCGTGATTGCTAAGTAGGTAATAGGTAGGTACTTACCTAATAGGTCCTGTTCCTATGAAATTATTATTCTTGTGCTACATCTTTTTTCAGCCTTCATTCAGTACGTTCTTTGGATAATCAGTCCAAATTTATTAAACATCCATGTTATTTATTTCAAAATCGGAAGTTTCATTATTAAGAACATGATGCATGATCACAACGGGTTAAATTCTTCCCAAGGATTTCACAATGAATTTGTAGGTGAGTGCCTTATATAACAATCTGTAACTAGTACTTAAATTACTCACCTTCTCATACAGCTGATAATTTTCGAGCTAGGATGTGGTTAGGTACCTATTTAGTTAATATAGAAATGAGATATGGCTTTGCTTCTGCAAAATACTTAATCAACTACCTATTTTCTATACCTACTTAAGTAGTTATAGTAAAAATGCCCTTACATCCAATATTTGACAGCTGTCATCCCAGTACAATTTTTGTCATCATTGACGTTTATTGTACGGGGATGACGGCTGTTGACGACTGTCAAATATCGGCTGTAAAAAACTAATAAAACATTTTACCACGGTATCTATCCCTATTTTGCCTTGGGGAATGATGTCATATGCTTCGTGTAGGTATATTATTTCGGCACAAAGTTCGCTTGATGGAGGGTACACACTGAGCAAACGAAAGACCAACGCAAGCGAAGCATACATAGCCGTTCGTTGGCGTTCGTTGGCTTGGTGTGTACGCATCTTGACGCATTCTATTTACCCTACTGTGAACTGACTGACCTAGAAAGCAGTTCAAGACGGCTATCACAAGACGCGCCCGCTCTCTCGTTTCTTCTCGCACTATCGTCTCTCTCTTATTAGAGCACTTAGAACAAAATGTATATAGTGCGAGAAAAATCGAGAGTATGTCGAGGCCGTCTCATGATAGACGTGCTGAGTGAAATAAGGGGCATAAGGGCCCCTATTTTGAACATGCTATCCAACGCGTCGTACGGTTAGCACAAATACCCCACATATTTCAGCGTACCTACAGCCAGCAGCAGTAAGTACGTAAATAGGTACGCGGTTGAATGTTCAAAATGATCTGCGTAAGCTCTTATGCATTAGCTTATGGTAAAGACATGGAGTAACTAAAGGCGCTCTTATGGCGCTCTTACACGGGCGATTTTTCGGGCAATTATTGCCCGGCGACACGTTGCCGAAATTAATGGAGAGCTATATGGGGCAATTTATAGAAATTGCGGCAATATTTCGGAAATTATTTCTCGAATTGCTCCATTCATTCCGTGTTGCTCCATATCGCCTACTACAATTTGCTCCACTGAATTTCTCGTGTATGAACGTATTGCCTAGTTTCCCGAGTTGCGGCAATTATGGGGCCAGAATGGCGCCATACTGGAGCAATAATCGCTCCATTTTGAGCAATATTCCAATTGCTTGAAGTGCCCGTGACGTCAAAACTGCCCCGAATTTCCGGCAATTCGGCAATTTTTATCGCTCGTGTAAGAGCACCTTAAGTATTCATCTGTGGTAAAGACGTGTGTAGATGCTTAGAACGCGTAGCTAATACTTACTGCTACTGACTGTACGATCATGCGTTTTGAACTAAATGCCCTGTGGTCGTGCCACTTATATAGTTTTTCAATAGGTGAAATAGTTGGGAATTTCGCAAGTATCCATTTTGGTTTTACCTACTAAATTCGATTTTCAGTTCAGCTTGATTTCAGAGGGCCTACCGCGAAACGAAAACGAACTTCGTTCGTGTATCTCCGTCTCTATCGCACTTGCATATTCGAGCGACAGGGAGAGAGATACACGAACGAAGTTCGTTTTCGTTTCGCGGTAGCGCCTCAGGCTGGATTTTTCCAGTCGATTCTGATGGTTCTATTTTCATGCATAGCAACATTGAAAGAACAGTTTTTAACTGAAGCTAATCACAAGCATGCTTCTGCTTACATTGATTGTTAACAAATCGTGGCGCTGGGCTTTTGTACGATTAAAATAATGTATTGTTATTACTATTGTCAAAATTATTTGAAAAAACTACACATAATCTCTAATTGCGTAACATTTCCATATGAAATAAAAACAAGGAATGTAAATCTGTATATTTACGTAATTGTGTTTAAAAAAACGTCTTAGGGTTGTTTTGGTTCGAGATTTTGACGTTTGACGTGCAGTCAGTTGCATTGCAAGTAATGTGATTACGACTTTGTCGTTTCAGGCGTTCAAGAACAATGTTTATTTATTAAATTGGAGTACATACTCATGTCGTTTTGGCCATTACATTCGTTTTTAAATTTGTAGTTGTTATACTTTAACTATACACATCAAAATAGACTAAATTATAGTGTGTTTGTAAACATGTCTCGTAGAATCCCTGTAAGGTCTAGGATAAAAGTTTCTGATAAATCGCTTTTCCACCTTCAAGATAAGAAGGCAGATGAGAGCGCATTAACCAATGGTCTGATTAAGTCGGCTAAACGTACCGGACAACTCAGTCTGAGCGGCCGGGGCCTGGGAACTGGTGAGTTACTTCCTTGACTTTGATACTCATGTTAATTGCTTCCTTATTGCGTATTTATTTGTAGTAAAGGCAGAAAGTACGGGATGCACATTGTCAGTTTTACAACATACATTCAATTTTAAAGATATTATCAATTGAATTATAAAATAGTCATTTACACATTCTTAAAAAAAAAAATAACGAGCGTAAAAAAACAACGCGAATCATCAGTAACGATGTAGGTTTGGTACATTAATTTTTATGATGATTTGGTCATGTTCACTTTTCTGGTTTGTTACATTTTTTTTTATTAATCATGTATGTACCTATGTATTATTTAAATAACTTATAACATCTTCATTTCAGTCCCAGAAAATGTGTGGAAAATTGATGAACTGGTATTGGAAGAGCTAAAAGAAGTAGACTTTGCGCGGGAAGACAGGCACAACTGGTGGAACTGCGAGCCCCTGAAGTTCCTGGATCTCAGCTCTAATGCTATTGCTGCCATACCTCCCGAGATCAAACACTTACCGGAATTAGTCACTCTGAAGGTGTTTATCTGTTTTTTTTAAATATTTTTACTGTAAAAATAATCCTGCCCATTTTACTTTGGTATTGATATGTCAATAGAAATCTAGTCTTCTGTGAACATCTGACATCTGTCTAGAAAAAGGCACTATGTAATAAGAATAATAATAATAATAAAGGCTTTGATTGTCCCTTGACTTAATGCTAACAGGTTCTTACAAAAAATAACATGCAATAAAAAAAAAACTAAGTTAACTAGATACATTAAGTTGTGGTACTATATACAATTAATACAATATTATAACTTTAACAACTAGATGAAAAACATTGATAAAAATTAAATTAAGAATCCTACTAATATTATAAATGCGAAAGTTTAGATGTTTGGATGTTTGGATGTTTAGATGTTTGGATGTTTGTTACTAAATCACGCTTAAACGGCTTAACCGATTTGGATGAAATTTTGCACGAAGATAGTTTATAGCGTGGATTAAAATATAGGATAGTTTTTATCCCGGGTTCACGCAGACGAAGTAGGGGGCGGAAGCTAGTACATACTAAAGTTTGTCTAGATATAAAAAAATTAAATGCAATTCAACATAAATATTAGATCCATTTTAGTATTCCAAAACTTGTGTACAACTTTTAGAGTTTAACTACATTTTTTAAAAAATTTCAGTTCCATGACAATGCATTAACCACATTACCTGAAGAGATTGGGGAACTCAAAAGCCTGTCCAACCTCAGTCTGAACCATAACAAGCTGGTTGCCCTGCCAACAACCTTCTTCAGGCTGGGTGAGCTGCGCTGGCTCAGCGTCGCACACAACCAGCTTGACAAGATTCAACCTGACATCGGTGATTTGGTCATGTTGACATTTCTGGTTTGTAACATATATTTTAATTATACACTTGTTTTTAGTATTATTATAGCTTTATTGTCAGATGTACAGGCTATATCAACTCTATTATTCCTCTTATTTTATATTTTGTACATCTGTTTGCCAGTTGGCAAAGCAAAAAGCCCCCAGGCTTCTCCATTTGTTTTTGTTGCTCCATGTCAAACCCCACCCTTCTCCTCTTGCTTTCTCTAGTATACCATAGAGTAACTCATTTACTCCATTTCTTTTTGTTTTCTCGGATCATGTTGCCTTTGGCGCGTTTACCCAATGCGTGTCCACACCGACCACATTCGACTGAGCGCATGCGGCCGAGCATTCGGACGGCTCGCCCGAGCCGCACGGACGAGCTCTGGCGAGCCGGTCGTTTGGTGTGGATCCGCCTAATGAGCCTATGAAGCTAGAGTATGGAGGTACTGGGTTTGAATGGGCATTTATTTGTGAGATTAGCACTAATATTTGTACCTGAGTCATGTGTCTTGTCTAAGTATTTAAGCTGTTAAATATATTTTCTCAAACATGCAATGAAATATTGACGTTGTGTTCTTCATAATGGGCTTTGAAGTGTCACGTTTCGGGCGCAGCGAGGTGAGAGACACGTAATGGCATTTTATACAAAATTGGAGGCCTAGGCCTGCAAGATAGTCTTTTTTAATTGCCATTCCACAATTTGTGGCACAGGATAATGGCGTTCAGCCATGAAAATTAAAGTTTGATTTCTTGGAGTTTTATTTATTTATTTTATTGCATGTTTGAGAAAAGCACTATACATACCTCGGCGTGAAAAGGGGTTGCCAGCCTCATAACTATCCGACCTCGCTACGCTCGGCCGTCTATTTGTACTCGGCCGGCAACCCCTTACTTCCCGGCCTCTGTAGTAATGTACTATTATGTCATAAGCATGTGTTCACTTTAAGGACCTGTCACACAACAAAATCACCGCCTTACCCCCAGGCATGGGTTACCTGGTCCGCTTGGTCGAGCTCAATCTGTCACACAATCAGTTGCAAGAACTACCTCCAGATATCGTTAATTTAAGAGGTAAACTTTAAAATAATACTAACAATTACACGGTTCAACTCACTTGGGTGATACAAGCGACACCGCCGCGAAAACACTCATCCTGAAGAAGAACTCCCGAAGAGTTCGAAACATGTCGCCCGTAGTGACATAGAATACGTGAGTTGAACCGTGTAATTGTTAGTATTATTTCAACATGTCTCACGAAAGTTTAAATTAGGTAAACTTTAATTACAATAATTTAATTGAACCATTATCTATTTATCTAATAATTGAATGTTGACAGTGTGAAAAAACTCCTGCTATGCACTATATTGTGCACTCGATGGCATTGTAACTGCCACTCATAGCGCCAGTTTCGTTCATATAATTTGCTTGTCATTGGCGAGTAGCAACCCTAGCTAGTGAAACTGGTATTTTGACGGCACGATCTTTCCGTTCAATATGCTTATCGTTAATACAATAAAGGCACAATTTCGACTATATTTATATTCAAAATAATATTTTTTATACAGACCTAAAGAAAATGAACTTGAGCAATAACAATTTGCGCTTACTGCCGGCGCTCGGAGAACTGAGAAGGATGGAAATTCTAGACGCAAATCATAACGATATCCAAGAACTACCGGACTTCTATGGGTGTACAGCTTTAAAAGAAATTTATTTGGCAAACAACTTTATAAAGGTAATTTAATTTTAAACTTAATAAACCGCCAGTCATATGTTTTAACCAATGTCTAAAACGGAGAATCTTAATTCGATGCTAACGTTTTTGTATAAGTTACAAACGTGATGACACTGATGACGATGACACCGTCTGTCTACTCTAAACAGTGTTCTCATAGAGTTATCTGTTTGAAATAGATCTACATTTACGGTGAAGTAGGCCCAGGTTGATTCGTGGTTTCAGCTAGCGAAACTACCTTAACAGTTACATGGACACACATTTTTCTCGATAAAAAATGTAACCGAAAATCCCACTAACCGGCCTGGGCGTATTTCACCTTAATTTGTGGAGATAAGAGAGTAGTTGACCATTTGGTTTGACAGTCTCAATACTTGTAGGAAATTACGGAAGAGTTTTGTGACCAAATGCAACACCTGAATGTACTAAACATCAGAGACAATAAGCTGGAGGTTCTGCCTGAGAACGTGTCTTTACTACAGAAGTTGAAACGGCTCGACCTCAGCAACAACAGTCTGAATAAGTGAGTTCAACTCACACACACATTTACACATTACACATACCTACTTAAGGGTCCTTACGCCTACTGACGAGCGTATTTTGCAAAATGCTTGAAAAATTATCATAACTATAGGACCTACGATGCCGTAAATGTATATTTTTTTCAAAATACGTATAAATCACGCTGGACAGACGCCGCGCGCCGAAAGTTTTATTTAAAACATGATTAAGAGTTTATGAAATAATTATTTAATTACGTTATCAGTTTTTGAATAAATACTAATAGTTACGTCGTAATCTTGAATGAAAAAGGCACCATTTTGCAAAATACGCTTCCGCTACTGCTTATGTGGGCGTAAGACCTCTTAAAAGATTACTTTGGGTCTAACGGTGCAACTCGTGTCGAAACGTCATACATAAATAATCGCAAATAAATATCGCGTTAGACCCGTGTCGAAGTAATGTTTTAAATAAGCGAGTTCATGCGGTCCTTGTTTTAGAGCCATCCTCTTTTGTTTCACTTCCAGACATTGTGTTCTCTGAAGCTGCCTCTTATGGGGCTTCTAGACAGGCTATGCTTTGCCGGAAATGTTTGGCCGGCAACTATGGCCTTCTTGTTCTTCCATGCTAGAACAAGACTCCCATAGTTGCCGGCCTTACATTTCCGGAAAGTATAGCCCGTCTATAGGTCAACCACTTAACTCAGTCAGCGGCGCGCGGGTGTAGGGGTATGATGGTAACGGGACCCGTGCGCCGCGCAGGCGAATAGTGAGTTAAACGGTCTTGCTATAGATGCCCCATTAGTTACATCACTTTTGTTACTTCTTCTGCTCTATGGACAAAACACAAGCAATGCTTCTTCTTAGATTAAACGATCTATAAATTCTATATCAATGTAACGTTGAATCACTAAGCAATTTCAAACTCATTTTTAGGTTACCCAAAAATCTTGGTCTGCTAACGCAACTCCAAAGCATCAATATGGGCGGCAACAGATTGGCGTTCGTCCGACAGGACGTCATCCGCGGGGGCACCGATCGCATGATGAAGTTCCTGCGCGACCGCATGAACGAGGAGCTCGAGGCCGAGACGAGGCTCACGGACGACCAGTGGCCTGACAAGTGAGTCAAATAATAATCAACAGTCATCCGCGGGGGCACAGACCGCATGATGAAGTTCCTGCGCGACCGCATGAACGAGGAGCTCGACGCCGAGACGAGGCTCACGGACGACCAGTGGCCTGACAAGTGAGTCAAATAATAATCAACAGTCATCCGCGGGGGCACCGACCGCATGATGAAGTTCCTGCGCGACCGCATGAACGAGGAGCTCGACGCCGAGACGAGGCTCACGGACGACCAGTGGCCTGACAAGTGAGTCAAATAATAATCAACAGTCATCCGCGGGGGCACCGACCGCATGATGAAGTTCCTGCGCGACCGCATGAACGAGGAGCTCGAGGCCGAGACGAGGCTCACGGACGACCAGTGGCCTGACAAGTGAGTCAAATAATAATCAACAGTCATCCGCGGGGGCACCGACCGCATGATGAAGTTCCTGCGCGACCGCATGAACGAGGAGCTCGAGGCCGAGACGAGGCTCACGGACGACCAGTGGCCTGACAAGTGAGTCAAATAATAATCAACTGTCATCCGCGGGGGCACCGACCGCATGATGAAGTTCCTGCGCGACCGCATGAACGAGGAGCTCGACGCCGAGACGAGGCTCACGGACGACCAGTGGCCTGACAAGTGAGTCAAATAATAATCAACAGTCATCCGCGGGGGCACCGACTGCATGATGAAGTTCCTGCGCGACCGCATGAACGAGGAGCTCGAGGCCGAGACGAGGCTCACGGACGACCAGTGGCCTGACAAGTGAGTCTAATGAGACTTCGACAAGGACATATAAAACGGTCATCGATTTTGAGTTTTTCTCTAGTTATAGCTTATAAGTAGCATGTAAAAAGCATGTTACAGAAGACCGCACCCATAATAACACCACTACTGGCTCTGTCACCGTCGTAGTATAAAAAAACCCATTTCTTCTCTAACTTATCTAGCAGTTTCTTGGTTAACATCCACTTCAGTTTTTGTAAAATTAAATTCTGTTTATATGACAGGTTCACGCTGAAGAAGAATCAAGCGCTAATGTTGCCCGGACGAGAGCTGACGGCCGTCCCGGACGACGTGTTCAAGAGCGCCGCGGAAGCGCAAGTGCACATTGTTGATATATCCAAGAACAGCTTCACCGAAGTGCCGATGGGGTAAGTTATCTAGTGTATACCATGCCTTGTGGCAAAGGAATAAGAATTAAATTGACTGCGAATGTGTCCGTAACTAACTAAATTTTAACTTATAATGTTATTTAACTAAATGAAGCATGCTACTGTCAAGCGGCGGTCGTTCGAATCCCGGCTCGTACCAATGTGTTTTTCAGAACTTATGTACGGAATATTTACCGAAAATTTTTATGAAAGAAAACATCGAGAGGAAACAGCTCTACTCCCAATAAGGTCCAGTTTAGTTTTCCCTCTGGGTGGGAAGGTCAGATGGCAGTCGCTTTCCTAAAACTAGTGCCTATGCCCAAATCTTGGGATTAGGTGTCAAAGCGGAACCCGGGTTCCTATAGGGGCATTACCGGGAATAACGCTAGGGGGATGATGAATATTATGTAACTAAATAAATAGTTTGTAATTATGCTGTTAGAATTTAAGCTCAGCTTATTCATTTAAGGCAGCATCATCGGGCAGTAGTATGAACCCACACGCCTAGCGAGTTCTGTCGGTTTCTGGTGTATTGTTCCATTTTTAGTCCGGTTGCGAAAGTGTTAATACAATGGCGTTGTCCACCTATTGCTGTATAAGTATAGCTTACTGATAGCGTCCCGTGTTTTTCGAAAATTATGGCCTGTGCCGAGCAGAGATACGAGTACTCTTCGTCCATCTTTGCAGCATATGCCTCGTCCGCGATACGTTGTCGCAGCTGGTGATGTCGTCCAACAGCCTGTCGCAGCTGCCGGCCGCGCTGGCCAGCTGCAAACACCTGCAACTGCTGGACCTGGGCAGGAACTGCCTCAGTGAGCTGCCGGCTGACCTCGCTGACCTGAAGGAACTGAGGGAGCTCGTCATTTCTAACAACAAGTAAGGGAGACTTTGGCAAACATTTTTTCTTCTGGTCGCCCACCAATGAAAATGAAAAGAAAAATTGGCAATGGAATAATATAATAATAGGAAATAGAGTTGTTTCTGTTTAGTGTTAAAATCGCACGAAATAAACAAATGGAACTATTCCAATTTTATGTTGAACTAGCTGATGCCCGCGGCTTCGCCCGCATGGTTATAGGAAAATTTAACATATTGAATTATCCCGTGGGAATTAGATGTTTTCCCGCTGGAAAAAGTAGCCTATGTCACTCTCCAGCTTCTAAACTATATACAAAAAATCAGATCAATACGACGCTCCGTTGCGACGTGAAAGAAGGACAAACATACAAACACACACACTTTCGCATTTATAATATTAGTAAGGATAAGGATGGTATAATTCCATCCCATAAACCGATTCACTGCCGCGACACACACAATATGTGTCAATTGTATTGTATGTCTACTCCCTCTGTCTCTGTGTGTCTTTTGTGTAGTGAATAAATGTCTTCTTTCTTTCTTTCTTTCTTTCTTTCTTTAGATACTAGTTTTGGCGAAAGCGACTGCCATCTCACATTCCAATCCGGAGGGGAAACCGGGCGCCATCGGCATTAAACATTATCGAACGTGCTAGTAGCTGATGTTTCTAGGTTCACCCACATCCCTCGCTGCGTGTACTCGCTGGAGAACCTCGAGATCCTACTGGCGGCCGAGAACAAGATCAGCGAGATCAACGTGTCGTCGGACGCGCTTGCTCGGCTGTCGCGCCTCGCCGTGCTCGACCTCGCCAACAACAGCATCGCCAGCGTGCCGCCCGAGCTCGGCCAGTTCACGCACCTCAGGTCTGTACTGCACTGTAGGTCCTTACAGTATAGAACAAGATCAGCGAGATCAACGTATCGCCTCGCCGTACTCGACCTCGCCAACAACAGCATCGCCAGCGTGCCGCCCGAGCTCGGCCAGTTCACGCACCTCAGGTCTGTACTGCACTGTAGGTCCTTACAGTATAGAACAAGATCAGCGAGATCAACGTATCGCCTCGCCGTACTCGACCTCGCCAACAACAGCGCCAGCGTGCCGCCCGAGCTCGGCCAGTTCACGCACCTCAGGTCTGTACTGCACTGTAGGTCCTTACAGTATAGAACAAGATCAGCGAGATCAACGTATCGCCTCGCCGTACTCGACCTCGCCAACAACAGCATCGCCAGCGTGCCGCCCGAGCTCGGCCAGTTCACGCACCTCAGGTCTGTACTGCACTGTATGTCCTTACAGTATAGAACAAGATCAGCGAGATCAACGTATCGCCTCGCCGTACTCGACCTCGCCAACAACAGCATCGCCAGCGTGCCGCCCGAGCTCGGCCAGTTCACGCACCTCAGGTCTGTACTGCACTGTAGGTCCTTACAGTATAGAACAAGATCAGCGAGATCAACGTATCGCCTCGCCGTGCTTGACCTCGCCAACAACAGCATCGCCAGCGTGCCGCCCGAGCTCGGCCAGTTCACGCACCTCAGGTCTGTACTGCACTGTAGGTCCTTACAGTATAGAACAAGATCAGCGAGATCAACGTATCGCCTCGCCGTACTCGACCTCGCCAACAACAGCATCGCCAGCGTGCCGCCCGAGCTCGGCCAGTTCACGCACCTCAGGTCTGTACTGCACTGTAGGTCCTTACAGTATAGAACAAGATCAGCGAGATCAACGTATCGCCTCGCCGTGCTTGACCTCGCCAACAACAGCATCGCCAGCGTGCCGCCCGAGCTCGGCCAGTTCACGCACCTCAGGTCTGTACTGCACTGTAGATCCTTACAGTATAGAACAAGATCAGCGAAATCAACGTATCGCCTCGCCGTGCTCGACCTCGCCAACAACAGCATCGCCAGCGTGCCGCCCAAACTCGGCCAGTTCACGCACCTCAGGTCTGTACTGCACTGTAGGTCCTTACAGTATAGAACAAGATCAGCGAAATCAACGTATCGCCTCGCCGTACTCGACCTCGCCAACAACAGCATCGCCAGCGTGCCGCCCAAACTCGGCCAGTTCACGCACCTCAGGTCTGTACTGCACTGTCCCTTGATCGTGCATAAACCTTAATTTGATAATGTTCTCCACGAACAGACTGTGTGACCATCTTTTTTCATTTTTCTTATTAAAATCTTATATTTTTTTAAGTTTATCTTGTACTATAATAAGCCTTTGTTACTTTTAGAGTATGAGACGGTGGGGTTACGTAGCGGTACTCTATTTGACAATAGTGTATTTTCAGGTCCCTAGAGCTGATGGGCAACGTGTTCCGGCAACCTCGTCACGCCATACTGGAGAAGGGAACCGCCTCCATACTGTCGTACCTCAGAGACCGCATCCCCACCAAATAGCTCATAATGCCTCGGACAGATTTGTATCCTGCGAGATTTTCGTGGATGATCGTAAAGCTAGGTTTACACGAAGCCAGTGCTGGCTCACTGGCTTGAAAACAAGGCCGGCGCCCTATTCCCGCCAGTGCTGGCAGCCAGTGCTTTACATACAGCAATGGCTTCGTCTAAACCTGGTTTAGTAACACAATCTCTCAGGTGGCCGGTGTAGTCCGTTTTCTATTGGGAATTTCTATGGAAGGTATACAATTTTGGGTAGAGCAATGCCATTTGTCAAGGGTATTATACACGTCCACCTGAGCCCAAAACGCCCGGTAGCCAGTTATTTATTTAAGCCAGGTAGCCAGTTTGAACTCCGCGACGGTTTGGGGGCGGGGGGAGGGAGGGTGTCGTTATCAGGTAACTAGATGGTGCACAATTCATTCCCTATACCAGTTTTTTAGGGATCCTTAGCAAAATATGACGCAATCCTTAAAATAATAAAATTTTAGTAGTGAGACAATGCAAACAAACCCGTATTAAATTTTTGTATGAAAATTGGTTTATAAAAAACTGTCTGCAGATGCAGAATCTGAAAACATTAACATTAAATATGCATTTAAGTATTTTCAATGTAAAATAAAGTAATGACAGTACAGCGACGTTTGTCAGCTGAGTCGTTGGACACCAAACTTGACTCAAAAGTCCAAACTAATCCGCCAGTTTTTTTTTCTGAGCGCCAGGGGCTCTGTACTTTGATCCCCCCCCCCTTCCCCCCCAAGAGACAACAACAGGTTTGTCTTATGAGATCCGTTCAGGCCACGCCCAAAGTCAGAGCGAATATGAAACATATATGTTTTCGTTTTTTTTATACTAGTCCCTTGAGGGTCTTGGTGAAATCCGTGTTTAAGTTTATGCGCTGTCCATTGCGTGTTATACGTATAAGGTTACAACCATCCACCATTACGTAAAAGGTTGTGTCATGAAATGCGCAATGGATGGAACCATTATATCTTGCAGCCACAGAAACAAGCCAAAGTTTTCGCGTTTAAACGCCAAATATGTTTTTTGCGTACCTGCATCACCCGCCATTATATTTATATTTTACTTTGTTGTTTATGCTACTTGTTATGCACTTAAGTTAAAATCATTGTTATGTTGTTTTGAAGGTGTTCTTATTAATTATTTTAATTATTACGTGAATATTGTTACACAAAATATGCTGGGTTGTGACATTATATTATAAATAACATTCTGAATAAAAAAATGCAAATATGGAATGTTTTGGAAGATACGTTTGAAATTATAGAGACAGGCTATTTACATAAAAAATGCAAATATGGAATGTTCTGGAAGATACGTTTGAAATTATAGAGACAGGCTATTTACATAATTGATTAAAATATAAACGTTTTACGAAATTATATAAGCTTACAAATTATTCACAGTAATAAATACGCCTAAACTATGCCAAGTAAAAGAAAAACACTATTTTCTACAGAATATTAAACGTGTTTTTGCTCAAATTAAAAAAGATACAGCCAAATAAGAAAATAATATTGTAGTTAAATTATTCTCAGGCGTTGTGTGAAGTTAAACTTGGCAGCGACAACGGCACTCCACCGAAAAATATTAAAATAGGATATTTCTGTACCGTGTATAGTCGAGCAAGGATACAGTTGGTCAACCTTAATTCATTGGAATAAGGTGAATTCAATGTTTCAAGTTGAACTTGACGGATTTATCTTGTCTTTCTCATATGTAACTTCTTGTAAAAAATATAAAAATCTAGAGAAAATGGAATTTATAAATGGAATGGACATTAATCATAAAGAAACCTAACGGTAACTTTCCAAACTTGGTTCCGATGAAACAGAATTTATCTAATCTGCAGGTAAATGACAAAATTATGTGGACTAACTTTATCTCTGATTTAACCCTTTTCTGGGTTGGTCGAATTAATTTTGGCTATGTTAAAAAAACCGTTTAATAAAGGTCCCTGCAATTGTGGCGCCTTTAGACAATAATTATTAGTGCTTTCCTGATTTTTCGCATAATTGCAATAACATTTTATCATTAGCCTCAGAATCGAAACAGTAAAGCTTAGTTTCCACATTCAGTATTTGATGATTGGTGGCATTTTCACAGGACAAATTGTACAGTCAGCGTCATATACTTAGTTAGCAGCCAAGGTAGCAAAATGTTTAGGTACCCGTCTTTATTACTGTAAGAATAAGGGTGTGTTACGAAATATTTGGCTACTCTGGCCGCTACTAACTACATGACGCTGACTGTACCTATAACCAATATACCAATGTTATGCACTCGGTATATGTAGTATCTAATAATAATATTTGTAATGTGGAAAGAGAGCTGGCGCAAATGGTCTATATAATATCTTCGTGTCCTTATCAAAATTGTTATATATAATTACATGTTTAGCTATATCCCTGGACGGCGCGCGCATTATAATCATAACCATATTTATTGGTAATGTCGTAAATTACATGTCAAAATTGTACAATATGGGTCACATAATAGATAAAGCAATGATGCGTAGTTTCAGTGTCCGAGAGGCAACCGGATGGCGATTTGAACTCCCGAAGTAGTAGTGTAGAATCGCCCTGTGCAACCTAAATGAATATGAAATGCTCTCCACCAGATTTCTGTATGCATGGTTTTCTGGCAATACCTACCATCAATTATTGTTATTGATTGTATGGAAACAGTTCTACCCTTATCTATTATTGCCTATTGGGTAGTATTTATAAACTCATTCTATTCCCTTGAGTCGCAGGTTCCTGTAGAAAGGACAAAATGGGTTAATTAAATGCAGGTCAAATTTTAAGGAATATAGAGTTCTATTTATTTTATTTCGTTTGATTCAGATTAAAATAATTGAGAAGTCAAAGCTATTATGCGAGCTGCTTGGTTCCAATTAAGTACTATGTTTTTTTTGAGGTTTCAAGAACATATACAACTAAATACTTACGTTTTTGTGAACAACTTGACCAGGAATTAACTCTTTTTTTTCTGACACAAAATAACAGTAGGTAAGGCCAAAGATGTAGCTCACTAGTTCAGTAGATATATATTAATTATTGGCTTGAAGAGACGCAGGTTGTAATTGGCAGGGACGGAATACTGAAGACGGGAGCTAATTCCATTTCTTAGAACGACTGGACGGCACGCGCACTATAACAAGTAGTTTACTCGCCTAGGGCGGTAAAACAAAGAATGTCTTAGATCGCAGGTATTTGACGTCCGAGCCGAAGGCCAGGGCGATAAATATATGCTCGAAGGCTTTCTTTATTTCCGCCCGTAGTGAGTACAATATTTTACGTTTTCCTGACCAGAGCTAAAATTTGTCTTTCCCGTAGCGAGTGGTAATTACCACTTTATTTATGACAAAAAAATAGATATTATTACATCCATTCCATTCGCGCCAGCTTTCGGAATTAACTATAACAGAAAGAGTGTGAAGTAATACCTAGTCTTAGCGCAGTGTTCAAGATGTAACTAACTAGTTATAATTAAAGTTCGCAGCATAAGAAACAGTAAGTATTTAAAATTCAACAAGGCTGTTTCTCCAGTTATAATATCTAGTCGTAATGAGTCGTTAACGGTGTAGTCATATAGCAGAGTTTTTATTATTGTTCGCTTACAGATTATTATTTATGCATTGATATTAAACAAGGCAGTGCAATATAGGTACTGTCGTATGAATATTTTAAATACTGAATTAGTATTACTTGAGTATTTTTTTTTGAATAAGTGTGTTATAGTAATGTAAGCCCACAGAACATAGCTGCTTCTATTGTTTACAATAGAAATAATGTCGCTTACTCATGTATACTTCCCACTACATTATACCTCATTTATTCAGAGCAATAACGCGTAGTTGCACTGTCCGAGAGGGTATTTGAGCTCCCGAAGAGTTGTGGAACTGCAACTGCCCTGTGCAACCCGAACTGCGCCAACTTGAACTGGACTTTTTTTTCATATTTTTCCAAGTTGGCGCAGTTTGGGTTGCACAGCGTGGTCACCAGAGCCCGTAATTTTCATGCCGATGACATCAATTTGACGTCACGCTGCATATAGGATGATCCCAAATAGTTTTATTGTAATTATTAATCATTAGTCGTCAATCATTTTAATCATGTACAAATTACTTCGAAAGTAATTTATTCACACGTGGAACGGCGTTTTAAAGATAGCAATACTACATAATTTGCGTTTAAAATTGGTTTTTCTTGAAATCGCATGTCATCGCACTCTATTTGTCTTGTCTAACCTTATATGGAAATGGAATGGGGTACAGCTTTGAGCGACATATATCTGTCCGTTCCGCCTTGGTTTTATTGGTAAGCGCCCCGCACCGTCGATTATGATTATGATTTCTGACTAGTAAGGATGACATAAAATATGTATGTAAAATAGAGAGTGAAAAACTGCATTGCAGAATATATATTACGATATGATTTATATTTGTTGTAATAAAGTACTAATTTACTCATATGGCGTCACTCTGTGGGAAGTGTTACATGATTAAAGTTATAGAGCAGCTGTATGCTAGGGAAATTAATAAATTATTGTTAAGTGTGCAACGCATAATTCCACAATCACCTATTATTATCTAATTATATGCAGGGTATTTTTTAAACTGTGCACACATTGAAATATGTCGTTTAAAATGTAAGCAAATCATAAAGTTTTCCAATCATACCATACTGAATTAGTAGCGTAAAACCAATTCCATTATGCACTATCACAATGCCCGTTTTTGCAGTCTACAGAAATACCTTGTATATTATTATCTATTGGTCCTTTCCTGAAATCATTGTAACTGATGTTCCCGAAAGTTAATCGTTATATTCCTTGTGAATTTACACGAGATGCCCATTAAATGTCGTACAAAAACGCACATAACGCACCATGCCAAATTAAAAATCGAGTTACAAAATTATTTTAACATTATTTTATTTTATTTATAAAGAAAGGACCTGTGGAAAGCTTTCTAGCACAAATATAATAAGAAATATATTACCTAAAGTGTGACATTTTGAAATAAAACATCTGATCTGAATGCCAATTTATAGTTTTTCTTATAGCTTGTATTTTTGATGATTTGTATCCGAAAGCTTAGCACAACCAACGGAGACTTGTTTTGTCGAGCGGTGATTTATGATATTTTTTCGCTCATATTATTGTAAATAGAAAAAGAAGATAATATATCAATTTATTTCCTGCTAACGAGTCACTCGGCCAGTTGTGCTAGGTCTTGCGTAACTGGAATGATCTATGTTCTTGAACTCTATCGCGAACATACATAGATCATTCTTGTTGTCATTTCAATAACTACATATACCTAGCATATATTTATACCCATTCATTAACATAGAGGGTTTCCTATGATCTGAGCTACGTGGACTAACTAACTTTTGATAGCAATTTCAAAAGTGAACTTTATTTCTAAGAGCATAGGACAGAAACCGGTTTTAAGATGACATGATCGTTCAATATAGATTGTAAATATACCTAGTGTTCAGGATTTGAGTTATGTGTTGGCGAAATTAGCACCATTACAGTCTAGTGAAGGTGTTACTAGCTTGTGATCGGTAACACTAACACCTACTCGATTTGTATGCACATCGATGACATACGTCTGCCTAACAATATATATATTAGGGGACAATCTTACACAAATCGACCTAGTCCCAAACTAAGCAAAGCTTGTACTATGGGTACTAGGCGACGATAAACATACTCATATAGATAAATAAATACTTAAATACATAGAAAACATCCATGACTCAGGAACAAATATTCGTGCTCATCACACAAATAAATGCCCTTACTGGGATTCGAACCTCTTGCTTCGTAGGCAGGTTCACTACCAACTAGGCTAAAGCGGTCGTCGATAGCCCCAGTAGGGAGGTACCAATCTATTTAGTTAATATAAGTCTTATAACTAATCAATCATGATATTTTTCTCATAGTCATAAACAAGACAGTAGGTAGGACAGTAGTATGCCCGTTCTACTAGTAGAAATAATTTCTTGAAACCGTGTTTGTGTAGACGAATGTAAAATAGGGCCATGTTTTATTCCATTAAAATCCATAGTATTGTTTTCAAGAATTCCAAATTCTAAGAAAACAAAAATAAAGTGCATGTTTTTATGCTCCTCTGATAATTTATTAACATTAGTTTAATAGCCCCACTCGGAGCTTCTTATATTTCGTAATAACGCTCATTAAAATATTTCAGTTACTTAAGTGAGACATATCGTTTGGTGCTGATTTTCCATTGAGTAGAGATTTCACAAGCAACTACAAAGCAATATAATAATAATTAACTCAAATTTGAAATTTTCCAGAAAACATCAGTCATCAGGCGAATAAACATCGCAGTTTAAAACCGATTGGTTTGAGCACCGCGTAATGGCAAGTGAAGTAGCTGCAATTGTACGTAATTTGGCACATCACGCGACGCGCGCGCACGCCCGCCCATTTCCATGACAATGCGTCGAACGTTACCGAATTAACATAACAGATTGCTTTATAGGTCAGCGGCGGCCGCGCCGGCGCACACCAAAGCCTAATCATAAACAATTACTCACTTTGACTGTCGTAAATCATTTTCGCGCTTGTTGAATACGTTTATTTTGAACATTTCGTCTTACTCCATTCAATAGCGCCATTGTCTTGGAACTTCTTGATTATGGTTGAATGTTTACGTTTCCTGTTTACACGGCTTGCTATTCATGAGTGCTTTACGGGTAACTAGCGAGAAGACGCGCGTTGCCGTTTTACTACGGACGATAGCTAAACACGTTACCTACTATACCGTCGTAGATGCAGTCTACCATTAGTAAAATTACCGACTTTAATAGGTGTTATTAAAGGCAAGTGTTTCGTATGTTTGTACCTAGTATTGTTAGTTGCAAGTGGTACTTATATCTGCCATTAAGTAGCATGATGGCGCCGGACGTCAACTTGGTTCCTTCCTTATGCAAATTACGCCTTGCATCGTCCGATTGACGGATGCTTTTGAAATACCTGCAAAATAGCAGCATACGTACCTATAATTTTTATTGGTATTTTAGTTGAGCCCGCATGGATGTTTGCGAAACAACTCCGAGCTATCGGCGTGTCATCGTTCGGTTTCACTATCGTTAGTCGTGGTCGCGTCATCCTATTGTAAATTGTACCTAGTGTAAGGCATAATGAACTGCAAGGTCGCGCGCGGAGGGGCAGGGCCGACTGCACTTCATGAGCCGCAGTTTCAGCGCGCGCGTCGACTCGTCGCCAAGTCTTCGGCGGTCTTCAGACCTGGCTCGCGCTCGCGATATCGACCCGACTCGGCTATAAGAACACCCAATTCGATATTTCAAATTGGTAGTGCTTTGTTAATATTTAAAAGTGTGTAGCGACTTATTTAATTAATAAGAAAAATACTTTAAGGACCCATATTACCCGCTTTATAATATAACATTCAATGAGATGCAACTCTAATTAACTCCCCTGTTTAATTTCGAGTTGAATACTACTTGATTTATAGTTCGGTAGTTTCGGTACCCGATCACGCACGCGATGGTTATGTTGGTTCAGCTGCGCCCCGGTTACAATAAGCTGTAACGAATTGCACAAGTGGTCCCAGCGACCTGTTGGGTTGCCGGCGTTGAGTCACCAGGCTGACTGCTTCCCGTAACATGGTCGACACAAAGCCGTTGCCAAGACGATGCTGACGAGTAATAAGATCTAGTGTCTTGTGAGCTGATAGTGCACCGGAGCCAGTGAACCGTGGAACATGGAAGGCGAGCGGCTAGCAGTGCTAGTTCTCGCGCTGCTTGCGCAATACTTTGATGGTAAGTGTAATTGTTTTTTGAATTTCATTAGTGGCAGGTATGTACACAGTGTGAATAATCACGGAACATTCATTAGAATAGTATAAATATTTAAATTCATATTTGAGGACAATGTTACACAAATCAAATGAACGCCATAGAATAACCAAATAAGGCTTTGCTATAGGAACTAAACGACGATATAATTAATAAATACTAAATTTAGAAATAGGTACCTACTCTAATACATACCTACATACATTCACGCCTTTATTCCTAGAAGGGGCAGGCATAGCACATGAAAGTTGTGTTCCAGTACCACTTTTAGCATAGATGTGTGTAAAAGATCGATAAAATGTGATATCGCGGTGACAGGTTGCTAGCCCATCGCCCACAATCACACTTCAACCCTGTTCCCTTAGTCGACTCGACACCCACAGGAAGAAAGGGTGGTGCTATTCTAACCCGACACCACACGGGGACCTACTCTAATACCTTCATAGAAAACATCCAAGACTCAATATTCATATTCATGCTCAACGCACAAAAAATAGCCTTTACCGGGATTAAAACCCATCAGGACTGTCAGGTTTGTGGGCAGTGTCTCTGCCCACCAGGCTAAACCGGCCGTCAAAAATAAAAAGTGACACAGTGTTAAGATAAATTTACCCATTTGAATGATTTTCTAGCTAGGTAGCTATAACTATAACATGTTCTGTGACTGAGAAACCTGTACGATACGTACCTACCTAGTAGAGGTATTTCCGAGCTCTTAACATAACCAACGTCTTCAAAAATGTATTAATCAATTCAATCACTCATTTAAATGGTCAGACATACAAGCAGCATATCTAGGTATTATAGGTACAATCTCTTGCAATAATATCTGGCAAGACTAGGCTCCCAATATATCTGCCACGTTCTAACGCTACATGTTTGTAAGGTGGTGTAATATTCGTGCCTATAGGTACTTTTCCAAGACAGTGCTTTCTAGCTACCCTTTTCCAATTACAATACTTGTCTTACGCAGTGAGTAAAGTTCGTCTTCTTTAACCCTTAAACATTGAACCCTATCACGTAGAGATAAAGTTCAAAATCATGGTGGGAATAAACTTATAAAGGATTTAAGTAAGTAGGGTGACTGATAATCAAATTGAGAGAAAATGATGTCTCTCCGAGCCCGACATGCAACCTAGCTCTCGTCAGATTATTAGCTGCGCTAAATGTATCGCCATAACGACTGGGTCGCCGTGAACTCACCGGCCGTGTTGACTACCCTCACACTCACCCCTAACATAATTATTCATCTCTATCTAGGTATTACATAATTATCCCATCTTATCGACATTGTATTTTAACATTCTTAACCTTACATAAAGGATTATGTCATATGTACCCTGTACAGTCGGCCTCATTAAAGTTGCTGAACACATTACATTGTCGTTTTCTTTTACTCGTTTGACAACTTCACTTCATATATGGCAGTTTAACATGACATTTAATGCGACACGGTACAAAATGGTAGCCAAATAAATATTGGACAAGAGATCAAGATTATTTGTTTCGTTATTAGATCATTAATTTGATCCCGTGATTCCTTACAACTATCTATATAATATGCGTAAGTGGAGGTCAGGGTTATATTATATATACTGGTTCGTGTTGCGCGAAGCGTTGGAAATGAGGGTTGTTTTCACTAGCGGCTGCGGAAGTGATTCGTTTCAGAATACGGTTGCCACATACTTCAAAATTATTTTTATACTGGGTAGTTAGGTGTAAAACTACTGTTGTAATCGTCTGGTTTTAAGCAGCCTCCGTGATCTCTTGCAACTCGTGATATGATAATTTACTTTAAAAACAAAGTTTTAACCGACTTCAATTTAGTACTCCGTCAAGCCACGAGAACATTTCCACACTTATTTTCCAATTTACCACATGAACTGATTTCCGAGAGCAAATGCGTTGATTATTAGAGAAAAAAACCCAATCGCTGTAGGTGGGCCGATAATATTTGAGGACTTCCGTCGATTCCACAAGGATCACCTTTGGCACTTCATTAGCTGCTATTTTAACGGAATCTTATCAGAATCTGTGACGTACTTTTGTACTTTTAAGTACATAATTAAGGATTTCCGTAATTCATCTATTCCACTCCACCAAATTTATGATTTCCGGGTGTAAATACACGAGATATAATAGAAAATACCAAAATCACTACACGCGTGCCTAATATAATTGAGTAGGTACTTCTCTGAATTCCTCATGGATCCCATCATCAAACTGAATTTTAAAAAAAAGACCGGGTTGCACTCCGGGAGTGCCGGCAGAAGTGAAAACTCAATAACATTGTAACAGTTTTTCGATCAGGTCACGTGATATCTTACGGTGTCACCCTAAAAATGAATTTGACGCAAATTTATAAACAATTATCAATTATTTAGGCGGACGGGCTGCGGGCGCGTTGGGTGTGACGGGCCGCCGGCTCGCCCGTCGGCGCGCCGACGGGCGGCGGCAAACACAATACCAATTTGTTTTTGCCATTGCCAAATATTTTTCAAAGCTTTATCTCTTAAAGAATAACGTCTAAATTCGTAAAAAAGTATTCGAATTTGCAATAACAGCAGACGGCGGCGGCGACCAAAATATCAATTTGTTTTTGCCGTTGGTAAATATTTTTCTAAGCTTTATTTCTTTAGGAATAACGCCCAAATTCGAACTAATCGAATTTTCTCAATAGCAAAACGGTGAAGGACGCGTTGGTATTATTACAAATTTATTTGCAGAATATGCTATTGCAAAAAGTGTTTAACGGCTTTATACTCTTACGAATAGCGTTCAGTTTTGAATGAAGTCGAATCGGCTAGCAGCAAAAAGTGACCTCCTTCACATCTGACGTCACAAAACTCTGTCGCGTATTTAACAATTTTTCCCCATCCCAAAAAGTGCTCAGCGCCGCTAAAGAAGTTTTCACTTCAAAAATGGGACTCACCTGGAAGCATATACTTACAAACAAAAAAAAAATACGAATCAGCTCATTAATGACGGAGTTCTGAGGTTGTTGCCTAAACATTCGCTAATGAACGCCGGACATAATGCAATCCCTGAATATCGTCATCGCTTTTAAGAGATACTCGTAAGTAAGACATTATCAGGGTGGTCAAAAAAATAACAAGTTTATCCCTGCATTTTATTTTCAATTCACAGAGTTCATGAAATGATTACTGATACTCACGATGTTGCGCATATGCCACATCCTAATGTCTTTTGGCCGGCACACACTTGCCTTTGCCGCGCACGACCAACCATTTTTGTCCAGTAGGACACAAGTGGGTGTCCAAAACTTCTTTACGCTCCGCTTCCCCCGAAACCATGACGCTCAGGGTAGCCAACAGGAATACCACCAATATGCCGAACAGGTTCATCTGCATAATAAATGTAATCTGATGAATCAGGGTAATTAACTGCTAAGTAGGTACAATTAGTTCGAGAAGATGTCACTGACGGATTATTTAATCAATTTGATTTGCGACAAGGTTGGATGGAAAACTTAGATAACTAAGGACAATGTTTAATACACTCCAGCGAGTCCCGTAATAAGCTACCCATTTACTTAAGGGGCTACCCGAGGTTTTCATCGATTTTTGACAAGTTTTGAATCGTATCTCCTACTTTTGCACCACAAATAGAATTATAAATCAAACGGCTATCGGTTCTTCAATCTTTTATCTCCATTTTGATCCACCGGATTTTGAAACAAATGAATACTTAATTTTCTATGATTTTTTAAACATTGTCTAAAAAAACACTTACTTCCGTGAAAGTTCTAACATGTACGAAATCTACATATTTGGGTTCGTCTGTGACGTCTCTAAAAACTGGTCCAGGGTTTTCATTTTAAACCAATTGACAGGTTTTTGTCTAAAATTGTTCAACTTTGATGCCAAATATCTCGAAAACAATGAACTTTGAAGTAAATATGGTATATTGCTTAAAGCCGTTGTTGTTAATATAATAAGCTACAAAAAACATTAGAAAACTAAGGGATTCAGATCGAAGGTCATTGGCGTATGGGAGCCCCTTAAAACATAAATTAAATTAAATAATTTATATATTAAATACTTTAGGCCGACCTCGCAAATCAAATTGATTAAATAATCCGACAGTCACATCTTCTCGAAGTAATTGCACCACGCTTGCAGTTCTTAAGTTAGTCCATAGTGCACTACTTATTAAATAGTATAAGTAACACTTGTCACACTAACCTCACCGTGAGGAACGATATGTATCACTCAAAATCCAAAACAAGCGACGAAAAGCTAGCGATTCTGTTGTTGGACTGACGACATTTTGAAACAAATACACATATTTTATACGCTATCAGCTCTCAGGACTGTCTTAAGTGGGCTGGTTATTCAGATGAGGTAGATGCATTAATTCAGTTTGCGAGATCATTACTTAAGCTTTATCTAAATGGTTTAAACGGAATTTATATAGGTAGGTACCTACAGAGTGATTCGGAGACGTAAAAAAGAATCACTATTCCGACTATAATTAATCGCAGTTTTAAAACAATAGAGTAGGTTAATTCATTAAAAAAATATATATGAGAGGAGGCCTGTGCCCAGCAGTGGGACGTATATAGGCTGATTTATTATTATTATATATTATTAACATTTATTTAACTCATGATCTTTTATCACGTGCTGTATGGGGAATGCCTTATCTACTTACTTAAGAACGTGTTCACATTATCCAGTACGATGTCGCCGGTGTAGCTGTAGAGTAGGGTAGACTGGGTACAGTAGTGACAATTTTGGTTTGATCGCCACTAATTTTCTTAATTTACTAGTTAGCTGGGAGAAGAGAGAACTTGACTCCTAATTTTGTCTACGTAAATATACTTAAATATTTTCCCTAAATACGCTGTATTAGTCATAGGGATCAAATAAAAAAAAAACACCCCAAGAACGGTTGTGACAGTGGTTGGGGTCGGTAGTTACAGGAACAAACATACAACAAAATGGTTTATAATGAATTTTATTGTTAGAAATATGACCATAACACAACATAATCTTCATAATCTGTCGTATAGAAAGTTCATTAAATTATTTATTTTTTAATTAATAATTAATAAAAAAATAAATTACGAAAATGTAAAGAAGTCCCGCTTTCACGTCTTCATAAGCATCTGCATATTTACCAGACCAGATATTAATGAGACCGCGCTCTTTTGGTATTCCTTAAGCGTTTTCTGGGTATCTAAAAGCAAAACAACAAAAATATATGTACATTTATTTATTTATTTATTATTAAGGTTTGCCAACAGATGTAATACAATAAAAAAACTTAATTACAACAGATAATGAACTACTGCTAGAGTATTCACCCAATTACAGGCAAACACGGCATGCATTAATAGTATTTTATGCAACTGTTGTATAAGTAGGGTCTTAAAACGCGAGTGCGAGCCTTGGCGAGCATCGCAATTAAAGACGCCACGAGCGTTTTAAGACCAAGTTATACACCGTTGCATACAATACTTTTTCTACGACTAATTCTAAATAAATAGCATTTGACTTTTCGGCAATAGTTTTTCCGTTAGTTCTATTACTACTCACGCAATTTCATTCTAACAATTTCTTCTTCGTCCATTTTAAAAGGAACGTACACAGTTTTCTTCAATTCACAAACACGAATCAAATCTTAATAAGTTATTAATAACGAATAGTTAATAAGTGTCTATTTCGTCTTTTAATTGTGAATTGGAACTTTGGTGGGAAATTAGAAATATGACACATTGACACCTCTTGTTTATGAAGTTTACTCCGTAAATAAATAAATTTGCTTATGAAGTTGGTACCACTGCAATATGGCGGCCGATTGAAAAAAAGTTAGATGATTTGACATCGTGGTAAACAGTGCTTTTATGAAAAATGTATGAACCATAAAAGTACACTAAACAGTGCGTTTATGGGCCATAGAGAATAGAGTTTTTCGACGACATATTATCGGTGTCATTGTATTTGAGCTAGAGCCTATATAAATGACAGATAACGGTAGAGGAGTAAGAGGAGTAGAAAAACATAGAAAAACTAATTATGTCTACACTTAAACCACATTTACTCTAAATCTAAAGTTGTAAGTTACTTGTAAGAAGGCTAGGAACATGACAATATAACAATGCAGAAAAGCAAACTTAAAAAAGGTAAAAGGAGATTATGATTATGACACATTTGATCTTTGTTTACAGAGATATGTTTTGAACTGATTTTTTGACATGTTGAGTATATCAACCCTGTTTTTTTATATAGTAGATTAATGCTCTTTACAAATTCTCGGTATTACACTATAGGATCCAGTATTCGTTCTGTACGTTCTAGTTGACAATGGTCGAAATAGTTAGCTAGACGAGTGTGCTGTCGCGGGATGGTCCACTTGATAGTTTGTAATAGCTGTGGGCAGTCAAGCGCTCCTGAAATAATTCCTTGAAGAAACATTTGATCGGAGATCCAACGGCGGTCCTCATGTCTATATGTCACAATCGTACCTACAAAATTTGTCACAACCGTACCCGACGCACACTTTCGAAAACTAAAATTCGCCATGACTGCCAAATAATCTACATAAAAAGTAACCACCCGTAATTAATTACTAATGTTCAACTTATATAAAAAGATATTATAAAAAAAAAACCGAGGTAATCTATCTGTATACAAATAACAGTGATTATTAAAATTAATCGGACAAAACAACTTACTTTTGACTGTTGAAAAGCAATGTGGGCCCCTGCTTGCATTAACGCCGCGCGCTGGGTGACGCAACACCGAGGCACGCGTTCAGACTTGCATGCCGCTTCTCTCTCCCTTAGAACCCTTGCCCGCATTCCGTATAGTTTCGCTGGTACGACGACTGTCACTACCGTGCCCTGGCACAACCGTACCCAGTCTACCCTAGGACCCGGCAACAATATAGGGGTAAGTAAAATGTACGGAAAACATGCTCGCCGATGTCACTACCTACAACTACAAGCACACGCGTGCCAAAGAATAAGCCATACGACACATACATGCATAGATACTCTCGAAAACATAACCCTCCTCTCCTTCGGCAGTCGGGTAAAAATACACATAAGTCAAAACTGTTTTTGCCCCTTTTTGACCCTTCTGCTATGCGGTCGTGGCTCTCGACTCGCTTTAGGTACTTGTGTATACTTGGAGGTCTTCGATGTCATTTATGTGTGTTTGTGTGTGCGTGTGTGCGCGTGAGCGTGCCTATGTATTTACATAACATACTTATTGCATTCGATTTTAGTCTTGGGGTAATTGGTTAATAATCTAATTAAAATGAACGGCCCAATGAAATTATAGACTTTTTTAACAAAGCTAGTATTAAATATTACATCTCTTTCCCCTATATTTTGAGGTCTACGGGTATTATCTGAGTCTTTTTTGACAAAAGTGTGGTTAGAGTGGTATCGAAGGACAGTTGATATAATAAAAAGTTTGTCACTTGGGACTTTGGCTAAACCGAATAGTAGTTGAGTGGAGTAGGATTCAAATACATAACTTTCAACTCTGCACTACTGTTGGGCTACTTCTAGAGATAACATTGTTGTTTTGGGAGCTCCTTCCCATGCTGATATACAATATGTTATTAGGGATTGACAGAGAGCCTGATATACCTACACATTTCAACAACCCCGCATCTGCCACATGACGGATATTCCTGAAAATATATAGTATATATAGCTAGTGCTTGCGAACTCTTTTGCTAAGCGTGATCTATATACCTACCTGTGACGTTTCACCTTGGGTCTCTCAGGGTATACTCGTATAAATAAAACAACCATTGGGTGCTATTAGCTCAGGCGCGCAGACGTGACCTCGCTCACCGACAGCTAGCCAGCGACTGACTCGAGCTGTCGGTTCGCCACAGCACAGCTGCTGCCCTCGCATATATATTTGTGGTGGCTATACGCCACATCTCTCCTTTTTTTACAAATTACATAATATTTTACAATATTACAGTTTTACTTTAACGGTTTAGTCTACAAGTTTACACCGAGAAATTAATATTTAAATGGTGCATTTGTATTCCACACATTCATAAAAATATCCTTATTTATCTAGAATAGAATTCAGGAATACCTTATCAAATTGACGAAAGCCTTGTGACTAAGTTTAACTTAAGTGTATCTCTCTCTCTTTTTTTTTTTTCAATCAAATTCAAATTTCATTTTTGCAAATACACAAATTACCTTTATAACATTTACCTCTAGGAGGAGGATGTCACAAACATATAAGCTCTGAATAAATTATACACCGCTTATGATTATGATTTGTAAACAAGTGAAATTGAATATTCCTGCAATATTTTTTACTAAAATTATATTGTGAATAATTGTCAACCTTATAGTAATAGGGGTATTTCTTACCCAAATATTGGTAACATATGTACTAAAGATTTAGTTTAGTTATAACTTTTAACTTGGATTTTGATACTTCGCTTTTATTTTATTTCGTGGAAGTATAAAGTCTTAATTAGCAAAATAATATGTTAGCTAATACGATTGTAAAATTGAATAATAAAATTTCATGGCTAATTTTATAGCACTTTTTCCATTAATGCTTGTGCACCTATAAATGTCAGTAACTAACTACCACGTTCGGAAAGTTAGAAAGAAAGCCACGGGCAGAACCAGCGTAAAAACACGACCAAGTATAGGTAGGTATGTATATACATATGTAATTATATTCTTCTGAATACCTTTATTCAAGCGTCGATTAAGAAACTTTCTATTGGAAATTCCACTGTATTCTATAAGTGGATTTTTTGACATAACCGCTTTTATAATTTTTATTTTTTATTAAATTAAATTATTGTTATATTATGTAAGTACTGAAGATCCTTTTAGGTGAACTTTGATAACTATGACATACATTTAAATTAAGTGGACATAGTTATATTTCAATTGTTAGTTATTATTCTTCTAATTATTTTGATTGAATGTTATTGTATGTTATTGACGATAACAATAGGGATTCTTTTAAATTGACATGTAATTAATCATGTAATCTAATATTGTGAGCAAATGAATCTGAATCTGTAATATTAAAATATTAGTGCATTGTAATTTTACCATACTATGGTTTGGAAACCCAATTTATTTTTAACTTTTCTGGTAAATCACGCACACATGTATTGTAAGGTAGCTCCTATATATTTATTTTATTTATTTGCATACACACTACACGGCTCATATTTACCAATGTCTTACTAATTAGCATACATTATTAATCTATCCAATGACACACCAATAATGATCACATTTACTTAATTTCATCTAAAATGACTACATTTTACCCACAATTGTACGAGTATGCTGGACATGTAATTGGTTGATCATGGGTCATGTATTGAAGAGTCAACGCGATCCGACGGATTAAAATCCGATCCAGTCACTTTCATACAACTTAATTTTTTAGTTTCAGATGTTCTGTTTTTTTTTTTTTTTTTGCAAGATGTTTATTTTTTATTTATAACTTAAAATTTGAAACATCATTAGGGTTACAATACCCCATACTTGATATCATAGTCATAGTATACCCTGAAGTATTATGGTTTAGTATCTATCTCACATTCGTTTATTTCCTCAGTGTTGGGTGAGACTAAGTTGCTAAATTCGCAGATTAAAATGAGATGAAGCTGTATTTCCTGTTTATATTATTCATTATTAAACTGATGATCTGATAAATTAAAACTGATGAAATATAGCAATACAAGCAAAACTATTTCATATATGTTTTTAATCTCAGTTCCATACATCGTCACAAAGTTTGGTATGGAAGTATACAACTTCTATTAAAATGATTAGTTTGGTGGCCTTTTCCTGGTACCTATTACACTGCCACGTTTAACCTTTATTATTTGATGTAAGTATCCATTACTTCGTGTCATGCACTTGTAGAGATCGATATTTATTCCACAGAGGCGCACACTTTTTAGCGTTTGGAAATGTAGGTAGTACTAGTACCTGATGTCATCAAGTTGATGAGAAGAAACGCCAGTCTGTTCTCAGTTTTCAATTTTGGGTTTATGTAATTTTTCCGAAAAATATACATTATTCTATGATATTATAAACCAGGGACGGCTATCAATTTACTAACTAGTTACCAGCCACATTGCACAACTGTAGCTAAAGCAATACTTATTATAAGAATATTAACTTATTCTCATTAAATTATTCCCGGCATTACTTGGCAAATGACCGGGACGTATTAAGATGAGGTCTTCAGTTAAAGAACTAAAATTTCAAGATAAGAACTTTTACATATTTGCTCTTGTCTAACAGTAACAGTCAAAAAATATTATCTGTATTTCTAATTTGATTTGGATAGCATTATTTAATTACGTTGACTGATAGCACATAAATATGTTTATAAAAAAATATTTAAAGCCAATTTTACCGTCCTTGCTCCAATTCATATTTTCCAGATTGCCCTTGGCAATCTAACCATCAATAAAAAGGTATCTGAATATTTTTATTTTACTTCATTATTTTCTTGAGACCTCATCTCAATCAGCAATTATTTTGCTATACCCACCTTATGGGATTGGTTTATAAAATTAGCACATGCTGTTTTTTTTTTTTTTTTTGTTTATTATTATTATTTTTTTTTTTCCCCACATTATGGACTTGCTTATAAACTAGCATACAACTTCTAAAATTTTACCCACATTATGGGTTAGCAACTGACGCTTTGTACTAACTCACATCATGAGCAGAATCAATTATTTATTCATTTTCTTTGACTATTTATATGACATGCATTCCATGTCATAATTGTGTATTAACTCACATCATGAGCAAAATCAACTTTTTATTTACTATTTATGTGACATGCATTCCATGTCATAACCACATTTTGGTCTATTTATTTGCTATTTATGTGACATGCATTTCATGTCATAACCACATTTTGGTCTATTTATTTACTATTTGTGACATGCATCCCATGTCATAACCACATTTTGGTCTATTTATTTGCTATTTATGTGACATGCATTTCATGTCATAACCACATTTTGGTCTATTTATTTACTATTTGTGACATGCATCCCATGTCATAACCACATTTTGGTCTATTTATTTACTATTTATGTGACATGCATTCCATGTCATAACCACATTTTGGTCTATTTATTTGCTATTTGTGACATGCATCCCATGTCATAACCACATGTTGGTCTATTTATTTACTATTTATGTTAATAGCATAACCAGATATACATCATATATCACTAGTTATGTGGAACTCGGGGAGATTTCGCTCTTTAGCACTTGGTGGGGGTATGGTGCTTTTGATTTAACCTTGGTAATTTTGATTTAGAATACACGAATAATTTATGTTTCATAGTTACGAAATATATTCGTAACCACTAGATATATGTTATTATTAGTGTACTACCATGGATAGCCGGTAAGGTTGTGCTTTCTTTAGACGTGACTAGAATTTACCGTTTAGATACTTATAGCCAAATAATAATATTGATATAAGGATTTTATCAATTTATATAAATGCCGTTTGTATAATGTGATTATAATTTAAAACGATCATGTAACACGTCTCATTGATGGGCACGATCCTAATTATGATAATTATTATTCTGGCCTTTCATTTAAATCCACAAAACTATAGATAACAATGACTACTGCATAGGTATAGATGATTTCTTTATAGTATGATAGTAACGTTAATGTAATACCTATATGGATTATTTCCCCACAGACACGGTACAGGAAATTATTCATGTATACCTCATCATATATTTTATATATATATATATATATATCACTTTATGAACCTTGAAATATTTTACACCATATGCTCAATGGCATATTTTACACTGAGCGCGTGCTCCCAGGCACCTAGCATCTACATCTAAACGCTTTCCTCCACCGTGGTACTTTTGTTGTTGTTTGGGGCTTACCTATTCAGTGTACCTATTAAATACGCTACTCGAAGAAGTTAAACGCAATAGGTTTAGATATATTTAAACTCACACTTGTTATTATAATTAGTGCGATTCCATTTTTTTATTTTTTGAAAGAAGGTACTTGTATGTTTATCGGTCAATCAACTTTTCTTGTCCCTTAGCTTTTCTTCATGGTCAGTTACCACGACATGTGTATTTGGTAAATTTTCTTATAGCCAGATAAACACTCTGTTTGAACATATAATGTTGCATCCCGCAAAACGTATTTTAGCAGAAACATGGTTGTCTAGGGGACAAATACAATTTTCATACAAATCGGGGACATTCTACGTTCCTGGCAACTGGTGCAATTGCACCAGTCGAGGGCAAATTAATATCTGTTAATACAATTGTCATTTAGTTTCACGCTATAATTAATTGAGTAAGGAATGCAACGACAGTTAGCAACAGCAACATCGTATTTCTCGTAATCCCCTTTTAGACAGCAAATATGACGGGGAGGACACTAAAAAGTTGATTCACCTCTATGCTTTAATAAATACCTTCTGCTGTGTCGTTAAAATACTACGAGTATCCAAGTAGGTACTTAAAGAAAACATAAACAACACAACACTAAATAAGTTGAGTTTTCGGTTTTATTGCTATCTCACTGCGAGATTAAGTAAAAGACTGCACCTGCAAGGTGCACACTATAGCTAGGAACATACTCGTACTTGTCCCACGTACGCAACGTATGCAATAACTACGCACAATTGCTATCTATAGATACCAATGCTAAAGTACTCCTCGTATTCTCATTTCTGTGTTCTGCCACTTTGTAAATGACCATTTTGATATAGTAAATCAACCAATAATATCATTCTCGTCAATTAAATATCTAGAACTAGGTTACAAGTTACAACGACACACACGAAACACTGAATAAACACTCAACGAACGGTACACTGAATAGTTGTTATGCCTCGATAACTTTTATTTTATTGACACACACGGGTTCGTATTTGCTTCTTCTTTTCTTTTTAGCGTTTTTAAGAAACCCAAGGAATGTTTTAAATATGGCTTGTCACTTACTCGAGGACTCGTCGCCAATGTGACGTTTCACCTTGGGTCTCTCAGGGTATACTCGTATAAATAAAACAACCATTGGGTGCTATTAGCTCAGGCGCGCAGACGTGACCTCGCTCACCGACAGCTAGCCAGCGACTGACTCGAGCTGTCGGTTCGCCACAGCACAGCTGCTGCCCTCGCATATATATTTGTGGTGGCTATACGCCACACTACCTATAGATGAATTATCGAGAAAATGGAATTGAATTTGTAGTGGTAGTAGATACGAGAAAATAGAAAATTCAAATATAGAATGCCTGTAAACATACAATACTACTACTTAAGCAATTACGTGCTCTCGTTAATTTATCTATATCTATATCTGTGTAAGCGTGTCAATCTGAAGTTTAAAATTCAAATAAGAGTCCATATATAGAGTCCATATATATATATAGAGTCAATATAATATATACCAATACATACCTATCAAGATCAATTCGTGTGCATTTTTAGGGTTCCCTAGTCGACTAGGAACCCTTATAGTTTCGCTTTGTCTTTCCGTCCGTCCGCGGATAATCTCAGTAACCGTTAGCACTAGAAAGCTGAAATTTGGTACTAATATGTATATCAATCACGCCGACAAAGTGGTTAAATAAAAAGTGAACATTTTTATTTTATTAGGGTACCTCCCCTATACGTAACGTGGGGTGTTTTTTTTTTTTTTTTCAACCCTAACGTGTGATATATTGTTGAATAGGTATTTAAAAATGAATAGGGGTTTGCTAAAATCATTTTTTGATAATGTTATATTTTCGGTGATAATCGCTCCAGAAGTTTAAAAAAATGTGTCCCCCCCCCCCCCCCCTTCCCCATCTAACTTTTGAACCATAAGTTTTAAAAATATGAAAAAATCTCAAAAGTAGAACTTTATAAAAACTTTCTAGGAAAATTATTTTGATTGAATAGTTTTTGAAAAAAAAATACAAAAACTACGGAACCCTACACTGAGCGTGCCCCGACACGCTCTTGGCCGGTTTTTACAAGCTTTATATTAACTTTGCCCTGTTAGTATGGGACAAATCTTGCAAGTTCAATTTGACCACACTTCCCGGTGACCGATTGAGCTGAAATTTTAAGTACAAGTACCTATAGTTTGGATGACAATTTAATATTATGGTACCATCGAGCTGATCTGATGATGGAGACAGAAGGTGGCCATGGGAATTCAGTACTTAACCGACGTAACCCCGTTGAGTTTGGGTTCGTTAGAATCGTCTCAATGAGTAGTTGATGATGGTATACAGAAAAGTACAGTCGGCAATAAAAGCTTGTACCAAAAATGAAATTTTTGACAGAAACTTATTTATGTCAGAAAATGCCTGTAGCTGTATTTGCCAGCTCGAAAGTAGCGCCAACATGGCTTCACTCGCGCAGGTTCACTATCGACTACAGCGTAGGTTTCACATCTACGGTTCACGGATGATATTTAGCTAGTATTTCCATATTTATTGCACAGCGGTTTGTTTCAGTGTGCAGCGGGCAATGTCGAGCTGGGCAGGCGCTGACCTTCGCGCGCTGGTCGGGAGCTAGTCCGGAGCAAGCGGCGCCCGTGTTCGTGTACGCGGCGAGCGGGGAAGAGGAGGTAAAGAACCGTTTGTAACCACATTCACTGCCAACGACTTCGTAGCGGGTACAGGCTCAAGCCCCTCCCATAGGCATCTGAGTCCTTACCAAAATCTAACCTCGGCGGGGTTATACCAACCCTCAAACGGTGTCAAGCCCTCCCCGAACCAAAATCCTTGATCCGCCACTAGCCGGTAAGATGAGAAAAACCTTAGGTACGTAGAGGACATCAGCACCTACGAGCACGTGGTTCCTGGCACAGAGAGTTGAACTGAGATTTGACCTAACCATGATGCTTTGGTTACACTTACAAGTGAGGAACACTGTGGGGAGACAGTAATCTCGTGCGTGACTGAGTAGTGTAAGTATGTAAGGTACTAGGCACACGTACGAAGCTAGCATGGTCGCGTTTATGGACACAGAACAACGTCCCACACGCGCTTATATACAGACTTACTAGTGGTTTTATGTCCGACATAAAAGCGATCAATGTTACTTAGCTAGGCTGATCACCCTATCAAGAGCAGACAATACCGTGTCGTGTGTTGGCACAACATAACTTGCACCAATATGTAATAAAGGCGTTGTTCAACCGAGCTACACTATTAAAGTGCTGTCAAAATGATGTGAATTATGTAAAAGAGCAGGCGTGGCGCTATCACACCAGTTCAGCAACTGGTTTTTTTTTAATACCACGACGACGGTGGCAACCAAGCATACGGCCTGCCAATGGTAAGCAGATACCCTACATAGGTATAGTTGGAGATGCTTAATCCATATTTGGAACGCGGCAAAAATAATAATTGAGGGGTTGACCTTCGATATGTCCTTTAAGCATCAAAAGGAGTGTATAAAATTAAGTGGACTGTATGTTTTGAGTTAGAAAGTCCACGCGCGACACTTGCAATTGCCAGTTAATTAGGGGCTGCTTGGGAACAGAGGAATCACGTGCACTAACCTTCCAAATCTGGGCAATCCTTTCTCCAACGGCAGCTGGCCTCTTTCCACGTTCAGCAACAAGTTAACACATGGGCGCGCCCGGACTGATGTACACCATATTATTGAATTAAAGTTATATATAACACGTGGCGTCTATTGGAATCGCCATAGGATCCGAGAACATCTCACGGGACGTGCGTTCAGATCAAAATTCGGTGAAGAGTCTGGCCATTAATACAGCCCACAAATTAGATGCGCCGAGTGAGAGCGCATGCTTTCCTATGTGCACGTGATTGAAAAGGATAGGAGATGTGACGGGTTTGTAGCAAATGCAAGTACCCTCAAATGTAAACATTAACTAGAATCCACCCTAATATTATTAATAAACATTCGAAACTCAACATCCCCCCGGCCTTGAAGTATCCCTTCAAAAAGAGAGAAGGATGAATCTCACTATACGAATTACAGTAATAGCGAGTACTCGATTGATCATTGTGCTAAGTTAACCTAAGTAAGAGGTATGAACTAATAATAAAAGTTAACCTAACACCTACACCAGCGTTAAATAAGGCACACTGCTTGTGCGCGTAAGCGGACAAAACTATAATAGACGATAGTCTAGCTATCAACTAACTAAATTAATGTATCTAAAAGACGCGAGATTAAAACTAAATTTATACTTAAATAAGATCGACTCCTACTGAGTCGGAAGCGGGCATAAGCGTACAACAGGTCGTTTGTACGTGCCAACCTTTGTCTTTACTTCTGCCACGCGTATAATCCCATCCTTACCGGGGTATACATTGGTTATAATACCTAACGGCCACTGCAAGGGCGGGGCGTTGTCTACATTTAAAAGTACCACTGTGCCAGCTGTTATTGGATTGGACGAAGTGTTCCATTTTTCGCGTTGCTGCAAATTGTGTAAATATTCCGATCTGAATCTCTTCCAATACGATTGTACAAGCGAGTCCATTAAGGAAAATCTAGATAATAGGTTAGTACGTTCGTCCGATAAGTCAGCCGCAGGTAAAGACTCCAGCGGAGAAGTAAATAAAAAATGCGATGGGCTGAGCGCGAGTGGCTCGGATGGGTCAGAGCTTAAAACATACAAAGGGCGGCTGTTAAGCACTGCCTCAATTTGAGTTAGCACGGTCGACATTTCCTCGAAAGTGAGAATCTGTTTTCCGATCACTCGAAACAATAAAGATTTAGTACTTTTTATATTAGCCTCCCATATACCGCCGAAATGACTAGCCGCGGGAGGATTCATTTTCCAAGTAATACGATGTTTCGCGAGTTCGTTACCAAAGGCTCGGTAATAGTCGTCAGTGTGTAAAAAATCTTGAAGCTCATTAAAATAGGTCTTAGAAGATGTAAAATTTCCTCCATTGTCCGAATAAAGGTAGGTACAAGGACCTCGTCGCGATATAAATCGTTTAAAAGCGTCGATAAAACTGACTGATGACAAGCTAGACACCAATTCGATGTGGACGGCCTTTGTCACGAGGCATATAAATAGGCATATATAGGCCTTAACACTGCGCACGCCACGTCTGCGGTGCGGAGTTATATATAAAGGTCCCGCGTTGTCAACACCGGTGTGCAAAAAGGCCTTGCATTGCTCAAGACGACATTTAGGCAGGTCAGACATGAGCGGAAATGTGGGTTTAGGTTTCAACCTAAAACAGTCATTACAGCTTTGAGTGCATTGCCTTACAACGCGACGGGCGGAGATAATCCAGTATTTATTTTTTAGTATGCCTGTTAGTAACTGCGGTCCAGCATGAAAATTGTCGCGGTGATAAGATTTAACTATTAATTCAATAACGTGATCCTTTTTAGGCAGTATCATGGGGTGCTTCGAAGCATAATCGAGCGATGAGTTCGATAGGCGACCTCCAACGCGTAAAATACCATTCGAAAGAAATGGAAACAACTTTTGTAATTTCACGGAACATTTTTGTCCATTTGTAAGTGCTTTAATATCATCCGAGAAATATGCAGACTGCACGGCTCGAACTACTTCGAGCTCGGCAGTATTCAAGTCAATAGCGGTAATTAAATTACCCCGTGGCAGCCTTTTTAAGAAGCGCAGTATATACACCGTGGCGCGGAGCAGCTTGTGCCACGAGGAACAGCGAGATGCGAGTGTCAAGATTGGATGATTATTATCAGTGACTCGTGTCACGTGAGAAACAGTTTTTTCCTCTGGCAACGACAACCTGTTAGGCATAAACTTTTGTATAGGCCAATTACTTACAGGTTCCGATAGCCACGATGGACCTGAGAACCATAGCTCATGCTGAATGAGTTGTGAGGGCGTCAACCCGCGAGACACACAGTCTGCAGGGTTTTGCGAGCCAGCAATGTGATATAAATCGTCAGGCGAAATGTTAGCTTGAACTTGCGAAATGCGGTTAGCAACGTAAGTGTCAAACCTATGCGGCGACGCGATCGACCAACATAAGGCGACTTCCGAATCCGAGAATGCAAAAATAGTCCTAATTTTATGTCTATTCGACAGCGTGTCATGAACTTGCTTAAGAAGCTTTGACATTAATAATATCCCATTTAACTCTAAACGGGCGACCGTGACCTTGGGTTTGGCAGAAGCAACCCGAGATTTTGAGCACAACAGTGTTACAGTTGGCGGCCCATTGCCATTCACAACATGCGAGTATATTACGCAGCCGTAAGCGGATTCGCTAGCGTCTGAGAAGCCAACCAATGTAACTTGCGCTCCGACGGATACACCTAAATGGCGGGGAAAATTAAGTCGGGTTATCAGCGGTAATTCGGACAAGTAATGTTGCCATACATCAATAATGCGTCTGGGAGGTAATTCATCCCAATCGAGATGAATATGCCAAAGTTCTCTTAAAATCAATTTGGCGTATAAGATAACCGGCCCTACCAGTCCCAGCACGTCGTACAGACGGGCGGTAGCGGAGAGAATAGCGCGTTTAGTACACCCAGGCGGTGGACTCGCGGTGTCAAAAACAAAGGCGTCTTGCGCGGGCAACCAGCGCAAACCTAAAATCTTAAATGTATTTCCATCGTCGAAGGAAATAGACCCAGATTGTCTGTGCGTTTCTGGTATGTGCTCGAGCAGTGCGAGCGAATTTGACGACCATTTAAGTAAGTCAAATCCACCGGCTTTGAAAAGGTCAATTAACTCGTCGGCTGTCTTTACAGCTTCCCGAAGAGAGGAAGCCGAAGAAGCGAGGTCGTCCATATATACATCTCTTTCAAGTACTGAGGCCGCATTTGGCCATTTGTGACGTTCGTCAGCGGCCAGCTGACGCAACGTGCGGAGCGCGAGGAACGAGGACGGACGCAATCCGAATGTTACACGTGTAAAGGTAAGTACTTCTAGCGGGTCCGTATTTGAAAATCGATATAAGATTCGTTGGTATTTGCGGTGCGGAGCATTCATGTGAATGCATAAGTACATTTGCTTCACGTCAGCAAAAAATGCTATTTTGTAGATGCGCACATTTAACAAGATGTGAAATATATTAGCCTGTAGGTTGCAGCCTGAGTATAAAATGTCATTCAGGGATAGGCCGGTGCTCGTTTTCGCACTTCCGTCTAGGACCGGTCTAACTTTAGTAGAAATTTTATCATGTCGCACTACAGGGTGGTGCGGTAGCCAGAAGCCCGGGATGTCACACTCGGCGGGCGTGGCGCGAGATAGAATACCCTTAGTTAGGTACTCACGGATAATGTTATCGTAATTTGATTTGAGCTCGGGATCCTTAGCGAATTTCTTTTCTAAAAGCAAGAAACGCTTTTTCGCGGTGATAAAGGAATCGCCTAATTTATTGGGGTCGTCTTTAAACGGAAGATCCACAGAGTAACTGCCGTCAGCATTACGAACAGTAGTCGAGGTGTAAATATTTTCACATTTTTGATCGTCCGGACTTAAAAACGTACGCGAGGGTATTTCCTCAACTGCCCAAAAGTTCTCCACGAGCTGATGTAGCGGGTCACTAGTGAAAGCGCAGAGAGTGCGCGGAGCGGGTTGCGGGGATATAATAGGGGCATCACCCATAATTAGGTAGCCCAAAGTTGTTTCAAATGCAGCGGGCATATTAGTGTCCGAGCTCTTAATCTTGTCGGACATTAATATTTCACAATAAAGTTTCACGCCTAAAAGCATGTCGATGGGCCCTGGTTGCGAAAAGTCGTCGTCCGCCAGCGGCAGGTTACGAACAAACCCAATAGCTTCTCGGTCTACGCGCGCGTCGGGTAGCTGTGACGTAATTTGTCCCACTACTAAAGGGTTGACGGCGTATTCGCGATCACCACCGAATCGAGATGTGAACTTCAACGAAGCCATCCCTAAAATCTTTTGCGTGGCGCCTCCGATACCTTGCACTTCAGTATATGGCGTTCGTTTATTAATAGGAAGCGAAAGGCGCTTACAACAAGCTAGTGACACGTAGTCGCACATCGACCCAGGGTCTACGAGGGCTCTCAAGTAATGAGTACGATTAAAGGAATCGATGACCTTTATTTTAGCGGTACCTAATAATGTGGTTGTTTGACGACAATTAATTCGATTATCGCACGCAATGGCACAAATCGATGCGGGGTTATCATTGCAAGAATGCGGTAAACTATTTTCGACCTTAACTGCAGTAGTCGTAGGGTCGAAATTAGTGCGGGCGGAATGGGTCTCAATTGACATTCCTCGCTCGTCGATGCGGCGAGACGAGCCACAAGCGGTAGCGGGTGCGAATATGGTATTCAAAGCGGGTGATTCAATTATATTCATAGCGGGATCAGACACTACTGCGCCAATATTGCAGTGAGATTTCTCATTCGTGTTAAAATGTAACAACGAATGGTGTCGTAAAGAACAATGCGAGCAATTGCGCTTGGACGTACACGACAATATTTTGTGCTTAACACTCAAACAGTTGTTACAATACGCGTTCAATTTAATAAAATTGTAACGTTCATGCGGAGTCAATTTCATAAAGGAAGGGCACGAATATAAATGTTCGTGTTGTTTACAGTTACACAAGGCACACTTATCGCTGGCGCTTGTGCCACCGGCCGCGTCCTTGTTTATAAATGATTTAGTTTTATTCAGCGGGAATAGCGGGATGCGCGGCTTCGGTACTTCAACCGGTTTGCTAGTGATTATTGCATTCGGAGAACGAGATAACACTTTGGTCTGTTCCTTAACGAACTCAATCAAACTTTGATAGGAAGGAATTTTTTCCTTGCGATACGTAATTTCGAATAGTTTGATTGTCTCCGGGTCTAACTTTTGAAGCGCCAAATGCAAAAACATGAAATCCGTTAAGTTATCTAAATTTAATTGTTTGAGCGCTTCAACTGACGAGTTAAAGTTATTTACGAATGAGTCTAAACCGGGTGAATTAGCGTTTGTTAGCGGTTTGAACCGTAACAACTGATTTATATAAGCCGAAGCGAGAGAACGCGGGTCGTCATATTTTTGAACGAGCGCGTTCCAAATAATAGTGTAGTTTTGTGCGGTTGGTGGCAAGCCGGAGCAAACGTTCGCGGCTTGTCCCTTTAATTTGCCTACTAAGTAGTGTACCTTTTCGCTATCACTTAGCGATGAATTATCATGAACAATGCTTTTGAACTGCTGATAGAACAAAGGCCAGTTCTTTACTTCGCCGTCAAATGATAAAAGATCTAGAGGCGGCAGGTGACAATTAGGCTTAGAGGCGGCGGGGGGCGCAGCTGGACTTTTGACCTCATTGTCAAGCAAAATTTGTTTTATGTAACAGTACATTTCCTCGAAGGTATTCCACGAGTCGTACTCGACTTCAGACTCGGGATACAGTTGCAAGTGTAACAAATTGTATGACTCCAAGACATTCTGGTAATCATCACGCAATTTATCAATATTTAATGCACTCGTACGAAATGCTCTATATTGGCTAGGATCCGTCTCCGCTTTATAAGCTAGTTCTAGAACATTTTCTACACGTTTGTAGATAACATCTCGTTTGACGGAATAAATAGTCAGCTGATTTTTACTGGCGTCGTAATCCTCACCAGTAGCCTCACTGCCCCTTCTACTTTTTTGTTTAACCATTGTTAAAATATTACGTTAGGAGATAACCCTTATAAACAAAGCGGTGCGTATTTAATATACGTATAGATTTGCATAAACGTGGTACTCGACTTAGCAAACAATTTACGGTAAACTGTATAACAAGGTATATGCGGTGTATAAATATAAGCGGTAGAACCGTGTATATATAAGCGGTGTAAACGGGTAAATATAAGCGGTATAAAATAAAATGGGACTCTTCACTAAATAAATACCTAAGTATTGGGATTAGCGGTGATGTAAAATCGAACTTGCAGTAGCAATATTTTTCTACCCGAAAGTTTAAAGTGAACAGCGACGTGATACTCGTACAATCGTATGGGATGAGCGAGAGAACCGGAACGGTCGAGTTTGGCCGATCGGACCCGAATATGTACGAACGAGAAAAATGGCACTGAACTTTATTTCTAATATGGCGTACTCTATTAAGTATGAACAAATGAATATATAATTAGTCGCGAATTTAAATAAACCTTGGAAAAACTAGTATGGATCGTACTAAGTAATGCGGGTGCGAAATGAAAGTAAAATAGTTACCGATGCGGGAGATTAAAGTAGATATTCGATAGACTATTTCAATTACTCAGCACAATGATCGTATAGTTTATACCCAAAAATGGCGTATCCAACAAGCGACTAAAGGTATTGCATCCGTGGTCGAAGTGACCAAAAAAATATGGAGATGCTTAATCCATATTTGGAACGCGGCAAAAATAATAATTGAGGGGTTGACCTTCGATATGTCCTTTAAGCATCAAAAGGAGTGTATAAAATTAAGTGGACTGTATGTTTTGAGTTAGAAAGTCCACGCGCGACACTTGCAATTGCCAGTTAATTAGGGGCTGCTTGGGAACAGAGGAATCACGTGCACTAACCTTCCAAATCTGGGCAATCCTTTCTCCAACGGCAGCTGGCCTCTTTCCACGTTCAGCAACAAGTTAACACATGGGCGCGCCCGGACTGATGTACACCATATTATTGAATTAAAGTTATATATAACACGTGGCGTCTATTGGAATCGCCATAGGATCCGAGAACATCTCACGGGACGTGCGTTCAGATCAAAATTCGGTGAAGAGTCTGGCCATTAATACAGCCCACAAATTAGATGCGCCGAGTGAGAGCGCATGCTTTCCTATGTGCACGTGATTGAAAAGGATAGGAGATGTGACGGGTTTGTAGCAAATGCAAGTACCCTCAAATGTAAACATTAACTAGAATCCACCCTAATATTATTAATAAACATTCGAAACTCAACAATAGTCTGTAGACGCTTGCGATAACTCTATATTGGTTTGAGCTTTGTTGTATCGATACCTAGGGACCAATGCAGGTCCTTCACTCTTAACTTAAATGTTTTTACTATAAACAGAACACCGCACAGCTACAGAGCAAGTACATACTAGGTACCTAGTGTTATTATAGCTCCGGTGTTCTGTAAGGTGGATATATTATACTTCCTTAGTTGAATTGCTCCGAATATGTGTGACATGTCATTCCGCTGTGACTCATCTCTCAGATGATCGTATATAATGAACTAGCTTCTGCCCGCGACTCCGTCCGCGTGGAAATCGTTTATATCGCAGCTCCATACAAACTTCAACCCCCCATTTCATCCCCTTAGAGGGCGATTTCCAGGATGAAAACTATCCTATGTCCTTTCCCGGGATTCAAACTATCTCCATACCAAATTTCATCGCAATCGGTTCAGCGGTTTAAGCGTGAAGAGGTAACAGACAGACAGACAGACAGACAGACAGACAGACACACTTTCGCATTTATAATATTAGTATGGATTATCTCTCACGCATTTACTGTTTCATTTGTAAGTCGCTGGCGGGGGCATGCTTGGCGCGCTGCCGCGAGCTGCCGGTGTGCGCCGGCGTGGTGGTGGCCTACTCGCGCGCGCACTGCCACGGCGTCGCCGCGCAGCCGCAGGAGCTGCTGAGCGCGGACAACGATGTCGCTTACTTCAAGAAGATCTGCGCGACACGTGAGTACGGCACGTACGTCTCATTCAGCGTTATTTTTGCGTGGCGAGGTGCCACGTACTCTCTAAATCTACCAGAGTTTAAAGCATAGGCATAGGTACCTTAGGACTTAGGAGTGGATACTCATTAGTTAAATAGTCTAATACACAACGTCGCAAGTTGAGTCATTACGGCGTTCAAGGGATAATACGAAGTGAATACTCGTAAATTCTTATAAGAATGTGTTGTGTATTGATAATAGTGGGACATGGTGCGTTTCCCACGCGTGTTTTGCTTTCAGTCAGCGTAATTCGTTGAAGCTAGAGCATTGTAGTTCTTTAGTTATAGAGGGTTTACAGTCCAAGTAGCCATTTTCCTCAGAACGTCCACGTAAAAAATACATATTATTAGGTTAGTTATCATAAGAAAGCTATAGGTATCTTCACTTACACACATTTATTTTGTTCGTTGTAAACAGTACCTGCGGGATGCGCGGAGCGCTGGTGGGCCGTGGAGACCACGCCCGGGTACCACTTGCACTCAGACAGCAACGTGAAGGTGGTCCTCAATACCACCGCGCAGGAATGCTACGCACTGGTGCTCAATAAACCAGGGAAACAGCTTTACAGGTAACTTGTAACTAGTTGAGGGATACGGAGCGCTGGTGGGCCGTGGAGACCACGCCGGGGTACCACTTGCACTCAGAGAGCAACGTGAAGGTGGTCCTCAATACCACCGCGCAGGAATGCTACGCACTGGTGCTCAATAAACCAGGGAAACAGCTTTACAGGTAACTTGTAACTAGTTGAGGGATACGGAGCGGGGGTGGGCCGTGGAGACCACGCCGGGGTACCACTTGCACTCAGAAAGCAACGTGAAGGTGGTCCTCAATGCCACCGCGTGGGAATGCTACGCACTGGTGCTCAATAAACCAGGGAAACAGCGTTACAGGTAACTTTTGACTAGAAGTTAAGGGATACGGAGCGGGGGTGGGCCGTGAAGACCACGCCGGGGTACCACTTGCACTCAGAGAGCAATGTGAAGGTGGTCCTCAATACCACCTCGCGGAAATGCTACGCACTGGTGGGGAGGTAGAGCCCCGCTTGCCTTTCTTATTGTTGAATTCGTTATTTTCGTTATAAGTTTGTATTATACAAATTGGTAAGTCGAGATATATGCCGCATAATAGTGATTAAAGGTAGGCAGGCGCTGGAAGTTAAATAATATATGATCCTGATAACGTTATAATAACCGTGGAACCCTTTATCTTTTTGCGTTAATCTTAATGGAAATCTTTGTATTGTTCATAGTATTAGCTCAGGTATCGCCACTATGGGTTTCTATAGGCTGTGGAAAACCTAATACAAAAGAGGAAATTTAATACAATGTTCATATAAGAGACACTATTTTCCTTTTATAATACTTACCCCACGGCACACTAAATTAGGTGGTTGCTAACCGGCGCAATGACCCTATGCCTTGGAGACGAAGCAACAATCCACCTATTCCTAAAAGACCGAGAAGTCTAGTGTATAATTGTAATGTAACTATTAACTTCCACCCGCGACTTGATCTGCGTGGACCAGGGATAAACATATCCCATATTTTATTCCAGGCTATATACTATCTTCGTGCACAATTTCATCGAAATCGGTTGAGCCGTTTACCTACGCGTGATTGAGTAACAAACATCCAAACATCTAAATATCCAAACATCCAAACTTTCGCATTTATAATATTAGTAGGATAACAGGAATATTTTGATTGAAAGGTTAGTTACACGTTGAAGACTATTGCTTTTTTTTTTTTTTTTGACTGTTACTTTTGTTGAAAGACTATTTCAAATATTTAGTCACAACGTGGTCAGAAGCTCAGAAGTGTAGTTGTTAGATTTTTTTCTTTTTTTAGGGTTCCGTAGTCAACAAGGAACCCTTATAGTTTCGCCATGTCCGTCTGGCCGTCCGTCCGACAATTATGCTACTGAGAATGTGAAAAAAAATTGTGGCAGTAGTACCTACATAATAATGAATTTAAAAGGAAAACTATCACGCACGACTAATAGTCGATCAACTTAAAATTTACCTACTTAGAAAGGCCAACTTTCGTTCAAATTCGTCTGACGCAACCATTTAGTTGGCGCGCGCGTGTCGGTGTAACGTAGAAAGACAGGCAACTACGGAACCCTACACTGCGCGTGGCCCGACACGCACTTGGCCGATTTTTTTTTATAATATACTGTACAGTGGTTGACCCTAGTCTCACCTGCACAGCTAGCACGCGACGGCGCGCGAGCTCTCTCGATTTTTCTCGCACTATCCGTCTTTCTCTTATTTGAACACTTAGAACAAGAGGTATACCTAGTGCGATAAAAATCGAGAGTATTATGTCGCGGCCGTCCCATGCTAGACGTGCTGATGGTAAGCTGCGTTTTATAAGTAGGTAGTTATTTATTATAATAATAAAGTAGGTAGTTTGATTTTTTAACTACTTGCTCTATAGGGAATAGTGGTGGTGAGTTCGTGGTGGTGAGTTCGTGGTGGTGAGTTCGTCGCCAGAGCTCCCGATAGTGTGTTGTGTTGAGAGCGAGGGACTCGCCTTCGTCTCTAGCTATCAACACAACGACTCTGGGCTGGCAACGCGCTTGTGTTTCTTGTGGAGTGGCCAGCGTCTATAGGTTACGGTGTCTGCTTACCATCAGGCCGACCGTATCCTTATTTACCACGTGGACGGTCGTCGCCTTGGTGTTTTTGTTACGTGTTCAAATAAATAAGTTTACATTGATATGTATATGTGTAAATATGGGGCTTTGCTGCCTGATTTATATAAATAAATATTTAAAAAAAATACGCCAGGTCAGCGCAGTGGGTGAGCCCCGAGGGCGCGCTGGACTCGGACGCGGTCCGGACGGCGGACGCGGCGCTGGGGAGCTGCGTCCTCAACGCCGAGAACAAGTTCACGGAGCCCGAGTCCTACAGGGTGGCCAACTACTACACGTTCTACGTCGAGAACCAGTGCTGGCACGACTGTGAGTACCATCGGAGACTAGATTGCTTCCATAGGCAAAATTGTAGGACTTTACATTGAAAACAAAAATAGTCGGGTTAACTCTACTACTTAAATAATATCAACCATGGTTATACTTGTTGTGTTGTTTACCAAACACCTTCGGATAATAATTTGGGACGATGGGTTAAATGTCACTTTTGGACAATAGGTTCATCGTTGCGTGTCATTTATTTTACAGATCCAAAGAAAATAGACCGATGTTCTTACGAAGAATATTACAACCAGACGTTGAAACACGTCGAATTTACCTATAAAAATGTGACTAAAGATGAGGTAAGAATGTCATATTTATAAATACTTTTAATTTGAGATGTTACCAAATTATGTACTTTATGGAATGACTATGTAACTCTGAATATAAGCAGGAGTATTCATCAACAAAACAATCTGTTCTAATTTACTACTGATATGAGTGATAGGATTATATTCTGTAGGTACAGACACGAAAGAAATACTAATATCATACCGTTAGTCTTTCCTTCCTTGCACTAGCTGCACTACACATTTCCAATAAAATTATGTTCGCTACGTAATACCTAGACATTTGCGAGGGCGATTTTGTGTAATTGTATGGTGGCCAGCCAAGTATGTGTCTTATCTACTCACGATCCTACAACTTACAAAGGTAACACAATGAGCGTATTATCTACTTGACGAATTACTGGCAGTGACTACTTACTGACTACTGCAAAGTTATGATTATTTATCTATTCTAGGAAAACAGTAGTCGTGCCATCATTATCGTAGCATTAGTAACCTACTTAAAGCTGAAATCTATGTGCGGATTCATAAATGAAATATGAACACGCGGAAATAACAATGCTTGGTAATGCAATGCGTAGATATCAGTGCCATGGACGCTTCGGTACTGATAATACAATTTTAAGAAAGTTCAGTACATAAGGTCAACCTTACATATGTACAACCTACGATTCTCACCGACCGGGCCGGGCCGGAGCACCCCTGAGCGCATTTTACATTTCATATTTGACGGGACTTGCGACCCGGTCGGCGCCTCGCGGACGTGGACGGCTGTGCTCGGCTGTCGTTGCATCTGACCGGCTCTGGTCAGCTATTGCCTACTGCACTGTAATAAAATGTGGGGTTCGAGCATCTGTTGCGATGCGGCGCCAAACGACCCGGCCCGGCTCGTTTGGTAGGAATAGTACATTACAGATCTCAAGGAAAAAGTAAACTAAATTAGCTCCAGCTTGGCTACACATAGATATTTCCGACTGACGCTACGCCACTGATAGCTGCGAGTATGTACCTCCAGTGTGCGTACTACTCTATGTATTTACCGAAGTAGGTACCAACTATGATTTTACATAAATATAAAGACTTTCTTAAAAACTTGCCCTGAGTATATTCCTCGAATTTTCCTAATTTTCGTCAGTGCAAGGGCGCATGCGAAACAGAAGAGCGATTCACGTGCCGCGGTTTCACGTGGCAGCCGCGCGGGGAGGCGGTGATGGGAGGGCGTGGGCTCTGCGACCTACACTCCGAGGATCTGGTGTCCACCGGCTCCTGGCTGCTGCGCCGCGCCGCCCAAGCCGTCTACTACCGCCGCGTCATCTGTCTCAACAGTAATAGTACATTGTTGTAAAGGCTAGAAAGTAGGCAATAGATGGACGAGTGGGTTCTCGAAGGAGACGAGTCCATCTATTGCACTTTTGGCCGAGACATTACATAGTGCTTTTCACGCCTACTGCGAGGAAATTGCAAATAATTATAATTGTAAATCAAAATTAAGTACCTAATCAAAGATCATATATCATATGAAATACTTTATATTAGCGCGGCCGCTCGCGTGACGGAGGGCACCGGGTGGGCGGGGCGGGGGGAGCGGAGCTGTGATTGGTGAATCTCTGTTCAAACTGTCCAACAATAACAACCACTACTACAATGAAACATTGTAGTAGTGGTGGTTCAGGTGCTACAGCTATTGCTTACTTTCCAGCTTGGTTTTAGACCATCTATCGCCACGTTTCCGAACAGTGGCGTGAAAAACTTCTTTTATTTACAACTGTAGAGTCTTGGTACAGAGGAAAGTGAAGACGTCAGTGAAGTGTCATGATATGGTTAAGTATTGCGCTATGGAGGCCGAGACCTGGTTTCCACCGGCTCGTGGCTTCCTGATAGACACATGAAAATTGATCCTTAAGCCAATGTTGATATCTAGGCCCGGCCTCAACTCGAAGGGTCTGTTCGAAATCTGACTTGAATAATATGTAGCTGTAGGTACCATGCACTCACAATCTAGCATGCAATGAGAAGGAGTGGGGATGCTCATAGCGATTTATTTGCCAATTACATTGCCCTTTGTATTACAGTAACCGTGGAGTGCGAGGGCCCGTCTCTGACAGTAACGTACCGTCCGCGCGGGCAATTCCGCGGACGGGTGTATGTGCCGGGCCGCGGGGAGCAATGCGGTGTGAGCGGCGCCGGCGGTGCCGTGCGCCTGACGCTGCCTTTGGAAGGAGACTGTGATGTCAACTTCGCGCATGCTATCTCGCACACGCCTAGCGGCGTCGTTAATAGGTAAGAGCTAGACAGCTATGCCTCTTAAATGATGTAAGTAGCTCTTTTGTCGCGCGCGATTATAGTACCATAGCGGGCAGTTTCCGCGCTATAACACGGCTCGCGCGGCGCCCGCTGTGCGAATAGTGTGGTGCAACTGGCGTTGCCTTGGAAGTCGTCGAATCATACAATGGCGTCAAGTCAGGTAAGACTTCTTCAGCGTGGCAATCAAAATTGTAATGATTACGACATACCAAGCTGTAAAGTGGCAATCAGTAATTTAATAAAAAAAAAAGACGCGGTTGCACTCCGGGAGTGCCGGCAGAAGTGAAAACTCAATAACATTGTAACAGTTTTTCGATCAGGTTGGTTGTTCAGGTTGGTTTGAATTTGACGCAAATTTATAAACAATTATCAATTATTTAGGCGGACGGGCCGCGGGCGTGTTGGGCGCGACGGGCCGCCGGCTCGCCCGTCGGCGCGCCGCCTTGGGCCGTAAACACAATACCAATTTGTTTTTGCCATTGCCAAATATTTTTCAAAGCTTTATCTCTTTAGGAGTAACGTCTAAATTCGAACTATTCGAATTTGCAAGAACAGCAGACGGCGGTGGCGACCAAAATATCAATTTGTTTTTGCCGTTGGCAAATATTTTTCTAAGCTTTATCTCTTTAGGAATAACGCCCAAATTCGAATTTTCTCAATAGCAAAACGGTGAAGGACGCGTTGGTATTATTACAAATTTATTTGCAGAATATGCTATTGCAAAAAGTGTTTAACGGCTTTATACTCTTACGAATAGCGTTCAGTCTTGAATGAAGTCGAATCGGCTAGCAGCAAAAAGCGCCTTCAGCTTGCCTAAAATAATCGTTTACGTTTGTTCCAGGACGATGGCATACGTAATGGTGATGATCCAGAACAACCCGATAATACAGACGGCGGGCGACCGCTGGGTGCGCGTGGGCTGCTCGCCGGGCGCGCGCGCCGCCGCGCCCGCGCACGTCGGCGCCACCGTCGCCGTCAAAGACACCGGGTAGGTACTTGCTCTCCGTCTGAACCTATTGTAGCACGAAAGCCCTCAAAATGTGTATGCTACTTTGACATTTGTATTCGTAAGAAAGGGACAACACACATTTTATTTATCACTCATCCTAGGTATAATGAACAATGGAATTTCGGTTGGACCAGTATAATGCCTCGACAATATAGAGACGTGTTCGGATATTTGTGAGCACTTTGGCCGCTCCGATATATCTGATGGCGACTGTACCTACCCAAATTCGGCTGTTGTCAAAATCTAATCAGGTTTGCATTCTCTACAGGCGGCCATCGCAACCAAGCGGTGGCGTGCCTCCGGCGTCGGCGAGCACGGTGTATAGCGGCGGCGCGCCGGTCTCCATGTACGTGGTGCGCGCGGTGCAGGACGCGCCGCCCGCCGCCGCCGTCTCGCTGGGCGAGCCGCTCGAGCTGCGCATCGAGACCGCGGGTACAGTAGGGTAGGAGGCTGTTGTTGACCAGCGACGGCGTCGGCGTCGGCGAGCACGGTGTATAGCGGCGGCGCGCCGGTCTCCATGTACGTGGTGCGCGCGGTGCAGGACGCGCCGCCCGCCGCCGCCGTCTCGCTGGGCGAGCCGCTCGAGCTGCGCATCGAGACCGCGGGTACAGTAGGGTAGGAGGCTGTTGTTGACCAGCGACGGCGTCGGCGTCGGCGAGCACGGTGTATAGCGGCGGCGCGCCGGTCTCCATGTACGTGGTGCGCGCGGTGCAGGACGCGCCGCCCGCCGCCGCCGTCTCGCTGGGCGAGCCGCTCGAGCTGCGCATCGAGACCGCGGGTACAGTAGGGTAGGAGGCTGTTGTTGACCAGCGACGGCGTCGGCGTCGGCGAGCACGGTGTATAGCGGCGGCGCGCCGGTCTCCATGTACGTGGTGCGCGCGGCGCAGGACGCGCCGCCCGCCGCCGCCGTCTCGCTGGGCGAGCCGCTCGAGCTGCGCATCGAGACCGCGGGTACAGTAGGGTAGGAGGCTGTTGTCGACCAGCGACGGCGTCGGCGAGCACGGTGTATAGCGGCGGCGCGCCGGTCTCCATGTACGTGGTGCGCGCGGCGCAGGACGCGCCGCCCGCCGCCGCCGTCTCGCTGGGCGAGCCGCTCGAGCTGCGCATCGAGACCGCGGGTACAGTAGGGTAGGAGGCTGTTGTCGACCAGCGACGGCGTCGGCGAGCACGGTGTATAGCGGCGGCGCGCCGGTCTCCATGTACGTGGTGCGCGCGGCGCAGGACGCGCCGCCCGCCGCCGCCGTCTCGCTGGGCGAGCCGCTCGAGCTGCGCATCGAGACCGCGGGTACAGTAGGGTAGGAGGCTGTTGTTGACCAGCGACGGCGTCGGCGTAGGCGAGCACGATATACAGAGCCGTCGTGTAAACTCTAGCGAGCACATTGTTAAGTAAGGGCTCTCTGACATCAAAGACATCCAGGAGATTTTTTTGGAACGAAGACTGGAGCCTACGTGGTTACACCACTTTTTATAGTCGTTACACGCTTAAGTTTCAATTGGGTGGACTCTAAAACGAATGTTTAATAGGGTCATTTCGCCGGTTAGCGACCACCTAATTTCATGTGCCGGTGGGCGACCACTTAAGCTGAGTTGGTGAACTGAAAGGATATTTTCTCGATTTTTTAGTAGATTTCTATTCTAAAACAACAACAAAATGCATGTACAAGTAATTGTCTCAATAGGGTGTGTAGAATTGATGTTATCTTCAATAGAAAAAACCTTCTCCTTCAGGTGGTCGCTAACCGAAGGTGGTCGCGTAACCACCTAATTTACTTCTCCGTCAAAAATGGTTAGGCAGTTCTATCTCTACTAACGCCACTCATTTTTGGAATTGTGATTTGACGTCGAAATAGGTAACTATCTGCCTTATCCCTCCAGTATTGGTGCTCCCTGACTACCAGCAACTAGCAAGTCCCCAAATCAGTTCTCTATTTACAGATGGAGCTGAAATTGAAGCGTACCATTTGGTGGCGTCGTCGCGGCTCGGCGACAGCTCGGTGTTGCTCCTGGACAGCAGGGGCTGCCCCACCGGACAGGTACCTTCATTCGAGACGTCTGCTCTCTAGACTTCCAATCTTCTCAAGTTGGTGCAACTTCTAGACATTCATCTCCTCCGCGGACAGTACGTATCTATTAGGACGCAAGAAAGACGCGACTACTATCAGTTTCATTTGAATCTGGCGGTCGTGACCCTATCGGTCCTTCTAAGGGATAGCGGGTCTCAGACTCGTACACGGTCTAAGCAAATATTGCTACCTACTGCCTTAAAAAATGAGATGATGATGTTCTATAGGTATATATAGGTATACTCGAATGACTTGGCACTGATATGTAATAAACGATAACGTTCTACAGGTAGACTTCCCCGCGTTTTCGCGCAGCGTAGCGGGCGGCACACAGCGGCTCGCGGCGCGGTTCAAGGCGTTCCGCTTCCCCACTTCACACGTCGTGCGCTTCGCACTCGTGGTGCGCTTCTGCGACGTCACTTGTGAACCAGTACGTATTCAGTAATGCCGGCTGTACACATGGCGCGTGAGCAGGAGCTGCCTAGGTAAACGAAAGAGATCGAATTATAGCCCTCTCCCTCTAACGCATAGCTGCCTTCTGCTCACGCGCCAACGTTGGCCGAGTGTGTACAGCAGGCTTTAGATTATGCCGGCTGTACACATTGGGCCAACGTTGGCGTGTGAGCAGGATGCAGCTATGCAAACGCATGAGAGCGATGTAAAGCCCTCTTTCTTCCTCTAACGCATAACTGCATCTGCTCACGCGCCAACGTTGGCCCAATGTGTACAGCCGGCTTTAGGTACACGTCGATCGTGCAGGTGGCTAAGTTAGGCTATATAGGGGTGTAGATTCGAAAATTATTATTTCTCAAACATGCTCGGAAATGTACGCGTTAATATCACCAAATGAAGACGTGAAGTTTCTTGTTTATGGCTCCCTACATTACTTCTTGGCCTTACGTATAATGTATGAAAACCCTAATTAAAACCATTATTGTCCGCTACTCTAACTTTTTAAATTTGCTTACTAGAGTCTGGCTAACGAAAGTTGAACCCACTAAACTCAATGACGCGGCAACACTGTTCAATTCAATTTAAAAAAAAAATGGCTTCCATCTAAGTTAAGATGATTTCGCCAGTGTCAAGTTTGCTTATAAAGCGACGTTGTTCGGTAGTTTGGTCAGTCGTCAATAATGCAATCAGCGTCAGAAGCTCCGCTTGAGAAGCAAGGCGTCCACCGCTGACCGCATCCCCGACGAAAGACCCGGCAACACTGTTGATCAAAATGTATGCATATGACGTTTAGTGTTGCCGCGTAATTGAGTTGAGTGGGTTCAACTTTCGTTAGCCAGACTCTAATATTAAACTGACAAAGGAAAATTTACATACTGCCAACCACCACTAGACACTGTAAGCATAGAAACAATAAAAATAATCGATGGTACTATACTTTATGTGCGGTTAAACATGGTGCTCGAACGGCTTGTTCAAATGGCATGTTTAAAAAATAAAAAAGGCGCAAATTACCTATTATTTAATTGATTACCTTGTATTTATTTTAATTTTAATATTTCCTCACATCGTTTGAGAAAAGTACTATACAATCCTCGGCCGGAACAGGGATTGCTGGACTCGTTGTATTCGGCCTCGTCTACGACTCGGCCGTCTACCCCAATCTCGTCCAGCAATCCCTTACTTCACGGCCTCTGCAGTAATCTACTATTAAGTACTCCAAAAGAAAGAACCCAAAAAAAATATGCCCAGTGACGAAAATCCCATTCGGCTATCTTAAAGAATTACGAAGCTACATTGCTTTTAATATTGCTTGTTAGAGAGAGAAAACGCAAACAGTGTGTGACGTCACAATATGAGAGGCTGCCGCAGAGCGAGCCGCGCGCGCGGCAGGCCGCGTCGACGGCGGCGCCGAACACGATGGGGCACGACACGTTGCCGTCTATTAGTGACGTCACAATCTTCAAGCTTCATCGTTTCATATGAAGTTGCGTTTTGCGAAAAAGGGACAAAACATACCTCTTCTTAAAACTTTGGACACTTGTAACTTCGTAATTATTTATTTAACCTTTTGCGTTTATTTTTTGTCCATTTGACTACATTTTTAAACCTTTTTCGAGAAAATATGACATTATTGATTATTTTATTTAGTGTCTACACCCCTATTGCCATATAATAACAAATGTTAGTCATCGAAACTCAGCTAGTCCCAGTCGCTCGGAGATTCGATATGGGCGGGATGCGTGCGGGATGTTCTAACTGCTGCTTGGTTTTCCCAGGTGAGCTGCGCGCAGCCCGCATCGCGGCAAGCGCGCATGACCAACGAGTCATATTCGTGGGAGGGTGCGCCGGCGCCGGCGGGGCGGGGCGTGGTGGCGCGGGGCGGCGCCGCGGCCTGCGCGCCCGCGGGCGCCGGCCGGCTGCCGCTCGAGCTGGAGATGGTGGTGGGCGCGGGAGACGTCGTGTCCGCGGACACCATGGTCCGGGCCGACCATCGGGCTAATCTGCGTGAGTGTCACTGGTGTTTAGCGAGTACATCTAGTTAACTAAACAGCCCTTCTTTTTCGTCTAAACCCCGTATCATGGTCGGCCTTATCACACGGTAAGTGACAGGATAGAGCGTCCGTCACTGGGTGACACAGTTCGATAGAACGAGACGACGCTCCTATCTTGTCCATTATCGCGTGATAAGGCCGAGCATGATACGTGGTGTGATGCCGGCTGTACACTCTGAGACACCCCGAGACAGACCGAGAACGAGAGTGTACATGATGCTCTCGCCTTTTCTCGCCGAGCGGGTCTCGCCTCGGTACGTCTCGGTCGCGTGTCGGGTTTTGCGGCCGAGTCAAAGGGTGTTCCGCTGTTCAAATGACGCAACGAGAGTGTACATGGTGTGCTCTCGTAGAGAACTTCTCCCCCGAAACTCGGCGAGAGGTCTCGGCCGAGAGTGTACAGCCGGCATGATAATAATGACGCTTGATGCATAGGTCATTTTACGTAGCTTAGAAGTACCTAGTAGTAAATAAAATAGGTTCCTTTTCCACAACGGACCTCTACTATCCACGTGACTCCTAAAATAACTGCGGCTAACACCTGCTTTATTGACTGACTTCAACAAGTTGTATAGTGATATTATTATGATGATATAATTGCATCAACGATTCGCTCGACGGCCTCCTGGGCACCTTGTTTCGGTCGACTACACATCTCGAGTATAAGTAACATTAATATCAACAAGATACAGACGCAAATAACAATCGCAGTCCATTAAATTAGCACAATTAATTCATTACGCAGAACATTAATGGTAATGGAGATCATTATGTGACGCCATAACGTCATCGGAACGCTTCACGTAACTAATACATATTTTGTCGCGCATTCATTTGTCTATCGCAGAATGTTTTCTAAAATGTAGATATTAATAGATACTATGTCTTTGTTTCGTATTATGTATTGTAGTTTTTGATGACCGATAGTTTACGATAAGTCGCACTGTTGTTGTTAGTTTTTACCTGACTGCTGCCTCACAAGGAGGGTTATGTTTTTCGAGCGGTATGTATGGAGTTATGTGGACAAGAACAAAATAATTATATTTCACGGGCTATAGTCCAAACGGCTTGCTGGATTATGACATAATATGAGGTATCGTTGGATTCCACTTAATCGTAAAGTGGCCGTCAATAGAACTTGCTAACTATGTAAACAAACAATGTATTGAAATTGACATTTAATGTCAATTTCAGTATGACGGTTTGTTTACATAGTTAGCAAGTTCTATTGACGGCCACTTTAGGAGTGAATAGCTATATTAAAGCAGTCGTATAAAACAGTTAACAGTTGAAAAATATGTTACTAAATCTTAGACAAGGCGGACCGATGACCTGGTAAAGGTTGCGGGAGTGGATGGATGACCCGCTGGATGCGGGTGGCGCAGGACCGGTCGTTTTGGCACTCTTTGGGGGAGGTCTATGTCCAGCAGTGGACGTCTTTCGGCTGATATGATGATGATGATGAAATCTTAGATATTTTTTACCTTTTCGATGGATTTAATATCCGTAAAATTTGCATTCACGTAGTCAGTAGGTACCGTAATATGGTCCTACTTCGCTCCAAAATTGGCTCCACTTTTACTAATTGCATCGCATTTTTTATAAATATAGAGTTATGGTACTGGTAATGATTTTATCGGAAATATGTACTAATTGCCTTTATTTTAGGTTGAATTTTGTTGCAGTTTAGTTGATATTTTAGATTTTTTTAAACTTATTTTTTGGAGCAAAGTAATCTGTATGAGGCGGGAAAGTTTGCTCCAAGACAATTTTTCCTTGTATTCTGCTTTATTTCTGCCCTGGAGCATTAATTAACGTGTTTTAGCTATCAATTGTCTGTTCGATGATTATTGGAGAACCCGCCGGTGTTGCAAGGTGAAATCTTACGTTACCCGATAAAATCATTTAAATTTACAAATTTAACAAGGGTTTTCGTCTGTCACGGAACGTAACTTTTTATTTTTTTGGAGCATAGTTACCACCCTAGGAGCAAAGTAGGACCATGTTACGGTACCTAAAAATGGCGTTGCTTGTACAGCAGAGGAGCACGAGTACGAGAGCGGCGTGGTGTGCGTGCACGAGCTGCTGCTGGTGGCGCTGGCGCTGGCCTGGCTGGCGGTGCAGGTGCTGCTGCTGCTGGGCTGCTGCGTGCTCGTCAAGCGGTAACTCTCATGCCCGATCCAGACTCCACGAGGCTACAGGAGGGAATGCGAGTACGAGAGTGTGGGCGGTGCGCTCGTGTCCCCTCGTCTTTCCTCGGCTCGCCTCGCTGTCGCTCCGCTTGTTGTCGGTTTTTCGGACGCGAGTTAAAGCACGCGAGGGGGTGACGCGAGGGAATCAACCACACTCTCGCGCTCGCTCACTTTCTGTTTGCTGCTGCAGAGTAACGACCTAACCTAACGACGCACATTTATTGAAGTGAAAACTTCTTTAGCTGCGCTGAGCACTTTTTGGGATGGGGAAAAATTGTTAAATACGCGACAGATTTTTGTGACGTCAGATGTGAAGGAGGTCACAAACTTTTATATTTTGCTGCTAGCCGATTCGACTTCATTCAAAACTGAACGCTATTCGTAAGAGTATAAAGCCGTTAAACACTTTTTGCAATTGCATATTCTGCAAATAAATTTATAATTTTGTTCACGCGTCCTTTTTATATTATCCGCGTCCGTTTGTATATTAGGATCGAAGTTCATTGCATCCGACCGTTCTAGTGTTAAGTTTTTCTTTTCGGTCCAGTCTGAAAACCAGCGCTGGGCGTCTCTGCCCAGCACACGCTGAGACTGGAACCCTTTGCCTTTTAATAAAATTGATTGTTAAGTTTAAGTTTTAATTATGTTATTCTTTTTCTTTTATTGTGGCAATAAACTATTTCTATTCTATTCTATTCTATCCTTCACCATTTTGCTATTGAGCATATTCGAATAGTTCGAATTTGGACGTTATTCCTAAAGAGATAAAGCTTTAAAAAATATTTACCAACGGCAAAAACAAATTGATATGTTGTTCACGGCCGCCGTCCGCCGTTCTTGCAAATTCGAATAGTTCGAATTTGGACGTTATTCCTAAACAGATGAAGCTTTGAAAAATATTTGGCAATGGAAAAAACAAATTGGTATTTTGTTCGCCGCCGGCGGCGGGCGAGCTGGCCCGTCGCACCCAACGCGCCTGCGGCCCGTCCGCCTAAATAATTGATAATCCATACTAATATTATGAATGCGAAAGTGTGTCTGTCTGTCTGTCTGTCTGTTACCTCTTCACGCTTAAACCGCTGAACCGATTGCGATGAAATTTGGTATGGAGATAGTTTGAATCCCGGGGAAGGACATAGGATGGTTTTCATCCTGGAAATCACCCCCTACGGGGATGAAATGGGGGGTTGAAGTTTGTATGGAGCTGCGATATAAACGTTTTCCACGCGGACGGAGTCGCGGGCAGAAGCTAGTTGTTTATAAATTTGCGACAAATTCATTTTTAGGGTGACACCGTAAGATGTCACGTAACCTGATCGAAAAATTGTTACAATGTTATTGAGTTTGTAGTCACTCACCAGTCACCTTGTAGGGGGGGGCACCAGGAAAAGCGGGAACTCTACTAAACATCAAACCAACGGTTCATGGGAAGCCGGCCCCTATCAATCTGGTCTAAATTGACAGGCATTCAGATGTGCTCTATGAGTATGATTGCAAGAATAATATCTACAAGTCAAGGATAATAAATAATTCGGTAAACCCCCAACCCTGGGTTTCTCAACCATCCGCGACCAGGCGCCGTAGATAATTGATAATTTGATTATCGCCTGTTTCTCAATCACGCGGGACGCGTGTGGTGTCTTCTAAGACCTAGTTTATGGCTGGGAGTCAGGAGCAGGACTGCGCAGCGAATTATGGCACCGTTTACGTTTACAAGCGTGGGCGTTATCCTACATTTATCTGGCGTCGTGCCATGCAACACCATAGTCTAAACGCGCCCTTGGATTGCTTTGTTAATCCTGCTCAGCTAGCTCAATAGTGGCTGCCCTGGGTCTAGTCTGGATAAACGATTTAAAATCGGCCAGTAGAATAGTCACGTTCGTTTGAACTATTATAACTTATTACATGTTTGTGCAGGTACCGCAAACTGGCGGAGTTGAACATGCAGAAGGAGTACCAGTCGTTCGACAACGGGGGCTTCGACTCGATATCCACGCACCGCCGCGTGCACTGGCCCGATCAGAGCATCGACGTGCTTCAGTAGTAACCCGATTATCGATTTGACTTGTAGGAATCGATTGACACTACATAAATATATACAACAGCCCATCATATTAGACGCAACTATGCGTTTAAGGGAAAATAGCTACTTTCATCTCAATCCACCGCATAACTGCGTCCTGTTCTGCGGCCATGATGGCCCGTTGTGTAGAGGAGCCTTGACGTTTTAACCACTAGCCACTAGCACGCGGCTACTACCACTAAGGCGTAGTAGTAGTGGTAGCCGTAGTAGACTTCATGCACGTCTAGCATGGGACGGCCGCGACATACTCTCGATTTTTGTCGCACTATACCTCTTGTTCTAAGTGTTCTAATAAGAGAGAGACGGATAGTGCGAGAAAAATCGAGACAGCTCGCGCGCCGTCGCGTGCTAGCCGTGCAGCGGGTGCCATAAGGAAAAAAAGATCCTATCTGTCATTTTTTACGAAATTGAGTTAAAAATAAAAACTAGTATTTTTACTGATTCTGAATAATATATGTTACTCAATTTTGTAAAAATAATCATATACATCTTTTTCCTTACGGCGGCAGCATACGTGAGAGCGAGAGGCCGCTATTCGATTTCTTGCACTGACAGATGACGCGCGTCGTGTCGTGTCTGAGAGGCAACCTCTTCCATGGTTTCCAATGCCGCCATCGATAGATTTTTAACAAAGGCGTAGGTTTTTCTTTTCCGCCGTACCATTTATTTCATGGAATCGTTGAATTAGTGAGTGAAATAATTGTGTGACATTATATTTTAACTGGCAACACCTACGAAAACATTCACCTACTTACTATTAAATACAAAGGCTAATAATTTGTTAGTAATAGTCCACGTAGGTTGTCTACGCTGACACTATGCGCTTTTAAAACGTAGGTAATGGTACCTACGTAGTTTGTGTATGTACACAAGTACATCAGTATCCAAGATTTGATTTTCATTCCTGAAAGATTTGTGTCCGTCGTTAATGATTTTGGTAACTTGGCACTAGCCGCTTCCAGCGGGAGGACTTGCCAGCAGCGACCTGTTCCGTCCATCGGCTAGTACGAACCATGGTAGCTAACATGACATGTAGCTACGCATGTACAATAAATGTACAGTGGACAATAGCAAAGGCCACTTCATTTCGTTTTAAACGCTTAGACGACTCATAACCCTCTCACTGCCCCCTGCCTCTACTCAGCGAAAAATAGTGCTACGGGTTACGCGGATGAAGATCACTACTTAATAAGTTCTAGCTCTGTAAGAGTAGTATTTATAAGCATTAGATTAATATTATTTATTTGGAAATGAAGTTCCTGAAATCTTTACAACGGCTCCAGTGCAGCTCCAAAGTTTTCTTCTTCAGTATGTGTTTGGTGCTTTAATTAGTAGATCTACCTATTTTGTTACTAAATTGGGTCTTAGCCTTAATAATAAAAAAAATGTACGCCATATGTTTTTGTTGCACCCTATATCTTTTACCTACCTTTATTATTAGAACTATAAATTACCTACTCTTTTTTTATTTTCGATTGCAAAATATAATAAATAAGTAAGTACTTAGTATAAAAATAATGAACAAAACCAATAACATACCTATAATATCGGTCAGTCAGGCTAAAATGGTTGCCGTTTAGCTTTAAATTTATTATTCCTCGAATAGGATATAATTAGTGTTTTTTCTAGATAATGCACGGCTAGCATAACACGCTCACGCGAGAAAAAGCGCGACAAAAAAATGTGTGTTGCGCCTTTTCTCGCTACTCGCGCTCCTCACGAGCTTCTGCTAGCCGAAATTATTTTAACCATACAATTATTCATTTAATATGTAAATGAGTCGTGTGTTAGTGATGTACACACATACAAACCTACTGTCATTAGTTCAAATGTTGCAAGCCTAAGAAACTTTGCGCAGTTCAATTATACTGAAATCAAATACAAGTCGTTGATTGAGGTTAATTAGCGTTGTGCCTCCTTTAGCAGTTGATCTAGTAGGTAGCAGTGTTGGGCGTAATTAATTACATTTCTAATTTAAATACTAATTGAATTACATGTAATTGAATTAATAGTAATGCATTACACGTGTAATTGAAATACATTTAATTTGTTTTACTTCGTAGTTTATTATTAACATTATTAATTACATTAATAAACAATTGAAATTATATTAATTTGTAATTCAATAACTAAAAGGAGCTAATTTACGTGAAGTGATTATAAAGAAAAAAAAACAATTACAAATTAGCATTTTATACAAGTAGTTATTTTTGCTTTTTTACGTAATTAGTTTATTTTCTTACTAAATATGATTAACGTGAAAGTTTTTGTATGTTTGGGTATTTGGATATCGTCGTGAGTTTTCGAAATGTCTTTTTTCTTAAATCTCATATTTCCTCCATTATTTTTTTTTCCGAAAAACTGACTAGACAAAAATATTTATTTAATGAACTTGGTCACAACAGTTTGCTAGAATTGGTTGAGGAATGCGACCTGTGGGCGAGAACTGCCGGAAATCTGGACAAACGGACCTATGAAAGCAAGCCCCGAGCTGAAACGGAAACTCCCTGCTCGCTTCGCTCACTCGGTCAATAATGAAAAATGTTATATTAAATAAAAGTAATTTGTAATTTAACGAAGTAATTCATTACAAATTATAATTACAAAATGTAATTTGTAATTGCAATACATTTTGTGATTGTAATTGGTAATTGAAAATACAATTACTATATCCTTGTAATTTTAACTAATAATTGAAATTACATTTTGTAATTGTAATTTTTAAATCTGTGGGTATTGCAATTACCTTTTGCCCCATACTGGTATGTAATCTAGTTTGGTAGGAGCGAGTCGTCGTCGTTGTCTTTGAGATGGAAGGGTGTTATAAGAGCAAATGCCACACTGGCGCGATCTGTTTTGAGTTTGCGATGAACAGAAAAACGAAACGGGTGGAGCGTCTGGTGCGTGACCATGACTAGCGAAGGATTAGTAAGAACTAAGTAGTAAGTACTGTGTATTTAATCTAATAGTGATGGTTTTATTTACACTACTACAAGCACATGTCCTGTGGCCGCCACTTGTCATCATAGACTTATTTCCTCCTGTCCGCAGGTCGCCAACGCTCTCCACAATCACATCAGTGCAGTATTCCGCTAAGGCCTTGTTCTCCCGTTGACGTCGTAGATACGTCGCGCACGTCTCATTCATTAGTATACAGGTGCGTGTAATATCTAAGTGCGATAAGCGAGAAAAGGCATGACATACATATTAAAATGTTCTTTTTCCGCAGATTTTCCCACGTCGCACGCCTCTTGTGCTTGCCATGTTGCAAATCCAAACAACTTGATCATGCACTTAGGTCGTCATCGGGAGATCAGAGACTGTGAGCTTCGCGAGGGCAGGCTTATTGGGTAGAATTAGTGGGCGCCGCGTGCACGGGCGCGGGCGAGGCGGGAGAAGGCGGCGCGGTGCGCGCGGCGGTGCGCGGCGCGGCCTGCCGCACAGTCTGCCGGTTGGACGCCGCGTTGTAGTGGTAGCCGTCGAACTTGTCCGCCGCCGGGGCGGGATACGTCGCCGTGCCCATGTACATCACCTGACAATACATTAATCAGTGACTGAGTAGTTTAATTAGCTTCCTGAAGCTCACCGCACTGGCGTAGAAAAATGTTATAGGTACAGAAGCGAGTGTCCTTCTAAAGTGGTTGCGGGTCGAGTCATCGGGGTAAACCTTTGGATCTTCGAGCAGAAACACTTGATAGGAACGGTTGTAGGTCTCGTGTCACAAAATGGCTGGTGATTGCCCTCCTGGCCACTCGTTACGACAACTCACCTGAGGCTTGTAGCCGTCGGGCCCGGCTTCGTACTCGACCAGCTGCATGCGTCCGTCGGGCAGCAGCACGTGGTAGGAGCCGGTGGCGCGGTCGTCCTTTCGCTTCTCGTTGTGTCCGAAGTCCAGGCTGACGCCGTTGTCTTGGACGTCGTAAGAGAAGTCATAGTTTGCCGGTAACTGCACAAGTAAACATTTTTTTTATAAAGACAATAGGCACTCTTCTAATCCTGAGTTTTATAAAGTTCCGTTAGACTTAATGTCGGTAAGTTTAAGGCCCGGTTTTATATCAAGTGTCTAACTGATCTTTATAACCGGGGGTTAGAGATTATTTAACAGACTGCATCTTTTACACCTAGTTGTTCAAATTATCAAAATCAAAGCACAAAGAAAAATGGACTAAGCTTTCATTAGCGGATGAGACTGGGATCGAACCTGGTTAACTGCACGGTCCGTTCCGTGACGTAAGCGAACCTAGACGAGTTTATATTTTTTTGGGTGTAATTGAACTTTGTAGGGACTACAATCAGAACAGTGGTGTCAGTCACAAATCACAATGTATAAATCGTGCTGTGACCTTTGCGTGCTTCAATAAGAGTGTAACTTGCTCCAGCTCCAGTTTACCGTAGGTTCGGGGACAGGCTTCTTGGCGCCGCCAGGTTTGGGCGGCAGGTACTCTTGGCTCATCACGTTTGACATCAGCAGCAACCACGCCAACAGCGACACCTGGAACGTCGGTATTTCTTTTTTTATATATATTACGGTGGCAAACAAGCATACGGTCTGCCTGATCATAAGCGTCCACGCTTGCGATTCAAGAAGAATCACAAACGCGTTGCCGCCCCTTTATTGATTTGAGGATTCGTTGTGTTAATAGCTACAGACGAACGCGGGTCCCTCACTCTCAACATGACACATCTTCGGCAGCTCTGGCGACGCCACCCACCACCAGGAACACCACACCACATACCTACGGAGCAAGAAGGTACCTACCTACGTGGGGTTATTATGACTGCGGTCTTCTGCTCCAAATATGAACGAGATGACTTTCCACAGTGATCGACCTCTCTCAAAATGTGCATAGGTAGGTACAAACTTGTACATTGTGTCACGTTTATAAAAAAAAAAAAAAACCAACGTTTATAAAAAAAATTGGTAAAATATTGTTTTCAGACCCTAGAAAAACTGTGAGCGGAGTGCATTTTTGAATGGGTAGTTTGGTATAGAATAATCTACTAAATAAAGCGATAACCAATGATGGTGATGAATATGAATATATAAAATATCCTAATCTATACAAGTGGTCGCTAAACGGCACAATGACCCTGTGTGATAACATTACAACAATACTTACTGATTCATGGGGTTAAGGGGATGCCTTGATTCGAGTCGACCACGTTCCCTGGGCAGAGACACGCTTATGCCTTCCGCGCACGAGAAAAAGAGATGCAACACTCTTCGGGAATGGCTTTTTTGGACAAATTTCAATAAATACCTAACTTAGTGATGTTTCATTTATATTTCACTAAGTGAGAATTTAAGTGAGATAAAATACTATAGTATTGACTTGATTGTGTCGTAAAATAATGTATTGTTTGAGTAGGCTGAGTAAAAAAAGGAAAATAAAGACCCAACTTTGGAGATTTTTCTATCGAGGAAACTTTAGGCAATCATGTGTCGATTAAATCAGATAAACAATCATATAGTCAAGTATTATATATCTGAAAATCAGACCTTATTGTTTCTTAATCTAGTCAGAACGGCGTTTGAAAGGATGCGATAATTTCCAATGCACCCTCTTAAGGGTGCGACGTAACGAGTTTAGGCATCATCGGCATTAAAAGAGTTAAAATTATGTATTTGGGATTATTTATGCACTAAGATTACCTTTAACTGATATTAAGGAGTATTGTTTTAAACTAAGAAACGACTTACACAAATAATTCTCCACATTTTAATCCAGATGACTGATCTGCTTGACAATGACGGGAAGGTGTAGGGCTCCTGCGGCGGGCCCGCGTATTTAAAGCTGCGGGGCTGCGGTTACCGGCGCCGCCCCTCGGATTTTTCATTACCGCGACTCACGACCCACGAAAATTTCGACAGAAAAAGCAACCGATAATAGCTATTAAGTATAGTTATAATGTACAAGTGTTAAAGGGTTTCGTTTCTCAAGGCTTGCGAATCCTTACCGCAGATCAGGCGAAACGGTAGTTAGGTAGGTATCTTTAAATAAATAGTTGTGTTGTGTCGTTACAGTAGGTATGTACACCAACTTTAAGTTGTTAATGTATCGCAAAAATGAGGCATTTAATTTTAGCTTTAGTTGTTCTGATACCGATTTTGAAAATTTTAACCGACTTCAAAAAAAGGAGGTTCTCAATTCTGTTTTTTTTTTTTTTTTTCAATGTTTGTTACCTGAGAACTCCGTCATTGATGAGCCGATTCGAAAAAAAAATTCTTGGTTTGTAAGTATATGCATCCAGGTGGGTCCCATTTTTTTTTTAATTTAGTTGGATGATGGGATCCATGAGGAATTGAGAGAATTCCTCTATTATATTAGGCACGCGTGTAGTGATTTTGGTATTTTCTATTATATCTCGTCTATTTACACCCGGAAATCATTAATTTGGTGGAGTGGAACTGATGATGAAGACCACATATGACTTATGATTCCTCAATTATGTACTTACAGTACAAAAGCACGTCACAGATTCTGATAAGATTCCGTTGAAATAGCAGCTAATGAAGTACCAAAGGTGATCCTTGTGGAATCGACGGAAGTCCTCAAATATTATCGGGCCACATACAGCGATTGGTTTTTTTTCTCTAATAATCAACGCATTTGCTCTCGGAAATCAGTTCATGTGGTAAATTGGAAAATAAATGTGGAAATGTTCTCGTGGCTTGGCGGAGTACTAAACATGCTATGGAAACTTAGAACCTATTGCAAATCCAGATTTTGATTGAAAACGGTGATGCCACCTACTCGCCAAATTTCTAGGTAGCTGTTGCTGTAGCGAACTAAAATATCAGTGTTGTTACATTCAAATATTTTATTTGATGTAGGGAGATTGATACGTGCTACGTAAATGAATATGAGGAGTTAAATAATGAGAAAACCTGTAGTATTCAGGTTTTAATAAACATAAAATTGTACATTATTTGAAATAATACACGGAGAAATATTGAATGACAATGACATGGCAGGCAGGAGTAAAATTAGAGGATGGCAAGAAAGGAGGTTGCAAATAGATCATATCACGTCAAGGAGAACAGTATATTGTATAATGGTAACACAGCATTGTGTCTGCTTGACATAAGTATAATGTCGTTTTGCGTGAAATATGTTGACATAATTTGCGTCAATAAATCCAATTAAAATTTTAATATTCATCGAAGTTTGTTTGTGATTTGTGCATTTATCTATTACTGGAGGACCTGGAAGGGCTATAGACACCCCTAGTCGACCGAGCGCGGCGGTTTGTTGAGAAATATCTAGGAAAATGTAGTACCGAGTGACCTTGGTTTTGGATGAGCGTGTCGTTTTAATGTTTCTTGCTTTATATTAATAATATGCTCCTTTCCATGCATGAAGTTACTAATGTATTGTTAATAACTTAAATAAATCTGTGTATTCCACATTTTTACGTTTCATTTCACAACAGTTATTACAAACATTTAAAATACTGATTAATAAAATACGACCGAATTGAGAAGTTCCTTCTTTTTTTTATCGTTTGAAAAGTTTTATACGCCATAGCACAGATGGCGCTTGTACGCAAGCATAAAATGCCTTCTCAATTTGGCTGAGTTGCCTGTCTATCTCAGTATGTATATTGTAGTCTTTGGTACTAAATTGAAGTCGGTTAAAACTTTGTTTTTAAAGTAAATTATGTTGATACCTACCTGTACCTACAGGTAATAAGTAGGTATCAACAAAATAAGTCCACAATTCAAATTGGTCAGCGGCTTTGCTATGTTTCCAATTGTTCCACCTCTTTAAATACGAATGTAAAAAGTTTTCTACTTATTCAGTGGCCATTATATTAAAAATACATAAGTATATCGAAAAGTTGATCATCCTGAAATTTCATCATAATAAATTATTTTAAGTAATAATAATATTAAACATGAATAGCAATATTTTACTTAACTGTCCGTCGTAAAAGTAAGGACTTTTATTAGTATCGACATCGCAACGAACCGATAATCGATACATGCTTTATTTTTTCTGGTAACACATGTCCGCATGACATACGCTTGACATTGACACTTTTATTTGACAGCTTGACAGCTAGCTGATAAAACTCCTCTCCTTCGATGAGGAGCATGTAGTACAGGAAAAACGCATTTATAATTACTAAATACATTCTTAACTTAACACAAAACGAGTTTATAATGAATTCCACAATACGGTATAGTAGGTTAACATGCCGTGCATTTTCCACGTCCCTCGTTAGTCAGTGCGCCCAGCCGCCAAAGAAGAAGCCGAAGCAGTTCTTCGGGCCAATAACGTGGAAGTCGATGGCGGCGACGGCGGCGGTTGGCGGCGGGCTGACGGGGTTCATGCTGTACGTGCGGAAGGAGAAGCAGGAGGCGCTGGACCGCGAGCGGAAGCGTCAGCTCGGCAAGGCAAAGATTGGCGGCGAGTTCGAGCTCATTGACTCAACGGTATGTGGCCTTTATTGCTTTATAACTTATATGTACATACTCTTATGTAGTTTGTTTATACTCATTGTTGGATAACATTTCATACATTCATTAGAATCAAGACATTCACATCAGCTGGCACTTTTGCATTGAAAAACGCCTATTGTGGGCTGACCTGGATACAGAATGTGGAATTATAATGCCAAAAGATTACCTTTACTTACATATTAAGAATTAGTAAAGTGGCCGTCAATAGAACTTGCTAACTATGTAAACAAACCGTCATACTGAAATTGACATTAAATGTCAATTTCAATACATTGTTTGTTTACATAGTTAGCAAGTTCTATTGACGGCCACTTTAAGAATGTAGTGATATAAAAGGTTGCGGGAGTCCACTGGGTGAGGGTGGCGCAGGACTGGTTGCTTTGGCACTCTTTGGGGGAGGCCTATGTCCAGCAGTGGACGTCTTTCGGCTGATATGATGATGATGATGATGTAGTGATATTCATATACTTATTTCTATGACATGAAGTTAAAACCTTTTCACTGATAATATTATGCAATTTATGTTTATGCTTACACTTGCAATATAAAAATAATATCTATACTAAGTAACTATCCATGTATTTTTTATTTCAGGGCAAACTAGTGAAGAGTACAGATCTTTTAGGCAAATGGCTACTGATATACTTTGGATTTACCCACTGTCCTGACATTTGCCCGGACGAGTTGGAGAAATTAGCAGAGGTTGTGAACAAGCATGGTGAGATCCTGGAAATATTAGATTACATAACTGCCACACCATACTTACACAAGATGATAGCAATAGACTGCAGACACAGTAGAGTCGGTTTATTACAACTTCACATGTAACAATCTACCGCTTTTAACAACATACAAATCACCTCACATTGGATTTTCACATAAATCACTTAAAGTAAATCAGTCTGCTTAGTTTGACGTAATATCACTGGCCCCTTGGCTGTTGTTGTATCCGGGCTCTACAGTCATTCAATTTACACCTCATCATTCAATAGAAGAAACGGAAACAAAATGTGTTCTTTGGTTTTACTATCATTCCATCACAGAAGAATAGCCACAGTGTTAACTTGTCTAACCTGAAACGGAATAGGTAATTATAAAGGCATTTGTTTACAGATGCTGGCTCGTTTTCACCACCATTACAACCAGTCTTCATATCTGTAGATCCCAAAAGAGATACACCAGAAATAGTTGGAAAGTAAGTCAGTCCATTATTAATAACTACTTTACAATGAAATTGTACAATGAATAATGAATTTACAAGCTTTTTACAAGACTCACTGAAGACAATAGGGGTGTAGACACTAAATAAAATAATATACTAAGCAATATTAACACGGTAGTAGCTTCCTAATTCTTTGAGATATCTGAATGGGATTTTCGTCACTAGGCATATTTTTTGCCTTCTTTCTTTTGGAGTAATAATAATTTTCGAGTCTACACCCGTATTGTGTATAAGTTAAGTACCTACAAAGTTTCATGTCATGTTATATATAGGGGTCTATTGTAACAGACTTTATTTTTGCAACAAATCTACAGCATGTTACAGGGTCATCCTGGAACAGGTTTGCCCACCTGCATTCATAGGGCGCACTTTGAAGAATTCCCTGTGGAATTTAATGAAATTTTGAGGAATTCTGGAAAGACAATCTGTCTATTCCAGTCTTTTTATAATAATGCAGACACTTCTTATATATATGTCAATACGTGCAAGCCAGGGGAATGAAGCGTTAGAATTTGCTCCACTGATGACAGAGTGGTCAACACTTTTTTTATCCCAGTTTTAACCTTGTTATTTAAACACTCGTTTATTACGGTTAACAACCGTTTATTATCCTTTAGCCGCCCACAGCAATTGTGCAACAGAATGTACATTCTATTTCATTGGGACTTTCACAAAATATATATTAACCTTTTGTTTTGTTTCATTAAATTTTATAACAAGTTATATTTAATTATCTCTATTATCTAAATAGCTTGATTCAAATTTCGGTAACAAATCTTTGTTTCGTGGGTGGCATGAGGTTAAAAGGCGATTGAGCGGCTACAGTTTAAGACAAGTTACAGAAATGCAATTGCGCAGGTACTGCAAGGAGTTCTCGCCGCGGTTCCTCGGGCTGACGGGGACAGTAGAGCAGGTGCAGAAGGCCTGTCGCTCGTACCGGGTGTACTTCAGTGCGGGCCCGCGGGACGTCGACGAAGACTATATTGTAAGTGCTTCGCTTGTGATGCGCTGAATCATCATATCAGTCCACTGCAGGATATATGACATGATGACTATGACCGGTCCTGCATCCTTACCAGACCCCTTAGCACACTAAGTATTATGTCGGACATAAAGCATTCATCCCTTTCTGGCAAATATGCGAGTGTGAGAGGGACGAATGCTTTATGTCCAACATAAAACTTAGTGTGCTAGGGGGTCAGGTCCTACAGTCCACCTTGACAACCCAAGCTGCGCTTTCCGGTCCGATACACTTGTGTTGTTTACAGGCAAACAATACTTTACCATTTTTAATGTTTAGGGGCTCTTGGTCCATAGCCGCATCGCTACACTGCTGATATAGAGCACTCTGTTAGTACATATCCATACAAATGTCATGTGACGCACTCACAGTCACACAATAAACTTAAGGCGCCGTAGGTTCATGGTCTTCTCTCCCTCTCACTGAGTATGCTCACCGTGAGCGAGATGGAAGTGCGTGCTCAAAAGCGCGGATATCATGTTTTTTAATTTGTTGGCCGTTTAAATAAATAAAAAAGTATTCACTGAGGTCTTTCAAACACGGTATTGCCGATTTTTAGAAGCAATTTAATATTTTTAGCTTTTGTGCATAATTTTTTACGAATATTTTAACTGTATTTTAGACCTATGTTCGTGATTTTTTCTTTATCGAGCGGAAATTGCTTAATCTTTTGAATCACTGATCTCGCTGCAGAAAAGCCTCAAGATTACGTATTTTTTTAAACCATATTATTATAAACAGACGCATTATATTGTTTCTAAAAGTCTGTTAGCTTAACTTCGCTGAATCTACGGCGCCTTAAGCGCAAGTGCGAATAATTTATTTAACGTTAGAACATTAAGGCTAGTATTATAAAGATTCATTAAACTTTATGATTAATGTCGAAAAACCGATTTACTAATAGGTATTTGGTCTAAGGGGTCTTTATAGAATCCGGTCTAAGCAAATATTGCAAAGTAACTCGTCACTCTCAATTTACGATCGCGCTGAGTGTAAATTCCAAGGCCGTTAAATCAGTAATATATCTAGAATGTAATCTTAACTTCTCCCATTTTATCACGTGTCAACTAAAAAGCATAGCATTAAAAGCACCTTCCACAGTCGCCATCTTAGTAAACAAGGTGCTCAAAATTTCTGATTACGTACGAATTTATTGTCAAGGCGTTTAAGCGTGTTCAGATATTTTTGAGAACTCTTGCATGTTACGATGTGTGATGGTGACTGTACGTACATACAATACCTACCTAAGACTAGACTACGTATATGACATAATAGTAGTTTATGCCACTGATACATAATCAGAGGCCTTAAAATACGAGTGTGATTTTATGAAACGAGCGTCAGCGAGTTTCATAATAGGATCTCAAAGTGTTTGTGTGTGTGTGTGTGTGTGTGTTCATATCGTTCTCGGAGTCACTACTACTCATATTTTCAACTAAAATGTGAATTACAAACAACTTTTCACAATTCTACTTTCGTAACAGCAAAACACCACACAAAGAAATGATAACAGTAATGGCGGCGATTCGTGTTATTACAGTACAGATTTTACCTACTACCACAGACAAGAAAGTTCTCATAATAAAATTGGTTGTAATAATGCTGATCATTTCCTACGGTTTCTGAACGCTTTTAGAGCACTAATGATATGTGCGTAGATAATAGAATATTACGTATGTTACATTATGTATGACACATAAATAATTCATAAATTATATTGAATTTACAAACAGAGCCATCTCTGCCACAAGTCTCGATCACAATGCAATAATGAACTATCTTTCTGAATAAATAAAAAAAAATACTATCGCTCGCATAAAACTTACATCGTGTATAAAATCATCATGTTTTTAGATCTGATTGTTTTGTGGTTTATTGTCTTATTAATTAACGTCTATTAAACCTAATTTAGCTAAAATGCCGTCAAAATAATTTTGTGTGTGTGAGAATGGGACAAAACACGTTTTAGTTCAGAGATGAAATAAAGAACATTTTATGCAATGTTAACCAGGTTGTATTCCTATTTGCAGGTGGACCACACGATCATCATATACCTGGTGAACCCCGAAGGCGAGTTCGTGGACTACTACGGCCAGAACCGGAACGCGCAAGAGATCCACAACTCTATGCTCGTCAACATTCAGAAGTACGAGGCATCCAAAAAGTCCTCGTGGTTCTAAACGGACAAAGTTTTTACTAGATTAGACATTATTAGTTTTGAAGTATTTTTGTTTAAGTGAAATAAATTAATTTGTTACATAAACTTGGGTTATTGTGTTTTGTTTCTTCACTGATTCTGAAGGCCGATGAGCCGATACATTTGTACTGCCGTTTAAATTTAAAGTGGCCGTCAATAGAATTTGCTAACTATGTAAACAAACCGCCTTATTGAAATTGTCTTTCACTATGGCGGTTTGTTTACATAGTTAGCAAATTCTATTGACGGCGACTTTAGAGGCAACTCGTCTACCTTCTTGACTCGTGGAAAGGAATGGTACACTGAAAGCGAGATTATTCGCATTAACGTAAAGAAAATATTGCCAATATACTATATTATGTATTAGAGTATATATTACAGTAGAATTATTTGGGGTTTACCACTGATTTTTTGTTTATGATAGTTTGCCTTCATTTAATTTTCAACTTTAACCTCATACAAATTAAGTAGTTATTTCTAAATCGGTAGACGTGGGTAACAGTATCCTGAAAGTTGGTTATTTGTATGACATTAAAGTTGAAAATTAAATGAAGGCAAACTATCTGTCAGTGGTTAACTAACAGTAATCGTACTGTAGGTCCATGTATTCTGTTAGGTTCGCTGCAATGGACTTCGTCCCCGTACATTTTTTCATTATAAGAGAGTTTCCAAAGGCTGGCCCAAAGGAACTACTGCGAATAATCCTGGAAGAGTTGATTGCGGTTATTTTTCTTCGCACATCTGTGCGAAGCCTGTGGTTACAACTCGTAGGAGGGTTAACAAAACGAAATCCCAGATTAAAACGATTTAATAAATTATTAGAAGTTAGCAGTGACTTTGCTGGTAATCTGGCTGATGGTGACCTGCCCGCCCGCGCTGTGTATCTGCAGCAAGCTCTGATCGAGTTGGTACAGCTTGACCCCGCGTTCCGGCGCCTCAGCATACTCGCCCACGAACCCGTCGCTGAGGCACACGCTGGTATTCTGTTCGTCGACGACCAGCAGCTCCGTTTTGATCTCGCCGTTCTCCTGAAGGACTAGCTCGCTTGTGACTTCCAATGGTACCTCCTCGCCGATATTGTCTTTGGGAAGTTCGACGGTCATGTCGTCTGCGTAGGTTTTGTCGACGTGTTGGAGAATTAGGACCTTTGGGCTGGGTTTCTTCTGTTTGGTCTCGTGGGTCTTTAGGTGCTTGGCTAGGTGGGATTTGGTCGGGTACTTCTGTGGGCACATGGCACACTCGTACGGCTTCTCGCCTGGAAGCGGAAAAATGGTCACTTATTACGTTTAAGTACAAGAACGGTCAGGTCCTGAGAAACATGACTTGCTGTATTATGCCCCACGTTCAAATTATGGACGTGGAGAACAGAGAGCTATCGAAGGGAAAGGAGAGATTAAACGGAGCTTGACTATTTTCTATTCATAGAAAAGTAGCATTTACATCGCTTGTAGAAAGCAAATGAGACTATTCTTCGTATACGAAGATTTTGATGTTTGTAGTATTATCAATCCACCATTAGAATGGCATGGGTGGCGGTGACAGTTTTGCCAGATAACTACGCCAAATTGTAAATAAAATGACAGCTATTCTATTCCCAAACTCGTCGCAGTCGCATGACCTGGCGACCGGAATCTGCTAAGGTAAAACTAGAGAAAATAGGAGGAAACGAATTTTCCCATATATTCATATTCATATCATTTTCAATATGAGACCTAGCCAGATCGATTTTTCGCCTCCGCAACCGCCTACATTACAATAGTAGATTATTAACCAAGGGCTTAAAGGCACCCATTTCTGACGAGATATTTTGGCGCTCGAACGAAAGAGCGCCAATGGTTCGAGTAAGAAATGGGTGACTTTCAGCCGAGTTAAACACTCTACTTTTCATATCGAATACGAGGAAAGTAAAAAAAACACAGACGGAAAATTAAACAATAATAAGTTTATTCAAAGTATACAATTCAAAAACGGCAGCCGCCATTACCGTGACCTCATCCGAGCCGAAATAATAGTCTCATCTCACCTGTCCTAAAGAAAGAGGCAAATATCTGTCTCGCTCTTGTGCTTATGGTTATATGGTGTAATTCGGTCACGTGACATGCAGATAATAAAACTACGATTTTAATTTTGAAATCAAAAATATTGCTAGTGTCTTTATAACCAAATAGTATTATATTCGCATTTCCTAAAGTCAAAACTATATGAATAACATACTTTCATAATTTCATCGTGATAGACGAAAATAGCCTATTCAAATATTTTCATACTATTTGTATTTATTATTAGTATTAGTTGAAGAGTGGCTGTATGCGTTTCTGCCTTAGCTCACATACACAACTTTAAGTTAAAAAAAGCTTTATGGATGTATTTCATTTGTCACCACCTCATAGACCCTAGTGATTATTTTAGCTAAAATAAAAGTAATGAATTTACAACATAAACTTATTTTGTAATTAATAAAATAAATTTCATGAACTAGTAAGAATAAAATTATTTCCCTTTGTCAGTAGCGGGGTAAGTATTGATATTTATTAGAATTAGTTCCCGCATAATGCTTATAAGGCGAGGAATAATTGGAATCCACTACTTTTCTGCACTAGAGCAGAAACGTATCACTTTCTGCACACTTTTTTAGAACAACAACGACCCACTTTCAGAGCATGAGATATGAAAATTTAATTGAAATCGATAACGATTTGGCTATAAAGCCGTTCTTGAGACCGTGATTACAAATATTGCTTGTTTATATAGGGAGTCTCTGGGCGACGGAGCTCTGCTCGGGTGAAAATACGGAGAAAACTTATTTTCCTAGATCTGCGACCTAACCTACCCCTGTATTCCAAATTTCATCGAAATCGTTAGAGCCATTGTCGAGAACGAGATAGCAAATATATATATATATATATTTATATAGAAATATTGCTCGTTTAATAGTAGGTATAGTATAGTATATTGTGTTGTGTACCGGTATGTATGCGCGTGTGGTCGCGCAGCCGCGCCGCGCTGACGAAGGCCTTGGGGCACGCCGAGCACGCGAACGGGCGCTCGCCCGCGTGCTGCCGCAGGTGCGCGCGCACGTCCAGCCGAGCGAACCTGCGCACACACCACACCACGGACTATTTAGACCAACTCGACTGCACTCTAAAGCCGGCTGTACACACTGGGCCAACGTTGGCGCGTGAGCAGATGCAGCTATGGGGCTTATTATCGTTCTCATGCGTTTGCATAGTTGCATCCTGCTCACGCGCCAACTTTGGCCCAATGTGTACAGCCGGCATAAAGCAAGAGTCATTACATATTATTAAGACCAATGCACTCAAAGTACGTGGTTCACGTCGTCGATTTAAAGTCGGAATCAGGGTTAAGGGGATGCCTTCATTTGAGTCGTACACGCCCCCCAGACAGAGACACGCTGATGCCTTCCGCCCACGAGAAAAAGAGATGTAACACTCATCGGGAATCGCTGTTTTGGACAAATTTCGATAAATACCTAACTTAGTGAAGGTTTATTAAAATTTCATAAAGTGAGATTTTAGATGCGATAAAATACTATAGTATATACTTGATTGTGTCGTAAAATAATGTATCGTTTGAGTAGGCTGAGTAAAAAAAGGAAAATATAGACCCAACTTTGGATTTTTTTCTATCGAGGAAATTTTAAACAATCATGTATCCATAAAATCAGATGTACAATCATATAGTCAAGAATCATATAGCGGAAAATCAGACCTTATTGTTTCTTAATCTAGTCAGAACGGCGTTTCAAAGCACGCGATAATTTCCAATGCACCGCCTTAACAACTGAAAGCCATGCAAGCATCAGACGAGCTTACGACGAATGTAATGTCAAGTTGCCAGATCGTGCAAGAATTGTTGTGAGTATACGCTTTTCGCACGTATCGTCTCCGACAGAAGCATAGACAATCCGTGTACATCGTTTATTAATTAATTAATTTGTCTATGATTCTGTAGGAGACAGTCAGGCGTTACGTCCGACTTGCATACCACAAGCTTATGCCTATTCTTGCACGAATCACAGAAAATGACCTTGATCTATGCGAGCGCGACGAGAAGCGCCGCGCGCACGCCGAGCCTGAGCGCGTCGAGCACGAGCACGCGTGGCACCACAGAACGAGTGTGGCGACATTCAGGTACTGACCGCTTCCCGCAGAGTTCGCAGCTGTATGGTTTCTCGCCGGTGTGCGTGCTTCTGCAACGAGCGGGACGTGAAGCACGCGAGCACGAGCACCAGCACGCGCGGCACCACAGAGCGAGTATGGCAACACTCGGGAACGACCACTTCCCGCAGAGTTCGCAGCTGTATGGTTTCTCGCCGGTGTGCGTGTTTCTGCAACGAGCGGGACGTGAAGCACGCGAGCACGAGCACCAGCACGCGCGGCACCACAGAGCGAGTATGGCAACACTCGGGTACTGACCACTTCCCGCAGAGTTCGCAGCTGTATGGTTTCTCGCCGGTGTGCGTGCTTCAACGACGAGCGGGACGTAAAGCGCGCGAGCACGAGCACAAGCACACGTGGCACCATAGAACGAGTGTGGCGACATTCAAGTACTGACCGCTTCCCGCAGAGTTCGCAGCTGTATGGTTTCTCGCCGGTGTGCGTGCTTCTGCAACGAGCGGGACGTGAAGCACGCGAGCACGAGCACCAGCACACGCGGCACCACAGAGCGAGTATGGCAACACTCGGGTACTGACCACTTCCCGCAGAGTTCGCAGCTGTATGGTTTCTCGCCGGTGTGCGTGCTTCCACGACGAGCGGGACGTAAAGCGCGCGAGCACGAACACCAGCACGCGCGGCACCACAGAGCGAGTGTGGCAACACTTGGGTACTGACCGCTTCCCGCAGAGCTCGCAGCTGTATGGTTTCTCGCCGGTGTGTGTGCGCGCGTGCGCTTTCAGCGACGAGCCCGACGTGAAGCGCCGCGAACACACCGAACACGAGTACGGCCGCTCACCTGATAACATCAAACAAATGAATAGCTGTCCAAATTAAGATCATTTCATTTCAATGTGGTAATTAAAGTGGCGATTACACTGCTACTTCGGCCAACAACTGTCATCTTCAAATTTCTTTCATTTTTTTAAGGCATCGCGCCATCTTCAGATTAGAGTGTAAGACTTCTGCGTTCAATACAGCCGTTGGTCGCCAGATGCGGCCGACTACCGTCGTCTTTGCACTGTTGCGGTCACCGCATGTAAAATAGGGGTCTACACCCTCGAAAATTAGTATAACTCCAAAAGAAAGAAGGCAAAAAAATATGCCTAGTGACCAAAATCCCATTAGATATCTCAAAAAATTACGAAGCTACAACCGTTTTAATATTGCCTGTTAGAGAAAGAAAACGCAAACGGTGTGTGACGTCACATTACAGGATGCTGCCGGGGAGCCGCGTCGATGGCGGCGCCGACCGCGATGCGGCGCGGCACGTTGCCGTCTTCTGTGACGTCACATTCTTCCAGCGTCATCGTTTCATATGAAGTTGCGTTTTGCGAAAAAGGGACAGAACATACCCATTCTTAAAACTTTGGAAACTTATAACTTCGTGATTGTTTAACCTTTTGCGATGATTTTTTCTCCATTTGACTACATTTTTTATCCTTTTTCGAGTAAATGACATTATTGATTATTTTATTTAGTGTCTACGCCCCTATTGCCGCTTCATGGATGCATAACCTCGGTAGGCGCTCTTTAGGGCATGGGTTCCTAGGTTGAACGATCTTTACCAGTGTGCGTCCGCATATGCAGCGTCAGGTTGGAGTTCTGTATGAAGGTCTTCCCGCAGACTGAGCACACGTACGGCTTCTCCCCCGTGTGCGTCCGCAGATGCGTGCGCAGCGTCGACTCGTGACGGAACCTGCACTTTGTAACATTAACCAAAGGCGTGGTAAGCAACGTACTCTTTAAGTGATTGGAAATGGTTACCCATGAGTGGGCATTTGGCACAAATCCACGTAATGAATACTCATATTATAGAGAGGAAACTGTTAGATATATTTTTACCAATTTTTTTAAACAACTATGGAATAAGCTGTCAGTTAAAAAGTACATATTACGCTGCTATGCATTTCGTGTTATCGCGATGGATGATAATTCAGCCTACCTAGCATTTGACGAACATACCGATTGTCGCAGACATGGCAGGCGTGCGGCTTGTTGTCGGAGTGCACGAGCGCGTGCGAGGCGAGTAACCGCGCGGAGGAGAAGCGCTTGCCGCACACGGCGCAGCCGCACGGCAGCTCGCCCGTGTGCCGCGTCACGTGCGCCGCCAGTAGGCTGCCGTCTGTGAATCTGTGCAGATAGTATTGATCACTGATAGCATACAATGCATATAAAATTAGTAAACACGTGCAGTGCCTAATCTCTATCTACGGTTATATAAAAGTAAGCGAATACGGGAATGGGTGCGGTGCACGTACACTATGCGGCGATCGCCGGCATCGCGCATGCCGCACCGCGAAGCCCTCGACCCACCGTGCGCCCGGCAAGTGGCGTGTACGTACACTCACCGCTTGTCGCAGAGGTGGCACGCGTGCGCGCGCGGCGGGGGCTGGCCGGAGTGCACGCGCGCGTGTCTCCGCAGCGCGTGCCGCTCCGCAAATCCCTTGCCGCAGCGCTCGCAGCAGTGCCGCTTGCCGAGCATGTGGCGGCGCACGTGGCGACGGAACACTGAGCTATCTGAACACGAAACAAAGTATGTATGTAAGCACTTTATTGTACACAATAAAAGGTTAAAGAATATACATGTCACACAATAGATCAAAGTACAAAGGCGAACTTATCCCTATAAGGGATTTCTTCCAGCTAACCTTTGAGCCGTTGAGAGGAAGGTATGTAGAACGAGATAGGCAAACGTATACCGTGTACAAAAACACACAATAAAAACAAAACCTGATAGGTATCAACTCTACAAAAATAAAAACATGCCAATACTTACATATATAAATACACAATACAAAATATAATACACCCTATCATATGTAATATATATCGCAAATATACAATAAATAAATAAATACTGTATTCAACCAATACGGGTGTAGACTCGACAATTATTATTACTCCAAAATAAAGAAGGCAAAAAAATATGCCTCGTGACGAAAATCCCATTCAGATATCTCAAAGAATTACGAAGCTACAACCGTTTTAATATTGCTTGTTAGAGAGAGAAAACGCTAACGGTGTGTGACGTCACATTGTAGGATGCTGCCGGGCGGTCCGTCGACGGCGGCGCCGACCGCGATGCGGCGCAGCACGTTGCCGTCTTCTGTGACGTCACATTCTTCCAGCGTCATCGTTTCATTATGAAGTTGCGTTTTGCGAAGAAGGGACAGAACATACCCCTTTTTAAAACTTTGGACACTTATAACTTCGTGATTATTTAACATTTTGCGATGATTTTTTCTCCATTTGACTACATTTTTTATCATTTTTCAAGAAAATATGACGTGATTGATTATTTTATTTAGTGTCTACGCCCCTACTATTCAGAAGTCATTAGAAACCACAACTTCTTCAAATTAATGTGTGACGCAACAGACCGCGACTGTCTCAGCGACAAAGGCAACTCATTCCACAACTTAACAGCGCGCGCGGTAAAAGATCTGGAGTATGTTCGCGTCTTTTTAGACGGTACAGCAAGAGTAAGGTTAGCACTCGACCGCAAGCGGTGGCCACTGCCGTCTGCCATATAATTAAACCGCTCAGAAAGATAAGGAGGGGAAGTAGGGTTGAACAGTGTGTTGAAAAGTAATGACAGGATATGTACGTCCCTGCGCCGGCGAATCGGTAACCATCGAAGCTTAGAACGGAATTCGGAGATGTGATCATACTTGCGTAGACCAAATATATATCTGATACATACATTTTGTAGGCGCTCCAGCTTATCAAGTAGCTCCTCGTTGAGGTCCAGAAACGCAATATCGCCATAGTCCAGAAGAGGAAGCAAAAGAGATTGAGAAAAAGTCTGAAGACGGAAATTCTGGTGACGCCTTAGGGAGTGAAGGCATCTAAAGATCCTCTGACTCATCTCAGCTATATGGGGTGACCAAGAAAGCGTCTGGTCCATGGTGATACCCAAATTCCTGACAGTAGAGGAAAAAGGAATAGAAATTCCATCAAAAATGATGTCAGGCACCACCACCTCTGAGAGCTTATTTACATAGTAAGGACTACCAATAAGAATCGCCTGCGATTTCTTCGCATTAATTTGTAAACCAAACTTACACGCCCAGCAGCGTATAGATTCAAGGTTTCGATTGACTTCCGAGATTAATAAGGAGATATCATCTACAAGTAGCCGCTGCATAAATCTGTAGGTCATCTGCGTAAAGGTGATATGAGGTGAGGTTAGGTTAGGTTAGGTTAGGGATTCGGTGATACTATTTATAAAAACAAAGAACAATAATGGAGAAAGCACACCTCCCTGAGGAACACCAGCGGAGAGTTCGCACCAAAACCAACACAAAGTCAACAAATCAAGTCCACCAAAATCAAGTCAAGTTCGCCCAAAGTCAACGTTTTTTAAGATCCATCATGCTTAGCTACCATTTATCTCAAATATAAAGCATTCGTACTTGCTAGTATGTGGCGAGGGTTAGAACAGAACCGAGAAAGATGCTGCACTCTCGTGTCGGAGGCCAAGATTCATTTTGGGGTCGCTGATCCAACGGAGTAATAAAGTAAGGGACGAATGCGGGACGTGAATACCTCCTTGCACTGTGTGCACGCGTTCCCCGCTGCCTCTGTCGTGCGTCTTCAACAGCTAACGCTTGCAATGAAACGTGTCAGTTGCTAAGGTAACTCACTGCTGTATTCCTTGCGGCACCCGCCGCACTGCCACACGGGCCCCTTGAGGTGCACGGCGCTGTGCAGCTGCAAGTCGTGTGCCGACGTGAACACCTCCTTGCACTTCGTGCACGCGTTACCCGCAGCCTCTCTGTCATGCGTCTTCATGTGGCTCCGTAAAGCTTTCATCTTTTTAAATTTCTGTAGAATATAATAATACGAGTATACATATACGAGTACATTAATAAAATTTAAATACATACATACATAGATCCAAGCATTCCTTCCCAGTAGGAGTAATTAAACTTATGTTCCATTGTCACTTTTAGCATAAATGTGGTTATAGAATATTGACTAAATGTGATATTGCAGTGATAGGTTGCTATCCCATCGCCCACAACACACTTTAACCCTGTCCTTTAGTACGACTCTTACGACACCCACAGGAAGAAAGGGGGTGGTGCTATTCTAACCAGACACCACACGGGATCCACAGGAAGAAAGGGGGTGGATTGGTGATTAATAAAATATCATCAAATTTTATATATTATAAAATACCGCTTAAGAAAAGGCAATTACTCCTCTACTCGAGAGTAGGAACAGGAAGTTAGGATTGTCTCGAGAGAAACGAGAGGCGGAAGTGAGGAGAGGGCTTTAAAAAGATAAGTGGAAGCCTAGTACTAGCTAGCTGATACTAGCCTGAATATACTATACTTCTAAAAAAAAATCTTCAAATAATGTCTGACTCCTGTGATCAGTGCATCAGTGGTCCACACCACTACCATAAAATCTAATTCCACCCGCTTGCAAATACACATCTAATTTAAACCGGTTTTGAAGAAAAAGCTAAACAAATGATTAGTTACTTACCACATAGCAAGGAGTTTTAAAATGTTATATAATATTTACAGACGTGGTTAGTTGATTACTATACCTTATTGCAAGATGAGCAGTAATAATAACGGCCGTGACGTTTTTGGTCAGAGAGTACTTGATTACTTTCAGAATTATCTGAAAAACAAGACAAAGATACACTATGAATAAGAATAAAACAATTTACTTAAATTTTATAAAATTTTAATAAAAGTTACGTAGGATGGGTTTTATAAAGATGTATTCAACCAAATTTTAGTAACCCTACATAAGCTCTAATGGATTTATAAAACCGGGTGTTAACGTGATTTATATTTGATTATACTTTACCTTTTCTGTTAGGGTCTATCGTGAATTCCAAGTAGTTCCTAAAAATAGTAATTTCTGATTGTTATATGAAAATAAATAAAGATTATAAAAATGTTCTGTGTAGCGTCAAGGTTTTTCATATTATAATTTTGGAAGAACACAAACAACCTGACACTGAAAATATGGGTTGATGCTTTCAGGCACTTGCTTATAGGTAAATAGTTGTGGTGGTATTGTTGGTTGACATACTTGCTTTCGACTTTCATGTCCTTAGCATTACTGTGCTCCTCGTCACTCATCAAATCCTCTTCCAAATACTGAATATCTGTAACTGAAAAATTATTCATAACAACTTCTATTGCACACTTAATACACTACTACTACTGTACTATGTATGTGTGTTGCAAATGTTGCAATATATGAAACTAATATTGAACATAAGTATAGGTAAACAACAGGTGGTTCTGTCGCTAAAGAGCGATCTCCTCCAGACAACCTTTGGCTAGGCGAATGATGCATCTCACTTATAACATATTTAAGAAGAAAAAGCTTTGTTTTTTACTAAATGTGTAAATTAGTATGTCCCTTATGGTGGTCTGCATAATGTGACAAACAGTCTGACTTTATTCAAGATTTCGAGAAATAACCTATTCATGTTTGTACTTACTTTCATCATCAACTTCTTCTTTAATTTCAGTTTTGATTACATTTTGTGAGATATTGCTGAAAATAAAATAATACAGAAATTATAATGAGGGTTTGGGACTTTATGGAAGCAATAATGTACATATGCAAATTTGTTTGTGCAATAACAAGCAAGTTTATTTATTTGGTTCTGTTTCATTTTCTCATTAAGAAATTCTACATATCCTTTCACTTGGCACACACCATTAATTGGTTCTTGAGACAAAAAATATTTGAATATGTATTAAAATTCAAAACTAATTAATGAAATCAACCAATTGAGGAGTTTATTACACCCTTTTATTTGTATAGAACTGAAGAGGCCCATTCAACATTACAATAATATTATTGTGCATATACTAAATTAAAATTCTGGATTACCCATGAATGCTTGTTTTGCCTTTCCTTTGAATTCCTTCTTTCAGGAAGGATTTTATGATGTTGTCAGCTTTTATACATTTAATCCTGAACTCATAGCACTGCTCCATTTCCCCTTTGCATGAGCCACAGACTTGTGAGGGGCAGGAATCTTGAGAGATCTGATTATAAAATAACAAACACCAAATTTTCATACAAAACTGATTTATAAACATAAAAGCCTAGCTGCTCCGGGTTAAAATCTAGCAAATGTCCACCCAAGTTCATTCTACACACAGGTGAAGTATTTTTTTGAAATTGGATAAGTGGTTCCAGAGCTCCTTACATACAAACTTACATACATTTCATGTTTATTTTATTAGTATATAAGTGATGAATATTAAATTGCACATAAACACGGGGGACAAATTAAATATTAAGGATATCTCAAAAAAACTCCACCCAAACCAAGTATTGTACCAAATTGTATACAATTCACAATAAAATGTACAAATTATGTCACTAGTAACTTGTACTTGTAACTTTTATGTGATAGGGGCATGATTTAAGGCTGTTAAATATAGGGAGTTTTGCAGAGCGGCGTTACAGCCGCATTGAAAATATATGTAACGATTCGTAGTAACTACAGTAAACAGTGTTTGGTTTACTTCTATTGATGTCAGTGTAGTAAACATGTCAGCTAGGCCTCTGTCTTCGAGATGTAGCAAGGGTACCAGTTGCTTGTTGTTTGTCGAAAGACACACACGACATAAACCCTGTATGCTCTCCATAGTGAAGTATTTATCAAACGCCTTCAAATCTTCCAAAGATTCGTTCGCCACACCGCTCATGTTTGTTGTAGTGTAGTTTTCACTGTTTAGAGGATGACATTGCACTAATACACTTTTTACTGCGCATTTGTTGAGTAGAATGACTTGATCATATTATTAGTAAATAATAAATTCATAACACATCATAAATTCGCAAAACACGAAAAGTTAGATGTTATTATTATTATTATAAAAGAGAAATGGCAGCCTCGAGGGCCTTTGCCAGAGTCAGTAAGTGTGTAAATTAACTACGAATAACGAATTAAACCATTATAAAATCAAAATTAGATGTAGTTTACTGACTGAGCATCATTTATTATCTGTCACTGTCATCTGTCAACTCTGACAGGTGCCGGTTAATGTACAGCCATAATAATACACGGCCAAAATAATGTGCAGCCCAATAATCCAGGTCCATGTCCATACTGTACATGGATTATCAGGCTGTACATTATTGGGCCGTGCATTATCATCCTGAGCAAACTTGAGGGCCTACCGCGAAAGGAAAACGAACTTCGTTCGTGTATCTCCATCTTAGTCGCACTTGCTAGTTCGAGCGACAGAGAGGGAGATACACGAACGAAGTTCCGTTTCGTTTCGCGGTAGCCCCTTTGGTCCGGGGCAATAATAGGAAGCCACTTTTGTCCGGGCTGATAATGCACGACCCAATAATCCGAGTCGACAAAAAGTGACGCGGATTATCAGACTGTATATTATTGGGCCGTGCATTATTGGCTCCCTTCTGACATGTCAAATACTTTTTTAATTTTTTTATTCGTCCATTTGGACAGGCTAAGAGCCTAAGACCATGGCCATACTGCCTCGTCTTCACTAAATATAATTTCATTTGGTCAAATCCAGTAATTTTTTTCGTCCTTCAGGACAGACAATACTCAATTAACTTTAATGAAACCAGCGCGGCTACCACAATGCCGCGTTCACAAGCTCGCGTTCAAACCGACATTCACGTGCACGGGCACGCGCACGAGCGTGTGAACAGCCTGAATGTATAGTCCAGGCAATGAACTGACAACTTGTATGGAAAAAATGACAATTTTGGAAATAATTTATAATAGCTTATTTTTTATGTATAACGGATATATTATCAATTAAATAGTTGCCCAGCGACAAAATCCGACAAAATTTCAGACATCGAAAAAATGATAAGTTAACTGGCTTCTAAAAAGTCAGTAAAAATATTAATAAATGTTTTTGTCTTTATTTTGGTTCATTTACATTTGCTCTATAATATTCAAGATAAATCGTACAGAAAAAGATAATGCATGCTTCATTTAAATCTACATAATTACTTCCGGGTGGAAAGTTTGTCGGATTCTTGACTAAATCATCTTAGAATAACATTTTCAAATGAAATCAGCAAAAAAAACGCTATTATAAATTAATGTTTTTCAAAACCGTATTTTGCCTGGAGTACCTAGTATGCACGCGCCGGTGCCCGTGCTCGTGCATGCCGCCGATCGGGACGATTATTTTTTTGAATTGAAAACTTCTATAGCGGCGCTAAGCACTTTTTGGGATGGGGAAAAATTGTTAAATACGCGACAGAGTTTTGTGACGTCAGATGTGAAGGAGGTCACTATTTGCTGCTAGCCGATTCGACTTCATTCAAAACTGAACGCTATTCGAAAGAGTATAAAGCCGTTAAACACTTTTTGTAATAGCATATTCTGCAAATAAATTTGTAATAATACCTACGCGTCCTTCACCGTTTTGCTATTGAGAAAATTCGAATAGTTCGAATTTGGACGTTATTCCTAAAGAGATAAAGCTTTGAAAAATATTTGGCAATGGCAAAAACAAATTGGTATTGTTTTTTTTTGCCATTGCCCCTCGCACCCAACGCGCCCGCGGCCCGTCCGCCTAAATAATTGATAATTCATTTTTAGGGTGACACCGTAAGATGTCACGTGACCTGATCGAAAAACTGTTACAATGTTATTAAGTTTTCACTTCTGCCGGCACTCCCGGAGTGCAACCCGGTCTTTTTTTTCCTTCGTATCTTTCCAAGTTGGGCACCGAAGGGGCCCTAAACTAATTACCTATAGCTATACCGATCGAGACGACTGTCGGTGTTTTAACAAAGATCAAAAGGTGAATGTGCTCGTGCTTGTGTACCTGTTCACACGCTCGCGTGCATTAGTAAACATGTTGGAATTGGAGTCATCATCATCCTCCTAGCGTTGTTCCCGGTTATGCCCCCAAAGGAGCTCGGGGTCCGCTTTGACACCTAATCCCAAGATTTGGCATAGGCACTAGTTTTACGAAAGCGACTGCCATCTGACCTTCCAACCCAGAGGGAAAACTAGACCTTGTTCGGATTTAGACCGGTTTCCTCACGATGTTTTCCTTCACCGAAAAGCTAACGGTACCTAAATATTCCGTACATAAGTTTCGAAAAACTCATTGGTACGAGCCGGGATTCGAACCCACGACCGCCGCTTGACAGCCGCATGCCTGAACCACTGGGCTACCGTAACTTATTTATTTATTTAAACTTTATTGCACAAAAGAAAACTTATCGTACAAAAGGCGGACTTAATGCCATATGGCATTCTCTACCAGTCAAACCTTAAGGCAAAGCGAAAAGGTTGTGGGGCAGTGCAAATAACAACTAAAAAAAAATAACATTACGGTATTCCTATATACAACATATTTACATATAGGTACATAAATAAAATAAATACTTAAATACACAAATAAATATATATACATAAATATACACTACATACATACTTACAAGCGAAATTTTCAAACCTTTATGTTATGTTATAATTATATTGGAATTACGAATTACTTATGTTGGAATTGGAGTCGTCAGAAGATTAAAAATGGTCAAAGAAAGAAACTTTGCTCTTTCTGGGGGGTTACCAGTGGGACCCAACAATATGAGACCCCTAAAATAAATATTCCTAAGATAAAAAAATCTCCCATTTTTGCACGACAAGTATGCCCGCGAGCGTGTGAACAGCCTGCTTGGGTCGCAGAACTGCACGGGCTGCTTGCCGGGCTGCATGCCAAGCTGATTGCCAGGCTGCACGGAGTGCATGTGAACGCGGCATAAGGGTTCCGTGTTGACTACGGAACCCTAAAAATCGAATCGAATCGAAAATATAACCATATACCTTATTATAGATGCTGCTCATACAATTTCACGAGAATCGGTTGTGACATGTATGCGACTGTAGAGCAGAAAAGCCGGACAAAGATACGAAAGCATTTTTGCCCAAGCTGAAAAAAAAAATTTCGTTCGCTTCGCTCGCTCGTTGAATAATTGAGTAAAAGCCATTTAGGAAGCAATTTTCGTCTCGAAAAAAATACTTCTTAGCTATTCTTCTTCGAAGATTGTGGACATCATAGGACACTACGGGCTCTGGCGGAGAATCACAGAATTCTGGCAGAACGGTTCAACGCAGTGTAGATGATTCCCAGTGTTGTCAAAGTAAAATCCTGGGGTGGGCACCAGACCCTTCTAGGGGGACATGTGCACGATGCGCCCTAAGCTTTTTGTAAGCGTCAATAAAACTGACTCTTGACACGTGTCACGGCCTTTGGCATTTGGGCGTGCAAATTTTACGAGCTTCCGCGTACCTACATGACTGTACCTACTTTCAATAAACATATATATGCATAATAAGTAGGTAGTATCCTTATCTGTCCCTGCCTTCATTAAACCAGTGTGATTCGGTTTAGGTCTCGGGAATCGCCGATAATGACGTTATTTATAGTTTTGCTTGTGACTATCAAATTTCGCACTGGTTTGCATATGGTGTACTAATTAATGTTTTTTTAATTGGTCAAACTCGCAAGGGGCTGAACCTTTGTACGGTCGAGGTCATAAATACGTTTACACTTTTGCACCTTATTGCCTTGTAATAAGGTGCAAAAGTGTAAACATATTTATGACCTCGACTGTACCATGTAGCTTTAACGTACTGTTTAAACGCCATAGGTACAAAGTTGTGATGTGAAAGGGTCAAAGGTATAAATGTGTTCACCTAGTTCGGCTGCTTATGAGTTCGACTGTACTTAGTGGGATTCGATCGATCGATAGGGCGGAGGTAAAAGGTCAAATTTGTATGGGGGTATTACATTTATCTACTCTTTTTCATTAGCCAGGCCAGGATTGGAGTGATGGGCTAATTACGGCATTCAAGAAGATTCTCGAAGAGATTAAATGAAATCAACTTGATCAAATATTATTTTGTAGTATGAACAAATATTGTATTGAAGCTTGATAACAATCGGTATTCATTTAGAGGATAGAAATGTTTCCACTTGTGGCTAGAGCGTGTTTTGTTAAAGACGTATAATGCCCTCAGTGATAAGAGTGACCCGCGGGAGATAATGCGTGCCGCCTGGGGAAGCGTCTCGGCCGGCGCATTGGACGCTGGACCCGGCGCCCGCACACTACGACTCCACACTACCACGAGAGAGGCTGGACCAGAGGCCCACACCTTTCCAATAACTAACCTCACCAATATGTTCATTGGCATTACTTCTAGTGGAGACAACGTCAATTCCCACTACGATTACCTAATTTGAACGCCGGGGAGGTAAGTCTATTGTGTAGATTATACTTATCTAAGGTCAATTAGCGCGGTCATTTTACCAAGTTTATAAATATTAAGATAGTGAGCAGCAGCAATGTGAAAAAGTTCTTTAACAGTAGGTCCACAAAGACTCGACGTGGCTGAACTATACGCTGAGTAACATGCTCGCTGTTCAAATTCCCGCCGAGATCTTTGACACAATGGCATTCATTTACGAAGAAATATTTCTTTCAATAAAAAGAAAGTAACCATTGTATTGAAACAATCGGCAAAATCTAATAACCATATTATTTCCAGCTTCCGCTTTATAGAACTTCTGCCATCCGCCATCCACAATGGCGCTAGACTTTGTAGCTGGATGTATCGGAGGTGAGTACTAATAATCTAAAAACATTATGTAGTAATCGGTGAAATATGTTCAAGTTGTAATTTGTTCATGTGTTTTGTAGGCTGTGCTGGGATTATAGCTGGCCATCCGTTGGATACGCTGAAAGTGCACGTGCAATCAGGCAGAGGAAGCGCATTGGAATGTACAAAGACTCTCTTAAAAGGAGGAACACTCTCCACCATTTATCGCGGGGTGGGGGCGCCTTTAGGAGGAGTATCAGCGGTGAACGCTATAGTTTTCGGCGCATACGGCAATACTAGGAGGGCGTTGCCAGATCCCAACTCGCTGAAAACGCATGCGACGGCCGGTGCGGCCGCAGGTCTTATGCAAAGCTTCGCCTGCGCCCCCGTCGAGCTGGTCAAGACTCGGCAACAGCTCTCAACGCCAGGCGATGGCATGCCCGGACGAGCGTGGGCGGGGGCCCGCCACATTTTGCGAACAGGCGGCATCAGAGCCCTGTTCCGCGGACTCACGATCACGGCCGCCCGCGACTGCCCCGCTTTCGCAATCTACTTTACATCATACGAGGCGATGACGCGCGACGATCGTTCAGTGATGACAGTGTTCGCGGCGGGCGGCGCAGCGGGCACGCTGTCGTGGGTCCTGCTGTATCCCATAGACGTGGTGAAGTCGAGGATCCAGGGGGACACCACGGGGCGGTACGCGGGCGCATGGGACTGCTTCAAGCAGTCGGTGCGGTCGGACGGCTGGCGTTGCATGAGGCGTGGGCTGGGCGCGGTGACGGTGCGCGCTTTCATCAGCAACGGCGCGTGCTTCACGGCCGTGGCGTGGACGGAGCGGCTGTGGCAGGAGCAGGCGCGCGGCGTGGAGCCCCGCCCCGCCGTGCACTCGCTCTACCGCGCCTCCACTGTCATCAACGAGGCTGCTAGGTGTCAGGAGAGCGCCGACTACTGAGCGCACGCCAGCGGAGCCACACCGACAGTGAACACCCCCGACGCGAGTGATGTGACCGGAGAAGGTCGTGATTGTAGGTACATCGTTATCGTTGTTATTCATTGGATTGTATTTATAAGTAAATCACAACATGGAATACCTATGTATGATGAAAATAAATACTTTTGAAGCAAATTACGATGTTTTATGCTATTCATTTAAATTATATTAGAATCTTTTATATATAGTCCTGGGTAGTAAGCACGTTTAGTAATTCATGGTGGGACGAAAGTTGCGTGCCACTTTTCAAAAAGCATAAAATTCTTCCTTTGCCTTGCCTGTACTTGAGAGAAATATGTAATTTTGTTAGGTCACATCCCTCGTATTTTAAAACACGTGGCGAAGTTCTCGAAAGGCAAACACGGCAAAACATTATGAGCCTTTTGTATCACCCTCGAAGTCACAAAATGATATACAAGAAAAACGTGTACAATATGTGCATTGTTATTTACAACCACCTGCCAGAGGAAATAAAGATGTTAGCGGGAAACGCCTTTATAACGCAGTCTAACAAACTGGCTTATGGCGTAGCGTGGCATAGCGTTAAGGCGTATCTCGAGCATCAATAGTATAGGTATTAGAATTTTTAGTATTTAGTTATATCCTTTTATTCTGCCTCTTTGACGATTATTATTATATGCCTATTATGTAAATAATGTATATTAATTCAATTTGACATTCTATAGTTATTTTAATTTATGTTTTCTATTTGATCATTTAATTCACACATACATATTTGCACGCTAGATACACATGATCGTAATATATTTAAACATCCCTGTACTGTGTCTATGCAAATAAATAATTTCATTTCATTTAGGTAGGTACTTATCTTAAATTTTTCGACAAAGGAAAATATTCTGAGAGCAATCGGCATACTTTTATGAAGAATATTAAGTACCAGTGTACCTTACTAGTTAGTCTAGTTACCTCGTGAGACCTTAATGATAGGTACTACTCTGTCCTTTCGTCAACATGGAGTTAGATGGTTAAACCTGTGTGCCTAGAACAGTAGCGGACTAACCCCGTCCAAAGGGGCCTCCAAATGCTCCCATAAACGAAATCTAAGACTGGGGAGGCGAGTCTCTGACCGGCTTGGGTCGCGACTGGCCCTGAAATGAGTAGGCTATGGGTCTATATACTAAATTAGCAAAGAAAACAAAAACAAAGCCTCTCAATATTATATATACTTGTCCGAAATTTTCAAGGTACAACCATCAAAAAATATTCCAATAGTACAGGAATGATTCACATTATGTAAATATCACAACATTATAAATAAGCCAAAATTGCTAAAACCAATGTAAATGTTAAAAATAAAGTACGGTTACATAGTAATTTTACGTATTAATTAACTTGACTCTAGTAATATTTTTAGTGTTTCATATTATTTGTGTTATATCATAGTAGGTAACGATCTGGCGGCTTATCTTCAAATAACAAAACAGTAGTTTAGCCTGTAACAAACAAATCGCAATGTTATTATTTCACAAAAAAAGCATTTTGCAACACCAAAACTGTTATTCAGAAAAGAGTAATTATTGCCCTCAATAAATAATAAATAATAATAATAATACATACATATTTACGGACAATTTTACACAAATCGACCTAGTCCCAAACTAAGCAAAGCTTGTACTATGGGTACTGGACGATGATAAATTATACTTATTATATACATAAATAATTACTTAAATATATAGAAAACATCCATGACTCAGGAACAAATATTCGTGCTCATCACACAAACAAATGCCCTTACCGGGATTCGAACCCGGGACCTCTAGCTTTGTAGGCAGGGTACCAACTAAGCTAAACCGGTCGTCGACGATGAGGGATGAAAGTTGTCTTCCCTGATGTAGCCTGTTTTATATAAATTTTCCTCGTTGAAGTGTGAAATGAAAAGCAGTACTTAGGTAGGTATGTGCCACTCGGTAGCAAAATTATTGTCGTCTTGGGCGTAATAGTACATTACGTACCTAGGGCGGTGAATTCGTGAATGTAACCTTCGGTTCGGGCCACAAACACCTGCGACCTGGGGCTTTACGAATTACCGCCCGTGGTGAGTACACAATTTTACGTCTTCATCTGGCCACAATGCGAGTTTTACCGTACGCGCAGCGTGCAGTAAAACTCGCATTATGGCCAGGTGTGACGTAAACACTTTTTTCTATAGTACAATCTTTCGCTCCACTGTAAATACTTTTATAATTTTGCTCCCTTGAGACACAATCTACTATTTATGAAGTTGAACATTTCTTCACGGTGTTTGAAAAGGCGTAGATTAGCATTTGGTAATCTCAAGAAGTGAGAGTATTTTCTGTTGCCCGAACACCCAGTCACTAATGAACTATATTCTGGCACGCCAATGACGGGGATGGTTTGAAAAAAATCAATATAACCAGAATGTATAATGAACCATCCACGTATCCGGCCAAACAAGGAAATTCCCAAACGACGACCGAATACCAATGCCGAGTTCCACGCCGCGCGCACGCGACTGCGCCGTAACGGCCGCGCGGGCGCCGCGTGAACGGCTCTGTGACATGCGTAAAGCGCTATGGCTGCGATATTGTGATTGATGTTGAATCATTTCTGGGAGCTTCTGTAGCTACTTTCGTGATATTAAAATAAAATAAAACACATTTATTTTCTAAAATGCAGGTGGTGACCAGGGAGCGAAACTAAGGTGCCGTTGACAGACGTATGACGTCAAGTTACATACAGAGAGTGTGTGTCATACTTTTTGGCCTCTTTAGTTTACTGATATTGAAACTTGAGTTGAGTGTTTTTATACGTACTGGCGACATATAAAAACATAACTAGCTGTCTTTATCATGTCAAAAACAAGATTGTTGGAAACAACAACCAATTTCTGTTTAATTATTTTTTTATTTGTAAATTGTAAATATAACCGAAGTATTATTGTTTCGCTTGAGCGAAGTCGCCATGGAGTCTATGCAGCCCTATTTGTAGCAGTTTCCTTGTTTGATTGTAAACAATGAAAAAATGTACTGCTCCTGACGTCAGCAAAATTTAACAGCAACGAACGAAACATTTGTTGTGTTGTTTCATTTACTTGAGGAAAATATTTTTTGTTAGAATTACATTACCCAATAAAAAACGATATTCGTATCGTTTTTTAATATTTACATTATTTTTTGTATAAATACCAAACATACCACTACCACCACACCACCATTACATTACCATTATTACATTATTAAGAATAATTGAGGTGTTGCAATGTTGTTTTAAAAAAACATCCTATATGCGACTTTGCGTCATAATGACGTCACCGACACCATAGTTTCGTTCCCTGGTGGTGACACCCACGTACGGTGCGCTTCATGCGGCTTTTATCGCAAGGGACGATTCTATTCCTCAATTTAAAGAGTTCGTAGTCTACAACTTTGCCGAGACTTGGGGACATTTTTTTTCGATATTGATAACCTACACATGATTCAGAGCAGGAAAAACAAAAACTAACAAATTCTTAAAAATAAGTAAAGTAGCTACACCTTCTGAGTGAAAACGCCCAATAACCTGGCGCATGTGTTGTACCTACTTGTAAAAGTCATTTGCCTAAACCCCTTCAGCGTATATCACTCTCATGTGCACCTGCAGGTGCTACGCCTAAATGTATGAGCTAAGCGTAGTACTCGCTACGATGTGCTACGGCGCAGCGTAGCACTGATGATGTGTCTGTCACAGGGAAATGGTCAAAACAGAGAGAGACAGAACAAATGTCTAAGGGATATGACCAAATCACGCAGGATGTTAAAATGGCGAATCCGTTTTACAAGTCCAATCTGTTTAGTGAAATGACTAAATCAGCAAAAAAGGCAACTCGTTTTTTCGTTTCACCAAATTTGTTTAGTGATTTGATAAAATCCCTGAAACACATCAGTGAGTTCAAGAAACGAACTCGCAAAGTCAACTGGTTTTATCAATTTACTAGCCACGTTTAGTGATATGATAATGTCTCTACTATAACATATGTTCATCAAACAATCAAATCAAATCTCTGAACTGGTTCAGAGTTACTCTATAATATTTTTTTTCAAATCTCTCACATAATTTAGTGAAATGGTAAAATAAATTGACAAAAGTAGGTACCTATTAAAATTGTTTCTAAAAACAGCTTCTTAATTTAGAAACTACTAGAAAGAGTAGGTACTTCGTAGATGGAACTGTTGCGGTATTTCAAATCTACATGTTCTAACAAATAAGAAAATAATTCTGAATGAAAATTGAATTTTTTACTTAGTTTCTTATTTGTTAGACTATATGTTCAATCCCGTTAAAATTATTATATTCCGGTTTACAACAACCTATTCTTGTATTGGAATAAAAAAGCTGATATAATACCTACTTTTGACATTTTCTTTTACCATTTCACTAAATCATGTGAGAGATTTGATAAAACGTAATTGTAGAGTAACGCTGAACCAGATCAGATATTTGATCAAATCACCACCATGTTACAGTAGATTCTTTGTCATATCACTAAAAGTGTTCGTTTCGTCAACTCACTGCGGTGTTTTAGGGATTTTATCAGATCACAATACAAGTCTGGTGAAAAGAAAAAACCAGTTGCCTTTTTGGGCTGATTTCGTCATTTCACCAAACAGATTGCGGGATTTGATTAAATGACCGATTTTTTGTAGGCAAATGATAAAATGGATTCGGCATTTTAACATCCTGCGTCATATCGCTTAGACATTTGTTCAAATCTCTGTTTTGACCATTTCCCTGCGACATGTCCACACAAATCACTAAAGCGCAGCTTAGAGACTTATATTATACTTATCTAATGCTAGATCCAAAGAAAAGGATGACAATTCTCACCACGCAGGCTGGCCTGGTCCATCAGACCCCTAAATGACTTCCTACGTATACATAACATGTAGTTTAAGCGCAGTTCAGATACTCCCATCTGTATCTAATGCTAGCTCAGTTACTCCAAAGAGAAAGAGTTGTCAAAACTCACCAAGCACGGGTAGCATCGACAGGCAGTCACTCGCGGTCCTGCTGGAGCGGGGGCGGCGGCGGGGGCACCGGCACGTTGGCCTGGTCCATCAAACCCAGCTGCTCCAGCATGTCGTCATTGTCTTCCATCATGTGCACCTGCAAACAAACACCGCTGCAGCCAGCACTGACGTGCCGACGGAAAGTTTTCTCTCTCTCTCATATGTTTGGAATCTTTTCGCTTGCACATACGTAGTGAAGGGCAGGGTGTATATGCACTATGTTCAATGTAAGGTGGTTGATTAGCTAGTCGACATTTTAGCCCAATAAACAACAAGGTACCTCCCGAAACTATCGATCTATCCCGGTTTCTATTTAATTATGTGTACTGTACCTAATACATGGGAAGCACGGGGCGGGTTGCTCGTAGGTAAAATGTTTTGAACAGCAATTCGACTTGAATTAAGTTGGTTAAAATTTCGCGTTTGAATTTATGACGTCATAGTGCGTCAAAATATTGTTTGAAATCAAATAATAATATTTTGCAAGGTTAAAGTTAATTAGACGCATATCACGTCAGTTTAAATATGTACCGAAAAAGGTAATACCTAGATATATTGACATTGAGGCATCTCTAGTATATGTAAACGCCGAGCTTCGTAACAATTAGCTGTAACCGGAGGTCAGTATGACACTGGTCCGCCTCTGGCGAATTGCTGGTAGGTACCTACGCGTTGTGATCTGCCAAGTTCGTCTACATTGCGTGTTGATAATTATTGCGTCAAATGATCTGTTTGAAGTTATTGGTGTAATGTATACTTAATTTACGTCACTACCTATTCTTATTAATCCCTGCACAACAGTTAGAAAGACTTCATGCGATTACGAAACGCGAGCGCGAGCGCGAGTAGATTAGTAGGTAAAATGTGTAATTTTTACTAAGTAGATAGGAAACTCCAACTACCTAGTTGTTTGTACAAAATTTAGAATGTCTGTATGTAGACACCGAATTTCCGATAGTTAAATTATTGGTAAATGGGTTATTCCTATACCAGATAACTTTTTAGCTATTAGTTTGACCAATTCAATTAGGTAGGTCTCCGACAAGAAAGGCCTACGGTCTCCCCCGCCTGTCGTAGAAGGCGACTAAAGGGAAGCAGTGTTCTGGAGGGGGCTGGGGCGCTTGTGAACCCCAGGGAAGGCGACAGCATTTCCGGACGAGCCAAATGTGGCGAGGCGCGAGGGGGGCTCTAGTGCGTTCAGCGTGAGATCCTGGAGTCCCCTGCATGAGAGCGCAGATGCAGGCCACCGTGGAGTTTTTAGTGGAATAGAAATACCACCAAACCCAGTCATCCCCCGCTGATTGGGTACAGTCAACGGCACCAATATGCCTTATTGTTGCAGAAATAAGGTCTGTGTACATATTTTCGAGACTGTGTGGTGTATACATATTGGTGCCCTTGACTGTAGCTGGTTCGCAGGTTATCTCCACGAAAAAAAAAGGTAGATAGTTGGGGGTAATTATCTACTTAGATACCGTATATATAGTACATTTATGTTTGTGTTTAGACAAGTATACGTTAGATTTCTTGATAATTATGATGTGAAAAGTGTTGACACTACAATTGATAACTTATTTTTCACGCACAAAAACAAGAGTGGCCGTGTGATCAAACTCGCTAACATCGCCCTTAAGAGGAAACACAAAGGCCGAGATAATTGAGAAATAGGTATTTGTAAAATGTATTGCTGTCGCGCAGTGCCTGATCAAGCGAGCGCGAGCGCGATAGAGACAACTGCAGCTTGGACCGAAAATACCTATTAAAAGTAAATGAAATCAACGTTTCGTAGTCCTCTGATTTCTTCTCCAAAACTATTTTTTTTATTAATAATTAAAGAACGGCTTTGGCCGTGTTCCTAGGTTTTCCTTTTTTTAATTAATTTAGTCAAAATTGTTTTCTGGATGTTTTAACATAGCGGAAAATCTGGCATTTTTTTTAGGTTTTTGAAGGTTAGTATCTCTTTTATGGAAAAAAATTAATGCTCTACTGCCATTATCCAGGGAGAAAACAGGGGACTACGTTTGTATGGAAAAACGGCCTTTGTGTTTCCTCTTAAGCATTTCTGTGGGTACGATAATGTCCAGGTACTTTACCTAGGTTCGGTAGGTACATATAATAGTTTATGTAATGAGTTTTATAAGATAAATGAATTCAAGTAATGACTGGATGCTACATCGAAGTTATTTTATTTTAGTTTAAATCTCTCGCAGAATGACGTCATCATGCTCCTAGCGTTATTCCCGGTTGTGCCCTAAAAGAGCCCGGGGGGCCCGCTTTGGCACCTAATCCGAAGATTTGGCATAGGCACCTAGTTTTACGAAAGCGACTGTCATCTGAACTTCCAACCCAGAGGGAAAAAAATAACTTATTGGGATTAGACCGGGTACCTCACGATGTTTTTCTTCACGAAAAGCCACTGTTAAATATTAAATGATATTTCGTAAGTAGGTAGGCACATATAAGTTTTTGAATATCCAGATTAGTTTACAAATTCACATATTCAGTATTTATTAAAAGTGAGCGACTACGTTCACTTGGTTCGCTTCTTTTGAGGCGCGCCCATTTCAGCTCCGCAAGTCATGATCATGACGGTTACTCACTTATCTCAGGAAGAAATCGTCGACCCGCGCGACCCCACGTTTGATCAGATATAAACCTTATCTGAGGTCAGGAGCTTAGGAGCCCGACAAACATACTTTATTTTGAATTTATTTACCACCTTTAACTGGAAAATCTGACGTAAGTAGGTAGGATCCAACTATTTCCATAGCTAGTGGTGTGAACTGCTGTGAACTGTAAAACTCGCCAGTAGGTACCTATGTTTTATGTAATATATATATATATATCATAAAAAAACTGAATGTGTGAGTGACGAGTGACCTAGAGTGAAGATATCTCTGGAATACTGAATTAATATCATTAACTTTTTGTTAATACTGATACAGACCTTATATCGAATTTAATGGTCATATTTTGCAATTTTGTTTTGTTTTCATTAACTTAGTGACATTTAGTTTGTTAACAGTTTATATCGGTCCTAATCTGCAAATTTTAATTTATTATTGTATGAGATTATTATTATTTTATTGTAAATTACCGTTTGACATGTAAAAGTGCCCTTGTGGCCTATTTGCAGAATAAATAATTGATTTTGATTTTGACCCGAAATATTTTTTCCCCGAGCTGAAACGGAAAACTTCGTTCGCTTTGCTCGCTCGCGCTGCAGAATTTGATGCCCTAGCGTACACGCAGATGTTTGGATGAGTATCTTACAGGCATGGCTGCGCGGAGTTGGCCGTGGCGCGCCGTCTCCGACAACAGGATCTTTTGTCGTTTCTCCTCCATCAGTTCGCAATGCTGGTGGTAGACGCAGATGTTTGGATGAGTATCTTACAGGCATGGCGGCGCGGAGTTGGCCGTGGCGCGCCGTCTCCGACAACAGGATCTTTTGTCGTTTCTCCTCCATCAGTTCGCAATGCTGGTGGTAGACGCAGATGTTTGGATGAGTATCTTACATCAGGCATGGCGGCGCGGAGTTGGCCGTGGCGCGCCGTCTCCGACAACAGGATCTTTTGTCGTTTCTCCTCCATCAGTTCGCAATGCTGGTGGTAGACGCAGATGTTTGGATGAGTATCTTACATCAGGCATGGCGGCGCGGAGTTGGCCGTGGCGCGCCGTCTCCGACAACAGGATCTTTTGTCGTTTCTCCTCCATCAGTTCGCAATGCTGGTGGTAGACGCAGATGTTTGGATGAGTATCTTACATCAGGCATGGCGGCGCGGAGTTGGCCGTGGCGCGCCGTCTCCGACAACAGGATCTTTTGTCGTTTCTCCTCCATCAGTTCGCAATGCTGGTGGTAGACGCAGATGTTTGGATGAGTATCTTACATCAGGCATGGCGGCGCGGAGTTGGCCGTGGCGCGCCGTCTCCGACAACAGGATCTTTTGTCGTTTCTCCTCCATCAGTTCGCAATGCTGGTGGTAGACGCAGATGTTTGGATGAGTATCTTACATCAGGCATGGCGGCGCGGAGTTGGCCGTGGCGCGCCGTCTCCGACAACAGGATCTTTTGGCGTTTCTCCTCCATGAGTCGCTCGCGGTGCTTGTGGATGTAGTCGTACACATTAGGTAGCCCCATGATCACGCACGCTGACAGCGCCGAGCGGTAGATGTTCATGTCCGTCGCTTCGTACCTGGAATATGACCAGAGTATCAAACATAAAGTCAGCCCCAGGTCTTTTATATAATTAGTTATTTTCATTATTTTTTTCTAATTTTAAGGTGTAGTTTTAGTTATTTTAAATTAATAGTAGTTGTTCGCTACTAGCCCGGGCTTGCAAGACTCTACTTGGTTGATGCCAGGGCTGGGCCCGACGAGTTCCTGACCCGAATAGAGGCCTGGACTAGAACGACCGGTATAACCCCGCTAAGCTATAGCTTCCAAGAAGCGTGGCATACCGAAGATGCGCCAGGTATCGGTCCGGTACAAAACAAAACGTGCTTTTACCTTGATGGAAGCTTCATCCGCCGTTGTACAGGGCGGCTTCGATATGTGTATCTGAATGTGTGAGTGTATGGGTGTGTGTGTGTGTCGAGGCCGTCGCGTGTCCTGGTGAACACTTCCTGGCTCCTGGATGATAGCCCACTAATTTATCACTTCAGGCTCCAAACACTGGCAGGCAAAAACAAAACTCCTCGATATGAGTGCCTGGTCTCAATTATGAACTGATTCCAATTGACATAACTCAATGTCCCGAATTCTTTCTCAAAAATCAAATACAAATCAAAGAGTGGGTTGCTCAAACCAACACGGTCCAATTCTAGGTTATACTACCAAAATGACAGACGTCAAACGTCAAATAGTGACGTGTCTTTTTCTTCTCCGATTATCAACTGAGTGATGCCCGCGGTAAAAGACCGGTATCGAACAATCCCCCGCTCCAGGCAGAGAAGCTCTGTCTGCTAATAAATGGGCAGGCGGGCTAAGCTCGCTACAGCTCGCTTCAAAACCGAATCTCCGACCATAACCTCCGCAACCCTGGGGACCCCGTCAGACCCATACAACAAATTTACAATGCGTCCACGACGCCAATACAAAGGTAATAAATTAGATTCCTTAACTAGTACAAGATCTCCAACGTGAGGAGGATCAGTTTTGTCAGTCCACTTAACGCGCTGCTGCAAGATGTGCAAATATTCTAGCGACCAACGATGCCAGAAGCTTTGGGTCATATGCTGTAGCAACTCAAACCGACTTAAGCGTGATGATTTTACCTCCCTGAAGGGCTACTCCGGCAGCGCGGTAAGGGGCTGGCCAATCAAAAAATGACCAGGAGTCAATGCTTCCAGGTCATTTGGGTCCGACGAGACAGGGCAGAGAGGGCGCGAGTTGAGGACAGCCTCAATTTTACAAAATACCGTAGCAAGTTCCTCGAACGTTAAAATAGTTTCACCAATAACTCGGCGGAGATGCGTTTTTGTAACTTTTACAACAGCCTCAAAAATACCACCCCAATGTGGGCAAACAGGGGGATCAAATTGCCACTTAATGCCCATTCGAGACATTGCAAATCTTAAATTATCCTTATCACTATTCAAATTATTACAAATTTCATTCAAGTAACGGTCAGTGCCTTTATAATTGGTGCCGTTATCAGAGCGGATCAGAGATGGCAGTCCCCGGCGGGATACAAATCTACCTAGCGTCGCAAGAAACGCTTCCGTGCTGAGGGCACTTACCAGTTCCAAGTGAACTGCCTTGGAGGCCAGACAGACAAACACACACAAGTACGCTTTGACAGATCGAGCGTTGCGAAGCTGCGAGGTCTTTACCAAAAAGGGGCCGGCAAAGTCCGTGCCCACACAAGCAAATGGTCAACTCTCCGAGACTCTGTCGGAGGGCAGATCCCCCATCATGGGCTGCGTGGGGGTGGCCGTCAAACGATAGCACGGCATACATCTGAAGATAATGCCGCGAATAGTGCGTCTGGCAGACAAAATCCAAAATTCACGCTGCAAAATGGCTACAAGGGCATTGCAGCCTGCGTGAGCGTTAGCAACGTGTCGATCAGACACCAACAAACTGACCAAAGTCCCCCCTTTGGGGAGCAACAAAGGATGGCGAGCTCCATAGGGCAAGTTCGAGTTTCGAAGTCGTCCGCCGACTCGAAGCAAACCCGATGCGTCTAGAAATGGATTCAGACGAGCGATCGAACCCTTAATTCTCGATCCTCCTTTAAGCGCGTCAATAATCGGCTCGAAGTGCTCCACCTGCACCACACGAACCCAAAATAGCAGGGCCTCTTGGCGTTCCAAGGGCGACAAGGCCAATTCCGTGGTCAATGCCCTCTGAGCTGGGTTCCGTGCGTGGAGCAAGAAACGTCGGATCCGCGCGGTAACCCCAATCAATTTCGACAGAGAGCTGTACCTCTCCAACAGAGGATTCAAGTCGTAGACAGGTTGCGTTTCCATAACGCCCACACGTAAACCTGGCAACGCCTCTGGAGAAGAGAACCGATTCTGGGGCCAAGATGCCACAGGATGCGACAACCAATCTGGTCCCCACCACAGGGAATGGTTTACAAGTACCGGAGCCTCGCAGCCTCGCGAAGCGCAGTCAGCGGGGTTCAGTTCCCCTGGAACATGTCGCCAAATCAGCGGGGTCGCTGAACTCTGGATCTGTGAAATCCGATTCGCAACAAAAACCTCTAAATTATGCACGGAGGTGCGAAGCCAACAAAGAACGATCTCACTATCAGTCCACGCAAAAACATCTGAAATCTCCACGGTACGACCCAAAGTATCACAAACATGATTGAGGAGCCTCGTAAGGAGGGCTGCTCCCGACAATTCCAACTTAGGAATAGTTAACCTAGTCCTGATAGGAGCCACCTTACTCTTGGCCATTATCAAATGTAGTCCCACATGACCGGATAGGCTAGTAGTCCGCAAGAATACCACGGCCGCGTACCCTCGTTCAGACGCGTCACAAAACCCGTGGAGGCTAACTTTACACTTGCCGGATGGCAGAAAGAGTCTGGGCAAGGAAATCCGGTTCACGTCCGGAAGTGAGTAAACAATCGAACACCATTCGGTTAGCAAGTCTCCCTGAAGAGGTTCGTCCCACGTAACTTCCGCAATCCACAGCTTCTGCAAAAAACACTTAGCCAGAAAAATGACAGGTGTGATCCATCCATTAGGATCGAAGGTCCGAGCAACAGTCGACAAGACCGAACGCTTCGTCCAGGTCTTAGGGGGGTCCAACTTAACCCGATAAGTGAAGACATCCTGGACGGGCTGGTACTGTATGCCAAGGACCGCAATCAAGTTAGGGTTGTCCGCATCTTCGAACAAGAGAGGATCCTGCTGATGTTCCACCGGAAGATCTCGCAACAAATCAGGGCAACTTGACAACCACTTACGCAGTTCGTACCCACCTGACTTCAGGATCGCAATCAACTCATCCCGTAAAATCAAAGCCTCCGTAGCAGTGGAAGCCCCAGTGCAAACATCATCAACATATACTGAATCTTCCAAGATGGCCGCTGCACGGGGGTAGTTCAATCGCTCCCGATGAGCCAACTCCAACAAAGTCCGGATGGCAATATACGGACTGGAGGTAAGACCGTACGTGGTGGTGTTCAACTCGTACACTCGCATAGGATCACAAGGTCGCTCACGCCACAAAATCATCTGATAACGCCGGTCATCTCGGTGAACAACCGATTGACGGAACATCATTCGGATGTCAGCCACAAAAACAATTTGATGACGGCGGAAGTTGGTGAGGATATCCGAAATGTCCCGGTGCAGTTTGGGACCGGAGTGCAAACACTGGTTCAAGGAAACCCCACTTGACGTAGGGGCCGAACCGTCAAAAACCACCCGAATTTTGCCCCCAGGCGTCTTCAAAACCACATGGTGGGGCAAAAAATAGTGCTCGAGCGAACGCCAATCAATAGTCGAGCGTGACATATGTCCCAAAGCCTCATACTCGCGCATAAACTCAATGTACTTAGCACGGAGATCTGAATCCCTCTTCATTCGGCGCTCCATGGACAACAACCTTTTTTCCGCTAGGGCATGAGACTGACCGAGAGGGGGGCGTGCAGCCCTAAAAGGCAACCGAGTAACAAAGCGACCATCAGCGAGGCGACCCGTATTATTCTGATACGACAATTCGCATTCTTGCTCCGCTGGATCGACTCTGGGAGCCTTGGGGGGCTCCTCGACCTCCCAGAAACGCTGGACGGCGTCCGAGAGCGAGAGCCCTACGGTAACAATTTCACCCTCAACCCGTGGGACCAAGCCCCTCAACACGGGTCCAAAAAAGGTGTAACCAAAAATGGTTTGCAAAGCCATCAAACCGCAGGGTTGCAAAACCCGCTTGTCCCCGGACAAGATCAAACCCAAAACATCAACACCCAAGAGCAGGTCTATAGGTCCTGGAACAAACCATTGGGGGTCAGCGGGGGCCAACTCTGACGTCAATTTCACCGCGGTAGGGGAGACAACCACCTGCGGGTTGCTGCCCAAAATATCGTTCAACACAACCGCTTTGGCCACAATGGCTGGCCCACAATTGACAGTTGAAAAACAAACATTAATTTCCCCCATGGAACCCTGCACCTGAAGGCCACCTATTCCGTGGATGACGGAGGGGCGGGGTCTACATGGGAGGCCCAATCTCTCCACCAAATAAGACGACGCAAGACAGCCCTGGGCACCCGAATCCAAAAGGGCACGAACTAACAAGGACCTCCCCGTCGGGCCCCAGACCCTGACACAAACAGTTGGCAAGAGTACTGTTTCAGGGTGGGCGGCTGTGGTGGAGGAGCGGGCGGCAGCTACCTATTGGGGGCGACCCTCATCGGGCCGCCAACAACCCTCATAGGCGCCGTCCTGTTGGGCTGGCACCGCCCAATTGGACCGCACCAGGTACTGGTCCGCCGGAACCTCAGGGCAGCGACCCGGGCGCGCCCAGGTCGACGCGTAGTACTCGGAGCGGCGTCCAACTTGGGGCGGGCGGCGTTCCAATCGCGGTCGTTCGCACAACGGTGGTGAGAAGCTCCGAGGCGGGGAGCTGCGCTGAGCAGCAGCGAACCTGGCCTGTGGACGAGGAGATGGGGGAGGGGTACCCCCGCCCGTGGACGGCGAGCCCCGACGAGACTCCCTTTGGGGGTAATGGGGAAGCGGGCCCCCGCCCGTGGGGGAACGTCCCGCACCATCCAACCGATTACCACCATTTTGGTTGGCGCACAACACCAGGTGGTGTTTCCCCTGGCACTGCGGGCACGGTTCAGGCCGTGGGCAATCCCGCTGCAAATGCTCCCCCAAACAGGAGTAGCACCACCGGCGATCATTCGCGATACCGCGCCGATCCTTCACCCTCTTGTGCAGGAACCTGGGGCATGCTGCAACCAAATGGCCATCATCCGTGCAATACACGCACCTTGGGGGCGCGTGGGCCGTCGCGTATCGGAGGGGCGGGCGGCGTAGCTCTACCACCCCTGGCTTAGGGGGGCGAGCAGCCACACGCCGCTGTTCCCGTGGAGGTCCCGCCGAGGGTCCCGAGGGGCCTTCAATCCCGGCGTTGTCCACCAACCGACACTCCTCCTCCAGAAAGGAGACGATGTCCGCAAAACGTGGCAATTGTGTGGCACTGCCCCCACCGTGCTTGTACTCAAAACGGAGCTTCAAGTCCGTGGGCAACCGTGACAAAACTATATGCAAGAGCATGAACGACCATTCATCCACCGGCAGGCCAAGCCGTCGTAAAGCATTCAAGGCCACCATCACGGGATTCACCAAATCCCTCCGCAACGTGGCAACCCCATAAATGTGAGGAAGCGCCAAAATTTGTGCCACATGGGTGTCTGCCAAACGCCTAATGTTGGCATATCGTTTCTCCAAAAGGTCCTGGGCTGTGGGGTAATTTTGGTCGGTGACCGCAAGATGTGAGACTAACTCCAGTGCCTCTCCATTCAAGGTGGAGAAAAGATATGCCAACTTTTGGCTCGGTGCCAAGTCCGTCCTGGCGTCCACCAGACTTGAAAACAAGTCGTGGTAGGCGGTCCAACATTTTAAGTCCCCGTCAAAATGGGGCAAATCCAGGGTTGGCAAACGTCCTAGGAGAGCCAGGGGTGGCGGTGATCGCGTCTCCGCCGTCAAAGGACCCCGCTGCACCTTGTGCGCAGCCTGAATCAGCTCATCATGCAAGTCATAAAATTGTGTGATGTCTGCCTCCACCGAATCATCAATCTTTTCGTCCAACGCCAAAAGCGCTGCATAAGCACTCTGAACTGCCGCACTTCGGTCCGGTAGCTCAGCCGATCGCTTCAGCAAAGCGTCGGTCCGGTCGGGTCTACTTATCAAATGCACCGCAGAGGACAGCCATCTCAGCTCCGCCCTAATCTTGGCTGTCCACTTTGCCATGGCTGTAGCCAGCAACAACAAACACTCACAAACAAACGCAAGTCCAATCGACTTCTTATTAAAATGTTCAACAATGCAAAACAAAAACAATATAAACTAAAATTATTTGACACAAGGAACCCTGCAAAATGTTACTTGTTGAACCCTGAATCAAGTAATATTTATAATGAGAATTAATTTATTTTAACAAGTATAATTTATTTTCAAATCGCAACACATTGGTCAATACAGAACCCTTCTGAACAATATTCACTTCTCAGGGAACCCCAAAATATTCCAAACCTGTATGTTCCCAACGCACAAAACAATTAATCCAAATAATTTTAGTCAATGCAAATTATTTTTAATTACCAATTTATATGGCTTGCCAAGGAACCCCTCAGAATATTACTTATTCTCTGAGTGAACTCTAATTTATAACTGCTAAACTAAGCCAAACAAACAATGTCAAACAACCAGGGGCAAACTTCAAATAATTATAATCCCAATCAATACTGATATATATCAAATGGGTCTCAAATCAATACCCATATATTCACACCGAGCAATCCTGAAATATAGTTCAAATTATTATCTAAACAAGCAATATCAATTTCCTATGTGTTTAGTATATACCTAAGAATTGAATTTGAGATTGCTATCTAGTTTCAACAATGGTTAACCTCAAAAACGTTTTTTTCCACAAATATCAAAATAATACTGTGAACCAGTCAAAGATACCTATTGACACAGCCAGAGGCGTTTCAAAGAACCACGCCCTTGCTACCAAAATGTTCGCTACTAGCCCGGGCTTGCAAGACTCTACTTGGTTGATGCCAGGGCTGGGCCCGACGAGTTCCTGACCCGAATAGAGGCCTGGACTAGAACGACCGGTATAACCCCGCTAAGCTATAGCTTCCAAGAAGCGTGGCATACCGAAGATGCGCCAGGTATCGGTCCGGTACAAAACAAAACGTGCTTTTACCTTGATGGAAGCTTCATCCGCCGTTGTACAGGGCGGCTTCGATATGTGTATCTGAATGTGTGAGTGTATGGGTGTGTGTGTGTGTCGAGGCCGTCGCGTGTCCTGGTGAACACTTCCTGGCTCCTGGATGATAGCCCACTAATTTATCACTTCAGGCTCCAAACACTGGCAGGCAAAAACAAAACTCCTCGATATGAGTGCCTGGTCTCAATTATGAACTGATTCCAATTAACATAACTCAATGTCCCGAATTCTTTCTCAAAAATCAAATACAAATCAAAGAGTGGGTTGCTCAAACCAACACGGTCCAATTCTAGGTTATACTACCAAAATGACAGACGTCAAACGTCAAATAGTGACGTGTCTTTTTCTTCTCCGATTATCAACTGAGTGATGCCCGCGGTAAAAGACCGGTATCGAACAGTAGTTTTAGTATTGTTTTTACACTAAGTAGTATCTAGATGTTTTTTATCAATAATAAAATTGAAATCGTTTGATAACATAAAGTACAACAATGGATAACAATTAAGTAAGTCATACATAATCATTCGAAGTTATAATGAATGACAATAATCATAAATTTCTCATATCCTTAATATTTTAAATATTCATTTATAATACAAACCAAAATGAAGTATTAACTAAAGTAATAGGTAATTAAAAAACTAAATAATACCCGCAATCCTAATATTTAGTTTTTTTTTTTTTTCATCCAAACACACTTGTCAGTTTTATTTAAATTCATAATTACACTAGTCTTACCATTTTTTAATCCTAAAATAGTTTTTCATAATAATCTTGATCATAAATGTTACTTATCCCTATTCACTTCATATTACTAAAAATCTTGCATACCTAGTCAGTCATTTGAATAATGAAAAACCTAAAAAAATACATCCAAAAACCGAATCAGAGCACCCCACGTGGTCTTGTCTGTCCTACCCCTAGAGTGTATATAAAAGCCCGTGAAGCCAGGAGCGCGGGAATGAGGTCCTGAGTTGAGCGGGCGTATGAGACCGAAGCAAAGCGAGTGGGGGGAGGTGGCAAACGAAGCGAGCCGGTGACCTCCCGAGCGAAGCGTAGGTCGAGTGCGCCAGTGAAACGAGATTCTGGCGGGAGCCCGGGCGGAGGGCGGGGGAGTAGTATTCAGAAACGCTGTGTTGCGTTGTAATCTTCACCTTTCATTCCCCGTATTTCCATAACGGATGGTCACAGAGAAAATATTAGCGATTTTATGCTTGTTTTAGAAAGTTTTACCTATAGGATACATAATAAAAATGAGGTGTTACATCAATTTCACTGGGCTCTAGACGCTAAGCAAGCCGCCTCTCTGTACGGACGTAGCCTAGCGGATAATTCCCGCCATTGGCACGCATCGCATCGGATCGGAATATAGACTTTAAATACTGTGTAGATACATGATTTAACATCATTTAAATATTGTAAAAACCGTTCCGATCCGATGCGATGCGTGCGTGCCGTTTGGTGGGAATTATCCTTTAGGCAGATCTGTGTAGGTAAGACAACGAGCGAAGCGAGTGTTATGTGTACTGCGACCCTACGCGCGCGAGCCGAGCGAGCAAAGCGAGCGAGCCGCGGTAGCGGCCAACGAAGCGCCAGAACTGGTTTGCCAATATGGACCCGTCTAAACTAGCAATACAGAGGCGCTTTAATGTCAATTGGTTTTCTGACCAATTTACTTGTAAAATCGGATTTACCTTATACAGAGCCCACCCTGACTCACCACTCAATAGTCTTCTCGCCATCCCTGGACCCTGACTCACCACTCAATAGTCTTCTCGCCATCCCTGGACCCTGACTCACCACTCAATAGTCTTCTCGCCATCCCTGGACCCTGACTCACCACTCAATAGTCTTCTCGCCATCCCTGGACCCTGACTCACCACTCAATAGTCTTCTCGCCATCCCTGGACCCTGACTCACCACTCATTAGTCCTCTCGTCGTAACACTCGACATGGTAGATGGTGGTGACGCCGTTGAACCCGCCGATGGCGAAGATCATGTCGTCGATGACCTCGATGGCGAAGTTGCTGCGCGGATTGTACATGTCGGGCACCGACGACCACGTGTTCGTGCCCGGGTCGTACACTTCGCCGCTGCACATGCGGGAGATGCCGTTGAAGCCTCCGATTACGTATATCTGAAAAGTTCATAATTATAGTCAATTGTGGGTTTCTTTTAATTAGTCCAGCTATATGTCCAGCAGTGAACGTCTTTTGTCGTAATGATGAGTATTCGGTACCTAAATTGGCCCAGCGGAACACTATGTCATCACTCGGTGTCTGTGTGTCTGTTACAGGGAGTTTTTGTGGTCCTACAGTAGCCCGGAGACTATAGCTTTGCTAAAAGTAGAACTCTTTATTGGCTTCGCTTTAGATTATCCTCAACGGGCCAAGATTAATAGGCATGCGGCCTCATGTTCAAATTGATAACGTAGTGCTGCTAAATGGATAGTAATCCATCAAATTATCGTAATAAAGTATAAATTATAAAATGTAATTAAAATAATAAAAAGATATGAACCTTGAAAGTTTAGAAAAATGATGCATTTTTTTTTATTGTCCATGAGTAAATCTAAAGCTGCCAATAGAATCCTTACGCTTTTATAGAAACAAAATTACCGGATTTTCCATACAACGATACAACTAAATAAATAAATAAATAATATATGGGTGGGTGGTTTGACGACCGCTTTAGCCTAGTTGGTAGTTACCCTGCCTACGAAGCAAGAGGTCCTGGGTTCAAATCCCGGTAAGGGCGATTATTTGTGTGATGAGATGAGCACGAATATTTCTTCCTGAGTCATGGAGGTTTTCTATGTATTTAAGTATTTATTTATCTATATAAGTATGTTTATCGTCGCCTAGTACCCATAGTACAAACTTTGCTTAGTTTGGGACTAGGTCGATTTGTGTAAGATTGTCCTCTAATACTTATTTATTTATATTTATTTATGATCTTTAATTGTAGTTGCTCCCATACAAACATTGTTCCTCTCCAAAAACTGGTTCGGAAGGCATCGTAAAAAAATCTTAGTCCACATCCCTATTGCCACTTAACGCACCGGGGGCATCTAAAGATCGGTGTAATCGTTAAGTGTCGTGTGTGTCCGTATTAAATATAACAGATATCAGAAAACTAAACTGATATCGAAAGTTCATTAATGGGTAAAATCAGCTGGTGTGTGGTGTCACCAAAGTTTAACAATGTATGATCAAGTGTGGAGTGAGTTGATTTGTGTTTTATTGGAATGACATAATAATACCTGTTTAAATTATTCGTTTAAATTCGACATAATACCTGTTTGTATGTTCTGCTATTGATGTCCAAAATAAACATTATTAGCTACCGCTGATGTGTCCTGAATCTGTGTACAACCCACCTTGTTGTGGTACGCGATGCAGGAGACGCCGGAGCGGCGCGAGCGCATGGCCGCAAGGTTGGTCCACTGGTTCGTGTCCGGGTCATACACCTCCACGGTGTTCATGCACTCCTGCCCGTTGAAACCTCCGGTTATGTAGATTTTGTCTACAAAAAAGGTGTAAGTTGAGTGGGTCAGTAATAATAGCCTGCACCACGTGCAACCATTTAATCTACGTATAGGTATGTTAACGGAAAATCTTTGAATATGAAACATTTCGCTACCGATATGCTTACCTAACCTGGTATATCGCGAGTCAGGCCTGCATTCATTGAACAAACTGGGTCACAGTAGGGTGCAGGGTCTTTACTATAGTAAAGATAATAATTCAATGAGGGTTTCTCAAAAGGTATTATGCCACCTGATGGCAGCACTGTGGCGGGAGGTATTTTTGACAAGAGCTTTCAAAAAAAAACCAGCAATCATGATGATTAAACATGATTGGTGGATTTTAAAAGCTGCTCAGATACTCTATTACTAATTGTAACTCACTGTCAAGAGAAGCGGCGCTAGCATCAGACCGCTGAGCATTCATCGGAGCAACAAGCGACCACTGATTCGTGCGATGGTTGAAGCGCTCCGCCGTGTTCTGCCGGTGGTGACCGTCGTACCCGCCCATCGCGTAGATAGTCTCCCCTAGCACGGCCACGGACACGTAGCAACGACGAGCGTTCATCGGTGCCACCTGGTGGAGTCGAGAGATATATTCATTGTATCATTATTGTCTCGATTTAATAGATCTCGCTTAAAAATACTTGGCAGCCATACAGGTAATCGCTTCTTTACCTACATATAAAGGCAGAGGCGCGACTTTTTTGGGCGTTAAGTACTTGGTATGATAATAATTTATTTAAAAACAAAGTTTTAACCGAATTCAATTTAGTACTCCGCCAAGCCACGAGAACATTTCCACAATTATTTTCCAATTTACCACATGAACTGATTTCCGAGAGCAAATGCGTTGATTATTAGAGAAAAAAACCCAATCGCTGTATGTGGCCCGATAATATTTGAGGACTTCCGTCGATTCCACAAGGATCACCTTTGGTACTTCATTAGCAGCTATTTCAACGGAATCTTATCAGAATCTGTGACGTGCTTTTGTACTTTAAGTACATAATTGAGGAATTCCATAAGTTTATGATTTCCGGATGTAAATACACGAGATATATTAGAAAATACCAAAATCACTACACGCGTGCCTAATATAATTGAGGAGTTCTCTCAATTCCTCATGGATCCCATCATCCAACTAAATTAAAAAAAAAATGGGACCCACCTGGACGCATACCTATTACTTACAAACAAAAAATTTTTTTTTCGAATCGGGTCATCAATGACGGAGTTCTGAGGTAACAAATATTGAAAAATATATATATATATATATAACCGAATTGAGAACCTCCTCCTTTTTTTTGAAGTCGGTTAAAAAATAGGGTGTGTTGCCGGTCAGATTGCTCGCACTCTCTCATATTAGCGTTTCTGTAAGGTTGACGTTAAATATATGTTTGTACGCTTGGGACTCTATTCCTTTGTAATAAGGCGAACAATCTATCCATATTTTGTACGTCGACGTACAACGGCCAAATACCGTCGAATGCGATAATCATTATGCTTACCTCACGCCAGGCCTTAGTTACAGCATCAAAGCATCGGCACGAGTTAAAATAGTCCATCCCGTCAAATCCCCCAATAACGTAGATGCAATAGCCAAGAACTGCTGTACCATGGTAAGCGCGGGGACCGGCGGGATCCACCTCCTCTACCTGGAAAATTAGTCAGTGTTTTCATCTGGGCGGCAGATAATTCCATAATCACATGTTACGATTACCTTTATCCATCTATCGGCTCTCGTGTCGTAAGTCTCGATGAACGACGTCGGTGACCCACCGCTCCACCCTCCAATGGCAAACAATACCTTTAAAATTTAGGAATCCTCTAGCTTCAATCAGTCACGAAAATGATAAAGTTTTATGCAAAGCTCGTAATCTTACTTCGTGGGGTACTCTGGGCCTAGCGATTTCGGGCGTTGCGACCTCTCCGTCTCGCTGGGCGATCATCTCCAGGTCGTAGAGAAACTTCAGCGTCTCTATAATAATAGGCCGCGAACCCTCGTTGCCTGTGACGTACGGGTGATCTTTGACGTTCTCTAAGAAAAACTAGATACAATATTGATTAGTAGTAGTTGTAGTAACCCACAAATAAAGGACAAAAATAAAAGTTAACACAATTTCTAACTTGCGTGTCAAGGAGTCCGAGCCGTATGCTGCCCATTAATTTGACGGTGTGCTGCCAACGTATATCAGGCTCGTAGTTAACCCAGCGCAAAACGGCTTCCCAGACAGCTTCCTCGCTCTTCACATTCAGCTCGTCTTCGAGGATTATCGAGTTGAGCTCTTCCAGCTGTAGGTGGAGGAACTCATCGCTCTGCGACGACACTGTCACGAAGTATCGCAGCAGATACCTCCGAGCGTCGGCCTCAAGCTTGTAACAGAACACCCGCCTGCAAGACAAAATAAAGTTTATTTCGTAACCCTCAACCTGGTAACCACCATTGTGTTCCACACCGACAGATCGTGCGGCGTGTCACACGACATTACGCATGTACGGCCTCAATGTAATGTGGTATGAATTGCCAGGCACTGCTTTATTTAAATTAATTTTTTGGTTTATTTGGAAGTTAAACGGCATAGAAATATTACAGTACATATAAACATTCTAAAGTATATCTAGTGTTGTGGTAGAACTGGGAAACGTCGAGAGTCGTATAGGTAGCTCTTTCCCCCTCGTTCGTGATAGAAAGCCTTTAGAGCAGAATGAGCTGTATAGATACAAAAGGATCATTAACCTAGCAAATGTCATGATGCCGAGACAGTTCTTGGGATTAAGCGAGGTCCGCAGATGGTCGGAGCAGATCTGCAGCACGCCGAGGAACGCGAGGAAGTCCGCGGTCATGAGCAGCTCGTGCACGTTGGTGTCGGTCACGTCGATCCGGCGCAGGTACGCGTACTCGATCAGCAACAGCAGGATCTCGGAGCGCACGCCCGAGATCAGCACGTCGCTCTGTTCGCGGGAGTGCAGCGTCGTCGTGAACAAAGCCCTGACATAAACATTTGATTAGTATTCTTTTTTTACTGTTGTCTGCAATATTAAGTATATGGCGTTCAAAGTATTTGATATAACTTATTTATAAAGCCCTCAGAATGTGTCTGATATTTTTGAGTGCCTTAATTACAAGTTTGCAAAGTACGTATTACAATAGTTGCGTATTGCAGAAGTAAAGTTTATGAAAACTCTCTATGTTATTTACTACCCTAACGTCACCGAAGTTCGTTACAGTGCACATATCAACTACATTTATACCTATTTTATACCTTAAGCCGAGCTGACCACATAGCGAATTCACATAAACTTTTGAAGGATTGGGCAAAGAGCTTGTTGTTGAGCTACTCCTGGAATTGCAATGTCAGTACTAGTCGAAAGTCGGCAGCGAAGATGAAATGTTCTAAAAACGTAAGGTAATAATGAGTGCACTAGTCGTACTAACAGAAAGTACGGACTGCAGGCTGACAGGATGGCGCGGTGGACGGGGAACGCGGCGCCGTCGTCGGCGCGCACGATGGCGTCGCACAGCAGCCGGCACTCGCGCAGCCGGTGCAGCGCCTGCATCGCTGCCACGGACATGCACCGCCCCGTCTCGCGACCCGCCGTCTGCGCAAACAACTGTAACTTACTCCTTTAACCGTTTAAGTTGGAGTTGGTAAGAGGACGACCTCTGTAGCCTAGTTGGTAGTGACCCTGCCTACGAAGCCGGAGGTCCCGGGTTCGAATCCCGGTAAGGGCATTTATTTGTGTGATGAGCATAAATATTTGTTTCTGAGTCATGGATGTTTTCTATGTATTTAAGTATTTATTTATCTATATAAGTATGTATATCGTCGTCTAGTACCCATAGGACAAGCTTTGCTTAGTTTGGGACTAGGTCGATTTGTGTAAGACTGTCCCCAAATATTTATTTATTTTATTTATTTATTTTAAGTATGCTATGTACTCTCAGCGTCATATAGTTAGTAACTAGCAGCCAGGGTAGCCAAATATTTTGGTACACGTCTTTATCACTGTGAGAATAAGGGTGTGTTACGAAATATTTGGCTACTCTGGCTGCTACTAACTATATGACGCTGACTGTCCCAGCGTCATATAGTTAGTAGCAAAATATGGGTGCATACAACTCACTCATAAATATGTCCCCTAACTCTTATGTCGGCAGATTAAGGTTTTGGTACTTATTTATAAAAGGATGCTATCGATACATATTTTTGCACTTGACTACACGTGTCTCGAGTCCCACGACCCACACCCTGCCTACCGACAAATTGGCTAATGTGGCCTAGCCAGGACTTTGGTTCCGCCCACACTCCGCTTCGAGTAGGTACGGGCACTCAGGCATAAATTGCACTTTTATTCGTTTTTAACCCTCGAGGCAATTTCAACCAAACGCATGGCATTGTAGCTTCCAAACGGATGAACCGATTCAAATCCCGGCTCAAGTGCATTTTATTAACGACAAGTCTCGTCGAGATAGATGATTTTTAACTAAGTTTGATGTGTCAGGGGTCTTTTAAGATTTAAGTGTTTGTATTACAACATGCATATTCAATCAGCCGCAAACCTACGAGATAATAGCGGTCACTCGGGTTCCGTCAAACTCTTCAAAGCAACGTTACTGGCTCCACAATATGTATGTACTTTATTCATATTTTAGCTAGGTAGGTATTGCATGGAAGATACCGCAGTAGAAAAATACTTAGTTGTCCAGCTCGTCATCGATAGGTAAACATGCCGCATTCTAAATGAATACGGACTTCAAATCGAAAACTGTCCCAAATGTTGAAGTCGTATAGATATGTATCTAATTATTTTGGAGACTCGATATTTTAGACGACTTATGTATAAAACTATACCTACCTGACCAACTGAAAAAAGGTTCTACTTACCTTTTTTCAGTTGGTCAGGTAGGTATAATAAGAAGGGATGCCATGCAATAAAACATTTCTTTGCATATAGAGTGTCACTTAGTCGCTGAATACAAGCATGTGTATCTTGAACTCTAATTAATTATAAAATTGTATCACTCTGTGTGGATTATAGTATACCTATGATAAGAGCTATATAACATATTTATAAAAATATGGAAAATGAAACCTACTGAACGGTAAGACCCATTAAGTACGGGTCGGCAAAGGCTAATTGCTCGATGTAAATGCAACGTAAGTAAAACGTAACGTAAGTAAATAGTTAAATCTTTATAGATTTTATCAATATCGTTTAGAAAACATCCTCCATGTAAACAAGTGTTGTTGATAGCCAGGTTCGCGTACAACAACACGCTTTGAAAATGTAAACATTATCCAGTAGGCATATGCCAGCGCGCGTCTGCTGAGGCGCGCCGCTCCAACGCGGCCGCTCTGCCAAGCCTCTGCCGCCCATCTTTCCCACTACTTACAGTGTTGTTCGGGTCGTTTTCCATTTTAAGAAGACTAGCGCAAAGTCATCATCATTATCAAATTGTCACGCATTAACAATTCTAAACGTAAAGCGGGACGTGTCGCGACACAATCGGGATTTAGCTCAATAATTTTATAAAAGTAACCGTAAAAAATAATCCAAAAGCGCAAATCAAGTCATTTGATTAAACATTTTAGGTTAGCAAAAAAATGATATATGAATGACAAACATGTCACACCTTTTTTTTCCAGTTGACATTACTAGATATCAATATTTTCATTTTCAGCAGTTGCCTTGCTGAAATCAAAAATGTTTATTGTTTTAAATAGGTAAGAGGCCTTCGCTTGTTTTCACACCGTTTGAGAATAGAGTTTAAGGTTTGTTTACGGAAAAAATCATAACCTCCTGGAGCTCAATTTTTCAACTAAATACCAAAGTAAAACCGCGTTTCAATGTCAGCGCGTCCCGCTCGCGCGCACAAATATAATTTGGCGCGCATTATTAAGAAAGAGACAGCGTTTGAATCTAGGCGAATCGTGTTTTTTTTCAACAAGTACGTCATCGCATTACGAAATCGGTCCCCTGTTGAATAATCGAAAAACAAATATTATGTGTTTTTAATTATTTTGCAAGCTTTTACGTAATCAGTATTCGGGATATTTTTACTATTGGTTGAATCAATTGAATGTACCCATAATGTTCATAATGTAACTGAAATAGTAGATTGTGTATCAAGGGAGCAAAATGATATATTTACGGTGAGGGCGGTATATTGAATCCCGAGTGAAGCGATATGATTCTTCAAATAAATAGACTATTAGCGCCCAAGACGGAAATAATTATGCTACCGAGTGACACATGTATACTGATTCTCAGACCTTCTATGAAGAAAATTGAATTCCCTCATTTGAGTCAACAATGAAATGTGAAAAATCATACAATATTGAAGGCGTGCAAATTGACCTTCTTTTGTTTCAATATCAATTTGAGACATCTCTAATACTCAGCCATTTTAAAAAATCTGTGTTTTTATTTTATTTCATTGCACATTTTATAAACTCACTAGGTATAGCATACCTACCATACCACGTCCGTGAAAGAAATTCCAGCCTCGTATCCCTGTCCTATATCTGCTATACCGGCAATCCCCACTTTCCCGGCCTCTGCAGCAATGGAGGTACTTGCTACCTACTATTACTAAAGTAATAATTTACTTTAAAAACAAAGTTTTAACCGACTTCGACCAAGCAACGAGAACATTTCCACATTTATTTTCCAATTTACCACATGAACTGATTTCCAAGAGCAAATGCGTTGATTATTAGAGAAACAAACTCAATCGCTATATGTGGCCCGATAATATTTGAGGACTTCCGTCGATTCCACAAGGATCACCTTAGGCACTTCATTAGTTGCTATTTCAACGGAATCTTATCAGAATCTGTGACGTACTTTTGTACTTTTAAGTACATAATTGAGGAATTCCATAAGTCATCATCAATTCCACTCCACCAAATTTATGATTTCCGGGTGTAAATACACGAGTTATAATAGAAAATACCAAAATCACTACACGCGTGCCTAATATAATTAAGGGGTTCCCTCAATTCCTCATGGATCCCATCGTTCAACTGAGTTTTGGAAAAAAAGGGGACCCACCAGCTCGTCTATCATGCTCATCCCGCTCATCTATCATAAATGACGGAGTTCTGAGGTAACAAACATTGAAAAAATTTTATATATATACACGGTGGAATTTAATCGGTGAACAGGAACCCATTTTTCTAATTCAGTAATCGATGGCGGTCACGTTTATGTAGTACTTAAGTGGAACCAAGTTTTTTTTTATCATAACTAATTTTTAAGTTGATATTAAATTTTAATTAAAATTTATTGTCACCCTACTAATGGTTTAGTCTGAAAAGTTTAATACCTCTTTTCAAACTATCAGCCATAGAAACTTAAAACATAAATGAGCAATAAGCTGTCAATTTGTCATTGTCAAATTCATAACAAACGTCTGATCTGTCTAGTTTCCCGCCAAAGCCAGCAAGCACTTGACGTATGTACACTTACGAGTAACTTCCCTTCAATAAAAGTAGGGTGTCCATTTATTCAGTCAGTGTACATTTTACCGATGTTAATTAAGTGTGATTAATTAGATTTTGAGCTATATTGCACGAGATCTCACGTATTGGTTTCTGTGTAGATTGATAATTAAGATTTTTGGATTCCTGATCACCGATTAAATTCCACCGTGTATACGACCGATTTGAGAACCTCCTCCTTTTTTTTGAAGCCGGTTAAAAATGTAGTTTATTAGTAAGCTAGCTAACTACTAATGAGGTTACGTTAAATTTAGGTACATTTAATAAATTAAAAAAAAAAGTTTTTTTTTTATTTCTCATATTCTTTTATATTTTTACGTCACACGTACGCGCTACGTGCGGTAAAACTCACATTATGGCCAGGTGAAAACGTAGAATTGTGTACTCACCACGGGCTGTAAAAAAGAAAGCCCTCTATCGCATATTTATAAGAGGCGCAGACAAAAGTGCCGTAACACGACACCGTAGGGAGGAGCCAACTCGATAATTATTATTCGATGGTTTTAATAGTAAAGGTTACTCGATAGAAAACACTTCATCATAATTATATTTATACAATGCACGCTGTATAGACACGGTTAAATCGGTTGACTATACCACACCAAAAAGTATAAATAAAAGTCTGCACAGCCCTTGGTAAGTAATTTACTATTCTAAATAGCGGGTTGAAAGTGATGCGTTGTAATTTTTACACGACTGCCCAACGAAAAGGAGTGTTAAATGTTACTAGGTAAATGAATTATTTGTTGACTATTAATTGCTATTTGGAGATTTTTGATTACATTTTAAGCATTCGTATATAATCGATTCAGAGGCACTACCGCGAAACGAAAACGAACTTCGTTCGTGTATTCTGCCTCTCTGTCACTCGAACTATATAGCAAGTGCGAAAGAAAGGGAGATAAGTTCGTTTTCGTTTCGCGGTAGGCCCTCAGAAGCGCGTCTTATAATCATTATGAAAAATAAACAATGGTAGAAACCTAGACATACAGCCACACTGCCATTAATTTTTGTTCTTTGTGTTAGAATTAAGCTTGCTGGTAACTATAATGGGTATTTCTTTATTAATATGTACTTTATGATGTATATTAATACATTTAATAATGTTACATTTCATCATTATATAAACAATAAAATTAGTTTTTCAATATAACCACTTCAAAGACGCGTCCAGGAAATGATTCACACACAAACATCATTAAAATCAGTCGAGAGTTCCAAGCCGAATGGTCCACACACGAACACTTTTAACGTGGGTTTCTACGGATCTGACTGATTTAGAAAATGATTGAACCTTTTTGGACCAAACGGAACCAGCCAGCGTTTCCGGAGCCAGAATGGCAAAAACGGAACCCTTATAGTTTCGCTATGACCGTCCGTCCGTCCGTCCGTCCGCAGCTTAGCTCAGAGGCTCTTGGTACTAGAAAGCTGTAACTTGGCATGAATATACATATTAGTCATGCCGACAAAGTGGTAAAATAAAATCTAGAAAAACATTTTTTTTAGGGTACCTCCCCTACATGTAAAGTGGGGATGATTTTTTTTATTGTCGTCTACCCCATAGTGTGTGGTGTCGTTGGATAGGTCTTTTAAAAATATTGGGGGTTTGTGAAAACAATTTTTCGATTAAACGATCCGTTTGTGAAATATTAAGCCTTAAAGTGCTAATTTTTGTTAGACTCCAGTGTCCCCACCCCCTGCTAGCTAAATGGTTGTTTTGGGATATGTGAAAAAATTCATGGTAGTAGGTAGTACATATAACGAAGTTAAAAGGAAAACTATCACAGCTAAGTAGGCTTTACACGTTTACGAGTAATAGTCGACCAACTTATAAAATGTACTTCAAGAAGTAATAGTTTCGTACAAATTCTATTGTAACTTACTTATAAAACGTTGTTAGGTGTGTAAAAGAGGTAGTAAATATAAGTGAATGAACCATGTAAAAATATTGTAATATAAAATCATAATATCCTTAATAACAATAAATAAATAAATAAATAATAATGTTTAAGCTCGAATGCTTTCGCATAGTGGTCGGCGCGCGGCAGAGCCGGGCGTGCGCCGGGCCGTACGGGGCCGGCGCGCATTATATATAATGGTACGGAACCCTTCGTGCGCGAGTCCGACTCGCACTTGGCCGGTTTTTTACCCACCAAAAGGAAAAAACCCGGTTTTTACCTTTTTGGGTTGGTGGTTTTGGGTTTTGCTCTTCGGTCGCCGGGGAGCGTAACCTCTTAGCGTAATAACGGACTCGACGTCGATACAGGCCACATTCCCATGTGGCGTTTGTCGGTGACGGGTCTCTAAAGGTTAATTGAATAAGGAGATGATTAGGTTGAACTCAATTTACTCGATAGGAGTGCTCTCTCCAGCCTTTACCTCGTAGCCAAAGTAAGCGTGATTGTATGTACCTACTAAATATTACGTTTCTCTAATCTCAATACGTAAGTTTCCATTTCCAAAATTGAACCCCGTAGCGTTCGCTTAATTAACCAATTTGAAACGTAAATTGTCGTAGGGAACCAAATTGTATTACAGGTATTGAAACACGAGCTATGGGTCAGTCAAAACTTAACATGATTTATTCAATCCATCTTAACTTACTCACACAAGCAGCTATTCTTAATACAAGAGAAAACAGATATAAAATTTCAAAACACACTTTTATTTACAAGCAACCAATCTTATGCCATAGTAAACATTAAAAAGTTGCGGTCATCGCCTCAATAACAATCAGTGGGGTCCAGTGGGAATAAAGCGGGGTCCACCTCAGGCATACATATCGCGTTCTAATTTGATTTCAATGTATTTCTTGCGCTCGCTTCGTTGCACACTGAGATTACTCGGGTAATTTTTCGAGCTATTATTGGCTGTCAACAGTACAGGCGTCCTTCTCTAGCCTGCAAGTAAGAGTGAGAAAACACAAAAAATTGCCCGCGTAAGTTCACCTAGAAAGAAAACCCAGAAAGCGCGCACGAAACACGCTGTAATCAAATGGAATGCGAAATATATGTCTATTATCGACCCCTACACTGACCCTGCTAACTGATAAGTATTGGCATCTTACTGTGTTGCGTATAAAAACGAATCAACATTGATAACATTTTTATACGGTCACCGTCGAAATCTGAAATCGTACCTATTTAAGTAGAGTGATAGAAAATAATGGACGGTTGAGCTCTCGTAGCCTAGTGCTACGTCGTAGACCCGTAGCAGCCAAGCAAATTGTCCTTTTTCTAACAAATATGCGAGATATAAGTGCGAGATGGACGAATACTATATGCATGACATAAACGTGATCATGCTAGGTAGGCAGGGTCTATGATGTATTTTGTAGTTTAAGTAAATCGCTGTTTACATAAGGCATACCTAATTAAATCTTAATCACTTCTAAAAATATACTCTCCTTTTGTTAGTTTCAAAATAGACATAACGGTGCGAATTTTACAACATTCTCGTATTGTTCCTTTCTAGTCTCTGCTTCAATCAATCAAACTCTATCTAAGTATTATACAATTTAGTGACATCACACCACACATCATTTAATATAACTATTTAATGATTCTTAAAAATAATGAGCAAACACTGCTTGCCGTTCGCATTTAGAAGTATCGAATGAAATACTGTTCTTTTGAAGTTGAGACATTTTGAAGCATTATTAAACATATCCGAAACAAATCTACTTCATTATTATTCTATTGTATCCTGAATTCACCGCGTAGATTAACATTTCATTTATTTCATTGCTTTGTGTGCAAGTAGGTACAAACCATCTTAAATAAATACACATACTTAATACATTGGTATGTTTCAACTGCAACAATTGTAATAGTTACATTAAGAAAATAATGAAATACCAATTAATAATAATTTAACGTTGATCAGTAACTACTGTCAGATATTATAATGGGGGGAAAAGTAATGCAGGTGGACAATAAATACTTAAGTAAACCAAATAAAAACATTAAATGCAGCTCGGTAGTTTCTTCGTAGTTGCGGGCGACTACATATAATTTCATTCGGGTTTTCACTTCGCTTCGTTAAGGTGGCTGACAATTAACTAGTAGTACACTTAGAACAAACGGCTTAATCCGAAATAGCAACGTTGCCAAAACGTGGTTGCGTAAAGACGAGCTTCAGTTTGGCCGCGCTCCCCAGTTCGATGCAGGATTCGCCGATGGCAGGAACGCTTCAGAACCGCACGAGTGGTGAGTTTTGTGATTTTCGACACTTAAACAATAAAAGTCAGTGCCTTATTTTATGGCGATCTAGTTGAGTGGTCGGCTAGTTTCCCGCGCGGTGATGCCGTGCGCGCGGAGCCGCGACAGCAGCGACTTGTACACGACGGGCGCGAAAGGCAGCACTACGCCACGCTCTTGGATCTCCCCTGCAAGCAACGTAATAAATTAAGAGACTTTTATTTATACTTTTTGGTGTGGTATAGTCAACCGATTTAACCGTGTCTATACTCTGGGGATTATCTACAGCGTTACGCGTATTACCTACAAAAATTAACCGCGGTGTTTGTCGCCGTGTGGTTTTGCCGTATAAATAAGTACGTCAAAGTTTGTATGAACTTATCCATTCCCAAACTCAATAGCGGTCGCATAATATTGCGTTACGGTAGCACCTAAAGTATATCACAAGATCCCGCTAAAAATAAAACAAACTACTAGTGATGGATTATTCAGCAAAAAAAACTTAAAACGAAATTGTTATCGAATGCCTACTACGTGTGTACTACTACTCAGTCGATGCCTTTATCGATGCATATTTCTATACCTAATATGTACACAGATCTACCTGTAGTAAATGGTACAACACCAAAACGAAACTGGTTCGCTGACTCAGCCTCGCCTCCCAAATCTTTAACGTAACCTTAATGTAACTAGGATACATAAGTTAAGTAGGTACCTATACATATAGTATAAGCAATTGACATGTATAATTTTATATTTTATTAATAAACAATTGAATTGAATTGCCATTCGGTAGTCATTTAATACAAGTTGTGAAGTTCTATGGCAAGTTCAGTGCGTGTGACTGCGCCTCTTTCCGCCCGTGGCCCATGGCCCATGGTCACTCACCGTCTAGTATCATCTTGGCGGCCATGGCGGTGGGCAGGCCCACGGTGGTGGCCATGGCGGTGTGTCCCGCGGGCTCGCCGCGCACCGTCATGGTGACCTCGCGCCTCTCCTTGCGTCCGTGGCCCATAGCCCATGGTCACTCACCGTCTAGTATCATCTTGGCGGCCATGGCGGTGGGCAGGCCCACGGTGGTGGCCATGGCGGTGTGTCCCGCGGGCTCGCCGCGCACCGTCATGGTGACCTCGCGCCTCTCCTTGCGTCCGTCGCCCCACGTCACGCCCACTTCGTGCCGCAGCACCACGAAGTCTGTCTCCGCTTTGTCTGTAAGTTGCCCAAAAGTAAACGTTGTGACTCTGTAGGTGTTGCCAGGCAAATCATCGATGGATCGAGCGGCGTCTGTCAAAATCGATTAGGGGGCCCTAAATTGAATCTGCTTGATAAGTATATGCGTCAATGTAATAGGAGGTGTGTCTTTAAAGTATATATGTCCCACTACTGGGCTTGGGTAATAACTCCTACGCTAACCAAATATGGTTACATAAAGTCATTGTCATGTCATAGGCTAGAATGTTCATACTGATGTACCTACTATTGTGCCGACGGAAAATTTCCAAGATTGCGAAAGATCACGGCAATATCTTAAAGTTTCCGATAGGGAATTTCTTAAGATCGAAACTTCCTTCAATTCTTATGAAAGCTTCCTGAAATTTCCGGGATATTTTTGTAAACTTTCCGCAACTTGCACATCTGTACACTGATACGGAACAAGGTGCTTCAAACGAAGGAAGACGTACCCAACCGCAGTTTGTGAGTGAGGTAGTGGCTGACGGTGTCGAGCGGCGTGTTCCGCTTGGCGACGACGCCGTCCTCCAGCAGCCCGAGCGACTCCAGCCCGGCCGTGCCCGCGCCGCCGATGCGCTCCGTCAGCCGACTCTTCAGGTTCCCGTAGAATATCGACGAGTCGGTGAGCCCCAGCAGTTCGCACGCGAATTGTCGCTGGGTACATACAATGAATATTAGTATATAGATATTTAACCCGTTAATAAAAACCTACTCTATTTTCATCAAACTATGGTCCAACTATGAACGAAAAAGTAATGCACGAAAAATTTACGTAATTGCCGTGTTATCGAATTAATGTTTAAATTAAAAAACATAGTTACCCAAGTAATTTCGGGTCCTTCAGGATGGAGTGAAGGATGAGGGTTCGGATCTACCAGCCCGAACAACTGCATAGCGATCATTGTTTCAGCGAAGCCTGCAAAGTATATTTACTTACACATTTTAAAATATCTCTAAGGAAATGAGATAACCGGTCATCACGCCGATTCGAGTCTTAGATCACTAGAAGTTATGGGTAAAAAACTTAAGTAAAGCCCTTGCCGTATGTAGTTGTAATCTGTTCGAATATACTCGTAGGTACCTACATGACATTTAACCGCCAAGAACACCTCAAGGTGTGGCGAGTTGTCGTGCGCAGGGCGCCAATTACGACTAAAGTTGTTATGACTTACACTGTCAAAGTTACTTCATGCCTTCAAGTCATTCTTCAGTTTCATATTCATCCTTTTATGGAAAAGTGTGTCACTTTAGTACGTGAAGAATGGCGTCCTAAACATCAAAATTTGTAGCACAAACAAAACAATTGCCTATATGAACTAGTTACACCTTTACTTTAGTTGTTTACCTACATGGCAGCAGAGGCTCTAGTATAAGTTTTACCGAAACAAAACTTTACGATCGCGTCTGCGTTTTACCCTCAATTTGTATGGGATTTGACAGCTAAACGCAAACGCGGTCGTAACGTTTTGTTTCGGTAAAACTTATACTAGAGCCTCTGTAATCATAGAAAACTGTCATATTTGATCAACATTACCGACGGACAGTTTGAAGCATCCCAGCACCTCCATCATTCTAAAACGTACCTCTGTACCGGATGGTGCCCCGGAAGATGGTGTGCGCGTCCTCGATGCCGTATAGCTTGGCGTACTGCGTGCTGTCGCGGTTGGGGAAGCCCTCGAACGCGAACCCGGGCAGGAAGTCCAGCTCACGTGCTACTGACATCAGCTCGCCACCACTCAGTACTTCCACCACCTGTGAACGTACCAATTCCAATCTAGTCAATCGCATCACCTATTTACCGCTGAATTAACCAAATTCTATTATTTATTGCATTACAGAACCATCGTACAAATAATGCAAAACATTAGTATTATTCACAGCTCTATTATTTATGAATGTTATTATTGTAATTAAGCAATTAAGTCCGAGAAACTTCTGTGTGCAAAGTTCACGCTGTCCTTCCATCTTACAAAAAACGCATTCCCAGTCTAGGCCAATGACTCACGTATGAACCATGCCTCTACGTGCGATTTCCGCTACAGAGCGGAAAAACGCTGCTACGCGCTACGCGTAGCACACGTATGCGTGCCCTCGAATGGGTTAAAACTCAACTAGGAAATAGGAATGTCCTTCGCATGTACACGATTTATCTTGCTATGGACTGATAAACATAACTTAGTCATCATCATCATCATATCAGCCGAAAGACGTCCACTGCTGGACATAGGCCTCCCCCAAAGAGTGCCAAAGTGACCGGTCCCGCGCCACCCGCATCCAGCGGACTCCCGCAACCTTTACCAGGTCATCAGTCCACCTTGTGGGGGGCTTACCCACGCCGCGCCTTCCGGTACGTGGTCGCCACTCGAGAACCTTTCCGCCCCAACGGCCATCGGTTCTACGGGCTATGTGCCCTGCCCACTGCCACTTAAGTTTAGCGATTCGGAGGGCCATATCGGTTACCTTGGTTCTGCTGCGGATAGCCTCATTACTAACTAATGATAACTTAAAAATAGACGAAGATAAAATGTCCTTCATATACAAAGGCACCTACCTACTGAAACAAATAAGGTTGCTATTGTAACATTCAGTATGTCGAAGCAAGCTAATATTCAAAAAAGGTTCCTTACTTTTTTATTTTATACAACGACGGTGGCAAACAAGCGTCCAAGGCCCGCATGATGGTAAGCGGACACCGCAGCCTATAGACGCATGCAACTCCAAAGGAGTAACATGGGCGTTGCCGACCCTTGATATGAATGAGGATTCACCGTGTTGACAGCTGAAGGAACAAATTCCCTCGCTCTCAACACAACGCATCCTCGGAAGCTCTGGCGACCTTGCTCACCTCCAGGAACACAACACTACTACAGAGCAAGTAGTAGTGTTATTATGCCTGTGGTCTTCTGCAAGGCGGAGGTACTTCCCCAGTTGGGCTGCTCCACATTCGAGCGGGATGACATTTCGCTGTGTCCTACCTCACTGCACTGCAGCACTTACTTGTCCTCTGCTCAAGTATTTAGCTGCCGATATGGTGTTGAGGAGCACGCCTCGTGGATTCCACGAGAACTTGTACCTCAAGGCGTTGTCGCTGAATTCTGGTGCCGGCAGACCTGTGAGATTATTTCGAAAAAAAATGTATGGATTATTTGCAAAGCTGCAAGTAAATGGGAAGTATATGGGCAGTAGTGGACTAGTCGACTACCATGACATGATCAGTAATTAATTGTTCGGACAAGTCAGGTTTGTACTAGTGTGCATGGAAACAAGAGCGCGCCACATATTACAATTTGATTTCAAAACGATACGTGTATTCAGCACGGCTATCACATCACGGCGTGCGAGCTCTCTCGATTTTTCTCGTACTATCCGTCTCTCTCTTATTAGACCACTTAGAACAAGAGGTATAGTGAGAGAATAATCGAAAGTATGTCGCGGCCGTCTCATGATAGACCTCCTAAGATTAATTTTATAAAGTTACGTGTAACATCTTTATAAGCAAGGTACACGTCGTACGACGTTGCACTAAGTATAGAAAAGTACTCTGTGGTTGCACTAGTGTATAGCATACGTAGTGGTTATTCTCTTTGGCTTTAATCTGAATGAAAAAAATCCCCTTAATTCTAATTAACCCTGATAGCAGTTGTCAAAAAGGCCGTTCGACTTCAGTACAGGTGCCGGCAAATAACTTGCGCAACGCGGGACGAAGTGGGGGGACAGCTCGCACGTACAATTCGCCTGGCGAATTGCCCCTCCCCTTCGTCCCGCGTTGCGCGCGTTATTTGCCGGCATCTGTAAAAGCATGTCAGTGTTGCCAACAAATTGTAATATTAAGTTATAAAATGGCCGCGATTCCAATCAAGGCTTCTCTTAATAGCAACAAAGGGGCTCATCACGTAACTCGCCAGGTTAGTTAAACGTTTTAGGAAAATTCTATGTGTACCTCCGCAGTAGGAGACGAAGGAGTCGACACGGCCGCCGCGGTTCTGCACGTCGTGGATGCACTCGAGCGCCAGCAGGTGGTCGATGCCGGGGTCCAGCCCCACTTCGTTCAAGATCGTCACGCCCGCTTCCTTAGCACTGCAACAGGGCCAGCGACATTGAGTCTAATACCTACGGTATTTGACCAAAGTCAAATCAGCTTCTTTTTATGTAACTTCAAAAACGCTCCGTTAGTATGGAAAATTGTGAATTACCTTTTGGTTGAAAGAATTGTGAATAAGTTTTTGTCAAAATTAAAATTTTTGGTACAGGCGTTTGGTTTTGCTCTTTGAGACGATTCTATAACGAGTCCAACTCAACGGGGTTACGTCTGTTAAGTCCTGAATTCCCATTGCCCCCTTCTGTCTCCATCATCAGATCATATTGAATGAGATAATATTGAATTGTCATCCAATTAAACCCAAAATTTCAGCTCAATCGGTTGAAGATATCTACTAAAATTTAGTTGCGAGATTCCATAGCTACATACATACTCGTACATTGCAAGTAAAATAAAAGCTTGTAATTAAATACTTATGTATCTTTTGGGTTTAGAAGAAGTGGAAAATCAAAGTTGAAAACAGCCCTTTTTCAAGATTGTTTGGTATTCTATATACAGGGTGTGGCCTGTAATAGGAGCAAAAAATTAAACGGTGGCTTATTAAGTTAATCAGTAATTATTTCCAAGTGGTTAAATTGAAAAAAAAATAGAAAAAAAAAATAAGTAAAAGCGTACGTGTGTTCTTTTGCTTAACTGGAATGATATCCATTTTGTTTTACTTCAAAAACACCAAAAAATCTTGTAAAATTGAAAAAAAAAAACAAAAAGAATTAGAAAACCAAAGTTAGTATAATCGCAATTACGAAAGTGCCCAGTGTTCTACCAAGATAGTTAATGACTGGCATGCTACGATATCGAGATGTCGAGATCCATTACTTAGGTATCACAACTTCAGATAAGATTATTTCCGAATTCAAGAATCTTGAAACACTGGTACCTTTACAGAATCACTGCGGATAATACATAGAGTCAGCCCTTAAATTTATTGCTCCCATTACAGGCCACACCCCGTATATGTAAGTAAGTAGTAAGTAGGAGGATATAATTTGTTTTCTAAAGTATATACAAGATGATAACTAACATTAATTAAATTAAATTAAAACTAAGTTAAATCTAAAAAAGGCCCTCGAGCCATTCTATCAAGGATGCTGGCGGCATTTCCTTGCTGAATTGAAATGCTGATGCGTTGCGCGAGAAAGCCGCCAACTCTTCGGTCACCAGTTTTAATAACTTTTGCGCACTTGGACCCCACAGACCGAGGGTCTCTACGCCAAATGGTTCAAAGTTATCTGCCGAGACTTCTATATTTAACGTTGCAGTTACGATTTTCGACATTTTCCGCTGCAGCACCTTTAGAAGTAGTCCGTTGGAGGTGGGACGGTGCCAGTGTGTCTACACAGGTAGCGTCCCACACAAGCATCCGTCCAAAACTCCACGGAACCGAAGATACAGCTAAGTAGGTACATTTTAATGTTCTGTTAAAATCTAAATAGATAATGAAATATTAATGAATAACGCATATTGTTTTCAGATTTATTCACAGGCTCACTTAGCAAACGATCATTTGGGGGTGGAGTCTCTACGCGCCTTCACTTGCGCCTTCGCTTCATTGTACGTGTTATTGTGTTGTGTGTTGTTGTATTGTGTTGTTGTTGTTGTTGTTGTTGTTGTTGTTGATTGTGTGTTGTGTTGTATTTGTACTCCCTTTGTCTCTGTGTGTCTTTTGCGTAGTGAATAAATGTCTTCTTTCTTTCTTTCTTTCTTTCACTTAATGATACTTAATTCTCCCAATCAACGAAACGAAAAAGATGGAGTCACTCACCGGTCGTGTAGCTCCTGCACCTCGGGGCGCACATACGAGGCGGTGACCAGGTGTGCGCCCGCGTCGATGGCGGCGCGCGCGGCGGCGCCGTGCAGCTCGTAGGGCAGCAGCGACACCACGAGCCGCGAGTCACTCACCGGTCGTGTAGCTCCTGCACCTCGGGGCGCACATACGAGGCGGTGACCAGGTGTGCGCCCGCGTCGATGGCGGCGCGCGCGGCGGCGCCGTGCAGCTCGTAGGGCAGCAGCGACACCACGAGCCGCGCGCGCGCCACCGCCGCCCGCAGCGCCGCCTCGTCGTCCGCTTGCAGGTACGCTGCGCTGACGCCGTACCGCTCCGCTAGCGCGTCAGCTTCTTCCCTCACTTGGGACGCTACAAGGAATTATTAACACTTTGATACCAGGAACCCGCTGGGTGGGCGCTTTGCTCGTAGGCGCTTTCGTCTACGAACGGCATGTTATGGTCTACGAGCGTAGCACTATAAAATTTATAAAATTCACCACTCTCTCCACAGCAAATTTGTTGATAGCATTCAAAAGGCATTTTTAGGAAAGCAAACGTAACAAGGAGTCATTAAAATAAATCCGATAGTAGGGTGGAGCATCGAAATTAACAGATTCAATAAATGAAACATTTTGAGGATTAATTTAAGAATCAACCAATTCCTTACCGATCGTAATGGAAATGTTCTTATCCTTCGCAAGGTATTCGACCACGGGGGCGGACACCAGCCCGCTTCCCAATATCACCACCGAGCTTTGTGTGTCGTTGCCTTCCACCTTGTGTCGGGATCGACTGCAAAAAAAACAGGAGTCATCATCCTCCTGGAGTTTTCCCAGTTGTGGAGTTCGCAGCCTGGGGTCGGCTTAAGTGCCAATGCTTGGAATTAGTCCCAAGATTCTCTCTCCCTATTAGGGAATGCAACTTTGACCGAAAATCGAATATCGGTTTTTATTCGGTTAAACTCGAACTCGAATCGAATCTCGGTTAATAACCGAGTTTTTCTTTCTATAGAAAACTATCGAATGAAGTCGGTTTAGGTATTATTTATCACTTTATTTAAATGTGGTAATCAAGTTAGAAATAAAACAACATAAATGGGTTTTAAGCAAAATGTAATTAACAGGATTATAGACTTTACCAGAATGACTAATCATGAATTATTGCGTGACACATTAAATCAAATATTAAAATGAGTAAAAATCAACATTTAAAATAATTCTTATTCATCATCATCATCATCATATCAGCCGAAAGACGTCCACTGCTGGCCATAGGCCTCCCCCAAAGAGTGCCATAGTGACCGGTCCTCCGCCACCCGCATCCAGCGGACTCTCGCAACCTTTACCAGGTCATCAGTCCACCTTGTCGGGGGCCTACCCACGCGGCGCCTTCCGGTACGTGGTTGCCACTCGAGAACCTTTCCGCCCCAACGGCCATCAGTTCTACGTGCTATGTGCCCCGCCCACTGCTACTTAAGTTTAGCGATATGGAGGGCCGCATCGGTTACCTTGGTTCTCCTGCGGACAGCCTTATTTCTGATGCGATCACGCAGAGAAACTCCCAACATGGTCCTCTCCCTTTGGGTGACTTTGAGCCTTTGCCCAGCCGAGTCGGATTCGACGATTGACCTCTTTCTCGAAGTTGGACCTACCTAACTGGATAGTCTGTCCTAGGTATACATAATCATCTACAACTTCGAGCGTAAGGTGTCCGATTGATTGTAATGGGAGTTGGTACTACATGGGCGTTTGACATGATCATCGTCTTATCCATGTTCATTCTTAGACAAACTCGCTTAGAAGCTTTACTGAGGTCATCGAGCATCGTACTTAAGTCCTCCATGGTCTCAGCCAAGACTACTATATCGTCAGCAAACCGAAGGTGAGTGATGTACTCGCCGTTGATGTTGATGCCTAGCCTTCTCCAGTCCAGAGTCTTGAACAGTTTTGGGTTGCGGCGGTGCAGCGGTGAACAGTTTTGGGGAAATAACATCTCCTTGCCTGACTCCCTGCTGCAGCGGAATAGGTTTCGAGTTCTGGTCCTGGAGTCGGACTGACATAGTGGCGTTCTCGTACAAACACTTCAGCACTTCGATATAGCGATAGTCACCTTGGCACCGCTGGAGAGACTGTAGTACAGCCCAGTTTTCAATCGAATCGAAGGCTTTCACGTAGTCCACGAACGCTAAGCAGAGAGGCAGGTTATACTCCTCGGTCTTCTGTATAACCTGACGAAGCGTGTGGATGTGGTCTACGGTACTAAAGCCTCTTCGGAAACCGGCTTGTTCGGGAGGCTGGAAGTCATCTAGCCTGCGTACGAGACGATTTGTAATGACCCTCGAAAACAGCTTATAGACATGGCTCAGAAGTGAGATGGGTCTGTAGTTCTTCAGCATCTGTCTATAGGGCAGAGCCAGCTCGCGAAGTTAAAAACTGAAGATGGCAGAATCGTTTCCTCTAAACCTGAGATTCTGGGTGAGATAGAGCGCTTTTACGGACAGCTATACACGTCAACGCGCAAACCCGAAGTTGGTCGGGCGGAAGACCCTAGAGCTAGACTAACCCGACACTATACCGACGACATTCCGGACATCAGCCTGTACGAGATTGTAATGGCTCTTAAACAGCTCAAGAACAACAAAGCACCCGGTGATGGGATCTCTATCTCTGATTGCGTTTTCTTGCGTTCTTCATGCTGCTTAAGAGGGGATCCGAGCTGAGCAGCAATCTATTTAATATATCTCTGTTGCAAGATTCTCTGGAGAATTTCCGGGCATAGTTCTGACGATAATTTCTAAAATGCTTGTTACGGGCCTCAGCAGCTTCTTCAGATAGCTGCCCTATAGGCAACAACGCGTTTTGTATAACAATTGATCCATGCACGAGGATTTTGTGCATTGTTGGTGTCATAGGGTGCCAATTATATAAATCTTTGTACAAACGGGCCGTGTCTACTGCATATTTATCATATTTTTGAGGGTCAATTGGATACCCACTTGAAATTACTTCTAATATTACTTTTAATCTGTATATTAAATTGTAATCTACTCCAGTAATTTCAGACGCCAGTTTCGGATCTTCAAAAAATCTTCGGCTAATGTTACCATCATTGGTATTTCCGAAATTGGCTTTTGGCATGTCTACGAGTAAACCGGTTTTCTCGCGAAACATTGTCTGTATCCTTAGCTTTGCTTCCTTTTCTATGTTCTTCTCGGCTTCTGTAAACTTCTGTTTTTCTTGCTCTGTACTTCTTAACTTCCAATTTGTAAGCTAAGTGTAAAATGCTCTCAAAAATCCGGATTCTAGCGTGTAGCACAGACAGTCCAAACTCGATAGCCTCAACTTCTTCTGTTACGTCCGTACTTTCTTTAACAAATCTGAATCGAATTAGTCTGCAAAATCGTGGAGAAGATGGCTTAGGGTTTTCCCACACAATGTTCTGCTCATCTTTACCACAGACTAGCCTCAAGGGGACGAAACAACTTTGAACCCCGCCATGGCAGCGGCCGGCGAAGCGCCATAACCGAAAATGTATTGTTTCACTTCCTCATATTAACCCTTAAATGCATGATTTTTTGTATAACTTTTTAATAAATTGAAATAGATGTGTCATGTTGTATAGATTGAGGGAAAAATAAAGAAAAAAATCATAGTATTTAAAAAAACATATACAATATACGATGCATATATACATCATTATGCATTTAAGGGTTAAATGTTCGGTTCTGGCGCTTCGCCGGCCGCTGCCATGGCACGCTCGCTTCGCTCGCTCGGCTCGCGCTGTAGGGTCGCAGTACGCCTAACACTCCTCGTTTCGCTCGTCGTCGTACCTAACCTGCCTTAGGGTATGTCGAATTGGCCTTCCTAGCATTATTAGTTATTACCGCTCAAATTAATTATTCAGTCTGGTTGCGTATTAAGAATGAAAAACATTTTGACGCAACTATATGTATACCTACTGTTAAAAATATTCTTAGTTGGTAACGGTTTGTGTATTAATGTAAAATAATCTTCATTCACAACTAGTTGCCAACAAAGGAGGAACATTCTTCCTTTGCAACTGGTTGCGAAACATGGTTGCGCGGTGGCGGCCGAAGGCTCATAAGTAATTCTTTCTTTGTTTGCGAGTAAGTTTTGGGGAAGGGGGTGAGCGGCATTGGCGACATAAGACTCATCTTACGACCCATTTTGGATATATCTGTCTCTTTCTAGATATGGACATACACATTTTAAATTACTTATTTTAGTAAATTGAAAAAACTGTACTATTTTCCTCTCCGACTTTAAACTCGAAACCGCGGTTTTTAACCGAATTCGAAACCGATGTGGATTCGGTTAAAAATCGTCGGTTAAACTAGCTACTCAGTTTTTTTATTACTCGGTTGCATTCCCTACTCCCTATGTCCCGAGGTGTGCGTAAATAGCTGCAACACAGTTTAATACTAAAGCAGCTGCTTACGATCTTGTTGTTTTAAATATGCTTGTTTTTATGTTCAATAAAAATCTTTAAATCTTTTAAAAACATCTTTAGATTTGGCGTATTAGGCACTAATTTTAAAATATATTGATTACGAAACGAATATGATTGTAATAAGCTTTGCTACGGCTAATAATGAGCCAGGAGCTAAAATTTGCGTCATGTGGACAAAGATGCGTGGTGACCAATTCTCAAGTTAGGTTTTCAGTACTGTAGCGTTCGAAACTTACTTGTTTGATGATCTCAATTCGTTGATGTATTCGAAAGGCGGTGTCAGTTTTCCGTTGCTCGTAATGATGGCCTGTAAAACGTAGATTTTTTGAATGAACATAACAAAGCAGCTAAATATAAATGTGATGGATTACATAAATGATCCCTATGTAATGTATTTTTCATCACACTAGCTCGTAAAGGGCTTTATAAAGCGCAGGCATTCAGAGCTAAAGTAACCCAAAAAACGCCAATGGTCACTGGGATATTGTATAGAGACTTACTTATTCTTATCGTCAAATCATGTCAATTACCCTACTCATCACTAGAGGAACCAGGCGGGCTGCTTAGGTTATCCGACCTTACTAAAATACCAAACCAGAACCAACAGTCTAGTTCCGTCGCTGCAACTCATCGCCACTCACCCCCTGCACCACCGGCGAGAAGTCGTGCTCGTCGAGCGGGCGCGAGGCGTCCGACTTCATGATGTCGTCAGCGTAGGGGAACAGCAGGTCACCGAAGAAGTCCGTAGACTCGCGCGGCAGCTGCGTTGGCATGTTGTCGATCGAGCACACCAGAACGCCGGGACCCTTGAAACTGAGACGGAAAATACAGAGTAACAGGAGTGCTAAAATAACGAAGCTGTTATAATGGATGGCATTCTAAGAGGGCCGGAGACATTGGCGGATCCAGGATTTTGGTTTGGGTCACTCCAACTTGCTCGACGCCGTTTTAGAGGGGGCTTTTCCCCGGTGAGCTTATATTTTAGAGTAAGGATTCAGATGGTTTTGGGTGCGGTTTGAACCCATTAGCTCCCCCAGGAGCCACTGGTGGTATTTCGATGAGTGGTAGAAAACCAGTTAAATGAACCTTTTGGTATCCTTGTTCCGATCGGCGTCGTAGAGGCAGAACGGCGTGTCGATGGTGGTGCACTCGTTCATGAACTCGATGGAGCCGCCCGGGTCCGCCGAGATATCACAGATTGCTAGCATACTGCAGAAAAAAATAACTTATTTATTAATGGACATCTTAGTGCAGATACTTCTAGGCTAACATCTCGAAACAGAGACTGGCGGTCTTTATATTCCTGTCTTCAATATAAACTCTTTGAAATTCGTATGATATACTAGCTTCCGCCCGCGACTTCTTCTGCTTGGACTCGGGATAAAAACTATCCTATATTTTAATCCTGGCTATAAACTATCTTCGTGCAAAATTTCATCCAAATCGGTTGAGCCGTTTATGCGTGATTGAGTAACAAACATCTAAACATCCAAACTTTCACATTTATAATATGTAATATAGTAGGATAAAAGACAAAGTAAGTATATGAGCATTTTCTCTAACATCCGTAGGTAAAAGGGGTGGCACTGTTCAGCTGCATTTTTTAAATGATGGATAAAGGTACTCGGGTAGCAATCAATGCCGTGTCAAACAACGCGTTCCAAGAGCTCCAGTAACGTGGTTCAACGAGTCAATGCATTGGATGCAAGCAACGCAAGACCGATAACTGTGGGGATGCCTCAGTAATTCCTTTGTCCCTTGAACGATATTTCAAAATAATGATGGTGCATACCGGTGTGGCAGCGCGGGTGCTCCGATGCTCTTGGGCAGCCAGGGTGTGTGCGACGGAATGAGCAGGTGCTTGGCGTCGGGGATCGTGAGCAGCTTGGGGCTGTCCACTGCCCAGTAGATGCAGTTCACCAGCACAGACGTGTATGGCGCTATCTGTCCATGAAAACAAGGTCCAAAATTCAACAGACAATTTTTACTACACACGTGCTTTTGAACAAATAATAGAGTCGGAAAGTGGTGGAGTTCTTTGGCTCCAGAGGTTCAATGGTTCTTGGCTGCCTGTACTACGCTTATAGTAGGCTACTCACAAGCCTACTGTAAGTCACATTATATTATTAGTCCCTGGGCGGGCGACCGAGCTCTGCTCAAAATACGGAAACAGGCAAAATACGGCAGGCAAAACGAATTTTCCTAGCCACGAGACGTAGGCTAGATCGATTTCTCGCCTCCGTAAACTCCTATATTCCAAATTTTCATCGTAATCGTTAGAGCCCTTTCCGATAACCTGATTGCAAATGATATAGGTACACAAATATTGCTCGTTTAATAGTATAGGATACAAGAGGCAGTAACATATATTCAGCTTGGGTATGTAAGCGGCGTTCAAAGCTCAAGCGATTAAAGAGGAAACACAACGGCCGTTTTTCCATACAAACGTAGTCCCCTGTTTTCTCCCTGGATAATGGCAGTAGAGCAATAATTTTTAACATTGAAAATGTTATTTAAATCGCTTCAGTATAGCCCCCAATTTCAGCGAAAGTGAGACATCGCCCTGGTCACGTGAGTTTCAAGGCTATGTGGATGATTGAGATGTCAAAAGATGCCCCGTGGCAAGGACTACAAAATGTAAAAAAGAAAGATTCCAAAAAAATATAGCTTTTTGTAAAATAGCAAAAATTTCGAAAAATTACGCATTTTTTTGGGGTCTTTTCGTACAAAATCGGCAATATCTTGAAAACGAAAAGCGATATCGAAAAAATAAAAAAAGCCCTCGGGGTATTGAGTTTGCCTACATTATGAAAAAACAAAAACCTCTCTATCTCTTACGGTCTAGGAAGGAAGGTGTCCTTTATGTGGCGCAATTTCAGGGCATGCGCTCGTTTTGTTCTGCAATACGAGTGTCGTGTCATTGAGTTGTTTTTGGAGTGTTTATTTCAGGTTTCTGTATTTATTTGTGATTTTAATATATACTTATATATTTATTTATTTATGTATAAATTGTAATATTAATTTGATTATCGTTTTTAATGATTGTTATTGGAGTGTTTATTTGAGGTTTCTGTATTTATTTGTGATTAATAGTACATTATGACAGAGACCAGATAAGGAAGGCATACTGACCGAGTACCTATGAATTAGACGGACCGAGCCGCAGGCGAGGTCCGGCTACAATACGAGGCCAGTATTGGTCGCACTACACTTGGGAATGCGTGTTCGCGTTGCGTCGTTGCCTCTCTTTCATTTGCCGTAGGAAGAAAAAAGATGCAGCACGAATATTTGGGCAAATACCGCCAAGTGTAGTGCCACTATATGACTATTACGGTCGAAAGAAGTATAGTTCTTTACTCAAAAATTAAACAAGACAATAAGATAAAAATATATTTAAGAAACATTAATGGTACCATTCATATTCGTGCATTTGTTAAAGGATATTTTTCTTGATTTCTCGGGGACATTTATATACGTTTGTTGAATGTCTGAATTTGACTCTTAGGAGGAAGTGAATGTACAGACATTCTTTATAATCTAATTCTTAAGTAAAGTTATGTTATCTAATACTGGCAGCATTTATTTACATTCATCGCTGCTGAATATTTGTGTTTTCTTTCCTTTGTAGCCATCCGATTGTCTCTTTAACCACGCCATTTGTATAGTTCTTTATTTTAACGTTCTCTTTGTTGAGTATATCAATTGCTTTATTTGGCGCGGATGGGTGAAACAAGCCAGAATCAGATTCTCTGACCAAATTATTACCTAAATTTTCTTCCTTCCACTTAATGAATAACTCGTAATTTTTTAAATACTTATCTGAAAATGAAATTAAATATATTTATTCATAAATATCACAAACAAATTAAAGCCTTTCCACCCTACGAATAAAAATAGCATGGAAGCCGCATCTCAGTACTTCGCCGTTAAATTTATCGGGACAGTTAGCACACAAACACAAATACACTTAAGTACATTTAAATAAGACGTTACGTATACAGAGCCTTTCTCAAAAACAAAATAATAGTCATCTCTTTTACTCTATTGTGAACACTTACGTGTAAGTGAAATAGATAGATTGTCAATAACTACCAATCAGTAACATTATCCGCCAATGAGCTTCTTGCTGCACGCACTAGCAGCAGCCCGCCCAGCCAACGCCCGTTCACCGTTCGTCAGTTATGGATAGGTTCATGCCATACATTAAAGAGCCATTCAAATAATTAATGTATTATTTGTGCAGTTTTGAAGATACCAAATATGTAGGTTAGAATATTGTAATAAAATAAAACAGACTCAAGTTGGCATAGGTAATTGTTATCATACAGTATAATGTTAAGTTACTACACCATTTATAGTCGGCCATTAGTCGGCGACTAATCGGCAAAAAATGCCGAATATTCGACACTTAATTGCCTACAGGAAAATATAAGACATAGGAAGAAATGTATCTTATAATTTTATTAGCACACAAAAAGACATACAATCATTAAAATAGTACCTACAAAAAAAGGAAGAAATGAAACCATATTAAGCAAGTACCTCCTGGGGCCCAGACTACGATTTTGTGTCATTGAATTAAGGAACTTTTTGACATTCAGTAAAAGTTCAAAGTTGATTTTGAAATTTGTACTAAATTTTGTACGCGGGGTCTTAGGAGGTTAAACTTTTAATGTATATTTAATTTGTTTTTCAAGTCACGTAACACGCCAGCGAAATAATAATGTAAACAAAACTGGTCAAAATATGAACGGCAAAAATGACGCGGGAGACGAAGCAAAACGAACGTTTCCGATTGTGCTCGAACTTAACTAAAAACCTACGATCGGCACTGCCAACCAGTCGGCCGATTAATCGGCAATTCAAAAACCCACGAGTCGGCCGACTGGCCTGTCGGCAAAATCCGTAGTCATTTAATTTCATTCAATTTATTTCATTGTTAAGTCATGTACATACATTACCTATAATTAAGGTGTTAAAATTCATCTCCAATTAAAATCCAATAAGTTACCTAATAAAATAATCTACTTACTTCATTTGGCATAATATCATCCCTATAGAGAAAAAGTGATCATATATTTTAAAGGTTTTACTGAAGTTATCGGTTTACTTACGCGTGAAAAGTGATGCCATTTTCCTTCGAATGGTCGGAATGGTTTTTGCACCACTTAACAACACATGAGGGCATCTTAAATTAGAATAAATCTTGTATTTTGTTAGTAATCGCGTTCTTGTCCGTCATGTCCGTCACTCACTGACATCCCAGTCAAACTGAAGTCGTATGCGGCACAGTTTGTAAGGCCCGCCCACAGCGGCACAGTTTTCGTTGCGCTAGAATTGAGGGGACAGAATGCTTCCATGTTATTTTTGTTCGTAGTTTCCACCCTTGATATCATTGCGTTTTTTTTTAATAAATACTGCGTTTAATTATTTGCACTGACTTTTTTGCACGGCTGACTGTTTTGGTTAGACACCAATCAATTTTTTTAATGATAAAATTTAATTATTGATATGTTTAATGATTGATATTTTTTATAACTAATATTCATACTTCTAATTTGGACTCGGGCGTTTTTTTTATAAACAACATAGTAAAAGAATTCAGAATATCAACAATATTTTGAACTAAACGCACTTTTCCGCACTAACCTTGTCGCTACTTTTTTTATGTGCATCATGAGCTTCTAGGTTTCTTAAAGCCTGCATCACACTGGCGCGGCCTGGCCGCGGCGGACATTAGTAAAATTGCCATTAGCTGTCAAATTTACTATTGTCCGCCACCGCAGGCCGCGCCAGTGTGATGCAGGCCTTATACTGCCAACAGTGCTGACCTTTTTTCATTTAGAAATAATTTGCAAACACTAATAATGAAAACAATTAGTCGTATGCATATTAAAAAGTATACTTCAAATAAGAATATATTTGAAATTAAATAGCGTTCAAGATTATTAACTATCTTTTTAAATACATATACCACCTACCACCTCATTATCCTCACATCCTTAGTTTTTCTACAGGTCGGTGACGCATGATACGTAGGTAATATCAGGTAATATACTGTAATATGTGTTATGTATAGTTACAGTATTATACTTTGGCAAAAAACTAAAGGAATGTTAGAGACCATCATAAGTGTCGTGTTTTGGACAAATAGTTTGTGTCAAGTGGTTGTTTATGGCGACGGATACACTTGTGGATCTGGATGTGTTCTCGTGTGTGAAGCGAGCGGTAGAGACTCATAAATTGCATGATAATTGTTAACGTCTCAAAAGGATATTAGGCATGAATCAATAGTAAGTATATTGTTACAATAAGTTGAGACCATGAAAATGATGACTTTATTGTGCATAGGGTCGCTTACGAACAATATTACAAATAATGGTATAGGAAAAGGGTGGCACAGAGCCTAATATTTTCTTCATAACGCAATCGACGATGAGTAAATTTTGTCTTGTTGAATTCATTAAATTCATTTTAATGTACCAAAAGGTCGTGAAAGGCACGAGATCTGTGATTTTTTTTCTATAAATCAGTCAATCAATCAATAATCAATATTTGCGGACAATCTTACACAAATCGACCTAGTCCAAAACTTAGCAAAGCTTGTACTATGGGTACTAGACGACGATAAACATACTTATATAGATAAATAAATACTTATACTTAAATACATAGAAAACATCCATGACTCAGAAACAATTCGTGTTCATCACGCAAACAAATGCTCTTACCGGGATTCGAACCCAGGACCTCTTGCTTCGTAGGCAGGGTCACTACCAACTAGGCTAAAGCGGTCGACAAATCAAAAAGTCAAATCTATGGCTACTATTGACATGTTCCTGTTTTTCTTTTTTTCCTAAATTTATTCTTGAAAGAGATATTAACCACTGTGTTAAAACATCCAGAAAACAATTTTGAGTAGATTACTTATTAAAAAAACGGAAAACATAGGAACACGGCCAAAGCCTTTCTTTAATTATTAATTAAAAAAATAGTTAAATAGGTCAAGTTTTGGAGAAGAAATCAGGGGACTACAAAACGTTGATTTCATTTACTTTTAATAGGTATTTTATGTATGTATGTATGTAAGCACTTTATTGACTTTATTGTACACAATAACAGGTTAAAGAATATACATGTCACACAAAAGATCAAAGTACAAAGGCGAACTTATCCCTATAAGGGATCTCTTCCAGCTAACCTTTGAGCAATTGAGAGATTTCTTTTCGGTCCAAGCTGCAGTTGTCTCTATCGCGCTCGCGCTCGCTTGATCAGGCACTGCGCGACAGCAATACATTTTACAAATACCTATTTCTCAATTATCTCGGCCTTTGTGTTTCCTCTTAAGAGGCATATTTATTTTAAAAAAATCCCCTCTGTGTAGGTATAGGTAACCTCTCCCGTGGTGTGTACAGAATAGTACATTACGTACCTAGGGCGGTGAATTCGTGAACGGCCCAGATCGCAGGTGTTTGAGGCCCGAACCGAACCTTTTGTGACGTAAAATAACTTAGGTATTTTGCCGGTCCAGAAAGTGGGATTTAGGTACTGCCCTACGTAGTCAATACTTTGATTGTAAAAATGTGGATTTATGTCGGTGAAAGTAATATGAAATCAACTGAATTAGGTACTCAACCTAACCCATCCAGTGACCGATAATACACCCGATGTTATACTCAAGTCAGTATTTTGTTTAAACTACGTTATCTAAAGAGATAAGTTGCAAGGGTAATGATAATGAGGCAATGCAATCTTGATGCACATAAAGTACCTAATAGGTACCAGCTGTTTACTTTAAAATAGCTCCGTTCTTGAAGGGGAAACAATATTATTCTATAATTAAATGAGACGTCTTCATTATAAACTGATGAGGTAAATTTTCAATGTCCTAAGTAATTGTATAAAAACGCAAGTGGCTAACGTCTAATTATGACAATAAAAATGCTTGAAGCGAAATACATTATGAGTAAGTATACGTATTTAATGTCTTCTCTCACCTCGAATATTCTCGAGCCCGCTTTGAGCAAGTAAAAAAGTAGGCAGTATATATATACAGGGTGGCTCATTCAGAGCGGTCAGTATGGGAAAGTCTGAAACTATAAGATATACGAAGATCTGTTCTTAGGAACCATGTCATCGATTTAGTAACAAGAAAAACTGCATTCATAAATTTAAAAAAAACTTGTACTCAGCTCGCCTGCCATGCCATGCCTTTTATTCATTTTAAGTGCGTAATATTTTCTAATGAAACGCAATTTTCCAACAACGGAATGTACAATCGTAAAAATTATCACTATTGGAGTCGAGAAAATCCCTTAAGAATGCCCGAAGGACGCCGTCAAGTTAGATTCTCATTTAACTGCTGGGTCGGCCTACTTTATAATAAGGTACTCATGTTTAAAATTTATGATGGACATTTGGATAGATTCAAGTACCTTGCAATCTTAGAAGATCTTTTAGAGGCCCTACGAGAAATGTCAGCAGGAGTAAGAGAAAAACTTTATTTTCAACAGGATGGAGCACCGGCTCACAATAGTCGCATAGCTAGAGACTTTTTAACTGAGCACTTTTCCCAGAAATGGATTGGTACGAACGGCCCTATCAAATGGCCCGCGAGGTCGCCCGATTTAACCCATTCAGGGCCCATGACGACACATATGCGTCAGACCGCCGTAGTCGCTTTCCGCTACATACGAGGAAAATCACGGGATCGGCTACGAGCGTAGCGCGTAGCGATTCTGGGCAATGAATGTGTAACGCCTCTAGACTATTTCTTGTGGGGTTATGTTAAGGATGAAGTGTACAAAACAAGCTGTGACACCATTGAAGACCTAAAAGCAGCCATAGAGTCAATTTTAACGCAAATTCACCACATGAAGATACAAAATGCAATAAATAGTAAGATCGTTACCTAAACGTGTTGAATATTGTATTGAAAAAAACGGTGGTTACTTCGATCGAACACCTACTAAAATAAATTAAAGTATGTGAAAACAATGCCTTTTATTCATTTTAGACATCATATTCCATAGAAACATATATTGCTTAAGACCTACACAATCGATATCTAAATAGAAATAGTGTTCGTTTTTTTTTTCAAAACGACCGGGTTCGATTCCCGAGCTGAGTACAAGTTTTTTTTAAATGTATGAATGCAGTTTTTCTTGTTACTAAAATCGATGACATGGTTCCTAAGAACAGATCTTCGTATATCTTATAGTTTCAGACTTTCCCATACTGACCGCTCTGAATGAGCCACCCTGTATATACGAGTATACATACCTAGATCGGCAATAAAAAAAATTGTCTCAAAAAAAATCTATATCTCCATATCGCACTTGTTAGTTGGAGTTTGGAGTGATAAGTAGAGACGGAACTACATATACACGAACATCGATTTTCGTAGTACCTAAGGATCTATGATTTAGTGTACCTTTTGCGCGAATGTTGAGATGTACCGCTCAGGATGCTCCTCGTACTCCTGCGCATCGTAGCCGCCGCCGTTCTTGCGCTCGAGGTGGTGCCGTCTGCGCACCTCGCAGCCGTAGATCTTGTTCGGACCTAACACAAATAGTAGGTACTTATATACTGCAGAGGCCGGGAAATAGGGATTGCCGGCCTGGTATAGGGATACGGTTTCACGGAGAGGTATGTACTTACAGTGCTTGGCTCAAACATGCAATGAAATAAAAATAGTCCAGGTTTTTTTGAATGGATGAACGCTTTAGCTTTGCAGGTCTTCAATTTCGTATGAAATTCCATTATGGACCTTTCATCTCGCCGCACCCGAAACGTGGTACCTGCTTCGGACCCATTATAAGGAACATAACCGATCATCGGACACCATCTTTAGGGTCGAGGTGTACTAGGTAAAGGTTTTGGTAAAAGCGAGCTAATTAAATATTATTCATATTAATATACAAGTTTGAAGATTAGTTGTTATCTGGTAGGTACTTACTTCCGTGCTCAGCTACTTTTCTAAGCATTTCAGGTGGAACGTACTCGTGTGGTAGCTCGGAGAATATTTCTTGACTTCCCTAAAATCGTAAATTTAAATTAGCTTTCCTCTTGCCGCTTCGGCTAACTTCACCTCCGATCGCGATGTGTCGATACGCCCGATCAGTCGCTCTAATAGCGGCTGAGCACGTATTTACTAAGCAGCGAGTGTGTGCGAGATTTGAATTTTCAATCTGTTGAACTTCGGTTATGTTAGACGGAGGAACTTCTGTGCGTAAGTACGTACTCTTATTTATTCTGTGCTGTTACTTGCGGCAATGATACATATATTGAAATTTTGCATGAAAACGAAAGTAAAGGCAGATTTTTTTTTATGTTGATCTGACTTTCTAATTAAGCCAGACTACTCGGGACCCTAGCTCAGTGCTGACAGTTTATACTGTGCCTAAATTCATTGTTGTAAGATCTAATTTCGCTCGGCCAGACCTGCGACACGTTGCCGGAGCCAGTAAAGACGAAGGTGAGCGGGCCCAGCGACTTGGGCATCATGCCGAGCGCCACCTCGTAGCCCGCGTCGCGGATGGCCTGCCGCAGCATGCTCAAGTTGCGGTAGCTGTACCTTAAAACATTGTCATAAGCGCTAATTTCGTTCGGCCAAACCTGCGACACGTTGCCGGAGCCAGTAAAGACGAAGGTGAGCGGGCCCAGCGACTTGGGCATCATGCCAAGCGCCACCTCGTAGCCCGCGTCGCGGATGGCCTGCCGCAGCATGCTCAAGTTGCGGTAGCTGTGTACCTTAAAACATTGTCATAAGCGCTAATTTCGCTCGGCCAAACCTGCGACACGTTGCCGGAGCCAGTAAAGACGAAGGTGAGCGGGCCCAGCGACTTGGGCATCATGCCGAGCGCCACCTCGTAGCCCGCGTCGCGGATGGCCTGCCGCGCCATGCTCGAGTTGCGGTAGTTGTGCGCCGGTCCAATGTGCTGCAAACATCAACATGGTCAGGCGTCTAGATAAACTTAGTTCAGTGCATTGGAAAATTATGGACTAAAAATGGAATCAATGATTTGTTTATTGACAGAAGCCAAAACACGATTGCTCAATTTTCTGTAGGACTTATAGAAAAAGCATTCCAAAGTTGGGTCTTTATTTTCCCTTAAGGACATAAGATATTTTACCATATTTAAAATCTCTTAGAATTAATCACTTCACAGAACCAACGCAAAAATTACAACTATTTTAACTCATCTATATGTATAGTTTGAGTCATTGTGGACTGATTTGATGGCCTCAAACCTGAAATAGTCGCGTGGCAACACTTATCCATGAGTACCCAAGATATCGGTCTTTAAGGCTTAGGTACCTACTTTATTTTACAACCTATACTTGCCAATCGCATTGATTAGATACATTGAAAGTGTATCAGGGTCGTTAGACGTAATCATTAGAACTTCTCCTACAGAGATTCTCATAAATTATACAAATGTTGCGCCATAATCAGCTATAATTTGATGTTTGCTACTGTTGATGTTGCTTAGGTGTGTCGCCATAGCATTGTTGGAAACAGTGAAGGCAAAAGTGGTTGCCCAAATAGCGTTATTGAGCTTCTCGTAGTCTATCAATGTTCTAGAACGTACCATGAAGGGCGTGTGGTGCCCCAGCGCCAGCAGCCGCAGGCCCAGGCCGTGAAGGATGTTGACCACGCCTGCCACGCCATATTTGCTGAACGCCACTACGCGATTGTCCGCCTCATTCATGAACTCCTCGCAGTCTATCAATGTTCTAGAACGTACCATAAAGGGCGTGTGGTGCCCCAGCGCCAGCAGCCGCAGGCCCAGGCCGTGAAGGATGTTGACCACACCTGCCACGCCATATTTGCTGAACGCCACTACGCGATTGTCCGCGTCATTCATGAACTCCTCGCAGTCTATCAATGTTCTAGAACGTACCATGAAGGGCATGTGGTGCCCCAGCGCCAGCAGCCGCAGGCCCAGGCCGTGAAGGATGTTGACCACACCTGCCACGCCATATTTGCTGAACGCCACTACGCGATTGTCCGCGTCATTCATGAACTCCTCGCAGTCTATCAATGTTCTAGAACGTACCATGAAGGGCGTGTGGTGCCCCAGCGCCAGCAGCCGCAAGCCCAGGCCGTGAAGGATGTTGACCATGCCCGCCACGCCCGCATATTTGCCGAACGCCACTACGCGATTACCCGCTCCATCCATGAGCTTCTCGTAGTCTAGCAGTCTGATGTTCTGAAACAACCATTGATTAATTAAAATTGCGTGTTTTCATAGAATCCATTGCATTGTTCATCCAACAGACATTTTCTGCTAAAAGAAAACTTCCGAGTAGACAATTATATGGTCCGGGGTAGTAAGGTTTTCAATTAACAATGAAGCCGTTATAAAAGGTGTTATAAAGGCTACTAAATACTAAGTTCAAACTTTGCATATTTATCAAATTGAACAATAAATCCGATGACAAAATGGTAAAAACTGAGAATTTTTATAAAAAGCATTCGTTTAATATTTTTCTCGGTTACCTTTGCCAAAATGGCGTCAAGCATGGGCATGTTAGCCTCCTGCGCCTTGATGGTGTGCGAGAAGAAGCAGTATGTCTTGTTGGGGATGAGCAGATCGATGGGCGTTTGCTTCACGCCAAAGATCACGTTGGCCTCGCTAATGTCCTCCTGGATCACTGCTCCAGCGCTTATGTATAACTAAAAAGGAATATAATTAATGGAATATGTTTCAATAGGGATGCGGACTAAGATTTTTTTACGATGCCATTCGAACCAGTTTTTGGATAAGGAACAAATGTTTGTATGGGAGCAACTACAATTAAAGAACATAAATAGGTACCCAAAAATTTGAGACAAAGATTGACGTCGCTGGCGGCAGCGGAAAACGCTTCATACTGATAGATACCCACGTATGACGTCACTTGTACAAAGTAGTTGTATCGTTGTATGGAAAATCCGGTAAACTGTTGTTTCGGTCGCGAAATACTGCGTTTAAGTAGGTACATAGTTGTCTAACAATTTTGTTTCTATAAAAGCGTAAGGATTCTATTGGCAGCTTTAAATTTACTCTTGGACAATAAAAAAAAATGCATAATTTTTCTAAACTTTCAAGGATCATATCTTTTTATGATTTTAATTACATTTTATAATTTATACTTTATTAAGATAATTTGATGGTTTACTATCCATTTAGCATCACTACGTTATCAATTTGAACATGAGGCCGCATGCCTATTGTTGTTAAAAAATTACATTACTTGTATGTATCTAACTTTTATACCTACGCAATTTCATTTCTACGCGGTAAGTAGGCTACGGACAGAGGCCCGTTGCATGGGGCTGCAAGTTACCATTTTACAATTCTAAACAGGCAACTAATGACCAATAATGATTGGCCATTTGACTTGTGTTGCCTGTTTGGAATTTTAAATTTATAACGTGTAGGTACCTTCAAGCAACGGGCCACTGGAGATGAAAGTGTATCAATCAGCTTGCAGCCAGTAGGTGAAGGTAGCATTAGAGCGGTGTGTGAATATTGGTGTCAGTGTAAATAATTCAAGTGAAAATTAGTAGTACCTGCATAGGGTAAGCTCGCCGGTTGGAAGGCTGCACGATGACCTTGATGCCTTTTCGCACTAAGCGGTTCACATTCGACGGCGAGAACGGCGCTCTTCGCTCCCATACTGACTGGTCTTCTCGACGGATGGCTATCACGCGTCGCGACTGCGCACAAAGTAAAAAGAAAATACAATATTGCATCGCAAAATCAGTTAGGTTAAAATAACAATTAATTTCTGTTCACTCGCGGAAATATATCTAAATCTAAGTAAATCTATAATGAAAACAAGTGACCAGCGCCTTCGGGAGTAAACAGATAGGTACCTAGTTTTGTATAGACCAATTTTTTTTTTTGTATACGACTGTGCTTCGAGCTTTTTTCTAGAATAATTGGAGGATTCTAAAATACCAGTTTCATAACCATTGTGGATTCGCCCTCGGTAAACATAGGCAACACCAGAATAACATATTTACTTAAAGCTTTGTAAGTAGCGTACCTACTTGTATGAACCATAAAATAAGTATTTGTTAAAATCATACACTAGGTAGGTACCTATGCAAAATGTATCTAATATTGTTACGAGCGTCGGGGGGTACGTATTAAATTAACACGACCGTAGATTTATTGTGCGATTTACACAGGGCAAAGGCCACTGAGTTCACGCTAACTAACATTGACTCAATGAACACAGACAAGTTCACTGATTCCGCGCCTACTAGTGCTGACACAGCTAACACTTTATAATACTGTTAATTTGCACTAGACCACTTCACTATTAAAGTAAAACATTTGCAACTTCGATTTATGATGGTGTTTAAAACTAAAAAACATAGTCCATCGTTTTTTTGATATTCATCCCCCAAGGCGTTTAACCCTTTATAGGGCACAATCTAAATTTCATAGGCAAAATGACCATCCATAAGGTCATCTTTTTGTATTTTTTTATGGGTCAGAATTTTTAGGTCTATACAATATCAAAGAGACTTGAATTATGAATAAATTTTAACGTTGCCTGTTAAAGGGTTAAGAGGCGGTTCAAAGTTTATACGGAAGTATAAAGTAAGAGATTTTTTAATTAGGTTTTGGACTGGTTTGTTTAAAGGTTAGAATACAATTCCAGCGTTTATTGTTATTCATCCCCTAAACAAGAGAGGGTTAAAAGTTTATAATAAGAGATTTGTAATTTCGGGTTTAGACTATTTGTTTAAAAACTAGAAAACATTTTTTTTTTTAATTCAAAGGGTTCAAAGTTTGTATGGAGAGTAAGACATTTTTAAGGTAAGAGATTTGTAACATCTGTTTTAGACTGTTTGAAATTGATTCCATAAGGGGGTTAAAAGATATTCATCCCCTAAAGGGGCTAAACGGAGTTGGAAGTTTGTACGGGGAACAAGAGTCAATTTTAAAGTAAGGAAACTGTAACTTCGGTTAAATTACAGCGTTTTCTTAATTTCATCCTCTAAGGAGGTTAAAAGGGGTTGGAAATATGTATGAGGAACAAGTAATTTTTGAAGTAAGAGAATTCTTCAGTCATACATAGGTATAATAATAATAATAATAAAGGACAAAGCCAGCAAGTACCTAGACCTGGCTCACGAGGTAACCGCCATGTGGGATGTTGATTCGACGATCATCGTCCCGATAGTCGTTTCGGCGAACGGCTTAATAGCGAAGAGTCTTGACCACCACCTCAAGAGACTCTCGCTAGATGGCTGGATCAAAGATCAGATACAGAAGGCGGTACTCCTGGTTACTGCGCGGATAGTCAGGAGGTTCCTGTCTCTGTCGCCCTGACCGCCGGCAGCTTAGGCCCCGCCTCGCTGGCGGCGGTACCCTAGATTAGGTTTTTATAATGATTTATGTTTTGTATGTATAGTTTTATATTTTACTTTTTATATATGTATTGTAAAAACCTAGTCTAAGAAGAAAATTGAATAAAGGAGATAATAATAAATACTCTTTATTGCACCCTTAGAGCATACATACCATTGCACCACGACAAGAGAGAAACATCTTACAATTTTTTTGCCTAATAAATAATGCTAACAACAGGCGGTCTTATCGCTTTAAAGTTGATCTCTTCCAGACAACCTTTTGGTATACTATATGGTAAGCCATTTATTAGTCAAAATACTAACGTGAATAAAACTAGTAACTTTCCAGTAATGTAGCTTAAATGTAAATATATTTTTCTTTAATACTTTATGAAAAACTTAAGCAGAAACGTCTGTTGATGATTCTTGAGATATTTATGTTTGTAAAAACGAAGTTTTCAATTTCGATTTAGCAATTCAAACTAACGAACTCATCGCATTGTTACCTTTTAAGCTTAATCCCTAACGGATTTAAATGAAATTTTCCGTATAGATAATTTGAGACCCTTGGAAGTATATAGGATAGTTTTTATCTCGAAAATCATCCCTTAAAATGGTAGAAGTGTGTTTGGGACAGCGATAATTAAGCTTGCGCCTAACATAATTTAATAGTAATATTTTTTCAAAGACGATAACAAGTTCTACTCAGACGAAGTTACGGGCAACAGCTAGTTTGTCTATAAATTTCCGTAAGCATCGAATGTTCTATTCGCTTATTCTATCTAGTACATTCCATGCTACTCGGCGTTTTAAAAATGAACCTACTCACTAAGAATTTAAAAGGCATGTCGGGTCCGCTGGAATCGAACCCGGGTACATCGACTCTAAGGCTGCCGTTTCTACCCCTAGGCTACCGATGTCTTATGACCTCACGGTGAATTTTGAAATACCTTGACGGCGTGTCACTATGGCAACCAAAATGTTATGAACCCCGCCGTCGTAAAAATATAATGCGAGAAAATTGACCCACTCAACAAGATGACCTTCCCTAAACACTCAAACCCCTCTATCGTGAACAAACACCAGTGTAGATAACATTCCGTTCGGGAAACTTCCTATCACCTCATTTCGAATTGCATTCACGCTAGGTATATCAACAGAATTATGTTCCTATGTGCTGTTTACGAACTATCAATTGGTAATTATATAGGTATTTCAGTACCTAACTAAAAACTACAATGTTTATGTAATTATAAAATAGGTGAGAAGGGTAAAATACTATGCTGTGCTAAAATACCTTCAAGTACTAATACACGTCCAAAAGATAAGGTAATATGTCAACAAGTTTAAGGTGAGAATCAATATCATAAGTATTAGTAAATTAATCATGTGTAGGTATGATTTCATAAATCGCTCAGTCGATACCGTGACAACAAGATAATAACCCACCTACTTGAATTTCGGAAAAACTACGACAACGAATTCTTGCGATTTATGAATTAAGGAAGGTTTAGATATAAGCGTTAAGATTATTTGAAAAAATCCAACAAATATAAAATTTGTTGGACCGTTTTCAGGTTTCGTTTTGACTCTCATTGAAAAAATAGGAAGCTAGCCACCACAAGATTAAAATATGGTTACGTAATACCTAAGTACGTACATATTGGTTCAACGGCACCGGCAGAGCCTTGAAAGCAGTCGACTCGTGACCTTTCAACTTATCGCTGATTTTTACTCGAGATCGGCATAGAGTATCTTCGCAAGCATCGCCTTTAAAAGATCTCAATAGACGTCCGGTGATAACGCTCCAGAGGTTCTTCAGTCGGCCTTCAGCCACTATCGCCGTAGCTTCCCGCTAGATAGAAAAAAACTAGCGTTCTTATAGCGCGGTAAAAACAAAAGCAGATGTTAGGTAACAGAATGAACCTTATGGCGCTAAGTTGTTTATGAACTCTTATCTGGAATTATTTTTATCTAGGTAGGTATTCATCGATCAATTATGTAACAAACGCTATTATAGAGCAGTAGTGAACTTCCTAATAAGTAATAACAATACTTTCATTGAATAACAAGCTATATATCAATTACGAGTCGTCGTCTTCGAGGTTTGAAAGTTTATGACGAAAATATATATTTTGCGGTCATCAATAGGTAGTAGTGTAGTAGGATTGCTTCTGACATCATAAGGTTAGCTCTTTGGTGCCATAGTTTTGCGCTGTCACAGAATTTACATAAGTACTTATGTCAAAGCTCGTGCATGATATGGTTTGCATATTTTCAGGACAACTACATAGGTAGGATGCAAGTAAGGCTGCTTACAGACGAGCGACAGTACGCGACACACTGTCGGCGACGGTCGGTGACTGTCGGCGACGGTGGGCGACGGTCGGTGACTGTCGGCGACGGTCGGCGACGGTCGGTGTACGCCGCGGCGATCGCTGTCGTGTCGCAGCGCGCACTCGTCGATGTGTGTGTGAGAAAATACGTGCCGTCACCGACCGTCGCCGATAGCCGTCGCAGGCGGTCGTCAGCGACCGTCGGCGACCGTCGCCGACAGTGTGTCGCGTACTGTCGCTCGTCTGTAAGCAGCCTTAGATAAAAGCTTGTAAATACTATTTAAACAGTCGACTTCAAAAGAACCTACTTGGTTCTATAATCGTTTTAGATTCAGATATCCTATCCAATACTATTAAACGAGCAATAATTGAATGTAGTTTATGGAGGCGAAACATCGATCTAGCTAGGTGTCATATCTGGAAAAAATCGTTTTCTCCATATTTTTGCCCGAGCAGAGCTCGGTCGCCCAGGGACTTATGTTATGTACAGAGATCGGAAAAATTTGCGACATTGTTTGCAATTATGTGGACATGACTCCAAAATTAATCAAAATCTTAATTAATTATTCATTGAAAGATAATTTGAATTATTGGAGATAATAGTTTAAGTATTTATAAAGTGCTTATAAGCACGTATATACTATAATAACTTAAAAAAAAATGACTTTACGACGACGATGAATTACATAAATAATTATTAGCAAAAGGTTCGTATTTAAAATGGGTATCGTTTCCGTAAATATTTATATATAATAAATAAATAACGATTTTAAACTGACACGATTACTTACACTAGAAAAAAAATTGAAAAAAATACCGATTTTTTTTTTTAATAAACCTATACTTTAACAAACTTTTGTATTTACTGACTAGGAATCAAATTATATGTCAAGTAAAAAATTAATTAACTGAATAACATTTTGATTGATTTTGGAGTCATGTCCACATAATTGCAAACAATGTCGCAAATTTTTCCGATCTCTGGTTATGTAATAAGGAAAAAATCCTATTCGCAGTTTTTTACAAACGGATTCTCCACTTTAGCATTTCAGATCATTCGTTATTCTTCACAGTGGTCTTTTTTACTTCCGTAGGTAGGTACCCGACCTACCTACCAAGCGAATATAGAAAATTGTTATTAAAAATTGCGTTTGTGCATTTTTCATTACATTTCCGGAAAGACACGTGTGTACAAAAAGGGCTGTGAAGAATATCGAATTTGGAGACTTTCTGTTTTGGAGAACTGCAGATGAAACGCATTTGTGTGAAGACTAAAAATAGGGAATTATGATAAACCATTTTTTTAAGGTAGTAATTATGATAAAACGAATTGCGTTACATATTTTAAATTTATCAACTTTTATTTACAGCTGTTGTCCGCCATTTTGTACCCGTGGATTGTATAGGTACGCCCTTATCAACTTCCAACCCACCTTTTCGTCCATCTGTTCGATGCCAAAGTTTCCAGTCAAATTCACCTTCTTCTTCTTGTAAAATGTGGCTTCCATCTAAGTTAGATGATTTCGCCAATGTCAAGTTTGCTTATAAAGCGACGTTGTTCGGTAGTTTGGTCAGTCGTCAATAATGCAATCAGCGTCAGAAGCTCCGCTTAAGGAGCAAGGCGTCCACCGCTGACCGCATCCCCGACGAAAGACCAATAATCCAAACTCACCTTAATCCGTATCCGTTTAGTGTGACAAAAATGACACACATGAGTAACAAACATCCAAACTATTATACAGGGTGTTTGCTCCATCGTTTGCCAAATTAAAACAGCAGGTAGGTTGGATCATTAGCTAACTTTTCCGGCCTCCAAAAATAATTTGTGTCCACTGGTATTTTTTTTGTATTCTATTAAATTAATTTAGGAATGTTCTATATGCTTACGCGTTTTAACTTGTTTAAAAAAAAAAAACTGAAGTGGTAGAGCGTATTTTTTTATTTTATTGTATTATGTTGTACGGCTTTATGTAAGTCAAAATTATTTGCAAGTAACGTCTACTTTTTTTTATTAACCCTAAAAAAAAATTTAAGATGCAAGAATTTGGGTAACTGATAAGCAATTTAAAAAAAAAACTAAAAAATATGATGTTCTTAAAACTTTAAAAAATTCTCTAGTCTATCCTCTTTCTAATTATGTGCAATAATGCCAAAAACCCTTTAAGGAACTTTGTTAATTTGCCAATTTTTTGTAAGGGACGAACTAGGCTCTTAATCGGCGTACAATATTTTTTGTAAACCACACGTGACACGTGCTTAGAGATGCATCAGCTGTCTCTCTCTTTCGTCAAATAAACGATAAACGATGCAAACCAGGTACTTAAATTCGATAAGCAGATTTTTATGTAAATAACATACTGTAAGTAGTGTAGGTAATAGTCAAATTTTTATCATTTAAATCAATAGATTCGTCTTCATTTACAAGTCTTGCTCGAATTAACAGCCTTCATTACGAATGCACGCGTAGCATCTGTTTCTGATTTCTACTGTGGTTGTTCGTAAACGTATTTCCTCTTTAATAACGACGAATGTCGCCTGTATGCGTTGGGATAAATATTCTCTAGATTCGATTTCCGTTGCGGAGACAAGTTCTTTTGCCCGTCCCCAAATGTAAAAGTCTAACGGAGTTAGGTCTGGGGAACGTGGAGGCCATAGAATAGGGCCACCTCTCCCAATCCACGAATTTGGGAAAATATTGTCCAGGTGCTCCCTGACTGTTAGCCTCCAGTGCGCAGGACAACCGTCTTGTTGAAACAAGATTCGCCTATCTTCATCAAAATGCGGCCCGGCCCATCAGCTAGCAATTCAGGCAGTTCATTTTGCAAAAAATCAAGGTAGTTATCTCCGTTTAGATTATCGGGTAGGTAGTGTGGCCCAATCACTTTATCACCAATGACTCCTGCCCAAACATTGACGCTGTATCTCCTCTGAAAACATCTCTGTCTTTTTACTCATGGGTTTTCATCTTTCGGTGCACAGTGGTGCAGATTATGTACATTAAGAATCCCTTCATTTGTAAATTTGGACTCATCTGTCCACAAAACACTTTTTAAAAAGTCGCGATCGTCTAAGTCTGTATGCAGCAAAAAGTTACAGAACCGGACCACGTTTCCCTATGTCGTTATCTTCAAGACCTGTATGCAATGAATAAAATACGCATAAGAATAAATTTTCGAGACTCTTTTTAATTTTAACTGCGTGAATCGGATTACGATTTGCATTACATGTAAACCTCTTTTTAGCGTGTACGGGTTAATTAAACAATAGCAGTTTTTATTAAAAAATTAAATACCTAGTACTGGAGTGTAATGAAAAGCGTGTTTGTTATTTTGGCGAAGAACTTTCCACACCTTCCAGATAGAAATTTCGAGTAAAGCAGCTATTTTTCTTAGGTTTCTAGTCGGGTCTTCCTCCAACAGTGCCAAAATTTGCTCATCGACTTCAACATTGTGTCGCACCATAATTCCGCTTACTTCATTGATGTTCAAATTCCCAGTTTCGCGTAAGCGTCGGTAAGTGTTTTGAAAAGTGTTGCGGGTTCGTAAGCGTCTATTAGGGAATCGTTCCTGGTAGATTCTTTGCGCAGCTCGTGCAACACCATTAGCTTTTCCGTATGCCATCAAAATGTCCGCATATTCTTTATTCGTGAATGTAGCCATCGTCAAATTACCAAAACTCAACAATAACAAGATTAACAGAAACAGTACCAAAACCAAAAAACTTTTTAAGATTAGAAGAGTGAAAATGCGCGGCATTGCGTTTTTTTTTAATGAGTTGCCTCAATTACTAGCTGTTGTGCCAACAAGCCAATCGTGATTCCGAAAAAAAAGGTTGTCCTGCAAAGAGGAATCTGGATAATGTTTTCCGAAATTCATAAAGATTTATCCCACCGGATACAGACAGCATTCATCGTGACATTCGTCGTTATTAAAGAGAAAATTTGGTTACAAACCCAGATGTATATCCCTCTCTGTCGCACTTGCAAATTCGAGCGACAGAGAGGGAGATAACGAACTTAGTTCATTTTCGTTTCGCGGTAGCCTTTCAGATGCTACGCGTGCGTTCATATGATAGTCGTCAATCTGCAAGTCTTGCTTACCTACTACCCGTATTTAGCCAAAGTATATGTTTTTTATCGCTTGCCGGTTACGAACCTAGTGCGTCCCTTACACAAAATTGTCAAATTAATAAAGTTCATTGAAGGTTTTTTGGCATTATTGGAAATCAATAGAAAGAGGAAAGACTAAGGAACTTTTTTAAAGAATTTTAAGAATATTATGAAATTAAGTTTTTTTTTAAATTGCAAATCAAAGTTACCCAAGACGAAATTCTTACAACTTAAATTTTTTTTGAGGGTTAATAAAAAAAAATAGTTTACGTTACTTGCAAATAATTTTGACTGATAGAGCCTTACAACATTGCACATTACAATAAAATAAAAAATTAGGCTCTACCACTTCCTTTTTTTTTTATTCAAGTTGAAACGCGTAAGCATATAGAAAATTTCTAAATTATTTTATAAGATTACAAAAAAAATACAAGTGGAAACAAATTTTTTTTGGAGGCCGGAAAAGATAGCTAATGACCCAACCTACCTGCCGTTTTAATTTGGCAAACGATGGAGCAAACACCCTGTATGTTATTAGGGTGGACAGTTTTGAAGTTATACCTACTTAAATATTATGAGTTTTAAATTGACCACTCACTTTTGCCGTCGAATAATATGCCACCTGATGCATCAGGCGCTTCGAGCGCAGCGCCGCCGATTTATGTAACATCTTAGGAACTAATTAAATGAACAGTGAGTAAAATGATAAGCCACGGAAAGTCCGATGTGCTTCATACGAAGCGCGTGGGTAAACTATTTGTGTATAATCTTATTTGGAGTAAGGAGCTCCTTGCTTGAGAACAACAATCGGCTGACGATATTATATTATCGCCCTGTGATAATGATTCTTGCTCATTACGTGTTTGATTCTCGGGCCAGTCGACACTCGCCGGTCACACGTCATTATCTGCGGCTCTTGCAGCATCTACGTATTTGTTGTTAAAAAGTTACCTACCTACCACCTTTATATCATAATATCCATGGAATCAAATTATTAGCTTGCCTGAAATTAAACTGTAAGAAGGTGAAGTGTGCTCGACTTTAAATACTTTACCTCACAGCAGTTTACAATACACGTACGGTAGTCGGGGACCATTTCTCTATGAAGGCCGTGAAAGGTAAATAGGTCAGAGATAAACAAAACAAAGGGGCCGGTATCCTAAATTCCGAGTTCTGAATATCGCTTTTAGGTAACTGTTATTGCCGACTGCTAAGCATACCTACTACCTACTTACCTACATTAGGTACCACATGGTTGTACCTTCGATCAATAGGAGACGCTCCAGGGACCGATATCGGCCAGACTGCATGCCGGCGGACGCGTGATTCGGTCCGTGTGGATAGATACGTGTCGGAAGCACGGCGGCCAACCAAAGCAAGGTCACTCCATACTAGATTTTCTGTGATCTCGCTTGGCCGTCCGCCGATATCAGCTCGTGGAACGCTCCACGAGCCTCCTAATGTCCGGGATGACCAGCGGCTTACGGTCCTCTCGCAGACCCCACGTGTGGATTAAGTCTAAATTACTCGTAGCAAGCAAACGGCAGTAAGCTGAGCTCATCGTTATTTTTTACCTCCACTGGTTGTCCAAAAAACTATAGTTACGATTTTACTTTCTCCTGCACGCAGTCACAGGATGGCCCGCGAATTCAAAGTTTAGTTACTAGGTCAAGTGGGGTACAGTTGGACATTTTAAAACGGTTTTTCTTTTTTTTTCTACATTCGTAAAATTTCGAACTATGAAGGATAATGTAAAAAAAAATACCATTCCCGCCCCCTTATCTCCGAAGTTATATAAGCGAAAAATTTGAAATTATTACTTGTGATTAAGATAAACGTAAATATTACTGGAATAGTATAACTTTTTCTGTATCTAGCGTATTTTTTGTTTTGTTTGGTTTTTGAAGAGGGGGCAACAAAAAAAATTTAACTATTAGGTCAAGTGGGGTATCATATAAAAGGGCTTGAGTTCCACTTTTTGAAACAGTTTTTGTTTTTTTTCTACATTGGTAAAATTTCGATCTATGAAGGAAAATGTAAAAAAAAATACCATTCCCCTCCCCTTATCTCCGAAGTTATCCAAGCGAAAAATTTGAAATAATTACTTTGATTAAAATAAACATAAATAAAACTGGAAAAGTATAACTTTTTCTGTATCTAGCGTATTTTTTGTTTTATTTTCAAAAATCATTTCCTAGTTAAGTTTGCAATTTAATCAACTTTATAAGTATCTTTTTGTTTTGAAATTCCTATAAGACTATAATAGAAGTACTCTCTTTCAAATAAAAAATAATAATCGAGATCGGTTCACGTGATTAACAATAATCGCTAAAACACCAACATACATACAAAGCTGATGAGGTAGATGGCGCTGACCCCATTCTTACTTCGCGCCGTTGATTTTTCTAGAATTAATGGGGTTGGGACGGGTATATTTTTTTCAATAGCAGGTCTAAAAAAATATATTAGCGATTCAATCGTCTTGGTAGTTCGATTGTCTTCGTGTAAAAGTTATTCGTTGTTTGAAATTGAATTCTGTTGTGTTGGGTTAAAATAAGTAATTTAATTTAACAAATACTGGGACATTTACTTTACCTTGAGTTAATTGATAGTTTGTACGGAACCCTCGCGAGTCAGACTCGCACTTACCGGTTTTTTTTTATAATTAGAACGCTCAGAAAGAGACGGTAGCTTCTTTGAATTAGAAATTCCGCAGCATTAACTCACCACTCATAATTTTCACTCTGAAAAGTTATGAAAATACTATTTTAGAATTTATAAAAACACTAAGTATCTTATAGATAACGTTACGAATTTAAATACTTACTAAAATTTACTTGGTGAGTTACCTGCGGAATTCCGAATTCATTCTTCTATTAAGAAATGGTTAATTACTTATTAAAGTAATTAAGTAGGTAAGTGAGAAGAGTCAATTAGATTTTAATAAATTATACGATATTTGATTATTATTATAAAAAAAACCGTGTCGGGCCACGCTCAGTGTAGGGTTCCGTAGTTTTTGTAATTTTTTTCAAAAACTATTCAACCTATCAAGTTCAAAATAATGTTCCTAGAATTTTTTTATAAAGTTCTACTTTTGAGATTTTTTTCATATTTTTAAAACTTCTGATTCAAAAGTTAGAGGGGGGAGACACATTTTTTTTACTTTTGGAGCGATTATCTCCGAAAATATTAACATTATCAAAAAATGATTTTAGCAAACCCCTATTCATTTTTAAATACCTATCCAACAATATATCACACGTTAAGGTTGAAATGAAAAAAAAAAACACCCCACGTTACGTATAGGGGAGGTACCCTAATAAAATAAAATAAAACACTTTTTATTTTACCACTTTGTCGGCGTGATTGATATACATATTAGTACCAAATTTCAGCTTTCTAGTGCTAACGGTTACTGAGATTATCCGCGGACGGACGGACAGACAAAGCGAAACTATAAGGGTTCCTAGGCGACTACGGAACCCTAAAAAGAAATGGCATTCTCGTGGACCTTTGCCAAAGTCAGTGAAGTGAAGAGCTAATGAAATTAAAAGATTTTTCAAAAAAACCCGACTGCTTTTTTCTTCACATTTTATAGCCTATGTCACTTCCACGATTAAGAGGAATCCAACGACACCTCATATGTCGAAATCCGTCAAACGCTTAGAGGATATACCTAACGAATTAAATAATATACTTAGCTAAAAAAAAAATATATGTGGACTATTTTTTTTTTTTTGCGTAGCTAAGTATATTATTTAATTCGTTAGGTATATCCTCTAAGCGTTTGACGGATTTTAATTTCATTAGCTCATTTGGAGAGTGAAGAGAATCACTCTCCAAATGCTCTCAAACTATATTGTAGATTCATGTTAATCTCTATAAATATATTACTCATTCTTTGTGTTAGATTAAATTCCAAAACAGAATTTGAAGTTGCCGCTATTAGCGAACGTCATATTGTCATGACACCATGCTAATATTTTGTTCCGGTTCCGATTAAAGCCTGTAACACACTGGCGCGGCGGACAATAGTAAACTTGTCATTAGCTGTCAAAATTACTATTGACCGCCACCGCAGGCCGCTCCAGTCTGTGAGAGGCCTCATTCAATATTTTTTTAGGGCCAAATTGGCTCCATGAGGCTTTGATGATTCTGCTAATGTATTATTTTTCTTTGATAGCTGGCAAGCTTTGTAAATTGACAGCTGTCATCTGTCAGTTCAATGTCATAGTTCTAATAGGGTGCGTGCGGAGCGGTGCGCCGAAGCGAAATAAATAAGCATATATTTTAATCGGCGAGCCGATGATTTTCGTTTGCCGGCTTAGCTTTGCTCGATATTGCTTTCAGATTATCTGGTGTCATTTTGAAATTCAAGCATAGATGTGAATGGTGATTTTTCAGTTCAAGCTAGTGACAATATCGAAAGTTTAACTTAGGAAGGCCCCTCCGTATCAAACATGGTCCGTTTCTTGTCTAATGCGAATTTGGAAGGTTTTGATAAATACAAGGTAAATGATTGTAATATTAAGTAACCAACGTTACTTTTCATTACCCTCAAAGCTTTACATATCTGTTAAAAAGTGACTGGATTAAACCCTCTCACAAGGTTTATGCCATTTTTTTTTTCTAGTATAACTCTATTGATACAAGTATCCTGAGCAACTATGTTATGCACCCATTCTGGAACTGGTGTGTTCAGGTGAGTCCTTTTTTTTATTTTAAAATTGTTTTTCTTTGTCATTAACGATTTTCTCGAACTATTGGGATTAAAAATGACTGCATGTAGGACAAAAAGGAGTATTCAGAAAGGAGAAAACTTCTTACAAACTACAACAACAATCTATTGGTAGAAACTTAAGTGTCAACCAAATATTCTTATTTAATATTTATCATACATTTGAGACCACATGGTTCTGTATTTTCAAGCATGTTCATGATTTAGCATAGAATCCTTTAATGTATCCGTCACATGTATAGGTACCTGGTTCGAGTCAGTACTCATTAATCTCTTTGAACCTATTATTTGGTCTTCACTGTAAATATTTGACTGCCAATTTCTTTACATTGAACATGTAAAGGGATAATTATATTATTTTGTTATCTATTTCGTAAATCTGTGCTTTAATTATGATCAAATTAAAGTTGTCAGTTTGATTATAATAATCACAACTAATCTAAATAGGAAAGATAACAGTTAGTTGAATATGTCTAATCAGGATACACTGCATCATGAAATAAAACAAATTAGTTAATTGAGCATTTCTTAAAAACAAATGGAATACATTTTTCAAGTAAATTTTATGTTACTTGGTGGCATTTTTTTGAGAAACAAGGTATATCAAATAAAACATATCATCGAATGATAACATTTGTTTGGTGATCAGGAAATATATTGAACCAAATATGATTGTATGGCTGAAATAATTAATCATGATTTATTGATATTATGCACTTCATGCAACAAAAATTAAAATCATAAAATTATAAAATATTAATAAACATGTTCACTGCCCGCAACACAGAGTCAGCAAAGATATGTGGTACCTATGCAATGCACTGCTGCTCAGCAGTTACTAGTTTATACCAGTTGGTCCTAAGGAGGCAGTGAATATGAAAACAATGTCAAAAAATATATAAAAAAATGTATAGTACTTTGATTGGATACTCAAGAAATGCCTATTCTTGGTATAAGTTATTACATGCTGGGCATGATGATGATGATATTGAAATCTTTTTTAACTAATTCACGAGGCCTGAATTAAACACTAATACTTATTTAGATATCTAACTGCAACATCTGTTTCATTCAGTTTTCGGAATTATATTAATCCTTATAAGAATATTAGAATTAGTTGCATGATAGAGAATATATACCTACATACAGTCTACGCTACGCGCATCGCCGTGTTATGCTGCATGCTCGAGTACATTTCTTACCAAGGGCTGTAAAATAAAGAAAGCCCGAAATCGCAGGTATTTGTGAGCGAGGCAGCGAGGGTTGTAAATATGCGCTTGAGGGCTTTCTTTCTTACTGCCCGTGATGAGTACACAATTTTACGTCTTCATCTGGCCACAATGCGATAAAACTCACATCATGACCAGATGTGACGTAATAGTACATTGTTTAACGAGGGGCGGAAGTGGAATATTGCGAACAAGAGTCTATCAGAAGCCCGACGCCGAAGGCGGAGGGCTTTTGATGACTCGAGTTTGCAATATTTTTACGCCCGTGTTATACACAATGTTTTTCATCACATTTGCGAGGAAACAAATACATTTTAGATGAAATGAATACAAATCGTAATAAAAACTGCAACATGTCAGTCGGCCATTTTGTTGAATTTGACGTGAGGCGCGTATGGCAAAGACCCTTCTCTATACAGCCACGATTTGAAAACACTTAATAACATTTTACATAGACACTAAATAACTACATATTATCTGTAAATAATTCAGTTAAACATGTTTCAGTAGTTTTTTGAGTTTAAGTTTATTTATAAATACGTTTTAAGACATCGTATTTGATATAAAACCTCTTTGCTTTGTAACTGCCGCATGAGTGACAGATACAATTTAAGAAAAAAACCATTACGCCCGTGGGCGTAACACAGACTATTACAGCTCTGTATGTCTGCGCATTATGAAGCCCTTTTCGAGCAAGTGTGATGAAAAATACATTTTGTATTACACTGTATGTAAACCGCGTGACATCTGTAAAGTCACCAGCATCAATACCCGCCATAATAAAGCGGGCAAAAATATCTGACACGTAAATACTGGCTTTATAAATAGAGTGGTCGTGTCAAATATTTATGCGCGCTTTCTTGTGGGAGATATAATAGTACATTACGTACTATATTATATGTCCCTCACCCCAGATCGTAGGCGTTTGTGGCCCGAACCGAGGGTGAGGGCCATATATATGCGATCTGGGCCATGCACCGCCCTAGGTACGTAATGTACTGTTACGTCTTCTCCTGGGTGTGAAGTGATATTTTCCACTGCGCCCGTGGGCGGTAAATCTCACTTACCGCGCCCGGAGTGACGTAAACATTATTAACGCTGGTGACCGGTACTTACACGACGCGTCGCACACGTGCGTATCGCGGAGCATTTGTTTCCGGCCTTGTGTGTTTTCCGCCAAACATTTCGCTGGTCAAAATTAGGCATAAAAATAGGCATTCCTGTAGGCACTATTATATTGGACAGCTTAGGTACACACAGCAACACACCTAACTAACCATACCGTGAAAACCTAGAACCTTATTACAATGCACTTAAGGTCAGATTAGATTTCCGATGGTCACTTAGCTGTGTTGTCGACTGTACAAACGAATTATGTTTCGATCATCGCAAATGCATACACACGCATTTATAGGTTCATCATCAAAGAACGAACACATACTACTCTCTTTGCTAAACACTAACGCCTAGTTGCAATAATTATGTTTGACTCAAGCTGTGAAACTTGCATATAGGCACAGGCGGTATCCGAATGACCATAGTAGCAAATGTCAAAAGTGCTAACACAGATTAACATGATTCCAGTTCTGCCCGGTGTGGGTGGCACCCAACCTGCTAACATTCACTGGCTTCCTACTGACGGTCCTTAACTTCCTCCTATTCTCGTACTATGACTACGGGTTCTACGCGCTCACGGAAGGCGACGGTATGCCGCGATGGGTGTGGGCCGTGTCCGCCCTCAACCTCTTTGTGGCGTATACCCTGGGTGAGCATGTGGTTCCTTCATTATATGTTTATGTACTGTATGTACTAAAGAAAGCGGGTTGGTTGTTGGCGCACCTTTTAGAAGGTATCTTACTTACGCATTTCAACAAATCCTCTTAATTGACTACGTAAATCGATACGTAGGTTCTTAAGAATCGTATTCTCGCGTATACACGACTCTTTTTGGAAAGTTAAGTAGTAAATACCTAATACATGCTTTGTCAAGAGCAAAGTTAGTCGTGCGTATTGCATACTTACAATAAAAATCTGCATGGTGGTTCAGTGTTAGAATATATTATAGTTGGAAACAAGTATAATAAAGCAATACACCGCCTGTTGTTGCCATTATTTATTTAATCTCTTGTAACATGCTTTTCTTATGTTCTGGTGCAATAAAGAATATTATTATAGGTAAACGACCCTTCATTATGTTTACGATCTCGAAAATAGCGTGTGAATATAAACAAGGGATCGGAACCGATTACGATTTAAATGAGTAGGTATTAAGAATGGTTTTCACAGACCCTATCAATTCGGCAAGCATAATGCATATCGTCTCGTCGTTACACGAACGAAAGTCTAACCAAAGTGATATATTTAATTCGGGGAAGGGGTTATTTTTATTTAAGGCGTAAGGGCTAATGCAGACTGCGCTTTTTGAGTGTAAATCACGTGTAAATCGAATCAGACGCGCGTCGAAGCGAAGTATAAAACACCATATTCGAGTCGTAAACGATTTACCTCGTTTAATAGTAGTTTATGCAACTGAAACATAATCAGAGGCCTTAAAATACAAGTGTGGTTTCATAATAGGATCACAGGAGTGTTTTAAGGCTAAATTATGTACAGTTGCATACACTACTTTATCTACACACATATCATAAGTACTCTAAGATGGGTTCAGAAGCCGTAGGGAAATGACCTGCATTGCTACTATAGTGCTACCTGTAAAATATCTTTGTTGCAATCGTGGCTGCATTTACGATATCCGGCGGAGTGTGCATATCGTTCTCGGAGTCGCTACTACTCATATTTTCAACTAAAATGTGAATTACAAACAACTTTTCACAATTCTACTTTCGTAAGAGCAAAAACCAACAAAGAAATGACAACAGTAATGGCGGCAATTCGATCCTACGTCAAGACGAATGATTTTTTTTAAATCATATACTCACTCTTGATCAAATGTCGTGCGGTTTATATTAAAAAAACATACTGAATTGACGTTTCGCATCGATAACCGTTTTAATATCTATGGATACTAGAATAGAGACCCACTTGAGTTTTGACAGCTGTTCGTAATTTTAACTCATAACCTTGCAAAAATCTGTGCTGTAATAATATTACAGTAGGTACAGATTTTACCTACTACCACAGACAAGAAAGTTCTCATAGTAAAATTGGTTGTAATAATGCTGGTCATTTCCTACGGTTTCTGAACGCATTTTAGAGCACTAATGATATGTGCGTAGATAAAACGGTTTACATAACGATAACACAATGAGAGTGTTTAAAAACCATATTATTTGGGTAACCCTATCGAAAGAGTTAATCAAACGAAGGAGTTTTCCGGTCCTTCATATAAACTAGAATGTGTATTCACAACTCAATTGCCTTACGCAATGCACTTAGCAGATTATATGCACGACGCGACGAAGCTAGAAGGCTGCGGAACCCAATCATTCTCATTATCCAATTAGTCGGCGACCTTTATACTTCATTGTAATCTCTAATGGCCGCTCGACACAATGGGCCATCCTGACCCATCATACAGGACGCAACTATGCGTTAAAGGGAGTAAGACATATTTTATGTCTCGTTCTACCGCGTATCCGCGTCCTGTATGATGGGTCAGGATGGCCCATTGTGTGGAGCGGCCATAAAACACACGGCTTGTGTACGGCGTTTGTGGCGAACTTACACATGTGCAATTGTGCATCTATAATTAGACGTAACCGGTTTTTAACGATGACACGTCACGTTGTCTTGAAAATTGCAGCCGCATATGACCTGACGACCCCAATAAATTGGACTTGTATTGTCTAGGTTTCTTACTAAAATGGTGCTTAAATCACCAGATATTGGAAGCTTATATTTTGCCATCGATGGCGGCGAGGTCGCGTTTTTACCGCCATATATACTACAGGTCAGGGTTCGAAAATATCCGATATCCATACTCCATACTAATATTATAAATGCGAAAGTGTGTCTGTCTGTCTGTCTGTCTGTCTGTCTGTTACCTCTTCACGCTTAAACCGCTGAACCGATTGCGATGAAATTTGGTATCGAGATAGTTTGAGTCCCGGGGAAGGACATATGATAGTTTTTATCCCCGAAATCATCCCCTAGGGGGGTGAAAGTTTGTATGGAGCTACGCGATATAAACGAGTTCCACGCGGACGGAATCGCGGGCAGAAGCTAGTTTATTATAAATATCAAAATATCACATATTTATGATATATATCCGATACAAGTATATCAAAAGTTTGATATACTTATATCCATTTTGTATGAAAGCCATATTATTATTTTATTGTATTATTTATGTATTACTACTTGCATATGTGTTACATAAACAAAATAAATTAACTAAAAAAACGTAAAATCTTATGTAGGTACTTGTCAAAAAATCAACTCAAAACATAAAACTTTTTTTATAAATTCTAATCAGTCAATGGTCATACCTACACTTATTTCTGCATTGATATAATATCCTCGAACCCTGCTACAGGTTGCAAGGAGGGGGCGCTCCGCTAAATCGGGGTTCTTAGATTGAATATTTACCTATGACAAACTAAAGCGAATGCCAGGAAAAAGAACATACCAAAACTACATCATATTTGCAATTGAATCGTCTGAACAAAACCATACAAAACCAAAATTGCCTCGATAGAAAAGAACCGCCAAAACATGTCTTATTTTTACTCAATTTCAATAGTGTGAGGTTCCCGTGCATATAGATTAAGTAAAAGTTGAGTGTATAATAGCTTTTCACATTACCTAATGAAAGTACTAGCGGGGTATTTTTATGTAGTCCCTTTTCAGACTTATTGAGGTGAAACGTATTTGGCGTATAGGCCTTTTTTATTTAGCGCGATACCCTTTCTCCCGTCGCGTGTTTCGTGCGGTTCTGTATATCTTTTGTTGCCGTTCGCGGGCGGAGTCAGTCGTAATCGCTCCGCTGAGACGAGAGGACTACGTTCTGTGCTCTCACGACAGCACGATGAACATAATTATTTCAATAATATTGTGACCCAGTATATTCGTCCAGTGAATGAACGTATCATTACATTCCAGTAGATATTTTGCTACATTTTGAAATAATATATTTAAAAGTCGACCTTAACATATAGATCTTAAAGTTCAAACTACAACTATAAGATTACGCAGCGATCGGCGGGTGACCGGCTTCTTAGAATAATTTGTGCAGTACATGCAAAACTAGACGAACATTTTTCTGTCGATCGTGTATTTACTTTATGAAAGATTATCACTATCACTATCACTACATAGTATAAAACAAAGTCGCTTCCCGCTGTCTGTCCCTATGTATGCTTAGATCTTTAAAACTATGCAAACGGATTTTGATGCGGTTTTTTTGAATAGATAGAGTGATTCAAGAAGAAGGTTTATATGTATAATATAGTATCCGTGCGAAGCCGGAGCGGATCGCTAGTTGAGAATAAATCCGGTTATGTTCAAAATCGATGTCTGAGAGGTCTAAATACGAATTCATAGTCAGACATATTTCAAAAAGTGGTCGCATTATTTAAAATTTTTGAAACATTCGTTGTAAATTAATATGCGCGTTTTTTTAAAGAACAACATACATTGGCAGGCTTCTCGAGGGTGAAGATTCTAGAAATGATGTCCATTTTGAATTCCAAGATGGCGGACTTGACGACCGCTTTAGCCTAGTTGGTAGTGACCCTGCCTACGAAGCAAGAGGTCCTGGGTTCGAATCCCGGTAAGGGCATTTATTTGTGTGATGAGCACGAAGAGCACATTCCTGAGTCATGGATGTTTTCTATGTATTTGAGTATTTATTTATCTATATAAGTATGTTTATCGTCGTCTAGTACCCATAGTACAAGCTTTGCTTAGTTTGGGACTAGGTCGATTTGTGTAAGATTGTCCCCTAATATTTATTTATTTTATTTATTGCTTTTCGAATTTAAACTTTCGTGAGACGTGTTGAAACAGTACTAATAATTACACGGTTCAACTCACGTATTAAATGTCACTACGGGCGACATGTTTCGAACTCTTCGGGAATTCTTCTTAAGGATGTGTTTTCGCGGCGGTGTCGCTTGAATCTTGTCGTGATTCAAACAACACCGCCGCGAAAACACTCATCCTGAAGAAGAACTTCCGAAGAGTTCGGAACATGTCGCCCGTAGTGACATTATTGACATTGTTTTTCTTTAAAGTCATCACGGGTGTCGCTTTTAGGGTTATCGAGAGTGCAGAGTCCAACAATTATTGCCTGCGAACTTGGACATTTTGATATTAAAAAAGTGAACATAATTATGCACTTTTTCTTTAATATGTTCAAAATTGATAACTAAAGGGCCAAAGCGTCTCCATTGTCTCCAAGTACGAATCCGAGATCAGAATTGAAAAATTTGGCCGCCACACAGTAGTGGCCTGAAAATCTGACTTTCATAGACATGATCGAAGTTTTCATAATATATTATAGTTTTTTTTTAATGCTACTAATAAATTCAAGGTTAAATTCACGTATTTAACGACACGACAGGCGACATGTTTTGAACACTTCGGGAGTTCTTCTTCAGGATGAGTGTTTTCGATGTTTGTTTTGAAGAAGAACTCCCGAAAAGTTCGAAACATGTCGCCTGTTGTGACATTTAATGCGTGAATTTAACCGTGGATTTATTAGTAGTATTTTAGACATGTCTCACAAAGGTTTAAATTCGATTATAGCTTTTTTTTGCTTTAGGCTTTTACTAGCCATTATTATGCTAGCTCACAACCCTTACGTGATTTAGTAAAAAAACGGAAGGCCATATTTCAGTTATAGCTCCGGTGGTTTTTTAAGCAACAAAATGTAGGTAGTGGTATTCCTTGGGTAATTAAAGTAATTTGTACTCTATAAAGTGATTGTTTTCGCGGCGGGGTCGCTTGAATCTTGTCGTGATTCAAGCGACACCGCCGCGAAAACACTGAATCCTGAATAAGAACTCCCGAAGAGTTCGAAACATGTCACCCGTAGTGACGTTTAATACGTGGGTGAACCGTGTAATTATTGACATTTTTTTTCTTTAAAGTCATCACGAGTGACGCTTTTAGATTCCAACAATAGGGGCGTAGACACTAAATAAAATAATGTGATATTTTCTCGAAGAAGGATAAAAAAATTAGTCAAATGGAGAAAAAATCAACGCAAAAGGTTAAATAATCACGAATTTATAAGTGTCCAAAGTTTTAAGAAGGGATGTGTTCTGTCCCTTTTTCGCAAAACGCAACTTCATATGAAACGAATACGCTGGAAGAATGTGACGTCACAGAAGACGGCAACGTGCCGCGCGCATCGTGGTCGGCGACGCCGTCGACGCGGCCTGCCGGCAGCATCCTGTAATGTGACGTCACACACCGTTTGCGTTTTCTCTCTCTAACAAGCAATATTAAAACGGTTGTAGCTTCGTAATTCTTTGAGATATCTGAATGGGATTTTCATCACTATGCATATTTTTTTGCCTTCTTTCTTTTGGAGTAATAATAATTTTCGAGTCTGCACCCGAATTATTGCCTGCGAAGTTGGACATTTTTATATTAAAAAAAGTGAACACAATTTTGCAGTTTTTCTTTAATACGAGTATGTTCAAAATTGATAACTAAAGGGCCAAAGCGTCTCCATTGTCTCCAAGTACGAATCCGAGATCAGACCCCGTATCATGGTCGGCCTTATCACTCGATAAGTGACAAGAAAGGGGCATCGTCTCGTTCTATCAAACGGTGTCAGCCAGTGACGGACGCTCTATCCTGTCACTTATCGCGTGATAAGGCCGACCATGACACGGGGTCAGAATTGAAAAATTTGGCCGCCACACAGTGGCCTGAAAATCTGGCTTTCATAAACATGATCGAAGTTTTCATAATAAATTACAGTTTTTTTTTAATGCTACTAATAAATTCACGTATTAAATGACGCGACAGGCGACATGTTTCGAACTCTTCGGGAGTTCTTCTTCAGGATTAGTGTTTTCGATGTTTTTTTTGAAGAAGAACTCCCGAAGAGTTCGAAACATTTCGCCTGCCGTGACATTTACGTTAATTTTTAACCGTGGATTTATTAGTAGTATTTTAGATATGTCTCACAAAAGTTTAAATTCGATTATAGCTGTTTTTTTGCTTTAGCCTTTTACGAGACATTATTATGCTAAATTACAACCCTTACGTGATTTAGTAAAAAAACGGAAGGTCATATTTCAGTTATAGCTCTCGAAACTGAATTACCTACTAGCGAAAATTATATCTTCAAATATAGGTACTGACAGATTTTGTCTTTCTTTCCACTTATTATAATTATCTATAGGTATTCATCATGTTTCATCTGACTGTCGGGGCATATACTATGCGAGAAGGAGCGGGGCATCAATAGACGCATCAGCGCGGCAGGTACGGGGCGCGCGGGTGATTTCTGATTTTTCCCTGGCGATACGCCCCCTCTTAATGTAGTTAATGCAAACCATATTTTAAAATTTACGCCCATAGGCCGGCATGGCGTCATCAGTTTTTTTGTTATTGTTACGACGGCGGGGTCAATAACAGTTTTGTTGGCATAGTGACTCGCCGTCAAGGTGTTTCAAAATTCGCTGTGTCGACTAAGACATCTGTAGCCCAGCGATACAAACGGCGGTCGAAGAGCCGATGTGCCCGGGTTCGAGTCCAGAAACCGACATACACTTTTTGTATTTGTTATTTATCTTTTCTTTTGTTTTTAATTAATGGTGAGTACATTTTCAAAACGCCGAGTAGCATGGAATGTTCTAGAAAGGGTAAGCGAATAGAACATTCGATGCTTAAGGAAATTTATAGACGAATGTATGGGCTTGGAATATTCGAGAAACGTGGACGTAGCACGTTTATCTGGAAAAGCCCATGCTACTCAAACCCCCCCCCCCCCCCCCACGCTCGTAACATTATGTTAAAAGTCGTCCAACTAAGAACACTGGTAGGCAAGATGTAGGTACATCGGAATAGATTCAAATGACTCTAATCTTGCAATGGAGGAGTTGTTAACGACAGTAAACAACTCGCTTCCGCTCTACACGCGCACCTATAGATACGACACGACAGATCACAATGCGTGTACCATAACCATTCCTTGATCGATTTATGACTGGTCGTGGATATGAGACACTTCGCGAGATTCTACACTGATAGACTGGACCAGGGATGCCGCGGATGTGATTTTTTAGACATCCGCGGATGCGGAGGCGGATGCGGATATTTCGAAGTGCACATCCGCGGATGCGGATTTTGGGATCGTCTTCACTTTTAAATGATAAATAATGTTATTTTTTATAATTTTTATAGTATAGGTACAATGTGAACATACAAAACGAATAATCAAATTTGAATATTGGGGCATTATATTTAATAAAAACTATAAAAAGCAATATTGCAGCTTTTTTTTTTCATCCATCAATTGTTTATCAACATCAGTGCTAAACAGCCTAAACTGATCCGGGTGCACTGATTTAAATGTTTTTTTAAAGACGAGGTTGTTCGTCCCTTCCCTTGCGAGAGTATGTTTTATTGCATATTTTACACTTAGCTTTGTCACGGTCATTATCATCTGGTTTAAAATATGTCCAAATCAAACTTGGCGTTGTTCGTGGCATTGCAACTAATGTTCACTTCTTGAATAACAGATTATTACACTTTGAATCACTCACTAACTAACAATAATCAAATGTTTCGTTGCGAACGAAACAAAACGCGTAAGGTCTTGTCACCTGTGCGAATGCGGAGAATCGGTATATTACGTAATCGAATTGAAGATTCTTATTGGTTTTCATCACACTTGCTCGAAAAGGGCTTCATAATGGGCAGACATACAGAGCTGTAATAGCCTGTGTTACGCCCACGGGCGTAATGGTTTTTTTCTTAAATTGTATCTGTCACTCATAGGTACGGCAGCTACAAAGCAAAGAGGTTTTACACCAAATACGATGTCTGAAAACGTATTTATAAATAAATTTAAACTTTAAAAACTATTTTTTTAAACATGTTTAACTGAATTATTTACAGATTTAATATGTAAGTAGTTATTTAGTGTCTATGTAAAATGTTTTTAAGTGTTTTCAAATCGTGGCTGTATACCGAAGGGTCTTTGCCATACGCGCCTCACGTCAAATTAACAAAATGGACGACTGACATGTAAGACATGTTGCAGTTTTTATTACGATTTGTATTCATTTCATCTAAAATGTATTTGTTTCCTCGCAAATGTGATGATTGAACATTGTGTATAACACGGGCGTAAGAATATTGCAAACTCGAGTCATCAAAAGCCCTCCGCCTTCGGCGTCGGGCTTCTGATACTCTTGTTCGCAATATTCCACTTACGCCCCTCGTTAAACAATGTACTATTATAGCGAAAGTGCCTAAAAAACCCGCGGCACGCGCCGCTCTGGCTCTGGCTCTTTCTTGTCGCAACTTGAATTAGCTCCGCATCCGCAAAAGCTACGCAATCTCCGCATCGATTTTGGCGGATGCGGAAGCGGATGCGGATGTTCCGCGTTGCGGATGCGGATGCGAATATCCGCGGCATCCCTGGACTGGACACTTCAACTGATTAATTAAAGAGTCCTCGGCACGCTCGAATCTCCATACAAACAGTGGAGTGGAGTGGTTTGGCTCTCATTTTAAGACGGGCTGCTAGAATAAATTATAGTAGAAAAAAAATAGAGACAAGAAGTGTTTCATTGTAAACTTCTAACTACACTCAAAAAAAATGTATGGAAAATTCTAGCAACATAAACTATTTTTCGACCTAAATGTGGCGCATCCAATAGACTCAGTGTAGACACTAAATAAAATAATAAATTTTGTCGTATTTTCTCGAAAAAGGATTAAAAATGTAGTCAAATGGAGAATCAACACAAAAGGTTAAATAATCACGAAGTTATAAGTTTCCAAAGTTTTGAGAAGGGGTATGTTCTGTCCCTTTTTCGCAAAACGCAACTTCATATGAAACGATGACGCTTGAAATTGTGACGTCACTAATAGATGGCAACGTGCCGTGCCCCGTCGTGTTCGGCGCCGCCGTCGATGCCCCCCGGCAGCCTCGCGTAATTTGACGTCACACACTGTTTGCGTTTACTCTCTCTAACAAGCAATATTAAAACGGTTGTAGCTTCGTAATTCTTTGAGATATATCTGAATGGGATTTTCGTCACCAGGCATATTTTATTGCCTTCTTTCTTTTGGAGTAGGGTTCCGTAGCCAAATGGCAAAAAACGGAACCCTTATGGATTCGCCATGTCTGTCTGTCTGTCCGTCCGTATGTCACAGGCATTTTACTCGAAAACTATAAGGTGTATTTAAATGAAATTTTGAGGATAGGAGTATTTTGTTAGCCGCTACATACTTGTAGTTTTGTAATTAAATTACAAGAAAAAAATTTTTTAGGGGTGCAATCCATACATAAAACTGAAAGTCAAAAAGTTTTTTTTTCATTGCAAAGCGACGTTTGGAACATCAATCGATAGGCCTTTCAAAATAAATATAAGGTGGTGGTGGTGGTGGTGGTGGTGGTAAGGTGGTTTTTTATTAAGTGAATAGAGTCGGAGATAATCGTCCCGAAAGTCCCTAAAATTGTGCCCCCCCCCCCCTCTTATTTTTGAACCGTGTATTTTAAAAATATGAGAAAAATCATGGACACAGGGCTTATTAAATTCTTTCAGCGAAAATTGTTTTGAACAAGATCGGTTCAAAGGTTTAAGAGATATTTCTAAAAAACTGCCTTCCTTAAAAATAAGGACGTAATACTACGGACGGACGTAAAAATAATAAGATTTCAGTAACGATACGACCTTTTTAATAGGCACGGAACCCTTCGTTGTGCGTGGCCCGACACGCACTTGGCCGCTTTTAATAAACTGTAATAGGAAATGTTGAGTATGATTAATTTCTTTTAAAATGGAACGACACAAAACAAATGCAATTCTGCTAATAATTACACGGTTCAACTCAAGTATTAAATGTCACTACGGGCGACATGTTTCGAACTCTTCGGGAGTTCTTCTTCAGGATGAGTGTGATTCAAGCGACACCGCCGCGAAACCATGTCGCCCGTAGTGACATTTAATACAATTATTAGCATTATTTCAACATGTCTTACGAAAGTTTAACCCTTGGCATGCCTGGTGAACGAAAGTCACACTGTATGCCTGGTGGTTCTGACAAACCCGTAAAAGTAAAAAAAAAAATACATATGAATTGTTTTTTTAACTTGTTGGTTTGTGTGTTTTTGGTTATTTTGTACATTATTTTTACTAGAAATAAATACAAGTCTTAATCCAAGAAACTCCATAAGAACTTATTACATAAATAAAAACATTTGATATTTCCATCAACAAAAATAGACTCTCATGTCAAAAAACATAAAAATTAAACTTATACCTAAGATCAACGTCAGTCTTAGGTTTATTTAAGGCACTGATATATCATTGTGACTATCTATAAAATATATACTCGTATGTATATAAAATATATACGAAAAATAACGTAAATGTACTTAGCGATAAAATGTTACGCCGTATGCCTGGTCGGGTTTCTCAGGCCCGCGAGCACTTTACGCACGTCCAAATCGAAAGGGTGCTCGCGGCCGACTGCGGGAGCAGCGTCAAAACGTCGGGTAGTTCATGACGCGAAGCTACTCAGAAACGCGACGCGGTAAATTTAAAATTTCAAAAAATAACGACGGATTTTTAACAGCCCGGGTCTGTCAGACCCTACCAGGCATGCCAAGGGTTAAATTCGAATAAATGCAATTATGTTCCAATTTAGAATGGTATTACTATCACTACATAGTATAACTAAAACAATGTCGCTTCCCGCTGTCTGTCCCTATGTGTGCTTAGATCTTTAGAACTACGTAACGGATTTTGATGCAGTTTTTTTAATAGATAGAGTGATTCAAGAGGAAGGTTTATATGTATAATATAGAACCCGTGCGAAGCCGGGGCGGGTCGCTAGTAAATTATATTGAAGAGCTAAATGGCTGTCAATAGAACTTTGGGCGGCTAGAGGTTATTCCTACTATCACGGTATAAAGGCCTCCTCACACCGAACGCGGGTCGTGCGCGGCGCGGGGCGAGCGCGGGTCGTGCGCGGCGCGGTTCGTGCGCGGCGCGGGTCGGGCGCGGCGCAGGTCGGGCGCGGCGCGGGTCGTGCGTGGCGCGGTCGGTAGGTATCTCTCTCACTACCAACGCATTTAAGACGCTGTCAACACCAAAATGCCCTTGAGGATTTTGGATAGCGCGCACACTGTCTATTTGTATCGGAGTAAACGAGATCGAGTGTTACTGGGCGGCCCGGTTTTTGAAGATAATATTGCATAAATATTGAAATAAAAAAAGGGTGGATTATTTGTGAAATGACTCGTTAGCGGTTTAGGTATGAATATGTTGACTTCATGTTTTTAATTGCAGACCCATACGTCAAAAAAACAAAGACATACAACCGTTTAATGTGATTTTAAGACCAATCTTTGCAATTATTTTCTATCGAGCCGATTTCATCCAATTATGTATCGAGCCCGTCCACGGTCTTTGAAATATGGTGAATATTAACATATACAGGGTGTTTTCGGGGTCATGATCCGGAATGACAAAAAGCGAATAAGATGATCATACTGAACAACCTTTCCCATGGGACCAACCACGAAATCGCAAAAAAAAAGAGCCAATTAAGAGTTAACTGTGAGTTAACTGCGATTTAATTGAGAGTTATGTATGGAATACCTGGTTTTTTTTTGCGATTTCGTGGTTGGTCCCATGGGAAAGGTTGTTCAGTATGATCATCTTATTCGCTTTTTGTCATTCCGGATCATGACCCCGTTAACACCCTGTATTTTATTTGATGTGCTAGAACAAATAGTTTTTCTTAAAAAACTGCTTAAATAACATCAATTTCACCAAATTAGGTCTTGTCCGCCTCTTACTTAATATTTCTCTCACTATCACTATCACACAGTAGCGCGGGCCTGCGCTACTGTGCGATAGAGACGCTGCGCTACTGTGCGAAAGAGATAGAGATACCGCCCGACCCGCGTCGCGCACGACCCGCGTTCGGTGTGTGGAGGCCTTAACTCGCATTGTCCCAAACCCACGACTGTCGTAAACTGACCGAGGTGCAATACAATTACTAATAAGACATCCAGTAAACCGCGATACTCAATAAACTTTAAGGGGCTCCTAGCTCCCAATGACCTTTGATCTGTAACTGTCGGTTTTTTCGTGTTTTTTATGGCTTATCGTGATAACAACAACGAGGTTTACCGAAATAGTATTCCATATTTACTTCAAAACTCACAGTTATATGGCACCAAACTTTGGCTATTTCAGGCCAATAAACTAGTTTTTTGGACGTAACTTATGAAAATGAGTTAAAACTAAAAATCTCTCGTGGGTTGTTAGAGACGTCAATAAGGAACAGTTATGTGTAGATTTCATATATAAAATCGCATAAACAACGTACTAATATCGAAAACAGAGCTTTTTTGGACCAAGATTATTTTCATAAAAACTCTCGTGCAAATGTAGATAAAGAATTGAAGAACCGATAAGTGTTTGGGCCATAAATATATCTATAGTTTTGACGGAGGAATATCAACTCAATTCTACTCAAAACTAGCCAAAAAGCGCGTGGGCTCCACTTAGGCTCCGCTTAGGCACTTAAGCTTAGTAACTAGGCATTACGTAATTTTCCGCGAGTTATTCTTGCACTTGATCTATTTTACAAGCTTTTATTTACCTTGCAATGACTATGTTCGGGTGAAACGACCGCTTTAGCCTAGTTGGTAGTGACCCTGCCTACGAAGCAAGAGGTCCTGGGTTCGAATCCCGGTAAGGGCATTTATTTGTGTGATGAGCACAATTATTTGTTCCTGAGTCATGGATGTTTTCTATGTATTTAAGTATTTATATTTTTATATTTAAGTATGTTTATCGTCGTCTAGTACCCATAGTACAAGCTTTGCTTAGTTTGGGACTAGGTCGATTTGTGTAAGATTGTCCGCAAATATTTCATTTATTTATTTATTTAAATCTTGCAACTCAATTTTGAAGCTGATGCAATTCTGCTAATCTGCTCATCTTCAACCGATTGAGCTGAAACTTTGGGTTTAAGTATAGTTTGGATGACAATTCAATATTATGGTACAGTCAGCAGCAAAAGTAGCTAAGCGCTTCAAGTGCTTAAAATGACCTACACACGACTCTAATGTCAAGGGAATAGGGACTGTCTAGATCATTTTGAGCGTGTTCTTTTGCGTAGCTACTTCCGGTCCTGACTGTGCCATCGAGCTGATCTGATGATGGAGACGGTAGGTGGCCATGGGAATTCAGGACTCAACAGACGTTGAGTTTGGGCTCGTTAGAATCGTCTCAACGAGTAGTTGATAACGGTATACAGAAAAGTACAGTGGGCATTAAAAGCTTGTTAATTTTTGACGGAAACTTACTAACGCGCATTACGGAAAAACCTACGTCAATTATCATTATATATACGAAATATTCGGGATCAGGCCAAGTACAAGATAGTACAATAGGGATGCGGACTAAGATTTTTTTATGATGTCATTCGGACCAGTTTTTGGAGAGGAACAAATGTTAGTATGGGAGCAACTACAATTAAAGAACATAAATACCCATAAATTTGAGACAAAGATTGACGTCGCTGCGCTGGCGGCAGCGGAAAACGCTTCATACTGATAGACACCCACGTCACGTATGACGTCACTTGTACAAATTAGTTGTATCATTGTATGGAAAATCCGGTAAATTGTTGTTTCGGTCGCGAAATATTGCGTTTAAGTACATAGTTGTCATACAATTTTGTTTCTATAAAAGCGTAAGGATTCTATTGGTAGCTTTAAATGTACTCTTGGACAATGAAAAAAAATGCATATATTTTCAAAATTTTCAAGGTTTATATCTTTTTATGATTTTAATTATATTTTATAATTTATACTTTATTACGATAATTTGATGGTTTACTATCCGTTTAGCATCACTACTCGTACGTTATCAATTTGAACATGAGGCCGTATGCCTATTCTCACGACCTTGTATTATTTGATTACCTACTTATTAGTATTACCTAGCAGACTTATCAATTCGGTCGATCGACAAGGCGAACCATCTTAGCCATTTTAAAACTTGCCTTAGTGGTTTCCATAGTTGAGGGTTGATTTTTTGCTAAGTAACTATTATCTGTAGTCTTCAACTTTTGTGTAAGTTTGTCCCCTAATATGTATTATTATTACTATTAAATTAAAGAATTTTACGCTAATGCATTAGATTAATTAACGATTTACAACTTTATTATTTGAATTTTATTATTTGAAAAATCATTCATGACATGACTAATTTACATATATAATTAATTTTCATTCGGACCTTACGATATATTTTTCTCAAAAATGGCCCGCAAAGTGAACATAACTCGCTACATATTGGAAGGTAAAGTGTATAGTTTAAGGTCACATCTAAATAAAAAAATAAAAAACATTGCAGGCCGCCTGGAATGTTATATATATATTCCTTTATTTGTCGTGTACCAATTTTTTTTTAAAGTAGAAACTGGCATATAAAAGACGGCACAGCTCTTATTCAGCCAATTCAACTCGTATTTTTCTGTTGCAAACACGACACTTTTGTATGTGTTTCAAATAGTTTGCGTTTTTTGGTGGAAAAATACACTTGAGATTCTATTTAAAAAAAACGGCGGGAAACCGTAAATATTTTCACGTTGTGCAACGATATTTAAAGTTTATATAAATTTAGTATTTTTTATTCCCCCATTTTTAGGGAAAACCACTATATTAGCCTTAGCCGGATTAGCCGGAATGGCAATTGCAGGCTTCGTATTATAATTAAACGGACTCGCAAGCTCGTCCGTTTAAACAAATACTCAGCCTGCAATTGCCCTCTTCCCGGCCACGGCAATAATGTACTATTATTATTTTTGTGATTATGGCATGTTATTACTTATTTGGCCCTGTTTTTCTCTATGACATTGTATAATTATTGTTTCAACTCTTGCTTCCTATTTCCATTGTATTTTTTATTTTTATTTAATTGACTACATTGTGTGCGCATGCATTTAACTATGTTTCACAGCAAATAAATAATATGATTGATTGATTGAGTAACTTGACCTTTCCCTACCTATAACGTGTTATAGGCACCTATAATACCTTCTGAACGCGGACACATCTGGTGATATTTATATACCTACTGGATTTATTATTTTAAACATTAAAAATATATTATAGGTTAAAATGTTGTTTATTTAAAAGTCACATGTTATTCCATTTGACACCAATTTAAATTGGGTCCCGGGTATAATTTGGTTAGGCATTGTATCGGCATTAACTTCAATCCCGTGTTTGACTAGACGCGTTTTTTAACGCCCATGTTCAATCATCATCGTAATTTAAGAGGCTGACAAGACCTAATTTGGTGAAATTGATGAGAAAAACTATTTGTTCTAGCACAACAAATAAAATATATGTTAAAATTCACCATATTTCAAATACCGTGGACGGGCTCGATACATAATTGGACGAAATCGGCTCGATAGAAAATAATTGCAAAGATTGGTCTTAAAATCACATTAAACGGTTCTATGTCTTTATCTTTTTCCCGTATGGGTCTGCAATTAAAAACATGAAGTCAACATATTCATACCTAAACCGCTAACGAGTCATATTTCGCAAATAATCCACCCTTTTTTTAATTTCAATATGTATTTACTTATCTTCAAAAACCGGGCCGCCCAGTAACACTCGCTCTCGTTTACTCCGATACAAATAGACAGTGTGGGCGCTATCCAAAATCCTCAAGGGCATTTTGGTGTTGACAGCGTCTTAAGAGCATGCTTATTTTTGGTGAAGTAGACGCCAGTTCATTAGCCGGCACCGGCATACTCCTTTATTAGGGGATATTAGTATGGTGGTTACCCTATTTACCACAGTAGGTGCAATGGCTGGTTTCCCGTACACGATACGTCCCGTCAGAAGACCATCCAGAAACTGCATCTTCGTTACTCTGCCCCTTACTAGCGTCGCCGTTGTCCAAAGTAGGCGAATGCCTATTCTCACGTCATATGGTTGTCATGTTACATTTTGTGGGTCATATTTTAAAGGTAGGCCTTGCCCCCGAAACCCCGCCGGTTTCTTATATGATAATCCAGCCGCTGCTAGTTGGGGACTCCTTATCACTATATTCGTAGGTTACCAGGGACCACCTTATCTGGTGGCCGTGTCACTGTCCACCACTCGTGACCCCGCTGGTAGCTTGCAGCTCAGCCCCAACAATGACGTCAAACCAGAAATAATTAAATAAAATTCATTTCTTCATTTCCGAATAAAATCACTAAGTGACAATGTAACACAATTAGACACATCGATTCATTCTCTGATGGCCTGTCTCTATATATTTACAAGACGCTTCGACTCTCCGTGAGCTTGTGCCAGTATAATCTGACCCCAACTTGTGTGACAATCACGCACAATTCGAGATCAGACATACACTGGTTAACTTACGGGCGCTTCAGTCCTGAATAACTGCTATGTATTAGTGACCCTCATTATCTCCCAGTGATAACGGAAAGCGATTCAACATCGTACCACATCCTCAAACGGCTCCGGATACAAATAGGATATTTTTTAGATAGTAATTAACATAATAAATACATTAGGTCAATGCATGCAGCGGAGATAGTGACGCGTAAACAAAGACATTCTAGTAACGGATAGAGATCCGCGTAGTAAATGGCCATTGGTTCCAAAATAGTAGATCTAGAAAGCTTTTATGTTTAGGTACTCCACTGTACAATGTAAATCCCAGCTGTAAAATTGCATGACTAATAACAAACTAGAGGTATACCACCTTGGGCATTTTCAAAAAAATGTCTAAGTACCTACCCAATTAGCGCCGTGAATTGGTGGTACTCAAAAAATTAAGTCTTGTATAAAAATTAAGTTAGTGTCTACACAATTTTTTAAAAACTCTCGCCTCCCGATTTGAAATTTCGTTAAGTCGTAAAAACATTAATCGTGAGTGTACAGTCAGCGTCATGTAGTTAGTAGCAGCCAGAGTAGCCAAATATTTCGTAACACACCCTTATTCTTACAGTAATAAAGACGTGTACCGAAGTATTTGGCTACCTTGGCTGCTACTAACTATATTATGACGCTGACTTTAGAACGAATTTTTAAGTTTCTCCTGGGCCCCAAAATTTAAAAATTCGCTATACACTCACGATAAATGTTATTGTTATTTTTAAGTGCTAAATAATTAGCTTCTTATTCTAATTGATATAGAATTGGTACGCGACACTTTTGATAGTGGTACCGACCGAAAACCGATGTTACACAGCTAGACAATAGTATAATTATGGCATCCGCATAGTACGGACTCTCCTTCCTAGCGCGGTCGGGTGTATCAACACCCAGGAGGTGTTCGAGAGCCCAGTTTCGCCGAACACGAGAGGAACAGGCCTGGCGCCGGCACCGGCCCTAGCCTTCAATAAGGGTGGAGCTAGATTCGTTGGCAGCCCTTTGACACTTCCACTTCCCATGACACTTTTTTCGCTTTTGTCATTTTGGCGCCCCTTGACATCCTGGCGCCTAGAGCGGCTGCTCCCTCCGCTCTACCCTCGGGCCCTGCATGGTGCAATCGTCATATACATATATATATTCAAAAATTATAATAGATGTTTGTCGTGTTGCAGACGGGATCGATGGCAAGCAGGCGCGGCGCACGGGCACGAGCGGCCCGCTCGGCGAGCTGTTCGACCACGGGCTCGACTCGTACTCAGCCGTGTTCATCCCAACCTGTCTCTACAGCATGTTTGGGAGGTGGGTCACTACTAGCGGATCCAGGGTGGGTTAGGGGGCTCTAGCAAGCAGGATTTGGACCCTGGGTCAGTGAACAAGCAGCTTTCGGCGAGTTTCACTGTACTGACTGACATAAGTAACGAAAACTTAGCTTGACAGACTGACTTTCGATTAAAAAAACAACTCTCAAATTGGTTTATCCGCAGGTACACATGTTAAGCTTATAGCACCCCTTATTATTCAGATATAGGTAATTAGGTAAGAATCTAGCGACGGTAGCCTAGTGGCCTAGGCATGCGGCTGTCAAGCGGCGGTCGTGGGTTCGAATGCCGGCTCGTACCAGTTAGCTTTTCGGTGAAGGAAAACATCGTAAGGAAACCGGTCTAATCCCAATAAGGTCTAGTTTTCCCTCCGGGTTAGATGGTCAAATGGCAGTCGTTTCGTAAAACTATAGTGTCTATGCCAAATATTAATTTGGGTTTAGGTGTCAAAGTGGACCCCGGGCTTCTTTAGGGCAAAACCGGGAATATCGCTAGGAGCATGATGCAGGATGAGCAGCAGGATGGGTGATATATAATAAGGTAAAAAACTGTAAGACAGAATAACACCATCCAATCCCTACGACTCTTACGACTACGATTAATTTTTTTTTTGTTCCGTAGTTAACAAGGAGTAGGATATGTAGTTTCGACATGTCCGTCTGTCCGTCGTCTGCGGCTTAGCTCAGTAACCCTTACTACTAGAAAACTGTACTTCGGCATGGGTATATAAATCAATCATTCCGACAAAATAGTATGATAAAAATTTAAAAATTAAATTAGGGTACAGTCGACTACAAAGAGATATATACGGCCAAAGTTACAAAAATATGTATACACGACTGTATTGCCTTGACATTAAGGTCGTGTATACATATTTTTGTAACATTGGCCGTATATATCTCTTTGTAGTCGACTGTACCTTAAGTGGGGATGTATTTTTTTTTCTCGTTAAACCCATAGTGTGGGGTATCGTTGCTTGTTATTGTGCTTGGTAGCTTGTTATTGTGGGTCTCCGGCGGCTTGGAACGCTCGGTTCTAAAGTCATTATCACCTCACGATTCTCGCCGTTAAAGTGTGACAAAATGCCAGAATTTCGGTCAAATAAAACCCAAAGCCGGTCTAGACGTTCTTAAGAAAATTATTTTCTGATCATCATTTATTTTGACAATAATTGATAATTCATTGATAAATGATAATAGGGCATAGCCACCAAATAAAATAACCAATAATGTTGAATTTTCCCGAAACAGGATTAAAAATATTGTCAAATGGAGAAAAAAGTAAAGCACGGGATTAATTCATCACAAAGTGATGTGTCCAGAGTTTTAATAGGTATACTCTGTCCCTTTTACGCAAAATGCACCTTCATATGAAACGATTGTCCTTTACTATGACGCTTCAGTAATTCTTTGAGATATCTGAATGGGATTTTCGTCACTAGACATATTTTTTGCCTTCTTTCTTTTGGAGTAATAATATTTTTTGAGTCTACACCCGTATTATATGATAAGGAAAAGATATACCGGAATATTCGTCGGGGTGTGCCACCGGCTAGCCTATGTAGCACATAGTAATTTTTTGTAGTTTTTTAAAGAAAAATATGCCATTTTAAACGTCTTGATTCCATTCCCATCCCCGCTCGTACCAGAGTTTTTCCGAACTTACCGTTAAATTTGATATTCACCTTTAGCTTTCGGTGAAGGAAAAACATCGTGAGGAAATGTCAAGTCCCCAACCCGCACTGGGCCAGCGTGGGGACTACTGCCCGTCCCCTCTCATCCATGAGAGGAGGCATGTGCCCTGCAGTGTGACGTGTGAGGCTGATTTATTTAGTATGCCATTTCAACCCCGGCTTGTGATTATATATGGCTATATGTTTATGAGGCGTCATATGTAGGTGTCGCGATGATGTGACATGCCATATAACGTTCCATACATTCCGCGAGCAGCACAAACTGCTCCCTCCCGTTTCCGCGGCCTATCTGTCCGAGTGTTCATTCCGTGGTCTTGTTCCAGGGCCGAGCTGAGTCCGCTGCGGATGTTCTTCGTGATCTGGAACATCTTCTTCAACTTCTACCTGACGCACTGGGAGAAGTACAACACGGGCGTCATGTTCCTGCCCTGGGGATACGACTTCACTATGATTGTAAGTCCATCCTTGAAACTAGGATAACATGTTGCTTTTGTCGATTTATTCACCGCGATTTGTCGTTTATGGTGGTGGTATCAGTGAAAAACTTAAGGTCTTGTATGTAGTCGTAACTGTTGGAATAGGCATATGTTATGTTTGTGTTATGAATTTTAAATAAATATAAAATCTCATGCTGCTCTGGCCTCTTTTGTTGATTGGCCTGCGGTATGCACTCCTTTGTTGATTGGCGTGCGGTATGCACTCTTTTGTTGACTGGCATGCGGATGCGGTATGCACTCCTTTGTTGACTGGCGTGCGGATACGGTATGCACTCCTTTGTTGACTGGCGTGCGGATACGGTATGCACTCCTTTGTTGACTGGCGTGCGGATACGGTATGCACTCCTTTGTTGACTGGCGTGCGGATACGGTATGCACTCCTTTGTTGACTGGCGTGCGGATACGGTATGCACTCCTTTGTTGACTGGCGTGCGGATACGGTATGCACTCCTTTGTTGACTGGCGTGCGGATACGGTATGCACTCCTTTGTTTACTGGCGTGCGGATGCGGTATGCACTCCTTTGTTGACTGGCGTGCGGATGCGGTATGCACTCCTTTGTGGATTGGCGTGCGAATGCGGTATGCACTCCTTTGTTGATTGGCGTGCGGTATGCACTCCTTTGTTGATTGGCGTGCGGTATGCACTCCTTTGTTGACTGGCGTGTGGATGCGGTATGCACTCCTTTGTTGACTGGCGTGCGGATACGGTATGCACTCCTTTGTTGACTGGCGTGCGGATACGGTATGCACTCCTTTGTTTACTGGCGTGCGGATGCGGTATGCACTCCTTTGTTGACTGGCGTGCGGATGCGGTATGCACTCCTTTGTGGATTGGCGTGCGAATGCGGTATGCACTCCTTTGTTGATTGGCGTGCGGTATGCACTCCTTTGTTGATTGGCGTGCGGTATGCACTCCTTTGTTGACTGGCGTGTGGATGCGGTATGCACTCCTTTGTTGATTGGCGTGCGGTATGCACTTCTTTGTTGATTGGCGTGCGGTATGCACTCCTTTGTGGATTGGCGTGCGGATGCGGTATGCACTCCTTTGTTGATTGGCGTGCGGTATGCACTCCTTTGTTGACTGGCGTGTGGATGCGGTATGCACTCCTTTGTTGATTGGCGTGCGGTATGCACTTCTTTGTTGATTGGCGTGCGGTATGCACTCCTTTGTTGATTGGCGTGCGGATGCGGTATGCACTCCTTTGTTGATTGGCGTGCGGATGCGGTATGCACTCCTTTGTTGATTGGCGTGCGGTATGCACTCCTTTGTTGACTGGCGTACGGATGCGGTATGCACTCCTTTGTTGATTGGCGTGCGGTATGCCCCCCTGCGTAGAATTTCTTACTACGTTTCTCTACAGCGTGTGTACAGCATTCCTTTACTTACTGGTTCGCATAGCATCGTGAAGAAAAAAGTAGGCAAGTAGCGTTACAAGCTGTAAAAAAGCTGTTTTTAAGTTCACTTTTATAGCTGTATGTATAGGCTGTATAAATGTAGTATAAGCGCATATACCGACCTTGTAAATCCAAAAGAGGCACAATAGTAGTATAATACCTGTTATTCGGCGAAAACGGAAACCATGGTAAGGAGATTATTTTGTAAATACGTTTTAGGTACAGATAATAGTAGTGTATATCTGTCAGATCTCTCTGTAAAACAGACATCCTCCAGATTGCGCATAAAAATGCAGTCGGCCTCAATTTGCTTAGTCTGTGGCGGGCAGGGCACTAATACTTGTATACCAAGATGGCGGTCTGATGAAAGACTTTAAGAAAACCGTTCTATACAGCCAGTCTATACGCAGTAATAATAGGTGAACGATTTGTGTGTTCAGGGCTCGTGCCTGCTGCTGCTGGTGACGTCGGCGACGGGGCCCGCGGCGTGGCGCGCGCCGCTGCCCGGCGGCCTCACGCCCGGCGTCGCCTTCGAGCTCACGCTCTACCTGTCCGCCATGCTCACCAGCCAGACCACCATCCTCTACAACATATACAAGTAACTATTCCACCGTAATAACACCAACTAACTCAGTCATGCGGCGAAGTGTGTACACTATATGTTGGCTTATTTATTTATCTATTTTAGGAGAACGAACAGCTATAAAACTTAATAATAACATGATAAACCAAAAAGCCAATTACAGGATCTCGCAGATAGCGCTATAATATGGGTAGGGTCATTTCGCCGGTTAGCGACTATCTAATTGAATGTGCCGGTGGGCGACCACTTAAGTTGAGTTGGTGAACTGAAAGGATATTTTCTCGGTTTTTTAGTAGATCTCTATTCTAAAACAACAAAAAAATGCATGTACAGGTAATTGTCTCAATAGGGTGTGTAGAATTGATGTTATCATCAATAGAAAAAACCTTCTCCTTCAGGTGGTCGCTAACCGAAGGTGGTCGCGTAACCAGCGAAATGACCCTATACTTAACAAAGTGTGAACTCACTCGTACACAATTACAGGAGCAAACAGAACAAGGATAATATACGTATAAAAAATATATGATAATACTGGCTACACTGCTATCAACAAATTAACATAACTTAACATAGTGCGCCAATTGCGCCTATGCAAACTTAAACTCGTACGTTGATGATACGTAGCATGAGCACAGAACATTTATTGAAAATACCTCGCCTCGATACCTCGCCTCACAGACGGGATCTTACAGTTGAATATGTCTATATCTAATTCCTTTTTTATCTGATTTAAGGCGCCGTAGGTTCAGCGAAGTTAAGCGAACAGAGTTTTTGAAAAAATATAATGCGTCTGTTTATAATAATATGGTTTCAAAAAAATACGAATAGTAATCTTGAGGCTTTTCTGCAGGGAAATCAGTGCTTCGAAACATGATTAAGCAAATCTCGCTCTATAGAAAAAAATCACGAACATAGGTCTAAAACACACAAAAATACACTTAAAATATTCATAACTAATTATGCACAAAAGCTATAAATATTAAAATTGCTTCTAAAAATCGGCAATATCATGTTTGAGGGAAATCAGTGTTTACATTTTTATTTATTTAAACGGCCAAAAAATGAAAATTAAAAAACATGATATCCGCGCTTCCGAGCACGCACTTCCATCTCGCTCACGCTTATTATGCTCAGTGAGAGGGAGAGAAGACCATGAACCTACGGCGTCTTAAACCATGACTAGCACGCCGCAGAAAGCAATTTTTTCTATAAATATAACAGGTCATATCGTGACGGCACCGGCAAGATGCGGTCGACGAGCGAAGCGCTCCGGCCGCTCTACCCGCTGGCGACGTTCTTCGCCGTGAGCTCGCTGTGGGCGCTGTACTCGCCCAGCGACATCGTGGACCGCGCGCCGCGCCTCTTCTACGTGCTCTCCGGGACCATATTCTCCAACATCAACGTGAGTTCTTCTTACTACGATCGTGATGCTGGGCTGCTAGCCAGGGACATTTATTGCACGCTGTACGCCGCTCACATATCGTGGGAGGTTCTCGACGCCCCAAGTCCCGTTGTCGGCGGTGAGCTGGCAATATGTACCTATTTTGCGCTTCGTGCTCACATGTAGGTAGTACACGCCACTTCATCGGTTAGAAGCAGACGATTAAATAATATTTATAATTAATGGCATACTTTGATTTAATAAAACATTTTTCATTATTAACCGATTGAAAGAAGCGAGCAAAGCGTCTCCGTTCCTCCGCGCGGGGAAAAATGCTTTCGTATGTCCGTTTGTCCAGATTTCCGGCTATTCTCGACCACAGGTAGCATTTCTCAACCAATTCTCGTAAAATTTTGTGAGCGGTTCGTTAATTATATAAAATATTTTTGTCGTCAATTAAAATTTTTTTGATATACAGAGTGTTTTTTTTAAATGGGACAGTATGGGGAAATCCGAATCTAAAGGAGATAGAGGAAAAGTGTCCAAGGAGACATTAGGTGTTTTTTTATGTAAACAAATTTGGCTCATTAAAATTTTTGGTCAAGCGTGACTTGTTCTTAAAAAATTATAAAGTTGGTCAATTTTTTTTTGACGCGGGTCGGCTCTGTTTCATGTAAGGATTATTTCATTGTATGGAAAGAAAAAAATCTGAACAGCAGAAGTTGGTCAAATTTAATGAAAACTAATCTTCATACAATTGCAGTATTCACCTTTTAATATTGTTACAAGTGCCTAGGCGTGTAAAAAAATATTTAAAATTATTCCATTTTTAAATTTCGATAATCGATAAGAGCTCCAGATGATTCAAGAGAAGAACATTTTTTTAAGGAACTTTGGTAAGATAATCTACCAACAAGATGGTGCACCAGCCCACAACAGTAGGGCAAGTAAACTGTGTTTGGACGAGCAGTTTCCAAACCGTTGGATGGGTACGAGTACATATGGGCCGATAAAGTGGCCCCCACGATCGCCCGACTTAACGCCATTAGATTTTTTCTTATGGGGTTACCTTAAGGGTCGAATTTATGAATCCCGATACAACTCCGTACAATAATTAAAAGATGCTGTTTACAACACTTTAAACACAATTCACCATAAGTCTCTGTTAAATGCAACTAGAAGTGTCTTGAAGCGTGCTCGTACCTGCGTAAGACAAGACGGCGGCCACATCGAACATTTACTCAAGTAATAAACCAACTGTATGAAGATTAGTTTTCATTAAATTTGACCTACTTCTGCTGTTCAGATTTTTTTCTTTCCATACAATGAAATAATCCTTACATGAAACAGAGCCGACCCGCGTCAAAAAAAAAATTGACCAACTTTATAATTTTTTAAGAACAACTCACGCTTGACCAAATATTTTAACGAGCCAAATTTGTTTACATCAAAAAACACCTAATGTCTCCTTGGACACTTTTCCTCTATCTCCTTTAGATTCGGATTTCCCCATACTGTCCCATTTAAAAAAAACACTGTATATACAAAGTGTAACAAAAATGGGGTATGAATGAACCGATCAAGGGCTTAACAGGTATCGTGTTCTAATAAGAAAAAACAGAAAAAGAAAAAAAATTGACGCGATTTTTTTTTTACATTGCTATGGAGCTTGTGGCCCCAGTCGGCCAAAGCTCCATACAAGGTAAAAAAGGAATCACCTTAATATATTTTTTTTCTGTTTTTTCTTATCAGAACACGATACCTGTTGAGCCCTTGATCGGTTCACACCCCATTGTTGGTACACCCGTATATAAGTTCTCAGTGGCGATTTTTTGGCCAAATGCTGCACTTTGTGAAGATAGCAAGCCGCTTTGTACAGTGATAGTAGGGATCAAACTGAGTGATTTGACCCGCAGCAGCGGAAGTTTCACCCCTTAGGAAACGAGATGGCGCCACTTCTTTAAAAAATATTTCAAAAAATTCTACAAGCTAAACGAACGAACTAATTTTAATGAATAATATCTCAAATGAAAGCTTATTATATTCATTACGTAAGTATAAAAAAAAAAATATATATATATACTAAATACTTTTGGTACAAAACCGCTTGTTAAGTTTTTTTTTTTACTTGAATGGCAGTTTTTACTTGATTTCACTAAAATAATGTATGCAACATGAATGGTTTAATGAATATATATATTACTGAGTAAATAACAAGTATTATATAAAAAAACTCGACACCAATACCTTTCATACTTCAGGAAATATTAAAGTTTAATTGTGAGCGCCATTTCTTTCAAAAATATTTCAAATTATACAAGCTACAAAAATTAACTAATTTTAATGTGTAAAAAAAAAAATGTGTTTAAATGTGTAAATATATAGGTACCAAAGTTTTTTCGCAAATAATGGCATATTAAGGTCTTTTTTTTACTTTATTGGTAGTTTTTACTTGATTTCAATAAAAAAATGCAAGCAATATGAATGTTTTAATGCCTGTTTATTACTGGGCCAATAAAAAGTGTAAGTATAAAAAAAATCTTACATAAATATATTTCATACTTTACGAAATATTTAAGTTTAATTGTGCTGTGATTTGAATGTTAAATCACAGCACAATTAAACGTCATATGAAAATAATTGTAATAAATAAAAAAATATTGAAAAAAAAAACTGAAGTAAGTAAAACTTCCCTGTTGCTGAATTACCAAAAAGTCACTAAATTTCACTCTGACTGTTGGCGTATGATAAAACAATGAGTCTGACTCCCATTTAAAAATATTTTTGAGTTACGTAGCTATACACATCAACTCGCGGGCCCGAGGTTGGTCTGGCGGAGGACCTAGGGTGGAGGGAGGAGCTAGACTAACCCGACACTATACCGACGACATCCCGGGCGTCAGCCTGTACGAGATTGTAATGGCTCTTAAACAGCTCAAGAACAACAAGGCACCCGGTGAAGACGGAATAACAGCCGAACTCCTGAAGGCGGGTAGAAAACTGGTGCTTACTGCCCTTCAGAAGTTGTTCGAGTCCGTCTTACTGGAAGAGAGAAAGCCAAAGGCATGGAGGTGTGTTGGTACTGTTCTTCAAAAAAGGTGACAACACCCTGCTGAAGAATACCGACCTATCTAACTTCTGAGCCAAGTTTTTAAACTGTTTTCGACAGTCATTACATATCATCTCGTACACAGGCACAGGCTAGATGACTTTCAGCCTTCCGAACAAGCCGGTTTCCGAAGAGGCTTTAGTACCGTAAACCACATCCATACGCTCCTTCAGGCTAAACAGAAGACTGAGGATTATAACCTGCCTCTTTGCTTAGCATTCGTGAACTACGAGAAAGCCTTCGATTCGATCGAAACCTGGGCTGTACTAGAATCTATCAAGCGGTGTCAAAAACCACCACAAAAACCACTGTGCGTAGACCACCGCTATATCGAAGTACTGAAGTGTCTGTACGAGAACGCCACAATATCAGTCCGACTTCAGAACCGGAACTCGAAACCTAATTCCTCTGCGGTGGGAATCAGGCACTAGAAGATGTTTTCAAAACTCTGGACTATTGGAAAAGGCTAGGCATCAACATCAACGGCGAGTACATTACTCATCTTCGCTTTGCTGACGGTATAACAGTCTTGGCTGAGACCATGGAGGACTTCAGTGCGATGCTCGATGACCTTAGTAAAGCTTCCGACCGAGTTGGTCTGAGAATGAACATGGATAAGGCGAAGATCATGTTAAATGCCCATGTACATAGTACCAACTCCCAGAATCCTCTCCAACTTCGAGAAGAGTCAATTGGCGAATACGACTCGGCTGGGCAGCATTCTGGAAGCTACGGCACATATTTTCATCAAATATTCCGCAGTCCCAAGACGAGTCTTTGACCAGTGTGTGTTGCCAGTGATGACAAATGACACTGGAACGTGGTCGCTTCCTATGGGCCTCACAAGAAGGCTCAAAGTCACCCAAAGGTTAAGAAAGAGGGTTATGCTGGGAGTTTCTCTGCGTGATCGCAGCAGAAGCAAGGTAACCGATCAAGATAGCCCTCCGAATCGCTAAACTTAAGTGGCAGCGGGCGGGGCACATTGGACGTAGAACGCCGATAGCCGTTGTTCGGATTAATCCCTGCCGCTTCTTTTCGCCATCGTCCAACGCGACAACATTACCATCCTCACCACTTAGATGGTTGGCAGTCCTCAACTGTGCGCTTCTCCAGAAACTTCCTGCCTCGCACTGCTAAACTGTGGAATGGATTGTCGCCTGCGGTATTTCCGGACCGATACGACCTTCAAACCTTCAAGAAAAGAGCGTACTCCCATCTTAAAGGCCGGCAACGCACTCACAACACCTCTGGTGTTGCAAGTGTCCATGGGCGGCGGTAATCGCTTACCATCAGGTGATCCGTCTGCTCGTTTGCCTCCTATATCATAAAAAAAAAAAAAAAAAAATAGCCAGCAAAGCTAATGCATCATACGAACAAGCGTCAGAACGGGCCATTTTCATAACTTGAATCATTTCCATGGTAAGTACACTTGGTTATATCGATTTGTCGGCGTCGACGGAAGTATTTGTGAAATATGATTCGCTAGCGGTTTAGGTATGAATATGTTGACTTCATGTTTTTAATTGCAGACCCTTACGTCAAAAAAATAAAGACATAGAACCGTTTAATGTGATTTTAAGACCAATCTTTGCAATTATTTTCTATCGAGCCGATTTCGTCCAATTATGTATCGAGTTCGTCCACGGTCTTTGAAGTATGGTGAATTTTAACATATATTTTATTTGATGTGCTAGAACAAATAGTTTTTCTTAAAAACTGCTTAAATAACATCAATTTCTCCAAATTAGGTCTTGTCAGCCTCTTAAGATAACATGTCAATGTAAGTAGTAGTATAGTCTCAGAACCAACTAAATATGCCGGGGACGATATTGTTTTCGTTTTTTTCTGCAATTGTAGTCACTAAACAAAAATAATTTCTAATTTTAAAGTAATTATATTTATTCGTAATTCAGCACTACGGAAAAGAGTTTTAATTCTGTTTTTTTTTTTTAATTACTATTATTTTCATATGACACATTTACCATTCAAATCAGAGCACAATTAAACTTAAATATTTCTTAAACTGTGACCGATATTTATATCTTTTTTTAATAAACTTTTTATTGACCCAGTAATAAACATAGGCAATAAAACATTCATGTTGCTTGCATTGTTTTATTGAAATCAAGTAAAAGCTACCAATAAAGGAAAAAAAAAACCTTAATATGCCATTTTTTGCCAAAAAACTTTGGTAAGTATATATTTTTATTTTATTTTTTTGTATGTGAAACAGTAAATGGGTAAGGCCGTTATTTCTTGTTCCTGATTAAGCAGTTTAAATCGTCTACATTTTAATCACTTCCAGTGTGTTACGAATATTAGTAATCCATTTATATGGCTAATTGGCGTAACACACTGGAAGTGATTAAAATGTAGACTATTTAAACTGCTTAATCAGGAACAAGATATAACGGCCTTACCCAAATGCGCTTTCATTTGACATATTACACGTTAAAATTAGTTAATTTTTGTAACTTGTATAATTTGAAATATTTTTGAAAGAAATGGCGCTCACAATTAAACTTTAATATTTCCTGAAGTATGAAAGGTATTGGTGTCGAGTTTTTTTATATAATACTTGTTATTTACTCAGTAATATATATATTCATTAAACCATTCATGTTGCATACATTATTTTAGTGAAATCAAGTAAAAACTGCCATTCAAGTAAAAAAAAAACTTAACAAGCGGTTTTGTACCAAAAGTATTTAGTATATATATATATATTTATACGTAATGAATATAATAAGTTTTCATTTGAGATATTATTCATTGACATTAGTTCGTTCGTTTAGCTTGTAGAATTTTTTGAAATATTTTTTAAAGAAGTGGCGCCATCTCGTTTCCTAAGGGGTGAAACTTCCGCTGCTGCGGGTCAAATCACTCAGTTTGGTCCCTACTACCACTGTGCCAAGCGGCTTGCTCGTGGTAGTAGTACATATAATGAATTTAAAAGGAAAACTATCACGGACAAGAAGGCATAAGTAGTTACCGAGTAATAGTCGACGAACTTAATGTGTACTTGGAAAGGCCAATTGTACAAATTCGGCCGACGCAATCGCACCGCACGTCGATGTAACTAAGACAAGCAACTACGGAACCCTACACTGCGCGTGGCCCGACACGCACTTGGCCGGTTTTTTATTCCTAGTCCAGTTTCTGCTGATATGGTGATGATCTTCTGACCCTAACCAATGTTCCATACGCAGTGTCGCCTGATTGTGGCGCAGATGAGCGGCACGCGGTGCGCGGCGTGGAACGTGCTGCTGCTGCCGTACGCGCTGGTGGCGGGCGCGGCGCTGGCGGGGCTGCTGGCGCCCGCCACGGAGCTGCGCGCGCTGCTCGCGCTCACCGCCGCCTGCACCGCCGCGCACGTCTACTACGGCACGAGAGTGGTACGTAGCTCTACTGCTGGTAGAAGCTTTGTTCTACGTGCTGCTGCTGCCGTACGCGCTGGTGGCGGGCGCGGCGCTGGCGGGGCTGCTGGCGCCCGCCACGGAGCTGCGCGCGCTGCTCGCGCTCACCGCCGCCTGCACCGCCGCGCACGTCTACTACGGCACGAGAGTGGTACGTAGCTCTACTGCTGGTAGAAGCTTTGTTCTACGTGCTGCTGCTGCCGTACGCGCTGGTGGCGGGCGCGGCGCTGGCGGGGCTGCTGGCGCCCGCCACGGAGCTGCGCGCGCTGCTCGCGCTCACCGCCGCCTGCACCGCCGCGCACGTCTACTACGGCACGAGAGTGGTACGTAGCTCTACTGCTGGTAGAAGCTTTGTTCTAAGTGCTGCTGCTGCCGTACGCGCTGGTGGCGGGCGCGGCGCTGGCGGGGCTGCTGGCGCCCGCCACGGAGCTGCGCGCGCTGCTCGCGCTCACCGCCGCCTGCACCGCCGCGCACGTCTACTACGGCACGAGAGTGGTACGTAGCTCTACTGCTGGTAGAAGCTTTGTTCTACGTGCTGCTGCTGCCGTACGCGCTGGTGGCGGGCGCGGCGCTGGCGGGGCTGCTGGCGCCCGCCACGGAGCTGCGCGCGCTGCTCGCGCTCACCGCCGCCTGCACCGCCGCGCACGTCTACTACGGCACGAGAGTGGTACGTAGCTCTACTGCTGGTAGAAGCTTTGTTCTACGTGCTGCTGCTGCCGTACGCGCTGGTGGCGGGCGCGGCGCTGGCGGGGCTGCTGGCGCCCGCCACGGAGCTGCGCGCGCTGCTCGCGCTCACCGCCGCCTGCACCGCCGCGCACGTCTACTACGACACGAGAGTGGTACGTAGCTCTACTGCTGGTAGAAGCTTTGTTCTACGTGCTGCTGCTGCCGTACGCGCTGGTGGCGGGCGCGGCGCTGGCGGGGCTGCTGGCGCCCGCCACGGAGCTGCGCGCGCTGCTCGCGCTCACCGCCGCCTGCACCGCCGCGCACGTCTACTACGGCACGAGAGTGGTACGTAGCTCTACTGCTGGTAGAAGCTTTGTTCTACGTGCTGCTGCTGCCGTACGCGCTGGTGGCGGGCGCGGCGCTGGCGGGGCTGCTGGCGCCCGCCACGGAACTGCGCGCGCTGCTCGCGCTCACCGCCGCCTGCACCGCCGCGCACGTCTACTACGGCACGAGAGTGGTACGTAGCTCTACTGCTGGTAGAAGCTTTGTTCTACGTGCTGCTGCTGCCGTACGCGCTGGTGGCGGGCGCGGCGCTGGCGGGGCTGCTGGCGCCCGCCACGGAGCTGCGCGCGCTGCTCGCGCTCACCGCCGCCTGCACCGCCGCGCACGTCTACTACGGCACGAGAGTGGTACGTAGCTCTACTGCTGGTAGAAGCTTTGTTCTACGTGCTGCTGTTGGTAGAAGTTTTGTTCTTACGTCAGGGCAGCTAGCATGATAAGCTTTATGGTTATGTTTCACGTGACATTTCGGGCGTAAAACTGGTCCATAAAACCCATCGTGCTAGCTGCGCGTGGGAATATTACAGTTGAGTTGTCTTAATGTACGTTCGAAAAGATACTTAATCACTTATCTGGGATACGCCGCAACGAGCGGCTGCCCCTTTTTAGTACTTCTTGCATTTTACGAAGGTGCCTGACCCGGTCTGTGGCAAACCGACCTTAACATTCGATGGACACTATTCCAAACACAATAGAATTACGCCTATAGGCGTCTACTGTCCATCAATGCAGTATTCGGAAGCGGTATTAGTTAAAATCTGAATATATGGAGCGTAGTGGAAGTTTCTATGGGAGTCGTAACTTGGTGCAACCCGCCCTTAGACTAATGTCATAATAATAGGGACGTCACCAGTCGCCTTCGTGAAATGCAACAACTGTAGCGATTATCCCGCTGGGGAATGTCACGATGTGTAACTCAGTGAGTGGAGATCTTTGGTGGAATGAGAGAACTTCCAATTTAGGACGTTTTCAAGCATTCGTAATATTGTAACTCTGCTCCTCGACTACTGTCTTAGACAACTGACCGCTGCTCGCATTGCTTCACCTCGCTTCGCCCGGTACTGCGCTTTGTGATTTTGGGACTAATGTAATTTTATTTCCAGGTCCAGGAGATGTGTGAACACTTTAAGATTAACTGCTTCCACATCAAGCCAAAAAATTAATAAGTGTGTAGAGCCTAGTCGAAAAGTATATTTAAATTAATTAAAGGTTACGGTAGCTATACGTTCTGGTCAAGGTATTTGTTAAGGACATAGTGGAATTTTAAGAAAACAGATGTGTAACGAATTTGCATATCCATTTGTATGTATAACTTAAGGTGGGGTGTTATGGGTCTGAGAGGCCAATCGTACGAATCTCATAGCAGGTCGCCGATTTAACTAGGTTCGTAGGTACAGGTATAGAGAGAAATTCTATGGCTGAGCCAAAGAATATTGCCAGGCAACATTAAATCGTGTGTCAATGTCACGAGACTTATCGAAGCTCTTCTCACTTCAACTATGCTATACCTACTGTATAAATCGTTCAGTCCACGAAGAACCGCCCACGCAGATGAGCGCTTCTGTGAGCCACACAGCGGGGCCACCATTCCTACCTAGGCTATGGTAAAGCGACGTTGAGCGTTCATACAATAAATAAAAACGTCACCGTGCTCTTCCCCGCGAACGCCTCGCTGAACGAGCGAGGTTCGGCTCAGCCGGGCTCTGCTCTACTGGCTGCGCATTAGTGCAGCGCGATCTCGTGCATTGAATGATCTATAAATCGAACTACATATTTTAGTCTTTATAAACCTTCCGAAATGATAATGTAAGCTAGAATTTTAACCAAATCTTACTAGAAACACTAGTCATGCCCAACGCCATATTGAAAATGGTTGGCATTTTTATAGGCATTATGTTAACGAATTCTCAAAAACTTTTGAATATTTACTGGGTAGTTACCAATTAATAGACTTACCTATTTTTCGACTAATCTTGTTATCGTTTGACTTCGAACCTTATACAAACCTTAACGCGCACTTATGTAAAACAATTATCTAACTGTTGTTACTAGGATATCAAATATAATATAACTAGACATCGGAATTTAAAGGGCAAAATGTTATGTCAAGCCCAGGCAATGATGCAATAGGAGGTAGGTACGTTGTTTATACGAAGTTCCGTGTTTAAAAATGGCCACCAAATCGGACTGCATATCTACGTTTCAATTGACGACACGCAACGGAGGCAAGTGGTGCAATTGACCACCAACCTTTTGTAGCGCTTATAAGTCTTATAACCTCTCTACCTCTTTTATATTATATTACATCGTTGGGCACAGGTATTATGAAACAATACTTGTCAATGTCGTCGGACAGTGTAATTTGTAAAGACATTCCATAATCCTTTTAAAATGAAGAAGGGAATTAAGTTATTATTTTGTTAAATTTTTATACTTTCTATCAAATTTTATATTTACTAACAAAACTTGGAGCGATCCACTCTATATGGAAAAAGCATCCATAATTCAGTTTATTGATATAGGATTAGGAACTCTCTCTACCTATCATACATTTTTACCGTTCAAATTCCGATGTCTGAATATAACAAATCACGTTAATACTATAGAATAGAATTGTTTATGTTTCCTATTATATTATAATTTTTACTATGGTAAATGAAAAGCAAGCAAGCCTTGCAAACTGGCGGTGCTCATTCCTGGCAACGCCGTTAGTTTTCATAAAATATATGCACTCCCTTGGCAGTGACTGGGTTACCCCAATATTTTTAGCACGAAGTTTTATTCTAGTGGATCGTGCTACGTGGTGAATAAGTTCGATTCCACATATATATAAACTAAGTCAACAAACCTATATTTTGGAATCCATGAATTGATGTAAATAAGCGGGTTGTACTATATTATTGAGATGAAATATAGCCAGTCTCTTCTTATTCCGAATGAAATAGATATTACATCCTGTGATTCAATGCCAATTTTTATACATTAGTAATTATGAAGTAGGTATCTTTTAAGTCTGTTGGAAGAATGGAGTGACGGTGATGCTGATGGCAGATATCAGAGGGAACTCTCAAGTCGCACTCCAGGCGAAGCTAGAGTTCAGGCAGACCATGACATTGGATCAGAATTGCACCAAAGTAGCAAGTATAACTTGTGATTTTATTGGATTCTGGTTTAGGCAGCTAGATTTATTTTGAGATTAAGTTACTTATCAAAATTTGATGTAAGTATTCTTTCATAAAGAGTCCAGTGATTTGCACCAAAATAATTAGGTATACCCAATAGTTTATTATGTTACTAAACATACTATGTTACAAAAACAGCTCAATCTTGTACCTGTTTAATTTATTTATACTGTTGAATTGTATGATTTAATTAATGGAAGTCACTGTAAAGAAATATCTTTTTAATAAAAATATTTTAACTCAAAGGTTTTGTTTTTCTTAGACCCCTCTATTATCATTTGAACTAAAATTTGAGTTGAGGGAAGATATTTTACTTCAGTGGTTTGTTATTTGATATAATTAACTTACTAAACATAGTAACACTTTCACGGGATAGGAAATGGGCAAGTCATGTTCTAGCATTCTAGCAGATTGAAGGAAAATGCAACAGATAACCCCTACACATCCCTTTAACACTCAGTACCAGGGACCCACCTAGCGGGCGCTCTGTTTGTTTGTTTGCACTTTTCTCTACTTAACGGGAAAGCTATCATCAGCAAGCATAGCATAGCACTATGAAATGGTTGGCAGTGAATGTGAGTGAGACAAAAAATACAAAAAAATCCTCAACTATAATTTGCTCAACAAACAAATTTAATTCACAGATCAAATCACATCACACCTGTCCAGTCAGTATCTATTAACAATCATTGGTATGGTAACATCCTTATATGGAATAACAATCATAGAATTTGTTCAGAACTAACATCTACTGCTGATAGTCTCATTAACCTCTTCCGCCAGGGCAAGCAGCTTCCTCCACTGCTCCGGAGTCAGACTGATTCCCTTCTTGCCGGGCAGCAAGTCTCCATTCTTCTCATAGAACTCCCGTATGTCCACATATTGTTTACCCTTGAACTCTCTCACTTTGACAAGCTTCTTGCCCTCCAACACCCATGTGGGCTCCTTATCATTAGTTCTGGACCCCATTTTGGCTTTCTTTTCTGGTGGTACATTTCTCTGAAAATTTAAATAATGTGTACTTGTTAAAGTGGTCATGTCATTGCTATTTACCGTGAAAATATTGTATAAATAATTGCAGTAATAAAACACTTAAAGAGACAATTGTTTGCATCATTTATTTCCACTAACAGTTTATTATTCATTGTCAAGAAAACTAAAATGGAACAATAATTTAATCATCTATTTATATCAACCCATGTTGTAAATAATTATACAGTTTGTACAGTCGAGATTTTGCAAATAAAACTTGTACTTAATGCGCTTCAGGATAGTAACTATTCATAGTACTCTTTGATAGTAACTAAATTACCTATGTACATCATTGCGTTACTTAAGGAATCTTGTCAGATTCTGTATACATACAGTTCATTTAAATGACAGTATATTGAATCGATATTGATGACTGGGCAACTTACCTCCACATTTTATAGTATAATATAATAAAACTTACATCAACAGGTCCCTCGTCACTGTCGCTAGAACTTTCTTCCTTCTTCTTATGTTTAGGCATATTCAGAATTGATTTGTTCGGCACGTTAATCTGTTAACAATCACTTTAAATTTGATCATCTTTAACCTAAAAATCTCTATACTTAATATATTGAAGCGCTAAGAACTTAATGTATATGAAGGAATTAGTAAATATGCTCATCGTGCGTAATGCTAGAAAAATCTATAATTAAACATTAATTACATATTGCACTCTATTCTATTCTAACTTACCTACTCAAATAATGTTGACGTTGCCGCTAGCCTAGCCGGTACTTCAACGAACGAAAGTACCGCAAAGTGGAGACTGGAGAGCGCGATGCGAAAACAGCTAAAGTCGCTCTCAATAGAATTTGCTAACTATGTGAACAAACCGTCATATTGAAATTGTCTTTCACTATGGCGGTTTGTTTACATAGTTAGCAAATTCTATTGACGGCGACTTTATAATAAAATTAAACAAGTGAGTATCGGGCCACGCGAAGTGTAGGGTTCCGTAGTTGCCTGTCTTTCTTAGTTACATGAGTTACATCGACACGCGCGCGCCAACTAAATGGTTGCGTCGGCCGACTTTGTACGAAAGTTGGCGTTTCTAAGTACATTTTAAGTTGGTCGACTATTACTCGGTAACTAGTATGCCTACTTAGCCGTGATAGTTTTCCTTTTAAATTCATTATATGTACTACTTCTACGATTTTTTCCACATTCCCAGTAGCAGCCATTTAGCTTGCAGGTTGCAGGGAACGACGACACATGACTCGAACAAAAATTTGAGCTTTAAAGCCCAATAACTCGCAAACGAATCACTAATTTGAAAAATCGTTTATATAAATAAAACCCATAACATTTTTGAATAAGCTATCCAATGATACCCCACACTATGGGTATTGGGTTTAACGAGAAAAAAAATACGTTCCCCACTTTAGGTGTAGGTGAGGTACCCAAGATTTTCTTCTGTTTTGTCGGCGTGATTGATTTATAATTTATATACCCATGCCGAATTACAGTTTTGTAGTAGTAATGGTCTTATGGTTGTTGAGCTAAGCCGAAGACAGACGGACATGGCGAAAGTATAAGGGTTCCTTGTTGACTAGGGACGGAATCCTAAAATTCAAAAACAAACTTTTAAAGCTGTTTGTGATATGCTACATTTTTATGCTTCGGTTGAAATAATAAGCCATAATCGGCGTTTTTTTCAACAGCGTAGGACATACTTGCGTTTTTGACAATGACAGTTGACAGATATGTATAAGGGTGGTATTCCACTAATCCACTTGTCCAAGATTTTTATCAAATGTGCATTCTCATCTCACATTTAGCTTAAAGAGTGAGTGAGACGCAATGTACATTGGACAAAGATCTTGGACAAGTGGAATACCACCCAACTTCACAAATCTCACAATACTGTTAGGTTATGCGTATTGCATAACCTAACATAAATTAGTATTTTACGATAAATAAATAATTATTGCATTGCAAGTATATTTTGCTATGCTTGAACCATGGAACGATGCTTCTCTTTTACCACCACCTGTTCATACATTTTTAAGTCATCGCAAAGTTGGTAAGTTTGATTCCTTTCGTTTGCTTATTATACAGGGAAACTGGTGCCTAAAATATCCAATTAATTATTGCAGATATTCAAGAGCTGAGAAGTACTTGCATGAATATCATCACAGTTCTGTCCAATCAATCACCTTTGCACAAAGAGAGCGCGGTTCTGTCCAGATTTGCTTATAAATTCGACAAGAAATTTCGAAATGATATCGGCTACAGGCACTATAAGAAGGTTAATGTGGCCTTACGTCGTTATTTGGCACTAAATGTCTTGAAAGACATAGAAAACTTCAGTGACACCTTACCATCTGCTAATGATGAAGTGTATTTACCAACAAGACAAATGCTCCAGTATGTATTGATCAGGTTGATAACATTTTCAAAGGTAATGTTGAGAGTTTGCGTTTGTTCCAAGCAAGCATGTATTTTTTATTTAGACCGGATAAAGTGTGGGGAAAGCCACTGGATGTCTCTCATGCCGTATGCGGCCTTGAGTCGCGTGTGGTCCATGTGCACAGTTCTGCTGCAACACGCGTGTGGCTGGTACGCACGCCTGCACCCCTGGCTCCACAGACTACAAATAAAAGGAGTGGACTTCCTACCCAACAACTATATGCTGCCGTTAGACTTGGGAAACTGGCTGGACCTCAAAAATGTAGATTCCTTTGGCCGGTTTGAATGGGCTCCTGACAAATGTTTAACATTACACCAGAGCCTAATAGTTGATGATGATGACAACCCTGACAAACTCACAGATTATGTCAAACGGCTAAACGAAAGAGACACCCCTGAAGAGTTACCAGTTTACAACAATTTTGAGATAAACAACCTTCCACAAGAAACAGCACCAGCAATAAACCAGGTACTAATTGTAGATAAAGGAGAAATAATTTCCAGGGAGAAATTTAAACCCCTGTATCCCCAATTGAAATCAATTCAGTTGCAAAAAGAAGATACATATAAACACTCCCCAGCACATGTGACCGATCTGGAAACATTGAAACTATTTATGTTAAAGGAAGGGGGCTACAGGAACGAACAGAGTGACTGGTCTTTGACAAGTCATCTGAGCTTCATGCAATGGCATGCTCTGAAAAATTCACTAGATGCATTGGCTGATTCACTGTCCAACAACAGAAATATAGAGAAAAAATTCAAAAAGATATGGAAAGAAAAGTGCATTGATAATAGTTAATAAATGTAATATTCATTTTTTCTTGTATTATTACTAACACAAAATATTTACAGTTAATAATAACAGCACCAATTTAATTACTATGAAAAAATACAGAGGTATTAACACAATCAAAAGTATATATTCAGGTACAATATAAATGAATATAATAATACAAATTCCTTCTTAAGCTCCCTTGTTATTAATACTATGAAATTATGGCTGATGTCAAAGCAATTTATTTTTGTTTAGTTGCAATAAATCATCACTGGTGGCGAAAAATAAACTAATAATCAAACTAAATTAACAATACAGATATAAATGTAATGTCTTCACAGTAATATGAAAGATATAAGGGAACATTCATTTGCATCCAATAAAGGGTTAATGCCAGTGATTGAAGGGGTGCAAACAAAAGGTGTGCCCTACAGTCTTCCAATATGAAAGCCTTAAATAATACATGAAATTTACTTATGATTGGTTCACGGTAAACATTTTTCTGAGTTTTTCCAATCCAAATGTAGAAATTTTAAAACTTTAATACAACCAACTCACGTTTAACATTTGTCAACACAGAGTTTCTAATTTACAATACTGATTTACAGGCTGCATATTTTTATTACAAATTAGTAACATCATACTTGTGCTTTGTTTATATTTACATAGTCCTAATTAGGCTTAACAATGCTTCACAACATACAATCCATTGGTTTACAATGAGGAAACAATCCACAATTTTCCATTTCCATGACTCATATAAATACAATGTTAGATATCTCTGCCGTCCTAAGCCAAAAGGACGCATCTGACTACGAGTCTCATAGTCAGATGCAACCTTTTTGCTTGGGAAGGCAGATCTGCGGGGAATTGTTACCACAAAACCCAAAGATCTTGTTTGAGCATACTAGGTGGGTTTTATCTTACATGTAAACTAGCCTGTGAATAATGCAGACAAAACTTATTTCAATTGAGAAGTAATACCACAAGCAATTAGGCATATTAATGCCAATTTTTTTGTTGCGATAATATTTGAACAATCTGTTGTAGCTTATATTAATTCATGAGATGGGTAATAAAGCAAATGCATGTTTAATATGTTTATGTCACACTTGCCCATAAAGTGGCAATTACTACCCGCGAATATTAACCATCTTTTTTTTTTTTTTTTTTTTTTTTTTATGATATAGGAGGCAAACGAGCAGACGGATCACCTGATGGTAAGCGATTACCGCCGCCCATGGACACTTGCAACACCAGAGGTGTTGTGAGTGCGTTGCCGGCCTTTAAGATGGGAGTACGCTCTTTTCTTGAAGGTTTGAAGGTCGTATCGGTCCGGAAATACCGCAGGCGACAATCCATTCCACAGTTTAGCAGTGCGAGGCAGGAAGTTTCTGGAGAAGCGCACAGTTGAGGACTGCCAACCATCTAAGTGGTGAGGATGGTAATGTTGTCGCGTTGGACGATGGCGAAAAGAAGCGGCAGGGATTAATCCGAACAATTCCTCGGAGCACTCCCCGTTATACATGCGATAGAAAATGCAGAGAGAGGCCACATCTCTACGCAGCGCCAAGGGGTCAAGCCGAACCGAAATATGCTCGCTGTCGACAATTCGAGTTGCTCGTCGTTGGATGCGATCCAGAGGGAGAAGCTGGTATTGGGGTGCCCCTGCCCATAGATGAGAACAGTATTCCATGTGTGGACGGACCTGCGACTTATAAAGCTGCAGGCGGTGGGCCGGTGTGAAATACTGTCTCGATCTATTGAGCACACCGAGCTTTTTTGAGGCTAATTTGGCCTTACCCTCTAAATGGCCGCGGAACTGGACTTCACTCGAAATGTCGACGCCAAGGATTCCGATACTGGCTGCGGCAGTCAGGGGAGTGCTCTCAAAACAAGGTGACACGTCGAACTTTAACTTTTTTGCGGTAAACGCGCAAACCTGTGTCTTGGTAGGGTTAAAACGGACTAAGTTAAGTCGACCCCATTCAGAGATTGCGCTTAGGGAAGTCTCAATTTCAGACACAAGTTTGTTCCGGTTCTCGATGACGATTTCCCGAGAGATATTGGTACGGCCGGTGTAAGAGGCATCACCTGTACTATCATCAGCATAACAATGAATTCCGCTGATTTGCAGCATTTCATTGATATGCATAAGGAATAGCGTGGGCGATAGCACACAACCTTGGGGGACACCAGCATTCACAGACATGGAGTCGGAGCATTCCCCGTCAACTACGACCTTAATGCTTCTGTCTGCTAGAAAGCTACTGACCCATACACATAATCTCTCGGGAAGCCCATAGGATGGTAGCTTCGAAAGAAGTGCTTTGTGCCAAACCCGATCAAAGGCCTTCGCTATATCCAAACTAACAGCCAATGCTTCACCCTTAGTCTCGATCGCCTGTGCCCAACGATGTGACAGGTAGACTAGAAGATCACCAGCCGAGCGGCCTCTACGGAAACCGTATTGTCGATCGCTAAGCAACTGGTGGTCCTCTAGGTACCGAAGGAGCTGGCAGTTGATAATGGACTCCATTATCTTCGAGAGAAGGGAGGTAACAGCTATTGGCCTGTAGTTGGACGGGTTTGAGCGGTCGCCTTTTTTAGGGATCGGATGCACCAAAGCTGACTTCCACGAGGTCGGGACTACGCCAGAAGAATAAGAGAGCCGAAAGAGACGCGTTAAGACCGGAGCCAACTCGGGAGCACACCTCTTCAGCACAATTGCAGGGATTCCATCAGGCCCACTCGACTTATGAGTGTCGAGGGAAAGAAGAGCTTTACGCACCGAGCTTTGGTTGAACCGGATATCCGGCATACAGCTCTCGCACCGCGGAATGGTCGGCGGCGCGTTTCCCCCGTCATCCAAAGTCGAGTTGGACGCAAAGAGTTTACCCAGAAGATCGGCTTTGTCTTTTGCGTCGTGGGCCAATGAATCGTTATCCATGTGCAGAGGCGGAAAAGACGGCGTGCAGAAATTCCCCTGGATAGCTTTGGCAAGAGACCAGAACGCACGAGTTCCCGACGGGAGGCGCTCTAATTTCTCACCAATTCTACCAATATGCAGCGACTTTGCTCTGGCAATATCTCTTTTGAAGGACCTGGAGGCAAAGTTAAACTCCTTTTTTAATACGCTAGTCTTTTCATCCCGTACTGCCGCTGCGTCTACCCAGGCTTGGTAACATTCATGCTTTCGGCGAGAGGCCATTTTACAGAAGTGACCAAACCAGGGTTGGGATTTGCCACCAACAGGGACCACAGAGGAAGGAATGAAAAGCTCCATTCCCTGCAGTACCACGTCAGCAACAGAATCAGCAACGACGTAGGGATCATCCGGCGTGAAGCAAACCTGCCCCCAAGGGTAAGATGCAAAGAAGGACCGCATCTCGTCCCAATCTGCTGACCTATAGTGCCACACACGGCGGCCACAAGCAACTCGCCGACGCGGCGGGCACGCGAGTGGCACCGTACTCCGGATCAAGCAATGATCCGAAGAACCGAGTGGGGCTTCAACGGATACATGGTAGTCAACCGGATGAGAGGTCAGCAGAAGGTCCAACAGGGAAGGTTCCTGGCCTTCCACATCTGGGATTCGCGTAGGCGCAGTAACCAATTGTGTCAAGCCATATGCCAGAGCAAAGTCAAAAACAGATCTACCCGCATGATCAGTCTTGCTAGAGCCGAGCCATTCGGCGTTGTGGGCTTGGGCGTCAAATACTTGCGACCGGAGACAGTCTTTGTTTTACCGCCCTGGATGAATAATGTACTAATATGCAACGTTTAAGCTTGAGATCATCAAGTCTGGAATGGTGGCCATCTGGGACCTAGCTGCCTAGACCGTAAAGTGAATGTGTCAGAGACTTGGATGCTTTCTATTGTTGAGGCGAGGTGAAGTGGGAAATTTATATCAGTGATGAAATAGTTATTTGTTTGATCACTGATTGTACGTTATTTCAATTATATGCTGGCATCACAAAGGTGAAACGGTAGTTCACAAATACATATTATAAATAGAGGCAAGAATGGCAATATTCATGCATATCGTGATTTTCCCAGTATGAGACAATCATTTTAAATGCCATAATTATTTCGCAGTCAATTCACTTTTTAGTTGTACTGGATAGTTTTTGTAAACGCGCTTTCAAACCACCTTCTTTCTTGGGCTGCGTGATTGTCTGTGATTTTCGTTCTTCCTGATGCTTCTTGGCTTCTTTTAGTCTGCAAGTGAAATGAAGAATTATACATTCATTATTACAGCACTGTAGTTGCTATACTATATTTTTAGCCTCCTTGAGACCTAATACGAAAAAATACAATCTAAATCGAACCAAGTCATCCTCCTAGCGTTATTCCCGGTTGTGGCCTATAGGAGCCCGGGGTCCACTTCGACACCTAAATCACGTTGGAACCTTGCAGCAAGATGTATGCATGAACACGGTGCATTCTTAAATTAACCGGGTTGTACAGAATGTACAGCTTTGTTTTTAATTCTGCGCAAATGTATGCTACTGGACTAAACAAATTAAATCCTTTATGTTAATTAATTGACTATTTCTTTTTGGTTATGATATAGAAACGTTTATTTTAGTAAAACTATTCACTTTTGATAACATTTTACATGAATTTTAAAACGATTTTTTTATTTTATTTTGTATTGGCTGTTTAGAGATTTCATCTAAGTCTGGCTGTCTGGCACTGCGCAAACTTCACGAAACAAAACTGTTGCGCGCCATTCGCCATTATAGGTTATTTCACAAATATTTGTAAACATTGTTAATGCGTGTTTGGTTATCATCAAAATTGTTGACTCGTGGTGACTAGAAAAGTGAATAGAATTGACGCCACTGGAGTTCTCCTCGATGTACAATATGAGAGTAAATACCAGTTGCCAATAACGCTAAAGGAAATAGCCTTGCGTGCATTATTATTGGCTCCCGAAATAGCTGAGAAGCCTATAACTATAACATTTTCATTTTATGAAAAGGATTTTTTCCTCGCAAATGTGTTGAAAAACGGCGTATGAAACGCGTGAGCTTTTATAATTACATCCTCTGCTCTATCGGCAACTCCGCCTCAGATGTAATTATCAACATACCTCACTTGTATGACAATGTCCTATTAATGCATTTTGTTTGTTCCATAGCAACTTGGGACTCGGGAGGATATATAATTCCAGCACTAGATTATAGTATTAAGAACTAACTAAAATTAGGTATTACTAACCAAATAGGAATGCACGGTTCAGGGGGCAATACATTTTTTGTAAGTAAAATGAGTCAACAGATAGTCGAGAGAAGTATAGAAATAATGATCTGGAAACCTTAGTTTAAGAGGAAACACAAGGGCCGTTTTTTCATAGAAACGTAGTCCCATGTTTTCTGCCTGGATAATGGCAGTAGAGCAATAATTTTTTTTCCATAAATCTATGGCTACTATTGACATGTTCCTATGTTTTCCTTTTTTCATAAATAAAAGCGATATTAACCTTCAAAAACCTAAAAAAAAAAGACAGATTTTCCACTGTGTTCAAACATCCAGAAAAAAAAATACTAGATTATTTAAAAAAAGGAAAACATAGGAACACAGACAAAGCCTTTCTTTGATTTTTAATAAAAAAAATAGTTAAATAGGTCAAGTTTTGGAGACGAAATCAGGGGACTACCAAACGTTGATTTTATGTACTTTTAATAGGTATTTTCGGTCCAAGCTGCAGTTGTCTCTATCGCGCTCTGCGGGGGAAGGCTTGAGGTTGGCGCGACAGCTATATATTTAACAAATACCTATTTCTCAATTATATCTCCCTTAGTGTTTCCTCTTAAGCATCAAAGCGAAACAGCTGTAAATTCAAAAACTTACTTCTCTTTAATTGCAATCAGCTCCTCCCTCTTGTAGATGTCCTTGAAGTCGCTGCAGAAGCTGGTCCACAGCGAGAAGAACTCCTTCGGCTCGCAGTCTTCCACCTTCCCGCACTTGGGTGCGTACTGGTAGAACCTCACGGTCGCCACGAACTTGCTCCGGCACTCTTCTAGGTTCTCATGCTCGGCTTTCAACTTCTCCTCGGCCGAGGTGAGAAAAGTACCCATCTTTTCTTCGAACACGTCTATCCTTTTCGATGTTTCACCGCTCTGGTCTTCGGGACTGCGTTGAGCGTTTGTTGTTTCGAGGACTCTCTTGGTCTTCTCTTTGCATGCTGGAAGTTAAAACGATTGGTAAGTTTGTTGTTAGTTGCGACCATGATACCGATTAAGGTCCTTTAACTTCGTCGGCATGTTCCAAAGATTAACGGCTCGTGATGCATCCTTCTATCAACCTAAGATCATATAGCAAGATATACATCACATCCGGGAATGTTATCATACATCGATCGTATCAGGCATGTGTCGACAATCAGCTCATCGTTAGATGACCGATGCCGTACCCGGTGACAATAGCTGTGCACGTCGCCGCGTGACGTCACGTCGGCACCCGGGTACGGCACTTAGCGAGCGCGAGGAAGCAAAAGGGGTAGCAGGAGGCTACGTTCACACGGCGCAATTTTTCTCGTATACCGTATTCGAGATTTTATCGAATGTCGTAGTGTCAACATAGTTTGTATGACAACTTTGAAAATCATTCACACGGCGTCTATGCGTGTGAACGATTTTCAATCTTGTATTCGTGACATATTTTTTACCGTATACCGTAGGGTGTTGCCACCAGTGGTGCGAGATTCTCGAAACGATTTTATCGAATGCGATGCTCAGAGGCGCTTGCAGTAAAACCGTATGCGAGAAAATATCGAATCGAATAGACGCCGTGTCAACCTAGCGGGAGGGTCGCGCATTACAGGTTAGTGCGTAGATGTCAGCCTGCCCAAACAGACGAATACACGTTACCAGCCAGCTGCTGCGTGAGGTCGGCGAGCGAGTGCGCCACGTCCGCGAAGTCGAGCGCGGCGGCGCGCGCCACGTCGCCCGGCTCGGGCACCGCCAGCGCCGCGCCCGCGCCCGCTCCCGCGCCCGCCGCTCGCATGTGCGTGCGCACGATGAAGTGCAGCAGCGTCAGCGTCGACCGCGACGACTGGGAACAACAAGAGCGCCATTTTAACGCCCGTTGTCCCGTTGAACCGAATTTGGAATTTGTTTGGGCCGCGGTATCGCCGTGAACACACTGTGCAGTCTCGGCGTAACGTTGCCTCACTGTCCTTAACCGTTGCTCACGAAACGCAAGTGTGGCAAGGCATTACATTGGTAAAGTGATCGGCCGAGTAACTAAAGCGTTCCAAAAGGCGACCAAAAAAAATAAAGCTAAAAGCTATCGCGCGTGCGACCAAGTAGAATAGAACAACATTTATTCATGACAACAACACATACATGTACATAAATCAACATACAAAAGAAAAAACAATATTGCCACGAAACGGTTCCATCTCAGCGTTGTAATAGCGGTACCTAAAGCGCCAAAAGATACCTCTAGTGTACGCTTTAAAAGATACCTCTAGTGTACGCTTTAAAAGATACCTCTAGTGTACGCTTTAAAAGATACCTCTAGTGTACGCTTTAAATGAATTTGGTTGTCTTCCATTTCTTGCAATTACAAATACAAACCTTGCAGATCATAGATTCATGGAGTTCCGATGCAAAGTACTCGCACCCCATTTGATTGGCTTTCTTTAAGTGTTGAATCTACTTTGCTTAACAATGTATAGTTAAATAAGTATTACCTTAACGTCCTTCAGCTTGGCGAGTATCTCGAGGCCGAAGCCGTCGGCCTGCCCCCGCTGGCCGTTGCCGCCGTTCATGTAGTTGCCGAGAGTCAGAATGATCGCGAACACCTTCTTCAGCGGCTCGCTCGTTAACAGGAACTGAAACAACATTTTTAAACTCACAGAAACGTAGACGGGGTCTACAACTTTCCCTAGTCTCAAAGAAACGCCCTTTTCATTTCCATTCCGCCCATTAAGGACCTACTTAGACTGTGTGAGGGCTACGCTCTACAGCATGGTCTTAAATACAATGTGAACAAAAGCGAGGTGCTCATTTTTAAAGCACGAAAATATAACACGAACACATTGCCCAAGATCATGCTGGGGGGCGAGCTTCTTAAAGTAGTGGATAAATTTAAGTATTTAGGCCACATGCTCACTGCGGACCTGAATGACGATTTGGATATGGAAAGGGAGAGAAGAGCGTTGGCTGTACGAGGCAATATGCTCGCCCGCAGGTTCACACGTTGTAACAAACAAGTCAAGTTGACGCTGATAAAGCTTACTGTCAAACATTTTACACGTGTTGCCTGTGGGCGACATTTACTCAGAGGGCCTATAACATCCTGCGTATTCAGTACAACAACATCCTTAGGATGCTGTTGAAGCTGCCGAAGCACTGAAGTGCTTCGGGCATGTTTGCAGAGGCCCATGCGGACGACTTTTATGCCATTCGGCGAAAAAGAATAGCCTCACTGCTGAAGCGGATGCGAGGCAGCAGCAACAGTATGCCTTGATTGCCCGCTCACCAAGTATTGGGTTGAGGTGGTCATTGGTAGGGCCAAGTAGGGAGTAATATATCGCTACTTGCTCCTGCCTTTTTACTACATCAATATTTAATTTAATTTAAATTAATACTTAAAACTTAATGTAATGTAACGTGTAATTCTAACATAGTTTTGTAAGTCCCAATTGTTACTAACACTATTATGGATCTCGGTCTGAATTAAACAATTTTTATTATTATATTTATTTTATTATTTTCCCCAAAGTCACGGAGCGTGTGTAGTAGATTAATACGTAGGTACACGTATTAGAGCGTCCATGCAGAAGAGTTGGGTCTTTTTAACGGCGAGGTGTCATACCATACAACATACACTATTTTCGGTTTTTTCGTAAATGACACCTAAATTATATATGCGATTAATTATAAGAAATATCATTAGAGGACAGAGGAGCTGGGGTGGTTAGAGTAGCGCTACCCCACCGTTTTCACGCAAAATAGGCACACTGGATGTCGATTTGCGGAAAAAAGCCCAGCAAAACTAACTAAGCATCAGACTATTTCACCGCGACACTTACCCTCTTACACTTCTAAAGACAGTTGTCACAAAACAGCTAAGAGTACTCGGACTACATTTTATGAAGTATAATCTTATGACTAACGAGTATACGCGGATGAAGAGGGCCAAAGCTAGTCATAGAATAAGACAGTGAAATCTTTACCTCACAAGTATGTTTCAAGTTGTCCAACTTATGCATGGTCGTGCTGACGGCGTCCTCGAACTCCGCTTGAAACATGAAGCAGGAGATCCTTTCCGCGAAGTTGGGTATTCCAGAGAGATCGTGCAGGAACGCTTCTGGCTTGTCTAGCGGCACGTCTGGCTTGGCTTTGAGGTGTTGCTTGATCTGCGAGAGTTCTTCGTCGGTCGCTCTCTGCAACAGGAAAACAATCATTACTTGTACCAATTCTACAATAGACGCAGATAATACAGCTAACCGTATGCTATCTGGTTTTGGCGCTGTTGATGGTATTCTTAGACAGTGGAATCGTTTTTAAAGGGTGTACTTTTGTAGTATTCACCGCAGTTAACAAATCAATCAATAATGGTTTTGGAGGTCAGAGTTAATTTCCAAAAGTCTCGACTATACATTTTTAATAAAATTTACGATTGATTATTCTTACCATTTCATATATCTGCTGTAACGCTTCTAGGCTCACTACGGACGTGTCAAAGTTGTATATCGCGTTCTCAATCTCTGAAAACTCCACGTGCAGACTCTGAGCCAGAATGCCCACATTCTGCGACCGCTTGCTGTCTAATATCTTCACGGGTTGAAGTTTGGTTTTAACTTGTACTTTTTTCTTGACAGGCGCTTTCACTACTTGTCTCGAGAATAGGTCCGCAAATTCGTCGATATTGTCTAAATTCGTCTCTTCTATTTCTAGCCAGAGAGGTTTTAATGAGGAAGGGGTCTCCCCCGTGGACAGAGCGGCGGGCGGGGCTAAGATCCTGGTCCAATAGAGTGGTTTCATGGGTGCCGCCGGCTTCACAGGAATTTTTCTCAAGGCTGAAAAAGAACAGGATTCGTTAGGGTGTTACCACAGCTCACCTATTCCATAAACCAACAAGCAGAATAGGTCGATCTCAGACAAAAGGTCCTTGTCAAAGTCAATAAATATCTTCATAGTGCAATTACTGAATCATTGATAAAAATCGGCAATGTGGCTCCTTCCTTGTGTTAGGGATGGACATAAATGAACATGAACGAATGCAAAACTTACTCGCTCTTTGCATGGTCCAGCCGCCTACAGGCGGGGCGGGGAAGGGCGCGGGACCCATACTCGGCACGGGTGGAGGCGCACCCGGGATCGGCGGCGCCGGCGGAGCACCCGGCATGGCGGGCGGCGGCGGCGGACCCATGCCGGGCATCGGCGGCGGCGGCGGACCCATGCCGGGCATCGGCGGCGGCGGCGGACCCATGCCGGGCATCGGCGGCGGCGGTGGACCCATGCCGGGCATGGGCGGCGGCGGCGGACCCATGCCGGGCATCGGCGGCGGCGGGGGACCCATGCCGGGCATCGGCGGCGGCGGGGGACTCATGCCAGGCATCGGCGGTGGTGGTGGTGGTGGTGGTGGTCCCATCCCCGGCATTGGAGGTGGTGGGGGGGCCATTCCGGCCATTGGCGGGGGTGGCGGCCCCATGCCGGGCATTGGTGGCGGCGGAGGAGCCACGCCGGGCATGGGTGGTGGAGGTGGCCCACTGAACATGGGCGGGGGTGAAGGACTGGGCATCAGGGGTGGAGGAGGGGGGCTTACGTTAATTGGAGCCTCTGGGAATGGCTCTTCAGAGATGGTTACGGGCTCATCTTTAGTGGGCATTGATGGCGATATTTCAGATTTCATTTCCAGAGATGTAATGGTAGGTGGGTCTGTTGTAGGCTCCAGTGCCTCGGGCATAGGTGGAGCGGGAGGCGGCGCTGCCTGAACAAGGCAACTTGAGTCTGATGTTTGGTTACTAACAGTTTCCTCAGTTTGTAATTTTGAAGATTGACTCTCTGATGAAATGCAAGTACTTTGCTCTGATATTGATAACTTGCTAGCTTCTGATTTAGCCATTGTGTTTGTATGGCAATCATTATTTCTATATAATACTTGAGTAATTGGAATGTTCATTGACTTTATAGCAGACTTTGATTCACTGTCTATTCTAATTAAATCGGAGGAACATTCTTGTGTATTAGTAACTATATCAGTGCCGTTACTAATGCTAAAAAAGGAAGCGTCCGATGAACTTCCTATGCTGTGTAAGGAGTCAGTGAGAGCTTTTTCCGATGTTTCCTTAACATCTTTTTCTTCCATTTTATAATCCAGTCTTTCATTGTGAGGTATCTCTTCTTTATTGTGTGCATCTTCACAATCTCTGATCTTATTTAACTTACAATAATTTTCTATATTTTCAGATCTTACTCCAGGTTCACTTTCAATATTGTTATTAATAGGTTCAGTATTACATGCTACAGTACTTACATCTAATTGACTACCAATAGCTACATTTGTTCTTACACACTGATCATTAGCAGGTAAAGTTATCACAGGTTCCGCGGGAAGCTTGCATTGTTCCTTGGAAGTTTGGACCTCCTTGTCCACAAACACCGGTTTGCTTAAATCTTTATCCTGAGACGGAAAACATTTCTCTAAATTTTTGTTGATGGTTTCAATTTGAGCACTTAATTTCAATTTCTCAATCTGCAACTCTAAATCTAATAGTCTATTTCTCAGCTGTGCTATGACAACTTTGGCTTCATTGATATCATCCACTTCATAGTTATTGTTTTGATTGATAAATCTGTGGTTTTCAGTATTGCACAGGTTAGTCAAGTGGTCTTGGGTTATGCTGCAGTACACCTCCCTGTCATGGGGCCAGGAGGAGACGTGGAGTCTGCCCGGGGTGATCGGCTGAGAAACTGGTGTCTCCATGTGTGCCCAGTAGTACATTAAATTAGGCTACAACAAAACAATTCAATAATTATTTAATTATTCCTGCTATAGCAGTACCTACATCAAGTTCACAAATATAATATTATTTGCCTCTAAATAATAGAAATAGTAACACTAGTGTTCACATTATTATTAAACAAACAAAATCTAAATTACCTTAAAAATGTTTTCGGTGGGCGCATCTTTGTCAGGTATCTGGACCAGCACTCCCGCCGCTAGCAAGTGTGTGCAGTATTGAATTCCAAGGTTTTTCAGATCTTGAGCGGCGAGGTGTTTCAAGTAACTATTATCCGACACCGATGATATGAACCACTTGAGGAGCATAAGCCCTGTAGTATAAACAAAACAAATGAATATCACAAAATGGTAATTTAAAAACCAAACATTAAAACACTACAATTTACAAGTTTTCAATAAATTTCAGTTTATTCATTAAAATAAATTAAATGCTTGTAGGTAGAGTAGATTGTAAAATGTAAACTGACACTGACACGTTTGACATTGACAGGACAGGAACACTCAACGTCGCAATGACATGAATGGGGCGTATTTTTGTTTGCATATAAATTCTATGATGTCTGCTGCACGTCTATCATGAGACGGCCGCGACATACTCTCGATTTTTCTCGCACTATCCTTATTAGAACAAGAGGTATAGTGCGAGAAAAATTGAGAGTTTGTCGCGGCCGTCTCATGATTAGACGTGCTGAGCAAACAAAAGGGCGAACAAAAGTTACAGACGTTCGAACGGTCCAGCGGATAGAGTTGGGCACAACTATCTGAAAGAATAAGAGATATACACATAAAGAATAAGACTGATATACCACAACCTACAAAGAAGATACTACGTATGTGATATACAGACTCCTCATTCTAACGAGTACCAGCGTCCCTCTTGTTCCACCAAAGCGTTCGATCGTCTCGTCTGTAAGTACTATAATATAATCAAGTTTATGACGTAAAAGTTCGTCCCTCTTGCACTTACTCATTTAGAAAGCGAAAGATACGAATATGTATACATTTTACGTCGACAACTAAGTACCTACTTGACGAACTATGCATTTATCCAAAAGCTATTAATTAATAGTAAGTTTCAAGTGCACAAAACAAGCAATTTTATACGAGGACATCACGCCGGCGGCTCGGATATAAAGTCAAAGGGAGAATGGGTTTTATACCTACACGAGTTACATATTCTACCTATACTTAGGTACTCTACTTTTCAACTCCAAGACCTTAAAACAAAAATTAAGGCGAAATACGCTAGACTTATAGGCCGCGGGCATCAGCAGCGGGGTGGGTGGGGAGTAAAACTTACGCGCGCCCGATAGCGTGATTTTGTGTTTATGTTTAATTTTGGAGCAAACTTATTTGTCATACTTATATAGGTATAGTTATAATATAATAATGGTACCTACAGGTACCTTTTTAGTCAACTTGACCTACAAAAAACTAAAAAGTGGAGCTAATTTTACGATTTTATTCTATAATGGTCCCCATAAAATTGTAGCAAATAGCAAATAGGTACATAACCTTACCTAATTGGTATACCTATATCATTTAAAAAGAAAACTGTTTTATTTTCTGTAGTTATTGTGTACCTAGTTACCTAATTAATAAAATTAATTCCAAGGCCCATTATTATTATTATTCTGGTAGTGGACCCGATTCTACGTGCACATGGCTTGACTAGCCTAAAACTAAATTGTCTAATTTTTAGACATAATTTAGGCGGCAGATTAAAAACGACATATTTAGAATTGCATTTAGGCAGCTAAGTAAGTTGTATAGACCACCTAAAATAAGAAACGTCAGATTCAAATTAGCGCTGTCATTTGATTATGACAGCTGCTCATAGAATAGCAAAGTGTTTTAGCGACACCTAAATACAATTAGAAAGTTTAGAGGCCACTGTAGAATCGGGTCCAGTGGCTTCCGGACTAAAGAGCCCTTATATCACTGCGACCATCGCTGATCTATTGTGATCGCCACTTACTACAATTCTTGGTCAAGTCCTGCAAACTCGAAGAATTGCAGGATACTGTTGATCTCAAGAAATTTAATCTCCTCCGGGCACATGATGTGTTTTCCCAGAAAGGAGTTACGGCTGCGCATAAGGCAGGGGCAATCAGTTAGGATGTGTGTAGGCGTCTCTTCCGCGTCAAGGCAGAGTCTGCACTGCCTTGTGTCACACAGACCTAACGTTTGCATGTGCTTATTTAGGCGACAATGCCCTGTAAGCACCCTTACCAGCATGCGTAGACGGTTCCTGCTTAGCGCCAAGGCATCGGAAGACGCCTTTTTGCTAAAGGCTCTAATAAGCGCCTTGGAATGTTTCAGTCCTGGTATAGCTCTCCAGGCTTGGATACTCTTGTAGAAACAATAGGTCTTTAGAGTGAGCTTGGTTAGACTTTTGGGGATGCCACAGAACGGCTCTGGTCCGCAGTGCGTCCCCTTCGCCCCCGCTCGTGCAAGCTCATCGGCCTTCTCGTTTCCCCCGATACCTGCATGCCCTGGGACCCAACGTAATATTACCTTGTTTTTTGTGCCCAGGTCATTCAATAAATCCCGGCAGTTCTCGACCAGCCTCGACGTTATGACGTTAGAGGTTAGGGCCAAGAGAGCCGCCTGGCTATCCGAATGGATATAAATAGTACGATTGAGGGAGGTGCTTTGCAGATTGGCTGCCGCACATTCTAGAATGGCGTACACCTCTGCCTGGAATATAGAGGTATGCTTACCCAGGTTCATGCTGATCGATGCCCTGGGTGCTTCTCCGTATATTCCGCAGCCTACCTCCGATCCGGATTTGTACCACTTTCGGCTACCTGGTTTCCAATTTATGAGGCCGTTTAACCAGTCCTCTCTCCTGAGGAGTTCCACTGAGTAGTGCCCACCCCCAAAACTTTGTACACAGACTGTACAAAGTTTTGGGGGCATTGTGTCTAGAGGCATCCCTAAAACAGGAATATCGTAAACTGAGTCCTTGAGTGTTCTCAAGGCTGAGGATAGCCAGTCTCCTCTCCTTGATGCCGCTATTCTGAGCATACTGGACCTCGCCTCCTTTTCCAAATGGAGGTTCAGGGGCGGAAGGTTCAGCACGGCTTCGAGGGCAGCTGTTGGAGAGGTTGACATGGCTCCAGTAACGATAATGCAAGCCGTCCGTTGCGGACTGCTGAGCTTTGCTATTGTTGTTTTCTGTGTCGTTTTCCTATACCAGGCCACAGACGCATAAGACACCATCGGCCTCACAATGGACGTGTATAGCCACAGGGCAATTCTGGGTTTTAGACCCCATCTGTTACCCGCTAAGCGACAGCAGATTGAGAGGGCTACTTTAGCCTTCTGTAAAATACTGTTAACGTGCGGATTCCAGGTCAATTTCTGGTCGAGTGTAACGCCCAGATACTTGACTTCGGAAGAGAGCGGAATTGTTTTGCCGTTCATAGACAGAGGTCTAGGCCCATTCTACCCCCTTGTGTTAGTCTTTTGAAAGGGTTTGTCTTAAATAGGTACTTACTTAAATGTTGCTGTCTGCACTTACAACATGTAGATATTTATACATTTTCGCCTTATTTTATTACAAACATTAGGTGCAAAAGTGTAAACATATTTTGGACGTTGACCGCTTACTGTGTTTACTTTATCTATAGGTATTACCAAAGTCCGCAGAAACTTACTTTGCAGACTCTCTTTCGGCACACGAATTATGAACAGCAGCACAGAACAATTTTCAACGAACTCCATTATTAACAACACTCTTCTAATGTCACACACAACCTTTATTTTACCTTGTTTGTTCTTCAACACAATTACAGTATATTGGGAATACATAAGTTTAATAAGAAAAGTCAATTTTGGTGGATTAGCTGGGTGGTAGGGCACTAAAGCTTGGCTCACCCCTTCGGTTGTGAAGGTAGCATTGTTGGGGAAGAACTTGAATTCCGCTTCGAACAAAGCGTGCTCATCATTGTGCAAGCCAAGTATGCTAACAATATCGTTGATGCCCTCCTGTGCATTTCCATATTTGCTTAGAAGTTTCACGTAATTAAACTGCGCGATCGATGAACCCGTAAAGTTAACGCGATTCGTTGATAACTGCATTATAACTTAAGTTTTAGGTGTTGGGCTAATTGGTCCGCCAACTGTAGGCGATCCTAGTCACGTAATCACTGCTACGTTATCTGTTTTGTACTGGACCTAATCGTCTTAACAGAGATAACACATAGACGTCAGACGTCCTAGCTTGTGTGCGTACGTTAATATTATGAGGTATAATATATTCCTTAACCTAGATACCTAGTTTCAAAACCTCCCTTGTTATTAGTAAACAGCTAGATTTTATATTCAATCCGCCAAAAAATTATGTAGGTAATTTATATTATAGGTATCAGCAGTGGCGGATTTACCAGCAGGCTGAGTAGGCTCGAGCCTAGGGCGGCAGATTTAGTGGGCGGCAAACTTGGGACCGATTTTTTTTTTACGCCATAGAAATCAAAAAGATTTTTCTATGACGGTTTTCTAACGTCTTACCGATAGAAGTCTGCAACAAATTTTGCCAATGACTTTCCTTCCTTTCCTCTCTCACTAGTCATTGCACATTCCGAGAGTAGCAAACTTCCATATCCTAGAACACAACACAAACAGCTAGTTCGCCGCTCCTCAACCAGTATCGGCCTCTGCTGCGCCCTTTGCCCACACTTTGTATGAGTGAAAACAACGAAATTGTACGTGCAATTTCAACGAAATTGTGGCATTGTAAAAATAATGTGGGACATGACAATTGTAGAGGCAAGGGCGGGCGGCAAAAACTATACAGCCTATACCTTGAAAACTTCTAAATCCGCCACTGGGTATCAGACAATGTAAACAACTTGCTCATAGAGGTCATACTGCGGTTGATACTGGCATACTTGCCGCCGGTGTATCTTACGTTCATGCGGAATTACATACTTAAGTATTTTTATAGGTAGGTAGGTATTATGGTACCTACCTAACGTAATACGTAGAATAACTGTACATAATTATGTCATAAGCAAAGGTTTAGAACTATGTCAAAATTAGTCCAATGGTTATCGAATTTAGCGAACAAACAGCGTTCCCTCCAATGACGTATACCTAATACAAAAACCGGCCAAGTGCGTGTCGGGCCACGCGCAGTGTAGGGTTCCGTAGTTGCCTGTCTGTCTTAGTTACATCGACGTGCGGTGCGGTTGCGTCGGCGACGGCCGAATTTGTACGAAAATCGGCCTTTCCAAGTACACATTAAATTGGTCGACTATTACTCGGTAATTACTTATGCCTACTCGTCTGTGGTAGTTTCCCTTTTAAATTCATTATATTATGTACCACGATTTTTTTCACATCCCCAGTAGTAGCCATTTAGCCGGCAGGGGGGACACATGTCTCGAACAAGAATTAGGGCTTTAAAGCCCATTATCTCAAAAACTAATCACTTATTTGAAAAATGGCTCTTGGAAACCCATAATATTTTTGAACGAGCTATCCAACGATACCCCACATTATGGGTTTAACGAGAAAAAATATATACCCCCGCTTTAGGTGTAGGGGAGGTACCATAAAAAAAAACATTTTTCAAGGTTTTATTGTACTTTTTTGTCGGCGTGATTGATTTATATACCCATGCCGAATTACAGTTTTCTAGTCGTAATGGTTACTGAGCTAAGCCGAAGACGGACTGACAGACAGACAGACGGACGGACGGACATGGCGAAACTATAAGGGTTCCTTGTTGACTACGGAACCCTAAAAAAGAGTAGTAGTAGAGAGGTTATAAGCACTCCAAATGGCACACTAAACCTCAGCCAATTGTATGACCTTTGCCTCAATGTCGCGTCGTCAATGGACGTTTCAGCTGTCAGATTTGGTGGCCCATTAAGGCGCCGTAGGTTCATGGTCTTCTCTCCCTCACACTGAGCATAAGCGTGAGCGAGATGGAAGTGCATGCTCAGAAGCGCGGATATCATGTTTTTAATTTGATTTTTTTTTAAATAAATAACAAAGCAATTACAGAGTTCTCTCAAACATTATATTGCCGATTTTTAGAAGCAATATTTTTAGCTTTTGTGCATAATTTGTTACCTACGAATATTTTAAGTGTATATGTCTATGTTCGTGATTTTTTTCTATCGAGCGAAAATTGCTTAATCATGTTTCGAAGCACTGATCTCGCTGCAGAAAAGCCTCAAGATTACTATTCATATTTTTTTGAAACAATATTATTATAAACAGACGCCTTATATTGTTTCAAAAACTGTTCGCTGAACCTACGGCGCCTTATTTATTATTAGGAGCCTAGGGTGTCCCACTGCTGGGCAAAGACCTCCCCCCTCCGTTTCCAGGCATCCCGAACCCGAACAGCCTCTGGCCAATCCTTTAAAAACGAACGGCGCCTTAAACACGGAATTTCATATAGACAACGTATCTACCTCTTTTTTATATTTAGGTACGGTCGAGGAAATTGAATGTTTGGCACATGTCAACTCTATTAGAATGACGTTAAGGTCCAAAAGTGCTAAACATTCAATTTCCTCGACTGTACATCATTGGTTCTCCCTACTTATATCTTAATTCCTATCTCAATGTCAACTCAAGATACCTTATGGTTTGTCGAATAATAATGACAGACGTGACCTTCCGCAATAGGTATGTACAGTCAGCATCATAAACATGTATGCACTTTTGGCTAGGACCTTATCTCTAAGCGATGATGTACCTACGATGCAGGTTAAGGCACTTGTCCCACCGCCGGCTTAGCGAGTACTCTCATAGTAATGCTTACTCGCTTTTACTCGCTTGAGCGAGTAGCACGTAGTAACACTCGGTTACTCGCTGGCGGTGGGACCAGTGCCTAAGCGACGCTTCCACTCTCACGAAGGTAGGTACTTAGCTCTATGCCTCTTTTACGGAAACACAGGTTTGCACGGTTTACATATATTAGGTGGATAGTTGGATACAGCCTTATTACCTTTAGAGTTTTTTTGTCGCAAGAACTTTGGCAGCACGACCATTTACGGCTCTCGCCAAGATCTTGTGCCTCAGATTTGCTTCAGCTACTTTATTCACACACGATTTCAGTCGTCAGATCATAAAAGGTCTCGTTAGACCATACTTTCTGAACCCAGGGGGCCTAGACAAGGTTACAATCGACAAGTGCTAACGCCAATAGAAACTAATAAAATGTATGGGAATGACAGATGTTAAGTTCGTCGGCATTCCCCTACATTTTATTAGTTTCTATTGGCGTTAGCGCTTGTCGAATGTAACCTTGTCTACGGCCCCTGATCAGAAGCTGGCTCATCGCCGCTTAGCTCGGCCCGGCCGTCAGCTGCATCTGACTCGCAAAATAATTTCTTAGCTGCCTCTGCTACCGCGTGCCTTACCTTCGAACTTCTCGTAGAGCTGAAAGTTTAGTTTCTCGGGCACGAAGTTGGGGCGCTGCACGCGCGGCTCGGAGTGCTTGTCGAGCGTGAGCGAGGCGACCTTCCGCAGCACGTTGGACTCCGGCAACGCATCGCTCACGCTCGCTGCTCGTCGCTCCTGCTCTGGAACTGATCAAAATAATTAAAGCAATTGTTATTTAGTAGACTAAACGCGGTATTTCAGGGCCCATACATTAGGGTTATGGCCCTATGCCTAGAAATTAGGCCCTGGCTTTTCCATATCCAACCAATGGAAAGGCGTAGGTACTTAAGGTAATAACTGTTTTTCCAATGGTGGATTTATGGGCCAAGTTCGCCACTGAGGTAAAGAAATCGCTAAAAGAAAGGCTTCCCTACTTAGGTGCACATACCTACTGGTGGAAATGCCTGGCGAGTGCGCGTGACCTTTATTTTATAAGTCTATTCAATATTATAACCCGACACTCCAAATCTTAAATCCGGTTAAACAATCCTTAAATAAAATATTCGTACCTAAATACCTCTAAGTCTTGATAAATTCAGTTGAGCTAAGTATTGCATGGTAGTAAGTAGGTTCGTATGAGGGAGACAATGAAGACAAGATTAATCATATGGAACCAACTTTACTTCGTCCTGGAGTAAAGACGAATGGCTTAACACGAAGTGGAGGAAATATTTTCCTGAAGCTAATCCACTTTATATCGTGCGTCAATAGGATTACGAGCCAGATGGCGGATAGGCCGCTGATCGCGCTTATAATGCGCCGACTTGCAAAGCCGAAGCAGACTTGGCTAAGTTACACTTACGAACAAACAATGAGTCAGGTTTTATTGAATAAGTAGTTGTGCATTAGAAAAGTGTTACCTAATAGGTAAGTTCATGGTCACGAATCTTATTTTTAACCCCGTCGCAACTCGCAAAGGATTAATTAATAAGTAAAAGATCAAGTACTTTCAACTGTTTGAGACTAAAAACTTTCATAAGGATACCAAATATGGCAGCAAAAAATTACTCTACCACCTCTGTAAGTAGGTACAACAACCAACAATTATTTAGACATTTGTAAGGGAATGAAGGCTAAATGGCTAAGTATCTTACTTTTTAGTAGGTATTGGTAAACAAACACAGCTAATGCATTCCCTGACTTGCACATTTGGCGTTGCTAAGATGATTTAAAGGAATCTATTAGGCGCGTTCTAACAAAACAAAATTGTGAAATGAGGAAAGAAAACCTAAGAAAAGAGCGGTAATACGAAACAATCAAACTGTTAGGGCATTGTAAGTGAACAACATCAACAAACAGGTTTCGCCGCCGTTTACAAACGAGCAGCCGAGCACTCTTGTTGTTATTTACGTCGAGGAACGCAAACTTAATAAGTATTTATAACTCTATAGCTTTACACGTTATTGTTATTATGATAAGCGCAATCGTTTCATCTCGATAACCCGTCAAAAAGTAGTCACTCACATGTGATGAATTGAGTAAATGCCGATAAATCCATGCCAATGCCATCCTTACCTACTTAGTTAACCTCATGTGCCTATACTACCAATAATTACATAATGTACCTGTAAGTTGGTACCTATTTGGTGAAAGGTAAGAGTTCAGATGCTGAATTGAACAGGAATAGGTTTTCTTGACAAATTACAGTGTAAACATTTGCCATTTTCTACTTTTATGAAAGCAAACTTTAGAGGCATGTTTGCATGATGAAGTGCAGGGGAATATACATTATTGAACTAACCATTATCGAGCAGTGCGAGCACAGGGTCGGGCCCGGCGGGGTCGGCGGGCACGGCCGGCGCGGGCTGCAGCTCCACCCGGCGGTGGCGCGACACCGTGAACGACGACTGCGCCGGCGCCGCCTTCAGCCGGTACTCCCGGAACTCGTGGTTGCACTCGTGCGAGAGCCGCTCCAGCTTCTCCCCGCGGCTACCTGATAATATTGCTCCCATAACCTTTTCATTGTCACTTTTGTCACTAATGTCATCAAACACGTCAGATTTATCTTCTTTTTCCAAGTCGTCGGTGGAGAGCAAGGAGGCGGCATCGTCATGCGGCATGACGACGGGTGCGCCGGGTGCGTGCGCGGGCGCCGCGGCGGAGTGCGAGGGCGTGAGGGTGCGCGGCGCGTCGTCGTGCGCGCTGTCGCTCTCCGCCGAGTAGTAGCACTGGTTGAGCTCGACGGCGGCGAGCGGCGCCAGCGGGTCCGTGAACACTGACAGCGACTCGGGCGTGGAGGCGGGCGAGGCGCGCGCGCCGCGGGTCGCTGACCGCGCCTCCGACCGCTCCTCGCACCTGGACACCGTTACCTCCGAGTGCACACTCGCGCTCGCCGACTCCGCGCTGCCCGCTCCCGTTTTCGACACGCACTCAAGCGTGTCGTTATCAGACGCTTCGAGCACTTCAATGTTATCGGAATCGGGCGTTTTATCAAACTCTCTATCGATGGCCCCGCGTTTCCCTCCACTCTTTTTCCTCCCATGTTTTTTGCTATCTCTGCCGGGCGATTTTCTATTTTTCAAAAAGTTCCTCCCCTTGGCGGGTGATTTTCCTGTCTTACTTTGTTTTTCATTTCCCTGAATATTCCCCATTTTTATACTAACACTATTTGCTTAGATGGTTATCGACGTAGGTATATCGACTATCCCTGAAGATATTCGTTGTTTTTGTAAAAACAGAGTTCTCATATTGGACTACTATTTACATAAAATACAAAATCTAAGTAGATTTGAGATTCACAGCCCTCTGGTACCCGTTTTGTGCGGGCATGCGCAGTAGCTCAGTCGGGGCGCCTGCATGGCTTTTTCATAAATCAATAATTTGGGAGCGTGTAGAAAGTGTGCAATAATTCAACATTGTGCGTATTGCACGTAAATTTGCACGTTGCAGTTAGACAACACATAATTAATGATTACTTTTAGATCTAAGGTTCTGGGTACCTATTTGAAGCTGAGTACCATTGTTATTGTTTGTTTCGCCTACAGTAACACCATCTATTGAGACATTGAGAGTTGTGTATGTACAATGCTGTACGAATGATGCCAACAGATGGCATTCAGTGTCCAGATTGAGCTTAACAAAGTTCGCATAGCTGTAAATAAGTCCAGAGAACTTTGCTATATAAGTAGTACAGTAAAATTAGATAAAATTTTGACCACTTAGGTACAAGCAGTTATTGCTCTTAGTTTGCAAAAGCTCTTCTAGAAATAATTGAAGAGAGTCGGGGACTAAGTGTTGTCCCTCCTGACATGTCTGAAGCAGATGGATAACAACAAGTGTCGTATGGTTTAGAGAGTATGTCCTGACGAAGAAGGCGAGCTGCTGTCTGGATGACTCAGCCTCTCACTTTGAGTGTCCGCATTTCTGTTACTGTACCATCAGTTCTCACTTAAAATCTTATGAGCAATGCCCGTGAACCATACAACACAAATTTGACCCTGTCCTTCAGTGAACACAACTCCCTCCCCGAACTTCTCTTTTAGTTTTCTCCTAAGATGATTTTTACTGTAACTGTTTTTAACCGACTTCAAGAAAGAATAAGAATAAGAATAAGAATAAATTTATTTAAAAAATACAGGTCTTATATAAATACAGAAAAATATCCGGCAGACCCCGAACTAGGCTGAGCCTGTATATCCTGGGACCTAGCAGTACGCTATACAAATGAGATAATCTTGTAACTACACATGTAATTGTCGGCAATTCCGACTATGCTAAAAGTTTATATCTAAAATTTGTGTGTGTGTGTGTGACTGTGTGTGTGTGTGTGTGTGTGTGTGTGTGTGTGTGTGTGTGTGTGTGAGTGTGTGCGTGTGTGTGTGTGTATGTGTGTAGGCATGTAAAAATTGAAAGTCACTATCAGGGATGAAGGAGAGCTTCCGTGTCATTGTACGACATGGGCGCAAACCATGTTTCTATAATTTTTTGTACTCTACCTACTGTGTGCTGTTGTATATTATGCAATCTACAAATGTTGTAAACTCGTAGATGCATGTAAGCAGGGGCGCGCTTTGCTAAGACGGATTTATAAGGTGGGAGGGTACTTTAAATATTCGTTTTCGCAGCAGCTGGGCATAGTTGGGAAGATTAGCAGCATAACCATGCGCTCGTGTCGTGCGCTCCAGAAAAAGGACTTGCCTCAGAATTCCCTCATTGACGGGCCGATTCGTATTTTTTTTTTGTTTGCAAGTACCTATATGCTTCCAGATGGGCCGCATTTTTTTCAAAAATTCAGTTGGATGATGGTATCCATGAGGAATTGAGGGAACTCCTCAATTATATTAGGCACGCGTGTAGTGATTTTGGTATTTTTTATTATAACTCTTGTACTTACACCCGGAAATCATAAATTTGCTGGAGTGGAATTGATGATGAAGACCACAGTAACTTATGGAATTCCTCAATTGTGTACTTAACCCTCTGTATCATGGTGTTGCCTACAGGCAAAATACTCTTATACCCTTCGTCAATTTAAAAGGAAAATTTTAAACGCGTTATAATGCATTGTAGCTTATCGCCTACACACCGATGTATAGACAAGACGTTTCAACAAAAGTCAACTAGATGGCTTTACATGCTCAAACTCAACATTTGTTAAGTGTTTCGGCCAATTTTGAAAAACAAGTACCTATTCGTGGTTTTTAAAAAACTGAAAATAAAAAAATTGATGATTTTGGTGTCTGATAGTATTAAAAACGTTGAGGTAAAAGGATATATATGTAGTAAGTGTAGTAACATACATTGTTATCTGCAAGTATAAAGCCTGACAAGGTTCTTTTTGACCCTAGCCATGTTGCGGATTTTTAATGGAACTAATTTATTTTACTGGTACCTAAGGAGTACTTTTTGACAACAGACGTTAGAAGTCATCGAATGTCACCGATGTAAACAAACAGCAAGGAAAACGAAATACTTCGCGATTGTAAAATAAATTACAGTAAATATGTCGAAATCAATCCATAGTGATGTCAGAAAGCTTATTTTGAATATAATTGAATATTTACAGCAAAAAAAGGTTGCCGGATTGTCTAATATTTCTATAAACAATGTCTTGAAATTGGTTGTTGACATGGCCGGTACTGACATTTTATAGTGAGGTCGTAGGTATTGATTAAACTGGTTAGTTTCGTTGGATTTAACTAGAAATTTATTTTCTTATTAAAATATTGTTATAAAAATCGAAGACGATTATAGAAAAAGGTCCTTTAATCGAATCCCAGACCGAACGTTTTTTAATTGAGGTCGGCGGCCTTGAAAGCGACATCAGAGTCGCAGTCTTCGGAGTCAAAATCTGAAAAAGACTTAAATATTGAATACTTACGTGGAACCAGATCTGGATGAATAGGTATTTATTATAAAGCATATCATTTTTACATTCAACAAACAACACAATGCCAATACACACTGTCCTAAGTATACATGACGTGTGTGCATTTATTGCCATATATTATGCGGTTTATAGCGACACTACCGCAGGGTTAAATAGGGACTTGTCGGGCTATACCATACTTATGAGTATTTAACGGCCATATCCCATACTAGAACATAATTCTAGGATGTCTAGTAAACGATGTTTGCGAGATATCAACATCGTCGCGGCCATTTTCTATGATGATGACAGTGAGTATGAATTAGATTTTGACTGATTTTTGATCCTGATACTGAAGGGTTGGCTGAAGAATTGACTGAGGATTTTGGGCATTTTCATTATACTTATTACTCACTGTTGCCTACGAGCAACACTCCCTTTTTCTTATTTTTCTCATAAAATAATAAAAATAAATAAAAATTAAGAAATAAAGTTTTTTTGCTTCATAAGTTCTATCAAAATTTATTTGAAATATGTAAATTGATGTTATTGAGGTATAGAGGGTTAAAAGTACACAAGTACGTGACAGATTCTGATAAGATTCCGTTGAAATAGCAACTAATGAAGTGCCCAAGGTGATCCTTGTGGAATCGACGGAAATCCTCAAATATTAATCGGGCCACATACAGCGATTGGGTTTTTCTCTCTAATAGGTACCTAATCAACGCATTTGCTCTCGGAAATCAGTTCATGTGGTAAATTGAAAAAAAAAAGGTGTAAATGTTCTCGTGGCTTGGCGGAGTACTAAATTCAAGTCGGTTAAAACTTTGTTTTTAAAGTAAATTATTAATATTATCCTCTTCAAGCTGTTGGCATAATTTAGCCTGGGACTTTCGCGAGCATCATCCTGGAAGTAATTTTAAAAGCACAAGACAAATCCTAATTTGACTGTAGGTACTAATAATGTTGACAAGATAAGTGTGTGTAGATTTCTGCTTCATAAACTCAAATATATGCTTGCTAGAGCTCGCTGCTAAACGGCTAGTAAGTTTGGAGATTCACAACCGGCAAAAGGCAACTATTTACTGCCCGCTGCTGCCGCTGGTCAAATTCAAATAGGAATGCTACCAGCGTAAATTAAATTGTTTGCTCGAGATACACTCGGGTGCAAAGAAATCGAGCCACCCGTGCAACTTTCATGTTTGTTCGTTTTATGCAAAATCTGCCTATGGAAAAAGAAAAAAAAGGATGTCGTTAGAAAGGTAATTTATTCAGCTATTAAATAAAGTTAATTTCATGATTAGGAACGTCGTCGTTACGTAATTATGGGTAATAATGTTGCCCTGTTACTAATGAGCCAATTAATGCACGTGTGGTTTGTGCCGTTTGGGAAGGTATAAATGAAAAATTATCAGTAATTGCCCATCACTTGTGGATTGAATTTCTTCCTGTGACATTGCTCTCAATAAAATTTACCGGAAACTTCATAAAAAATGGATACTACCCCTGCTGAAGCCGCCCAAGCCGTAGCTCTGCTCCAAACCGGACTTGGTCAGCGTCAAGTGGCCCAACAACTGAATTTAAGCCGATCAGCAGTCCAACGAGTGTTTCAGAGGTACCGAGAGACTGGTGCCTTTACGAGAAGACCCGGCACAGGCAGGGTACGGTCTACCTCAGAAACAGACGACCGCTTCATCGCCTTGACTTCTCTACGGACACGCCGACTCAATGCTGTTAAGCTACAGCAGAAACTGCAGGAAGTCCGGAATGTGTCCATAAGTCGATGGACCGTGAGAAGACGTCTCAAGGAACAAGAACTCACACCACATCGTGCTGCCAATGGACCCAAGTTGACTGCAGCTCATCGCACAGCACGCCGTGTTTTCGCTCAAGACCATTACAATTGGACCCTTGAGCAATGGAAGAACGTGATGTTTTCTGATGAGTGTAGGATCTGTCTCTTTGGCAATGATGGAAGAGAAAAAGTCTACCGAAGACCAGGAGAGCGATTTTCGCAGTGTTGCATCGAATAAAGGGTCGCATACGGCGGTGGATCTGTCATGGTCTGGGCCGGTATTTCATTGGAGGCGAAGACCGATATTGTGTTCGTCGTAGGGCCTGATAGGCCTAACGCAGGAGGCTTAACTGCTCATCGTTATGTAGAGGAGATCTTAGCTGAACATGTGGTCCCGTTTGCGGGCTTTATCGGTGATAATTTTTTATTTATGCAGGATAATGCCAGGCCGCACACCGCCAGAATCACCAAGGATTACCTTAGGAGCGTCGATATTCCCGTCGTGGATTGGTCTGCAAGAAGTCCCGACCTCAATCCAATAGAGCACCTCTGGGACGAACTGAAAAGGCGAGTTCGAGAAAAAAATCCAGTTCCTGAAACTCTTCGTGAGCTGAAAATCGCCGTCGAAGAGGTTTGGGCGGACATCCCTCAAGAATTCATCAGCAACTTGGTTAGATCCATGCGTAATCGCATGGACGCATGTCGCAGAGCTAGAGGAGGCAATACAAGATACTGAGACAAAAAAAAATGATTAATTTTCCACGCAATTTTTCCCTACACTTGAGTTTTCCTTGCGTTGCTACAATGCTAATTTGACATGAGTTTTGTTTTCCGCCCTAAGTGTATGGAAAATTGCCCGTTTTTCACCTGAAAATAAAGTCATTCGATAGAAAACAAAATTATCGTTCCAACGATACCCCATTTTTCACATTTCCTTCGACAGTTTTTCCATAAAACAGAAATTGGAAAAAATATGAAGGTGGCTCGATTTCTTTGCACCCGAGTGTACTTTAGGTAGGATACGAGTACCTACTTGCTACCGGTTTATATCCTACGTGTTTGTAAATGCAACTTATTTAACAAATGACGGATGGTTGATTATGACTATTATGAGTTTATTCCCATTGCAATCTGTGTCATAGGAATTGTGTCTAATCTGGGGGCACGGCACGGCAGTGCCCCCGCCAAGTGGAGTAAAACGCGGCACGGCCGTGTACCATCCTTTTCTCGAAGCGTTCAGGCCATTTTCGACCCCCCTAATATAACGTTGTTGTCGATAAAACTAGAAGCCTGTATTTTCAGTAACTAAGCAGGAATTGTATAAACACGCTAAGAAGGTATTGATAACACAATAACTTACAAAAAGAAGTGAGATCCCATATAAAAAATCTTATTAGGTAATCTTTATTTGCTTGCTAAATAAAATTTTATGACTTGGCAATCACACATTACCTACATAGTTTTAGGGAAGTAAAGTTGTGTGATTGCCAAGTTGCATAATTTTATAGCAAGCAAATAAAGATGAATAAGCATACATTGTATATATCCATATAAACCTGCGGCAAAAAATATAGCCTGCTGACTCCGTCCGCGTGGAACTCGTTCATATCGTAGCTCCATACAAACTTTCACCCCCCTCTTCAACCCCTCAGGGGTTGATTTCCGGGATAAAAACTTATGTCCTTCCCCGGGATTCAAACTATCTCCATACAAAATTTCATCGCATCAGTTAAGCGGTTTAAGCCTGAAGAGGAACAGACAGCCAGACAGACAAATGTTCGCATTATTTATAATATTAAGCATGGATAACCATCCGGAAACTTACAACGCTACAATCACACAGACTTATCATCTTTATACAAACAAATACAAAAATGTTATTAATAACACCAAGTTACATGTCAAGTTTTTTACATACACGCATATTTAATTCGTTGGTACATTACATTATACATCATTAAATTCATTTCTTCATTATCTATATTAGTATTAGATACATAAGGTAGACCCATTTGACTCATAGAATGTATTATTTATTAGAAAAATGGCAGCCTTTAGGGCCTTTGCCAAAGACAAGTAAAAAATAAGAAAAACATTTCACAATACCTACACAGTATTATAAGCATGATGTACGGTAGAAGAGGCCTTCACGATGCACTAGGTGATAGCTGGAGCAGTACAAAGCATAATGGCGGCCGCGACCACGAACCGCTGAATGATGCCCAAGAATTGGTTATTCGCATTTCCAGGAAAATTCTTCATAAACTGTAGCCGGCACGTTTGCCATTCACTGCATAATACGCTATCAAAATTATACTTTAAACAGCAGGATGCAGAAAATAAAAAAAATGTCTGGAGCACGATCCGCCATGGTCCATGGATCATTCAAAAGTCCCTCATAGAATGTATGACGAGAGACTTTTTGACCAATAGGGGTGTAGACACTAAATAAAATAATGTCATATTTTCTCGAAAAAGGATTAAAAATGTAGCCAAATGGAGAAAAAATCAACGCAAAAGGTTAAATAATCACGAAGTTGTGTCCAAAATTTTAAGAAGGGGTATGTTCTGTCCCTTTTTCGCAAAACGCAACTTCATATGAAACGATGGCGCTTTGTAGTTAGTAACGTCACTAATAGACGGTAACGTGCCGTGTCCCGTAGTGTTCGGCGCCGCCGTCGACGCGGCCTGCCGCGCGAGCGACGCGCTCTGCGGCAGCCTCGCAGATTGTGACGTCACAAACTGTTTGCGTTTTCTCTCTCTAACAAGCAATATTAAAACGGTTGTAGCTTCGTAATTCTTTGAGATATCTGAATGGGTTTTCGTCAAGAGGCATATTTTTTTGCCTTCTTTCTTTTGGAGTCATAATAATTTTCGAGTCTACACCCGTATTGCCGGCTTAGACAAGTAGCTACTTACCTAGATTGAACATTGTCTAAACGAATATTGTAAAGAGGTAGGTACCTAACTGTGGCAGAGCGCCCATACAAGCCGATAGCCACCGGCTTGCCTAACATTTCTTTTCCTCAAACATGCAATAAAATATTGACATTGTGTTCTTCATAATGGGCTTCGAAGTGTCACGTTTCGGGCGCAGCGAGACGAGAGATCCGTAATTGCATTTCATACAAAATTGGAGGCAAGATGGTCTTTTTTTGGTCGTTCCGTACCTCAAAAGGGTAAAACGGGACCCTTATAGGATCACTTTGTTGTCCGTCCGTCCGTCCGTCCGTCCGTCTGTCAAGGCCTTTTTTCTCAGGAACGCGTGGAGGTATCAAGCTAAAATTTATACCAAATACTCAGGTCTACTGTCCTTTGGAGCTGTTAAAAAATCTAACTTCTAAGCCAACGCATACAAAAGATACAGCCGTTTATGCCGCAAATTTACGCAATTTTTCGAAACTCGCAAGGGAATCAAAACCTACATGGTACTTCCCGTGAGCTCAGAATCTTGAAATTTGGTACGAAGCAACGTCTTATAGCACAGATAAAGGAAAAATAGCGAAAACCGTAAATTTGACGGAACCCTCGGTGCGCAAGTCCGACTCGCACTTGGCCGGTATTTTTTTTTAAATTTCCATTCCACAATTTGTGGCACAGCATTACGGCGTTCAGCCATGAAAATGAAAGTTTGAGTTTTTTATTTATTTATTTCATTGTATCGTTGAAAAAGAGGACAGGTGGACTGATGACCTGGTAAAGGTTGCTGGAGTTCGCTGGATGCGGGTGGCGCAGGACCGGTCACTTTGGCACTCTTTGGGGGAGGCCTATGTCCAGCAGTGGACGTCTTTCGGCTGATATGATGATGATGATGATCGTTGAAAAAATCACTCCGAAAATTGTAGTTAGGTAACGCTAACCGGCGAAATGACCCATTTCGCCGGTTAGCGACCACCTCATTTCATGTGCCGGTTGGCGACCACTTAGCTGAGTTGGTAAACTGAAAGGTTATTTTCTCGGTTTTTTAGTAGATTTCTATTCTAAAACAACAAAAAAATCCATATGTACAAATAATTGTCTCAATAGGGTCTGTAGAATTGATGTTATCTTCAATAGAAAAAAGCTTGTAAAAATCTTCTCCTTCAGGTGGTCGGTTACCGAAAGTGGTCGCGTAACCAGCGTAATGACCCCACCTACGCCTTATTCCCAGATAGTTAAAACCCATGGAATAAATAGCAAACAACATCCGTTCAGGCAAGACCGCAGCAAACTTAATAATGTTATGGAAAAACGAAGCCGCGGGCAATCTTAATAATGTTATGGAAAAACGAAGCCTCGGGCAATCTTAATAATGTTATGGAAAAACGAAGCCGCGGGCAATCTTAATAATGTTACGGAAAAACGAAGCCGCGGGCAATCTTAATAATGTTATGGAAAAACGAAGCCGCGGGCAATCATAATAATGTTATGGAAAAACGAAGCCGCGGGCAATCATAATAATGTTATGGAAAAACGAAGCCGCGGGCAATCATAATAATGTTATAGAAAAACGAAGCCGCGGGCAATCTGAATAATGTTATGGAAAAACGAAGCCGCGGGCAATCTTAATAATGTTATGGAAAAATGAAGCCGCGGGCAATCTTCATAATGTTATGAAAAAACGAAGCCGCGGGCAATCATAATAATGTTATGGAAAAACGAAGCCGCGGGCAATCTTAATAATGTTATGGAAAAACGAAGCCGCGGGCAATCTTAATAATGTTATGGAAAAACGAAGCCGCGGGCAATCTTAATAATGTTATGGAAAAACGGAGCCGCGGGCAATCATAATAATGTTACGGAAAAACGAAGCCGCGGGCAATCATAATAATGTTATGGAAAAACGAAGCCGCGGGCAATCATAATAATGTTATGGAAAAACGAAGCCGCGGGAAATCTTAATAATGTTATGGAAAAACGAAGCCGCGGGCAATCTTAATAATGTTATGGAAAAACGAAGCCGCGGGCAATCATAATAATGTTATGGAAAAACGAAGCCGCGGGCAATCTTAACAATGTTATGGAAAAACGGGCGTATTTTTTCCCAGCAGCCCGAGCGCAGTCGCCCTCTATCCACTTATTCCATGCGAGCGAACTCCTGGGAAACTCGTAAAGTATTAAATAAAATTCAATCAATGAACCTGAAGTGTATTTGCCGTGCAATATTGAAATTTCTGTCATGAGTGAATTAATTACCATAATTTAACATTCAAGAGTTAATGACGCATCAACACGGTGCTGGATGTCCATAGGTACTTATTGTTATCGACAATACCAATGCCGAAAATATCGTATACCTATTGCCACACGTACCTACCGAACTTTCGTTTGATTCAGCTGAAAAGAGCCTTTTAAGGCCTTGAAAGGAAACGTTAATGGTTAACTGCTATGATTCCTGGACCTTTCAAAGCTCTAAAGAAACCAACAAAAATAGACGGGGGTGGAGCTGAAAATTACATTTACTGGATTGTATTCAAAAATCAAATTAAGCTTACGGTAAATAAAATGATTAAACAGATTTCTCAACACTAATCTTGCTCGTAGCGTGCCGCTTATTACGTCGCTCTTTAGGCTCATAATCCTGGGTATTAAAACACGCTGTTTTACAATAATTTTACTCTTTTTAACCATTATGGAACACTTTGCAGCAGCATTATGAAATGTTGCGCTGGATTTCATAACACAATGTTCCTATAAATAAAGCACATTAAAAAAAAAACCGAATCCATTCTTCACGAATCCATTATAATTATGGTACGAGTATTAAGTCACATTGGCACCTATTTATAAACACAATTCTTATATTAACCGGGTTGTAAAGATTATTTTTGAATTCCCGGCAAATGGATTCTCACTCGACTAAACAAATTCAAACCTTTTTGAGGGATTGTATATTGTTATTGTTAATAAAACAATAACAATATACAAACTAAACTACCTACTTATGAAAACACATAACTTGAATATAAAACGAAAGCCAACTACAATTAAAATAACTAAAGCTAAAAATTAAAAATACCTATCAAAATTTTGTGCCCATCACGCAAGCAGCGTTCCCGCGCTGGATTGCGATTGCAATCCTCTGCGCGAGAAAGCTGCCCGCGCGAGGGTCGCCCGTTGCCTTCCTCAGCCGTTTGCCAAGCTCCTCGTGGAGCATCTGTGCGCCCTTGCCCCACGAAACAAGGGTCTCGACGCCGAAAGCGATGAATTCGTATTGGGCGCCGAGACAGCTGTACTTGGCTACCTTTTGACGCTCCCGAGCGTCAGCCGCCGCGCCAGCATGCCTGCTGGTCGATGGGAGGTAGGACGCCGCTAGTGTGTCGGCGCAAGTGGCGTCCCACACCAACGCACGGCCCATCTTCCAGGGAATCAATTACATCCCGTCAGGTCGCTTGCCATCGTTCCGCACTATTTGGGGCTCCAGAGCGGCGGGAACGCCGGCACTTACGAGCGCCCTTCTCAAAATGTCGTTAAGGGCGGCATGACGAGACAGGCGCCCGGTGCCCGAAGAGCAGGCGAGCCCGTGGTGGCCGAGGCTAACTACATGAGATCCACAAGAAGCACAGCTGTGGTCGGCACAGACAGCAACTCCAAGCCGGAGACCGGCGGCTATGCGAAGCGTCTCTGGGTCGATAAAGGTGCCGGTGCTGGGCGAAGGATACGCGTGGAGCCAGTGACCTGACTCTGGCCTAGATGATGCGAGAAGCCTCGCTCGGTCCCTGCCTGTTGCGGTGTCTAGAAGCGAGTTTAGGGTGGAAACTGATGCTATGGTATCCCAGGCCCTTTGTATCTTAGGTCGGGACGGAAAATGTTGATTCGGTCCAGCTACCCAGGCATTCGAGGCCTCAACCAGGCACGCAATCTCGCAGTTTGTAGCCGGAGAGGCTTGAAGAATTTTACCTGCGAGATCGGAGTTGCTATGAATTGAGGCCAAGAATGCCGGCAGAGCAACACTTGAAATTTTACGGGTACCCAGCCACCATACCTTATCAGTAAGGTGGCTTGGATCCACGCCTGCTCGCTAAATCGGATATTCAAAATAGATTCAATTTGGGATTTTAAAAGTAGGTCGATAGGCCGAAGTAGATGGGGGTATTTCCAAATGGGACAACAACGAAGCCGGTAAGTGAATTTTGGAACGAGTAAACAAAATTTTAAAATAAACAGAGCAGGGGGGCTAGCACAACTGACGCCTCGCCGCGACGCGAGTCGAGAAAGATCTAGCCTCCTCTTTAGAATTTGCACGGTGCAAGTGAGACAGGGGACGCTCAGTCGCGCGTGAAGCGACTTGTCGGCAAGTTGTGCTAGACGTACAGAACGACTGCTAATTTTGAGAAGGCGGTCTGAATGGTCACTCAATTTCGATATAGATTTACTCAAAAGAGGAGGGATGGCTTCATTGAAGATGGGTGCTCCGAGAAGATGCAGACAGTCTTTGGATATAGTTTTGACTGTTGGCGCGATGTTATTAAAATGATTTGGTATGCCGAAGAAGAAACTACATTATCGGAAATATATAATTCTTATTTATTGAAATTTATCTCTAAATTTATTTTTAATTTGGGTTAAATCTGCTAAGACTGCGAATCGCCACCCATAGTGCCATCATCAAGGTACCACACGTTTAATTTTGAATTTAGACTGTGAATTATTGAATCAATTGCCAAACTAAATATTACCTAATTGATTAAGTAAGTATTTCTTCTTGGATATGAATGAATCATACAATCAGTTTCATTTAGTCAAATTACCCAGTTTTTTTTATAACATTTATGTAACATTTTCGTATTTAATAACATATTTATGGAGAATATATGTATTGAAAATTTACTCTACTTTATATTGGCTGTTTAGATATTTTATGAGTCTCGATTTAACAACTGCACGAAAAAAAAAAAAAAATGTTCCAGTCGGGAGTCAATAATGCACGGCCCAATAATGTACAGCCTGATAATCCATGTACAGTATGGACGCGGATTATTGGGCTGTACATTATTTTGGCCGTGCATTATTATGGCAGTCATGCGTAATTTCACAAATATTTGTAAGTAGACATTTATGGAAAAAGCGCGGGAAACGTGGAACGTGGCGGTCAAGTTTTTCGTTTCTGTTAATTTTTATTATAAAATACTAGTAATAATAGATCAGGAAAGTGGTAATCTGTACATAGTTTTCTTGTATTTTGTGTAAATATTTATTTTTGTGTAGTTAGTGTATAAATTAGCATTGGATTAGGTAAGTTTTCTTAACTTTTAATATGGAGAAGGAGAAGGAACCTCCTGACCCTGGGGGGGAAGGACTTCAGATTGGGTACAATGTTGTTATTGATAATAACGAATCTGGAATGGACACAGATGCATCTGTTGCTTCTGCTAGTGGCAGGAGTGTTTTAAAGCGTAAATTAAGTAAGAGGTGCAAAAATTGTAATAAAAAAGTTCGAAAGAGTAAGGATGGCATTCAGGTTATTGCTTGCGCTTGTCAGTCTTCCGATATACCAATGCTCCGAGAATCCCTTTCAAATCATACTAATGATAATGACCAAGTGACTAAGTCTCCTGTAGTTTTAGACTTGAATAACAAAGAAAAATTTACAAAAGTTGGCAGAGATTTATTCTCATCTACTGATGCAGCACCATTTACAATTCATGTCCAACTCAAGCAAACCGAACGAAACTCTTCCTTGCATCCGGTATCATTTGGAAAGTTCTTAATGAGGAATCAATTTAATAATATAATAAATGGTAGTGTGAAACGTATCGGCAGGTCCCGTATATCTATGGCATTCACAAAATATGAAGACGCTAATGTTTTTCTGAATGATTCTCGGCTTGAAGCTGAGAATTTGACGGCATTTATCCCATCATTCACAGTTACCCGCATGGGCTTAATTCGTGGCATTCCTGCAGAGTGGTCAGAAGAGGAAATTATAGAAAACATTTCAGTGCCCGCTGGGTGTGGAAAGGTGCTCAAGGTGAGACGCTTAAACCATAGAGTTCCAGTTAACGGGTCTGTTACATGGCAACCCTCAGAAACCATAGTTATTACTTTTGATGGCCAAATCCTCCCAAAAAGAGTATTTTCTTGTTACAATTCCCTTCCTGTTGAACTGTACATATTCCCAACCATTCAGTGCTTTAACTGCTGTAAATTCGGTCACACAAAAACTAGCTGTAGATCAAAGCCTAAATGTTTTAAGTGTGGGCAGATGCATGCTGGACACACTTGTACAGTGGAGGAAGACTGTGCCAGTTGCTGTTTATGCAACGGTTTTCATTTTGCTACAAACAGGTCTTGCCCAGAGCACAAGCGCCAAAAAGATATTAAAGTTACTATGGCTAATAACTGCATCTCTTATGGAGAAGCAGTTAAGCTCCATCCATCAGTTTCCAAGTCATTTGCGGATGTCCTTCAGACTCAACCCCAGACACAAGCCAACTCATTTTCATCACATAGTGTCCCTACTTTAGCCTCAAATTCAACCACCCAGCCTAATAGCACCAGTTACAGAAAAACGATTTTCCTGAAACCCCGTAGTGTTAGACAAACCACCAAGGGTTATGATGTTGCTGCTCATAATGCCTTGATCAGTGGGTATTCTATGCCACCTCCCCAAAACGGTTGTGCACTGCAAAGGAACCCTGACAAAGAAGAATCTCATTCTGGATCTGAAGATATCCAAGCCCTAATTAATCTATTATCTAGTCCGAAAATTAGCTTACCGTCCAACGTTGCCCATCTTGCTCAGATACTTTTAGTAGCCATTCAAAATAATGGACAAAATAATTCAATGGAATTGCAGAAGTGTAATAAATAAAAAACATGATTTAAGTCATTTATTAAACAAATATGAACCTTTTGTTTTCGCTCTCTCTGAGACATGGCTCAAACCTAGAGCTCTTCTTAGAGTTACTGGTTATTCATGTCTCAGAGAGGACCGCCCTGATGGGTATGGTGGAGTAGCCTTACTCATCAGGAATACCATTTCATTTGCACCAGTTCATCTGCCATCTCACAGTGACGATTTGTCAATCGTTGCTGCCATTGTAAATAACATGTGTATCATATCTGTATATATTCCTCATCCATCTTCATCAATTTTGCACGAATTTGAACAATTAATAAGTCCTCTTCCAAGGCCTATGTTGATTTTAGGTGATTTTAATTCACAACATCAGTTATGGGGTAGTTCAATATCTAGCTACCATGGGGAGCGTATAATAGAGATTCTTGATAATCATAATCTTTGTGTGTTAAATACTGGCCTTCCTACCCGACGAACAGCACCTTCTGAATTAACAAGTGTTGTTGACTTGTCTATTTGTTCAGCTCAAATTTCATCTTCTTTAACATGGCATACACTTGAATCAACATTTGGTAGTGACCATTTTCCAATTATAGTTACATATTCCAATCCAGTTCCCTCATCCCCTAAGCCTAGTCCAAGGCTAAAGTACAACTTGTGCAACGCGGATTGGAAAGTTTTTAAAAGGCATATTGAAGATAAATTGTTGCAGCTGCCTAGTGTGGCTGACAGTGACATAGTGAGCTGCTCGGTTGCATTAGCCCAAGTCATCATTGAAGCGGCTGATGAAACTTTCCCTGTAAAAAATAGTGCGTCAGGAAAAGTTCCATCTCCTCCCTGGTGGGACATTGAGTGCACTCAGGCAATTCGAAGGCGAAAGGACACTGAAAGACAGTACCGTCACTTGATGACAAATGAAAACTTTGAGTTGTACATGCAGGTAGCGCGTGACACTAAGAAGTTATTAAGGAAGAAAAAATTTGAAGGATGGAAACAATTCTGCGCTTCTCTTAATCCTAATGTTAAACCTTCCATAGTGTGGAACAATATTAAAAGGTTCCGACACGCTTTTAATGAGCCTTCTACACAGATTCTTCCTTCTAGCTTAGCTCAGCAATTTATGGACAGATTAGCACCTGCTTCAGTTCCAGAAGAATATGTCTTTCAGCCTTCTTCCTTTTTATATGATCCCGAATACAGTTGCAATTTTAATGCTCCTTTTAAAATTGAAGAGTTGAAAGGTGTATTAAGTAACTTGAAAGATACTGCACCTGGCCATGATGGAGTCCCATATTCTTTTCTGGCCAATGCCGGTGATTGCATTCATATCTATTATTTACACATTATTAATTCTGTTACACAGTCCGGTATAGTCCCAGATTCATGGAGATCTCAAATAGTCCTTCCTATTTTAAAACCCAATAAACCAGCTTCAGATGTTTCTTCTTATAGGCCAATTGCTTTATCTTCAGTATTTGCTAAAATTACAGAACACTTGATTAAAAACAGATTAGAATTTTTTATTGAAAGCAATAAGTTACTGGCTCATAGTCAGTTTGGATTCCGTAAAGGTAGATCTACTTATGATAGTTTAGCAATATTAACATCAGATATCCGATTGGCATTTTCCAGAGATGAATCAGTGGTAGCTGCCTTCCTGGACATTAGCGCTGCATACGATAATGTCTTAGTTTCAGTGTTAAGAAAAAAGCTTTTCATATTAGGTGTACCAATAATGTTAAGCAACATTATAATTAATCTATTGTCTCAAAGGTCCATTAGTCTTCTCATAGATGATAACAATAGGATTACTCGCTTAGTGTGGAGAGGACTTCCACAAGGGTCTGTCTTAAGCCCTTTGTTGTACAATATTTATACATTTGACATAGAATCATCTTTAAATGGCAGTGTTAGAGTTTTGCAGTATGCTGATGATTTACTATTATACTCACCAAATGTTTCTGTGGAACAAGCCAGTAGAACCGTTTCTTACTCATTGAGTTTATTGAAATTATGGTTAGAATCTAATGGTTTAGAACTTTCCATTCCTAAAAGTGTAGTAGTTTTATTTACAAGAAAACTATTTCCTCCTCCGGTCACCGTAAAATATGGTAACAATCCCATCTCTGTAAAAAGTCAAACAAAATTTTTAGGTGTCATTTTAGACAGAAAATTAACAGGTCTTCCTCATTGTGACTATGTAGTTTCTAAATGTGAAAAGAATATTAATATACTTAGGTGTGTATCTGGAGTTTGGTGGGGTGCACATCCTTTTTGCCTAAAACTGATGTATAATGCCCTAATAAGGAGTGTTCTAGACTATGGGACATTTCTGCTAGAACCAGGAAGTGTAGTAGGTTTCAAGAAATTATCTAGTATACAGTCTAAAGCTCTCAGAATTATCTGTGGTGCCATGAAATCTAGTCCCATTAATGCAATGCAGGTTGAGTGTTGTGAACCACCTCTTCATTTACGGCGACAATTTCTGTCTGATAGGTATCTCTTCCGTTGCTCTCAATTTTCAAATCACCAAATTTGGCCTATCTTAGTAAACCTCTCTTTTCAAATAATCTCTTCTAAATATTGGAAACACAAGAGTCCCCCTTGCTTGATTAAAAGTTATGAAAAAGTTAAATCAATACTTGCCCCGACTGTTAGCGCCTCTACACTGCCCATCTTCCAGCATGATTATGATTCTCTCACACTTGTTCCTTCAGTTCTCTTAAATATTGGCATCTCAAGGAATGATGTGGAACAAAATAAACAGTTCCTGAGTTTCATTGGAACTGAGGGCCTGGGTGCTCATCATATTTACACAGATGCTTCTAAAATATCAGTCAATGGTTGTGTTGGAATAGGAGTACTACATGTTCAATGTAATATATATCAAAAAGTAAAGTTGCCTCCAGAGTCATCCGTGTATAGTGGCGAGTGCTTTGGAATCCTGAAAGCAATAGAGATGATCATTATTATGCGTCTTAAAAAGACGATAATATTTACGGACTCATTAAGTTCTCTACAATCAATTGCTAAATTTCCTTTCAGATCCAAATCGAATAACCCAATTATTTATAAAATTCGTAGCCTCTTGTTAAAATGTTCTCTTAATGATTATTCCGTTTCCCTCGCTTGGATCCCCGGGCATAGAGGGATAAAAGGAAATGAAAGGGTAGATGTGCTGGCCCGTGATGCCATTGTTTGTGGTGATATGTTTCCATATGAAAATATATCTGAAGACCTTTTAGCTTTGCCCAAAGTATACTTACGAGATGAGTGGATGAAACTTTGGACATCACCTGATGCAAGGACGGGTTTACGCTACCGGGACATACAACCTTTAATTCCTGCCAAACCATGGTTTTCTAAAATATCAATTTCAAAACCAGCAACCAGTATGTTAATCCGCATGAGACTGGGTCACTTGTGTACACCGGAGCATCTTTCAAGACTAGGCATTGTGGCCAGTTCTGCATGTATTTGTGGAGCTGATCCCGGTGACCTAAACCACATATTTTTCGAATGTCAACAATACGATCGCTCAATATTATTAAACCAGCTGTCATTCCTTAAAGTTCCTTTTCCTGTATCCATTCTTTCACTCCTATATATTAATGACTCATCCTTGTATATATTTAAGGCCTTATATTCATTTTTATCTTTAAATAATATCAAACTTTAATATATATTATTGTACCCTTTCCTGATCTTTTCCTTGTTATCCAAATTTCCGATCTATCCGTATTTTCCTGAAATCCCGTTTCCTCGTTTTTTGGCTGAATGCGCCAAGAGCGCGATGCCATATAAAAAAAAAAAAAAAAAAAAAAAAAAGTAGACATTGCGCGGGAAACGTGGAACGTGGCGGTCAAGTTTTTCGTTTCTGTCAATCAATCAATCAATTATTTATTCTGCAAATAGGCCAAAAGGGCACTTTTACATGTCAAACGGTAATTTACAATGTAATAATAATAATCATTTAAAACTTGCACATAACAAAGTAAATGTCACTAAGTTAATGAAAACAAAACAAAATATGACCATTACATTCGATATAAGGTCTATGTCAAGATCAGAATGATGTCTCTCGTCAATACGATAATAATAATAACAACACTAGTATTTAAGTACTATGGCCATTGGCCTTGCAAGCATGAACAGTCCGGACTCCACAAACAGCACCCGATCACGAGTATGACGCATATCTCAGCCATCGCCTCTGTTACTTTTTATCATAAAATTCTAATAATAATAGATCAGGAAACTGGTAAACTGTATAGTTTTCTTGTATTGTGTGTAAATATTTATTTTTGTGTAGTTGTATAAATTTAATTTATACACTAACTTACCTAATCCAATGCTAATTTATTAAATTAGCATTGGATTAGGTAAGTTTTCTTAACTTTTAATATGGAGAAGGAGAAGGAACCTCCTGACCCTGGGGGGGGAAGGACTTCAGGTTGCGTACAGTGTTGTTATTGATAAACGAGTCCAGTACGGACACCGATGCTTCTGTTGCTTCTGCTAGTGGCAAATGCAGGAGTATTTTAAAACGAAAACTAAGCAAAAGATGCAAAAATTGCAACAAAAAAGTTCGAAAGAGGCAGGATGGCATAAACTTTGTTGCTTGTCAGTCTTCCGAGATATCAATGCTCCAAGAAACCCATTCGAATCTTACTAAAAACCAAGTGATTAAGTCTCCTGTAGTTACAGATTTGAATATAAACAAAGAAAAATTTACAAAAGTTGGCAGAGATTGAATTCAGAAGACCACAAGATCCTATAAGCTGGGCTATACAGGTGTTCGATGTTGCATACTGGTTCGGTTAAAATGGTTGACAGATTTTGAGGCAATGCGCCCAGCCCGCAGGGCGTGCAGTGCACATAGTGCTCCTCCGAATTAGAATTTAATTGTTAGGCATGCGGATTTAGTTACGGTAACCGGTAGCATCCTAGCATCTATAAACGTAAGAACTAACCTAGTAATTAGTGTACCAATTTCGTTACAACTGCGATGCTGTATGCGAAAACGGACGTTGTACCAAAATGCCTAGGTAGCGAAGTTCTCGGTATTGCTAATCAAACAAGAGAACGGGCGAACGAAGTTATAAGCTGGGCCGAAAATCGTTTGTCAACCCGCTTACTGCAGGCAAAATACGGTTTTGAAAAACATTAATTTATAATAGCGTTTTTTTTGTTGATTTAATTTGAAAATGTTATTCTAAGATGATTTAGTCAAGAATCCGACAAACTTTCCACCCGGAAGTAATTATGTAGATTTAAATGAAGCATGCATTATCTTTTTTTGTACGATTTATCTTGAATATTATAGAGCAAATGTAAATGAACCAAAATAAAGACAAAAACATTTATATTTTTACTGACTTTTTAGAAGCCAGTTAATTTATCATTTTTTCGATGTCTGAAATTTTGTCGGATTTTGTCTCTGGGTAACTGTTTAATTGATAATATATCCGTTATACATAAAAAATAATCTATCTATTATAAATTATTTCCAAAATTGTCATTTTTTCCATACAAGTTGTCAGTTCATTGCCTGGACTACGCTGTCCTCTACAGGTCGCGTTTCTCAACCGATTCAAACAAATAAATAAATAAATATTAGGGGACAATCTTACACAAATCGGCCTAGTCCCAAACTAAGCAAAGCTTGTACTAAGTATGGGTACTAGACGACGATAAACATACTTATATAGATAAATAAATACTTAAATACATAGAAAACATCCATGACTCAGGAACAAACATTCGTGCTCATCACCTTTTCATTTGACGACCGGTTAGTCTAGTGGGTAGTGAGTCTGCCTACGAAGCTGAAGGTCCTGGGTTCGAATCCCGGTAAGGACGGCCGTAGGCAGGGTCACTACCAACTAGGCTAAAGCGGTCGTCATCAATTGTCAATAATTGTATAGATTTATTTATCGATTCAGTTTTTAGAAACTCATTTTTTAGGGTTCCGTACCAAAAAGGTACGAGTAACAAATGAGGACGTTTTGAGAGGGGTAAAAGAGAAGAGATCGATCTTGAACACCATCAGCACTAGAAGGGGGGAAATGATTGGTCATTTGATACGGCACGACAACTTCTTTAAAACCATAATGGAAGGAAAGATAGAAGGAAGGAGAGACAGGGGAGGACCACGACGCAGTTATATAGACTAAATAAAGGAAAGAGCTGGTGTCGTGTCGTAACAGCAAATCAAATGGCGTAGGTACGACAGAGAGAAATGGAAAATACTCCACCGACAAGAGGATAACTATTAATGATGATGACCCAAAGGGTAAAAACAGGACCCTATTACTAAGGCTCCGCTGTCTGTCCGTCATTCTGTCCGTCTGTTACCAGGCTGTATCTCATGAACCGTGATAGTTAGACAGTTGAGATTTTCTGTTGCCGCTATAACAAACAATACTATAAAACCGGCCAAGTGCGAGTCGGAGTGGGGCTCCCATAAAACAAAGGTGTTTTTTTTCCGTGTTTATAGATAATTCTACGGAACCCTTCGTGCGCGAGTCCGACTCGCATTTGGCCGGTTTTTTTTAATTAGGGGCGCGCGAATTTTACAAGCTCACAGATCCACTAGTAAATTTATTTTTATTTATGTATTAGCAAAAATATACATATCACGTAGGTGCAGACTAGTAGTCCAACACATGATATAAATTTACAACAAAAATACATTAAGATTAAAACAAAAAAAAACAGTAACAAGTAAATTCACCAATACTGGTCATTGGAAATTTTAGGTAGGGCGACTGGAGCTTGGAGATAGCAAAACTGCAAAACACGTTGTGAATATAAACGTATAAAATCGGTATGTAAACTTTGAAAGGATTTTTTTGTTTAGGTACACACAATCTGTGCGGCAGCGGAGCTTACGGTAGACTGCAGTGAGCTACGGTTAAACAATACAGGGATTACATCTAGTGTTCAGGCCGTGTCACAAACACTTCAGATATTTTCTAGTCCACTGTTCTCCATGATAATTTGACCCGCAAACTGGTAATAAAATCATAAGCTATATGCATTATCGAAGGTCTGACTTACTGGTTTCTCTGAGGCGAAATGTCGATAAACGTTGTGTATTCAGGCCTGCAATACGATTGGCAACCTGTCTTGCCTTAATTCAGTTCTCAACTATAATATAAACTAGAGGCAACCAGCCATTACGTACGTGCCTTAATCTCGCCTCAGGGAAACCTTTTTAAGTTAGACCTTTGATTATGCACAGCTGCTACGAATGTCGGGATCAAGCGTTGAGTAGCGAGTTGCAAATTGGGAATCTTTCAGGAGTAAATCAGTCTTTGTTCTTCGCTTAGCATGTTTTTTTTTTTTGGAGGACAAACAGAAACAAGTGTGCATCTCATGTGTTTCGTGCACTCGCTTCCATGAGCGCAACGCTAACGTGTCAGAGTGAGCACGCGCAACATATTGCAATGCCATCGGGATATGAAAGAGAGATTCCGAACCGAGGGCCAGATGCGGCTTGGCACCCGACTACCGGGTCGCATCTGCACGCTTTGAATCTATTAATTTAGTCGACAGGGATATATAACTTAAGACACGAAGGTACGAGGACGGTAAAGATTAGGGGATGCGGTCCATCCTTTGGACGTCTGACAGGTAAAGTTTATTTTATTGAGTGCACAATACAGTTAAGTGAGTACTTACAATGTACTTAAGGATTTTTTTACTGGCACGGAATATGCGTTTTTTCCGGTAGTTGTAACTAGACACAACTAGTTGCCACTTTCTTATTAATAGTAGGTACGTTGTGTGTAGTGTGCTATGTTGATCATTACCCTCGAGGCGGATTATTTCCACTCTTTTCACCTCAGCAGGTCAAACAAGTACTACATATTTTGCTGCTTGAAAACAGTAGTAAACTCCGTGAGACAAAGGCATTTTTCGCGCGTGGCCTTCAGGGCTATGCAGGAACGTTCGGCAGGCCGGGGCGTGGACGGCTGCTTCACATCCACCTTTACTGCCGAATCCGAGTTGAGTTGGTTGAAAGGTTACCAAGTCCGAGATTATATACAGAGGCGTCTTTACCTATGGTGCAGGGTGTGCGTTGCACACGGGCGCAGCGGTCCTAGGGGGCGCCGAGCCGTACTTTGTAACCATTCCATTTTGACCGCGCGCTTACTAGGGGGCGCTATAGAGTAATGTTTGCACACGGGCGCTACATGGGCTAAAGACGCCTCTGATTATATATGTATTTACAACAAATTTTTGAGACTAGACGGCGAAATGTAGAGCCAACGGGTGTGGGTCGAATTCCGCAATCCTTTTCTTTAAAGTAAATAGATGAGCGCCGTAAAGAGTGGGTACGACAGAAGAATTTACTTTGCCCGCAAGCATTAGATTGGCCAGACGGGTAATGCTTGACACCAGATTAACAAGCACTGGCCAACTGGACTGTGTGTTCCGAACATTGCATGTAAGGTAATGCCGAACTGGGTGGGTCCGGAAGATCAGGTAGACAAGAGGGCGCCGGTGGTGTTTGCTTTGTAAAACAATTAAAGTTTCCGGGGTGTCCGGGGCTGACGTGTCGCTGGAAAAAAGAAGTTGATGAGGTCCCCATCGTTGATTTTGGATTCTACGATTTTATGGATTTTACTAGGTTTGAAAATATATTTTGATTTGCTTGATATATCTAATGTTGCAGGGTCGAGGGAAATTTATTTAGATTTTTGAGGTTAATGATTTATTACAGTCCCCCGCGGCTATGAAGTCAATCCTGACACATTGCGCAACTATGAAGTTTCTGAATAATGACAATGTCAATGTCAACCATAGGAAAAAATTACATATTTACTTATTGCGTGTGACAGAATAGTGAGTGGCAATAATATCACAGACCATATATCGATACACGTTGTTAAGAAGTTCGTATAGCCAAAAATATTGTTTATGATTTATGATGATGTGCATTAATGTAAATAAAACGTTTTACTTAATTGTAAAATTAGTTATATTTGTAATATTCTCCCTTAGTTAATTATAATTATTAATAAATAAATGCGTTTGTTTCTTTAGTACTAACCTCTTGGAATGGAACTCTTTTTACCTAGAGAAAACTTTTTAAATTTGAATGCAGTTATTTTTTATTTACCAATAAATTCAATGAAACGTCAATAGGTATGATAAAACAATTTTAAGTATTGCCTTGATCGCTTCCAAAGGTTGATAATTTTGATTGTGCTAAACTTGTGCATATTTTTGGCTATGAATACCTAGCTAGTGCCATTATCTCTACCTACCTAGATGTTTTTTTTTCACTTTCCTTCATATACATCTGATAAATATTTTTTATTACAGTTAGTAGAGAACTGCATTCGACTTAACTCACACTTGACTCGAATTTTATCGATACAATGATCGAACGTGTAACAACCCTAGAGGCATGTCTCAGGATTGACTTCATAGCCGCGGGGACTTTTCATAGTGTCGGTTTTATCGACATCGACGTGGAGGATGTTATATATAAAAGGTTTTTCCAGCTTGTGATAGAATTATCAGTAATGCAGTTAACTCGCCTAGGTGAAAGTGCAGGCCTCGGCGTCCTTTTAAGTTTTGGGGCCGGACAATCAGGGCATTGAATGTATTCATCCAAAGACATGGCTAAGGTTACAGCTGCTCCGCTGGCTGTCGGCATGCGCATTGGTACCTATTTAATCATAATGTAGGTTTACACTGAATAATTGTAAATTTAAACACAAATTATCAACAAACAAAAGATCTTTCATTTAACATCGCTGTCAGGGTTCCGTGGTGTCGGGGGGCGCAAATTTCTTCTTTTTACCCGACTGCCGAAGGAGAGGTTATTCGATGTGTTTCCAGCCGGACGCGCTGCACACGCGGCCGGCGTACTCGAAGTATCGGTTAAAGTAGAGCTTTCCATGTGAGTGTTTCGTCACACAAAAATTATAGTTCCGTACACAAATCTTGTAGGTATCGTATTCTCGAAACAGACTGTATACTTACATAGTGGCCATTGATTCCTTGTGGATATCTTATTTTGGCATAAAAAGTACTCATAATAGGGTAAAAGGTCGGAATTCAAGGAATTTGATATTTGTGCACGTGTTCCGCAATAACTTAGCAGGATTTTCCTTGTTGTTGATCAGGTATAACAAAACAACAAATATAACGAGATTAAGGAAAAATATTGACAACAATATTGCTTAATGTCATATTTAAAACTACTTACCTAGTTTATACCATACTATACTGAAGGTCGCGGGAGTCCGCTGGATGTGGGTGGCGCAGGAGCGGCCGATGTGGCACTCTTTGGGAAGGCCTATGTCCAGCAGTGGACGTCATTCGGCTGATATGATGATGATGATGACCTAGTTTATGGCTGCTCGTTCTTAAAATACCGTTAGCACGATTAATCAAATTCTCAACGCCAGCCTAGCTAGCAAGTCGCGCCTAAAGCTTTCCTCCCTTTTGCACATACCTGCCTACAAACTTGCTAGTAAGGGAAGAACTCTTTATGTCCGACATAAATATATCCTATCGAGGCAGGTAGTCTAGTCCAGCAGCAAATTGGTAGTAACATATTGGGAATGCTACATTCTATGTTTCCAGGGGTTTTAAGGATGTACCAATAAATTCAAAGCATAAGCACGGTAAAATCAATTTATTTATACAATTCATAATATTTACAATTGATTTCATACAATACATGTAGAGATTACATCAAATTGAATGTCTTGGATTTGTAAAATTACTTACTTAAATATAAAATATGGCTTATTTTCGTTCTTTGACGTTTATCATAAAGTAAGTACTGTGAACCTTATAACTATATATTTGTAAAAAATATACAAAATGCTAAATAATAAAAATAAGGAGTTTCAGTTTGTATACTTTAAGTAAAGTAGTGCAGTTGATACGAAGAGATTGGTTCTAATATTCGAAGGAAGCAGACAATCATAATGGCATGAGTTTTAAACACGCAAAATTGTAAAAGCTCAAATATATATAATGTAACGGATTCCCGTTATTGTTAAAATTTTGATTGTGTTACAAAATTGGCGTAGCGCCATCTATTTAATTTAATAATGTAACCTTAGAAAGCAGTTTATACCACACCCGCACGAATGTTGAGAACATACAGTATATCTACTGTATGTTCTCAACTGTCTGCATGACTGTTACTATGCATTTTGAAAAACGACGATGCTATTCATTGAATTGAATTGAAGTAACTGTGTAAAGTTATGTAAATCATATGTCTAGTCCACAGAACTTATCCAGCAAAAATATAAATTAGGCAGGTAACGAGAATGTTAAGAAAATTGGTTTATTGTATATGTACCTGGACTATGAAATACGTAACATGGATTATGGAATAGGTACGTATGCTAGATTATTTACAATGTAAAAACTGGAATTTTAACCAATACTTATTGTAATATTGTGAAAGTTTTATTGATTTGAGGACTGGCTTTTCAGCATGTTATTAATCAATCTTTAAAAAATATACTTTTTCACGTATCGGATATCGGAGTAAAAAAGATGTCATGAAATATCACCCATCACCAATTCTCCCCTGGCTTCAATTTTTAAGTAGGCACTGAAAGGTTAATGTTAATTTCTCAATGAGGAAAATAATTTCGATTTAGTTTATTCAAGGAAGGTGATCAATAATGCTGTCATCCGGGCCGATTAGAATGACATCAATTTCGGCAAACTCTGCATTAATAAATAATGCCCCTGAGTGGCATTTGGATTACAATTTATAAAAAACTAGCTTCTGCCCGCGACTCCGTCCGCGTGGAACTCGTTTATATCGCAGCTCCATGCAAATTTTTACCCCCCCATTTCACCCCCTTAGGGGATGATTACGGGGATAAAAACTATCCTTTGTTACTCTCCATCCCTTCAACTATCTCCACTTAAAAAATCACGTCAATTCGTCGCTCCGTTTTGCCGTGAAAGACGGACAAACATACAAACAAACACACACATACACTTTCGCATTTATAATATTAGTATGGATATACCTACTAGTAGCAATCCCCATTTTTCTACCCTCCATGGATGCTTTGTGTTTAGTGACGTGACAAGTTTAACGTGCGCATACAATACACTAGTATTACTTACGAGTAGGTACTTGTATAGGTATTGCGATTTGTATATTGCGATGAGTGCAGGGAGTATTATCCCATTGTTGACCGGATATTCCCGGTATTACTAATTCAGTTTGAAATTACTTGTAGCTGGTCAATCATATACTAATATTTTATTTTGGTTAGTAAGGGAAACGTTGCAATAGTTGACAACCCACCTGTGACCTTTATAAGGTGCCAGTGGCGCCGCGCGAATATTTTCGATGACCCGGAACAAAAAAGTTATGAAAGAGTTTAGAGTATATAACTATAGGCTTGCCTAAAACTACATTTTAATGGCACTAAGTATTAGATAGATTAAAACACAAAAAACAAGCAGTAGACAGACACTTAATTTGTAGGAAATTCTCAGTATTCGTCTCTGACAAAGCGAGTCGGAGGCAAAGCGAGTTCGCCTTACGAACTTAAAGTTAGACCAACTTTAATCAGGCATTGCTGTGTCGCGACAATGATATACGTCATTGGTCAGGTCACTTTAGTCGTCGTCGGCATTCAAAGAGGGTAAAAGAGGCATTTCCTCCTTTGCCTGGAGTTAAAAAAACGGAGGCACATTTGCCAACAAAATGCAATTCTACTGTGAGATTCCGAGATTGTAAGATAAGTCAAAGTCACTTCGATGGTCTGAAAATGGGTCTCCTCTTTCGCAGTTGTTTTAGAATTCAGTGCAGACTACATTTTCCTTTTTAACTTAACCTTGATTACTTAGAGCACTTATTTTATATGGTTTCTTAAATATACTTAGAGTTTGAAACTGAATGAAGCATAGTAAAAACCTTTACTAAATCAAAGGAGCGGACTTGAGATAAATGCCCACTGCATCCAATCTTCGAGAGTATAATCACTTGCGCAAACTGGAAAACAGATGACCGTTTTAGATTAATAAGATAGACGCGGCGTGTAAAAATGGTGTTTATTATCTATTGGCACAGTCGGATTGAGCACGAAATCCTAAAACGAAAACCAACAGTCGGTGAAAGCTACGTGACGCGGACAGTCGAATATAAATTGAATGAGAAATGAACACTAACCTGAGTTCTGTAGTCTAACCATAGTACAAGCAGTGGTTGTAGGCTGTCGTCAATAGTAGCATCAGACATTATCATTCGTGTGGGTGGGTATGTAGATTCACCGGTTTAAAGAAAACGTCATAAGTAGCTAATCATTTCAATAAAAATACATTATATTTAAGGTGGGCCCATTTCTAATATTTAATGATGACATGAAGTATTAAACAAATGATCTCTAGGAGGCATGGGAATGTGAACACTGACGATATTAGGCTAGATAAAGACATGGTCACACAGTCAACGGAACGAGCCATCCTTATGAAAAAATTGAATGATTACCGCCAAACAGAATCGACAACGCGCCGAGCGCGGTGTGTTTGCAACACTCCGTTCTATGCATCTTTGATGCGTCATTGCTGGCTGTGTGCTCAGTTCTTTATGCCGTATGGGAATGGTAAATGTTTTGGCACATATTTGGACATGTGGGACAACACAACACATAACAAAATGTAGAAGATAATATCGAATTGTGCTAATAAACATTTGTACTAAGTAGTTCATTTGATGATCATCGATTCACTGAATTCGTATATTAAAAGCTTGTGTCAATGTTTGCTTTATCATTGTTAATGAGCGGAGGTGATTCAATAATATCTCGTGCAGCTTATTCGATGTATTTCGTTAAATTTAAATGCTTATTTAGTACCTACTTACGTGCGAAGTCAGACAACGCATAGCGAGTACGAAACGTGAAATTCCAATGGTTTAGAGTAGGAGCCAGCCGCGGGCCGGTTTAACTTTAATAGCACAACTCTTTCGAGCTTTTTATAGCAGTTGCTCGAAAACTTACTTCGCGATTGCACTGCTTGCTGCTTAATTTACTTCATAATTGGACTTTCATATTTAAAAAGTTAAAGTAGTTTATTAATCACACTACTTTGAATTAATTGCAATATTCATCTTAGCATACTTAAAATAAAAGCAGTTTAGTTAATATAGATACATATTGCGAGCTGATTCGTTTTTAGCAGTCAGTATGTACTGTAACATTACAATGATATAGCGGATGAGCATGAGATCAAATTCCTATAAATACACCTGCTGCAGCAATTGCATTATAGATTTTCAGAGATGGCTACGTCAAAATACTTTTAAACAGTATAAATCGGGCACATTTTAATATTACATGTGATGGTGGCATTTGTTATAGAGTACCAAAATAAAATAATAAGTAGTATCAATATGTAAATAATATCATTTTTACTGTAGGCAGTTGTTTGAGTTCGCGAGGACTAGGTATCTCTATCAATAAATATAAGATGGCACTCAAGTTAAGATCAAACAAGAGTATTTTATTCAATTGACTTAGTTAATAAATGTAAGAGATACCATTATTTATACACCAAAATGTAATTAGTTGTGTTTACCCACTGAATTATTACTTTCAACGAGCATAATACAATTTCGATTCACGCGGATTTTAAATGCGGAACATCACGTACTGTATTGCACATTGACAAGATTACGTTCCGCTGAAGGCTTAAATACAGCTGCCTCAATAGAGTTGTTGACAAGAAGACAACTTATAATTATACATTTTATTTACACTTGTGGAAATATGACTTTACACAAACTTAGACCGATGTGTATCCTAACAAGACATCCTTAGACGGAAATGAGACAAATAATTTGAATACCTATCTAAGTTACAGCTAAGACAGTCTTCCTATGCGCGTCACGCGGGCTCGCTCGGTCATTGAGAGACACGTCTTTTAAATTCAATCGTAAGCTCATTAACGCAATTTTCTTAACATAGTCTTAATTAGGACCACCGCCGCGACCCGAGTCGCGCGCGGCGGGGACTTGCATCTACGTTATGCTACGATTACACTAACTAGCCCACTTACTCTGACCATAAACATTAACAACTTAATATCTATAATGTCATCATCCTCTCCGTCAAATACCTTCCAAAACACGAAGATTTCAACGGGTAATATACATCTGTAATTTAGATACGCTATGATAAAAGGAGGTAAGTCTGAAATACAACCTCCGGTGTATAATGTGATGTCTAATGTAGACGCACAGACAATTATGAGCCTTTGCTTAATTATTCACAGGATTAACAATGTTTATCATATGACCGACGTTTAATTACGGAATAATAATGAACGAGGCGCGTATGCGGATAGGCGCCGCGATGAGCCGGAACGGCTGACGGCCCGGAATTACGCGGCTCCTGCGTCCCGCGCGTTCACGACACGCCATTCCACAAGTGCCAAATTATATATGCACACGGAATCTGTGCACGGTTCATTACACTCGCGACTGACTAAGCGAATACTGCAACTTTTCACCTCACATCTGCACACATTTGCTGCTGTGCCAGGAGACCCGCGCGCAACGATTCTGCAGTTCAATAAAGGAGCGACCACACCGGTGCGTAACGCTGCGTATACGCGTTGACGTGTCGAATTCGTGACGCATTCTTCATACATTTTGCTGCGTTTGCGGTGCGTTAGCGTATTTTGAGCAGCGGTGTGGTCGCTCCTTTTGAGTGTGGCTCAAAAATGTAACTATTTAGAAATTTAAGTTAGCGTTGTTTAAGCATGCGTATGCTTTGTTGAATGCGATACGTAGGCCAACGTTAAATTAACTTAATTACGTATAATACGATATTGGCTCAGGTTCATTAAGAGCATAATTGATTCGTAACCAAAAACGGATATTCCCGACTTTTCATAATATTTCTTATTGCAGTCACAACAACCGATCACCATATGTGGCATCTTCACTATCACAATTGACATAAATCACAATTGGGCACAGATATTAATAACGCTCTACGCGCGTTGCGCAAAGCTCAATATTGACACTACATTATAGTAGAGCTCGTGAATATAAAAAAATCAGATAGTTTACATAACTACACAAAATGCATTCGTGACACAATTTCAGTCGTCGACGAAAGGGGCTGCGAGCTTGGACGGCAGTACATAATGCGAATAAAGTTCGCATCAACCCACATAAACAGTATGTGTAGTACTAATCCGGGTCTCGGAACTACTGGGTAGCTCTCGAGCGCAAGTCAAACAAATATTCATCCCGCAGGACGAAGTTTTCGCGCTGGTAGGTACTTTAATAGGGGTGTAGACTTGAAAATTATTATTACTCCAAAAGAAAAAAGGCAAAAAAATATGCCTAGTGACGAAAATCCCATTCAGATATCTCAAAGAATTACGAAGCTACAACCGTTTTAACAATTGCTTGTTAGAGAGAAAACGCAAACAGTGTGTGACGTTACACGAGGCTGCCGGGGGGCCGCGTCGACGGCGGCGCCGAACACGACGGGGCGCGGCACGTTGCTGTCTATTAGCACGTCACAATCTACAAGCGTCATCGTTTCATATGAAGTTGCCCTTTGCGAAAAAGGGACAGAACATAGCCCTTCGTAAAACTTTGCACACATAACTTCGTGATTATTTAACCTCTTGCGTTGATTTTTTCTTCATTTGAGTACATTTTTAATCCTTTTTCGAGAAAATATGACATTATTGATAATTTGATTTAGTGTCTACACCCCTATTGATGGTAGTTAGACGCGATTTACCGGGTGATGGCGTCAGCGAGCGCAAGGGCAGGGGTGGGTGTGGGTGCGCTAGTGCGCTACACGGCTACACGATGATCTCGCGGATGACGCGGCGCGCGCGCGAGTTGGGCGTGGAGTAGCCGGACTCGAGCGACTCGTCGTAGCCGAGCGACAGGTGCGCCGGCTTGTCCTCGCCCGCCTCGCCGCCGCCGCCGCCGCCGTACGCCTCCGGCAGACCGCTCACCTCGTGGTACGGCGATTCTGAACAAAATAATACACATTCATGAAAAATGAAAACCGGCACGTCGGCCCGGCACACGCTGAGACTGGAAACCCCAATATATTCAAATTTGTTTGTTTGTTTCACTGTACGTCTAAATTAATATTTGTTTTTTCTTTGTCTATTTGTACTTTTATCTTATTTTCTTATGTAATTCTGGATATGTAGCGATAAACAATTCTTATTCTTCATTATAAGTACGAGTAGGACCAGTTTAGCCTAGGTAGTGACTAGTGTCTTGGGTTAAAATCCCGGTTCGGCCAAATATTTATGTGATGAGCATGAATATTTATTGCCAAGTCCCGGATGTTTTCTATCTATTTAAGTACCTAGTTTCTAATAAATATATCGTCGCATTGTGCCCAATGCACAAGCCTTATTGAGCTTACTATGGGGATAGATCGATTTGGGTACCATAACAATTATTTATTTATTAGTAAAGCCTTTGTTACCCTCCCAATAAATAGCAGATTCCTCAGCAGAGTTGGATACAAATAACAATCGTGTAATTACTTTCCCTATTACCCTGTTGACACATCAGTTGTTGGTACATCAGTATAGAGCAATATGGAATGGATATTAATATTGAATGGCACTTGTTGATCGTTAACTACCGTCACAGACTGTGGATAATCAATCATCATCATCAATCAACTTTATCTAATACGATCGACAAGCTCATTTTCATTGCAAACGTATAAGTTAGGTATAAATTATGGTATTATGAAGGATAATCATGAGTACAAATAAGTTAATTTGAACGACAGACGAATTTCGGTCTTTTGAATTATCATTATCACAATTTGACGTCGTAAACTTTTAAGAACAGAGTAGGTATGCTTCATTCGTGTCCCTTAATTAAACCGGTCGAATATTCAATAACTTCTGAAAGCACTTAAGCGGAAAATCAATCAGTGAAAGGAGTTGGATGAGGTCTAGAATAAAATTAGGTTTCCCGTATAATCTATGAATATCAATAATCCAGTTGTAGTGTTGGGGCACTATCTATAGGTTTTTTTCATGCTCCAGTTTATTTCCATTTAACTACACCATTACGTACTAGTTTTAGGGCGAGGTGTTCGTTAAAATCTGAATGTATGGAAAGTTTGTCAAAGTTGACAAACTTTCCATAGCAACCCGCCCTTACTAAATACTGATTCAAATTTTCAAATCTATTGATTAAATCAATAATATAAACAACACATTGTTACAGCCATAGTATGGCCACGTAAATTCTGACCCTTTGTTTAATTAACTGTCAAACGAGTATGAGGAACGTTAATGATATAATATACGTTTTTATACTCGTCGACCTTAATGTTTGAATTAAGATTTCGTACACCAAACTTAAATGACATACTTTTTACTATGGAGCTCCCAACTCAACATTTCATAACTGTTGAGACAACTAAAATGAAATTGACCAATCACGTGGCGCCTTTACTGAACTATAATGAATTTCACCAATAGGACGCGGTCATGAGAAAGTCAAAAGGTAATAGACATCAACGCACAAAAAAGAAAAAGCCGTTGGTTGCACTTCGTTTCAGCAGGGTTTGTTTAAGTAGTTCAGTTGACTCGTAGAAAAAGTATTGTATACAATAGTTATATAATTAGCTTTTTAAGTCTCGTACCTTAATTAGGCCACTCAGCAAACTTCGTGGCCTAAACGTACTCGACTGAAAAAGCATACATTATATAACGATTACATAATAATTGTACATCTACATTTTGGATGAGTAGCCTCTGTTAGCTCCACAGCGGTAATGTAAATCAACCTCACTGACTACGAAGCACGCTATCGCGTCCATCATTCGAAAAGTACAGACCTTTTAAGCAGGCGCGCTGTAAACATTCGCTGCTGACTCGACTGACAGTTGACAGCTTACTGATATCGTACCGCCAGTGCACCGATGAATTAGGAAGTTTCCTTAGTAATAAGAGCTCGGGTAAGCTCTCGGTACAACAAAACCCTTACCTATATGTTGATCCATCCGTTTCTTAGGCTTGTGCACTGAGGCGTACGGGTCGGAGCAGTACTCCTGGCGCGAGGGGTTCTGCGAGCGCATGTAGTCGGCGGGCGCGGCCGCCGGCGGCAGGTGCGGGTACGGCGCGTAGTCGTCCATGCCGCCGTAGCCGCCGTGGGCGATCGGGTCGTATCCGTAGTTGCTCTGCCGATCTAGCGCCTGTAGAGAACATACCATTACATTACCTTATAATAACCTAATCAATTTATGAGTCGGATTTCAGTAGGGGGCTAGCACAACAGATGCCACGACGTGACTAGAGACGAGGAACTCTACCCAACTTCTACCCTATTTGCACAGTGCGAGTGAGACAGGAATCGCGATTTGGGAGCAACTGGCGCGCTGCCCCGAGCAGACAATTTATTCGTTTGGCACGCGGTTACTCTAAAAAGAGTGTTTCTGGGCGACCGACATGTTCGACGCGCGAATATGATAGCACTAGCGAATCCAAAGAGAACGAGTTATGTGGCAACGCGAAAAAGAAGGAAGGCATCATCATTCAGGTCATTTCTCTTGTTGAACATCTGGCTTGTCAGACCTGTAAGTAACTGTTATTATCTGAGGCTCTAGTATAAGTTTTACCGAAACAAAACTTTACGATCGCGTTTGCGTTTTACCCTCAAATTTGTATGGGATTTGATAGCTAAACGCGAACGCGGTCGTAACGTTTTGTTTCGGTAAAACTTATACTAGAGCCTCTGAGTCTGTTCTGTGGTAGGGACTATTTCCGCTCCGTTAAAATCACGTTGAATATTTGCAAGTTGCATTGATCGCGAGCACTCATCCCTAACAACTGAATTTGAGAACTGGACGCAATTAGAAAAAGTCTGGTTAATAATGGATTTATTTCTCGCAAAATAAAAAGCCCTGGTGAATATAGGACCAAGTTGTTTTATTTTTCGTATAACGAAGCCGACGAACGTAGCGGCCTCGTATCGCTTTCGAACATTTTACCGAACTTTCGTCAAGGACTTTATTTTTATTATGGTAAATTCCTTGAGCAATTGGTTTTTCATTATTCTCAACGTCAATTCTAGTTTCAAACAATACTTTTTCACCGCACGGTGCTTGAACGATATATTATTAGCTTTTCGCTAGCACAATTTTAGAGTGCACCGGAAACACAATAAGGTATATTAATTAAGGCGCCGTAGGTTCAGCGAAGTTGAGCGAACAGAGTTTTTGAAACAATATAATGCGTCTGTTTATGATAATATGGTTTCAAAAAAATACGAATAGTAATCTTGAGGCTTTTTTGCAGAGAGCGAATTTCGTAACAAATTATGCACAGAAGCTATAAGTATTAAAATTGCTTCTAAAAATCGGCAATATCATGTTCGAGAGAAATCAGTGAATAGATTTTTATTTATTTAAACGGCCAAAAAATGAAAATTCAAAAACAATATATCCGCGCTTCCGAGCACGCACTTCCATCTCGCTCACGCTTATGCTCAGTGAAAGGGAGAGAAGACCATGAACCTACGGCGCCTTAAGACAAATCGTACCGGACCCCGCGAGGTATAATACTGATAATGATTCTTCCTTCCGTTCGCTCATTTAATTAAAAATATAATAAACATTGTATTAAATTGCGTCCTAAGTAAATGTGTATCCGATGTACGAATTAATACAGGCTTTTACTAATCCAATTTGCATAATAGTACATTGTGTAACGAGGTTGGTAAGGAATTGTTTAGGAAGGAATGAATCCTTTCTAGAATGCCTGCGATATACCAACACACAGACCGGAAGACGGACATGCCAAGCCTACAAGGTGTCTTTTTTGTGATTTTGGCTATGGAATCCAAGAAATAAAGCACCACAGCACCTGGCACCCATATTACAAATATTAAGTTGGGAAGTATTTCTTTATACAACAATAGATAAGTCAATACAATACGTATTTCTGTATTTCGAATACATATATTGAATTAATCATCGTTCTAGATATTTGAGATTATTATCAAATATCTGGAACGATGGACTTCTAGAAAAGATTTCATTCAGCCTTAATTTTGTCCGTAGGTTGTTGTTGTACCTAGTTGGATTAGATTTTGAAGCATTTCATTATTTCTGAACATTTGTTCAATCCATTTTAGTCGGGTATCATTTAAATATCGTGTCTTTGTACTTGTAGGTCACTTTGAAAACCGTTTTAATAAGAAAGATAAGCAATTTTAACTAAAATACCAGTAATTGCTTAATAGCTCAAGGGGGTATCTAAATATTTACTAGTATTTAATATGCACGTACCCACGCACGGTTCAAACTCACGTATTGATTGCCACTATAAATTGAATTATTTACTCGCACACCAAATGAAAGCCGAAACCCGCGCTATACGGAATATGCATATCTACATTTTGACCATGCCGATACGGAAACAATAAAATCAACGCTTTCCGTGCTAAAATCACGTAATCGAATAATTATCATCACCTACACATGTATATACGGCCCACTGCTGGGCATGTCTCACAGTGCCGGTTGCCGATTTCACACACACCTTTGAACTTTTTCGCAGATGTGTGCAGGTTTCCTGACCATGTTTGCCTTTATCGAATAGCTATTGGTATGTATGCCAAACGATTAATTAATAAATATTGGTCATTGAGTGATATTCCGAGCTACGGTAGCCTAGTGGTTCAGGCATGCGGCTGCTAAGCGGCGGTCGTGGGTTCGAATCCTGGCTCGTACCAATGAGTTTTTCGGAACTTATGTACGGAATATTTACCGTTAGCTTTTTGGTGAAGGAAAACATCGTGAGGAAACAGGTCTAATCCCAATACGGTCTAGTTTTCTCTCTGGGTTGGAAGGTCAGATGGCAGTCGCTTTCGTAAAACTAGTGCCTATACCAAATCTTGGGTTTAAGTGTCAAAGCGGACCCCGGACTCCTTTAGGGGCACTACCAGGAATAACGCTAGGAGGATGAGTGATATTCCGAAAAACTCATTGATACGACCTGGGATTCGAGCACCCGGCCTCTGTTTAATATCCTCGTGTCGAAACGAGTCCATTATGAAATAATTACCTCTATTTGTACTTAAACCAATGAAGTTTTTATTGATACAGTAGAATTATTTGGGGTTTACCACTGACAGATAGTTTGCCTTCAATTAATTTTCAACTTTAACCTCATACAAATTAAGTAGTTATTTCTAAATCGATAGACGTGGGTAACAGTATTCTGAAAATTGCTTTATTTGTATGACATTAAATTTGAAAATTAAATGAAGGCAAACTATCTGTCAGTGGTTAACTAACAGTAATCGTACTGTACTCATATATTCATACTTTATTGATACTAAAAAAATACATGTCAACATTATACATACAATACTGCTTAGGTTATTTTATAAATATTATTATGGCGTATACACCACGCCATTAATTATATGCTGCTCGATCCCACAGTCAGACTGTGGAAACTGTTTTGCGGGACCCTGTACTTGTTCATGTTGTATTATTGTTTCTTTCTTAATAAATAAATAATAAATATTATTTTATGTTTAAAAACTCATCAAAACTATAGAACGACTGCTCAACAAGCCATGCTTTTTAAAACTGGCAAGACTAGGGGCTTATTGGCAAATTATTATATACCGAGGGGCCCATTACCTGTGTGTTTTCATTTGCGGTTTGTAAAACGGCACATACGCTATTCAGTTCGTAGTCGTTCCTTGTATGTGCCATTCTCCAGCCCGCAGACGTGCATTATGCTAAACGTGAATCTGTGTTTACCATTCACGTTTACCGAGAGCATAGCTACTGGTGTGCCCAGTATAAGCCGGACCTCCGATTACGGGTATTTTTTACGCGTTTCAGGGGCAAAATATACTAGGCACGAGCTCACAGTCGAGGCTAAATGCTTTGTGAACAGGTAAGGTATTGATACCACGTTAGAGGCACGTTCTGTTATGTATATTTCGATGTGCAGATGTTCTTCTATTCTAATAATATAATAAACAGACAAAGGCTATGAGTTTGTATGTAGGGAACTACTCATCCGATTTCAACAATTCTTTCACCTGAGTCTATACATTCACTTTCTTCATGGAAAATATTTATATTTTATTCCGCTGCTTTGCCTATATTGTTTGCAATATCTAGTCATCTAAATCTTGTATGTGGGGGGTAATCTCCGGAAGTACACATTCTGTCACCAGTACGCTATATTTAACCCCGCGGTTTCGATTGTGTTCGTTGTAATACACGGGCGGAGCTGCGCGAGCTAGTTGTATGTACATTTCGATGCACACATGTTCTAAAATTACACACAGTAGATAAGGCGATGGATTTGTCTCGTGGCTTCGTTAAAAACCGCACAGGGGAGTAATGTTTCAGTGATCAATTATAAATATTCGCTTCGATTAATTCCCCTCGCCGAAATAGTTCACCACATTTACAAACAGGTGCCGCCTAATCAACTTCCCTGCCTCTCGCTAAGTTGGTGGTATTCTTGATGTAATTCGCTCCTCACCTAGTTTCAAAACTAGGGTTTAATTATAAGTGAAGTAGGTAAAAACACGTTATGGTACTTACTTCATTCCGATCTGTAAAGTAACGTAGTACACGATTATTTATTTATCGTATGGCAAATCAGGGTATTTAGAACCGTGAGATCTTGGAAAAGACAGTACGGTGCCAGGTACACGATGTGCGTACCTGACGTATGACTTACAAAAGTAAGTTTTCCATAGAACTGTAAATCTGTACACTTTTTGTCTATACTTCCTGTGAGATTGTGGCTTTGTAACTTTTGTAAGTCCGCATTTAGAAGGTAATCTTCAGAACATATCTTATAAAAAAAAAGACCGGGTTGCACTCCGGGAGTGCCGGCAGAAGTGAAAACTCAATAACATTGTAACAGTTTTTCGATCAGGTCACGTGACATCTTACGGTGTCACCCTGAAAATGAATTTGACGCAAATTTATAAACAATTATCAATTATTTAGGCGGACGGCCCGCGGGCGCGTTGGGTGTGACGGGCGGCGGCAAACACAATACCAATTTGTTTTTGCCATTGCCAAATATTTTTCAAAGCTTTATATCTTTAGGAATAACGTCTAAATTCGAACTATTCGAATTTGCAAGAACAGCAGACGGCGGTGGCGACCAAAATATTAATTTGTTTTTGCCGTTGGTAAATATTTTTCTAAGCTTTATCTCTTTAGGAATAACGCCCAAATTAGAACTATTCGAATTTTCTCAATAGCAAAACGGTGAAGGACGCGTTGGTTAAAATAACAAATTTATTTGCAGAATATGCTATTGCAAAAAGTGTTTAACGGCTTTATACTCTTAGGAATAGCGTTCAGTTTTGAATGAAGTCGAATCGGCTAGCAGCAAAAAGTGACCTCCTTCACATCTGACGTCACAAAACTCTGTCGCGTATTTAACAATTTTTCCCCATCCCAAAAAGTGCTCAGCGCCGCTAAAGAAGTTTTCACTTCAAAAAATATCACCTGTTTATTGAATGTATTTACTTGCTGACATGGGCTTTTAAGCTTAATTTTTGTTCGAGTCGCTGGCTTGCTGCACATGGCTGGTTTCTTAAATAAATGACTTGTTTTTTTTTTGTAAGTGTTGTCTTGGCCTATCACCTATTTTCAGTTTGACGTTGTCTTTAGTGATATAGGTTGTTAATTTAGTACCTACATAAATATGTTACTATACCCTAGTAGGGTCTATTGTATTGTATTGTATTATTTATTGGTAAATATTGTCATTTACAAGTCATATCCAGTCAAAAAATAAAAAGTTTCACATTACAAGTCAATTTCATATACTTAACTATTTAATTAATTCATGGCTGTATTAAATTAGATGCGCGACTGAGCCAATGCCCTGTGGCCATCGAAAAACCCGTCAATGGTATTATAGCAAGCCATTTCCAGTGAAAAGCTTTTAGTTTGCGGACAAATATTGCATCGCTAGAAGCTTTCTTTATTTCGTCATCCAGTGTATTGTAGTCTGAACCCCATCACATGCACAGACTTCCTAAATCCGTCCACTGTCCGTGTCTGTATTACCGGTTACATTTTAGAATACTCGATTATGATTACGACGAATAACAATATTTGAACGAGTTACTCATCAGGAATAACTCGACATTCCCGACATGCCAGTATGCTGTAGCTAAATTTAATTAAATTCTTTGGATTTTGATACCTAATTATAACAGACTAGCTGCCCGGCCCGGCTTCGCACGGATTACCCGTTTTCCCGTGGGAATGAAGCATTTTCCCGCGGTAAAAAGTAGCCTATGTTCATCAGGGATAATTTCGTCTTCTAATGGTAAAATATTTTTTCAAATTGGTCCAGTAGTTTTTGAGCCTATTCAATACAAGCAAACAAACAATCAATTCTTTCCTCTTTTATAATATTAGTGTAGATGGATCCAAAGAGAATTAACAATAAATGGGCATCAGATAAGGTTTTGCTCTGTAAATACAACTAGATGGCCGCGCGGCTCTGCCCGCGCATTGCAAACAATGCAGGCATACCCGTAAGATAAAATACACCGTTTATCCATCCCGAAGGTCCTTTCTATATAGGTACTAGTGGAGAAAATAAAACGGCTGAGAAATTTTGACCCTTATAACACACATACAACACACAAACACACAACCTAACAAAAATTATCTTTTTATAATATTAATATAGAAGTATATATTATATAAAGTCATAGGTGCATGTAATAAGCCTAAATTAAATAATGAAGAACTTTATTTTCCGAGTGCAGATGGTCTTCATGATATTGATTTTGAATGGAATTAGAAAACTAAATCTTCAATAGGTAAAGTTTGCACTCCACCAGTGAATAGTTGGCTAATAATCTATCTAAGTCGATGGTACAAGCATCTCGACTACAAACGAATTTATCCTGTTGATTAATATTTACGTTCGTTACTTGTTCCTCGTGGTAACTACGGCAATAGGTTTGTGACATAAGATTTTTTTACGATGCCATTCGAACCAGTTTATGGAGAGAAACAAATGTTTGTATGGGAGCAACTACAATTACAGAACATAAATACCCAAAAAAAAATGTGTAAGACGGACCTAGCTGGCACGCTGGCGGCAGCCGAAACGCTTCATACTAATTGACATAAAAGTATAATTTCAGTTTGCTATTTGCACTAATCTACACTAATATTATAAAGAGGAAAGATTTGATTGTTTGTTTGTTTCTATTGAACAGGCTCCGAAATTACTGGACCGACTTGAAAAAATAGTTTACCATTAGAAGGCGACATTATCCCTGATGAACATAGGCTTCTTTTTACCGCGGGAAAATGCTTCATTCCTACGCACTAACCGTCCAAAGCCGGGCCCGGGCAGCTAGTGGAAAATAGAAAGAAAGAAAGAAAGAAGACATTTATTCACTGCACAAAAGACACACAGAGACAAAGGGAGTAGAAATACAATACAATTGACACATAATGTGTGTCTTCGCGGCAGTGAATCTGTCGCTGTCTCAGCATTATGCTGAGGTGTCAGACAGACACCTACAGCGCTGATTTTCAGACAGCACCGTACGTGACCCACGGAACGCAACACAACACACAAATAAAGTAAATTGCTTTTTCGGTCGTGAAATACTGCGTTTAGGTCCATAGTTGGCATGCAATGTTGTTTCTATAAAAGCGCAAGGATTCTATTTGTAGCTTTAAATTTACTCTTGGACATGCAAATGCATTTTTTTTTTTACTTTCAAGGTCCATCTATTTATGATTTTAATTATATGTATTTCGTAATTTATACTTTACATTTATTACAATAATTTAATGGTTTACTATCCATTTAGCAACACTAGGTTATGATTTTAATGCCTTATGTTACTACGGTAACTTATCGCTATCACAAAATTGTATTGACCGAATATGTTTTTCCTACAACTTTTCGTTATTTTTATGATTTCCCCAAATATACAATTCATTACTTCTTCCATTTACCATTTGATATTATCCAAACAACTGAATTGTCCAAAAAACTTTTACCGCTACAGTCATTTGAGGATTGGCTTGTTACAACTTTTGTTTCACAGCCAACTTTTTACTTATCCATCATTACTTTCCGCATTCCATACTAAACGTATGGAAACGACGATGAGCGGAGCGAGGAGGACTGTTAGGTAGAACCGCGACCCTACAGCGCGCGAGCCGAGCGAGCGAAGCGAGAAACCGAACACTTTTTTTACTACCTAATACTTACATAATGTATTATATATCAAAAAAAAAACATATCTATATCTTTTCTAGCTACGGTAGCCTAGTGGTTCAGGCATGCGGCTGTCAAGCGGCGGTCGTGGGTTCGAATCCCGGCTCGTACCAATGAGTTTTTCGGAACTTATGTACGGAATATTTACCGTTAGCTTTTCGGTGAAGGAAAACATCGTGAGGAAACCGGTCTAATCCCAATAAGGTCTAGTTTTCCCTCTGGGTTGGAAAGTCAGATGGCAGTCGCTTTCGTAAAACTAGCGCCTATGCCAAATCTTGGGATTAGGTGTCAAAGCGGACCCCGAGCTCCTTTAGGGGCATAACCGGGAACAACGCTAGGAGAATGATGAATGATGATCTATATCTTTTCTTGCATCATCTCCACCACCCAAAAGTTGTCTGGAAGAGATCGCTTTTTAGCGATAAGACCGCCTGTTGTCTACCATTGTTTATGTTTAATTTATCTCTATTTTCCTATTTTATTTTTACTATGTCTGGTGAGCAATAAAGAATATTTTTATTGTATTGTATTGTATAATTTGCAAAGCGTGATGACCAATTCATATCAATAGAGATGAAAAAACAGCATTGGGAGGATTGTGAATTAGTAACATGATGTTTGCTCCGTATAAACAATAATATGTCAAATATAATAAAGCCGATTTGATATAAAACACGAAAAGATTATCCACGGAATCGTTACGTCGGAATAATGATATTACGGGTATAGCAATACTTAGGAATCATTGATTTGTCAAACAAATACAAAAGCAAAACCATATAAAGGTAAAATTAAAAATGAAAAAAACCCAATAATATTTTAAAGCTATAATAACTATTCTCGTCACATATATTATGTAAGTTAAAATATTTTTATTTTCAAAGTATCGTCGCGTCGGGGGACCATCGGGTGACTGAAGCGGTCCGCCGACGCGAAGATACTTTGAAAATAAAAATACTTATATTTGTTAGTTTTTAGAGTTTATTTTTTGTGTCGGGGGTTTTAATTTTTATTTTATTTTAATTATATTTTGTCCTTTTTAAGGCGCCGTAGGTTCGTGGGCTTCTCTCCCTCTCACTGGCATAAGCGTGAGCGAGATGGAAGTGCGTGCTCGGAAGCGCGGATATCATGTTTTTTAATTTTAATTTTTTGGCCGATTAAAAAAAGAAAAAAGTAATCACTGAGTTCCCTCAAATATGATAATGCCGGTTTTCAGAAGCAATTTTAATATTTTTAGCTTTTGTGCATAATTTGTTACGAATATTTTAAGTGTATTTTAGACCTATGTTCGTGATTTTTTTCTATCGAGCGAAAATTGCTTAATCATGTTTTGAATCACTGATCTCGCTGCAGAAAAGCCTCAAAATTATTATTCGTATTTTTTCGAAACCATATTATTAGAAATAGACGCATTATATTGTTCCAAAAACCTTGTTCCCTTAACTTCGCTGAACCGACGGCGCCTTAAAGTGATGATCTCATGTCATGGTTACCTTACCATATATTTTCAATATCATTGAAGTGACACGGTACCAAATTTCGAATCGATAGGACATATGGAACCTTCCATATGAAGGAATCTGACTACCTAGTCAGATTCCTTCATCAACAACTAAAGGGCTGATGATCTTCAAACGGCTGATCAGGTCATGGTTACCTTACCATATACTTTCAATATCATTGAAGTAACACAGTACCTACCAAATTACGAATCTATAGGACATATGGAAGTTAGTCAGATCCCCTCATCAACTATTAACGAGCTGATGGTCTTCAAACGGCTCATCAGGTCATGGTTACCTTACCATATAATTTCCATGTCATTGAAATAACACAGTACCAAATTTCGAATCGATCGAACATAAGGAAGTTAGTCAGATCCCCTCATCAACTAGAAAAGAGCTGATGATCTTCAAACGGCTGATCAGGTCATGGTTAAATTATCATATAATTGCAATGTCATTGAAATAACACGGTACCAAATTTCGAATCGATAGGACATATGGAAGGTAGTCAGATTCCTTCATCAACAACTAAAGGGCTGATGATCTTCAAACGGCTGATCAGGTCATGGTTACCTTACCATATACTTTCAGTATCATTGAAGTAACACAGTACCTACCAAATTACGAATCTATAGGACATATGGAAGTTAGTCAGACCCCCTCATCAACTATTAACGAGCTGATGATCTTCAAACGGCTCATCAGGTCATGGTTACCTTACCATATAATTTCCATGTCATTGAAATAACACGGTACCAAATTTCGAATCGATCGAACATAAGGAAGTTAGTCAGATTCCCTCATCAACTAGAAAAGAGCTGATGATCTTCAAACGGCTGATCAGGTCATGGTTAAATTACCATATAATTGCAATGTCATTGAAATAACACGGTACCAAATTTCGAAACGATCGGACATAAGGACGTTAGTCAGATCCCCTCATCAACTAGAAAAGAGCTGATGATCTTCAAACGGCTGAACAGATTTTCATGAAACATGGCTAAGAACACTCGGGTTAAAATTATCTATGATACAAAAAAAAACCGCATTCAAATCGGTCCATCCGTTTGGGCCCTACGTTACCACAGAACGATACACAGACACGTTAAACTTATAACACCCCTCTCTTTGCGTCGGGGGTTAAAAAAGACCAGCTGTTAACGTTCGAAGTGAAGTGTCGGACAAACGAAAAGAAAGTGAAACGAAGTTTGGCGAATAGTTAATGCCAAAATTAAAAAAGGACAAAAAAGTTTAGTGTTTTCGGATAGGTAACCAGCAACTACCCTATTGAATATTGGGGCCGTAAATCAACTCTCACTCGCGTTTTAGTGATACGTGTATTAGCCGAGCGAGCAAAAGAACTCATAATCAATAAATATTCTTATGTGGTGTCCATGCGTACCTGGTGGGGTGCGTGGGACGGCGGCATGGCCCCGCCGTTGGCGGCAGCCATTTTCATCTGCCAGAGCGAGTCCTGCGAGTTCACGCTGCCGCCGTTGTTGCTGTTCGTGTAGCTGTTCTCTATGTAGCCCATGTTCACCCCTGTTCACAAATATTACTCGGTTAGGCATGTGTTTGATGGAACATATCAGTGCACGCAAAACCAACGGATAGGTAAGATATCAGGCATGCAAACACGTGAAAAAGGGACATATCTACACACCTTTCCGTCTCACGCCGTCTGTGGCTAGTCCTCGGATAGCACAATAGAAAAATCTTAATAAATGAACACAGTTATAGAAGGTAGGCCCGATTCAAGTTAACGGGAGCGTTAGGGCTTCGGGAGTTAGCTTATTTGTTCGGAGCGTGCTGGTTAGCCGATTGAAGCTTGGTAAGAGTGGAGTTTGACTTACAGTCGGAGTTGGTGATGTTCTGCGGGTGCGCCTGCGGCGCGAGCTGCCCGTGCGTCAGCGTCTGGTGCGGCGCGAGGTGGTAGCCGTAGCCGCTCTGCGACGCGTACACGGCGCTCTTCGAGTCCTCCATAGCCAACGCGAGCTCCATAGAGTGCTCCAGCGCCTTGTTCTCCATGCCCGAGCTGGGGTAGTACGGCGGCGGCGCCTGGTTCTGCGGCGTCACCATCGACGGCCGCATCGAGTCCATCTCGTAATCCTTCGCCGCCTCTTTCTTGTGCTCGTTGCGCTTGCAGCGGCAGAACACGAACAGCAAGCTCAGGAACAGCAGAAATACCAGGCAGGAGATCAGGATCGCGACCAGCGTCGCCGTGTTGAGCGCTGACGCCTCTTTGATGTACGGTGGACCGACTGTAAGAGAAAGCTACGCTGTGACATTGCTTAGTACAAACATGCACACGCTTCCCCATCGGGACTGTGAGCGATAAAGTGTAACTAAATGGGATCCCATCTTCCACTTAGGTAAGCAGGATACACGTCCGGAATGAATACCGTATCTCACTGTCAATATATATTTATTGGTTTAGCTGACCTGCACCAATAGTACAGACTATTACGATCACTGAAGATCAATAACAGTTAGGCGGGCAGGATGTCTGGTTCTATTCCTATGGATACATGAATAAAGATTGAATTAATACCGCAACAAAGCTCGGCACAATATCGTATTAATAGAAAAAAAGTATTAAGTAAGCAAGTATTTCTTCGTTCATTTCCGCGGGGAAATATTATTCTGTATTAATTAAATTAAATACGTAGGCCGCCAAAGATATGGGTACTAATAATTAATACGATCATTTTAAGGCAGCAGATATATAGAAGTAGCCAAATATTTGAAGAAATTATTGTTGTTCCTAATGATCAAGAATTCCAATGACTTCCATTCAAATCAAATGTTTAAGTACCATAAACATTGGTTTTGGACAAATAACACTGAATTATTCAGATTACTATTAATAGGTTTAAGTTTTTTCTTTATTGCATTGTCGTGTGTAGTAGCGTTATATTATTAAAGTACGAGGAGGTTTAAAGATCAGGTCAATTCGGTAGTAGAGTTTCTGCCTCTAATTGGCTTGATGGGTAATAGTACATTACTACAGAGGCGGGGAAGTAAGAGGTTGCCGGGCGAGTACATATAGACGGCCGAGCGTAGCGAGGCTGGATAGTTACATATGAGGCTGGCAACCCCTTTTCACGCCGAGGTATGTATAGTGCTTTTCTCAAATACAACTACTCCAAGAAATAAAACTTTAATTTTCATGGCTGAACGCCGTGATGCTGTGCCACAAATTGTGGAATGGAAATTAAAAAAGACCTATTGCAGGCCCCCCAATTTTGTATGAAATGCCATTACGGATCTCTCGTCTCGCTGCGCCCGAAACTTGACACTACGAAGCCGAATGAAAGAAGAATGAAGAACACAACGTCAATATTTCAATGCATGTTTGAGAAAACTGTATTGAATGTATTAACATCGGCCAGCTACGTGCAGCTGTGTCGCAGTGGTCAAAGGTTAGACTACAGACTAAGGGTTCGAAAGTTCGAATTCCAATGCGCACGAACTTTTCCATTTATTTCGTTTTCGTTTCGAATGTTTTCAAATGTCATTTATGGTCATGTAGTTATCATTATCAGAGTACGCACGTGAAAATTTGCACAGGATTTTATGGCTCAGGCAGTGACATTAGCTGATTTTATCCTCGAGTAGGTAATGAACACTCTCTTTGGGCTTATTTGATTAAGATAGATTTGGAGCGTATCTCTGTAATAACCTTCACTTGTTAAATGGGTGAATTAAGGCCGAGGAAGACGAATTTCTTTCTCATATAATCAAATCTTCTGTATAAATAAAATTTTACCGCCGCATGTATGAAAGTTCATCAGATTTGAGAACGGCTTGACCCATTTGGATGTTGAGATTGTTGTTATTTGTCAGGCAAAGTTTGTATGATAAAACCGCGGTTAGTAGTGTTAGTACCATATAAATGCATCACAGTTTATGTGAACTGACAGCTATTCCAATCCCAAATTCATCGCGGCTAAATAATAAGCGTGTTGTGTAAACAAACACGCAACGACAAGTCGACGTAGAATAGTACTCACTGTCCGCTTCGGTGTAGTCGCTGCAGACCTCCTGGTTGACCTGGAGACACAGCTTGAGCCGGAGGCGAGGGTTCTGATCAGGCTGGTCGGGCCGCGGGCGCGGCGCGGGCTCCAGCGCGGCCTCGTGCGCCGTCACCGCGCCACCGGAGAGATGGAGCGGTATCGTGTCCAGGACCTGGTCGTGGTTAGAAATAAACTGTTGACTCTTACAAAAGTCCATCAAACATGTCCTATACTATTAAACGTGCAATATTGTACATATATATATATCATATCAGCCGAAAGACGTCCACTGCTGGACATAGGCCTCCCCGAAAGAGTGCCACAATGACCGGTCCTGCACCACCCGCATCCAGCGGACTCCCGCGACCTTTACCAGGTCATCAACCCACGCTGCGCCTTCCGGTACCTTTGGTATATCTATATATATATATATATATATATATTTGCAATGCATGTGCTCGAAGAGAGCATTTTCCAAGCAGCGAAATCGTGCGGAAAGTGCCACTTTTTCGCACCAGTGCTTTTTACTTTACGTTTTATTTTTATTTTTAAGTCCGTCGTCAGCCCGGCAAAGAGACTTTATTAAGTAGGTACTTGAGAAAAGTTTTACAAATATTTCAATTACACTTATGGCACTTTTTCTTTCATTATAAAAGGTACATAAATACTAATAATGTATAAAATGTTTTATTAATCTTTTTAAATTTTGAATTTATCAATTAATTAATTATTTTTAAATATTTACTTAACGTGAACGCATATCTTTCTTATGCCTTTTGCGATACGACAGTATGGCGATTTGCACATGCGCAGTAGTACTTACATATGTTGAGCGCGCATGTATTTTAAACTAAAAAGCCCGCCATTTGTTAAAAATCGTCGACTGAAGTCGCCGGTAAAAGTGACTAATCAATAATAGTACCTAATGATTTATTGCGTACCAATAGTGTGTTTGCTTCTTAGAACTACGACGGTACCACAGACTGTACCGTCAGTCTTCTTGTTGTCTGTCTTGTTGTTGTGGAATATAATGAGTTACTCAAAACTAATTGCGTTCCAAATCCACAATACAATGGTTTTAACTTTTAAGTGAATAAGCTTGACAGCAAAAGATGTGGAGAATTTAAATGCAGCTCCAGATAATAAATACCTGAAAACCTACCTAGGTTCTTCAATTATAACCTTTCTATTTGATACTGACATTTCAACATTTAATTTATTTCCTCACACAACACAAGGTATAGTAAAACGTTGTATGATACACGCGCGTAAAGATGCTTTCAGACTCGTGTCGATACATTCGCTCCCTTCACTCATCGGAAATCACCTACTTTCCACACTTGTAGTTGTAGCATAAATAACTATTAATCAAAGTTCATGCGATTCGTGGGTCTAAATAAGAATCCTACCGTATTAATTTCAAAGCAATATAACTGTAAGTAAACAGTACGCGGACTTGGAGATAGAAAATATTTTAGCCAGTACGTTTCCACGCACATTTATATTCTGTTGGTTTTAGGTTACATGGACTAGATTAATGTGAACTGACGGCACGTGCCTGAGGAGCCATGCCAAACTGTATGCTCAGGTTGCGACATTGCGGCGTGGCATAAGAAATAACCAATATCGTCGATCCTAAGTCCGCAAAGCCTTACACTGACCGCGGGTTACATTACATCGATCTCGGACATCATTGTCCTCTGGATAACTTAAAATCTATTTGACCTATCTACCTAAAGTTTTGCGTGTCCAGGTCCACTGTCCAGTAAGGCTGCTTAGGTTAAATGTCAATAATCGAGTGCCTTGGCACAATACCATTTTTTCTGGCAATCGAATATGATGTTTCCGTGTACGTACCTGCCAGTGGTGGTTAGGATGTAGCGCCTCAGCGACCCCAACGAGCGGCAGACAAGTGGGGCCCACACTGAAGGCCACGGTTCGAGAGCTCGGCTCGAACGTCACCTGGTCGGGCGCAGGAATCTTATCCACCTTCGTCGTCACCGTCAGCTCATTCGAGTAGTTGCTCTGCCCTTTCGTGTTAACGGCTTTCACCTGAAAAAGAAAACTTTTTAACGTCTGGCTGGAATATGAACGGGTCAAGCATTGTCCTAGGTGAGCGACTGAGCGACGAACGCTAACGCGACAAGACGTATCACGATGCGAAAATATCACTGAGTACATACGTGTAGCCTACATTGTCCCATAGATCAGTATGCTATTTTGTGTACTTAGGATAGCGTTTGGCGTCGCGACTTGTTGCTTACCTACCTAGGACAAGGAATCTGGTGCGCATATTCAAGCGTGTCCAAAACTCAGCAAACGAACACATGGGTGAATCAACTTTAAAGGCACTCCATGTTTTAAATTTTTTCAATCTTACTTCTTAACAGGCATTCTAAGCAGTTATTAAATCAGATTATTAGGCTAAGTTTTAGTCATGATATATTTAATATAAAATGTAATTGTTACATAATAAGTAATAAGTAACGTTGGTTCAGGTTTTGCATAAAAGGTTTTCATGTCTGAAAATGAGTACCTTAAAAGTTGATTCACCCACATAATGTGACAGCAAAACAAAATAATGAACGGCACGCTCAAATGATTTACCTTGAAAGCATATGTCAGATGCTGTCGGTAGCGATACGAATGGAAAAGAAAAAATAAAATAGTTAATCACATGTAAAGATATCGTTGCAAATGGCCGCTGCTACCGGTTCCATTTTAAGTACTTAATAATTGGTTATTACTTAAAATGATGAACCATCCGAACAGTTTCGCCGAATGTATTGGTCGCCGAAACATCATTTCGCATAATTTTCCCCAAGTACAAACACACTGTATGATATAAATGTATATCATTATAAATACATATTTGGGGTTTGGTATTATTCATATTTTCCTGAAAAGTCGTTAGTTAAAGGTGACTTGAAATGATGATTCGGCTCGGTTAAACAATACGCTCGGACTCTTTTATTGATGTGTATACGAAAGGATAAACTCCATAAACTACACAAGTTGATTAATGTATTTTTTTTCACGGCAAAGGTAAAATATATTAGGTTAACTGTATGTTCCGTAAAGTTGTGAAGGCATATCGATACGAATCACACATACTCGTAGTTATCTTTTTCGGTTCGAAAATTTATACGAATTATACACAGGGGAATGAGAAGTTTGCGTATTTGCATGTCATTGATAAATTGGTTTTATTTTGTGTTTATCAAGCCACAAACGAGTTTTTAAGGTGATTCGTTTCAAACACACCTTCGTGCCAATAAATATCGTACCGAATCGGTCTAATCGATTCAATGTGTGGAATACAATAATAAATAAAATACAGTAATTTCGTTTCCATAGATACGACGACTTGGACATAATAATATTAGTGATACATGCATTCAGCATAGATACGGCATTTTCCCGGAGGAGCCGGCATGGATTTACGGAATTCCACTCGCTACAAGTTTGACATACATCTTTCGCTTTTCTAACTCCCACAGCTCTTTACGCGTTCGCCTGATTAGAATATTGTGGTTATAATACTACTCTCATTATTTTCCTCGGGGGTGATGTGACACAACTTTTAGTTACTTACAAGCTGCCCGGCCCGGCTTCGCACGGATTACCCGTTTTCCCGTAGGAATGAAGCATTTTCCCGCGGTAAAAAGTAGCCTATAATCAGGGATAATGTCGGCTTCTAATGATAAAATAATTTTTCAAATCGGTCCAGTAGTTTCGGAGCCTATTCAATACAAACAAACAACAATCAAATCTTTCCTCTTTATAATACTAGTGTAGATTATATATATAGTGTAGATTTAGCACAGTTAATTAAGGAAAATAATGAGTGAATAAGAGGTGTAGAAAGTTACCTTGAAAGAGTACGAGTTGTGCTGGTCGAGGCGCGTGACGTTGCAGGGGTTGGAGCGGCCGCAGTCATACTCCAGCCAGTCGTGCGCGGCGGCGCGCTCGAGCTCGCAGTCGGCGGCGCCCGGGGCGCCCTCGCGGCGGTACCGCACGAAGTACTTCGTGCTCGAGAGGCCCCCGTCGAAGCCCGCCTCCCACTGCAGCGTCACGTACGACGACCCAATCTTCTTGCTCGTCAGCGCGCGCGGCGTCTCCGGCGCCCCCTTCGGCTGCAACCGGATCTGCGGCCGCACGTTGCCGAGCGAGTTCTTCACGTTGCAGTAGTAGTCGCCGTAGTCCTGCGGCTTCACGTTCCTTATCTTGAGCACGCTGAAGTACGAGTCGTTGTTATCGGTGCTGGTGTTGATCTCGTAGTGGCCGTCGGACGACATCTGCAGCGGCGCAGTGTTTGAGCCGTAAAACCACTGGAATTCCGGTTTCGGGTAGGCTTGCACTCTGCATGATATTTCTGCCACTTCTTTGACGTCGTAAGCCACTTTTTTCTGTTGTTTGATGGGTATCGGTTCATCTGTTATAAAGATATTTAAAAACAACTGTAGAAAAAACAAAAAACGTGGAAAGTACTTATCCTATAATACAACGTCTAAGGCAGGAAATCTTCAGTAGCAACTACCTACATCAACGCAATTACTAAGTTCAAGTAATTTTCAACATAAAAATGAATACGAGATTAGATACTAGTGTAGTTTACACAAAGAAAAGTGAAGAGTGTGGAAGTTTCACTAACAAGATTAAACTTACGTTCTATCCGAAGATGCATTGTTGACTCAACTTTCTTGACTTCGTTCTCGAATGTGCACGAATATATGCCCCTATCCTCGGGCAACAAGTCATTAGTGGTCGGTCTCGCCTTTCCGTAGAATCTGAGCGTACTTTGAACATTGTAAACAGAGTTCCTGCCTTCAGTCATATCGGTTTTAACTTCATACAAGTTCCCGTCGAGTTTAATCTCAGAGTTGTCTTTGTACCACTTGACGTTGGGGCGAGGTTTGCCGAGTGCACTGCAAGTGACGGAGAAGTCCTGTTCCCCGGAGGGCTTGGTCAGGTGCGGTTGCAGTTTGGACTGGAATCGCGGCGGCTGGTGGACCTCGAGCGTGACGGAGGCGAGGTCGCCGTGGCCGAGCTCGTTGGTGGCCTGGCAGTGGTAGACGCCCTCGCTGCCGAGGTGCGCGCTGGGGATGGTGTACTTGTTGCCGGTGGCGAGCACCTGCGGCTTGGCGTCGGCGGCGTCGATGTCGCGGAACCAGCGGTACTGCGGCGCGGGCCAGCCGGGCGGGCGCGCCACGCACGTGAGCGTGACGCCCGCGCCCTCCTGCGCCACGGGCCGGTCGGGGCTGACGCGCGCGGGGCCCGGCTTGTGCCGCACGAGCACCGCCACGGACGCGCTGCTGGCGCGCTCCACGCGCTTGCCGTTCGTGGCGGCGATCACGTTGATGGCGCGGCACACGTACGTGCCCGCCATGTCGGCGTTCACCCGCGTCAGCAGGAGATCATTGCCCTCCTGGCGGAAGTCAGCTTTCCCCTCCATGGTCCACTCGATGGATATGGGTTCGGGGTTGGCGGAGACGTCGCAGTGGATCTTGACGGTGCCGCCCTCCTCGGCCTCGAAGGTCTTGGACTCGACGGTGACGGTGGGCGGGTAGAGCACGTCGACGAAGATCTCGCGCTCGCCGGGGCGGCCGAGCCCGTTGTCGGCGGAGCACGAGTATTTCCCGGCGTCTTGCACGGTTACGCCCTGTATGGTGTGCGTGAATGAGTTCGAGATGTAATTGCCGTTTCTCGTCCATGTTACCGAGTTGACTTTAGGTTTTGCGTCGACTTTGCACTCCATTGTGGCGCTACCGTCGAGTTCCACTCTCAGTGGATTTTCTGGGCCAACTTCGACGCGAGGAAAATCTGTAGACAAATAGTTTTTGGTTAAACATAGCTTTAAATGTTCCTACTAATCATACCTATCCAACCTAAGACGGTCTACGTAATATTGTAGTAGTAGTCATTACAATACATCGTATTTTTGCTAGCTTATTTAAGTAACTGTTACAAAAAACTGCCAGTTTATATTAAGTTGTTCTTTGCGTGTACTTAGTCAAACTTGCAGAAGACGGCAGGTTGATATTAAACTTTTAGCCATTTTTCATTAACTGATTTTTCCGCCGGCCGGCGACTCGTTTTTGCAGGCAGTGCAGCGTAGCTAAAGCTAAAGGTAATTAAAATTTTATCGTACTTAATACAAGAACCTAATTATTAAGAACCAGTCCCAGTAAAGTTTGCCTAAATTAGACCCTATTTTTTGTCGTCTCAATTCAAGTCATTTCTGTAAAAAAATAATAATTTGCATTTTGACATGATCAAATAGTAATATTAGGTTGGTATACGAGTATATCTACCTACTCGTAAATACGCAAATGAAAGTACCTACATATTAAATACCCTTATCACGAAACAAATTATTTTTTATTAAATATTTTTGAAGTGTTATTTTTAACGAGGAAGTTACCCCACCCCGATCATTTCATAATCGATATGATACAGAGAAAGAATATAATGGAAAAATAAACCATCTTCGTCTGTAGCCCCCGACAGGATTCGAACCTGCGACCTTTCTATTAACGCTAGACTGGTCGGCTAGGTCGCAGGTTCGAATCCTGTCGGGGGCTACAGACGAAGATGGTTTATTTTTCCATTATATTCTTTCTCTGTATCATGGATTACCTACATATTGTTAGTGATTTGTCGTTTTCACTGTGACCGCTTACCATACAGCTTTAGGCTTGCAATACGATTGATTGCCTGTTGTGTTGTGATGTAAATCAGTTATGTAGATGTTGAAAATGCTATAGTTGCAGCAAAAGGTAATAATATAATGTCTTTAATATCCCTATTTGTTCGATCCGGGCGTAAACCAATTTGATTGTTTAAATAATAAATATACCCGTAAATATTGCTGACTACAAATTTGTAAAATTTGCGTACCTATTTAAATTACTGATCCTATATTTTAAATATGCGCCTATGGATAAAGCAAGAGTAAAACCAACCATTTGTTTATTTAAAATCACAGTATTTTTTTTATCAAAAACAGTAAGTTACTACAATTTTATTTTTAAGTGTGCAAAATATTCAGTCTAACATGTTTTTATTATTTAGTGTTTTCACATTTATTTATAAATAGGTTTTCGAACGCCGCATTTGAGTTAAAACCTGTGTTAGAACAGACGTACCTAAGAGTGACAGATGAAAGGCCACAGTCGGGTTTTCATAGAAACAGCTTGCATCAAGATGACATTAAGTTGTCATTAACATTTTACTCTTAAGTACGACAACCTAATAAGAAAACTCAAACATAATCGAAGAGTTTGTATACTACATTGAAAAACACCGATTGAATACAGAACTTGAAACTTGACCACACATATTGCAAATTTCTGGTAAAAAGTACCGTTTTGAAAATTTTGATATTTAGGCAAGTAGTAGGCCAATGTATGGTCTATAACTAGAAAAAAATATTAGAGGTGTCACTACTTCACAGCTACATAAAAAAATATTGTAAGTATGTTTTTTTTCAGTTTTTTTGTCCTTTTTTTCTTTTTTTTATATGAAAACTGGTATTCGTTTTTTGAGTATCGATGCATATCTAAATAAAGATCATTATTTTAAAATTTGAAGCAAATCGCTTGAATTCGTCCCGAAAAACCACACATTAAAGAAAAAAACTTCAAAAAATCATAAGTCAAAAACTGTCACTAGTAGGATATTGATACTCAGCATAAATATTCTTCACCATAAGAGGTACTCACAAAAAAACCCGAGTCAAATTGATTTAAGGGCCGACTTTCTATGAAAACCCGACTATGGCCTTTAGGAAAACACCGTTATGGCCATGGGAGTAATGTAGGCATATGCCTGCGAGTAAGTGTGATCTAAATATCTTTTCTCAAAAATAGTACGAAATGTTCCCATAACATCTGTGCAGATAGTATTCGAAAGTGATTCATCCTGGACAATTTTTAGTACACTGAAAAGTTTTTTTTTTTTTTTTGCGATAAAATTATTCAAGTTTTCACTTCTACTGCCTTTGGCAGATACTAATGCTGGTGACTGTACCTATATAATTTTTATTCAAACTTTTATCTAACTTTTATACAAATAAATTATCTAACTTTTATTCAAACATTGTTTTATTTTTGAGAAAAGCATTCCTTCGGCTCGGCCGGCTAAATCATACTCGTCCAGGATGGCTTACAGTAATGTACTAATAAGTACCAGTTAAACAAGCAAATTATTGAATAAAATTATACTGATAATCACTGTTAAACCACAGCACCGCATACAATGAGTAGTGCACTACAGAATCAATGGTAAGCTAAACATTGTAAATGGAGCGCCACGGCCAGGAATAATTTCGATTATCTTGTTTATATGAATCGTCGGGCACAGCATAGCCATGTGGAGCTCGAGCAGCGGATGTTTCCGCGTGCTACATACATGTTCCTTACGATAATAAATCTCCGGATAAATATAATTCCACGCGGATCAAGCTTTTGAACAATTTACGGTTTAGGTTAATGGATTACTTCTTTTCATTCGAGCGAGATTTCGTAACAAACAAACAGGAAGCGAAAACTCAGCGGCCGAATACGACCATTTATATACACAAGTTATTTATTTAAGGATAGTTGGGCATTTCATCAAGCCAGCGAATTCCATCAATCATGTCTGCAGGCCGAGTCGACCGAAACTTATTTTATTAACAACGCAGAGTATTGTAATCTCATGATATCCTTCATCTGTCGTCGCGGTAACATAAATTACATTTTGGGTAGGGGGCATGTTTACCTGAACCCGCCCGTACTTCGTGACTCAATTTACATTTGACGGTAGGCACTTTTCAACTTGCTAAATTGTCCTTATTAAGGGTCGACTTTTCAGACGACTTTTTAGTCGGACTTTCATCTGAAACCGCTATAAAGGTCGAACGGTGAAAGTTTATATTGCACGGTTGAAAAATCCCGCAAGATACATTGCATTACGTCGCCGCTCTATTTATTCATCTAATATTTAGAGGTGACTAATGGCAGGAGGGTATTAATTCGTAAAGTTTCGATTTCGATGAAAAGAAAATAGATATAAGGTGAGTCGGGGCAAGAGTAACATCGCGGGAAGAGGGTCAAAAGCTTCTCCAGCTAATTCTTTTGAATTGAGCGCCTTTTTGTACCGTCGGTAAAACAGACAGGCGCGTACTAGTTCATTCGTCAAATCATAGATGTCTCTTTCACACGCCATATTGAAACTAAACGTGGTTTATTTTGACTGGTTACGACTTGTGATAAGTGGAAGTGCACGTGTATAATTCAAAAGCGGTTTTGTGTGATTTTTGGCTGTTAATTCGGATTTGTTTGTTGGTGAGTCGAATATTTATAGTTTATTTCTTATGTTACATCGTTATTTTCTGTTATTCCTATCGATTATAAGTTTTTATCAAGCCAATAAAATTTCAACCTCAAATTATTTAAGTGGGGCAAGAGTGCCAGTTCAGTCCGGGGGAAGGGAGTCATATGCTACTCTTACCCCATGTCAGGGCTGTCAAACCTTTTATAAATTGTCATATTTATTACAAATTGGCACTGCTTAATTCAGGGATGTGCGTATGCGATTTTTCGACATTTAAGGATGCGGATGTTGGGTTCAAGCACTCAAAAACATAAATAATCAACCATGTCGTGACATAATTACAAACTAGAACAAACCAAAAAAATCGCCTCAGTTCTTGTCACCTGATAAAATGCGGCAAATTGGTATATGTATAACAAAAACAAAATAAAGATTTTTATTGGTTAAAGACGAAAGTAATCACGAGTGGCATTAATACTAAATACTACTACTGTAATACCTACGAGTATAGGTACTCGTAAAAAGTATAGTTTTCAAAGTGAAATAAAAATCTCAAAGCATTTTTTTTTTATTTAAGGGTTAGGTGGTTTGTCACCCCTGATAACACCTACTATGACACTCTTGCCCCAGAATATGTATAAACGCAGCTTCTCAGAATTTTGAAGTTTTTCAACTTATTAAGGTATTCATTTTCTTGACAGCGTCTACCAACTGTGTTACTAATACGTAAATCCACTGGAGCTAACCTAGTTCAAGTTAGATACGTACGATACTCTTACCCCAGTCATGGGGCAAGAGGAACAGTCATGCCGATTTTAATTTTTATACAAATTAGTGCATATTTTAAAAGTTTCTTCTCTTGATAAGTAGTTACAATTAAAAATATATTAAATTTACTTATATTTTATCGCTTTATTATACGAATTACTGCAATAATAAGATCACAAACACTATTTGAATCTAACTTTCAAAAAAGTATGATACTCTTACCGGGGTACTCACCTTATTGTTATCATATTGCAAATGACCCTTTGTCCCAGACAAATTTTGTGAGTCTAACAATGGAAAGGACGAGTGTACAGTAAATATGCACGTCATCTTGAATCTTGATAATATATTTAGCGACAGTTGACTCCTTATGTGGAATAGGGTTTACATAATTGAGGAAGGGGCATGAGTCCCTAGGCTGAATTATTTAGGTCGGTTTTGTAAAACGAGGTTCGTACTTGGTCAAAGCAATCTATCGGCTAGTAGGTACCCAGTAGTCGCAGTACCCAAATATCACTGGCACTTCGTGCACGGCGCTTCTAGGTTATATACCTACACAAAAATACAGCCTATTTTATCAATCCGTACCACCTCACCCGCCAGGTCGGAATGCGTACTTTATTTTTCTAGCCCCTGGGCGACCAAACTCTGCTCGGGTGAAAACAGAAAAATACGGCGAAAACGATTTTTCCCAGACATGAGACCCATCTAGATCGATTTCTCGCCCACGTAAACACCTATGCTCCAAATTTCACTGAAATCGTTAGAGCCGTTTTGGAGAACGTGATTGCAAATATATATGTATGCAAATACAAAAAAATAAATAAGATATAATAAAATATAAAAGCCTGTATTTCCCCAATACTTAAAAACAAAACAGGTATATAAACTGAAAAAGAAATTAAATACAAAAATAATAGTAGGTACATTACTGCAAAGACCAGTAAGTAAGCCAGCCTGGACGAATATGATTTAGCCGGCCGAGCCGAAGGCGAGGTCCGGCTATAATACGAGGCCAGGATGGCACTTAGGGTCGAAGCGTGTATAGTGCTTTTCTCAAAAATAAAACAATATGTTTGAATAAAAGTTAGATAATTGTTTGAACAAAAGTTACATAAAAGTTTGAATAAAAATTATATACGTACAGTCACCAGCACAGCATTAGTATCTGCCATAACAAAGGCAGTAGAAGTGAAAACTTCTTACATCAAACTATTTTCCCCCCCGCCCCCAAGCCTCGTCCCGAATCTCTCGCCATCTTACGGTCACGTGACCTACGCATCTGACGTCACAAAAATCTGTCGCGAGTTTAACAGTTTTTCCCCATCCCAAAAAGTGCTCAGCGCCGCTAAAGGCGTGTTCACTTCATAAATGTTCTATATTTAAATATTATGATATGTAATGGGATTTCATACTTGCTTACTGGACACTTCTAAAATTGTCCAGGATGAATCACTTTCGTATACTATCTGCACAGATGTTATGGGAACATTTCGTACTATTTTTGAGAAAATATCTTAATATACCTATATATAATGTGGAAACCATCCATTTCTGGACGAAGGCCTCCCATTTGTACCATTCTTCCCTTTTCTGAGCCTCACGGACCCAGAGGTTCCCGGCTATTGCCACGACGTCGTCTCTCCATCGGCGGACGGGCCGACCCCGCTCTCTTTTGCCTTCTCCAATAACGCACCAGTGCAGTATATGTTGGCTCCATCTGCTGTCGTTTAATCTGGCGACGTGACCAGCCCATTTCCATTTGAGCTTTGCGATTTCTAGGGCGTCAATGATTTTAGTTCGGGACCTAATACGGCTACATTTGATCCGGTCTCTCGGTTTGATGTTCATCATGCTTCTCGCTGCCGCCCTTTGGAAGGATCTGATCTTCGCCTTGTGTTTCGCATTAGGGGCCCAGGTTTGACAGCCATATGTAAGGGTGGGTAGGACATTAGAGCCCATCGTTTTTTTTTAAATGTGAAATGGAAAGTTGCCCTTAAATATGTCTTTAAGCGCCCAAAATGTATTCCAGCTTAGGGAAAATCGTCTTGAAATTTATTTCCCTGTCCTGTCCTTGAAACTTATATTTTGTCCCAAATGTAGTCATCGACGTATTCTATGTTCTGGTTATTTGCAAAGCGTGGTTTTTTTAATCCGTTAGTCATGGCTTTCGTTTTTTCCGTGTTCATACTCAGTCCACAATTTTTACTTTCTTCGTTTAGGGAGTAGATAATTTCCAGTAGCTCTTCATGTTTCTCAGTCATGAGGATTATAGCGTCGGCGAAACGTAGGTTAGAGCATGGTATAACAACACAGGTAATCTCTTCCGAGACTCGCGAACCACGTGACTGACATAGGCTTGTGTCAGTCTCGTGGTTCGCGAGTCTCGGAAGAGAGTCCTTGTACTTCCACTGCAATTTTTCTTGGAAGTACAAGGACTCTCTTCCGAGACTCGCGAACCACGAGACTGACACAAGCCTACGTCATCAATCATCATGCTGTTAAATGCCGTTTGATGACGTAGGCTTGTGTCAGTCACGTGGTTCGCGAGTCTCGGAAGAGAGTCCTTGTACTTCCACTGCAATTTTTCTTGGAAGTACAAGGACTCTCTTCCGAGACTCGCGAACCACGTGACTGACACAAGCCTACGTCATCATGCTGTTAAATGCCGTTTGATGACGTAGGCTTGTGTCAGTCACGTTCGCGAGTCTCGGAAGAGAGTCCTTGTACTACCACTGCAATTTTCTAAATATATATTCAAGTAGAGCAATAAATAGCTTTGGTGTTATCGTCCCTATCATCCCCGGGGACACGATAGAATAATATTAAATTCAGATGTTGCTAATGGGAGTAAGGACAGATGGAATAGAGGGAAAACCACCTACGTGATGTGACATCAATATTATGTGTTTAGGTAAACTAGAGATAAGAGAGTTATATCGCAGTGTTTTTTAATTATTAAAGCAATAAATATTTTTTCGTTTATTCTCACGAAATTAAGCCGAAGCCTTGATTTAAGTTTGAGTCGTATCATTCTGACATTACGTATAGACATAAAAGATAACAGATTACAGACACCTGGCAGTTGAGAGATATGGCGGCTACGATTTCAAGCAGAAGAAATGAATAATTTAATGAGGTCAAATGTTTCCGAAAATTAATTAATCGTCGCAGTCGGATAAAAATATTCTAAACGGAAGCTAGAATAATAATATACATGTAAAAAAAGTTTCATGTATTTCCGTTCATGGGAAGCTGAGATCATTTGGGACAACTCAATGCTTAGTTTGATACTGGCTGATTCTTTTTTAATTTAGAGATTTATTATAAGTGTGAGATGAGCTGTTTTTTTGCATGTTGCACTTTCCTCGCTACAGTGAGGTTAAAAGTTTTGTGTTACACACGGATGCAAATGTATTTTACTTCTCGTGTGTTGAAACACTCGCTACGCTCAGGATTCTATTAAAGAACCACTCGCTTCGCTCGTGGTTCAACTATAGAATCCTTTCGCTTGCTCGTGTTTCAATTCCACACTCGCGGGTAAAATACAACTTTGCATTGCACCCTTGTATAACAATAGTACATTTCGATGCTAGTGCGGAAAGTATGTCATTACGTCACGAGCACCGAGATATCGGGACGAGTGAAGAATGAAATTTCCGCACGTGTATCGAACGACGTTTTTTTAATACAGTTGCGAAAAAATAAGAAAAACAACAAGTAAGAATTCGCAACTATTTAATTAATTCCGTAACATCATTGTACAGTTGAAATATAATAAAGTTGTTAAAAAAAAAATGTTTAATACAGTTCTATCTTATTGTTTTCTTATTGACATAATATAATGGTACAATTTGTACAATTATTGAGTGGGAAAAGTGTAAAGCACCAGTTCGCGAAAACCAACTTTCCGCACGATAAACAGCGGCGCTACCACGAACTTCGAAAGTCGAAGTTCGGAATACATGCATCCCTGTTACTCGAGTAAGGGAGTGCGATAGAGATGGAAATACCCGAAATTCGACTTTCGAAGTTCGTGGTAGCGCCGCAGCTACGTAAAGTAGCACTTTATGAGCAGCTGTATTAAAAATAACTATTTTTGTCAACTCATTAACATAAACCTTCATTTCCGAGGTAATTCTCATATTACGGCTTTAGATTTATAAATTATTCGAATATTGTCAAGTGTCCATTAAGTAATTGCCAGTAAAGTAACCATAATTCATATTTAATGTAATTAATGCCAGTCAGCGTGTTGCGTCAATATAGTCATTAGCTAAAATGAAAATTGACGTATAGCGCCTAGCCATGTTTTAGTTACAAATTCGATTACCGTGCCTAACCTAACCTAACCAAAGACGGCAAATAAGTATTACTGTCTTTGCAAATAATAATCAAGCAGATTTTTGCTTCAAGCCAAAAGAACTCTTGAAAGTAAATTAAACGGCGGAAATTCACAACGAGAAGTAAAAACAAAGCATGTCTAAAAGCCTTTCCACGATTCTTGTTTTCATTTTACGGGGCAAGTTTGCAGGCTCGCGTGTCCTTTGCGCAGGTTTCGCGGATGATTGAGGTTATTTGCAGAGGCTTTACATTTCCTTCATGGCTGCCGGCTTCGCTCTGGGATTGCCAGTGCAGGGCTACATTCACCGCGCGCCGGGAGCAAATAACACCGTCGTGTGTGTGTCGTGGTGCTAAGCCAAAAAAAACCCTGTATACGTAGGAGTTTAGTAGTGACATACGGCTTTTTCGGTTAGTATGGCAGTGCCAACGTCACGCCGCTGCAGAACGCGCTCTCAATGTTGCCATGCTGAACGTAGTATCTACATACGAATCTCTTCGTGACATACGGCTGTTTGGCCCAGGGCGGCTGAATGTTTTAACGACGATGCCGTTTCTGCGGATCATTATGCTGATACTGCACGTCTATTTAGTGTTTAATATTGTTAAGTTAATGATAAAAGACTGGTGGCTCTTTGGGTCGGGGTAACTTTATTTTATTTGATTCCTACATATACAGTGTGGATTTTGTAATTTTGTTCTGTTCTGAGAATCCTGTTTATTGCTCGTTATCGCACGGGTCTTTAGGAAAACGAGGAATACCTGAGTTTTTGTATTTCTCTCTCAGAACGACTAAGCTTTTAAGTAGGGACTTAATGTTAAAAGTTTAATCCTAACTGTCCCAAAAGAAGTCCTTTTAGTATGTGCGAAGGTTACCTAAACTTTTATCAATTAGAGGAAAACCATTAGTAACTTCGTTAGTCGGATTAAAAGTTGGCTTAACGGAGTTCGGCCGAATTAAAGTTAGGTACGAAGTGTGCGGCACTATTCCGCTTGCATAGATATACTCGTACGTCCCCATATGGAATTCACTCGTGTAATTTGGCGCAATAAAATTAACTACCTAATCTATGTACTTAAATAAACAAGTAGCTTTCAGCGATGATATAGTTTTTAAACGCGATTACACAATTTAGGAGAAGACGAGAAAATAAACAGGAATTATTATTTTGACGTGCAATATCCTACCTAGATAATTATAATTACTGCAAATACAATGAGGTAGGTATCAAGAGTAACCTTGGCCCACATAATAAACCAGCCATCAAAAGTGTTGTAAGTATCTAATACTCCTACTTATGTCCTGAACAAAGACAAATGAACTCCTAAATTCATGTACTTATGTCCCCAATATTAAAACGGAATTATTAAACAATGGCCATCAAAGCTAACGGTTGGTTGCTAAAACCAACCTCTGGTAACGCCGGAAAACCAGTAAGGAAAATTGCGTAACGGCTCGGCCACGACATCGAGCGCCGGCGGCAGCGGTGCGCCATACGAGGGAACGAGAGATCGGAGCGTGACCTCTCTCTCCTACGTATGGGGCGCCGCTGCCGCTGCCGCCTCCGTTCGGAGTCGTGGCCAAGTCTTATGCCGGCTGTACACATTGGGCCAACGTTGGCGCGTGAGCAGGAGGCAGCTATGTAAACGAAAGAGATCGAATTATATCCCTCTCCCTCTAACGCATAGCTGCCTTCTGCTCACGCGCCAACGTTGGCCCAGTGTGTACAGCAGGCTATAAGTCAATGTTTGCTCGAGTTTAGGTATATGTTTATAAGGTGACGATTTTTATCACTTGAACAAACTTGAACTTGTGTAAACATCGTAAACAGCACGTTATTATCGATTACGGACACCCACAATGTCATTACAGTCGAAAACATTTACATCTACGTAGAAATTCAAAAACATTTGAACTCTGATTGCACAGTAGGTATACGTCTTAAGATATTTTTGAAATTTTTTGAAGTGAAAACTTCTTTAGCGGCGCTGAGCACTTTTTGGGATGGGGAAAAATTGTTAAATACGCGACAGAGTTTTGTGACGTCAGATGTGAAGGAGGTCACTTTTTGCTGCTAGCCGATTCGACTTCATTCAAAACTGAACGCTATTCGTAAGAGTATAAAGCCGTTAAACACTTTTTGCAATAGCATATTCTGCAAATAAATTTGTAATAATACCAACGCATCCTTCACCGTTTTGCTATTGAGAAAATTCGAATAGTTCGAATTTGGGCGTTATTCCTAAAGAGTAAAAGCTTAGAAAAATATTTACCAACGGCAAAAACAAATTGATATTTTGGTCGCCACCGCCGTCTGCTGTTCTTGCAAATTCGAATAGTTCGAATGTAGACGTTATTCCTAGACATAAAACTAAGCTTTGAAAAATATTTGGCAATGGCAAATAACAAATTGGTATTGTGTTTGCCGCCGCCCGTCGGCGCGCCGACGGGCCCGTCCGCCTAAGTAATTGATAATTGTTTATAAATTTGCGTCAAATTCATTTTTAGGGTGACACCGTAAGATGTCACGTGACCTGATCGAAAAACTGTTACAATGTTATTGAGTTTTCACTTCTGCCAGCACTCCCGGAGTGCAACCCGGTCTTTTTTGTACAGTACTTAAATGTTTTTGATTAAATACTTACGTAACACCATGCGCAGTCTACGTTATGGGTCGTATAAACAAAACAGTTAAGAGGCACGGTGCATCTGGAATTTAATAAAAGCTCGTAAAAAATCTACCGCTATAGTGGCCTACCGCAACTCTAGTTTTAACTTTGGTTTCAAGTGTTTTTAGGGTTCCGTAGTCAACAAGGAACCCTTATAGTTTCGCCATGTCCGTCTGTCCATCTGTCCGTCCGTCTTCGGCTTAGCTCAGTAACCATTACTACTAGAAAACTGTGTTTCGGCATGGGTATATAAACCAAACACGCCTACAAAACAGTACAAAAAAATCTTTAAAAAAAAATTTTTTTAGGTTACCTCCCCTACACCTCAAGCGAGGATGTTCTAGGAGTTCTACGCTATTACAAAATACTAATCCTGCAAAAAACTTAGTCGTTAAAAGACTTGTCTGCCTTTAGTACTAATAACCCAGTTGTAATTATTTCTAACAGATTGCTAGATTGCAGCTATATAGGTACTCGTACTCTGCTCCGATAGTCTTAAAACAGAAGAGAAGTTATCTAGTAGAAGTTATATAAGTTATTACCTAATACCTCACGTATTTGTAGTACTGTTCAAACGAATAAATGGGGCAACTGTACAAGGCGTCGGTGTTGTACGGTATAATAACTTAGAACCGGCTATTTAGTAACTCATTACGAGCAAGGTGGGTTTCCCGTTTTGTAGAGGAAAGCGCCTACGAGCAGAGCGCACATCTGTCGGGTTCCTGGCACTTAAATAGTGTTTTGTTCATTGTGGGAAATACTATAAGACAGGCAAAAAGATCATTTGTAAATAAATTTAAGGTAATATAAGTATTTACATCACCTGATTTAGTCGTTAATGAGCAGGCTTTAGAAAGTAACCGTTCATGTGACAAAACAAAACTATGAGCAGCGCCTTAGGCGACATATGTAGGTACTCTAGGAACATCCGTATCTCTAAGCGTACTCCCAGAAGCTCTAATCCACTCACTCCCCAGATTTGAAACCGCCTCAACCGATTTTACTAGAGCGTAAATTCTTAAGAGTAGGTATTCCTGTGTTTAAACCGCCCGTGTGGTCGTGCCGGAGGTTTTCCCTAGATTTTCCTCAGCAGGCTACTGTTCCATGCATTCCGATCGCTTGACCGGGCTCGATCTATAAAGCAACAGGCAGGGTAAAAATAAACGTATCCATGTCGTCGACCGTACATAACTGCGTGCTCAGCGAAGTCTCTGTACATAACGTACTAGTTTGCACGCGGCTATCGGTGGGCTTGTTTCGGTCTACATACATTTCGGTTTGTTTGAAGACTAACCGCTATTTTATTTCTGCTAGCGTCCAACTACAGAGGTGTACGCTCTCTGTAAGCTCTCGCTAGCAAACTAAACTATCCCACTACACCACGTAACGAGTCTAATTAAATTACTAATTAGCTTGGGCCTGGAAGTACGCGTTAGCACTAATGCGTGCAAAAAACAAGTTTCCGATCCAATTTCAATACGTACGGATTGCTAACGACCCGGTCCCATCGTGTCTATCCAGAGATACCAAGAGCGAGACGCAATTACCAAACCAATTCATAATTAATTCCCATTCGTAGCGGTGCGAGAATGGGGTCATAAACAGTGGCGGTACCAATACTGCGAGCAGGAAGACTACAAAATGCAACAGGTAATGAGATTACACGCAACACCGCAGCACCTTTGTGACCTAATAGTACATTGTGATACAAGTGAGCTATGATGATAATTACATCCTCAGCTCCCATTATCACGCTCACCTGCGGCTCGCGTGAACATCCCGCCTCTGATGTAGTTATCTAAGCTCACGCGTTTCATACGACGTTTTCCCACACATTTGCGAGGAACACATCCTTTCCATAAGATGAAAATTTAATAGGCTCCTAAGTTACTTTCTTTAGTTATTGATGGCAACAGGGTTTTACTCACATATTGTACATCGCCAAGAATTTCCAGTGACGTCAATTCTATTTATCACTTTTGTATTCAATTTTGTATTCAATAAGCAAAACAATTTTCTGATTTCTGATTTACGAGTCAATATTAATTAAACACGCATGAACAATGTTAACATATGTTTGTGAATTATTTATAATGGCGTGCATGGAACTTTTTTTTCGTGCAGTTTGAGCAGTGCTCGCGCAGTTATTAGATGAAATCTCTAAACATCCAATAAAAAATAAAATAAATGATGTCGTATTCAATACCTACAAATTCATGTAAAATGTTATCAAAAGTGAATAGTTTTACTACAATAAACGTTTCTATATTATATCCAAAAAAAAATTAATTAACAAAAAGTTTTAATTTCTTTTAGTTGAGTAAGAATCCATTTGCCGAGAACTTAAAAAAAAAGCTGTATATTCTGTACAACCCGGTCAATTGAAGAATGCACCGTGTTTCATGCAAGAGGTACATTACGCGCAAATATGTTAAACATTAATATACAATGCATGTGCTCGAAAAGAGCGTTTTCCAAGCAGCCAAATCGTACAGAAAGTGCCACTTTTACGCACCAATGCGTTTTACTTTTCAATTTTATATCCGTCAATTCCATACAAATATGATTGCATATAAATCAAAATAATATTCACACACAATAAAAGCATGTCTGTTGATTTTATTTAGCTGCCAAATACAAAGTAAAACTCAGGGTGGGCTGCATCAACACTTTACAAAACGTTAAAAATGGTGCCGGCAGCTCTCATCCCATAGCAATGTGTCAAACTACCCATACAATCACTAGCAAGTGCGGCAGAGAGGGAGATACACGAAGTTCGTTTTCATTTCGCGGTAGGCCCTGGGTTACATTTTAGATGAAAACCTGTGAGTTGCATTTACGTGGCCTGCCTGGGGCTAACAACTTTTCAAGTCGACACATTATACATACAGTCAGCATCACATAGTTAGTAGCAGCCAAAGTAGCCAAATATATCGTAACACTTCCTTACTCCCATAGTAATAAAGACGTGTTCCGATATATTTGGCTACTTTGGCTGCTACTAACTATATGACGGTGACTGTACATAATATCTATATATATGCGTGGTCAGCGTCAAAATACGACTAAATCTTAAAATTCTTTTCATCACACTTGCTCGAAAAGGGCTTCATAATGCGCAGACATACAGAGCTGTAATAGCCTGTGTTACGCCCATGGGCATAATGGTTTTTTTCTTAAATTGTATCTGTCACTCATGCGGCAGTTACAGAGCAAAGAGGTTTTATATCAAATACGATGTCTGAAAACGTATTTATAAATCAATTTAAACTTAAAAAACTACTTAAACATGTTTAACTGAATTATTTACAGATTTAATATGTAGTTATTTAGTGTCTATGTAAAATGTTTTTAAGTGTTTTCAAATCGTGGCTGTATACCGAAGGGTCTTTGCCATACGCGCCTCACGTCAAATTCAACAAAATGGACGACTGACATGTTGAAGTTTTTATTACGATTTGTATTAATTTCATCTAAAATGTATATGTTTCCTCGCAAATGTGATGAAAAACATTGTGTATAACGCGGGCGTAAGAATATTGCAAACGCGAGTCATCAAAAGCCCTCCGCCTTCGGCGTCGGGCTTCTGATAGACTCTTGTTCGCAATATTCCACTTCCGCCCCTCGTTAAACAATGTACTATTAACGATTCTGTGTCTCTTGATGCTGACTCGTTATGATCAGGGATACCTAAAGTTGGCATATTCCCGGAAAACTTAACGCAAGTATGGAATCAACTTCATATCCAGGCTTTCAGGCCGACACAAAGAGTTTTTATTACTTGAGAAAAGTTATTACTAATATTTCAATTACACTTTTTCTTTCACATAAAATGTATATAGATAAGTTAATCCTACTTATAAAATGTGATATTAATCTTTGATAAATTTTGAATTTGGTCTTATATTCATTAAATTTAAATACATATTCACTTAATGTGTTTGGCTGAACGCATATCTTTCTTATGCCTTTTGTGATACGTCTGCAATATGGAAATTTGCACATGCGCAGTATAGTAAATATGTTGAGCGCGCATGTATTTAAAACAAAAAAGCCCGCCATTGTAGTATATTTTGGAGTAGATCTGTGTTAACTTGTTAAATAAAGTCGAGGGAAAGTGACTAATAATTAATCAATAATAATAATAATGTATAATTGCGTAGTATCTTTGTTTCTTAGAACTACGACGGTACCTACAGTGTCTTTTGTTGTGGATGATAATGAGATTATTAATGAGTTACTCAAAATAAAATGTTTTTAAGTAAATAAGCTTGACAGCAAAATATGACAGATAATAAAGTACCTGACTGACAACCTACGTAAATTCAATTTTAACCAATCTATTTTGAACTGACATTTCATTATTTATTTCATTTCCTCACGCAAGGCATAGTAAAACGTATCATATACTTACTCGATTACTCGATCGTAAAGATGATTTCCGACTCGTGTCGAATTATACATAAAAACCGGACAAGTGCGAGTCGGACTCGCGCACGAAGGGTTCCGTACCATTATCTATAAAAACAGCAAAAAAAAAACCACGTTTGTTGTATAGGAGCCCCCCTTAAATAGTTATTTAATTTTGTTTTTAGTATTTTTTGTTATAACGGCAACCGAAATACATCATCTGTGAAAATTTCAACTGTCTAGCTATCGCGGTTCTTGAGATACAGCCTGGCAACAGACAAAACGGCAAAAAAAAACACGTTTGTTGTATGGGAGCCCTCCTTAAATATCTATTTTATTTTGTTTTTAGTATTTGTTGTTATAGCGGCAACAGAAATACATAAAATGTTCGTTTTTGAAATGAAGTACCTGAAACGGGTCACTCACGTGTTTATTCGTCTACCTAATAATATAATAAGGGGTATTAAAGACATGTGTAACTCTCAAGTATTTAATTATATAGGATTCCTGGAATGAATGCCACATGCAATCACACAAAAATGCTACATGTCCTAATAGCTCTAGACCTGTCCGATATATTCGCGCCCTTCGTTCTGCCATATATTATTGCAAGTAACTGTATACTTAATTAAGCCATGGGTTGGTTTAGTATTGTATCAAAATGTATAACTATGTGTAAAATATGTAACTCTATCATATGGTTAACTCGCTGGGCCCGCATCGTAGAACTCGTTAACCCGACTCACCAAAAGTTCTACCCGCATTTCACTTGAGGGATGATTTCCGGGTTGAAAACTAGCCTATGTTTGTGATTTTATGACTAACATACGATGTTTGAAAATAAATGGTCTTTACTTTATTTTACCAATAGACAACATACGAAAATACTTGGAATACATCCAGTTTCTTCGGAAAGCATTCAACTTACTTTTGCTATTTGTTTTAAATACTTAAGGTGCTCTTACACGAGCGATAAAAATTGCCGAATTGCCGGAAATTCGGGGCAATTTTGACGTCACGGCCACTTCAAGCAATTCGAATATTGCTAAAAATGGAGCGATTATTGCTCCTTATGGCGCCATTCTAGGCAATCCGTTCATACACGAGAAATTCAGTGGAGCCAATTATAGTCGGCGATATGGAGCAACACGGAAATGAATGGAGCAATATGGGGCAATATTTCCGAAATATTGCCCCATATTGCTCCATTCATTTCGGCAACGTGTCGCCGGACAATAATTGCCCGAAAAATCGCCCGTGTAAGAGCGCCTTTGTGGTAAATCATCCAGTCTAGGGTGATGTATACCATAAGCTATGCGAGGCATTATATAATATAATCCTGGGAGCTACGCTTCGACCCAGATATATGTGAAGATCGAAAGCCAAGATTCAATTTTCATTAGTGCAATAATCAACCTAATGCGTATTCCATTAATATACGCTTGGTGCATGGAACAGTTGTTGATCTCAGTATCGTTTTAATCTGTCTTCAATAAAAGGAGGTTTCCGATTTGTCTTAAATATTTTGAAAAGATTCTGCTCACCTGAAAACCGATATGAAATCAATAGTCTTATTCGGCAGAAGGAAGCAAATATATTTAATTGGTCCAGGGAGTATTCTCTATACAACGTGTTAATAAAATAACGCAAAACCTGAAAACCGTTTGTTCAGAATCGAGCATAGAATGCGAAAAAAAAAAAAAAAAAAAAATTTTGACAAGATTTATTTTTTACATTTGTATGGAGTGTTGGCCGACTGGGGCGACCTGCTTGCGACCGACCTTTGTATGGACAAATGTAAAAAATAAATCGCGTCAAAAATTTTTATTTTTATTTTTTTCGCATTCTACTCTCGATTCTGAAAAAACGGTTTTCAGGTTTTGCGTTATTTTATTAACACGTTGTATATCGTATCTTTCACTTCTCCTGCATGTAAAGTTCGTCAGTAACTTTAGGCACGCGGCAGGCTGCATAACATGACTTTTTTATGCTTTTGTGCATAACCAAAATGCTGCGGCCGTGCTCATGCACATGAGGTCAACGAGCACGTGTTTAATTTAATGTGAAGTGAAAACCAGAGTGTATAACTTGAGTATAAAACCCATTTAATCCTCAACTTTATATCGACCCTCTTTTGCGGCTCGGATAGATAAATAGTCTCAGAGATAGGTATAGCTTGTTTTATGCACTTGTTGTACAATCTACTATTAACTGGATAGAATTGGATATTTTTTTGCCGGTGCTTCTAGGCGCTCTACGAGCCCAAGCATATCGATAAATAACGAGCACGCGCAAAATTGGGCATCCTATCGCATTCACTAATTATCCCAATAGGGAGTATTTCTGCAATGTTCTGCCGCCAGAGTGCAGCACTAGCACATACCGTAAAACGTTTTTAAATGTCCGTAGGATTCCATGATCACTTAAATACAGATTTTTTACTACATGAATAATAATAAAATTATCATAATTTAACATATTTTCACGAATTATTTGATACTAATCAGTAATCATTATGACATATGACATGATGTGTCACGGTGCTTTGTTTACGGTATGTGCTAGTGTCGCCCCCTACCCTACGCAGAGTTTTGAGTAGGTAATATTCCCTATTTTATCGTTCATTTTGGCAAAATTACTCTAATATCGCAAAGCTTTTGATTCTTTTTAAATATTTATCGTGTTGAACCCATTAGGTTCAGTTAGGTTTGTTTTACAATTGTCGATTCAGAGAAAACCAGCTTTTGTACAAACGATACAGTTGGGAAATAAAGCTTAGTCATTGCGATAGGTAACCACAAAAAAAGACATACCAATATTACCAATATCATCAATACATTTTATAACAGATCATTTTTTTTTTTGAATAAATCAAACGCATTCAAAAATAAATAAAATAAACTAAATTAACTAAATAAAACAAAGAGTCAATAACATCAAAGTTCTAGAGTCCTATATCCCGCAGACATCAGGGTTACACTGACAAGCCGAGTCCAGGGATGCTATACCTACAAGTTTTCCAAGACGATCGTTAGCTAGAATAAGCAACAAAAGAAAATAAAGACGGATTTTGAGCTGATATGTCTCAGATACCTATGATTTTTTCCGCTTAGATACCTTTAACTTCCACTGCATCCTCATGCACCTAATGATACCATTGGCTCTGTGAGTTGTAGAACTCGCTCCTCTGTTTTTTTCAACAAAAAAAATTTTTTTCACTTCTCATGTCCCTCGAACAGTGTGTCATATTAGGCTTAGCAAGCGGTGCTCAAGTAGTTAGTACTTACATGTGGCCCCTAGGGAAAATATGCATACATAGTTATGGTTATTAAAACATATTAATTTGGCCAGTCAAAACTTCTCCGTATAAAACCCACCAATCACTTTTTTTTTAAACAATTGTATAATACAGTTAGGTATTAAGATCGACCAATCATTTATTCCTTAAGTCACAATTATTAAATAACTTTCTGTCAAAAAAATAATTTTTTGGTACAAGCTTTTATTGCCGACTGTACTTTTCTGTATACCGTCATCAACAGCTCACTGAGACGATTCTTACGAGCCCGAACTCAACAGGGTTACGTCGGTTAAGTACTGAATTCCCATGGCCACCTTCTGTCTCCATCATCAGATCAGCTCGATGGTAACATAATATTGAATTGTCATTATACCCAAAATTTCAGCTCAATCGGTCACCGGAAAGTGGGTCAAATTTAAGTTGCAAGATTTGTCCCATACTAACAGGGCAAAAAACGCCTCTAGCCTGTAGCCGCGTCTAAACGTTCGTCGTTCGAGCGTGGTTCACTACATACAGGACATAAGCTTTTAGATAGACTGCTGTCTATCTCGCTTTATCTTATTCAACGTATGCTGTCCGCCGCGCTCGGCCGTCAGGACGCGCCTATATACGGTAAGTATAGCGCTTATTCGTGGTGTCATAGCTTTGTATCTGTCAAAACAGTTTATAAAAAAAAACATGCCGCCAAATTGAAAAAAAAAATCGTTGTGGAATTTATTATTGATTGTGAACAGATAATCAGGTCGCCTTTGTACTTTGATCTATTGTGTGACATGTATATTCTTTAACCTGTTATTGTGTGCAATAAAGTGCTTACATACATACATACATAATCTTTGTTTTCACTATTTTCTCGCAGTGAAATAGCTCAGGTCTAAAAGCCACATTACTTACCTACTCGAACAATTTTCCCTCACTTGGCTCGGAGAAATAACCATCTCGCGGTTATATGGCTTATTTAGACCCTTGTCATACAGTCTACTATGTTTTTGAATATCGAAAAACTGACTCGACGAAAAACAAACCAACTTAATTAACCTACCCACGGTTGAGAATTGCGACGTGAGCCAATCACGTAACGTTTTGAACGCGCGTTAGGTGGATGCAACTGTCACTTTTCCATATAAAAAATGACTTTTAGAACTACCTAACGTACGTACAATGCGTTACGTGATCGACCTGCTGTAGAGGAGAACAGCGGGACATACATCGGACACCGGACATACGAACCATTTTCGGCCCAAGCTGAAGCATAGAACTTCGTTCGCTGCGCTCGCTCGTTCGCTTATGAATGAGAAAGTTTAGATGTTTCGATGTTTGAGTGTTGGTACTCTATCACACAAAAGCGACAAAATGGAATGAAATCTGGCAAACGGATATTTAATAACGTGGTCAAAACAATAAGCACTTTTTAACTGAAGTTTGAATTCTACGCAGGTACAGCTAGTATTTTTTATTCACCTGCTGTGAACTATTCTTGATTCTTGTTGAGATGTCAAGTCGAGTGAGGTCGAAGACAAAGTATAGATATAGAAGAGCTGATTTTCTATGTCACAGTCAACAAACAACTAAGCATTAGATGGTTCTAGATTCCAATTTCTTAGTCACAAGACAAATAGGTACGAGAAATTTTATTTCAATAAAACGATTTCCTCATTACTTTCGATTCTTCTTTTTAACCTTGATTAAGTATCTAGGCCAGCTACTCCAGGCAAAATACGGTTTTGAAAAACATTAATTTATAATAGCGTTTTTTTTGTTGATTCATTTTTAAAATGTTATTCTAAGATGATTTAATCAAGAATCCGACAAACTTTTCACCCGGAAGTAATTATGTAGATTTAAATGAAGCATGAATTGTCTTTTTTTGTACGATTTATCCTGAATATTATAGAGCAAATGTAAATGAACCAAAATAAAGACAAAAATATTTATTAATATTTTTTCTGACTTTTCAGAAGCTAGTTAATTTATCATTTTTTTCATGTCTGAAATTTTGTCGGATTTTGTCGCTGGGTAACTATTTAAATAGTTTGAGTTGATAATATATCCGTTACACATAAAAAATAAGCTATTATAAACTATTTCCAAAATTGTTTTTTTTTTCCATACCAGTTGTCAGTTCATTGACTGGACTAAGCGCTGGCCTTCTAGGTTAGCACCATGCTGAGTCGGGGCCTTTTCGTGGACCCTGCTACTTTTGTTTTGTTTTTTATACTTACCCATTGTTTTGTCCACGAATGAATGTTTTCTTTCTTTCTTTCTTTCTTTCTTATTGTGTTGTATTTGTATATACAGGCTGTTAACGGGGTCATGATCCGGAATGACAAAAAGCGAATAAGATGATCATACTGAACAACCTTTCCCATGGGACCAACCACGAAATCGCAAAAATAAAGAGCCAATTAAGAGTTAACTGTGAGTTAACTGCGATTTAATTGAGAGTTATGTATGGAATACCTGGTTTTTTTTTAAAGGTTGTTCAGTATGATCATCTTATTCGCTTTTTGTCATTCCGGATCATGACCCCGTTAACACCCTGTATAATGATTAACGTGACTTGCATTTTGCACATAGGTATCGTATACGGCAAGGAATCGTACTTTACCCTAATGTCAGTGGTTCCCAACCTTTTTACGATCCGTTACCCACATGGCGTATCGAGATCTTGTATACTGTAGGTACCGTTTTCAATATACATACGGAATAAATGTACGAAACGAAAATATTGTAAGGAATTTCTAGGTGTACGCAACGGTAGGAACCCATAAGTAGCGACACTTTTTAACCTGTTAGGCCAGACGAGCGTAATTTGCGCGCTGTGATGCGAGTCGCGTAATTTCGGTCCGCCCGTAGATGGACATTTCGGTTTGCCCATCTACGAGCGGACCGAAATTACGCGACTCACAGCGCTCAAATTACACTCGTCTGGCCTCAACCTTAATAAACCACCAGGTTTAGAACCACTGCCTCATATGACTGTGTGTAGCACTTAATATGGGAGATGATTTGCACTTAGCAACATCATTAGTTGCATCAGCTACTGCACTATAGCGGCATACGGCGTCGGTCAGCTTCCAAGGCTGCCTAAGTCTTCGTAAGATTGCTAAGCTGGGATAATTGTACCTGCGGGGGTAAAAGGTGTTCGGCGGTAATAGGGAGAAGATTAAAATAGATTAAGAATAAACTCCATTAAAGAGTATAATAATAAAATAAAGAGGATTTTCTTTGCCCTGTTAGCCTGCAGTGCGGCTAGTAAAAAATCTGATCCAGGATAGCATCCCTGGGAGCCTTATGGCTACTCAGGAGGATTTTTTTTAAAGAGGAGCAAAATTCTTTCGTATGTATCCACGACGATAGCAAGATTAAAAAAATAATATAGTAGATTATTGTTCAAATCTTGCTATCATCGTATCTATTATTCATTTTAGACAACGACAAGGAATAACTTGACTTTACAGCAATGTACTTACTTCGATTTTTGTCTAATATACCTTCTCACTTCTTTGATCAAAAGATAAATAAATAATGCAGCAACACATCTTCCCACACTTTGCCGTCCGCTTCAGTTGCATATTAATGACTTAACTTAATGAACAAGTAAGTACCTAACTAGGTTCCTACTTATTATTATGTTTGCGATAGTTACGGTAAACATTCTCACGCATAGGTACATGAATATGTAAATAAAACTTAATTTAAAGTAAACCATTACATAATAAATTTTCGTTTTCCTTGCAAATGGGCAAAAAATATGTAAACAAAAATGTATTTAACGTGGACCCTTACTCAATGAATGCTCGTTAAATACTATTCGTGGAGCCTCTTAATTAAGCTCTGAGGAGAAATACCAAACTTTCCTGTGCAACGTACAAAATAAAATGCCAGGCTGCGGGCGATTTATAAAAAGTAAATGAAAAAGCCTCGTAGAAATCGCTGAACCAGATGACATTCTTACGCTCCCGGCAAGTTTAAAATAACTCGAGAAGACGTTTAATGTAACAACAAAAGCGTATTAACTTACTAACAACTTTTAGGCCGTGGAGTTGACAATAGAATTTGAATGCGTGACGACACCGCGTTATTATAAAATTTGTACATACGACAGTAGCTGACGTTCCTACATTATCAACTAGGAACATTGCTCTGTAGTAGTGTTGTGTTCCTGGAGGTGAGCAAGGTCGCCAGAGCTCCCGAGGATGCGTTGTGTTGAGAGCGAGGGAATTTGTTCCTTCAGCTCTCAACACAGCGAATCCTCAAACTTATCAAGGGTCGGCAACGCCCATGTTACTCCTTTGGAGTTGCATGCGTCTAGAGGTTGCGGTGTCCGCTTACCATCAGGCGGACCGTACGCTTGTTTGCCACCGTCGTTGTATTTACATAAGGGGGAAGAATAGCTTTGCAGCAGCTAGCAGCTAGCGACTGACAATAGGTGCGTACAATGTACGTAAACATAATTGAGATTGGAAAATATGTAGAAGAGGAAAAACTTATTTTCTCTTTTTGTATGTACGACTACGTAATATTCTTCCCTCATAAAACTTGCTCGTTTTCGGCAACTTCTGAATGATCTTCAGTCTTAAGAGGAAACACAAGGGCCCTTTTTCCTTAGAAACGTAGTCCCCTGTTTTCTCCCTGGATAATGGCAGTAGAGCTATATATTTTTTTCCATAAATCTATGGCTACTATTGACATGTTCCTATGTTTTCCTTTTTTTCATAAATTTATTCTTGAAAGAGATATTAAGCTTCAAAAACCAAAAAAAATGACAGATTTTCCACTGTGTTCAAACATCCAGAAAACAATTTTGACTAGATTATTTAAAAAAAGGAAAACAGGAACACGGCCAAAGCCTTTCTTTGATTCTTAATAAAAAAAATAGTTAAATAGGTCAAGTTTTGGAGAAGAAATCAGGGTACTACGAAACGTTGATTTTATGTACTTTTAATAGGTATTTTCGGTCCAAGCTGCAGTTGTCTCTGCGCGCTCTGCGGGGGGAAGCTTGAGGTTGACGCGACAACAATACATTTTACAAATACGAATTTCTCAAATATCTCGCCCTTAGTGTTTCCTCTTAATAAACATCTGAGGTGGTAGTGACATTGTCGTCTCTAGGGGGCACGTCGACCCGCCGCGCTACGTGAACATTACGGCGCGGTTTCACCTGTCCTGACGCATCGGAAGACGGCGTCAGCGCAAGCGTTGTGATGGTGGGTTCGCGCCTTACACAACTGTCGCCTCTAGAGGTCGTGGTATAAAACATTACGGTACTTACAGTTGACGCTGAGCTGGACAGTGGCGTCGAGCTGCTCGCCCTCTGGCATGGCGCGGTTCCACACGACGCAGCGGAACACGGCGTCGTCGTCGTCGCGCGTCGGCGTCAGCGCGAGCGTCGCAATGGTGGGCTCGGCGCGCGTGCGCGCGTGCGCCATCGTCGCCTCCAGGGGGTACGATGAACCGTCGCGGTACCACCTGAACAATGCAAATTAAATTCATGAACTTTATTCTGCAGAGCCAAGAAACTTACAACATCATAAGAAATTACTAACGTAGCAGCGATACAAAATACTAATATAACAGATACTTGTAAGGTGAAAGCCACACAGAAGCTTCAGATCACGCAGCGAAGACGATAACGCATCGGGGACGCATACAGAGAGAATCGACGCCCGGTCTCCTGAGGCTCTAGTATAAGTTTGACCGAAACAAAACGTTACGACCGCGTTTGCGTTTAGCTGTCAAATCCCATACAAATTGAGGGTAAAACGCAAACGCGATCGTAAAGTTTTGTTCCGGTAAAACTTATACTAGAGCCTCTATATGTTTTACGTTGTGTCGCTTCATACATTTTACACAATTTGATCGCAGCATGGACGTTAGCCATGCAATGGAGTCAATATTGAGTTGAAAATGCACCCTATACTCGTACTAAACTTTATGTGTATGACTTAAATTATACTGCTATATGTGCATAATTATAAATTGTACAACACGCCTCAAATTACGGTGTGTTTTGAAAGCGCGTCAGGTAGATCCAACTGTCATTTTTTCATACAAAAAGTGACTAAATTTAGATTACCTGACGCGCGTACAATGCGTTACGTGATCGGCCTGCAGATCTAAACTTATTCTTTGTACGGGAAAATTACTGTCGAGTTGTTCTAACGCTCGTTAGAAAAATACACAATTACCTTTGTCGTCCCACTCTAGAACTAGCGCTTAGGTAGGTACATTGTTAGTTTTGAGTATCAAACAAAATGAGTGTTAAAGGGAAGAACGCGCTAGACTCGAGTGCAGTAGTGTAACACAAAGCGTTAATCTGCAGTTGACGGGACGGAAAATCAGCGGGTACCATAAGGGCGGGTAATATAAGTGTGTGAGAGATTAATGTTCGTGTCTTTTACAAATTTTTGGTTGGAATCATAATCCATACGGTCATAAGCTACGGTAGCGTAGCGTTTCAGGCATGCGGCTGTCAAACGGCGGTCGTGGGTTCGAATCCCGGCTCGTACCAATGAAAATGATGATTTTTCGGAACTTATGTACGGAATATCATTTGATATTTACCGTTAGCTTTTCGGTGAAGGAAAAACATAGTGAGGAAACCTGCATACATCCACGAAGAAATTCAAAGATGTATGTGAAGTCCCCAACCCGCACTGGGCAAGCTGCCCGCTCCCTCTCATCCATGAGAGGAGGCCTGTGCCCAGCAGTGGAACGTCTATAGGCTGATTTATTATTATTATTATTATTCATAATCCACATTGTGGAATCCATGTGATAAAAACGGTTGTACCTTGTTTTACCGAAAATTGTTCCATCGAAAGTATGTTTCGCAGAATTTTTCATTACATCGAAAACCATTTTTTTCAGAATCAGTAAACTTTTCAGGAATGTTATAAAACAAACCTAACCTAATGGATTATACAGAATAACCTTTAAGCTGTACCTAAAAAGTAAAGGTTTATGAGTAACAGAAATGCGATGGTACGATAATTCGGCGAAACCATGCATTTGGTGAAACGTTTGTCGGTGAAATAAGAGGACACTGTATTATTCATAACCATAACACACCGTTGCACTGCGTCAACGGGCAAATTCTGTTTCAAGCCATAATACTCTCTAAGTTCCCTCTGAAGTTTCGAAAACAATAACTATAAGAGCCAGATCTATACAGACACATTAGGTAAACAAACGAATACAGTTTAATTGAGAAACAAATAAAAATCCAATCCAACGCAAATTAGCATGAGTCACTCAATTATTGTAAAAGGGAATTTTCTTAAAATTGTATATCCAATTAGCGTGAGCTGACTAACAAAAGTTAGCTCAGTGTCAGTTTTGTGACGACAATTAAGCATACAAATTATGTGAAAGTTGACTTGTTTCACATTTAAGTAACGTGTCTATGTGTATATCATTTAGAAATAGAAAAGAAAAAGTTAATTTTCGTCGTCGTCATAAAACTGACACTGAGTTAATTTTGACGACCGGTTAGCCTAGTGGGTAGTGACGCTGCCTACGAAGCTGAAGGTCCTGGGTTCGAATCCCGATAAGGGCAAATATTCGTGTGATGAGCATGATTGTTTGTTTCTGAGTCTTGGGTGTTTTCTATGTGTTAAATTATCTATTAAATATATCATCGCGTAGTACCCGTAACACAAGCCACATTGAGCTTATGGGGCTATTGGCTTAGCTCGATTTGTGTAAAATTGTCCCCTAATATTTATTTATTTAATGGCAGTCTAGAATCATGTATACGTACAAAATACCGGTAGTGCGTTAGTGAAAACTTACCCACTAGTTAGCAGTGTTAAAGTGGGTTCGCGAGCTCGTATGGAACTGAGCTGCGTGGAATGGCGCACTGCAGTCACGCTGTTGTGCTCATTTGGGTATCTCTTACTTAACAACTATCTAGGATTAACTTGCTTTTTACCACGCAAAAACGGTTTTATGCAGATTCGTAAGTTGCTAAATAAATAGTAAACCACCAAAATATAGTATTAGTAATAAAGTATAAATTAAAAAAATATAATTAAAGTCAAAGAAAAAGACCTTAGAAATATTAGAAAAAATATGATATTTTTTTATTGACGAAGTTTAAATTTACTCTTCGACGATAAAAATAAACATATTACCTACTACCAATAGCATCTTTACGCTTTTATAGAAACAAAATTGTATGACAACTATGAAAAATTGTATAGGTATACCTATACAGCAATTTACTGGATTTTGCATACCTAAAAGAATTAGTACAAATAGGTCCTGCCTTTGATTTTTTTTGGGTATTTATCTGCTTTAAGTGTCGTTGCTCCTATACAAACATTTGTTCCTCTCAAAAACTGGTTCGAATCGTACAAAAATCTTAGGTCACACCCCTATCTCACCATAGTTTGGGAATTTGAAAAATATCGACTGATTAGATAATAATATTAAATGCGGTATTTTTTTTGACGTTACGAATCAACAGCACTGACGGACCTTTATAAAGCCGAGCCTCAATTTACGGGTAATGCATTTACGACCAAATAGCATTCATTCATTAATAGGCAATTCAATTTCATAGAAGGAAAACGTTATAAAAAATAACGTTATAATAAAGAATACAGTGAGTCAAATATCAATATTGTTATCCAGATTTGATGAAGTAAGTAAACATCCCATAAAAAACATTTCATGTAAAAAAGAGGCTAAGTCTCGAAACTCTTCCACCGTGAAAAGTTGTGAGATATTTCGTAGAGCCAAGTCTCAGGCATTCTTATTAATCTTTATTTGCTTGCTAAATAAAATTCTGCAACGTGGCAATCACACAACTTAACTGTATTTATGGATTTTTGCATACTTACCTAAAATTGTGTAATATTGTGTGATTGCCAAGTCACAAAATTTTATTTAGCAAGCAAATAAAGATTAATAAGAATGCCTGAGACTTGGCTCTACGAAATATCTCACAACTTTTTAAGGTGGAAGAGTTTCGACACCAGGCCTCTTTTTTACATGGAATGTTTTTTATGGGATCTCACTTCTTTTTGTAGGTTGTTATCCATACATTCAACTATGAATGCAGGCCCATTCTTGCTTTTATATTTTCCCATTCACTGCAAATGTAACTTTGTAATCCTATATATTTGTATTCATCCTGAGCAGGAATTCTAAACTAAGCTAGATTTTACAATTTACAATTGTGTGATGAGCATGAATATTTGTTCCTGAGTCATGGATGTTTTCTATGTATTTAAGTATTTATTTATCTATATAAGTATGTATATCGTCATCTAGTACCCATAGTACAAGCTTTGTTTAGTTTGGGACTAGGTCGATTTGTGTAAGATTGTCCCGAAATATAAAAAAATATAAATTAAAAATCGGCCAAGTGCGTGTCGGGCCACGAGCAGTATAGGGGTGGTAAAAAAAAGGTCTTTGTGTCCAATATTATACGTGTACGTCGCTGTATCAGTCATCTATAATATAATACGCTGGATAAATATATCTAGCACAGCCTGTGTTATCTTGTTTACGCTTTTGCACCTTATGCCATTTTAATAAGGGGAAAAATGTAAACATCTCTTTGATGTCGTCTGTACAAAGGCCTACATAGGGCAGTGTTAAATATATTGAAACAGATATTTTTTCGAAGATTTATATTACTGAATATTACGGACCACGGGATTTGTGGGTTCACTTTTATGAAAAATGCCACTGGTTGCACCCGCGGCTATGCCCGCTGATTCCGAAAAACGGATTAAGTGAATTGAAGTGTAGCCTTTGTCTATTAGGAGGGTCCATTCTATACCTATACCTACCCACTGGTGGTTTTTTGAATCGGATGAGTAGTTTTGGAAATTACCTCCCTACATACATACGTATGAAGCCTGCATCACACTGATGCGGCCTGCGGTGGCGGTCAATAGTAAATTTGACAGCTAATGACCAGTTCACTAATGGTAAGTTTAGTAATATCCATATCGGGTTGCATAATATTTGTAGCCATAAGGCCGATAGGCATAACTAGTTATGTCATAATCATCATTACACATAAATGACAATAGTCATAAATTAGTTCGCATACATTTTTTTGCCATAATGTTTGAGAGCATAAATAGCAAATGTCATAAATTTATTGTGCATAAAAGCTTTAAGCATAAATATCAATCGCCATAATATGTTTGCGCGTAATGATTTCAAGTCATAGGCATTTTAAGACAAACATTTTTAATCCTAATTTCGATCATAGTGGAAAATTGAAAAATTATTCGCCACGAGCGGGATTTGAACCCACAACCTTTGGAATCCGTCCATGTCCATGTCCATGGACCGATTCCAAAGGTTGTGGGTTCAAATCCCGCTCGTGGCGAATAATTTTTCAATTTTCCACTATGATCGAAATTTGGAATTTCGTTAGCGGACGTTTCTGCTTAATAAACATTTATTTTTAATCCGGTACATTTTTTTTTAATAAATTTTCTTTGTAACCTAAACTCAATTCAACTTTCTTTTTTTAAAACAAACACCCGGCAACTACATATTTTAACCTAACTGCCAGCGTGTCAACGCCAACCCGCTTCGCGGGGTGCCTATATCCGCTCTGAGGAACACAAGATAACCATAACCTAACCTACCAAGAATACAATTGTTGCGATTGTTTATTTTTTTACTGCGGGGGGCCTTGCCGTCCGAGCCCCCCTTTTCTAGCTCCCTAACCGAATTAAATGCTAGTCAACTAATATAATAACTTGTTATTCCTTGCGAATCAATCATAATGACAGCCTATTGTCATAAGTTATGCATAGCAATTCTTATGGTTCACTATTGCCTTGCAGAAACTTTTTTGACATATATTTGATATGCATAATGAATAATTATGCATATCAAATATATGTCAAAAAAGTTTAATGATACTTGGCAGAAGTAACGTTTGGCAGAAACAACTTACGCAGAGTATACTATGGCATAACCGTATAAACGTATAGTACTTTCGCAGATAATTTTTTTGCATAATGATTACACCAACACACTGGACGACAGACGGACATGGCGAAACTATAAGGGTTACTTGTTGCCTACGAAACCCTAAAAATCGGTTCTGGCGCGTAGGATCGCAGTGCACCTAACACTCCTCCTCGCTTCGCTTTTCGTCGCACCTAACGGTGACTCTGGGACTGTATTTCCTTTTTGATAGCGAGTCGGGAATTATGCTATTGTAATAGTATGGCTATAGGATTATTATGGTACATAAAATGATGCTAAAGTTGCTAAACCAAAGTCGGCCAAAGTAATGTTCTACAAAACAATGTGCTGCAAAATGTGTCGTATGCGTGGTAGTAGTGATGCCAACTATACCTTTATGCCAAATTACCATTCGACCGAAAGTGTTTCTGCGAAATATTTTATGCCAAGTGTATTTCGGACCAATATTATACTGCCAGATGAGGGTAATCCATTTTTATAAATATTTTAGCATCATGGTTACGAAAAGATTGAAGAGGACGTCGGAAAACTTGGACATGTTTGTACCGGACACGTAATCTCCAAAAATAAGTTAAACGACGTGCTGTCAAATAGGCCCCCGCATGTTGCCAATTTACCCTTTGTGTATTTATGAGCCGATAAACATGGACGGCACTAGCCAGAGAGATACAATTAATAGACTCATTCGAGATGTGGTGCTGGATGGTAACATAGACAGCCAAACGCACAAATGTGTCGATTCTTTTACAGAGGCTCTAGTATAAGTTTTACCGAAACAAAACGTTACGACCGCGTTCGCGTTTATCTGTCAAATCCCATACAAATTGAGGGTAAAAAGCAAACGCGATCGTAAAGTTTTGTTTCGGTAAAACTTATACTAGAGCCTCAGCTCGGTATGAAAACGCGTTTGTTGTTTGCCAGCAACAGCTGCTTTCGTACTTCGGACATGTAATGCGCAGAGGTGATGAAAGTCTGGAGAAGCTGGTTGTGGTTTGCGAAGTAGAAGGCAAAAGAGCCCGCGGACGCTCGCCAGACGCCAACTAGATGGTTAGACCAGGCCCCGTATCATGGTCGGCCTTATCACGCGATAAGTGACGAGATAGAGCGTCCGTCACTGGCTGACACCGTTCGATAGAAAGAGACGGACGCTCTATCTTGTCACTTATGGCTTGATAAGGCCGACCATGATACGAGGCCATATCAAGGAAGCCATATATCTCAAGCAAATTCCAGCAAGCAGTGAGGGCAGAACCATGGATCGAGACCGATGGAGACCAATCATCAGAGCTGCAAAATCCAACAGGGATCACGATCCTCAGGAATGAGGGAAAAACTTTTTTGTTCATGTTACCATAAAGTTATTTTCCCTTTATTTATGAATATAAGTTTGTGCTTGCAGGAAGGAAATATGTTTAATTCCTTCCTGAAACACATCATCTGATCTGTTGATCCTATTAGCTAAATTGTGTTTATTTCCTTATAAAAGGTTGATAATTTAAAGGGGATAATAATATCAAGGAGAATTAGTTCAAAATATTAAATTAGGTTGTTTGCGTATAGCCGTAGCTGGTTGTAACAACCTATAATGGGAGCCATAATCCGGTTAAGCGCCAGGTCGTCGCCACCACGGGCGCGGGTGCTCCTGATTGTCCGGGAAAGTATCGGCGGCATTCATCACGGCCGCGGACTTTCCTTCCCAACTCTAATTGAATCCGAGTCACTGCCTCCATAAATTTTATCGCCCCATTTAAGTCCCGTTTTTATCTGTTACCTTCTTTGTACGCCGTTTTTATAATCTGTTCAGAGTAAAGTTGGCTTTAGTTACTTCGTTGTATTGATTATATTATATCGCCCCAGCCTATTTATACTTGGCGATATAATTTGGTGCCCGCGGTGCTGATTGCATGAATTTAAGATTTTATTTTGTTTTATTAAATTGGGGTTCTCTTCACTGCGAAGGTATGTTTCAAATTAACGGCTAATATTTCGGCCTCATGTTTCCTTGAGAAAATGTTAGATATAAAAAATGCAGGTAAATCTTGGTAATCTATTCACTTAATTTTAGAATTTTACCAAAATACATGCGTTTTAATCAGTATAGTTTAACCGCCTTATTTATAAAACTTAAAATGCCTGTGCTAAATAAAATATGCTTTGTCTCTTTCTTACGAACACAAATGTCAAAGTGACAGATAAGGACAAACTAATTTTAAAGCCATTTTAGTTAAAACAGGCTTGTAGGACGTTTATGAATACGGCCGTAAGTGTTTAGGCTTGTTTACCACCATGCTTTATCTGTAGGTACCTACTCCGTTACTCAGTACGTATACGGGCAGTAAGGACTAATTAATAATGTACTTAATATCTTGTTCAGGGTCTTTTATGAATTGATATCGGATCAAACAGAACGGTCGGTCTTTTAATCTCACATGCTGTTTCGCCTAAAAGCCTCCAGGCCGAACCGTGTTGGGCATTTCACGTGTAGGGTACGAGTAATGTCTAACTAAGGGCGGGTAGTATGGTGTACACTTTACCGACGGGTAAAATAAATAACGTTATTCATGATTGAAATTCACACCTTTTTTTAAAATGGGTGGTAAATTTATCCGTTATGGATGTACCGCCGCGCCACGGGGATAGCGCGGAGGTTATGTCGGACGGCTCTGCGATTTCCTACGGAACGCACCAGTGCCGCGCTAGCGTCAAATTCAAAAATTGCATTTTAGTCGCCTTGTACGACAGGCAGGGGACAACGTAGCCGTATTCTAATGCCCGGGCTACAGGGCGCAATCCTAGCGAATGCCCAAAAGGGACAGAGTAGAGGTAAATTAACCTGAGGCTCTAGTATAAGTTTTACCGAAACAAAACTTTACGATCGCGTTTGCGTTTTACCCTCAATTTGTATGGGATTTGACAGCTAAACGCGAACGCGTTCGTAACGTTTTGTTTGGGTAAAACGACTCGAGCCTCTGACTAAATTAAGAAGGATCAGAATACTAATACATGCCTGACATCTCATGTCATATATACTTTAGTCGTATTCTATCCATAACGTCAGTTTCAGTATTCGAAGTTCCTATATACATATTATCTCTATTATACGAACAAATTTTAACGGACGTAGGTAACTTACAATTAGCGAGTATTTGAAACAACCGAACTTTACTAGGAAATTCGGTTATAGCCAAATGTTCTGGGAAATACCTATTCTATTCCAATACAATGCGTTATATGTTATATGTCACCGAATAATTATTAGTAGCTAATGGAAGGTACAATGATCCAAAATGATAATTATTTTAGTTCCTAAGTTTCTTGTCGATGATCATCTTTATTGGAAAAAATAATATGATATGGTAATAAATAACATTATACAATGCGCATTCTAATACTATTAATGGGGGTCGGATCGGATATGGTGTTTGCATGAATGTTTGTACGGAACCCTCGGTGCGCGAGTTATACTAAAAGTTGACCGGTTTATTCGTGTAAAATGTTTCATTGCGTTGCGTAATAACAGTTCATCTCAAGTAATGGGCCTATTAATGGCAAATATCCAACGTATCCTGTTTTGGCGTCTTCTCGTTTCAAATTTTCAAACCATTAAACGTAATGTTCAAACATTTATTAACGTCATCATAAAGTTGAAGATGGCTCAGAGCACGGCTATCACTGTGCGGCCCGCAAGCTGTGTCGCGGCGAGGGCGAGATAGACGATTCGCGTCTTTCTAAGGGCTCTAATTAGAAAGACGGATAGTCTATCTCGCCGCGAAACAGCTCGGGAGCCGTCCTGTGATACCCGTACTTGTTTACTGACGGTCAAATGCGTAGCTCCAACTCCAACAGTTGGAAGCTGCCTGAAATATCGGTCTCAGTACGGTTATCTGTGCAAATGCCAACGTACGAGCATCATGCTATCTACTGTCTGAAATGTCATTATGCAGCGGCCCGCAGACATCAGAATTTGGCGTTATTTTTAATTGGAGAAAGCGGAATACGGTAAGCAAAACATTGCTTTTGCGAAAGCACAACCCCTGTTGTTATTTTACGAGCTAAAGAAAACTCGCAATGGGACCGCATGATTTTAAGCACCCTCGCCTAACGCGAATTTCCTTTATCAAATGACGCAACATACGAATATAACAATGCTGTTATTATCTCTGCATCTAGAAACGAGTATATACCCGATATGCGTTTAATGGTAAGTGAGACAGTTACGTTACTGACTTAAATATAATCTGTGGTGAAATCATACAAATGTACGTACGTATACGTACCGAGTGTGACACCTCCGATTACGCACATTAGTTACTTAAGGTAAACGACACTAATTCGAATGATGGTCTACCTGTTTGTCACCTCTATCTGTTTGCATTATTCAGATTGATGGTGCCAACTAATGGGTCAGTGTCGGGCACTAGGACATTTACCTATCTCGAAGATATACGCGAAGTTTAGTCTAGCAAGATAGGTTGTGATTGTGTTCCTAAGGGGAACATAAATACTCACTTGATGACAGGCTCCGGCGACCCGCCCGAGCTGGAGCACGCGAGCTTGATCTCCCTGCCCTCCTGCGCGTTGGCGTGCGCGCCGGGCGACAGCAGCGGCGCGCGTGGGTGCGTGAGCACCACCAGCGCGTGCGCCTGCGAGTGCAGCGTGCGGCCCGACCCGCCCGCCTTCACCCGACACTCGAACCGCCCGTTGTCCCTCTCATACGACACGTTGGACACCGACAGGTCGTAACGACCCTCGGCTGGCGCGAACGTGATTCTGAAAATTAAACGACACATTAAAACTCGGGACTTAATTACCATATTTCCCCTGCAGCACTCGCATACAAGATTCAGGGTAGTGCTGGGACGCGTTTCGAGTGAATTTATTATTAAACTTATGGCGACTATAAACAGTCTGATAATGAAGCGGCATTCAAAAAGAGCTGTTGACATTTATGAGAAGAGTCCCTTTGTTGAGACAAAAACAGAACCTCTCACGATAATTTAAGTTTTTACTTCTACTTTAAATAACTACCAAACTGTTAAGCTATCCTATAATCATGTTATTCTATACCTAAGACAAATTTTTGTATTAAACTACCTGCGGAAGAGCGGTGCTCTCTTAGCACAAGTGTCTTGAACGCTTAAAAAGAGGCACCAGCACACTTATGTAATTTTCTCAAACATGCTCGGAAATGTACGCGTTAATATCACGAAATGAAGACGTGAAGTTTCTTGTTTATGGCTCCCTACATTACTTCTTGGCCTTAGGCCAAGAAGTAATGTATGAAAACCCTAAGTAAAACCATTATTGTCCGCTACTCTAACTTTTTAAATTTGCTTACTAATATTAAACTGACAAAGGAAAATTTACATACTGCCAACCACCACTAGACACTGTAAGCATACTTGCTTCATAAAAAAAATAAAAATAATCTATGGTACTATACTTTATGTGCGGTTAAACATGGTGCTCAAACGGCTTGTTCAAATGGCATGTTTAAAAAATAAAAAAGGCGCAAATGACCTATTATTTAATTGATTACCTAGTATTTATTTTAATTTTAATATTTCCTCACATCGTTTGAGAAAAGTACTATACAATCCTCGGCCGGAACAGGGATTGCTGGACGAGATTGGGGTAGACGGCCGAGTCGTAGACGAGGCCGAATACAACGAGTCCAGCAATCCCTGTTCCGGCCGAGGATTGTATAGTACTTTTCTCAAACGATGTTACTTCACGGCCTCTGCAGTAATCTACTATTGTTGATGCTATCGAATAAACTATTTTTATTTTATTTTTATTTTTTTTATTTCTACTCCAACAGAAAGCTACCCTACTAGTCTTCGTTAATTGAATTAAACAGTTCATGAATTATCAGGAAAGTGAATACCTACTGAAACATACCAGGGGACCGATTTTTGACTTTCGAACGCTCGAAAATCAAATAAATAGTAGATTACTGCAGAGGCCGTGAAGTAAGGGATTGCTGGACGAGATTGGGGTAGACGGCCGAGTCGTAGACGAGGCCGAATACAACGAGTCCAGCAATCCCTGTTCCGGCCGAGGATTGTATAGTACTTTTCTCAAACGATGTGAGGAAATATTAAAATTAAAATAAATACAAGGTAATCAATTAAATAATAGGTAATTTGCGCCTTTTTTATTTTTTAAACATGCCATTTGAACAAGCCGTTCGAGCACCATGTTTAACCGCACATAAAGTATAATTCCATAGATTTTTTTTTTTTTTTTTATGAAGCAAGTATGCTTACAGTGTCTAGTGGTGATTGGCAGTATGTAAATTTTCCTTTGTCAGTTTAATATTAGTACCTAAGCAAATTTAAAAAGTTAGAGTAGCGGACAATAATGGTTTTACTTAGGGTTTTCATACATTACTTCTTGGCGTAAGGCCAAGAAGTAATGTAGGGAGCCATAAACAAGAAACTTGACGTCTTCATTTCGTGATATTAACGCGTACATTTCCGAGCATGTTTGAGAAAAGTAAATTTATACGTTTGCAGTGTCAAAATGGCAGGCACTTAATTTCTATCAAAAGAATTTAATACGAGTGGTCAATACCACTCGTTTATAAATTTTCTATCGCTATTTCAAAATAGCATTTCATCATTTTTGTCAGTTTTCGAGTGAAAGAGTCGAGCGCTCGAAAGTCAAAAATCGGTCCCATGGTCGCCTCTCTCATAGGGTTTGAAATGCATGAATCGTTCTTACTAATCAAATTAAACTATTTTTCAGTACTACTTTTAAGAATCACTTGATGCCAGGTGGTATTTTAAAATGCAATAAAGTAACGTCAAAATGGTGTAAGTACGCCTTGTTACACCGGAATACGCAACATAAATTAAAACATTCTGACATCACATCAGGCCAGGTCAGGTGCATTATTGAATAACCCGCATTGATAACACAATTTAGCAAAAAACCGGTCAAGTCAGAGCTCGGCCACATTCGATTCGTGACAAAATAACGTATATTCAGAAATCATTTACATCTTTTTTGGGGAGGGTTGTTTTTTGGTGATAACTGTAAAACTTTGAACATTGGTGTTCAAAACGAATTTTGCTGAACGCGTCTTATCAAGCACTATTGCCGAATTTATATTTTTATGTGTGCGCCGTTAGAACAAGATGCAAGCAATGCATGTAACTACATAGATTAAATTGTAGATTGTATGACGAGGGTCTAAAATAAGCCATATTACCACGAGATGGTTATTTTCCCGATGAAAGTGAGGGGTATTTCGAAAGGTAATATGGCTTTTAGACCAGAGTCATACACTCTACTTTTCACTTCGACCGCGAGAAAATAGTAAAAACATAGATTATCCATCCACAATCAATAATAAATACCACGGCGAAACGATTGTTCAATTTGGCGCCACTTTTTTTTAATAAACTGGTTTGACACAGATACAAAATATTGATACTACAAATAAATGCCTGTGACGGCTCTGACCGTCTAATAGCCGCGTCCAAACGGCCGAGCGCGGCGGACCGCATACGGGGCTTCGATATAGCGAGATAAGACACGATTAGACAGCAGTCTATCCCGCTCTATCTTCATAGCTTATGCTGCATGCAGTCAGTCTACCACGCTTGAACGTTTGAACACGGCTTTAGACGGTCAGAGGCGTTCATTTTTAGGGTTCCGTAGCCAAATGGCAAAAAACGGAACCCTTATAGATTCGTCATGTCTGTCTGTCTGTCCGTCCGTATGTCACAGGCATTTTACTCGAGAACTATAAGGTGTATTTGAATAAAATTTTCAGGATAGGTGTATTTTGTTAACCGCTACATAGTTTTGTAACTAAATTAATAAAAAAAAATTTTTTTAGGGGTGCACTCCATACATAAAACTGAAAGTGATTTTTTTTTCATTGCAAGCCCACGTGTGGCACATCAATCGATAGGCCTTTCAAAATAAATATAAGGTTCCTCAGCAATTTTTTTGATTAAGTGAATAGAGTCGGAGATAATCTCCTCGAAAGTCACTAAAATTGTGTCCCCCCCCCCCCCCTCTAATTTTTGAACCGTGTATTTTAAAAATATGAAAAAAATCATGCTCATCGGGCTTATTCAATTCTCTCAGCGAAAATTGTTTTGAACAAGATCGGTTCAAAGGTTTTTGAGATATTTCTAAAAAACTGCCTTCCTTAAAGAAAAGGACGTAAGTGCCATATGATTTCAGTAACGATACGACCTTTTTAATAGGCACGGAACCCTCGTTGTGCGTGGTCCGACACGCACTTGGCCGCTTTTTAAATGATTGTGAATTACGGAGTAAAAAACGCCTAATGTTTGAAATGAATTCTCTTTCCTGATTGGTCGCTTTTAAATGTAGCTGTATTCTGGTTAGTTCATAGAGTTGTGATTGGTGGATGTTTTCTTTGTGTTGTAAATGTTTTCTAAATTATGTATGCATAATTTCCCTAGGGGCTAAATGTACTACTTGAGCCCCGCTTGCTAAGCCTAATATGACGCCCTTTTTGAGCATGAGAAGTGAAAAATATAAAACACCCATCTAATCAATTAATGCTGAGAACCATCTCGACAGACAAGACTTACGATGCCAAACGATATTTACTACGATAACAGACACACAGATATTTGTCCTTACCGGGATTTGAAACCAGGGCCTTCACTTCGTAGGCAGGATCACTACCCTGCACTAGGCTAAGCCGGTGTCGTGCCCTAATTCAGAAAGACTGTCAATTGTCATCGCTATAGCTTCTTTGGTTAGATACGAGTGATTTGACGCTCGCTTGCCTCTTGAGCGTGTCGGGAAAACTGCCGTTACCGAACCGCGATATTTCATGTCAGGGGGATGATCACTTAACTTTTCGAACGTACGTTAGGAGAATTCAGATAGATAGGATAGAGGTATACACTATACAAAAAGTGTCATTTAGATCTACCTGACGCGCTGTCGTGAACGACCCGCAGATGTTAGTTGAACAACAACTTCGCATACTACGCAGACAAAGTTAATGAACTAATTTTGCGTTTTAATAGCCCACTATTGTCAACTAAAGGGTTAAATGACACTCACGACAATAGTTTGATAGGGGTACGTTTTGGCCGGGGTTAATAATCTGCTTTTCATTTCAGAACACGTGGAAAGTCAATTTCTGAACAATTCGGAAATGTATATTGTATTTGCCTCTCCTGGGTAATATTCATAATAGGAGTGTTTGTGTAAGGCACCATTTCGGTTGGTAAATTAGGAAACCATTACTGATTAGTAATGTTGTTTCTATAGGACCAATTTATTGGTCGTGGTCAAACCCCAGAACATAAAATCAAGGTAATAGCACGGATAATCATTACACAGATAAACTCACGTATTAAATGTCACCACGGACGACATGTTTCGAACTCTTCGGGAGTTCTTCTTCAGGGTGAGAGAACTCCCGAAGAGTTCGAAACATGTCGCCCATGCATGCATTTAATACGTGAGCTTAACCGTGTAACCTATATTAATTTTAAACATGTCTCACGAAAGTTTAATGTAAATAGATTTGAATGTTGTCTTTTATTTGTGATCACATACCAGGCACGGCACTTTGAATAAATAGCTCGATATTTACATTTTTTTTTCAATTATTTTCATATGTCTATTTATGTACTTTTATCACAATCAATACAAGTAAGTAATGGAATAAGGAATTCATATGACGCTATTGAACGAGCGCGATCCGTTTCAACTCGGGCCAAATGTCTATCATATGTCCGGATGTCCCGCTGTTCTACTCTACAGGTCGCATTTTTTAACAGATTCTCGTGAAATTTTGTGAGCAGTTTGGCAAAACCTTCGCCGTGCGGCCGCTAGCGCACTGGCCGTTTAAAAAAAAAAAATTCACGGCCGTGTTTAAACGTAGTGGTTATATTCTCTTTGGTGTTTTGTTTACTTCGGGGAGAATTTTGACGTGCTTGCGCAATCCTTTACAAAATATATTATGTCTGTTATAAAGATTGATTGCTATTATTTCTCGAAATTACTACTGCTTGTAAATTTTGTACACACAAGGGCTACCACTGCAGGTATGTATTGTATATACATTCTGTGTTGTGCATATAATGTTTGTTAAACCCAATCTAAGCCTCATTTAGCCGTCACTGGCTTAACCCATATGAGGCTCGGATTCGTCTTTGAAACTGTTAAGAGGCTGACAAGACCTAATTTTGTGAAATTGATGTTATTTAAGCAGTTTTTTAAGAAAAACTATTTGTCCTAGCACATTCAATAAAATATATGTTAATATTCACCATATTTCAAAGACCGTAGACGGGCTCGATACATAATTTGGCTCGATAGAAAATAATTGCAAAGATTGGTCTTAAAGTCACATTAAACGGTCCCATGTCTTTATTTTTTTGACGTTTGGGTCTGCAATTAAAAACATATACATACCTAAACCGCTAGCGAGTCATATTTCACAAATAATCCACCCTTTTTTTATTTCAATATTCAAAAACCGGGCCGCCCAGTAACACTTGCTCTCGTTTACTCCGATACAAATAGACAGTGTGCGCGCTATCCAAAATCCTCAAGGGCATTTGGGTGTTGACAGCGTCTTAAGTAGGTAAAGGATTGTTTCCAGCTCATACTTGGACCGCTGCTGCTTATACTTTCGTCTGCGCCGCTGCCCCCGAGCTAGCTGAAGGTGTGCTCTAGACCTGCCCACTGCCCAGCCCAGCGGGAACTCCGAGGGTGTCTAAAAACTACGGCTTTCACTACGTACGTCTTTACTATTCAGGTCAGTGACTTAGCTAGTACAGTTAAACTCATTTTGTACATAATGTTACTTAATTTAATTAGGCAATATATGTAGTTGTATATTTATATTTATTGACAACTAGTTTTATTTCTTACCCACGGCTAGCCGGGTTGCACCCGGCGGGTTGGCGCCCATGTGGTTATTCAGTCAGTACGTGGGTCTTAGGGACTTGGATTGGGTTATGTACATACTTGTAAATACTATACGTGTTTGTACATAGCTATGTGTTCCTGTTGTCGTGTTATTTGTGTATATGATATGGTTTCTTATTCCTTTGTATAAGGTACTTTGCAGCTTGCATTTTCACGTTGAGAACAGATGTATATGTACAATAATACTGTATGTTTGTCTGTGATAAAAAGAAACAAAAACAGACAAGTGTTAGTGGTCTGTTTTTGTTTCTTTTTATTTATGTGTTTTATTTTGACAAAACCGAGTTCTTTTGCGTAAATTATGCAAAAATGTATAATAAGGCGCAGTTTATTGATGAAATACTTATTCGTCACAACGTCGGTGGTAAAGCAGCGGCCACATTTGACTAGTTTGCTGGATGTGGCCGGAGATTTGCCCTAGGTATACGTTTTCAGTATCTGACGATTTAGTTGGCTCTGAATAGTAACTTTCCTTCATTGAGGATAAAGTTCCAGCGATTCTAAGTTTCTAAATAAAATCAACTCGTTTCTTGTTGCTACATATTTACCGGCGCCTTCTGAGTATTGACGTCTCGGATGCCGAGGAATGCCATCGCAGTTCCTACAAAAGCCTTTTATCCAAATTTGGTGCCTTGAAGTCGCGTTTTAATTTGAAAAATAGCAGTACTAGCAATGCCCCATCTATATACCTATTTAACCGCGAGCTCTGAAGGAAGTACTGAGGTACTTATAGTGTCTTAAGCAAATTTACATACTCGAGTCCCGATATCAAAAACCTTGACCGTACATTATTATCACAGTCCTATGATTTGCTCACGGAAGCAGATCTTGGTTTCGTGCTTACAAGGACAACAGTTTTACCTCTTATGGGAACGCTTATAAGTAAAATTGTTTGATGATTTTGGTGTAGTTGATTATGACTACAAGTTACTGCGGGAAATTCATGACCGTACTCAAGGCACGGATGAGTCGGTTGTAGCGTACTTACAGGTACTTACAAATTACAGGTCTTGTTAAGAAAGGTTCGTCCCGAGTTTGATTGTATGGTAGGTCAGGCGGACATTATAGTACATTGTTTAACGAGGGGCGTAAGTGGAATATTGCGAACAAGAGTCTATCAGAAAAAAGAGGCTTTTGATGACTCGAGTTTGCAATATTCTTACGCCCGTGTTCACAATGTTTTTCATCACATTTGCGAGGAAATAAATACATTTTAGATGAAATGAATACAAATCGTAATAAAAACTGCAACATGTCAGTCGTCCATTTTGTTGAAATTTACGTGAGGCGCGTATGGCAAAGACCCTTCGGTATACAGCCACGATTTGAAAACGCTTAAAAACATTTTACATAGACACTAAATAACTACATATTAAATCTGTAAATAATTCAGTTAAGGGGCTCCCGTCAAAAATCAACGAAATTTAGTAGTTTTCATTTCGACACTCGTCCTCGGTTTATTGAAGCTAGCTTTCCAAGAGCAGATATGGGAAAGTTTGATTCCTGTTTAACATTTTTGATATGGAATAACTTGAAAAATGTTAATACAGAATTAATTATCTATTTTTAAAGAGAGGTCTGTAAAAATACAAAACCCGACACTTCATCGTCATTAAAACTTTTATACACCCGAAACTCATACCTACTCATACATACTGAACTTACCTATAAATTTGATATGCGTTTTTATAATCTTATTAATTAACACAAGAGTTATGGCCAGAAAACCAGTTTTTTGGCCTAAAATTGTTCAACTTTGATGCCAAATATCTCGAAAACAATGAACTTTGAAGTAAATATGGGATACTATATTGCTTAAAGCAGTTGTTGTTAATATAATAAGCTACAAAAAACATTAGAAAACTAAGGGATTCAGATCGAAGGTCATTGGCGTATGGGAGCCCCTTAAACATGTTTAGGTAGTTTTATAAGTTTAAATTTATTTATAAATACGTTTTCAGACATCGTATTTGATATAAAACCTCTGTGCTTTGTAACTGCTGCATGAGTGACAGATACAATTTAAGAAAAAAACCATTACGCCCGTGGGCGTAACAAAGGCTATTACAGCTCTGTATGTCTGCGCATTATGAAGCCCTTTTCGAGCAAATGTGATGAAAAAACTATTGAGGACCTAAAAACTATATGCAAGAGGCGTGAGTAAATAGTAGGACTTTAAATAAAAACTCTAAGCAAAATGTGCGCTGTTACAGTCAACGGACACTATTTGCGTATGTGCAAGGAGCCTTGCAAACTTGTGTGTTTTAAGTGCGGCCTAGCGAGTTACCGTAGTGGTTGTCCATATTGTAACAACGGTGTGGCACGTAGTAAGATGATGCCAAAAAACGAGTAAGTGAGGGTCAGATAAATGTAAATAAAGAAAGAAAGAAAGAAAGAAAGAAAGAAGGCATTTATTCACTACGCAAAAGACACACAGAGACAAAGGGAGTACAAATACAATACAATTTACACATAATGTGTGTGACTTCGCGGCAGTGAATCGGTCGCTGAATAATGATTGTAATTATTCGCGTGATGAGTGGGAAGACTGCATGGCTATCATTTTTGCGCCTTTTTCATCTTCCAAAACTTCTTTGTACCTCTTTGACGATCAAAATGACAATGACCGTGCTTATAGGTGCGGATTATACAGAGACGGCGGGAGCTTAAGGCCTGGCGCAGGCGCAGCGTAGGCATGATGCCGGTGTGAATTTTATTATACAGAGACGGCGTGTGTATAATTCACGCCTTATGTAAATAATTTGACTCTGGTGTGCGCTCGACACCCGACACTGGTAGTTCAATAAGCATTCTCGGTCGGTAATAACTCACATACGGCTTTATTAGATCGGGGATTTGTACTTAACTCGTCGTATAAGATCTCTGCAAGAGCCGCTAACGTTCAGTCTGTGCAATCTATTGGTTTTATAGACCTTCCTGTACATTTCAATGTCCAGTTTCTTGACATTACCGCACACGTAATCGCGGACATTTGTTCACATTGAATACTTGGTATTGACTTCTGGAAAGGTAATCTTTTGCCCAGTTCCCTTAAAAACTTTGACCTAAAATGTCTCTCAAGACTCGTAAACAGTATCGGTAAATATTAGTTGTCATTAATTTATTCGGATATAATTATATGGTATTTTTGTCGGATCAGCAGGTCAATGACGTAATGCATTGTACGAACGTTAGGTAGATCTAAATGTCAATTTTATATGGAATAATCGGCCAAATGCGTGTCAGGCCACGCACAGTGTAGGGTTCCGTAGTTGCCAGTCTTTCTTAGTTACATCGATACGCGCACGCCAACTAAATGGTTGCGTCGGCCGAATTAGTACGAAAGTTGGCCTTTCTAAGTAGCTACATTTTAAGTTGGTCGACTATTACTCGGTAACTAGTTATGCCTACTTAGCCGTGATAGTTTTCCTTTTAACTTCAATATATGTACAACTACCTCGATTTTTTTCACATTCCCAGTAGCAGTCATTTAGCCGGCAGGGGGGACACATGACTCGAACAAAAATTTGGGCTTTAAAGCCCAATATCTCAAAACGAATCACTAATTTGAAAAATCGTTATAAGAGACCCATCACATTTTTGAACAAGCTATCCACCGGTACCCCACACTATGGGCTTAACGAGAAAAAAAAATACATCCCCACTTTAGGTGTAAGGGAGGTAACCCACAAAAAAAAAAGACCGGGTTGCACTTCGGGAGTGCCGGCAGAAGTGAAAACTCAATAACATTGTAACAGTTTTTCGATCAGGTCACGTGACATCTTACGGTGTCACCCTAAAAATGAATTTGACGCAAATTTATAAACAATTATCAATTATTTAGGCGGACGGCCCGCGGGCGCGTTGGGTGCGACGGGGCCAACGCGCCGCCGCGGCGCAACGGTGCCGGGGTCCGGCGCGCCGACGGGCCGCGGCAAACACAATACCAATTTGTTTTTGCCATTGCGAAATATTTTTCTAAGCTTTATCTCTTTAGGAATAACGCCCAAATTCGAACTATTCGAATTTGCAAGAACAGCACAACAGCACACGGCGGTGGCGACCAAGATATCAATTTGTTTTTGCCATTGGTAAATATTTTTCTAAGCTTTATCTCTGTAGGAATAACGCCCAAATTCGAACTATTCGAATTTTCTCAATAGCAAAACGGTGAAGGATGCGTTGGTATTATTACGAATTTATTTCCAGAATATGCTATTGCAAAAAGTGTTTAACGGCTTTATACTCTTACGAATAGCGTTCAGTTTTGAATGAAGTCGAATCGGCTAGCAGCAAAAAGTGACCTCCTTAACATCTGACGTCACAAAACTGTCGCGTGTTTATCAATTTTTCCCCATCCCAAAAAGTGCTCAGCGCCGCTAAAGAAGTTTTCACTTCAAAAAATCAAGTCTTTATTCTTCTGTTTTGTCGGCGTGATTGATTTATATACCCATGCCGAATTACATTTTCTATAATAATGGTTACTGAGCTAAGCCGAAGACCGACGGACAGACGGACATACGGACGGATGGACGGGCGGCCAGACGGACATGGCGAAACTATAAGTTCCATGTTGACTACGGAACCCTAAAAATGACAGTTGGCCTGTCATAACGAGCGTTGGAAACGTTACGTGACTTACCCCAGTTTTTGGAAGATTTACAATAACATTTTTTTATAGAAAAAGTTGCAAGAGATCCAACCACTAGTTTATTTAATTACTTAAGATTATATCTTTCCGATCGTAGGACCGCAATGCATCCAGCCACTTCTTATGATAAATAAACAATGGCCTACTTTTGCAGCAGTGGTAGTCTGTTAGGTGACACTGCCTCTCTGTACACGATCGTTTTAGTCCCTGGGTGAACATTTTAACAGTGCAGAGTTGGTTTCTAAAATTTGTTTCATTAAATGTATCACTGAAATCGGTTCTATATGCAGTGATTATAACGGTAACTAACTAGCACAAACCGCAGCAAGGACATTTAATAACTTTAGAGAAAAAAATATTTTGCACGAAAATGAGGCACGATTTTATTTTCATCAGGGTGCGGCATTTGTTTTGTTGCGGGTTTAGTTAGAGCAAGCCAAAGATCAAGCGGATTAATCAATTCGTGACCTTCTAACATTTTTACGCGACAATTTGCTCGCTCGTTCGTTTTTGAATGGCTACGAATTTCTTAGTCAAACACTGAATCTCATACTCGCACTAAAAACGAAACCATTAATTAGATGAGCGAATGTAGCGTATGTATTGTAGATTGTACCTAAATTAGTAATGGATTAGTTCGAGATAGTGGTGTTATTTTCCTCGTTTAGTATTCCGTATGTGGAATACACTCGCAAGTCGGACGGACACTCATTTTGCCATACTCCTAATGTATGGGGCATTGCAAACGCATATTTTAATGTGTTACACCCATGTAATATGTATAAGTGTACTTAGACTGAGTTTCACTCACTATCTCTTCAGCACGTCTAGCACACGACGGCCGCGACATACTCTCGATTTTTATCGCACTATACCTCTTGTTCTAAGTGGTCTAATAAGTGAGAGACGGATAGTGCGAGAAAAATCGAGAGCTCGCGCGCCGTCGCCTGGGTCCACTGGGCAACGTATTCGTATTATTTCTATTGAAACAAAGCAGTATGAAACTGACGAAAATACCTGTAAGCTCTCTCGCAATTGTAATTTTCACGTCACTTTGGTGATATACATTTTGATTTATTTATTTATTTATTATTAAGGATCGCCAACAGCGGCAACAACAATTACAAGCGCTTAATGCAAAGAAACATAGGTTTACATTTAATTGCGCCACCAGTTACAGGCGAACACAGCATGCATTAAAGAAAGCATCTACTTTAAAAATAATATAAAAAAGCGGCCAAGTGCGTGTCGGACCACGCAGAACGAAGGGTTCCGTGCGTATTAAAAAGGTCGTATCGTTACTGAAATCTCATAGCACTTACGTCCTTTTCTTTAAGGAAGGCAGTTTTTTAGGAATATCTCAAAAACCTTTGAACCTATCTTGTTTAAAACAATTTTCGCTGAAAGAATTTAATAAGCCCATGTCCATGATTTTTTTCATATTTTTAAAATACACGGTTAAAAAATTAGAGGGGAGGGGACACAATTTTAGTGACTTTCGGGGCGATTATCTCCGACTCTATTCACTTAATCAAAAAAAATGCTGAGAAACCTTTCATTTATTTAGCCTCAATCAATAGGCCTTTCTATTGATTGAGGTGCCACACGTGGGCTTGCAATAAAAATATTTTTTTGACTTTCAGTTTTATGTATGGAGTGCACCCCTAAAAAAATGGGAGCCTAGTTTGGTGCGGCAGAGTCGTATGCGTATGTGTAGTGGACAAGGGTATCGCGGAACGCGGGTGGGTACTTTGAGCGCAAACTTTTTAAGTAAACTTGGACAGTCTGTCATTTTATTCAAAGTTTTATACAGAAACATTATGTCCAGCATATCTCTCCTGCTTTTAAGAGACATCATATGAAAGCTCTTAAGCCTGTCTTTGTACGACTGAACTCGACTAGATATTCTGCATCGATATGCCAGATGTTTGGTTCAATCCTATCGATATGGATTTTGTATTACGGACTCCACACAACAATACAATATTCAAGTTTACTTCTAACGAAACTGTTGAACAGGTTTGTAAGCGTTGAAAGTTTTTTAAAGCTAATTAGAGAAAGTTGCATCATTTATTTCGTAAAATATTGGTTTGTTTAATTGAGACATGAACATGACACACGAACGTTTAATTTAAAGAGAGATTGGTCTTAAATATGTGGCAGAATGTCATTTTTTTTTATGTACCTACCCTACCTTAATCGCGGAGCAAAAAAAAGGTGAATACGGATTCAGACGAACATTGAAGTCTATTTTTGCATAGGTACCTATTAATTTTGTTTTAATTAAAATATAATACATTGTAAATTTTGTCAATAAAATAATGACTAATGAATACACATATAACGTATAATTGAATAGGTCGCGCTGGCGGCAACCCTAGCTCTAAGGATCCGCCCCCGAAAGAGCGCGTATTCCATGCGATAGAAAGAGATGGCCACATTTAGGCATAAGTACATAAACAGGGAATTTGTTAACAGAGAACCTTTTATACGTAGTACTCTGTGTTGGCGTTTGTACTATTACTTATTCTGCATGTGTTAATAGCATGATAATCGATTCTATTGACTATTATCATACTCTATTACGAATATCACGCGATTACGATAAAAGAGCAATACAGCTACTCTTTTGATATTAAAGCAATCGGGCCGCAAGGCGCTCTAGCACGAAGCGTCAGCGATCGTCGTATCCTCTGTTATCTTTATGGTTAGGACAATGGACAAGGCCTTGGTGTTCGGTTGACGTGCGGCGTTTACAGAAGTTCAGTGTTTCTATAGAAAAGAGCTGCACTACCATCCTTATGAACCTTAGACACGTTAAACACGTTCTTACTGATAGTTCGTCTCGAGTGGAGTATCCTTGATGGCCACATTGTCGTGTCCACTGGCTGTGCTGCGGACCCAGTAGTAGGTGGGCGATTCGCCGGCGAGCGGCTCGAACGCGAACCGGCAGCGCAGCGTGACGTCATCGCCTTCTCGCGCGTCGTGGCTCTCATCATCCGCGCCCGCCCAACTGACCGCTGAAACAATAAAACTTGGTTAATACTCACATAAATCATTACAGATATTGAGAATACTTGTAGATTTGGAGGCAATGTGGCCCGAGATGACAGCTCGCTCGCGTTTAATAATTTAGCATTGTATGGCGTGGCATCAATGGGATGCTAACGGCATACATGTGGGCATACATTAATATATATTGCAATTTTTTTGCCATATCTTTTATGCCGGCTGTACACACTGGGCCAACGTTGGCGCGTGAGCAGGAGGCAGCTATGTAAACGAAAGAGATCGAGTTATAGCACTCTCCTTCTAACGCATAGCTGCCTTCTGCTCACGCGCCAACGTTGGCCTACTGTGTACAGCAGGCTTTAAATGCATCGTTAGTTACTTATTTATTTATTTAGTTACAAAAATCTAATCGCATCATATTGGTTGCACACGGAAAATTTTAAAATTCAATCTATCAAACAACACTACACACACTTGCGAAAATTATAATAGGTAAATCATATATTTATTGAGCACAGATGACACTTGGCGTTTGCAATGTAATGACAGTGTTTCGTAAATGGCCAGGCGAACCGGCATTAATGAATATTCTGGTATTCAAATAATTCCTATTCAAGCTGGCCATACTATGTGCGATCTCTTGATACGTAGAGTAGGTAGGTACTACATGTAGGTCCCCGTTTCTCAATTATTTTAATTAAGTTTCGGAGCTGTTACTCTGTAGGCGCTCATGCGCGCCTCACCTCAGCCGTCATCGTCACGCCTAACGAAACTAGACCTCGACCTAACGCTTAGTTACTGCGAATCGCGGCGGCAAGATATATTCGTGGGTGAGCAGTGGGATGAAGTTAAAACAAGTGACAGAATAGCGGGGTAGCTCGTGCGAGTGTACAGCCCACAGGATAATCTCATTACCTACTGCCGATATTGATGCTTACATTTTACAATTTTATCAACAACTAGCTGCCAGACCCGGCTTCGCATGGATTACCCGTTTTCCCGTAGGAATTAAGGCCGTGTTAGCTGATGAAGCATTTCGACGTGAACAAAAGCAGAAGGATGGACTGAGGGCGCAATTCGTCCTTTTGTCATTTTCTGGATTTTTCTTGTCGACTTCTTTTTCAACATAATCCCAAAGGTCTTCATGGATTAACACCATTCTCATCATGAACTTCCACGAATTGTAGTTTTCAATCCCTTTCAGCTTTTCCATTACTAATGGATTCGCCCCGGCCATAGTTTTCACGTACCGGCGACCGACCCCGTCTTGTTTCTCTTTTTTGCCTAAAAGATCGCGAGGCCAGAAAGATATTATTAAATGTCGAATTTATGCGTTAAAGCCCATAACCTGATGGCTTTAGGTTGCAAAGGAAACAGTAAGTTGATCAGTTATGTGATGTATTCGGGATCAGGAGAGAAGCGTACAGCGGACTCGACTAGCAATGAGGCAAAAATGAAAAGACAATGCTGTTGACATAAACAGCTACCATAGAGTAAGGATGTATTGCGTTTACAGAGTATCCAACAGCATTTTCCCGCGGTAAAAAGTAGCCTATGTTCATCAGGGATAATGTCGGCTTTCTAATGTTAAAAGATTTTTTCAAATCGGTCCAGTAGTTTCGGAGCCTATTCAATACAAACAAACAATCAATTTTTTCCTCTTTATATTAGTTAGATAAAAAACGCGGACGACGATACGAAGGAATTTTTGCCCAGGCTGAAAGCAGCGAGAATTTCGCTCGCTCCAGCAATAATTATATTAGAGTAGGTATTGCCGTGGTTTTAAGATCCGTGGTCTTAGAGAAGATGATATAGACTGTCGATAATGTCTTTAGCTGCCAAATGATAGGCACAAAAGCTGGTTGAAATGTAACTTACTGAAGATGTATAAGCAAAGTTATCAATAACCAGCGATGATGAATGGCGTTTACGTCACCGCCGTGTATAAAACATTCGTCATTCACGCACTTTCGTTATTGCCGGGAACGAAGGTGGACGAGGTACTTAACACGGCGATCAATTATATTCAAACGCGACTAACACAAATACTCATATATGTAACAAAGTATACACACATGCTTACAATTTTATGGCGAATTTAGCGCAAAAGGTGATGAAATTGATCAAGGAGCTGGATGATTATTTGTTTAGGCATGTGCTTTTTTACATAGTTTTATCTCTTTCTCCGATACCCAAAGGTTGTATGTATGTAAGCACTTTATTGTACACAATAACAGGTTAAAGAATATACATGTCACACAATTGTGACAAAATTGGTGTCTGGAAGAGATCGCTCTTCAGCGATAAGACCGCCTGTTGTCTACCTATTTGTTTATTGTATTGTTTCTCTTTTTAACTGCTTTGTTTGTGCGAGGTGTGCAATAATAGTTATTTACGATACAAGTACCGAAAATAGGAAATTCGCAACGAGTGGTGATAAATTGTATTGTATTTTGCTTTTTGCTGAGATAGCTAATGATCTTCAGGTACATAAGACCTGTAATTATCAAGTGTACTTACGCTAAAACCAACGTGCATACCCATATAAAGATACCTCTAAGAAGCGAGCAACTGTTTGAGGCGGAAACCATCTGTAGTTAGTATTACGGAAAATATTGAAGAAGTAGGTATCTATATCCGACTGTGGTTTAATAACATAGGTAAATGTACAAAGCTAGAACAACAACGCCATTCATATGAAAACACGGATTTCTGCATTCTTTACGTATTTAAAAAAACAAGTTGAAGGGTAATGTTTTTTTAGTATTTTCGTGACTTTTATTTACTGGTACCTAAGAATAATTATTTTTTACTGTTTTTAAGTCAACTACCGTACATTTTACTTCATCGAGAGCTCAATTCCCATCCCTTATGCAATCAGTTCTGAGAATCGGCATGATTCCGTCTCATGTCATGATGATAATTTCTGATTGGTCATAATGCGCTGCCTACGAAGAAGCTGAGGGTGCTGGGTTCGAATCCCGGTAAGGGCAAATATTTGTGTAATGAGCATGAATATTTGTTTCTGAGTCATGGATGTTTTCTATGTATTTAAGTATTTCTATCTATTAAATATATCGTCGTCTAGTACCCATAACACAAGCCTTATTGAGCTTACTATGGGACTAGGTCGATTTGTGTAAGATTGTCCCCTAATATTTATTTATTTGTTTATTATAATGATCATGCTGTACCACTATTCACTAATTAAGGTGGTGCGATCACCATACAAAACGTCTTCTGACATTCGCAGGCTAAAGGCGTGATATTTTAAGAAACTTATGTAACAATCTTTCATAAATTGGCTTTCCATTTGCGCGAAATTCCCCATTTCTTAGAATAAACTTGTATAAACCAGAATAATTTGAGAATAATCGTTTTCGCAAAGTATCACGAGACACACTATAATTTCTCAAATTATTCTATTAAGGGGCTCCCGTCAAAAATCAACGAATTTTAGTAGTTTTCATTTCGACACTCGTCCTCGGTTTATTGAAGCTAGCGTTCCAGGTGCAGATATAGGAAAGTTTGATTCCTGTTTAACATTTTTGATATTGAATAACTTGAAAAATGTTAATACTGAATTAATTATCCATTTTTAAAGAGAGGTCTGTAAAAATACAAAACCGGACACTTCATCCTCATTAAAACTTTTATACACCCGAAACTCATACCTACTCATACATACTGAACTTACCTATAAATTTGATATGCGTTTTTATAATCTTATTAATTAACACAAAAGTTATGGCCAGAAAACCAGTTTTTTGGCCTAAAATTGTTCAACTTTGATGCCAAATATCTCGAAAACAATGAACTTTGAAGTAAATATGGGATACTATATTGCTTAAAGCCGTTGTTGTTCATATAATAAGCTACAAAAAACATTAGAAAACTAAGGGATTCAGATCGAAGGTCATTGGCGTATGGGAGCCCCTTAAGCCTATATATACAACGTGTGTGAAGTCCACGTATAGTATCCGAAACGTACTAATCATTTCGTGAAAAAAAAAAACATTTTTGGTTTACTTTTTAGTAATAAAAAGTAATTAAGTTTGAAAAATCTTGTATGGAGCGCGGTGTGAAGTTCATTCACCCAATTAGAGTTCGTACCTATCTAGTTATCTAGCGGTCACTCAGCTGAATGATTAAAATCAATACCTATTAATGAAAAAGAAAAACATTATACCTAAATGCATTTAAAAAATAAATAAAAAAAAAAACAAAAAAAAACCTTTTTTTAAGTTCTTTGTAATGTATACATTAACTGGGCTTCGGCTCCAAGACGTTTATAAAAACACCGTGTATGCAATCACGTTCTCGAAAACGGCTCTAACGATTTAGATGAAATTTGAAATATAGGGATTTACGGAGGCGAATTATCTATCTAGGCCTCATGTTTGGGAAAATTCGTATTCTCCGTATTTTCTCTATTTTCACCCGAGCAGAGCTCTGTCACCCAGGCACTGGTATTTAAAATCGGTGTAGATAATGGCGTTGATATACATATTTTTTATATTTTTTTCTACTCCTGTACCGTTATCTGTCATTTATATATAGGCTTTAGCTCAAATACAATAACTGCACCGCTGAAGAAATTGCGTGAGTAGTAATAGAACTAACGGAAAACTTACTGCCTGAAAAGTCAAATGCTATTTATTTAAAATTAGTCGTAGTTTTATTGTATGCAACGGTTACTGCCTGAAAAGTCAAATGCTATTTATTTAAAATTAGTCGTAGAAAAAGTATTGTATGCAACGGTGTATAACTTTGTCTTAAAACGCTCGTGGCGTATTTAATTGCAACTCACGACACTCGCGTTTTAGGACCCTACTTATACTACAGTTGCATAAAATACTATTGATATATCGCATGCAAAATATGAAAGAGCGTATTTAATAATTATGCGACACGGAAACCTTCTGTTTTTGATGCCGATTCCAAGTACTTCTTGAACATCCCTCTTATAATGTTAGTGCATGGCATGGCATCATATGGCAGTGAATGTGAAAATGAATTCCGAAGGAATATTATTTACAAAAAAAAATGTATCCTTTGTTCTCCGCAATAATACAACCATTTATGCAGGTGTCTTGTTGTTTCCCGAAATAGTTTCGATACAGCTTTTCCGACGCAATTCAGTGTTGTGTTGGTTTTGTTGCTGGCAACTTTGACTTTTGCCCCGTGCCCGTATTGTATTCCAGGAAATCGTTGTATCAAAGGTTTATACTAAATTGCGTTGCTCGTTTAAATTTATTACTTTATGCTTCAGTATTTCCGAGAACTTTTAATACACTTCGCGGACCTTTACATTCACCTACTCTACACTGCAACAAAGGTTTATTTCAACTTTAGGCCGTATTTTGTATGGGTAATGTTCAGACCAAGAAAAGCTACCTTTTTCTCTTGGTCTCAGGGGTAGTGAGATTTAATTGTGTGTCGAGGGAAATCACGGAAACTACTCATCCTAATAATAATAACACCAGAGGGTAATACATATATTCATCCTTCGCGTTGTGTTTCCGTTTCCCTATCTATAGATAATGTATTAGATTGAACTGTATTGCATGGCTGTGTATGTAAGCCATATCATAGACTGGTGCGGTGTTCAGTATAACTAGCTAAGTTCGTTACCGTGCCACCCATTCGTAGTGGCGCGCCGGTGTCGACGCGGGCGCAGGCGGCGCGGAGAGCGGTCAATGACACGAGGTCGCGTGCCCGGGCCCGGCCTGCCAAGCTACCGACCATTAGGGAGACCATTATCGGTATTCGGTTCGGGACAGAGTAAGGAGACGGATTCCTGAGCTGTAGCTGATTGGGGCCGGTTGATTGGATTTTGTTTGATTGATACACCTATCTGTTATCCTTCATGAGAGTCATGCGGCTCAAAGATATCGGTTAGCTACTAAATAGTTAAGTTAGTAGTCCACGTAAGGTATTGGTGTTGCGTTTGCCATATGACCATACTTAGTCTAGTCATGGACATACTCGTATTTATTTTCACGATATACATAATAGGCATGATGCCTCATAAACGATATGATACAGAGAAAGAATATAATGGAAAAATAAACCATCTTCGTCTGTAGCCCCCGACACGCTAACGCTAGACTGCTCTACCAACTGAGCTACGAGGACAGTGACGCAAGTTGTATATTTTTCCACTATATTCCCGCTAAGACTAGCGCCCTCTCTGTATCGAGTTATAGACTTGTTTCACAGTCTTCATTTGTTTCGTGAAAAGGGTATGATGCCTCATGTTCAAATTGATAACGTAGTGATGCTAAATGGATAGTAAACCATCAAATTATCGTAATAAAGTATAAATTATAAAATATAATCAAAATCATAAAGAGAAATATGAACATTGAAAATTTAGAAAATTTATAAATTTTTTTATTGTCCAAGAGTAAATTTAAAGCTGCCAATAGAATCCTTACGCTTTTATACAAACAAAATTGTATGACAACTATGTACTTAAACGCAGTATTTCGCGACCGAAACAACAATTTACCGGATTTTCCATACAACGATACAACTACTTTGTACAATTGTGACGTCATACTTGTGTGTCTATCAGTATGAAGCGTTTTGCGCTGCCACCAGCGACCTCAATCTTTGTCTCAATTTTTGGGTATCTATATTCTTTAATTGTAGTTGTTCCCATACAAACATTTGTTCCTCTCCAAAAACTGGTTCGAATAACATCATAATAAAATTTAGTCATCATCTCTATTTTGTACCTACATATATACAAATTCCACATCTTTTAGTCATCATACCGTCATCCTTACATTGAATCACGCAGAGGCTTTTGAGAAGAAAGTGGCACGCTCTCAAAGTTCAAGGAAACTTTAAAATTTAAATGTCAAACGTCATCTGAAAAAACCCTGATGCTGCGCCGAAGGCGCCGGCCCGTTTCGTAGAAATCCTAACGGACTAGGCCTATTTATCAGTGAAGTGTGCCGGCCCTACACAGTGTCACGTCAACTACGCCCACAGTTAACCTTGGCGATACTACATTATATAGGCTAACGTATGAATACGCAATAGGTACGCTTGAGACATCGGTATGCTTAAGATGAAGAAACAACTCAATAATAACGGTTAAGAAAGATTTGAGACAGGGTGGTATTCCACTTACTAATAACGTAGGTATGCTTGTTTTGAACGAGAACAACATACATATAGAAAATGGTGCAAAATTGGGTTGTTTGAACTCGTAAGGCATTGGTAGAAAACTAGACTCTGGTATGTACACCTCCATGACTCCCTTCTCTTTAATTCGTCCGGAACAGACAAATTCTCAGCCGCCATCTGTTAGATTAGGATACTAGACCAGCCAGCTGACATGAATTACCAATATCTCAATTATACAAACAGCGCAAGACACAGTGTAATACTATTTTTGATTACTTACGTGGTAATGGGCTTAGTGACCTGGCACCTACTAAAGTCTATTAGGTGTAGTACTTTCCAACTTCGTAGCAATTCGCTCCTTTTTATAGCCAATAAAACTCTGGTAAGTACCTACTTGAGTTTGGGTGTCGTCGTGGAACGTGAAACCATTCAAGGGTTCTTTTAAAGCATAGCACTTCATGCCATACCTAGTGAACAAGGAATACGGAGTCGAATAGATGCTTAATAGTTATTAATGTATGCTCACTTATCATAATAAACCTACCCTAATACGAATGCAACTCTTCAAAAAAGAACATGCACTTGGCTTATTGTTAGCAGACAATGTTACAGGCGCATTAAGCTACATGAGTAACATTAAGGAATAATCCTTTAAAGTAACTACTTCAATTATTAAAAAAATGGTGCAAAAAAATTACTTAACAGCTCAGAACGTACGTAAGTTATTAAAAGTTTCACAAACGTAATTAGAGAAAAATCACGGATGCTGTGCAATGCGAAGAAACTAAAAAATTAAAAGTCACGTAACGTGTTAATTACGAGCTAAGGCAGCGACGCGAGAGACTGCGCCGGCGTGGCTGAGTCGGAATATTTCGGTGGCCTACAAACTGCCCGTGGCCGTACTAACAAGTCTAACAACAGAGGAGATTATTCGTAGACATCAACGAAACTTGGCGCACGTGTGCTTAAGAACCGGTCGGACGAGTTCGGGAGAGCTTTTAGCCGACGTGCTCGCTCGCTCGCTCGACACATTTCTCCGCGGACTTTCAATTCAATGCGCGATGATATCAACGTAAACAACTCTCTACAAACTGTCTGCTTGTTTGCGAACTCCTTAATTATACGTCTAAGTAAGCATTTGCTTCGAGTTTATAATTTAATCTAATCATTACCGAACCTAAAATTTTGTATACAATTTGAGCGCGATATCATGTTTCTGGTAATAATTTGTTGGCAAGCCTAGTTTATATAATTTTAGAATATCGTTTTTCCTGTCTACAATAATAACAATCAACCAATACTGACTAAATTCGTATGATAGCTCCGCTAAATTAATTATTAAAGTATCGTATGAAGCATCACATCAACATAGTCCATCCACCGTTGAATGTTAGGCATCCTTCATTTAGCGCCATCATATTCGACTGAGCTTTCCCAATTCAGCCACATACCTCAATTAAATCAACAGGTATTAAAGCATAGATAGAATCTTGGGTGGATGGAAAATTAATTTACAGCTACTGAGGTCAGTTGTAGTAACCAAAACTGAATAAGTCGAGCCGAAAACCGTCGTTAACGAAATTTCGTGTTATATCAAATACAATATTATTATATTCCGTATATTCCCCAGTTTTAATAGTTCGCGCCAACAGGGTACAATTAACGTCATTCAATCTAAAACGGTCTTTTTTACAAGTGTATTCAGAATGGCATCAAATAATTTTAGTATAGGTACCTATTACCGGCAAATATTGAATATCTTCAGCGGTGCTGTTATTTTCTTCTTCGTCCATTTTAAAAGGAACGTACACATTTTTCTTCACTTCACAAACACGAATAAAACATTAATAAGTTATTAATAACGAATAGTTATCAATATCATATTTCGTCTTTTAATGTTGAACTGGAACTTTGGTGGGAAATTAGAAATATGACACATTGACACCTCTTGTTTATGGTCCGTTTTGTTTTTAATTTCCTTGCACTTGCCATCCGAACCAAACTGAATCCGGATCCGAACCGAATCGGATCGGTTTATATTTATAAATAATACCAATAATTGGTAAAATATGTATAGAAACACACAACGAATGATCATTTATTTTTATTTTAGTGAATAATTTATGTTCTACAAATGTTTGATCGTAAATAGAAACTTTTTATTTCGAAAAATTTGCTCATGAAGTTGGTACCACTGCAATTATAGCGGCCCATAAAAAAAATAGATGATTTGACATCGTGGTAAACAGTGCTTTTATGAAAAATGTATGATCCATAAAAGTACGCTAAACAGTGCGTTTATGGGCCATAGAGCATAGACTTTTTCGACTATTTATTATTATCGGTGTCATTGTAATTGAGCTAAAGCCTAAATTACAGATAACGGTACAGGAGTAGAAAAAATTCTTCATGCCATTTGTATACCTTCTGATAAGGCATAGTGACACATAATTTACCAAATTGCAACACCTATTGTAACCTATGTCATACAAATAAATAATATGACTGACTTTCGAACTTCCTGCTCATTTGAAGTCAGTTGAAAACGTACAAATAACCTATGCTGTGGATAACGCATTCGAAATTTCGTTGCAAAGTACGAGTATGCAAATGCATAATTAATGATATGCAACACGCTGTTGTTTCAGGTAAAGTTTGTTGTTGTGTACCACGACGAGCGATCGGTTATGCGTGTGTTGTGGCGAACAGGCTACGTAACAATAATATAGTAGTACGGCTATGCGATTCATAACCTCTCTCAATTCACGTCACCGGCACCACACCCAGTATAACTTTGCCATGGGACCCGAAACAACTACCGGTAATCAGAGATCAGGTATACACTGGTATATCTGAGACGAGTTCCCGATAAGCTGTGCGAATACCAGGAGTAGATGGTTGCTAAAAGAGGCGAGGTCGAGAGCAGGGATGCCGCGGATGCGATTGTTTTGACATCCGCGGATGCGGAGGCGGATGCGGATAATTGGGGGCCCACATCCGCGGATGCGGATTTAATGGTCAAACGATCAAAATGTCGGATAACGTCCATGTTATGATATCACGCAATCATCAAACACGTTGATACTAAATTACAATGGTTCGAATAAATCAAAAACGCTGCTCTTGGTCACAGAAACGAAAATAAGTTTTTTTTACTAATGGCGAAAATATGTAAAACTCGCGCAGTAAGCACCGTTTGGAATTTTTTCTTGCCGTGAATTACACTACATCCGCATCCGCAAAAACTCCGCATCGATTTTGGCGGATGCGGATGCTGATGTTGAAATTAGTGCGGAACTTCCGCGGTTGCGGATGCGGATGCGAATGTGCAACATCCCTGGTCGAGAGCTCGTTTGTTCGCTGCTTTGGCCACGCAGCCAAAGTGAAGGCCTGTATTTCCTCATGGCGATATCGTATCCATACCATATCGAGCGCTACAAACTATATCATTGGTATGGTTATTGCTGCTTTTACCGACTTGGTCCCCAGTCGTATTTACCCTTTACTTTCAAGGTTACATTCTGTTCGCTTTGAGTTTAATTCGGGTCCTTATGTTAAAATTCATAATATGAGGATTATGAGGTGTCACTGTATGAATACCATAAAATCATCACATTGAATTGTAAACTAGGTAGATACATACATAAAATACCATAATTTGACGATTTAGCTTAGAAAAAAAATCATCTCAATCCGTTCAGGGATTGCGTAAAAGGTAACAGTGCGATGAGTTCATTAGTATGAAGTTTTGTAACATCGCTTAATTATTTGCTTTGCTTTTTAGTAAGATACGTTCATACAAAGATTCAAGTCTATAACTTTCCAAATGAACGATTTCCATACAACGGTTCGACCCCTATTTCACCCCCTTAAGGGTTGAATTTCGAAAAATCCTTTCTTAGCACACGTCCACGTACTGTAAAGAATATATGTTCCAAATTGCATGCTTACAACTTTAGCGGTTTAGGCTGTGCGCTGTCTGTCAATAGATTAGTAACGCAAGAGTTTTATATATATAGATTACCGAGCGCGACCCTGAGGGACCCTTGTTTACCAAAGACAGCTGCGTACTTGATCCTCCTTTTATTATTTATTTGTGCATATTATTTATTGTTACATAATAAACGCTTCTTATGCACATTTTTGCCTGGCTCCATCAATTAAAAATTAATTCGACGAACTAATTTCACACTATGCTCTATGTAAAGAAAGTAACTTGAGTAATAATATTTTTTAACAAATAAACAATCGGATAACTCCGCTCCGACCACATATATAGGGAATAGGAAGTATTGTTGCTTGTCGGTTTCTCATGCACAGTAGTATTGAACCTCTAGGAGGATTATTGAATTCCTTCGCATGACAAAGAGTTGAGGGCGGCCCGACGTGCTTGTTAAACAGCACAAGAATATGAAATGCCTAATACCCATATACTACCTGTAGTGTCATCTGTTCGGGCAAGGTATACCTACACATAAACAAAGTAAACTTTACCTACATTACTTCGACAAGTGCTCGATGAAAAAAGTAATGTTTTCGTGTCTTAACGTTACTATGCCAACGGATTTAAGCTACGTTAGGTGCAAATGGTTAAAGTTTGAAGTATGCGTTTTTAATCAAAGATTCAATGTTTTAGGGCGAAAAATATATTCAACAGCACCACTAATACTAACCCCTCACAGGAATAAGTTCGCCTGCCAATGTTTTAACCTGTTTTGTGTACAGTAAATAAAGTGCTTACATACATACACACGTAAGTACTAACATCCTAGATAATTGATCAAATCCGTTGGGGTAAAACTAGCATTTGAAAACAATGTTCGGGTTGATGATCTTCAATTAAAAAGGTCATAAAAATAGAATCTATTTTGGTGCGACATCGGAGCGATATACATTCTCATAGATAGATAATAAAGCTCTGTGCTCTAGATACTTGAAGCCACGTGTGCTACATGCATACTTGATGTAGAAATGGGAAACGGTGGGAAGATGAGGGACCGCCGTTGGCGCCGTGGGAGCATGCGGGCGACATGTGTTTATGATGTCTAATGGCGTGTTTAAGGCCAAGTTGCTGATAATATTAGTAGTATTATTGAAAATCAGGCGTTTAATGTGTACGAGGGGCGGCTGAAAAGTAATCTCCTTGGTTAAAAAAATATGCGAAAATGATACTGGCTGAAATGCATTCTTGTTCTTTGGTTATTCTTTTTTTGAATTATTTGACGTTCATTTGTTTTTTCCGTTCCATTTTTCTACAATTCTCGAATGTTTGCGACATATCGGTTGAAAAAATGAATATCGCTAAAATTTAACATCGTGCAGTGATTAAATTTCTAACAAAAGAAGGAAATACTCCCTCACAGATCCGAGAACGTATGATGTGTGTGTTCGGTAGTTCGTGCCCTTCCGAATTTACTATAAAGTTTTGGTCTAAACAATTTAAACTCGGTCGTGAGAGCTTGGAAGATGACGCTCGTAGTGGAAGGCCGGTTTCTGCCGTTACAAACGAAAATGTAGCCAAAGTTAAAAAAATAATTTTAGAAGACCGACGAGTGAAGCAGTGGGAGATTGCTAGAGATGTGGGCATCAGTAAAGAAAGAGTCAATGAGATAATTCATGTGCATCTGAATATGTCCAAGGTGAGTGCACGTTGGGTCCCCAGAATGTTAACGGCGTTTGACAAGGACCGACGTGTCAAATGTTGTGAGGAGTTTTTGGAAATGAGTCGAGGTAATGAGGAAGAAATTGTTTCTAAAATGGTGACGTGTGATGAGACCTGGATTCGACAGTGGGACCCCGAAAGCAAACAAGAGTCTTTGCAGTGGAAATTCAAGGATGAGAAGCCTCCTCGGAAGTTTAAGGTCAGGCCGTCGGCAGGCAAACTTATGGCTACCGTATTTTGGGATACAGAAGGAATTTTACTAATAGATTATTTACCAAAAAAAAGGACAATGAATGCTGAATATTATTCCAGCTTACTGCATCAGTTACGAGACGCGATAAAAGAAAAGAGGAGGGGTAAACTTAGCAAAGGGATCCTGATTTTACACGATAATGCACCTGTGCATACCGCCCGCACAACAATGCTTACCATGAAGGAATTAGGGTTCGATGCCGTTAACCATCCACCTTACAGTCCAGACCTATCCCCATGCGACTATTTTTTATTTAGACACCTCAAAAAAGATCTCCGAGGAAGACGATTTCTGACCGATGACGAAATGAAGGCTGCAGTTAGTGACTTTTTTGACGAGAAACCGAAAGATTTTTTTTTTCATGGGTTAATGTCAATATTTGACAAATGTAATAAGTGTATTTCACTAGCAGGGGACTATATTGAAAAATAAAAAAAATACATACATGACAGTCTTTTGTTTCATACTTAGGTAGATTTCTTTTCAGCCGTCCCTCGTATGTAAAATTCAATGCTTTTCGTTGTCAAATATTGCAAACAAGTAAGTACTGCAGTCGTGCTGCTTATCTAATGGGAACTTATAGATACCAGGAAAAATATAAACCCGATTTCTTACTTAATTATTTATTATACCCTAAAAATGTCATTCCCGAGGAATCTAACGAAACTTATAGAAGTGTTGATCTTTTTATGAATTACGTTAGTATCCTCTAACGATGTCTATGGAGACGCCAAACTAAGTTATAAGACCTATTATGTACCTACATTGCACCCATTTTCTACAAATAAAATATTCTTATTCTTATTCTAATCTAGTTAGATTAGAATAAGAATAAGAATATTTTCTAATCAAGTAGTTACTTACGGTATAAAGTACATTGACAAGAAATAAATTAAGACTCCTACAGGTTCTGCAGCAGCCTGATACAAATATAAATCGATTATGAATTCTATATGTAATGATAATCGTTATTTTCGCCAAATCAACTCAAGAATCAAGTGATGTTTTAGTGAGAACTGAGACATGACTATGATGATGACACACATATCTCAGTCCTCACTAAAAATCAGATTTAGATACAGTGTATCTCACTAGATTTTAAATTGAATTGTTTTCCAATGTATATAGCAAAGCCCTGATGAAGTGAGACAGGGTTACTAGCTCGTCTGTCGAGCGCATCCGGGACGATGAACTAAAATTGTCACCGAGCATGCCCCGAGCGTCGGTCACCGGAGCAGGGAGAAGCAAAAAAGATGCCGCGTCGAAGTCGCACTATCTACCAAAGTCTGGGTTTCTATACTGCAGCTAGCATTTCATTTCAATCTCATTCCAATCCCATCTCCTTCTCAGTGCGTCACTTATACGTAGGTACTTTCGGTGTTGGATATGCGCGAGATAGCGCATGCAACGATATGATTGCAATAAAATAAACGGTCTATAATATAATAAGGCTGACACCGCGCATTTTATGATACATAGATATTTCATTACATCTGCATCATTTTATTATAAAACATGAATATAGCACAAGTTAAGCTAATGGGGTATCGTATACCTTAACCACATTACCTAAATGGGGAATTTGCGTAAGAAGAGATTCATTACGCTACATTTAAATCATATTAAATATTACTAAACATTATAGTCTACGAGATTTGGGACTGGTCTTTTGACAGTTCCAATATGACGTAAAGAGTGATGTGGCTAGAGTAAACTGATTGTCATAATATCCGATTACGATTGATGGTGGCTAATAAAAGGAATCGATTGATTACTGTGTAATAATTATTTTTAGGAAATCAAATAGATAGCAGACGACTGTGTATACACAATCGTCTGCTAACAAAAGTGTCCTGTTATAAGAAAAATCGAGAGAGCTCGCGAGCCGTCTCATGATAGCCGTGCAGAAATCAATGCCATATTTTCAAACGGAACATTTTGCACAATCAAATGTCAGTTTTGATCGATTCGTGGATCGATGTGATTTTATTTCGTATTATCGTGACAAATAAATAATAAATAAAATAATACATTGTTATTTTCCTGTTCACAATTATTTGATTCATACCGATTTATTTCTAAATTGAAAGAATCCAATCGATTGAAGCATTAAAAAACGACGTAATTGTTCGCATACCGAGTTTTCAATGCTAATTTCTGCACAAATAAGCCGTCAAAAAATATAACAATCACTTTATAAGTGCTAAAAAGAGCGTGCATGGAGATTGAACTTTGTTTCGTAAGCTATTTAAACTTTTTATTATTATTTCGATGAGCAAGTGCCAATTTACGTTATATGGGTGTCGCGATGTGTCAAAAGACCAGTCCCAAATCTCGTAGACTATTCATAGAGTTCTTTGACATTTAAAGGCACATTTGTATCAAAGGTCTCTTGTGGTTACAAATGTTTAGTATACAGTGTGGAAAAATAAAATGGGACCTGGATGGGAAACTGCCTTAAATCCTTTAGTTAGCCCATTTTACTTTTAGGAAACGGTCCTTTATTGTTAAAGATTTTTTTTTCTAAAATTCGATTGCCTCACCCGGGACTCAAACAAACAAAAAATTCAAAAAACAAACATTCGTTAGTTATTTTATTATACTAATCAATACTATAGTATTTAAATACAACTTTAGCAGATTTACGGATCTTTCTGGCGCAAATGACAAAATTACGAAGCCACCCAACAATAACAACCTACTTACTCCACTTGACTTGGTTATTATTTGTACAAAGTAGAGGCCTCCACACACCGGTCGCGTTTGCGAGTTGGGCGCGGCCCCGCGCAAGTTGTAAAACATTGAAACTACACTTCAAATCAAACACACATCGAACGCGGTCCGAACGCGGGCCCGCCGCGGGCCCGCCGCGGGCCCAGTCATTTGTACAGTTTTAGTCAGGAAAGTGTATGAAATTCCATTCATCATCATTATATCAGCCAAAAGACGTCCACTGCTGGACATAGGCCTCCCCCAAAGAGTGCCACAATGACCGGTCCTGCACCACCCGCATCCAGCGGACTCCCGCGTGCGTGCGAATAATTTCATCGCATGGAAATTCTATTAGGCCTCTCACAGACTGGCGCGGCCTGGCCGCGGGGGCCAATAGCAAACTTGTCATTAGCTGTCAAATTTACTATTTTCCGCCACCGCAGGCCGCGCCAACTGTACTTTTTTACCTTTTTAAACATATAGACGAATACCCTTTACACGAAACAAATTATTTAATTAAATATTTTTGTTTCGTGTTATTTTTAACGAGGAAGTTACCCCGATCATTAAAATGTAATGTTGGTCAAGTTTAGTAATGTGCGTTAATAGAAAGGTCGCAGGTGCGAATCCTGTCGGGGGCTACAGACGAAGATGGTTTATTTTTCCATTATATTCTTTCTCTGTATCATATCGTTTATATAGACGAATCTCTACAAACAGCTAAATGCTCCTAGGTTTAAAGGCCTAGCAATTTGTCACAATAACTTCTTATAGTTAGACTGGTTAGTAATGTATAGCGATCTCTTTCCAACTGTTGCAAGTTGGTGTGACAAATTGCACCCGTTTGTAAGTTTTCCAGAGTTTTCTGTTTTTTAAATTGTCATAGACAAAACGCTTACTTTTTTAAGTGATTGCAGTGACGTTTTAAAAATGTCTCAAAATAGTTTTAAATTAAGAAATAAAAATATTGTCGATATTAACTCCATAAAGAACTAAATGCGTCTAGATTTTAATCTCGTTTAATCTTTAATAATTTTAAATACATAATAGTATTTTATGCAACTGTTGTATAAGCATTAGGGTCTTAAAACGCGAGTGTCGTGAGTTGCGATGCGAGCCTTGGCGAGCATCGCAATTAAAGACGCCACGAGCGTTTTAAGACCAAGTTATACACCGTTACATACAATACTTTTTAATTTAAAATAAATAGCATTTGATTTTTCAGGCAGTAAGTTTTCCGTTAGTTCTATTACTTACTCACGCAATTTCTTCAGCGGTGCAGTTATTTTCTTCATCGTCCATTTTAAAAGGAACGTACACATTTTTCTTTACGTCACAAACACGGATAAAATCTTAATAAGTTATTAATAACGAATGGTTATCATATTTCGTCTTTTAATTTTGAACTGGAACTTTGGTGGGAAATTAGAAATATGACACATTGACACCTCTTGTTTATGGTCTGTTTTGTTTTTAATTTCCTTGTACTTGCCATCCGAACCAAACTGAATCCGGATCCGAACCGAATCGGATCGGTTTATATTTATAAATAATACCAATAATTGGTAAAATATGTATAAAAACACACAATACATGATAATTTATTTTTATTTTTAGTTAATAATTGATGTTCTAAAAATATTTGATAATAAATAGAAACTTTTTAGTTGGAAAAATTTGCTTATGAAGATGGTACCACTGTGGCACCACTGCAATATAGCGGCCGATTAAAAAAAAAGTTAGATGATTTGACATCGTGGTAAACAGTGCGTTTATGGGCCATGGAGCATAGAGTTTTTCGACGACTTATTATCGGTGTCATTGTATTTGAGCTAAAGCCTATATAAATGACAGATAACGGCACAGGAGTAGAAATTTATATAGTCATTTACGGTACAAGTGCCGAAAATAGGAAATTCGCACGTGTATCGTACAACGTTTTACTGTACAGTCGACTAGAAAGAGATAGATACGGCCAAAGTTACAAAAATATGTATACACGACTGTATTGCTTAACATTAAGGTCGTGTATACATATTTTAGTAACTTTGGCCGTATCTATCTCTTTGTAGTCGACTGTACATATGGCTCTTTAAAGTTAATTATTAAAGTTATTAAGGATTAAGCTTCGCTTCCTCCGACAAGATCAACTCATCCACGAATTGCTATTTCCTGGCCTCTGCAATAATGTACTATTAAAAATCTAAATATTCAAGATTTATTTTGAGAGAATTTCGAACATGCAAAAATTTCCTTAATGGAGAACGTAATTTAATAAGTAATTTGCTTATTTCCGCTACGTCCCTATTTTATGGTATCCTCATAATTCAGCTAAACCTTGTTTACGACTGTTTAATGCTCACTGATGCGATAATTTAATAGAAGCTACGTGTTTCCTAGAGATGAATCGCTTTCGGAATCGCCGGAGCTTTCACTGGCTTTCGTTTCGTGGATCGCGTATTATATTTTCTTAAAATGAGCAAAATAGTTGCTGTTTTTTCTCGGCATCACAGATGACTACTTGCTTGAATCAAAATTGGGTACGTGTACATTAGAAATATTTAGATTGATATTTTAGGAACAAAATAACTGAATACTTTTTTCTAACCAAAAAAGCATATATGTAATACCTAACTAGCACTCACGTAAGTCATTGCGTCTTTAATTTAAACCAAAATGTTCAACTTTTTATTGAAGCTCATTACGTAGCATTATTACACATAATTCGTTCATACTTGTTCTACGAATGTTACCAGTCTAGTGTCTTATAATAACCAGGGAACCCCTTTGTGAGATCTAAGATCTTAATAAACTAAAACGTACATTGCTATATGCACGGGATTTAAATCTAAATATAATGTAACTGTTAGAGGCCTATAACTAGGATTGGTAATAATTTCATTGATGACTACTTAGGGGCTTAGGGTCGGACTACATACAGGGACTCCTGCCCCTCGAGGAAGGGTCCCGATGCATGTAGTCCGACCCTAAGACCCCTAAGTAGTCATCAATGAAATTATTACCAATCCTAGTTGTAGGCCATAGGTATATACAGATAGACTATAGCCTGGATTAACATATAGAATACTTTTTATCCCAGTAAACGACCAACAAAAAGAAGCCAACGCGAACGAAGTTACGGGCAAAACTAGTAATTTATGTTATAAATTGAACGTGCTAATTTCTAAATGGTTACTATAAAAAGTAATTCTTGCAAAGAGGCTGTTTTCAAATTTAAAATTGCCACTGCTTCAAAACTACAATTGGTATTAATTCGAAAATAGATTGATAATTCATTTATCCAAAGTCTGAACGTAACTTATTCCTAAACAATCATTCGTGTTGACAACATGTGTTTTTAATTTTAGACACAGACGTAGATTTTATACATAGGTACAGTGTACAAATTAGACTAAAAATATAATAATTTAATTATGCCTTTATAACGAAACAAATTATTTAATTAAATATTTTTTATTTCGTGTTAGTTTTAACGCGGAAGTTACCCCGATTATACAGGGGCAGGAGTCCGTCGTAACTCAGTTGGTAGAGCAGTCTAGCGTTAGTAGAAAGGTCGCAGGTTCGAATCCTGTCGGGGGCTACAGACGAAGATGGTTTATTTTTCCATTATATTCTTTCTCTCTGTGTCATATAGTTTATAATAATTTAATGTCGCAAATTGGTACATGCGCCAGCGAAGAGCTAACATCAACGAGCGTGCGAGACAATATTCACACACACACACAGTCACAGTCACCTTAAGACGACAAACATTAGACGCACAAAAGCGTCACCAAGTACATTCTCGGCTGATTAACACCACTAGCGAAGAATAACGGTCGTGACGGATACGCGGACTCGGCCCGCGACTGACCGGGTTACGCTGTAACGTCGCACCCACGACCCGGTACCAGCCAGCAGCGGTTCTCTGACTATCTCCATCTCCACATACCACTCGCTCCTAGTATAACTTCAACCCGATATTCATACATAAGACACCTTAAATTAAAATAGTTTTTTTAAGAAGCCGATTCGGCGATTCCATACTTGCTTAACATTTTTCGGGAATCTGCCAACCTTAAGCATTTATGTATCCGATTATCCGATCAGTAACTTCTTATTAATTAATTAAAATTCATTTGTGGCAGCCTGTACTTTGAAAATTACAATTCATGTTTAAAATGAGAAGATAATTACCTTGCTTAATTAAAACCAGTCTGTAGGTACTCTATTATATTATTAAGAGTTATAAAATTTGTGAGTGTGTAGCTTTGTGAGGGTGTAAGTTTGTATGTAGGGGTAAAATCTCCGGAACTACTTTTCCGATAAAAGTTTATATTTATATAGAATAGACCACCGGGATGGACATGTGTGGGTATATATATTATACCACGGCTTCGCTTGCGTTCTGTGCGGGGCGGGCGGACCCGCCAGGGCAGCTTGTAATTTAAATATATGTATACAATGTGTCCCAAAAGTCAACATCAAGCCGAAAACGGGTGATAGCCAAGTCACAACTTGTTGACTTTTGGAACACCCTGTAGGTACTAGGTACGGTTTTTATACATGAAATAGCGGCATACTTATAATAATTGCATAGCAAAGTCTTGTAAACAGACATATTGAATACGTATATCAGATTATTATTTCAGTCCCAGGCTTAGCAATTCGCTCTTCATATCTTATGTCAAAAAAATATTCTTACCGTCGTCTACGTGAATTAGCGACAGGTTTGCAATTTTCCCGCTCGTTTTTCCATCGACGTTACTTCTTATTTTGTGTTGCAATGCGTAAATATATTATACATAGTGCTGTCAATAATCACTTTCGCTAGTTACGTTAATTACTTCATCTTAAAAAGGACTTTCAATTTCCACATCTTATCTATACAGATAAATAATGATATTTTCAGTCGAAATCTTCTCCGAACATTCAGGGTTCAGTGGAATGCCTGTCATATAGTAAACAGTGTTGCCACGCAAAAACCCGCCCTTCGTCGTCTTATATACTGCAAAAACCTGCTAACTGCATAAGCGTACCTAATAGTCTAGAAAAAACATCTAAATGCTGGAGCCTGGCATGAAACGGGAAAGGAGCGTCTTATCGAAAAACTGATTTAGATTTTTGGATTTTGGGTAGGCCGAGATCGAGGATTTACACTTGATACGATCTTAAAAAACTTTTCTTGCTTTATTCACTTTCATTACATTTTCATACATGCTTCGGGTTTCGGGTTTGTCCCATTAGCCAGGAGACAATACAATAGTAAAAAAAAACCCAAATGGCTTCTAACGTGCTTGGAAGATGAGCCATAATAAAGGCTTTCAAATATATAGGGACAAAATACTTGCGTTCTTTGTAGGCTTGTGTCGGTCAGGAACTAGGAACTATTAGGAATGAATTCCCATCACAGAACGAAAAGAACTAGTTCGTCAATCACGATCTTAATCGGTCTTCGGTCTTTAGTTCAGCAGCAGAGCGAGAGTGGAACGGAACGAGATGCGGGTGACGCGACAGGGTAACATCGCGAGAGCGCGCATCGTCTGAATCAAACAGTGCTTAAAACGGCCACTCCCACACTGACCTAAAAGAGCGAAGGAACTAAAAGACCGAACTAGTTCCTCAAACCGATTGAACGAGATCGGAGCGCTCCCGTAAAAGAACGAGCAAGCACGAGCCTAGTTCTTTGTGTCTCGTGTGTGACTTATTCCTGTAACTGCTAAACTTTAAGCTGTTAAATTAACCCCCTGATACTTACACTATTTGATAGCATAGCTGTAAAAAGTGTTTTCATGAATTCTAGCTAGTTACTTATAAATATGTCAAGGCAAGAGCAACATTTTTTTCGGTAGACAGTATTAGCGCAATTAACATCGTCCTTATTGATCGACGAATTACGTTAATAATCAAATTGTAAGTAAAGTCGATCTTTAAGATTTTTATACAGGCGCGCCTCATTATAAGGAAATGTGGTGCAGCAGTGAAAAATATCTTGGACTTTGATTTTACAGTGGATAGATGCTTAAATTGATTTAAGAGGATAGGTAGTGCCCTAAATTGGCGCCGTTTTCCGACCAGGATATAATTCAGTATGCACACCGAAGCCATTATTAAAATGTACTGGCATTAACATTAATAAAGAATACAGCGAGCTCTAGGGATAAAATAATAACTTTATAACCGCACAGTTTTTACGATACTTACCCCTCTCTGCATAATCTAGCAGGCATCGCAGCTGAACATATTTTCATAAATATTACATGCAGCCATTGGTTTTACTTTTAACCGTAGGTACCTATTTACAAGATGATCTACTTATGATATGATAAGGCGCATTAGAATAGCCATGGGAATCAAATAGTTTTCCAATCAAACTAAATAACATATAATCGATTTTTTTTCTATTTTGGAATTGTATAGCAAGGTTTTTTATTACAATTATTTAATAATTACCCTGCGGTAGAAATAACGGCGTGGCAACTTGGGCGCAATAAAAAAATAATTATACAAACGCAGCTTCAACCGTCGTAAATAATTGGCGGTTTAATGAAGTCCCTGCAGACCGGCTAATTGAAAGTTGGCGTGTTCGAGGAGGTCAATTCATCATTTTCATATCCATATGAATACGCCTTTGAAAGAGGATCAGAATCAAATTATAACTCCACCCGCGCCAGTGGGTCAACGAAACTTATGCAAATGGTTCTCTTCGAATCTTAGAGCTGAAAGAATAATTCCTTTTATACCTATGCTGTATGCCGTTCGTTTACTTTTCTTGTCAGGAACTATTATTTTTGCACTTTTTATTATTGACTTAATTCTCCGTTTTTAATAAACTTCAGTGTAATGTATGAACCTATGAACTTACATCATTTACAGTACATATGGTGCTACTTTCCGGCACTAGTGCGGAAAGAGCACTTTCCGTGCATATGTCGAAACTTTAAAGAGCCATATGTACAGTAAAACGTTGTACGATACACGTGCGAATAGGTAATTCGCTACTCGTGTCGATTTAAAAGATTCCCTTCGGTCGTGTTTTAATTCATCACCACTCGTTGCGAATTTCCTATTTTCGGCACTTGTATCGTAAATAACTTTTGTCGTGTAAATGTATTCAGGCCGTATAATACCTACAAGTATACCTATTACTATCAATACTATCATACGTTAGCAATATGATTTCTATGCAACTAGCTTCTGCCCGCGACTCCGTCCGCGTGGAACTCGTTTATATCGTAGCATACAAACTTTGACCCCCCATTTCACGCCCTCAGGGGATGATTACGGGGATAAAAACTATCCTATGTTACTCTCCATCCCTTCAACTATCTCCACTTAAAAAATCACGTCAATTCGTCGCTCCGTTTTGCCGTGAAAGACGGACAAACATACAAACAAACACACACATGTTACACTTTCGCATTTATAATATTAGTATGGATTTCTACGAGTATTATATAGACATCGGACAAACAAATCCCCGAAGCCGAACAATCTATTAAAAGAGACACCATACAAAGTACCATTGATTTAGGTTAATTGTATTATAATATTTATAATAGAATTCGAAATCATTATACTCCAGTGATTTATAATAGTAGTTTATTGCAATCGTTATACAATGTGTGCTTTTTCAGTCGATTGCCACGTTTAGGCCAACGAAGCTTGCTGAGTGGCCTAATTAAGGTACGAGAGTTAAATAACTATTGCATACAATACAGTTAACGGAAATAATAATTTATTAAACAAACTTGGTATCTATTGAAAATCGCCCTGCTGAAACGAAGTGCAGCCAACGATGATGATTGATGTCTTCTGGAAATTGAGCCTCGTGATTGGTCAAAATTAATTTTAGTTCTGTACACAGTTATCTTATATTCATAACATAAGATAGCAGTCATCTTATGAGCCCAACTCCAATGAAGTTGATTTAGATATCGCTGTCAGTCATTTAATTGACGGATAGAAGTGCTCGAGTAGAAAAATGTATTTTTACCTGCCTCAATCAAACTAATGGGTATCGTATCAATTCCAACTCTTCCAATTAATTTTTTGACTGTGAAACCCAACCCTTGTTGGGAACCCAATACTTGAGAGACACGACGGTGTCTTCGAAAATGTTGATTGTAAATTGGCAGTAGGATATAAAATTTCCGGAAACCGAAGGGTTAAGTAAACCGAATCAGTGGTATTAGTATTAAGACGGAGCGGCGGCGCTGGCTCGGTTCGATACCGTTCGCAGTTCGTTAGACGCGGACTCCTAACGATACCAAGTGTCGGGTTAATTCCGAGCGAGTACAGAGCCAGATTTATGATAATAAAGTTTACCACTTTATTATAATTTACAACATTATAATATAACTCAAACCACTCAAGATTAGCATTCGTTAATAACAGATTGAAAAGTCATACATATTACGATGTACCTATAGGTCTCTAAAGAGTCTAAAATGAGTGGATATGCAGAATGTTGGTTTTGAAGCTGACAAAAGCTCTTAAATATATAAGCCTGCGGAAAAGTTTTATAAAGATATATCTTATTCTATTGCGATTTAACGTTCAAATCGATTCTGAGCCGCAGTTCAGGTCCAGATCGCGCAAGGCTTTTGGCGGTCGGAGCCAGAGAGTCACTGGCTGCATGTCCATCCTTCACCAAACACCGGTACCTTTCTGGATCCGACCTCCATTCATCTAGCGACTGGTCTATGTTTTGGGGTCACACCAATGCCCTTGTGGCACGGACGTGGACCGACTGGGTCACAACGGACTATGTTGTCAAAAAAGTGCAGGCCGCTTTTCAAGACATGCCACCCTTAATGACATAATCCGCCGGTCTCTTGCCACATCAATGTGCCTGCTCTTCTGGAGCCGCCTGGCATTGTCAGAGATGATGGCAAAAGACCTGATGGAGTGTCTCTGGTTCCGTGGAGTTTGGGACGGATGCTTGTGTGGGACGCTACCTGTGTAGACACACTGGCACCGTCCCACCTCTAACAGACTACTTCTAAAGCGGTTGCAGCGGCGGAAAATGCTGAAAATATGAAACGCATTAAACATAGAGTCCTCGGCAGAGAGTTCAACTTTGTACCATTTGGCGTCGAGACCGTCGGTGCGCAAAAGTTATTTGCGGAAATCGCGAAACGTCTGGTTGACGTAACTGGTGACCGAGGAGCTGGCGGCTGTCTCGCGCAACGCATCAGCATTGCAATTCAGCGAGGATATGCCGCCAGCATTCTCGGTACAATGCCAAGAGGGCCTTTTTTAGATTTAACTTAGTTGTAATAAAAAAAAAAAAAAAATTATTACTTACCTCTCGCAACGAATTTCCATTGCGACCTCCCTGTAGACCTCCTAGAGGCGGTGTTCTTTTTATAACTTCCCTTTTTATGCTTTCGTTTTTAGTTACAACCAATTTTGTTTTTTATTGTTCATGATTATCTTGTATTAATAAAATTATTAAGTATTAGAAACTATAAGTGTTACATTTCTCTGAGTGGTGTAATCTACACTAATGTTAAAGAAAATAAGTCGTTTTCTGATTGTTCAATATTTCCTTATTCGTGTGAACAGTAGAATTTCCGGTAGGACATTAATATTATATATGTGAAAATAATTCTTGAAATGAAAAGAGGCTGTCTTCAAATTTAAGCTTGCAGCAGCTTCAAAACTAAGTGATATTTACGCTTTTCTTTGAAAAAAAAAAAGATTGGTTATCTGTCTGGCGTTAAGACTTCATGTTATTAAATTACTCAATCAATTAACTTTAATTGAGCAGACGATATGATTATTTATTAAAATGTCGTAAGTTAGTCCGTGCGCGGGCGAATAGCACAGCACATCGAGCTTACATCAGCGAGAGAGGGACAACACTTTGAGAGTTACAGCTATAGCCGCCTTAATAGGTACCTATATTAATATAATTAGTCGTTACAATTCAATAGCAGTGCTATCTTTAAAGATAGTCACGTGTAAAGATCTGAACATCATTGATATATAGTTTTTTTTTTAAGTTAATTAAGTAAATGAAATGTCATCAACATATATCGTTATCGCGGGAGCAAATACGATTTGACAGTACTGAAAGATTATAAAAAACAGTCAAAAACAGAAATGACATTCTTATAGAGAAACGTTTATACCTACGGCCTTGAAATTAATAATTATTTCATTGAATATCAATGCTATATATACATCTTACCTCCGTACTTGACTTGATTAGTACTTAAAAAGATTACCTATTAGGTACGCAACCTCATCAGTCACTTTAGACATTTGTCGTTTTAAATATGTATGCACCCATTACAACAGCGGCAGTCGAAAAACCATTTAGCCAGTTAAAATAAATATTTACTGCACGACGCCGCAGATTAATAGTAGAAAACATAGAGAATTTATTTGTCGTATTACGAAAATCACTTAAGATCAACAAAAAGTAAATAAAGTTGTATTAAATTAAAACATGGATATTTATTATTATTTTCTTGGAGGCTTATAATGTGTCGAAAAAAGTCTGTTTTTACTAAATGGAGAGTCAACATGTCTTACTACTTCTTTAACAAATTTATATTTGCTCCCGCGATAAGGATATATGGTCATCAATGCATATTATAACACTCGTTAATACTTAATTTCTAGTGTCCCAACCCCTCAAACACCATCTATGGATTTGGAATGATACTGAAATGACAACTGGCTCACAATTATTAAGATTGAGTAGGGACCTCCTTTTCGACATTCAATGAATTATGAGTTAAAAAGTAACAAAAGTACTTTACCTGTTCCGAATAATAGCGTTGTAGCTGCCTCGTTTTTAATAAACCGAATACCGAAATGTAAAAGGTTGGCAAGTAATAAAAACTTCGTTTCTTTCGGCAAACACGCTCGCAGGTAGCGGGCTCAAACAACCCTAATCACATCACTGCAAAGTATTCCTTCTACTCATAGGTACATTCGCTCCCTTCGTGATATTGCATAATGTATTCAACCGTACATCTACAACTTTTAATGTAGGGTTTATTTATAGACACGTTTTTCAAATGGATTAATTATCAAGACTTCCGATAACTCCTATCTTTATGGGACAGAATATCAAATGTAAATACAATACAGACATTTATAGAATTTGCTTGCAAAACTCTGGAACCACTTCCATCTATCCGATTTAAAAATTCTTTCACCTGTTTTTATACTTGACTTTCCGGATGAACGTAGGTTATATTTGACCCCGCGTCGGTGAGTATTATTGTGAATGATGAGTTAAATACACTGATTTAAGGGGCTCCCATATGCCAATGACCTTCGATCTGAATCCCTTAGTTTTCTAATGTTTTTTTGTAGCTTATTATATTAACAACAACGGCTTTATGCAATATATTATCCCATATTTACTTCAAAATAAAGTTCATTGTTTTCGAGATATTTGGCATCAAAGTTGAACAATTTTAGGCCAAAAAACTGGTTTTCTGGCCATAACTTTTGTGTTAATTGGTTTAAAATGAAAACCCTGGACCAGTTTTTAGAGACGTCACAGACGAACCCAAATATGTAGTTTTCGTATATGTTAGATCTTTCACGTCAATAGAGATACGAGGTAAGTGTTTTTTTAGACAATGTTTAAAAAAAATCATACAAAATGAAGTATTCATTTCTTTCAAAATCCGGTACAATACAATGGAGATCAAAGATTGAAGAACTGATAGCCGTTTGACTTATAATTCTATCTGTACTGCAAATGTAGAAGATACGATTCAAAACTTGTCAAAAATCGATGAAAACCTCAGGTAGCCCCTTAAAGCGAGCTAATGGCTAGCGCAAAATACCAGTGAATCATTAGGTTTGAGCATAAAGTTGGATTAAAAAAAGAACTTAACCATTTATTTAAGTATGAAAAGCTACTAACTAGTGTAAATAACTACTTAGGTACATCAATTTGTACGTTACCAAATAAATTGATTTGTCCGGATTTATTCCCATCCACCCACCTATTTCCGACGGTCCCAGGCAGGTTATTATCATTAATGAGCGTCTATAGATCTCACAATAGAAGTTGCTCCGATAAAAGTAGTTCCTCAGTAATGGGTAAGGCTTTAGTGTACTGTAGATTCGACCAATAATAATAGAGATTTGACGTTTCAACTCAGCTCGGAAGAAGTCCTAATTCCAATTTGGTAAAATCGGGTATTAAGAAACACTCGTCGATCAGGGGCGCTATATCCCTGGCATACTTGGCTAGTTACAGGTACTAGAAATCCACGTTATTTAGGTTCCTCTTTGTCTTAAGCTACGACCTCTCAGCAGAACTTAAACATGTTAATTTATAGTTAAGGAATGAAAAGTAAGGGATCTTGTGATTAAGTGCGAGACTTTTAAGTGTCACATAAGTGAAACATTGAGTGAGGAGAGAAGATATCGGATAGCGTGGACCGGGTGTTTTTTGGGGCGCGTTACCGGCGCAAGCCCGGTGCAGTCAGGGTTACCATCAGGCGTCAGGATTTTAGAGCCAATAAAGCTGACGTTTTAGAGTGTCGGCATTTATCAGCAGATTTATGTAGTTTGAAATACATGAGAGTTTTATAGTGTTTATTATACATATTTATAATAATTAATAATCTGAACATATTATAATATACACAATGACTTACAAGTAAAATATGTACATATTTACAAATTTCCTTTAATGTAGACTCTCCAAGTCGGCGCTCTGCGGTAAGGGTGCCCATAAGGCTGGCTACGTTTCCTCGCTGAATGGCGATGCCAATTCTTTGGACGAGGAACAAGCCGCTATTGTCAGTCGTATGCTCGAAGAGCCGCTTTTTGAATCCCGGTATAGTTTCTGGGCGCCTGGACCCCACGGCCCAAGCGTCTCTACTGCGAAAGCCGCGAACACATTGTTGGTTATTATTCAATTGAAAAAACCTTCTATCATTAAATAATAGCCTATAAGGGACTTTATAAGTTTAGACTTTTTTTCGCGGATAGTTTTGAGATAAGCGCCTATTTCATTTGAATTGTAAACAATTGACTTTTTCTTTGTGTGTGAATAAAATCATGAAATTATAACTACTTACATACTTATGTATTAATAGGGATATGACGTATTATTATACTATTAATATAAAATCACACGTTAATAATTCACATGTAAATTGGCAAGAAACCGGTCATTTTAAATTTATGTTCATACATTTTATGAGGTCTTTAAAATCTTATATTTGGCAACCCCAAGCGCACCATGTGCGCGGAACGAAGAGCGCTTAGCCCGTAAAAAAGCAAACATGTGGCGGTCGGCGCGCCCATCGCCTCGTCTGTCCCTCCCTCGGCGCATCCGGCGCTGACACCCCACTTTATTCGAGGTTACCCAACTATTTACATTTCAAGTGACATCAGATTTCAGATATACAACCGGATAAACTAATTTTGGTTGAACAATAAATAAGCTAAGCAGCCACTACACGGCCCTATCGTAGCCCCCAATTTCTGTGTCTCGCTCGCGTTAATGTTAGCATAACAGCCCCGGATTCAAACCTGGCATACGCGGCCAGTGTAATAAGTGGTCATAATAAGATAAAAGGCCCCTTATTCTTACAAAAGCCACCGACTTCCTAAATACCGAGCCCTGAATACGTGTAGCCGCGTGTGTGTAAGTGCCTTAGCAATTTTATATTTGCACTGCACCAAATATAACAATTAAGATAATTGTACATACGAGGTCCGGCAATGGGGATTGCGTGCTGTTACTTGGCAGTCCGAGGTAACCCTTCTTACCGTGTTGAGGTGTAGTGATTTTCTCTAACAAGGCGAGGAAATTATATTTTTCTCGAACATACAAGGAAATGGTCGCCTTTCGATTGAAAAACGAACACGCGAAGTGCCTTAATTTCATCCGCAAAAACTCTTCCCTACCAAAACTCATAAACGTCCAACAAACCCGTTTTAGTTAAAACGCTGTTAGAATTCATTCGTCCTTATCGTCACTTGGTAAGAGAGGAACTTAACACATTTTAATTAAAAGAAATCTCTGAGTTTTATGAATAAGGGGATAATTGTATGAATTCAAAAAATTGAATGTAAAAATAATAAATACAGAGTAAGTAACCTACCCACCCGCGACTCAGTGTCTCCAGCCTCACTCGCACTGTACAATTTAGAAAAAGGAGAGTAGATGTTTCGTGTATCGTCGGAGTGTAAAGCCAAGTCCACATCAGTACGCTTTCCGTTCAACAAGGGCATGCGTCATAGAGCTGTCACACTCAGTCTTAGTAAGAATAAGTGTAACTGCAATATGACGACGCATGTCCTTGTTAAACGGAAAGCGCACCAGTGTGGACTTAGCTTAAGACGTGCTAGGCACGCTGGTATAATTGTTTTTGCAGACCAATTGGGAAGTTACCTCAAGTAAATCGATAGAAATATGTCAGTTGAACTTAGCCCTTTCTTCGCTTGTCAACTTAAAGAAAATACGGCAAAATTTGGCACGATTACGTACTGCTGTGTCAGTTATCGTTTTATTTATTTTTGGTAGAGTTCCTATAATCCCGCGAGAACTTTAATAAAACTATAACAAAAAGTAATTGCTTTGACTTTAGAATAAGTCCAAGAGATTTTAAAATTGCCACCATTTTTAACGGAAATTAGTTCGCCGGGACAAATGGCCAATTTCTTTTAATTTCAAGCTGAGTTGCCTCTGGTGTCACAAGATTTATAACTTTAACGCTTTATCTTATTAGACCAGTACGTAGCCATCCAGTTTTATGTAAATTTGCAAAACGCGCTGAATAAAAAAATATTTAAACGACGAATAGTCTATTAGCCTTACATCTATTACTCTTGATCTCTGTCAGTCAGAGTAATTTATAACATGCCTAACGATGGGTTGGCCTTTTGAAGCAAGTACTTGTTGCCTTATTAAAACTTTTGAGAACAGGCAGACAGAAAACAAACGGAACAGATTTATTAGTATGTATTATTTGTAAAATTAAATATTCGGGCCTCGTTGAGTGACTTGCAGGATGGAAGTTTCTCCGCTTAGCTAGGTTTAGAGAACCAACGATAAAAAACTCCCTGTAGCTTCATTCCACTTATATACCTACACCCATATTCAGTTGAATTAATACCGCCTCAAGCAATCTGTCACATTGACATTTGTATTTGTGATTCATTGTTTACAAAGGTTTGTTAAGTATTATGTACCTATAGCATAACCCAGTGTTTCCCCAGGTCACTCTTACTTACACCATGCATTCCGATACCTTAACTTAAACTGAGCTTGTGCTTTATAGCAAGTCAGATAAAAAACAAATACATATACATATCTATTTATTTATTTACTAAGGCAAGGTAACAAGATGTAAACTACAGAGTTGTAACATAGTTGAAATATAGAGAATACAATATTTACATTTCAATAATAACCAAGCACAACATTCATTCGCATATAGAATTAGGTAATAATTGACATATTTGTAACAAACCATAGATTATAACGTTCAAGATTTCCGGCTTAAAATTATTTCATGAATGTTTAAATGAGCTTAAAACAGTTTGTTAAAAATGCGTATTTATTATACAACTTTTTTATTACAAGAAGTAAACTCGCCCGAGTGAGTTTCGCCGTAAGAGAGGGCTGATATTCAAAACGCTTACCACCAACTAAACTCATCGAAACCAGTGTAAGTCTGACCTCCCGTTGCGCATAATTGTTACGAATCTCGGGGTCAAGATATAACCGTGTTTGGTAAGGTGAGTCGAAACAGGTTGTGAATAGCCGGGTACGTTGAATATTTTTAAATTGTGTTAAGATGCGGTGGTTCACTTTGCGTGCCTTCTGGACTCTGGTCTATTTACTTCCAAGGTGAGTGTACTAAATGGCTTTTCTTGGGTACTGAGGTTAAGTGCTGCGCGAAATAACTGTTGATTCATGGGACAAGTGGGCTTACTTGTGGAAATTCAGTTCATCCATACTAATATTATAAATGCGAAAGTGTGTCTGTCTGTCTGTTACCTCTTCACGCTTAAACCGCTGAACCGATTGCGATGAAATTTGGTATCGAGATAGTTTGAGTCCCGGGGAAGGACATAGGATAGTTTTTATCCCCGAAATCATCCCCTAAGGGGGCGAAATGGGGGGGGTGAAAGTTTGTATGGAGCTGCGATATAAACGAGTTCCACGCGGACGGAGTCGCGGGCAGAAGCTAGTACAAAATAACAGATTTACTGCGCTTATATAATTATACATATTGTACGAGTACACCTACCAGGACGCTGTCTGACGCAATGTTCAGCGATTCGATTTCGTTCGACAGCGACATTTTATTACTTTCCTGACTACATTGGTTGGAGTTGGTGAATTTGTGTTACCTACCCATTTTATTTAAAAAGAACTAAATTTTTAAATAAATGGGTAATACTAATTCAAAACATCTTGTTCCTTTGGTCAATCAAGAAGGGCTTACGTTACGTGCATCCACACTATAGTATAAAATAATATATAAAGTGTGTCTGCCTGTTACCTCTTCACGCTTAAACAGCTGAACTAATTAGGATGGAGTTTGGTTTAGAGTTTAGAGATATAGTCCAGGCATTGAACTGACAACTTGTATGGAAAAAATGACAATTTTGGAAATAATTTATAATAGCTTATTTTTCATGTGTAACGGATATATTATCAATTAAATAGTTACCCAGCGACAAAATCGGACAAAATTTCAGACATCGAAAAAATCATAAGTTAACTGGCTTCTGAAAAGTCAGTAAAAATATTAATAATTGTTTTTGTCTTTATTTTGGTTCATTTACATTTGCTCTATAATATTAAAGATAAATCGTACAAAAAAAGATAATGCGTGCTTCATTTAAATCTACATAATTACTTCCGGGTGGAAAGTTTGTCGGATTCTTGACTAAATCATCTTAGAATAACATTTTCAAATGAAATCAACAAAAAAAACGCTATTATAAATTAATGTTTTTCAAAACCGTATTTTGCCTGGAGTAATATGTAGGTAGTTTGAGTCCCGAAGAAGGGCGAAGGGGCAGGGACCTAGGGTAGTTTTTATCCCGGAAATCATCCCCTAAGAGGGTGAAAGTTTGTATGGAGCTACGACATAAACGAATTCTACGCGGACAGAAGTAGTGTAAGTATTAAATGTTTTTTCGCGTAATTATATTAAGAGGCAAACCAAAGATATAGATAAGGCTTTATAATAGCCCTTTATCTTTGCAATGTCCTCAGGAAAGACGCGAAACTAAATCTCTGCATGACACAAATACAATTCGCTAGTGACCGTGTTCAAATTTTTATTCGAACCCGTCATCATGAATAGGAATTATAGCTTCTCTAAATCTAACTGGTCTAATGGTATATGCAGTTTCCTACTGTGAGTTTTAATTTAACGAAACATAAAATACGTAACAATAAACCTGAACTCAATCTAGCGGAGAGAATGTAAGCAATAAGCTGAGGCTAACAGTGGCCCCGCAGGTAAACCGATCACGTTTCGTTGGGTACGGCTGCGCCAGCGCAAGCAAGGCGACGTTGCAGGCCGTTGCATAGGTTGTGCGAGGGGGACGGGGATAGTGCAGGAGGGCGAAGACCGGCCGGGCAGGTAAACGGCGCGGCGCCTGCGTAGGCCTGCGTGGCTCCGGCGCAGCGCAGCGCGGGCACACCGAAATCACGAAGTCAGATGCAACAGTTATCCCTTGATATTTAACAACTTTTTAAAATCTAGTCGAATTATTGATAATAGTATATTATTGTTGAAGCAAGGGACGTAAGCAATTGCTGGCTGAGTATTAATTTTAAACGGACGACCTTGGGAGTCCGTTTAATTTAATACGAAGCCTGCGATTGCCCTTCCGGCAGAGACAAATATACTGCTTTTCTCAAAAATGGTGCAGGTATACAAAATAAGTACTTACAGTTAAGTTTTATTGAAATCAACAATTTATTATAAAATTATTGTACGCTAGAAATTGTTATATCTAAATACTGGCTTCTGCCCGCGACTCCGTCCGCGTGGAACTCGTTTATATCTTAGCTCCATACAAACTTTCACTCCCCACTTCATCCCCTTGGGGGATGATTTTCGGGATAAAAACTATCCTATGTCCTTCCCCAGGACTCAAACTATCTCTATACCAAATTTCATCCAAATCAGTTCAGCGGTTTAAGCGTGAAGAGGTAACATACAGACAGACAGACACACTTTCGCATTTATAATATTAAGTATGGATAGTATGGATTTGACTTTGCCGGGAACAAATTATCAATAACTGGACTTGCAGCTTCTTTTAAATCAGGAGGCGTACAATATCCTCGTCACTCGATCTAGAACTCTTATTTCACGTCAATTTTCAATAGCTTCCGAAAAAACAACTAGCCACTAATATAGGTATGTAACATATGAATAAGTTTTGCTTTGCCGCCTTTTTATTTTTTTTAATAAAAAACTAGAACTGTGTATTTTTCTTCAAAAAACGCCATAAGTTATTTGAGACTTAAAAAGTCGCGATAAGTCGTAGCTTTTATCTTCCGAAAAAACAACTAGCCACTATAGGTATGTAACTAATGAATAAGTTTTACATTGCCGTCTTTTTATTTTTTTGAATGATTTTACATTGCCGCCTTTTTATTTTTTTGAATGTAATTTCTTCAAAAAACGCCATAAGTTATTTGAGACTAAAAAAGTCGCGATAAGTCGTAGTAGCTACTGATCTTCCGTTTTGGCTGTTTAGGACCTATCGTTTTAACTTTTTTTTAAGTTTGTACTTCGACAAATAATGGAATATGTATGCAACATTGCCGTCGAGCAAAATCGAGCCGGCAACGTTTTTTATTTTTTGTCTGACCATAAACTATGCACCACTTAAACCTAAACTTAAACTTTGAACCATTAAAGTCAACTTTCCCAGAAAAATATCTTGCAATTGTTTCGCAACTAAGTAAGACCGTTTCCTTTTCAATGTACCTGTTTGATTTGGTGAGTCATATGATCCTAATGAACGTTAATTGTCAGCTGAACCTTATTTATGTAGTTTTAGCATCTATGTACCTACTCGTAGGAATCATAGGGGTTGGTAAATTAAGTACTTATGTGCATCCTCTCAAGGTCTCTCTCGATCTACCTAGCTTAATCAAGTATATTTAGTAACAACCACGTATCTATATTTAGATTGGTGATAACTAGAGATGTACCGACTAGTCGCTGACTAGTCGGGAAAGCCGACTATCCGGCCTCATTTGTAGTCGGCGACTAGTCGGCTAAATGTGCCGATTAGTCGGCACTTTATGGATCACAGGAAAACGAGACATAGAACAAGTAAACTGCCATTTTTCACCATTCGTTTTACAGTAATACCCCGCTTTACGCGAGAGATGCGTTCCAGGGAAAATCGCGTAAAGCGAATTTCGCGTATATCGGGGTCTTTTGATAAAGTACCAAATTTAAAATCAAACCGCTTGTATTAGAAAATTGTTTACATTTTACTTAGGAAATTACAATCAAACCGCTTGTTAACAGAAATTTTAACATTTTACATTAAAAAAAAAACATATAATAAAGTGCTATTTTTTATGAAAATAACAGTCTAATGTTTTCTACGTGGCTTTTTGCTTCCGATCCATCAAAATTTCTTCATAACATGCAACACTGTTTGTGATTGTTTGACGTATTGATGAAATACGATCCACATCACGATCCATACTTTGCAACATGTTCAAACCAGAATATATTTTAGACAGCGCTTCCTGGATAGCACTTGATGATAGAACTGGATCTTCGACAGGTTCCTCTTCACTTTCGACAGGATCGCTTTGAAGCTCTATTAAATCTTGGTTGCTGAGGGGCTCACCATCACTCGCTACAAATTCTTGCAGCTCTTCTACTGTGATAGAACCCAGTTCGGACCCGCCCATCAAAACCGCAATATCTTCAAGCGCCTCTCTCGTTTGCTCCTGCAATCCCATACTTCTACTGGGAGCTTCTACGACGTCAGGCCAGAGGTTTCTCCAAACGCCGTTCATGCAGCTTTTTCTTACTTCTTTCCATGCTTCGTCTATATTTTCTATGGCCATCATAAAGTTGTAGGATTTCCACCATGTGCCGCGCGCAAGTAAATAACCAATCGGATATCAGTTCGATGACCAATAGTGCTTAAAAACCGCGTTATAGCGAATCCGCGTTATACGGGGTCGCGTAAAGCGGGGTATTACTGTATATTTTACTCAAATACAGATTTATTATCACATTTGGTACTTTGAACGCATGCAGACAGCGCGACGGCATAGCGAAACGAAGTTTCCCGATTGCACCCGAACTTAGCCGAAGTCCACGATCGGCCTAGCCGACTAGTCGGCCCATCTCTAGTGATAACAATCTCGCGTCTCTAACACCCTATTTACACATCAACAATACGTTTGGCCATCATTGCTGCCTTCAATTTGAAATGTTTAGTCCGCTACGAACTTCTTGTGCATACATAACTTTCAGGTAAAAACAAAAGAATATAATTTTCACTAGAACACTTGTCTACGACGTTGCGTATTCAGCCTTGGTTAAATATGTAAGTAGGTATGCTGATGTGAAGTGCTGCAATCGATACTGGACGTGAGAAAAATGTAGAATCGGCAATATTGAAAACATCCAAACGAAGTGAAGACAAGAACAAGACAAACACTTCGAAGTCTCGAATAGCACTCATTAAGATGGCATTGGATAATCTGCTCAAATAATCATAATTGAGATTGCAAGTGAAAAAATACGCTTACTTTCAATGATGTATAAAAAATAGGTAGATACGTTGTCTATAAGAAATTCCGTGCTCAAAAATGGCCACCAAATCTGATAGCATTCGTTTCCATTGACGACGCGAAACTGAGGCAAGTTGGTGCAATTGCTGGCTTAAGTTTTAGTGTGCCACTTTTAGCGCTTATACCATATCTACCTCTTTTCTATAATACATCGTTGCTTACTTTCATTAAACGAAAGTTGAATACCTAAGAATTGCTCTGTGAATGAGAGCGTGTCAACTCATCAAATAGGTATCTGTAAGCGTCAGAGTCAGAATATGACCTCACGTATAGAATGTCACACTATTCAAATAATTAAGCGTTTAGGTTTAAGCGTCATCAATCAAGATGTCGAAAGGCAAGTGAGTGCGACTGTACATTACGTTTCTAGGTAGTACTTAAGTAGGTAGGTGCATAATGATATTCAGGTCTGGTTCACGAAGAGGTGGCTGAGATCAAGGATTTACATCCCCACTTTAGGTGTAGGGTTTTTTATTTATTCATTACAGTTTTCTAGTAGTAAGGGTTACTGAGCTAAGCCGCAGACGGACATGGCGAAACTATAAGGTTGAATACGGAACCCTAAAAACAAGAAAAAAAATCCGAAAAAACGATCATTGTGGCCAAAATAAAGAATAATGAAAAACATCATCATCAAATTTCAAATTACTGTTTAAACCAAATTTTAATGGATAATGACGTTAATTCCCGTGCATCTAGCTCAATGAATGGAATGAAAATGTAATAATACAAGAAGATAACGTTATGATTGAACATTCTAGTCAGAGATTTGCGAGGGATTCTAGCGAACAACAAGTTGTTTGGTATTCATAAACGCGTTGCGTCGCGAGTAACCAGGGAGCCGGTATGCCACATAGCTATGTCGCCGAGCACGTAAGTACACAGGTAGGTATTATGTAGATTGTTAATGTAGAAGTGTCAATTGTTCTCAAATTAAGCCGTGTAGAACGACAAAGTCAATTCAATCTCAGGTTTCGTGCCAAAAGAATGATAGCGTTCTGTACCGCTACCATAATGAATAGGGTTGTGGATTCTAATTTTATTATTAGTTCAAAAGAACGAAGGCAAATAATAATGCCTAATGACGAAAATCCTATTTAAATATCTCCAAAAAAATACGAAGACACAACCGTTTTAATATTGCTTAATAGTGAGAGAAAACGCTTGAGATCCGTGACGACACGGGTCAATAGTAGGATTATTATTTATTACCTTTACCTATGATGACGAAATTAATTGTCACACAGCCTAGGTCACGGGACGAACAAATAAGTTAATTATACACGATTAAGTCCCGTTTAGTTAAAAATTGAACATTTTTAACTTTTACTCGATGACGTCACTAATCTGCATCTTCTCGCGAAAATGCCCAACTAACGAGTTACTAACGAAAAAGGTCGTTTTCCGGGCAGGACAAACCCAAAGCAATTGCAGTGAACCGCGTCCTTGGGGGCCATTCATTAATTACGTAAGGGTCCCGACGGGGCGAAGGGTTTGAAAAATCTATACATACACTTAGGTACGTCGTAAGATTGTATAAATTGATATGTGTTTTAAATCAACTTCAATGTCTATTTTTTAGTTTTTGATGTATAATTTAATTAGCAAATTCTAAATTTTTATTTTTTGACACATTTTAAGCGTCTAAATAACTTGACTACATGGTACAAATTTTTCGTTTATTAACTCTTATCACAAACTCGTATTATCATTTATCACGGGTGTACGCACCCTTAGCCAGGCAGTACTTTATAGCACTCTATGATACTCTGTTGTCGGTCTGTCTGTCAAGACTCTTGTTCTCAGGAACCTGTGAAATGATCAAGTTGAATTTAAAATTAAATACTCTGTTCTGGAATCCTTGATACAGAAATACAATCCCTTGAGGCTGTGAAAAAATCAAAGTTCCAAGATGATATATTAATCAAAAGATATGGCAGTACCTATATGCCTTATATAGCAGCATATTTCGACACTCGCAAGGGAATTAAAACCTATAGGGTACTTTCCGTTTACCTAGCTCCATGAAATTCGGCAAGAACCAAGGTCTTACAGCACAAGTTACGGAAAAAGTCTGAAACAATTGTATAGTTAGCATCACAAGAAATAAGGAATTCTGGGTCCAAATTTAAAAGTAAGGTGATTGACAGATTTGATTGCCCTATTTTGATGCACAGGGTAGGTTAAGTGAGGTCGTGTGTCATATATATTAAATAGTTGCCTAGACATAAAACTAACATAGAATAAGCACAAATGTAACTAACAATTATATGGGTCTTGGACCTGAAATAAATGATTCTATTCTATTGTATTGTATCATGTGGGGCTTCAAATGAAAGGGCTTAATTAGCACAAGCTAAAGCAGTTATTTTATTGTTTTTACGATGTTTTCGACTTATGACGAAAACTTAGACAATGAAATCGTGTATGTCCTTGCAGAGGGGTAGTGGGGCCCAAAAAAATCTAAATCGTCCTTACGTAATTAATGAATGACGCTTTGCTACCTTAGCTTACATCGCTAGTAGCAATGTAGGTAAACTGTATACATAAAATATAACATGGGTTGATAAGTACTTTTTCTGAAAATGATCGGCAAAGTTGACTTTATTGGTAAAATATCAGGACGTGAAGTGCATAGTTTATTGGTGTGACAAATTGCGCCCGTTAAAGTTTTCCAGAGTTTTCTTTTTTTTTATTATCATAGACGTACGCGCGAAACGCTTACTTTTGCAAGTGATCGAACAGACGTTTTTATAATGCCTCAAATAGCTTTAAAATTAGAATAAAATTGTTTATCGAAATAAAATTTTTAACGAACTAAAATGAGTTCAGATTTCAATCTTCTTTAATTTCTAATAATTGTAATTAGGTACATAAGACATTGAAAATTGTGATTGATACTAATGTTACTTTTTTTATGGATGTCAATTGAAACTGGCACCACGAGTTATCCTGTGTACATACTTAACAAAAAAAGACCGGGTTGCACTCCGGGAGTGCCGGCAGAAGCGAAAACTCAATAACATTGTAACAGTTTTTCGATCAGGTCACGTGACATCTCACGGTGTCACCCTAAAAATGAATTTGACGCAAATTTATAAACAATTATCAATTATTTAAGCGGACGGCCCGCGGGCGCGTTGGGTGTGACGGGCGGCGGCAAACACAATATCAATTTGTTTTTGCCGTTGGTAAATATTTTTCTAAGCTTTATCTCTTTAGGAATAACGCCCAAATTCGAACTATTCGAATTTTCTCTATAGCAAAACGGTGAAGGACGCGTTGGTATTATTACAAATTTATTTGCAGAATATTCTATTGCAAAAAGTGTTTAACGGCTTTATACTCTTACGAATAGCGTTCAGTTTTGAATGAAGTCGAATCGGCTAGCAGCAAAAAGTGACCTCTGACGTCACAAAACTCTGTCGCGTATTTAACAATTTTTCCCCATCCCACAAAGTGCTCAGCGCCGCTAAAGAAGGTTTCACTTCAAAAGTAAGTTGGTCGGGAACTTGATAGGTTATTGACATCTAGGTATTCCCTGTTTTAAGATTATTGAAAATATTTGATTTCCTCGCATTTTTGGAGAAAAGCTTTATCTGCTCAGCGGGAATGGCAATTCGTTAATTCGTCTCTATTGTCGGATTCAGCTTCGCTTCATCGGACAAAATCAACTCATCCACGAATTGTTATTTCCCGGACTCAGCAATAAATAATAATGCACACTCAGCGTCATATAGTTAGTAGCAGCCATACTAGCCAAATATTTTGTAACACACCCTTATTCTTACAGTAATAAAGACGTGTACCGAAATATTTGGCTACCCTGGCTGCTACTAACTATATCACGCTGACTGTACTATAGTACGAGTAGCCTCCCTCGAACTTGTGTAAGTAATGGATCAGTGCTCACCGTGCCACCGCCAGGTTTACCGGAAGATAAGTAGGCCATTGAATATTATTAGATAGATAATAATACTGAACATATTTATTTTCTGAAGTATATTCATGATGATAATGAACGTTAAGTAGATTTAATCAATTTAAAAAAGGTCAATCTAAAAAAGGCTCGAGGCATTGTACCGAGGATGCTGGATTGCTGGCAGCATTTCCTCGCTGATTGCGCGAGAAAGCCGACAGCTCTTCCGTCACCAGTAACATTAACCAGACGTTAATAATTACACATACTTAATTATAACCCTAGCTGCTGCCGGCGACACCGTTGGCGCAGAACGAAGAACTCGTATAACAAACTTTCACTCCCAAATCCTTTCCCGGGACTGAATATCTCCATACCTAAGTTTACCTAAATCGGGTTAGCGGTTTAATGTCATTTTCACCAAATAAGAAAATTCGCCCATACATCAATGTCTATGATTAAACTTGGATTAATTACTTATTCCATTTCATCGAATTGGCCTAAAAATAGGCAGGATCATTTACTTTCGCATTTATAATATTAACAGGGATGTACCCATTTAGAAAATAGTCGTGATATTACAATGACAAGCACATCCTCACTTCAGTGCTTCCCACACTTCACGCTACAATGGCCTATGTACGGACGGACGTATCACAATAATAATAAGCGACCGCGGTGTACAATGCGCATTCAGAGATCATTTTTGTCCAGCGCTTTTGACAAAATATTATTGTACTCGTCAGTAAACTCCCTAGTATAACTGGATCCCTATATTGATAAAAACGATGTGTAGTCGGAGGTCACTCATGATCTTGGTGAAGTTGGTAAGAGATTGTAAATATCAGTGGCATCCACAACGCCTGGCGTGAACCAGTGCAAATCTGACCCCCGATTAGGCGCAGTTGTTACGAATCTTGAAGTCAAATATTACAGTAGGGGTGAGTACGAGTAGTGAGGTCAGTCGAGACCGATCGTGAATAGCATAGCTGCTCGGTCCACTTCGCATTGTAGGTTTGTATAAAAGCACAGTCAATATGCCGAACCAGAGACGAAGTTACCCAATTAAATATGGCTTTACATTATTGAGATGCAAGTTCACATCCTTATAAATTGAACCCTTTGTTAAAGTTGTCGCAGCTTTTGTTGGGAAAAGAAATTTCGAGTCCATGTCCTTTAATTGGAAAAGTTTTACTAATGAGACAGGTTAGTCTTATAAGAGATTAGAGCTTAGTTTTACAGCAGCCTGGCTATCAAGAAAATGACTTGATGAATCACAAAGTACTCATCACCTTAACCCTTAATTTGGCAAATAAAAAAAAATCGTGCGTTCCAGTCTTGGCTGCACTGAACAGAGCACAAAAAGTAGGTCTTGAAAAAAATGGAAAAAGGTGCCCAAAAAAATTGTTGATTGTGTCATACACTGCCAAATTAAGGGTTAATCAGATTGTGATGAAGAAATTTAGCTAGAGAATGGGAACGGTAAGTATAATGGGAAAAATTGTGCGAAAACACAGTGGGAACTTTGTAGACACAGTAACAATGCGAACATAAGTATGTATCGGGTTCAAAGTAGCGTGGAACCGTCGTAAGCACCCCATTGTTCGGGGACGTGTAATCACGTTACACCGACGTATTCGAAACGATCGTTGCGACCCGCATATGTGCATGGTCTTATGTTTCCGTTAATTGTTCATCAGTTTTGGCCACATAATTCAATGCATGTCAAAGACAAGTATCTATAGTATAAAGGAAATTGCGGTCTGCGGGAAATTAATTCAAGTAATTTGCTTTACCAATGGCAGAGTGCAGTGATGGGATTAAAGGACAACGGTAAAGAACGAAGTAATGATAGTACCTACCATATTACTAGCTTTTGCCCGCGACTTCATTCGCGTTGACTTCCTTTTGATGAACTTACTAGGATAAAAAGTATTCTGTATGTTAATCCAGGCTATACTCTATATGTATACTAAAATTCCACTTAATGCGTTCAGCCGTCTTTTGCGTGATTTAGTACTACCAAACATCAAAACTTTCGCATTTATAATATTAACTAGCTGCCCGGCCCGGCTTCGCACGGATTACCCGTTTTCCCGTAGGAATGAAGCATTTTCCTGCGGTAAAAAGTATGTAAGTAATGTAGCTTTCCAATGGTGAAGGAATTTTTGAAATCGGAACAGTAGTTTTTGAGTTTATTCATTACGAACATACACACACACAAAAATACAAATCTTTCCTCTTTATAATACAGGATGTTAACGGGGTCATGATCCGGAATGACAAAAAGCGAATAAGATGATCATACTGAACAACCTTTCCCATGGGACCAACCACGAAATCGCAAGCAATCGCAATCGGTTCAGTATGATCATCTTATTCGCTTTTTGTCATTCCGGATCATGACCCCGTTAACATCCTGTAGTAGTATAGGGTAGAGTATAGAAGTATATATAGTATAGATATATAAGTAGGATTCATGTCACGGTTGGTTACCGAGTGTCTGCAACGCAAACAGTTTCAACACGTTGTGCTGTGGAAGCGACCTCTTTAAACAGCGCCATACAGTGATACCCTACTGTTGACATTAACTTTTCATATGTCTAGTTCCGGATGTGTCCAAAACGGTATGAAACTTTAAGGACAATTTTAGTTTTTTTTTTTTGATATCGGCTTGCCAAAATCGCTACTAATATACATATCAATAATGTAAGTTCAAACGTCAACATAGAATAGAATGTATAAGTTCCAGACGCTTAGAACATGTAAGGAATACTTAACGATCTGATGATATACGTTACAAAGTTATTATAGCACATTAGTATTCAAAATTCTACCTTACAGTCTAAGCAAGGTGGTTCAAATTGTAATAATAATGTCTGCAAGTTTTCGTTCATAACATAATTTCAAGTACACCTGCATAGACACAGGAACGAAAAGAGGCGGATACACCATGGGTCCAAGTACCCTGTATATGTACATACTATGACTTTCAATTAAAGACCAAAAAGTGATAGCTTGTAAAGCCATCGCCACATACGATTACAGACCGATCAACATTGAGGAAACACAAAGGCCGTTTTTCCATACAAACGTAGTCCCCAGTTTTCTCCCTGGATAAAGGCAGTAGAGCAATATTTTTTTTTTCATAAATCTATGGCTACTATTGACATGTTCCTGTTTTCTTTTTTTTCATAAATTTATTCTTAAAAGAGATCCTTCAAAAACCTAATAAACATGCCAGATTTTCCGCTGTGTTAAAACATCCAGAAAACAATTTTTACTAGATTATTAAAAAAAAAAGGAAAACAGGAACACGGCCAATGCCTTTCTTTAATTATTAATAAAAACCCTAAAAAGGGGGGAAATCACGGGACTACGAAACGTTGATTTCATTTACTTTTAATAGGTATTTTCGCTCCAAGCTGCAGTTGTCTCTATCGCGCTCGGGCTCGCTTGATCAGGCACCGCGACAGCAATACATTTTACAAATACCTATTTCTCAATTATCTCGGCCTTTGTGTTTCCTCTTAAATATGGCACCGGCTGCTGTCACTCCATAGAAACTTGACAAACTTTCTGTACGTTCAGATTTTAACGAACACCGCTTATGATTATGATTACAGACAGTTTGGTGCAACCCACCCTTAGAGCCGGTTCGCACGAGCGCTTTTTCAACGGGCGTTAAAAAAACGTTGAAATTACACAAATTGATAAACATGTATTTATTCACACGAAGGCGCTTTTTTATCGAATTTTCGACGTTGGGCGTTGGCCGTTATCGAATTGAGCGAACGGAACTCCAACGTTTTTAAACTCTCGTGCGAACCGGGCCTTAATGTTGTTACATTAGGTCCCGCCGGTGTCGCGCCGCGCTTAGACCCCGACAGCATCGCGTTCGTGTGTGGCTAAGCCTAAAGAGTTCAGGCTCGGACACATTCACAATTAAAGGAATCCCAAATTCCTGATAAAGTGTCACACCCGACTCACCGGCAATTGTGAACATCGGTTTTGATTGCAAGAAATTACAGGAAATAATTAATTTAATAGTAAACGAACTCGTGATTGACAAAACGAATGCATTGATAGAATCAGCATGACTGTTATATTATTATAATCCCGAAGCGATAATTGACCTACGAGCACATTACAATTTTTAGGTTTTTAACATCTTTTTTTTTTTCTGAATGTTCCATTGCCCTCAAGCCCTCAAGTATTATTTATAATATAATGAAAATGTTATTACTTCTTGTTCTACAGACATAAGTGTATACAAGTAAAAGAAGTTAGTAAAACATTACTTACGAAGCCAAAGCCTATTTTGTTGAATAAATTTATCATAACGTGGCTTATTACATTACTTCGCTTTCGCTAGGTAGACAAGAGACAACCCGATTTTCTGGTAATTATTTTGCAGACGCGTGTCAATAACCTTAAATCTTAACCAATCCTGTCATCATGCTCCTAGCGTTTTTTCCGGTAGAGCTCTAACCAGCCAGGGGTCCGCTTTGGCACCTAATCCCAAGATGTGGCGTAGGCCCACTAGTTTTACGAAAGCGACTTCCATCTGACCTTCCAATCCAGACGGAAAACTAGACCTTATTGAAATTAGACCGGTTTTCTCACGATGCTTTTCTTCAACGAAAAGCCGCTTTTAAATATCAAATTATATTTCGTAGATACATAAGAATTTTGAAAAACCCAGCGGTTCGAGCCGAGGTTCTAACTCGCGACTTCCAAATTGCAAGTCGCGTGCCTTACCGTTCGGCTACAACTACAGTGGCTATCTTAACCAATCCTATATCGAATAGAAAAAAGATCGTCGATTATAACAATGGGTTTTATAATAGTTTCATGACTGGGGACTGTTACAGAATGTTGTTATCGTGCATCATGCGATTGAATCATAACTCTTTGCTAATGAAAGCGCGACACGACCGCACGAAGCCGCCGCTGCGCTGCCGCGTCACCTGCCGACCTCTTTGCTTTCGGCGCTGCTTTCGATTTTCTTTTACAAGTTGACCAACTAAATGAACATTAGCCAATTGTTGCAGAAGATTACTCACGATTACAGACCGATGCAAGTTAAATGACGCGCCAGCATCTGTCATTCCATAGAAACTTGTCAAACTTTCCATACAGACCGAGTTTTGACGACCGGTTAGCCTAGTGGGTAGTGACGCTGCCTACGAAGCTGAAGGTCCTGGGTTCGAATCCCGGTAAGGGCCAATATTTGTGTGATGCGCATGAATATTTGTTTCTGAGTCATGGAAGTTTTCTATGTATTTAAGTATTTATATCTATTATATATATCGTCGTCTAGTACCCATAACACAAGCCTTAATGAGCTTACTATGGGACTAGGTCGATTTGTGTAAGATTGTCCCCTAATATTTATTTATTTATACAGATACATCGAGTTTGTCGACTTGTCATGGTGAGACAAGAGGTAACATAGTCACGGTTATCACCAGATAACGGCAGGTAAAACTTCATTAAGCGATGTTAAGAGCCGAATATGCTTTATCTTGTGGCAGAGACGCAATCAACGCGACTATCGGTTCGCGAAATTTCATCTGTAACTATGTTGCCTGCAAAAATTTGGCCGCTATAGTACAGTCAGCATCATATCAGCAGCCAAAGTAGCCAAATATTTCGATACACGTCTTTATTACTGTTACAGTTAGGAATGTGTTACGATATATTTGGCTACGGTACCTACTTTATTTATTACATATTTATATACATTGGTGACCGCAAATTGTATTTTTCACAATCGTGTTATAATAGAGAGCTTTTTAGTCGAGTACCGTGTTTAGGCCACGAAGCTTGCTGAGTGGCCTAAGTAAGGTACGAGATTAAAAAGCTTGATTATGACACTATTGTGAACAATACTTTTTGTACAAGTTCATTAAAATTAATAATTTAAGTCATTAATACGAGTATATAAGAAAACTAAATATCGTAAGTACTATATTGTCTAGTTCTAGTAGTTCTACTATTGTAAAGGCCCTTTGACTTTTCAGGTAGCAAGGTAAGTGTGGCTTCCTCTGCCATATTAGTTATTTCTTGAGGAGTTAAAGATGTTTCGTCACTGTCACTACTCATTTTCTTAGTTTTTATTTTAACATTTTAAGTTTAGCTTTGAAAAGAAAAGTTATCACATCAAACCACCGGCGTCCGTAATGTTGCAGTACTGTGCTGTGATTGTCTAAATACTTAGCAAATCACAAAGCGTATTTTTTTTTTATGCCCTGGATACAGCAGCAAGTTTAAGTAGATTTTTGACAGATGAGCGACGCTGCTACGTTCCGAAACGCCATCGATTGGCAATTTGTATCGGATCGAGTCTCCTTAAACAAGGACACATATTACTGAAATACGAAGTTCTATTTTCAATTTTTTTTCGGTTGTCTATAGAGCGTATCAAAATTTTTTTTCGGTTGTTTCGGAAGTAACATAGACTATTCAACGATGAAAAGAGTGACGTTGCAGTATTCTCTATGAAATCTTAATACACAGATTTTAATCGACGAGTACAAAAAATATATAATTGACGAATATCCGACTAATATGTATAAACTGTTTATTTATGGGTGTTCTATATTGAAAATGTTTGATACTTTAAAAAAAGATTAGTCCGTGAGCGAAATTCATAAAAAAGTTATGAAAGTGTCGGCTCGACAGTGCCTTAATCTTTTGCCACTTTCTCAAAAAATATCTGTCTTTTTTTCACGGAGTTTGAATATTTTGCTCCCAAGAACCTGTTTGGTCTCTTTCTCGCATAACTTATGGAGATACGAGTTGTAGTACTCTAGAACATTTGGAGAGTCGAGTTTTAGTGGTATCTTGTTGTATACATATACCCATGTATACCATCATCATCATCTTGCTAGGCCTTTTCCCATTTACTTGGGGTCGGCCTTCCCTGTTCTTTTCCTCCATGTAACCCATGTATACCCTGGTGAAGAAATTACCAACCAAAGGAAGACAACGTTACAACTGATGAAATATAGAAAAAAACCTCAATAACATTTATTATTTATGTCGACAACATACACAGTTATTCTACTAGTTCCAGTTTCCCGTTTGCCAAGAATACTAGACTCGAATAACCCATATTTGAATCCAGACATACAATTCATTAGGAAAAATATTTTTGCGACAAAGAATGGAATTAATGTGAAATACATAACTTGATTCTTCAAAGCCAAAAAGGGATCCTATGCCAACAGGCGTCTGAGAGAGCGAACGGGCGGTAAATGAAAATTAGTCCCATGTTTGCGCAACTTCAAGTGTTCTGTTGGGAAATCAAAAAAATAACCTAGCCTTTTACCTTAGAAAGTACGAGAAGGTAATTTAGAAACGAGTTTCGTCATCTTCCTTCACATTTTGCCAACTTAAGGACATAGACTCTGACGTGTGATAGCCGCGTGTCAATCTCTTTCTAAGCGTTCTAATTAGAAAGAGACGGTCTAGGTCGCGGGCCGTCCTCTGATAGCCGTGCAGGTGCGTTCTGACGCGAAGAGTGCTGGTCGGCCTTATCACGCGATAAGTGACAAGATAGGAGCATCGTCTCGTTCTATATAGAACGGTGTCAGCCAGTGCCGGTCGCTTTACCCTATCACTTATCATGTGATAAGGCCGACCATGATACGGGGTCAAGTCGATCACGTAACGCAATGTATGCGCGTCACGAAGACCTAAATGTCACTTTTTGTATGGGAAAATGGCAGTTGTTGCAGTTGTCCTAAAGTGCGTTCGAAAAGTTACGTGATCACTCCTCTGCTGTCAAAGCGCATCAGAGAGCATCAAGTCAGATGATTATGAATCCGGATTAATGTACATATAAATGCTGATTTTGAAAGACAGACATGAAAGTGGGGGCATTCCCCTTTTGGCATATACAAGGTGTAAATCATATAACTGAAAACCTGAAAGTAGTTTGTTCAGAATCGAAAGCTGAATCGATTGCACCATCTTTTAAGGTAGGTTGTATTTTTTTAAAAAAATATTTTTTTATTGTGCCGGGTCTAAAAGTGATGTTTGTGTCGTCCGGCGAACTGTTAATCTGTGGGACCCTTTAGGCAGGGTGACTACGTCAGGATCTACGTCACTGACAAGTACTGATTAGTGATTACAAGTGTAGAGTTACGAATCAAGTAGATCTGCTTGATAAAGAAAACCAACGAATATCTTTTGAAATAATTAACGTATTTGTAAATGGACGTATTAATCGTTGGGGTGTCTGAGGTTTTCAGTATAATAAAATACACCTTGTATATGAGAGAACATCTGTAAACACGTCTAGTTTCCGTTAAAAGTGCCTATTGCGGATGGAATCGGACCCTGCCTTAAAACGATTTGACAAACCGTGATGAAATGACGGAACTAGTTTACAAATTACCTTCTTGTTCCTGCATTAATTTGGTATTTTAAGACAGAAATTCGTGGTAAGGAATAACATAGGTGATCTATTTCAAAGCCAGCTCTTATAAGTGGATCTATTTACATGCATCTCTCTCCTGATTCCTCAATTTGACAGTAACACATGACACGTTTAAGTTTTCCTTTACTAGTCCAAGAAAATTGTATTAGACGAATTTTCATCTAGACGGTCTTAAATGTTTTTGTTGCGTCACAACAAGTTTAGTTTTCAAACACCCACCCATCTGTTTTTGCTACTAATTGTTCTTGCGAGGAAACCTTATTCGAAAGTATATTTCTTACATCTGTGAATAGATTACAGAAAAGAAGCGAGCCCATAGTTTGATACGAATTGGCGCATTAAGTTTTCTTTTGATCCAAGAAAAAGGTTTCTGGTTTGCTAACCGAGGCGCAACTTGATCCGCTACGCGTTTGGCGACTTTTACAAATAGATAGAAGCGAGTCGACAAGATGAGCCCATCTACTCGTATTCACAAATGTCTTGTACTCGACTGTGGGCTCGTCTCTTGTATAAGTTGGCCCCTAGGCTCGTGACAATACTCAGTGTTATTAGTGGTCGCTTGTGGCGATGAGAACGGTAAGCGTTTGTGAAGAGCCCCGGCCGCGATGGTCCGCGCACCTGCATGCGGACCGGTTCTTGATTAACATGATTTCACTCGCTAGCTATACTTTTGAATAGGTGCCTACACTGCCGATACATGTAGACAGACGTTCTTAATTTAGCACGATTAACAAAAACTAGACGTGTTTGTGTGTGTGTGTGTATATTGTGTTGTCTCTATATATGCACTTGACATTTCGGTTGGGGTAACCATCCGCTCACTACAGAATTCGCCATTGCCTTTAGTCATACACGATCATCAAGCCTATTTTAATTAAAATACCGTAAAAATTAGGTTGTCTTTGTATATCAGACTATCATTTGGAGGGGAAAATATTTTGAATAATCTTCAAAGGCATTGTTCTGAAATGATGTACGAAACCCAAATCACTTAGTTAATTACCTCTGTGTTGATTAACATTGTCAAAGGGCTGATTACACCTTCCTAGTTCAGACACTGGCGAGAGGGAAGCAGCAATACAATAATGCTGGTTCCAGAATGCCGCGTGACCTGCGTTGTCCGTCCATCACGTGGCATCGACCACCATGCGCAGCGCGTCCTGCGCGTTGAAAAAATTAACACAGATATTGCGCTACAACGACCGATGCCGTTGCGTCTGGGCCGCGTCTATGAGCATCGCACTCCAACGTATTGCTGGAGATGTTGACCCTTAAGCCTGCTGTACACACTGGGCCAACGTTGGCGCGTGAGCAGAAGGCAGCTAAGCGTTAGAGGGAGAGGGCTATAACTCGATCTCTTTCGTTTACATAGCTGCCTCCTGCTCACGCGCCAACGTTGGCCCAATGTGTACAGCCGGCATTACATTATGCCGGCTGTACACATTGGGCCAACGTTGACGCGTGAGCAGGATGCAGCTATGCAAATGCATCAGAACGAAATAAAGCCCTCTTCCTCTAACGCATAGCTGCATTCTGCTCCGCGCCAACGTTGGCCCAGTGTGTTCAGCAGGCTTTATGGTCGCTGTATGCCGGCTCTACACATTGGGCCAACGTTGGCGCGTGAGCAGGATGCAGCTATGCAAACGCATCAGAACGAAATAAAGCCCTCTTCCTCTAACGCATAGCTGCATTCTGCTCCGCGCCAACGTTGGCCCTGTGTGTACAGCAGGCTGTACATATTGGGCCAACGTTGGCGCGTCAGCAGCATGCAGCTATGCGTTAGAGGAAGACGGGATTCGATGTCATTCGTTTATATAGCTGCATGCATCCTGCTCACGTGCCAATATTGGTCCGATGTGTACAGCGACCATCAGAACTGTATTGTGTATTGCTGACGGCCCGAGCGGGGTGCACCATACGAGGAAGCGAGAGATCAGAGCTCGCACGTATGGCGCGTTGCTGCCGCTGCAGAATATGGGAGCATTGAATACCCCACGATATATTCCAAGCCGAAATAAACCCGTGTTTCTTTTTTCTGCAGTCTGGGTATCCCGAATCGTTTATTGGTTTTAGAGCCCGTTATATACGGTTTCTCGGCGTATTGGTTCGCTGTAAGGCCGTGTAAACTAATAAATAAATAAATACGAGCATGATATTTAATTTAACTGATACGACATGTAAGTGATCATAAATTACGATCTTGCTGGCACTATTAATTGTACTAGCTAAGCATTTAGAGTTTAAATTAAATTCCTGCTCGGATGCAGGACTGCAGGTCAGTAATAATTTACACATAATTTACCCCAGTTAAAAACAGCTGTATCAATTGTAGGTATCATATTATACCTAAATATTTATTTGCGAGCTAACCCAATTCACAGCCACATTACACTGCTGTCTAGCTAGTTTATCCATTCATAATAATCCCAGTAAAAAATAAACGTAAAGAATAAGCAGAGTTCACATTTCAACTAGGTATGGGTGAAATTATTTAATTTATGGTGACCGGCATTTCACAAATGTGTGGTTGGGATTTGAACCTACTAGCTTGCATCGTGGAGTCACTTTTTCAACGGATTATCATGATGCAATGCAACTCGGTAAACAGAAAAACATTTTAGTATAACTAAAAGTAGTGGTATCTGAAAAGATGCCAGATTTGGCATTAAATTGTTGATATTGCAACATTTCCAACCAATTTGCATTCAAATTCTGTTGCATTTCGGTTACGGTTAAAGTGATGCGTGGCTGACTGGTGATGCCAAATTGCTTATGCAGAGTTTGCATAAACTGATGCGAAGTATACTCAGGAAGAATTCCGTAAAAAAAGTGTTTGGCTGCAAATAAAAAGCTATAGCAGTGGCAAATACGGTTTGTATACACACTGCAAAGTCGCTTTTCCTTTGAACTTGGCTTGGGCACAGGGCACACTGCCGGTCTAGATCTGAACAGGACTCGACCGCGAAGGCATCTGCCTAATTATTATGCTAATTGTAACCCACATCATTCATCCCCTTAGCCTTAAGGTGGTTTTCCACCGGATGAGCGCGGATTGAATTGTATTTTATATTTGCACGCTAAATTGAACCGTACTGCTGTACTGTTAGAGTGCAAATCACACTGAAGATTATTTTCAAGCGCTTGACATCGCGGGAAAATTTCTTCAGTGTAATGTGCATTCTAATAGTACGGCAATACGTTTCAATTTAGCGTGCAAATAAAAAATCAATTCAATCCGCGCTCATCCGGTGGAAAACCACCTTTAATCTCGTTCCTTTTTAGGGTTCCGTACGCAAAGGGTAAAACTGGACCCTATTACTAAGACTCCGCTGTCCGTCCGCCTGTCTGACTGTCTGTCACTAGGCTGTATCTCATGAAACATGATAGTTAGACAGTTGAAATGTTAACTACAGATGTAGGTATTTCTGTTGCCGCTATAACAACAAATACTAAAAATCTGAATAAAATAAATATTTAAGGGGGCTCCCATACAACAAACGTGTGTTTGCCGTTTTTGATAGATAATGGTACCCTTCGTGCGCGAGTCCGACTCGCACTTGGCCGGTTTTATTTTATTTTGGGTCTAATACTTAACCCAGCTTCGTAGAGTAGGCACAGGAACAAGCAACGCGTTAAACCAGAAAGTAAATTAAATGTTTTCTTAGGCTTTGTGAACAGTCAACATTACTAGTTAGTATCTTATGCACCTGCTGGTCGAGTACGTAACGCATTTTATGTACGTCTGGTAGATCTAAGTCACTTTTTGTATGGGAAAATGGTAGTCGAGTTATCCGAACGTGCGTTGGAAAAGTTACGTGATCACCCCTTTGTTTGTGAGAATATAACACTAAACTGTCGCGCTTTGAACATATATGTATTTAAATATTGTGTTCGCATACCTATCTCCGTTCACAACTTGCTGAGGCTTGTTATTTGAGACCACAGCCGATGAATCCCGTGTGAATAGTCAGAAATCAAGGTAAATAAATACTGCCCCAGACACGACACGTGTAAAGTAATATTTTAAATAGGTATCTGTCTGATGATTGTTAGAAGTTCTTAGAGTCCGCAGCAAGCTCGGCCGAATTTCACCTTCCCATACAAAACAAACGTAGTTACGCTCTCATTTTAAAACTACGTGTTGGATTGTGATTTAACTGTGCATATACGACGACCGGTTAGTCTAGTGGGTAGTGACGCTGCCTACGAAGCTGAAGGTCCTGGGTTCGAATCCCGGTAAGGGCAAATATTTGTGTGATGAGCATGAATATTTGTTTCTGAGTCATGGATGTTTTCTATGTATTTAAGTATTTCTATCTATTAAATATATCGTCGTCTAGTACCCATAACACAAGCCTTATTGAGCTTACTATGGGACTAGGTCGATTTGTGTAAGATTGTCCCCTAATATTTATTTATTTATTTATTTATTATTTATTTATATACAATGACATGAGGTATATCTATGTCTGTAATTAGTTTATATGGTTCCAGTTTATAAACCAAACTAAATACAGCAAAAACAAGTTTTGTATGAAAAACTTAAATTCGTTTTTACTATCTGAAGCTACATAAACTAATTACAGACATAGATATACCTCATGTCATTGTACATGCAAAGTTTCATTACAATACCTACTTACAATCCAACACGTAGTTTTAAAATTAGAGCGTAACTAGGTACGTTTGTATGGAGAATCGAGCTTACTGCGGACTCTTAAGCCGCCACAGGCCTCTAACCCTGGCGGCTGGGTCATAGATACCGACCGAGATCAACAGCTTACGTACAACCTAAGCACAGAATCACCCAGTAACTAGTAAGTACTTAACGTGGTCACCCCTCCAGAAACCGGCGCCAGTGACCGTTGCTTAACCCCGCAGGTTGTTAATTGCGATGGCCGCACGTAATTAATCAGGCCAAGTAGAAAACCAAAATTTATTCTAGGGCCTAAGCCCAAATCCACAGATGCAGCCTAACTATGTAAGGAAGGACGTACCTATATTTCTGAATCTAAAACGAGATTGACGTTTATGAATAGGTAAAGGGTATCTGTCTATACTAATAATAAAGAGGATGTCTATGCCAATATTATCCCATAAAAAACATTCCATGTAAAAAAGAGGCCAAGTCTCGAAACTCTTCCACCGTAAAAATTTGTGAGATATTTCGTAGAGCCAAGTCTCAGGCATTCTTATTAATCTTTATTTGCTTGCTAAATAAAATTCTGCAACGTGGCAATCACACAACTCAACTGTATTTATGGATTTTTGCATACTTACCTAAAATTATGTAGTATTTTCGAGACTTGGCCTCTTTTTTACATGGAATGTTCTTTAAGGGATCTCACTTCTTTTTGTAGGTTAATGTGTTATCCATACATACAAACTATGAATGCAGGCCCATTCTTGCTTTTGAATTTTCCCATTCACTGCAAACGTAACTTTGTAATCCTATATATTTGTATAGGATTACAAAGTAATGTATACAGTTGGTGTATCTAGAAAACTGGGTTGAAATTGCAATTTTTTTATAGTTTTCCCTTAATGTGGCCATTAAACCCAAGCCCTCTATACCAAATTTCAGCTCTCTGAGCTTATGGGAAGTACTAGTTCTATTTTGATGATCATGAGTGAGTGAGTGAGTGTCATAAATGCGAAACTTTTTTTTCGCTTAAGCTCGGAACTAAATGACCTACAGACATGAAATTTTAGATTTTAAGTATGTGATTATAGTTTACTGGATGACGAAAATTTCTGTGTTCTGGTCTTATCCAGAGGTACTCAAATAGGGGCCTGAAAATGCGGCGAAATGGTTCCAGTAAAGGATGGTACAGCAGTGTTTGCTTCGCGCTCGACTTGGCGGGGGCACTGCCGTGCCCCCAGATAAAGAGGAAAAGTCTGAGATTGTAGCTTTGTCTATACTTAAGACGCCGTAGGTTCATGGTCTTCTCTCCCTCACACTGAGCATAAGCGTGAGCGAGATGGAAGTGCGTGCTCGGAAGCGGGGATATCATGTTTTGTAATTTTAATTATTTGGCCGTTTAAATAAATAAAAAAGTAATCACTGAGTTCTCTCAAACATAATATTGCCGATTTTAGAAGCAATTTTGATATTTTCAGCTTTTGTGCATAATTTGTTACGCACATTTGAAGTGTATTTTAGACCTATGTTCGTGATTTTTCTCTATCAAGCGAAAATCGCTTAATCATGTTTCGAATCACTGATCTCGCTGCAGAAAAGCCTCAAGATTACTATTCATATTTTTTTGAAACCATATTATTATAAACAGACGCATTATATTGTTTCAAAAACTCTGTTCGCTTAACTTCGCTGAACCTACGGCGCCTACTCCTCAAATAACTTTCTGTGAGATTGTAGCTTTGTATGTTTTGGGTAATCCCCACAACCGCTCAGGTACCCGATTTCATTTTTTTTTCTCCTGCGTATAGAATGGACTTCCTGGCTGGTTATAGGTACCTACCTATTATATATTTTATCACGCGGGATTGCCTGCGTTCTTTGCAATACGCGGGCAAAGCCGCTCGGGTAGCTTTGTAATAAATAAAATAGGCATTTAGTAATTTCTTCATTATTTTCACCAATACGTAGGTACCTATGCGTAGGTATACCTATTCTCTGGGAATAACTTGTGATCATATTCACGATTATGAATGAAATTTGGACTGGAAAGCAGCAGGTAGGTAGGCTAACTGCTATATCAGTTACTGAGTACGCTAAGTTTGATGTCGGACATAATGCATTCGTCCCATTCTGGCCAGTATGCGAGTGCAAGAGGGACAAATGCTTTATGTCGGACATAAAACCTAGTGTGCTAGGGGGGCTGCTATATCTATGTTAATACTTTTAGTGAACACCAGACACAGGTAAAATACAGCCAAAATGGATTAAATCGGTACAAAGGCCAGGAACTTATCCCTAGGGATCTCTTCCAGTTAACATGTGAGCAATTGAGTGGAGATTGGGAACAAAAAGATAGACAAACTAACACGTGTAGAGATACGTAGGTATTTACCTTTACGCTATACGGTAACACAGTCCAAATGAGATTCCTAATATATATATTCCTGCTAAATACATAGGTAGGTATCTACCAAAATATAATTTTGGTGCGATTTTAATAACATTTGTTGATACGTAGAATTAAAACTAGAAGTTTCTTTGAATAAATTGTGTACGTAAAAGAAATTAAGAACATTAATAAGGCTTAAAATTTGATTACCTATCTCTCTAATGAAAATCTCTTTTCGATTATGTTATGTTATGATCCTTAGTTCCAGGATCAAATCATATATTTCTAAAATAAGGAAACATGGCATTTGTAGAAGGTACCTACACAATCTTAGTGTTCATGCATATTCAAAACAGACGTCCGCCAAGTCACGCTAGGTTTATGACTTATGAAACAGACATTTCGTAATTCTCGAACTTTCAATAAAAATTGCCAAGCATCGACATTTAAGTCCCCACCACAGCTCATAGTAATAGTAAACAGTATGATATGTGTATGCATGACATTTATTAAAGTTCTATTCAAGTGTTATTGAGAATTTCAAAAGTAAGTGGTCGACAAGCAACGCGGTTGCGATGCGAGCCGTGAGTCAATGCCACCGCTTACCTGCACAAAACAGGAACAAAGTAAACGGTGAAAGCACTCTGCTGGTCCCCATGTTGGCGCTGCGGCAACTTTCTAAACAATTATTATCACTTCTTTAACCAAATTCTACGCTCCCATCTTGCCAACTTCCAACACTTGTTTCTTTAACTTTAACTTAACTGTCTACACAACACACAGAGGAATAAACCGTTAGCACTCCTGTTTTGAACACACTTTCATCCAAATTCCAGTCACTAGGTGTTTAATAACACCTCACACACTTTTGAGAATTTGTTATCTCATTTTCAAATCCCGTATGTAAACACTAGCGCGAAATTTTAGCAACGCAAGCAACAAGGCGTACGTCACTCGCGAGCGACGGTTGGCCGAAGGCTGAAAACCTGATGCGCCCGCTGTGTGCGCGAGCGAGACGGCTATAAAAGCGAAACAAAAAATTAAATTTGCTTCGTTTCGTGTAGTGGCAACGACGCGCCAACGCCATTTCCTGACGTGCGTTGCCACTGGAACTGGGAACTGGGGCGACTGGCGAGTCAAGCACTAGATGGCGCTTAGATTCCACCTTTGAATGCACGTTTTATTATGATAAACACTGCACCATAACTACAGCACGTCTTGGATTCGCCTGTAATTCAAATTTAACAGTTTATATTTGATACACATGACAAAGCCCAAAATGCATCTTATATAGTCAGGAATTTACGGCCAACCATCCGTACCACGGAGGAGAGCTGACACTTGAGATTCTTACGCCAGGAACATTTCGAGTTCGAGCTAGGCATGCACGATGAAGTGTTCCGTAGGTAATTAGCCTTCATCAGACAACGTAAAGAAAGGATCTTACAGCCCGCCCACAAACTGTATAATGTTACACATGCGTGTGCGTTTAACACGTTACCCATAACAATAACAAGTTTTTGATAATAAAAAACTCTCTCAAATCGGTTACTTCATCCGTTTGGGAGCTAAGTACGATGCCACAGACAGACACGCAGGGGACCGATTTTTGACTTTCGAGCGCTCGACTCTTTCACTCGAATCTGACAAAAATTATGAAATGCTATTTTGAAATAGCGATAGAAAATTGAAAAATGAGTGGTATTGACCACTCGTAATTAATTCTATTGGTAGAAAGTAAGTGCCTGCCATTTTGACACGACAAACGTATTTACTTTTATTTGATTCTCGAGCGCTCGAAAGTCAAAAATCGGTCCCCAGATAAACAACTTATAAACGTTTTCCACTGGGGTTAAAAAAGGAAGGCCGTTTTGTTTTCGGGGTTAATTATCCCGTTAGGTTAGGTTAGGTTACATGTATCCTGTTTTGTTTTTAATACCTACCTAGTTCTCTGGCGTATATTAGGTAATAGTTATTTGTTATACAAGGGGGGAAAGTTGTATTTTACCTGCGAGTGTTCATTTGAAACACGAGCTAGCGAAAGGATCCTATGATTGACCACGAGCGAAGCGAGTGGTTCAAAAATACAATCCTGAGCGTAGCGAGTGTTTCAACACACGAGACGTAAATTAACTTTGCAAAAAAAAAAAAAAACTTTTCACCCGAAGTATAACACAAAACTTTTCACCTCACTACAGCGAGGAAAATAAGAAAAGGGGCTTTGGGCTTAAAATCACAAAATCTCACTTCACCTCATTATCAATACTCCCAGATCTCAAAACTCCATGGTCTCAAAATACCTAAATTGCAGAATGCCTAAATTTTTTTCTCAATCAACCGAAACCTTCATATCGCCGATGTTCAAAATACCTTAGGCTAATAATACCTAAACTTCAAAACAGCATTATGGCAAAACAACATATGCTTAAAATAACCGAACCTCAAAATACCTAAATTTATACTACATGAATGAATCCCATCCCATCTCTTAGCCAGCTTCGAAATGGGAATGAATTTCACCAAGTGGGAAAAATATTCCCATTTGGTAGCTGGCTACCAAATTTGGCTACCAAATGGGAATAAAGGGAAAATGTAGGGTAGAGCGGGGCACATTGAACAGGAACTAGAAATTACCACGTTTGTGGACAATTTTTTTACTCGTGATACACGCATGTATAAGTCAACCATCACATCTCTCGTCAAAATCTCTGTGGACACTCGACTTTAGAAGAGCGGCAGATTGATGGAGGTAAAAGATCGGTAGATAATATCAAATAAACACTCGTAAAAAAAATTAGGCATTTTTGGGAAAAATGCCTAAATTTAGGTATTTTGAGGTTGAGTTGTTTTGATATTTTGTCATTTCTGCCATTTGTTAATTGAAGCATTGTGCATTTCAATCTTCAGGCATTTAGAGAACATGCCGTTTTAAGTCAAAGTCATAATAAATTTCGTTCATTTTAAGAATGTTACAATTTGACATTTAGGTTTTATGAGCTCATGGTAATTTGAAAATAGGGAGTATTGGCAAATAAGGCATTATGAGATTTAGTGATTTTAAGCCCAAAGCGAAAAGGGTTTGTACTATCAATTATTATTTATTTACCTCTTTGTCAATACTATAATTTTGAAGTACAAGGAGTATTGGTAAAATCGAAAATATTACAAAATAGCCTAAGCATATCCAGTCTTTATGGAACTACTCCAATATTGACATATACAATCATAACATTTATAGTACCTAACAAATAGACTAGCATAAATTATATAATTCCAGCCTCAGTAAGTAAGGTTTATCAAATGTAATATTAATTATATTTTTATTATATTATATTCAATAACTAGGTACATTTTGACAATTTATTCAGTTTTGACAAAAATGGTACATATGTATGTACTAATAAGTCTTTATTTATTCACATTTTAGTCACAGTATAAAAGGTATTATTGATTAATTAACAATAGTAATATTGCAATGATATTGTATTATATTTAGCTGCTGCTAACTGAAAAGGTTTTTGCACCTTTTTTGTTTCTCCATGTTTTGAAAAGGTCAAACGCTTTCATGTTATCTTAAACGGGATTTTCCAGGCAATTAGCACAATTCTGCATTTTGCACTGTTTCCCGTAATTCCACAGGTGTTAATTAATACGTCTTCGTCACTCGAATCATTCATTTTGAATAACAAACCAAACTAGAAAAACATGCGAATATTTTAGCGTTAGCGGCTTAGGTAATTGAAAATTGAAAAGATTTGACCATTGTGATACAAGTGAGGTATGTTGATAACTACATGGGGCCTAGACAAGGTTACAATCGACAAGCGCTAACGCTAACGCTAACTAATAAAATGTACTGGAATGACAGATGTTAACGAAAAGTGTTTCGTCGGCATCTGTCATTTCCATACATTTTATTCGTTAGCGTTAGCGTGATAAGAGAGTTGAGGATGTAATTATCAAAGCTCACGCGTTTCATACGACGTTTTTGTTGAAAACGTTTTGCGAGGAAAAAATCCTTTTCATAAGATAAAAATTGTAAAGGCCTGCCAAGTTATGTTCTTTACTTATTGAGGGCAACGTTTTTACATATTGTATACATCGCCAAGAATTTCCAGTGGCGTCCATTGTATTTATCCTTTTCTAGTTACCACGAGTCAACATTTTTGTTAATAACCTAACACGCATTAACAATGTTTACAAATATCTGTGAAATAACCTATAACGGCGTGCAACAGTTTTATTTCGTGAAGTTGAATGAATTAAAAAAAAACTGTACATTCTGTAGAACCCGTTGAATTTAAGGGTGCACCGTGTTCATGCATAGGTACATCTTGCTGCAAGGTGCCAACGTGACTTAATTGGGATATAACCATAACACACAAATGTCGTAATGTTATACAACACGCGTGTTTAATATCCAGGATTATGAGCCTAAAAGCGACACAGTAAGAGGTACGTTACGAGCAAATGTGTTGAAATAGTACATTACGTACCTAGGGCGGAGAATTCGTGAATGGCCCAGATCGCAGGTGTTTGTGGCCCGAACCGAAGGTGATGGGAAGGACGAAGCCACTTCTGGTCACTCATGGCCGCGAAATGAGTACCTATAGCACTCTATAGCTTAGGTATCTGTATTAGCATATATTATGCAACTATGAACCTACACATACAGCTTCCGGAATCCTTTATATACCTGACATATGAGCTGCCGCCTTATGTACCAGCTCCATCTGAGATGTGGGGACCTTCGTCCCCGAGAATGTCCTCCACCTCCCCTTACAGACATCCCTTACCACACAACTGATACTGTACCAATTCACACACTATATTGTTCCAGTTATGATTACCCGGGTGCACCCTTGATTGATGACGACATGGCCTGAGGCTGAGACTACCGAACAGACCCTGTTGTTACACTTGTTACTAATCCTCTCACACTAAAGAACTCCACGACTTAGAACTGTGTTATCGCATGTACGTGACATGTAGGAAAACCTCATTCATATACATAATATACCGTCACGCCTCCCAAATAGAATAAGACCTGTGGACGCACATAAATACATCACATCATGAACAATCATCGTCCGAGCTGTGTAAGCACATGAACACACGTGTAAATGAACCAAATCGTTACAATGTCATAGGATGCATTGAAAGTGATTATGGAAAGAGCTCATCCTGATTTTCCTCCAAATCTAACACTACAAATCTGCACTTAACTGTTCGTACGCAATATAGCCGTTAGGAACTCTGACTACTCGCCTACCCGTCAACATTGTTATAAAAAGATTGTGGGTGTTGCTACATAAAATAAATCGGCTGTTTGAGACATGATTATTAACGTCAATGTAAATACTATCGTGAATCATGACTATTCACGACACGTGGTGAGTACACAATTTTACGTCTTCGTTTGGCCACAATGCGAGTTTTACCGTACGCGCAGCGTGCGGTATAACTCGCATTATGGCCAGGTGTGATGTGACGTAAAGATACTTAAATATAAAACCAGCACGGCTATCACGTGACGCTTTTTCTCGCACTATCCGTCTCTCTCTTATTAGAACACTTAAAACAAGAGGTATAGTGCGAGAAAAATCGAGAGTAGGTATGTCGCGGCCGTCCCATGATAGACGTGCAGTATCGTGACAAATACTCAGCGTGTAATCTTGCAGAAACTCAAATAGACTTTTTGGCTGAACGTGTGAACAGCGCGATGCCATGCCATTAAAAAAAGACAGAAAGAGAAGATAGTCAGACTTTTGACGTTTGACGCTATTTTGTTGAAATTTGTTGATACATTTATTCAAATTACACCTTAATACGAATTTAGCGCATATAAGCTCCCAACCTATTAGAATCGAATATTTTTTTCATATATTTTTATGCTTTATTTATTTATAAATAGTTACAGTACAGCATAACAGTTGAAACTAAATCACTGAAACAACAGAAACAACAATATCGTTTAGTATGCGTTTTGTGAAGGTCTATCACTCACACCGGATCGAAATTATTAATATTGGATAGTTAAGGCCAGCCCGCCATTCAACGTCACAGAAAGTTGACAGGCAGCTAGGATTTCAAGAAGAATTTTTTTTTTTTATGGTTTCATGTTTTTCCGTTCATTGGAAGCTGAGATCATTCGTGACGGAACAATGCTTAGTTTGATACTGGCTGATTCTTTTTTTAATTCAGAGATGTATTATAAGCATACCCCGTTATCAGTGTTGCAGATCCATTGAAACTAAGGCATAGGGTTGTCGCACAGTATCTATTTTATGGTCAATGTGACATGTGACATTTTGGTGTACAGGCTTTTGCTTAAAGAGCCTTTTTGCAGGTAAAATAACAGATTTATATAAAGATAAAGATAGTTTATTTTTCAAGTAGGCATATTACAATGCACTTATGAACGTCATACGAAGGTAAAATCTTTTCAAAAACAATATATCTTATAACTAACAAACATTAAAGACATGCCTACCTATAAGTATACTTTCATTAGTTGTCTGAATAAATTATTAAGAGTTTTTCTAGGTTAGCTGGCGTTAAATTTTGTCGTCTATTACTGTTTATCCATTTTAAATATGAAAACGTTTGCTCCACTTCTACAGATGTAATTGGTAAATACTTCAGGCAATTATAATATTCCACGGTGTTTTTGTTAATGCATTTTGTAATTTCAGCTTCTTCATTATTAAGTAACTTGTAAATCAATTTTGACAAATAAATGACGCAACTGCCTACTATGGAGTGAAAAAAAGAATAAAACCTTTTTTAATTACGGATTGATAAGAGATTTTATTTTGTTAAAAACTTAATTTATATCGATTAAAAAAAGGTGCATTAATTTATATATACCTAGAGGCACATGAAAAAATAATAAACGTGCAGTGCCAACCCTAGCGTTTTCAATGATTCTGCAACACTGATAACGGGGTATGATTATAAGTGTAGATGACATAGATATGTGCCCCACACGAGTGGTTTAGTTAGATATAGGGACTAGGGTAGGTACTCGTACCTAATTTTATTTTCAGAATTTGGATATGTTGTGTTTTTACAATCTTTCTTCCCAAACCCAATACACATATAAATAAACATCGACAAATTCAAAGTCCCCAAACCCGAACTGGGCCAGCGTTAGAAAAGCCCTGTGCCGAACAGTGAGACCTAAGAGAGGCTGATGTTGATGATATTTACCTATGTAACTTGCAATGTTCGTACCTATGTATGTAAGTAACTAGTTAACACAATCTTGAGATTAAGTATAGGTGTGTCAAAACGGACTCCAAGATATTCTTTAGGATAAACGCGAGATAAACCTAGCGAAGACGATTAATGTCATGTTCTGACAGTAGACTAAATGGGACGTCTTTAATAGTTGTTTGTACTTATAACCAAGGCCTAAAAATACCACGAGATTGTTATTTTCCCGAACGAAGTGAAGTGCTCTTAGACCAGAGTTATACCTACACTTCGATTGCGAGAAAGGAATCCACCTACAATGAATAATAAATTCCACGGCGAAAACATTGTTTAATTTGGCTGCGTAGATAGAGGATTTCTTAGATAATCTGGCCAGGGAAAGATAATCCTGAGATTTATATGGCATCTTTTTACATAGCAACGGTAATTAAATATCATTGTCAAATGTGTCAAACGTCTTTTTTAGATTAGTATGATGTCCTAATCTTGATACTGGGCGTTTTCAGTTTTGAGTACCCTTCGGTTTTTGGCATGCCCCTTGAGTTTGACGTGATATATTTTCTCACATGCAAGCTATTTCAATGGCGAGCAAAAGGGGACGCATAACCTTTTGAAATGTAAATAAGGGATTTTATTGTCATAGTGATAAGAGCAAATAGGTATAGTGAGATATTTGTAAGATGTCCAAGTGGTCATAAACAGCTTATCTTTCAGAACAATGGTATTGTGCCCTTTGTTAATTTGGACCACTACTTATCCGTTCAAAATGAAAAGAAAGACCTAACAAGATAATACTACCCTCCGATGTAAGCTCAACTTGTCATAATACGCCATTTGGAACGGTAGCTAGGCACCCAAGCCCTGCACCCAGTTCTCCATGACTGGGTTGAAAGGCGTTTCGGCTGACGCAGGTGCTGTCAGGAGACGGTTGTTTTGGCAGCTACCTGTACAAAATTGATCAGAGGGAGCCGACCCCGGAATGCCACCAGTGCGGAGAGGCGTAGACTCGGCCAAGCACACCTTGGCCGGGTGCCCGGCATGGGGACCAGAACGACAGGAGGTGGTAGCCCGATTAGGGCAAGATCTGTCACTGCCAGCCGTAGTGCGGGCTATTGTATCCAGCAAAATGGCGTGGAAGGCGATGCTGGACTTCTACGAGAAAGTCATGGCCAGGAAGGAAGCGGCTGAGCGTGAGCGGGAAGTCTGTGCTGAGGCTCACCCAATGCGCCGCCGCAGAACCGGACGAAGGCGTGCGGCGCATAACCGGCGCCTACCGCCATAATGAACATAAGACCTCCGGGTGACAGACACGGGGGCGTCTGCCACCCGTAAGACACAGGTCCTCGAGGTGGAGAGCGTGCCGGGTGTCCGGGCACGCTGCTTACGATGGTTCTCTGGGGGCGGGTACTTACCCCTCCCCTCTTGCCGGGTCCCACATAGGGACAGCTGCTGGCGGAGTCACGGAAGTGTGCGCAAGCGTTCCCGTGGCTCCGCCAAAGGACAGCGCGTAGAGTACCGTGAGGTTTTAAACGGTAGACCGGGCGGTTCCCGGGAGTCCGTCATACCCGTCCTGGTTCCCCAGCCAGGTGGGGCGCGTAAAAGCGTTTCCCCACGAAAAAAAAAATATCAAAGGCACCAAAGCCCTTTGCTTTCGGCGTCGGGTTTGTAAAAGACTGTCGTTCGTAAACAATCTCTTACCGACCTCCTTGCACAATATACTATTAAAAACGAACCCCCCAAACTAATCCCTTATAAGTTCGCCTTTTTACAATTGGTTAGTTTTTATTGTAAATGAAATAAATTAATTTTTCACCTCAGCAGCTCGAACAAGCATATTTTGCTGCGTGAAAACAGTGTGCAAAATACGATTTTGCTCACTCCGTGAGACAAAGTAGCTTTTTAATTTTGATGCGGAGCACTGACATTTCGTCGCATGGGGTCTATTACAAGTTCAGAATATTTGAATTGAACTTTATTAGCGCTGTCGTGGCGCTGTCCCTTTCATTCCATTACGAAAAAAGAAAATGGCAGACATGGGTCGATCCATAGTTCGACCATCGAATTTCAAAGTAGACCCCCAAATAACGCGACACAAGTAACACGTTTGAAAAGAAGACCACTGTTAAGAAGAAACGCCGAAACAAACTCAACAGTCAGTCATTTGGTGCCAAAAAAAGCTTATTACAATGATAGTTCTTAACCTACTTAGAAGAAGTCAAACTGAATATGAATACAAAAAAAATAAATCATCATAATGCAAATTTCTCGGCTTTACACTTTGACCAACTATGTAACAGATTGAGTGGTGCTGTATTTGCCCTGAAGAAGCTGCAACCATTGATATCACGAAATTCTTTAAAATCTGTTTAGTTTTCTCGTTTTCACTCGTTGATGTCATATGGTACAGTCATTTCATTCAACACATCTTTAGCCGTTTATCGATGCATTTGTTTGCGATCTTTGTCTACCTTCTAATTTAAGTTTACCCACCGATCACGTTGGAAGTTAAAATGCATGATGCACGGATTACGGATTACGGATTTTTATCTCTAAATAGTAAGACTAAAGTCAAATGATGTACTACTTATAATTAACTTTAGTTATTTAGTTAATTTAAGATATCTAATTTTTCTTATGTGAATGTAAATACGCACACATAGTTACGCTCACCATAATAATGGTAACTTAAGTACTTTAATTCTCATGTAAGTGAATTGTAAATATTCTTATGAGAAATAAATTTCTTTAAACCGATTTGGGGTAATTCGACCGATGCTAAGCGAGTGTTTTTACTCCAAAAACGTGCGCTTCGATTGTTGGCTGGAGTAAAACCCAGGCATCCATGTAGGAATTACGAGCGTCTACCCGCCAAATTGCGAACTGAACCATCTGACGAAACATTCAAACGTCAGCTGAGAATCTTTTTATTAGAACATACATTGTGTTCTGTATGTGAGTATATGGACATATAATATATTTGACATGGTTAATTTAATTTAAATTGTTTTATAATTTTATAAGGTTCTAGTTTTTATTTTGACGATCATTACGAGATATTAATATCAATATTTATATTCCTCATTTTGACTTTATCAATAATCATTTTGTATTACATACATGTCCATAATAATGTTGTATTGTATGTACCTGTGATATTTCATTCAATTAATATTCATTATTTGACGATCATTAAATAAATTCGTGTAAATTAGCTTAAAGTTAACTTATAATGTAAATGTATTTTATGAAATAAAGAAATCTAAATCTAATGCGTTCTTCTACAAGAACACATCATGTCCGAATAAGCTATATAAATAATTAAGCTATTTTGGGCTCTGGCTTGGTTTGGGCCATGGATTTCTGAGATAGTCCTCAACCCTGTAATAAAATAAGCCTTTGACATCAATGTTCTTTTCAAGTAATTTTTAAGACCTGGAAAGGGTAGAGCCAAAATTTCAATAGGATGGAGGAATGGATACAGTATTGACCCGAAAAAGACTTGTATACTACGAACACGAAACTTGATGATTGCTATTTTATTTTTATTTCGTGTACCTATTAAATCATGGGTATCAGATTTTTTACAGAATTAATCCATGTTCTTAATGACATAAACAATATTTTCATAACTGTATTGGGATTGGGACGTTAACGTTACTGTTAAAATGCTAATTTCTGTAAAGAGTTCTCTTACGGATTTTCTTGCTCTCAGGTTATTAATATATAGAACGAATGGCTCTTTTTTATTATACAAAGATTGGCTGTATGTCAGCTGCTTTACCCCACACCAGAATACCGTACAACATAATACTATGAAAATAACTATGATACATTAGGCGAGCTGTTTTAACATCGGTCAGTTCTCTAATTTTCCTAATAGCATATACGGCTGAAGTTTAGCCGTATACTAGAGCATGCAATATCGGAGCATTCTCAATCCCGGGATTGAAATCCGATATTAGATTTCAATTCCGGGATTTCAATATTAATATCGGTATTTCGATATTAAGGTGAGTTTTGAAGATTTGTCATTAAAAAAAACACTTTTCTCTGGAAAATATGATATTGATATTGATATTTATTTATTTCATAATATTACATTGCATTAATTATAAATAACATTAATGTAAATCTATAGGAATTAATACTATGATCGTCAAGGGTTGATAATAGAATTGATAATAAAAATTAAAAAATACAAATAACACTGCATGACTTCTCAGCCTTACGGCTTCATGAATTCGTCCATGCAATAGATTGTACTATCCAAAAGTATTTTTTTTTAATTGGAACTGGAATTCTGATACACAGAGCACGTCTTTCAATCCCTTCCTTCGGTAGTTTTTCATATAGGGTAGGCCCCATCACATATGTTCAATAATCAACAGAATATAAAATAAAAGTATGTCCCCATGACCCATCTTTTTCATTTTCATGGTGCTAGTGCTAGCCAACTGACAATATCGTCATAAAAAGAAATGCCTAATTTCTCTAAGTGATCCCTTTATACTGTTATAAGTAGTAGCAATAACCTTAAAATGGCGAAAATGAACTACATTAAGTCGAAAATCTGAAACGCATTAAATATCGAGGCCTCGGCAGAGAGTACAACTTAGTACCATTTGGCGTCGAGACCTTATTCTTGCTTAAATTAAATAAATATATTTTTAAGGGATTAGTCAGGATATAGAAGTCGAAAGACGGATCCAAAACGCTTGGAAGAGCTATAATTGGTCTATGAAGGAGCTAATGATGGGTGATCTCCCATTGGTCCTCAAACGGAGGCTAGTTGACGTGTGTATACTGCCTATCCTAACTTACGGTGCCCAAACCTGGTCGCTGACAGAGTTACAAAAGAACAAACTGTAGGTTTGCCAGAGGGGTATGGAGCGCAGCATACTTGGAGTGAAAAGGATAGATCGGATCCGAAACAGTACTCTGCGCTCGAAAACGGGCATTGTCGACGTTGGAGTTAAGACTGCTAGACTCAAATGGGGCTGGTCTGGTCACGTTTGCCGTATGCACTCACAGAAGTGGGCTAAAATAGCTACAGAGTGAGTGCCACACGATGGGCAACGGCGCCGTGGTCGGCCGAAGAGGAGATGGCGGGATGAACTGGACGTCTTTCAAAGTGACTGGCCAGAATTGGAAATGAGTCTGGATAGTTGGAAGTCTAGGGGGGAGGCCTTTGCCCATCAGTGGGACACAAGATAGGCTTACAAAAAAAAATGTTAATTATCATCTTGTATATACTTTAGAAAATGAATAATTTAAATTCACGACATAAGTACTGATATTATCAAAATCAAATTGTATAATTCTATTTATTCCGTATTACCAGAACATTACATATGAATCCCGGAATTCCGATATTTCAATATTGGTCCTTTGCAATATCGATATTGAAATATCGGAAAAATCATGTCGGGATTCCGGGATTTCGGGATCCCGGGATCTCGGGTTGCATGCCCTAGGCTGAACTTAGTTTACGCGCCTACACGGCTATACGGGCACTCCATTGTAGATTTTATGTCATAGTATCTTCTGCTATGTATACTTATTTTCTTTGTGTGTGTGTGTGTTAACTACTACTACTATTAACCTATTCGTTCATGTATTTTAGAAATCATTCAGCAGTTACTTATGCATGTAGTTGTTACGGTTGGTGTGTCTTCCTTTCCTTTAGTAAAGTGGCTTTTGGCGAGTTCGGTGTTACGTGCGTCGCAGCATCCACTTAAGTACTTAAGACTAGCAAATTGTACGAGAACCCCACTCAAATTGGTCTACCAATACATATACATATCAAACTCGACAATATTCCGTGGAGGAAAAGAAGAAGCCTATATACTTACTCGGAATCTGTGCGGTACCGAACCGACCTGACCAAATCACCTGCTGCGTCCTGCTACACCATCGACGCAGCTTTACGTGTCCCGGCTGCACTACACCACTACACTACGAAGGCAGAGGAAGTAGTGGAGTATGTGCGCCCGGATCAATCCTGAGGGCCGTGAGGTTGGAGTCTCGCCATAACGTTAAATTTTAATTCCTTAGTGGTCAGAGTGCCAACAGACCATCTATGGACCTTCACTAAGGAAGAATTATGGCCGAAGGGAGTCAAGTTCCGACGTTTTCGCGGTCGGTTACCTGACACCACGAAATTGTGCAACACATCGCAGTAATTGTGTGTTTTTGTAGTTATTCATAATTTTATATTGATACGTTTGTTAGTTTTTAAGGTATTTGTAATATGGGCCTTGTTGCCTGATTTAAATAACTTGATAAAATAAATAAATAAATATTCTATATTCTATCGGTAAAATCTCACCGATTCATATAATTATTTGCACATTTGGCTTTCGTTTACTTTCCTTGTATTTGAAATGGAATGTAAACAAGAAATTGAGTTATCAATGGATGTTTCGTGTTTATAGACAAAACAAGTCCCCAGCAGCCCAATCCTTATCATTTTTGTTATAAAAACTATTTTCTCAGAGATGTCGTTTCACTCGTTCACTTAAATAAAACATTAAAAAGGTACTTAACGTGAAAAGGCAATTTTTTATACTTACCTTTTGGAATTACTCATTTTCATTCTTCTTGATTGAGGCACAGAATAAGTAATTGTATTGAGGACAAACGGTAAAGCTCGCCATTTGTGAAGTTATTTTTGTTTTTGTTTTTATCTACTTTAAATAAACGAAGGCAGGCATACTTTTTTAAATACTCTTTGGGCAGTCTCTTCCGATTATGCTTGTCAATATAAAACATTACATTTTGCATAGGAAGTGGGAACAATTATAATTCAGAGTTAGTTAGAAAGTACCTAAATATGTACTTGTAGATATGATTTTTGTGATGAGCATACAGCTCGAAATTCTGTAAAAGTGGCGGAATAAGAACAACTGCAGTTTAGGGACTTACGAACTGCGATCTCAACAGAAACGAACTACTAACTGCTAAAAGTTAGGTTAGAACTGCAACCCTGACAGAATCGAACTGCTATAGCAGTAGGTAAAGTAGGGTAGGTTAATATTGGATTAGAAATGCGACCCCAACAGAAACGAATAGCTAGTAGTTAACGGATTAGGTTAGGCTGTAAAACAGTGACATATACAATGGCATTGTAATGTATGACTTTATAGTGGTGTAAGAAGCTTATTAACAATTGTGTAAAATCTGTATAGTACCGTGTAGGTATACAGCTATAAAAGCCAATCTTGTCAGCCTACAGGCACACAATATTATCTACGAAAATAATATGCAGAGGTCCTTACTACTACGAGGTATTTTTGATTATTTAATTTTATTCCTTCAAACGTTTTTCTTCTTATCTTAATAACCGCTCAAAGCGGGTGTCCATCCAGAAACTTACCTCGGCTAACGTTGCTTAACCTCGTGGACCGCCACCAGCCCGGCCGCTAGGCAAGGAGCTTACTTAATACTCAATGGACTGACTAGGTTCGAAAATGTAAACTAAGTGTAGACTGTACTAAATCGGATCGTAAATCCGCAGGTATGCAGACCGGAGCAAGCATTCATGGAGCAATTAAATCAGCCAGCAATGATTTGTGTCTTTGAAGCTCCACTGAATCCAACTAGAAATTGCCAAAATTCGCACTCGCTGACTTTTTGTACGAGTACCAATGACTTTATTCCGGAAAACCGTAGCCACTCGAAACATGCTACTACTTTACATTTTTGAAAGCTTTTATTTAATTTAACCTGTTCGTTAGTTAGTTTGTTAGTGTGGGACGAACTTGTACAAAAAATTTAATCTTTGCCCGAAACTTATACATTAAGCAAAATATTATGTAGTTAAGTTAGGTACATCCTTATCGAACTGAAGTTTTCGGAAATATTTAAGAAATTTTTACAAAAAATATTACTTTTTAAACGCTCTAGATGTGTGTTAGTAACCTATTTACTTTCGTGTCACGGCCAGAAGCGTCGGAGAGACACAAAAAACCGAATTCATTCGACATTTCGCTAGTTTTTTCGAGACCAGATTGGGATTCCGTTGGCCGTGACGGATTAAGTTTGGGTTGTGTAATTAGGAAGGATTTGAGACGAGATTAGCAATTCCACAGGTACTTACAGGTAAACTAAGAATGTATATTCATGTGTCATTCTCAGGCAAATGGGCATTGATAATTAGGCGCTACTGTCTTAAAAATGCAATTAGGAATCATATTCGATACTATAAAAGTATCCTCATCCTATTTTTTAACATAGTCCAGTCAGCACCAGATAGTTAGTAGCAGCCAAAGTAGCCAAATATATCGGAACACGTCTTTATTACTATAGGAGTAAGGAAGTATTACGATATATTTGGCTACTTTGGCTGCTACTAACTATGCCATGCTGACTGTCCATCCTATAAACATTGACAAAGATTTTTAGTACCTATAGCATGTTTATCATGAGACGGCCGCGACATACTCTCGATTTTTCTCGCACTATATAGGTACCTCTTGTTCTAAGTGTTCCAATAAGAGAGACGGATAGTGCGAGAAAAATCGAGAGAGCTCGCGCGCGTTCTTGTGCTAGCCGTGCTGATATTTGAATTCTAGGAATATAATATGTAATTAAGTGTGTGTATGTGCGTGTGTGCGCGTGTGTGTGCGTGCGTGTGTGTGTGCGTGTGCGTGGGCGTACGCGTGTGTGCGTGTGCGTGCGATATAAATATGTAGACATGTTACAAATTTTGTTGCTATAAAATAATGCTAAGTCATAATAACGTAGCTTGAATTACACAATATAAAGTAGCTTGAAAAGTATTTATTGGACGCTCAAAACACGTCGCTGACCTATCAATTTAGTAGAAAACTAAGTAAATTTGAAGGCGAAAATGGCAATTTAAAGAAGCTGCATTAATTACAACCCTTAGTTTAATGTTTGTTACCCTAGAACTCCGTGATTTATGAACCGATTCGTACAATTTTTTTTTATTTGTATGAATATGCTGGCAGACTGTTCCGATTGTTTTCAAAAATGCAGTTGAATCATGGGATCCATGAGGAATTGAGGGAACTCCTCAAATATATTAGGCACGCATGAAGTAATTTTGGTATTTACAAATGTGGTGAAGTGGAACTCCCCAATGATTTACTTAAATCTATAAAAGTACGCCACAGATTCTGATATGATAAGATACGAATGACTTCATTAGTTGCTAAATAACGGTCTCAGAATCATCTTTCTTGATAAATCGTCGGAACTCATCAAATATTATTGTCCCACATACAGCGATTTGGTTTTTTTCTGTAATAATCAATGTTCATGTGGTAAAGTGGAAAGGAATTGTGGAAATGTTGAATTGAAGTTGGTTAAAACTTTATAAAGTAAATTATATTTTATCGGTAAGTACATACCTCTTTCGCTCGGCACGGTTATGTGTGTCGCGGCGAGATAGACTATCCGTCCCTCGCCCGTGACGCGACGGACAGCCTATCTCGCGGCGACACAGCTCGCGCGTCGTGTGAATCTTGTGATAACCGTGCAGGTGTTCCGGATAGTACAACGTTAATCGCACGATTGGTCGTTTTGTTCTTAAAAATCATACGAACACAACTGGCCGCATTTCCTAAACTCAGACATTTAACTATCGCCACATCCGAGTGATGCCGTGAACGAAACTGTAAACATAAATGAAACCTGAAACAATTACGAGTACACGTGTTGCGCCGTAGTAGGTATCTCCGTTCAGAGTATTCGGACAAGAAAACTGAGATAGACCACTGCTAAAATCATGATTGCCCAAAAATAACATCACGTAAATCTACTTTAAGTACCAACATATTTACGAGATACCTATTTATATACGCCGGTTTCATCTTGTGTTATGTTATGTGAGACTGATTCTACAGTCATACTTTCTCCCAAGACACGGTAAACACATTTGCGATGACGGCAGAGTAATGTTAAGTTGCGTGGGGCGTGATAATTACAAATGGGCACGTATTCCGCGTATGGGGCCCCTCAGGTAGTCATGTCGGGAACAATTGCGAAGGGCCTTGTTTACCGACCATAGCCCTGCGGCCTCCACTCATTTGTTTGCAGCCGTTGCCGAATGTTTCAGAGCCAAACCTCGGAGAGGACGTTTCATCAATGTGATACATTAGGAGCCCGAAGCGTTATTACTCGGAACAAAGGTTACTTACTTGTACCTGTTATAATTAATAGAGATGCGCCGGATACGGGTTTCAACGAATAGGTACGAACATTCGGCCGAATTATTCGGTTCAACGTAATCCTGCAGGCAGATCAGCCGTTCTTAAACTGACAGATTCAGTGAAAAAAATCTTGTTTATTTTTAAAGTGGAACATGGGCAGAAACTTTATTTCAAGTTTAAGAACAATTACTTATAACCCGTTTTAGTGTAACACTGGTCGTCACTGGAACATAAGTTTCATGTGTTCTGCACTATTATCTATTCTGTGGTTCTGCCTACCCCTATTGGGTATGAAATGCGTGGATCTATTTCGTCATTTATTTATTATTAAAAACAAGAACGGTTTGTTACACCAATTACACTTGTTAAATTAAAGTCTTACGAATTATATATTACAGGAATAATTAAATTAAATAGGAAGGAATTATTATTATCTTTATTAGTTACTGTCATCCATCAATTCTTACACATCTCACAATAGGTAAGGCATCGAGACATTAACTTAGGCCAGCGATCAAGAAAAATATCGACCTCTCGATCAGTGCGCAGAAGCCTGTTGAATGAGTTGAGAGCATTACATGTCGCACAGTGGTGAGTGGCGCACTCCTGTGCCGTCAGAAAACTGTAAGTGTGTGCGCCTGCGCGCGACTTGTTCGGTGGCGCGCTATGATGCAGTTCACAACATTGTGTAGCTCCGTGCCATTAATGTTGTTTTGAAGCACCTTACACACTTAATGATTGCACAGGCAATGATAATGTTTTTATTATTTTTGCAATCGGTAGAGATAGAGAATCACTTTTAAAATTATTCGGTAAAGAAAAAGGTAGGTACCTAAGTTGCTGTGAGCTGTAAAAGTCGCGAACTGTCTTATAAAAAAAAAATCAATAACTGAATAGACAAAAAAAACCATTTACCTAATTATTGTACCTGCCCGCAAAACTTCACGACAATCGCTTGAGAAATGCGACCTGTAGATGAGAACAGTGGGACAGACGCTGGATATACGAAATATTTGTTGCCCAAACTGAAACGGAGAACTTCGTTCGCTTCGCTCGCTCGTTCAAATATGTAGTTAGCATAATGATTGATAATCAAGGATAAGACGCATCATTTAAGATTTATACAAAAATCGGACAGTGCTATGATTAAACTAGTAGATTTCAGTTTTTGGTTTAACTTGCCCCGAGATGTGAAGGTAACTAGAAGCATAGAAATTATATAGCCTACTCGCGCTAAGACTAAATCCAATTAAAATTAATCATTGAAAATCTCGTAATTGGCGTGAAATACTTTAACAGTGTCTTAGAGATATTAAATTGAATGATTGGAAATCAAGAAAACACGTGGGTCGTGGGATCTTTGCTTCGTCTTTACTTAAGAAAATCTTTTTAAATATTCGTCCTCAGGCGATATAAAAAACTTAGCTAACTCTATTGTCAGAATACAGAATCAAATAAATCTTCCGCGCCGCTTCGATAACGCTTAATATTTTTTCTATAGAAATTGTAATAATAATTCTTCCACCCACCATTACACACGAATGCTGTTTGGCTTTGTAAAGGACTTTGCGAAAGAAATGTAATGTTTAGATACCTATACATGTTACGTACAAAATAGGTACTCCTAATCTGTATCTTGTAGAAAGTTATAATGTAAATAGCCGTCTTGTTGATTTTCGATTTGGAAGGAGGAAAGTGGTGTGGAATAAATGCACGTACTTGGCCGATCACAGTTCCGAGCAACTAAACATTTGAACGTTCGTCGAGTCCTAATTAAAAGTCAATAAAAGTTGTCCGAGCGTCTAATGGCATTCAGCTCTGCAAACAATTCTGAACTACGACCAAAGTGAAACTGGAGAGCCGATGTGGTGTTTGTCTGCACATAAGCATTTAAAATATTGCCATATTCTGAAATGAAAGCATTACACTCGTAATCAATTTGCATTTTCGTAGCACATAGCTACTAGTAACCGCGTAGCTGTGCCGCAAAAAAAATGCCTTCGTTGAAAAGCAAATAGGTTAGTACCGTATAATGTTTTAATTTATGGCCTGGGGAGAGTTTTCACGGAGCTACGAGAGTGCTACGGCGCGGCATAGAGCACGGGGCGACGTAGCGTTCTTTGCTTCCTTTCAACTATTGATATATATTATTATTGCGTACGGATATTAAAGAAAAACTAAACTATTTCATTTTGGATCTTCTTTGTGTTGGTTTTCGGATAAATTGACCATGGTTCAAAACATTGCCGGCCTTTAAAATTATTCGAAATGACCGCTTTGATAACGCATCGCAGCATGACGGTAAAGCCAATCATTCACTTGAAAGTTTTTTTTAGGAGTAAATTATGTCTCCAGCCACCGTGAAAAGAGGTGTTGGTGTCAAATTGTGAACATCGGGGTATTAAGTGCTCCAATCGGCCAGTGGGCGGAGAACGCAGCACTAACCAAAAAAAGATCTTCGGGTCTTCCCTCGTGTCGCTCTACGACAAGCCAAATGTAGTGGGAGCAAGAGGGCCCGAGGGGTTCGAGCGCGTTCAGTACCGTGGAGTTTTAAGCGGATAGAAATAACCCAGTCATCCCCCGGTACATAGCTCTCCACGAAAATAAAAGATGTCGAAATCAAAATCATGTTTGATAATTATCATTAATTTAACTGGTTGATTTTGACATATCGACCGTTTGCAAGTATATTGCCAGCAGGTAACACAATTAATTACAAAAATCCTTCATTTCGATTGTGTACCTATAAGGATCTTATATCAATATTTCGGTTCGAATAGCACCTAGTTGCTAAACTTCAATTAATCTTATCACACATATAATACGAGTACATATAATTCTTATTCACACACTTTTATTTTGCGCATGTTTAGATTGGACCGCACAGGCGCGTGCAAAAAGAACGAAAACAGAAGAAGGCGGATAGAAAGTTGAAACGCGATTCAAGCGATGCACATTAATTTGCAAGCGTCATCATACAGGGCCTTTAGCCGTGTCAGCCAGGCAGGGAGCTCGAGTGAACGCTGGGGTTAGGGAATTAATTTCTTCTCGGGCCGCCATTTTAAAAATACAATTTCATTCCGCTTCCATCTAATAACGATATATTAATGTTTCGAGTTCTAATCAGATTTTTGTTTAATTGGTGTTCGGAAGACACGCGTTTAGCTAATTTGTCAGATATAGCGCGAGCAACTAATTGAAATCAAATTGAAATTCGGAATGCATGTCTCGGATCAACCACCAGTGCCAGTGCGTCATGCTCACGCACATTTGGCTGGTTATGCACTAAGCCAAGATTTTGAGGATGAAACACTTGATTCAAATATCATTTCAGTATTGCGTTTATAATGGGCCCAAATTTCTGTGAATTTGACTGAAAATCACACCATAGCCGCTCGAAGGTTTAGGCATCTCTATCATTAACGGGGTGGGAGGGTTTGCTTTGTTTGATTCGATTTTATAGCAAAATAAACTCAACAATCCTATTTTAATTGATTTAAATTTCATTGCCAATTTATTTGTATGTAGGGTGGCTACTTGTGACCAATAGGGATGGAAAGTAGCAACTTATCCTGTATTCATTGTCTGATCCAAACGGTTCAATACACGTCAAAAACACGCTACAGAATAGGGCCTTTATAGGCACGAATGCGGACTGACAAAGATATACGGACTCGATTTTGCAACGATAATGTCATTTAAAATTAATTCCAATCCCTTCCGATTATTGTGTCACGCTCGAACACACATGGCTATACGTTTACTCAACATGGACCGCATGAATCCAAATGATTAACATTTGATTTCAATATAAATAAAGAAAACGCTTCAGAATTAAGCCTAGGCAGTAGGTACGAATGCGGAACGGCAATGAAAATGCCCGGGAAAGATCAAGACCCGGCCAAAAACGTAAATATAAAAAGGCTAAAATATACCGTTTTCCGCTAACAAAAGAATTTAAAATATGTCTTCCTTATGAACAGGACTTGACATTTATTTACATTGCTTGGCGCAGCATATTGAGATGTTAGATAACTTGGCTCCTTTTCATACAATTCATTAGTTTAGTCATTTTATAATTCCGTGTTCTAGTTAACATTTTAAGTAATTTATGTACAAAGTAAAATGGTTAATGTATACGTTTTAGGTAAATTCCTGTTTAAGTCCGTCAATAAAGTAAATCATTTAATGATGAATTTAGTTTCTCTATATTATTGTCGATTTTAGAACAATCACACAAGACGGTAATGAAAGTTATTGTCTATCTTGGGTGATTTCTCTCTGCCACATTATGTTGGCTCGGCATGGCATATCGAAAATCACATTAAGTATAATACGAATATAAATTTTCACTTCTCATGCTCTAAAAGAGATATAGTCGCTTTTTATGCTCTAGTGCCTAAATAAAATCTTCGTTGAAGACCAAGTCAATCGGTCCAAAAGCCACACTAACAACTCTAACTTCATAGAATTAATTTTTACTACTCTTTATTTTATTACGTTTCGTTAGTATTCTAAGACGGCAAGGATACCAACAGCCAAAGTACACAATAAAACATCATGAAATAAACTTTTAGTTTTTATTTCATCCTAAGGGTTATTATTTATTTAATTTACTTTTAATATTAGTATATCAATACATTTAAACCATAACAATAAGTTATCATAGATATAAAAACACAATCTTTTTATAACTGAGCAGAATGTAACGACCCAAGTCAGGTGTCAGTGTCACGTACCTACTGAAAAAAAGAAAAAAAAGACGTTAATTGGCGGAAACCAAATTTCTTTTTCTTTGTAATATTTGTGTTACAATTGAAATTGTTTTACGATTAACGATAAATAATGTCGTCAGGCGAAGAAGAAATCACACTCACACCTAAAGGCAGAATCAGACGGTTCACATGAATGAATTTTCTCGAGTGAATGCTTCATTTTTCTATCATGTTTTGTTTCACTTTTCGTTCAGATGTGTCACTTTGAGTGAAAGATACAAAATGAAACAAGAAAATGAAAGAAAAGTGAACCGTCTGATTCCACCTTAACACTTTAATGGAGCGGCACGCGGAAAACTTCATACGAATAGAACAGATATTGCCGTCGAAATCTAGGGGAATTTATCTTACCGCTTATGAAAAGTTCATGCGCTGACTGCGGAAAAACAAGTGAATAGTTTCTCTGAGAGTGTTCTTAACGTATTTCGAGGAATCCGTCTACACTATGGTGTGTATATTCTATGCCCGCTACGCTTTAGATGAAAAACAACGTGCATATAAAAACCTACCTGAAGCTCACATGTTACTTGAAAAGGCTTTCCACTGGGCACAAAAGTGTAAAATGCTGCGAATCAAATCGAAACATTCTTAACCACCCTCCGGATGCAAGATATTTGACTACAAAACTACGTCACACTTAAAGTTTAAAAACATTAATTTAATATTTCACAATAACTCATTACCTAGTACATTAGTGTCGCAACGTTGTAATCAATGATGTACTTAATATAAAAAAAGAGGTAGATAAGCACTCCAAAAGTGGCACACTAAAACTCAGCCAATTGTATGACCTTGCCTCAATGTCGCGTCGTCAATGGACACTTGTTTATTAATGTCTCTCAGCTGTCAGATTTGGTGGCCATTTTTAAACACGGTATTTCATACAGACACCGTATCTACCTACCTCTTTTTTATATTACATCATTGGATGTAATAATGATTACTAATCATTGTAGGTCTCATGTTTGGAATCAGTGGTGCATGTCGAGGTATTGTATGGTAGGTATGTATAAGTATAAGTAACTTATCAAAATTACTGTGGATCACGTGAAAACTGACACTTAATCGCAGGCTATAAACATACCTGACACAAAAACAAATAAAGAAAGAACATTCGTCGTCAAAGGCGAATACTTAAATATTGTTCAAAAGTATCAAGCCGTCCAGAATATGTGGCAACGAACCGGTTTTTCCTTAATTATCACAACGGGAAATGTACTCGGCAACGGCAACCCATAGGACGCAATAAATTTGCTGCAATGCCGAAGGAAATAGCGGTCTTTCTCAAGTCAGAAATGCCGAAAAAGTACATAGGCCTTGCTTTCGACGAACTTCAGCTACGCTCTTAGCTGATTCAGGAAAAAAATTTACAACATTAAAGCGACATGGTGGCTCTGATTGAAGAATCCATAGAACAAAAAGCTAAAATTACCGACTTTTTACGGAAGGCATAAACATATAGTCCCAATTGAACCAGACCCATAGTGCTATAACTTAACATTGGAACAGAACTTAAATGATAATCCCGTTACATCAAAAGCACCTGAATCTGACAGTATGCCAAATATCGTATCACAAATATGTATAATCCAGTACAACATTAAATATGCCAGGCAAAACGATTGCTTTAAATATAAATTTCTCATTGCTATAATTAATGTAAATTTCAATTTTAATTAAATTAGCATTTACAATATTTACATGTTGGTGTTTCGTTTCCTCGCAATGTTTGTCCAATGTTTGTACGTTAAAATTCACATCCGTGCCTTACTTACCGCGCCTGACTGACCATCATCATCGTCATCATTGCTGTCCTAAACCAAAAGACGATTTTTTTTGTGATGTTATCTAGGACATGTCTGTGAGGTTGTAACTTGGTAAGTTTGTGTGTAGAGGTAATCTCCGGAACCACTATCCTGATAACAAATATAGGTTGCTAGCTGATGCCCGCGGCTTCGCCCGCGTGGTTATAGGAAAATGTAACATATTGATTTTTCCCGTGGGAATTAGATGTTTTCTTGCTGGAAAAAGTAGCCTATGTCACTCTCCAGCCTCTAACCTATCTCCATACAAAAATCACATTAATACGACGCTCCGTTGCGACGTGAAAGAAGGACAAACAAACACACAAACACACTTTCGCATTTATAATAGTAGTAAGTAATAATAGTAATTTATAGTAGTAGTAAGGATATGCATACTAATATTATAAATGCGAAAGTGTGTATGTCTGTCTGTTACCTATTCACGATTAAACTGCTAAACTGATTAAGATGTAATTTAGTACAGAGATAGTTTGAGTCCCGGTAAAGGAAAAATGTATTTTTTTTAATTTTAATCTTTTGGCCGTTTAAATAAATAAAAAAGTAATCATCTGTGAAGATAGTTTTGATCCCGGAAATCATTCTCTAAGGGTTCACCAACTGGGGGGTGAAAATTTGTATGGAGCTATGATATATAGACGAGTTCCATGCGGACGGAGTCGCGGGCAGAAGCTAGTAGGCTATATATTTTACCGTGGCTTTGCCAGCTTCCATGACAGCTAGTAATCATAATTTACGCGTAAAAGGAAGAAATATTTCATAGCTTCATTTCCATTCATGTGTAAAGTAGTTCATAAATCTACTGCTGGTTTATTGATGTCAACAAGCCCTACCGTTCCGTGTCTAGCGTGTCGGGGTAGACAGAGATATGTAGGTAGGGGTAGATAGGCATGGGTGGGTGGATAAATGAGTCTGGAGCGTTTCATTTGTTGCGTGCGTTGCATTCCTACTGAGTTGTAAAGTATAGACCATGTTACCCTTGCCACTAAATTATAATTAAGTCAGACGCATTTAGTAGCAGGCATCTTAGGTAGGTAGGGCAAAACTTAACGGAATGTCATCTCGCATTTGGAGCAGCCCAACAGGGGAAGTACCTCCACCTTACATAAGACTGCAGCCATAATAACACTACTACTTAGACGATTTGATACAGAGAGAAAGAATGTACCTAATGGAAAAATAAACCATCTTCGGAGTGGTGCTAAGGTGTACTCTGTAATCTCTTGAAAGACTCATTCACAGGTCTTTCAAGAGATACAGAGAGTAGGGCGCTATAGTCTTAGCGGGAATGTAATTGAAAAGTATACAACTTCCGTCACCGTCCTCGTAGCTCATTTGGCAGAGCAGTCTAGCGTTAATAGAAAGGTCGCAGGTTCGAATCCTGTCGGGGGCTACAGACGAAGATGGTTTATTTTTCCATTATATTCTTTCTCTCTGTATCATATCGTCTAAATAAAAAAACCGGCCAAGTGCGAGTTGGACTAGCACGAAGGGTTCCGTTCCATTATCTATAAAAACAGCAAAAAAAAAACACGTTTGTCGTTTGGGAGCCCCCCGTAAATACTTATTTTATTTCGTTTTTAGTATTTGTTGTTATAGCGGCAACAGAAATAGATCATCTGTGAAAATGTCAACTGTCTAGCTATCGCGGTTCTTGAGATACAGCCTGGTGACAGACAGACGGACGGACGGACAGATAGCGAAGTCTAGTAATAGGGTCCCGTTTTTACCCTTTAGGTACGGAACCCTAAAAATAAACGGGGTATTAACTTCCTCGTTAAAAATAACACGAAAACAAAATATTTAATTAAGGCGCCGTATGTTCATGGTCTTCTCTCCCTCTCACTGAGCATAAGCGTGAGCGAGATAGAAGTGCGTGCTCGGAAGCGCGGATATCATGTTTTTTTTAATTTTAATCTTTTGGCCGTTTTAATAAATAAAAAAGTAATCACTGAGTTCTCTCAAACATAATATTGCCTATTTTTAGAAGTAATTTCAATATTTTTCGCTTTTGCGCATAATTTGTTACCTATATTTTAGACCTATGTTCGTGATTTTTTTTCTATGGAGCGAAAATTGCTTAATCATGTTTCGAATCACTGATCTCGCTGCAGAAAAGCCTCAAGATTACTATTCGTATTTTTTGAAACCATATTTTTATAAACAGACGCATTATATTGTTTCAAAAACTCTGTTCGCTTAACTTCGCTGAACCAACGGCGCCTTAAATAATTTGTTACGTTATAATGGTATAACACTACTACTTGTTTTGTGTACTCGTATAATATATGTGGTGTTGTGATACCGGTGATGAGTCAGATCGCCAGGGCCCACGCTGTATTGCCTGCGTGCCCTGCATTTGCTTACTGCAGCCAATATGTAAACACAATCGAAACAACAAATTAGTAAAGGGTCGGCAGCGCGCTAGTAATACGGGTGTAGACTCGAAAATTATTATTACTCCAAAATAAAGAAGGCAAAAAAATATGCCTAGTGACGAAAATCCCATTCGGATATCTCAAAGAATTACGAAGCTACAACCGTTTTAATATTGCTTGTTAGAGAGAGAAAACGCAAACGGTGTGTGACGTCACATTACAGGAGGCTGCCGGGGGGCCGCGTCGACGGCGGCGCCGAACACGACGGGGCGCGGCACGTAGCCGTCTTCTGTGACGTCACATTCTTCCAGCGTCATTGTTTCATATGAAGTTGCGTTTTGCGAAAAAGGGACAGAACATACCCCTTCTTAAAACTTTGGACACTTATAACTTCGTGATTATTTAAACTTTTGCGTTGATTTTTTCTCCATTTGACTACATTTTTTATCATTTTCCGAGAAGATATGACATTATTGATTATTTAGTGTCTACGCCCCTATTACTGCGCCGGATAGCGCATGAACACATTAAAGGGGCATTTTCATTAGTGGTTAAGTCTGCGGTATAACGACGCTAGAAACGAATGTGGATGTGTATTTATAGACGAATGAAAATGCGCCCTAAACCAGTTTTTTAACCATTCAATCTAACTTCTTCAATTCTAACTGTCGAATCTCAGACTCACGACCAAACATAAAATGAACGAAGCTGTAATGCATTGCATGCACAACATTATTGATTGTGGATGGATAATCTTTATTTTTACTATTTTCTCGCAGTCGAAGTGAAAAGTAGAGTGTATGTAAACTCTGGTCTAAAAGCCATATTACCCCGCAATCATTTTACCATATTAACCATTCCAAATATTTGTTTGTGAAGTTGGTACTACTGCAATATATGGACCGATTTTAACAGTGCTGTTATGAAAAATGTATGAACAACAACAGCACGCTAAACAGTGCGTTTTTGGGCTATAGAGCATAGAGTTTTTTGACAACTTTCTAATGCGTGTCATTATATTTGACTTAGTGCCTATAAAAGACTTAGATAACTAAGGAATTCAATTTAATCTCTCATAGAGATATTACAAATGTATAATATCGAACAACTTAGAATGAATATGGCAATTATAATTACAAGATCTTAGAAAAGCGAATTGGGAATTATTTATAACAAACCTTACACATGTATGACCTTTGCTTAATTAACATGTTCACGTGAGGTACCTCAATTAAGTCGTAGTTCGACGGTCCCAATCAAAAGAATCGGATCTCTGCAAAATTGTGAGTTTTGGTATTCAAAGTCATTGGTAGGTTATAAACTCATAAATAAACATAAATTTTAAAACCACATTCACAGATTCTCGTTTTTGACAATATTTTCCGCAAAAACCAAGATGATATGTTTAAAAACGTCGGTGGTGACCGGACCTGCATTTTTACGAGACTCGCAGTGAGTGCAATATGTCGGATATATGCCACATCTTACTATATCACACGGAAAACTAAAGTGTGTGCGTTTGCATTTTATGTCATTTACAGCCTGTTAATTATCAAGATATTTTTTCTGTGTCAAACTGTTATATAGGAATTTCCGTGGAACAATTGTGGTTCTGTCAGTGACGATATTTTTGAACCAACGTTTATGTCGGATGAGCCTTATCCGACATATCGATATGATACCAAGTCCAAACAAAAAAAGTCGGACGTGGCACATCCGACAATTTTGCTTCAACTTTTCCGGTTAATAACCCTCCTCTCCTTCGGCAGGCAGGTAAAAAAGTAACATAAGTTACAGTCTTTTTTTGAATAAAAGGCTGCAAACAACTAATAATAAGCAAACAATCGAAGTTTGTCAACGATATTTCATTAATTAACAATTTCTTCCAAACAATGTTCTTTTTCGAAATTTTTCTCCTTAAAAGTAGGTGTTATGCCTTTTAATTGGGATCGTCAATTGACGTTTGTGTACGTAAACGAGTTAAAGATGAACTAGAGGCCCCAAACTGGTAAAATTATACAGTTGCCATGTCTACGTACTTATACAATGCCACGTTTCTTTAAAATAATGAGCTGCTGAAGCTAGTTTCGCTATGGACCATCGGGGACTGCGGAGAGATGGGGGCGCAGCCAGCGTCCTCTATATTCGCTCTGCACATCGGTTGTGACTGTGACTAGACAATTTTTTAACTTTTACATGCAACAGATTTTTACCTATTTTTGCATCCTGTAAAGAATTTACAGATTTTTTTCTAATTTTAAACGATTTTTTATTCTACACGGTCTTTCACACGAGCCAATACAAAGAGGTTTCTGACAGAAAATCTGTTGCATGTAAAAGTTAAAAAATTAAGAAACTTTCTGTACATTCGTGTGCAAATCAGACACCTGCCAAAAACAGTAGCGCCATCTATGAACTTAATGAAAAAGCCCTAATACTCGTATATGGCACTAATGTGTTGTTTCACATTCACTGCCAAGCATCGCTACGCGCTACGCTCGTAGCAGAACCCGTGGTCTTCCCGCAAAGTAGCGGAAAGCGCCTACGGCGTAGGCTCGGGTTCCTAGGTCGTGAATGTAGCAGAGGTATAAAATATGTCTTATTATAATGAATGAAATACCTACAAAAGGGTTAACCTACTTTAAAGATTTAAAAGGAACGCGACATTGTATAGACATTGGCAGTCTCTGTAATTTACTAGTATCTAGCAGGCCACAGCCAACGCAATGGAACGCGCTTATAAATAACCCAGACTAGACTGGTTATACAGTCCTTAACTTTATGAAAGCATTATTACTTTTTAAGAAAACGTAGTATTTACCTATGCGCCTTGCGGTCGCACTCGCTCGTCGAGTGTGCAGCGTGTGCATTTAGCCCCCCGTTGCTGCCACTTGACTAATGCATGCAGGATGGTATGCACAACCCTTACCGACTTCACATCAGAAGAACTAGTATAAATCTGACCTCCGATTAGGCGTGGTTGCTACGCATATAAGCATCAAGATATACTTGTCGTATGAGCGCTGAGCTTTAGAAACTGCGGCGCTACCACGAACTTCGAATGTTGAAGTTCGTAATATATGCATCCCTGTCACTCGAGTAAGGGAGTGCGATAGAGATGGAAATATCCGAACTTCGACTTTCGAAGTTCGTGGTAGCGCCGCTGGTCGTGAATAAGCATCTGCCCCGCTATTCTTTGTTTTATATTCACCTCACCAGTATCGTTAGGCGTGACGGGTGAAGAGAGGCTCATGAGTGCGTTCCGAATAACGCCAAGGGGGTATTCGCAACGCTTACCGATAGTCGTCCACTACATATACTTGCCACACCATATGATACACGACTTCTCTCGACTCGACTATACGATACTACCTAGGTACGAATGAGGATAGTCGAGTCGAGAGAAGTCGTGTATCGCATTGCAGGAGCTAGGAAAGTAGGAAATGGCTTATTTTAAAGGTTACTTCCCGAACTAGAGCGTTTATATTATGTGGCAGGAGTGTTGGCAGTAGCAGAGGTAGTACCTTCGATTTTTTCGCGAATGAAAATGTGCCTACTAAAATTATTCCAAAGATTGCATTACCAAACACAACGGTTGCCAAAGTTTTTTTTTAGGTAGTGAAATTTTATCAAAAGAACTTTGGCAAAACGTATACGTATTTGGTAAACGTATCCCATTTCGTTGATATAAAACTAAAAAGATAAGTAGATCATTTGTCGTCCAGGATGAATCATTGAAAAATACCAATCTCTGCGGCCGTTGCATTATATTCGTATCTTTTTAATTAAATATTTAGAGTAATTATCGTGCTTTCAATTATCATGGATGGAGTGAAAATAAGAGTGTATTACGCGGTAGCAAAATTATATATACCACGGGCGACGTTGCTTGAATCCTTCACTACGCTCAGGATTTCACGTTAGAATTATATCCTAGAACCCTTCCCTTCGTTCTGGATTCAATCAGTCACCCTCGTTACAATATGCCATTTTGCTCTCTAGTAATGCAATCTACTATTTCGTTCGCTGGTGCGGGGTAATCTATGGAATTACTATCCAATACAAATTACAAATACAAATACTCTTTTGAACACATTTGCTCGTAACGTACCTTTTATTTATTACGTGGCTTTTAGGCTCATAAGTCATAATCCTGGGTTGTAATAGGGTAATTTGGGTGGGGGTTTAATAAACACGCGTGTTTTATAACATTACGGCACTCGTGTTTAATTGGCACCTTGCAGCAAGCTCGCAACACGATGCATTCTTAAATTAACCGGGTTGTACAGAATGTACATCTTTTTTTTTATTCTTTTCTAATGGATTCTTACTCGACTAAACAAATTAAATCCTTTTTGTTAATTATTACTATTTCTTTTTGGATATGTTATAGAGAAACGTTTAATTTCAGTAGTAAAACTATTCACTTTTCAAAACTTTTTACATGAATTAATAATCATAAATTAAAAAAAAAAAATGTTTATTTCGGGCAAAATCCATGTAAACGAAATTATTTTTTCATCACACTTGCTCGAAAAGGGCTTCATAATGCGCAGACATACAGAGCTGTAATAGCCTGTGTTACGCCCACGGGCGTAATGGTTTTTTTCTTAAATTGTATCTGTCACTCATGGGGCAGTTACAGAGCAAAGAGGTTTTATATCAAATACGATGTCTGAAAACGTATTTATAAATAAATTTAAACTTAAAAAACTACTTAAACATGTTTAACTGAATTATTTACAGATTTAATATGTAGTTATTTAGTGTCTATGTAAAATGTTTTTAAGTGTTTTCAAATCGTGGCTGTATACCGAAGGGTCTTTGCCATACTCGCCTCACGTCAAATTCAACAAAATGGACGACTGACATGTTGAAGTTTTTATTACGATTTGTATTAATTTCATCTAAAATGTATTTGTTTCCTCGCAAATGTGATGAAAAACATTGTGTATAACACGGGCGTAAGAATATTGCAAACGCGAGTCATCAAAAGCCCTCCGCCTTCGGCGTCGGGCTTCTGATAGACTCTTGTTCGCAATATTCCACTTCCGCCCCTCGTTAAACAATGTACTATTGTATTGGCTGTTTAGAGATTTCATGTAAGTAAGTCCTCTTTCCAGTACAGCTTTAACACCTGAAGCACTGCGCGAACTTCACGAAATAAATTAGTTGCGCGCCATTATAGGTAATTTCAGAAATATTTGTAAACATTGTTAATGTACTTTAAAGTGCCAAATTCTCAGTCTCCTGGCATGTCTCTCGGATGAAATGAAAGGCTGCATCATAACTTTATTTTGAGAATTTACGTTATATCTGCACTAAAATAGAAATGTACTTATAATATATATAGTTTCAATGTGTTTGTCTAAATTTACCTAAATGCGAAACTCATTTAAAGAAAAGTGCATTATATTTTGTCGCTCGGTTATTACCTCAGTCTCCTGCTACATCAAAACACGTTACAATCAGCTTGAACTACCGCGTCTAGCGCGTTTCTGTTCGGTCTGAGGGAAAGATCGAAGTAAAGTTAGCTTACGAGTACAACCACTCGCGTCCGTCTCGGCTCGCGGTTGGGTTAGTCGCTACGGCGAGTTGTGTGAGTGAGGTTGTGCTGCGGCCAGACAGCTTGACAGTATCCTTAAACGTATTTATTTTAAATCCATTGTTTACTTTATACTGGAGCTACGGTAGCCTAGTGTTTCAGGCATGCGGCTGCTAAGCGGCGGTCGTGGGTTTGAATTCTGGCTCGAACCAATGAGTTTTTCGGAACTTATGTACGGAATATTTACCGTTAGCTTTTCGGTGAAGGAAAACATCGTGAGGAAACCGGTCTAATCCCAAAAAGGTCTAGTTTTCCCTCTGGGTTGGAAGGTCAGATGGCAGTCGCTTTCGTAAAACTATTGCCTATGCCAAATCTTGGGTTTAGGTGTCAAAGCGGACCCCGGGCTCCTTTAGGGGCACTACCGGGAATAACGCTAGGAGGATGATGGAGGATGATGTTTACTTTATACTTTTTTTGCGTTCATAGGTTGTAAATTCGTTACATTAGAGTACAGAATTGCATAATTTCGATATAAAATGTTGCATTGATGTAGTTATTGGCTAAAACTTCAAATAATCTCAGTATCCTGTCCTCAGTCCCCTGGAAACATAATACCCAGGAGACTGAGAGTCATCAACAGCGACATCAAGTATCCGCACGAATAGTAAACTATTTTCTTCTTAATAGTGAGCCATTAAACTATTTTATTAATAAAACATAATATACATATATTTAAATAATTACAACTGTTATTCATTTCTTTTGTATCAATACTCAGTATCCTGTTCATAAACCTCAGTCTCCTAGGCCCATTTTTTTTAAATGGTGATAAATGTTTTTTTTGATGGGCCCGTTTGAAATCAGTAAAACAAACGACCTAAGCTAGACTTCAAGCTACTTTTCTGACCTTAGATGCCAAAAAAAGTTTGTGCCCAAAAATCACTTCATTTTCGTCCCTACTGAGTAGAACCACCCACGTAGTGACCAAATTGTAACCATATATATACTTAACTACACTATACCTACCCATAAAAAATAGAGAGAGAGAAGAAATGTTTCAGTAAACGTATACTAGTTGTTTTTTTTTTGTCTATTGTAATTATTGTAATAAGCAACTACCTAGTTTTCGGCCTAGATATGACGGAAGCCGTTGTCTATGTATATAAAGTTTGACGTTATTCCAGCTTGCCGTTTAAAAATAACAGTCAAACTACGTTTGTATGGGGAGTCGACTTGTGTCGAGCGAGCTAGGGACTCTTAACTTAAGCTGAGGTTAAACTTCAATAATATGTAAGAACAAGTTAAAGAATATACATGTTACACAATAGATCAAGTAAGTCCCGGTATGATTTTTGTGATTTTGATTTTGTAACATTCTGTAATTCTTTTACAGTCTGAAACTCGAGTTTGTACTTGGTCAGTGCGCTAACTTACGAGTTTAAATTAAACTTTATTGTTATTGGGTAAAAGCAATCAAAACAATAAGTATAATCCGATGAATAATTGACTGTTTTGAATGGAACATAAAAGTAACCAAAAAATAGGGAACTACCGACACGAGTAGAAGAGGAACATAAAAGTAACGTGAGCCATATTAAATTATTTAGGCAAGACCCCAAGAGCGCAATTATATCACCAATTTTAGTGATCTGAGAATAGAGCATCTGAATATCTGAAGGTAACAAAAACTCTAAGCAAAAACTTAATAACCAAAAATAAACTGATTATAAAATAGAAAAAGACGGCCACGGAATGGATCCAACTCATTTTATTAATTTTATTCCTAAAGTGAGATTTTGGGTGTTGGCCTCCCCACAGGTGACTGAACTTATCTGTCGAAAGTCCAAACTGCGGCTTTCATTATTCATTTGTCCCAAAGCCCTGATAGGTAAGTATTTCAATAACTAAGCCACAGCGGTTAAATATTCTCGTAAATCGCGTCAAGTTTTATTTACTTTTCTTTCCCGAATTTATAGAGATGAGGGATCCTTCATTTGCATCCAAAGTGCCTGATCTGCTATCCCTTATACATATACATATAGAGCGATCACAAAAAATGTGCGCACATTTAAATTGATGTGCTCGAATATACCTATAATATATTCATAAATTTCACTACCCTTTTCTAAGAAAGGGCGAAATGTGAAAATTAGCCGAAGGTACGGCCGCCACCTGTGTGTCTGTCTTCCGTCTTAAAGAAAACGTATTCCAGAGGAGGGCCTCTTGGACATTTCAGTTACCTCTGCGAATTATTATAATAATGAGGTATAGGTAATGTCTGTGACTTTGTACCTTTGTATGTAAAGTCTAAAATTATATTGCATGCCTATTGTAGGTCGAACATTAGAACTCTAGTTATTATTAAAATCTTGTATACTGTTCTTGCAATAAAAATATCTTTATCTTTAATCTCCGAGACTCTCTCGATATCTGAAATTCTTCACGGGTATAAGTATGTACAACTTCTCTATAGAAAATAATAGCACTTATTTTATCCCACTTCTCCGCCTGCGTTCCTTATAATTCCTGAGTGAAACCACGCAGGGAGCTGATGGTAACAAAGAACCTAATGAAAAACTTAAACTTGCAAATGCCATCCATATTCGTTTGTATATGTGTGGGGACGACGGAAAACAAATACTACGCAATGTGACATTTATATAGTAGATAAGTTAAATTAAACTGTGACATTTCATTCAATTAATATTCATTATTTGACGATCATTAAATAAATTCGTGTAAATTAGCTTAAAGTTAACTTATAATGTAAATTTATTTTATGAAATAAACAAATCTAAATCTAAATCTAAAGAAATTGTTTAAGCAAGCAAATTAACGTTTATGTGTATATAGAGCAAGATAAACACTCAAAGATAATTACAACAAAATAGCTGATTGGCGGATAAAGCTGAACGATATTAATTGCGAATGTACACATTGCATATCTTTTTACATCTTGGAATACTTCACAAGTATATAACTATACCTAACATTAAACTTTGGCTCGATGTCATGGGTAGAGTAAGTAACACCGTAGAGTTAAAAGCACAATTGTACAGGTGACTTGCGTAACTTTCTAGACGAGCGGTAGGACAACTTAACTGCCATTTTATAGTTATTACAAAAAAATTAAGTTGGATAGCGTCCTACGAAAATGTATACAATCAACCAGCAGGTATCTAGGTTTGGTTGTGAGATTAAAGGCTGTAGCCGGAAACTGTGTAAAGTTTAGCAATCTCTTACGACACGGTCAAGCACTGCCTTGGGTCTTACTTTTTCACAGTTGCTGCATCTCATGGCACGGAACTACGGAATGACTCAATAAATTATGTACGACAGTTTTAAGAGGACATTTCCGCAATATAATTATATTACTACGTACTCGGAACATTACGCGAACAAACCAGAGTCCGGGAGAATATATTCGTCGAAAATAGTTTTAATTTTGGCGGAGGAAATAGAGAACCACAGCGACTCGAAATAAAATGTATTTGGAGACGGACCATCAGCAGATTTTGTTTTCTACAGAAGGTTTTGCTTTAGCTTACAAAAATAAATAGGTGCCCTACGAGCTCAAATATACAGCAGCTGAAAACAGAGGCCGATTTCAAGGCAGGTTTTTTTTTGAATTTCGAAGTAGAGACTTTTGTAGTCATATTTGGTTAGTCATTCCACATCGCACTCGCATTTCAAAATCGCTTTCTGCGATCTCCCTTCCAAGCGAGTCAGTACGATACGAAAACACTAAACACATTGAAATGTGATGCAAACTGCTAAACCAATGGTACCCTCCCCACTTGTTTTACAAAACTTCTACATTACCTGCTATTATAGGAAAAGCAAGAAAAGTTAAATTATTGGAATAACAAAATAGCTACGATAAAACTTCAAAACTTTTTCATAAGTAAAATTCGTTCTAAGAAAGTACCTGTACTCCTAAAGTTTTCGTTCCGTTTGAAAAGTAATTGTACATAAATTAAAAATTTAAAAGGAAAACTCCGATACACCATTTATGCTAAGAACCATCTCAACATACAAGACTTTCGAATACTCAAAGCGGTTCATCCGTTTGGGAGCTACGATGACATAGACAAACATACAACTACACATGTAAATACGATAAATTGAGTAGTGCCGTCTTCGCGTTGCGAAAATTGAGACCCCTCATATCGCAAGTTTCATTCATCATCATCATCATCAATACTTAAGAGCCATGCTCTTATCGGTGGAGTAACCGCCACTTTTCTCTGTCCATTGCCAGCCTCTTGGCTTCCTCACATGACTCGACATCAGCTTTATCTTTTATTTGGCTAAAATATGTTAGCCTAGGCCTTCCTCTGCCTCTCTTGCCTTCAATTTTATCCTCCTCCTTTGATTTTGTTTAAAAACCGACGATCAGAACATGGACTCCTAAAAATTTACTTTGTGTAATTTTTATATCATCATCCTCCTAGTGTTATTCCCGGTAATGCCCCTAAAGGAGCCCGGGGTCCGCTTTGACACCTAATCCCAAGATTTAGCATAGGCACTAGTTTTACGAAAGCGACTGCCATCTGACCTTCCAACCCAGAGGGAAAACTAGACCTTATTGGGATTAGACCGGTTTCCACACGATGTTTTCCTTCACCGAAAAGCTAACGGTAAATATTCCGTACATAAGTTCCGAAAAACTCATTGGTACCAGCCGGGATTCGAACCCACGACCGCCGCTTGACAGCCGCATGCCTGAACCACTAGGCTACCGTAGCTCTGTATAATTTTTATATGTTGTGAAATAAATGAATCGATCTATTTATTAGTGTAAGTTGTGTGTCTGTCTGTGGCTATGTTATATTAAATTATAAGTATGACTACCCTCGTTTTTGTCGGGTGTTCAAAATGGAATTGATACCGGAAATAAAAGGTCGGATCAATTCGCCCCAAACGTGAATAACATGATAATCGAGGAGATAGTTCTTACCAGGTTAAAGGCATCTTAGACGGGTACTAATAGCTTCGATATTCAATATGCACTCCATAATAGTACAGCGTTAGGATTACGAGGCAGTTGCGATATCTCTCTAATAGGTCGTTATTGACATATCGCAACTGCCTCCTAGTCATAATCCTAACTCTGTACTGCATTATGGAGTGCGAACAAGTGAGAAGTTTCTACGGTTGTTCATTATTATTATTAATATTGTGAGCCTGTAGTGTCCCACTGCTGGCCAAAGGCCTCCCCCCCGCTCCCTTTTCCAGTGCTCCCGATTCTGAGCCATTCTTTTAATAAGAAGTCTATCTCGTCTCTCCTTCGCCGACGAGGACTGCCGAGCGACGAGCTGTCGGGCTGCCATTCAGTGGCGATCTTGGCCCACAGTTCACTCGGCATGCGGCAGACATGACCAGCCCAGTCCCACTTCAACATGGCTGACTTCAGAGCTACATCGACTATTTGAGTTTTGGAGCGCAGCGTGGTGTTTCGGATGCGATCCACTTAATTTGATACCTAATAAGCTGCGCTCCATGGCTCGTTGGCCAACCCCGAGTTTGGACTTTTGAGATGACGTCAGAGATCAAGTTTGTGCACGGTTGTTCATAATCTCAAAAATATCGTCACATCGTTGGCTATAAAATATAAATGTAGTGCATGTATTAGCCTGCAGGATATAATATTACACATTACACTGTATCTGAACCTATTTTAAGTTATTAGCGCTCTTCTTCTGCAGAGCAGCGTCGGCTCACAACAACAAAAATATGCCAGCGACGACAAAATATAGTGAAGTAAACTTCAAGCTTAATCGATAAGGTATTTCCAACCAGGTGCTACGATTAAATTATTTACGTAGTAGATACCTAAAGAGTTTAAAATGGGATCATTAGTTAAAGTATACTTGGACGGTAACAGTTTAATCTAGAACAGTTTAATGTCCTAGCCGGTCTGCCCGCATTACTACCTGCCCGCGCCGCGCCGGTCCAACCACGAATTCCATAGGTCGGAAGCGGAGCTGCGGGAACTGGTAAAGAATTTTAGAAAATCGGATGAGATGTTCCCCCATGCAAACTTACAAAACGAACGAACTTAACCTCTTTAATTGTCACTGGATATAGAAGAATTGTAATTTTATTACTGAATTTGCTATTAGCTTCCACTTTTTAAAAAGACTCTCAGTATAATTATAATTTTTAAAATGGAGTGGACAAAAGAAAATTGAAATTCAATGAAGATAAAAAAAGTAAACAGATGATCAGGAGGGCCGGCGAGGGCGGTCGGTAAAAGCAATATCGGCAAGGAACCGGTTATTGTCTCCCGGCCCGCGCCGGGACCCCATTATCTCCAATAAAATTACCATAAACAAACATATCTATCTACTAATAATACATATAAAGTTAATTACTTGTTATTTCTGAAGAAAATTAGTGAAATTTACTTGTTTAAGACGACATGTATACAGGTTCAATCAGTTCAATGGTTCGAGCCGCAGGCAGGAGGCGATTTTTAATGGATTTCATGCCAGGAAAATGGCGGAAAAAAAGAATGATCTTGATTCAACCAGAAATATTAAGGTTTGAAGGGGATTTAACGGTTCGATGCCGTCCATTTTGTTTAATGTAGCCGAAAATAACGTATAGATACTAGTTATGCACTCCGCTAAAATACGGATATATTGTTAATATTTGGTGAAAAAGTAAACGTACACGTTAAAAGCACTGAAAACAAAACGCGTTACAAATGTTTTAAAACTAGTAACTTTAGCGCCCAATTTTTATCGTGAAATGACGAAAACCTTTATTTTATTTTCACATCACCGGCTCGAAAACGCTTGTTCAAAACGATGCAAAAAATATATTTTTTGAATCGTATGCCAAAGCAATTTGATTTCGAACGTGACGAATGATCAGGAGCTCATATTGTTTGAACACTTTTAAATTTTTTATACGATTTAATTAAAGCAAGGAGCGTAGTTGCATAGTATCGAAGCGGCAACCGGATGGCTCGCGGTATTTGAGATCCTGAATTGTTGAGGAACTGCCCTGTGCAACCCGAACTGAGCCAATTTGGCCTGGGGCGGAATGACGGGGAGGCGTGACTAAAAAAAAATAGTCGCGCGTAGTGTGTACGTTTTTTTATATACTTAATGAAATGTTGTTTTAATCGGCTAAAATATCATGACATAGTGATACTGTTTTAATACGTAGGTACATTTTATGACACTCTTATATTATAAGATTTGCTAGAAATTACCTACATTTAAAATATTATCCTGAAGTTTGTTTCGGTGTTGGCTGCTTAGTTTATATACCCAAATTTGACATTTTAACAACCGTAAGTATATCTATTTTGCCTTGCTACCAAATGGTGAGTTGAAATATTCAATACAGGCACTCGCATCAAATAACACCTTTGTATCTAACGTTAAAATTAAAATGAGAACCACCCTCTCGTCTACTTTTTTGCTGAACAAACCTTTCATTTCAATTAAACCAACCAACGAAGTAATTCTTACCGACTCGCGATAAGTTATTTGGGGGAAATAATTAAATTATGAGTATCCCTTTGGCGAGATGGTGAGCTTAATAAAAGCGCAATAGTTATCCAGAGGGGAGGGTGGCGTTCGGTATCGCAATTACGGCCATTTGGACGGAAATTATATGACGGGACCCTTGCGGTGCGAGGATTATGGAGCGAGTATCGGCATCGGCGCCCTCGTTTGTACTCCGGCACTCCGTGTCAAATTGACTAAATTTATTCAACTGCTGTTCTGCCCGCGCCCTAGCCAAAGAGCACATCAAATGTCATAATTGCAGAGGGGGATTCACATTTGAATAATCACTTAAAGCGCTTCAGCGGATATGCCTGTGTTTGCAAAGTGCTATTCATATCGTCGCACATGTCAATGTGATCATTATGAACTACACTTGGGTGAATGTTGGGTCAGTCTCACTGAACGTCTATTAGATGTGCCTTGTCTGTGTCCGACTTTTCACTTTTACTTATTTGATAGTTCCACATGCGTGGTGTTTGTTTCTGCGACCAGAGGGGTGATCACGTAACGTTTCGAACGTACGTTAGGACAACTCAACTGTAATTTTTCCATACTAAAAGTGACATTTAGATCTACCTGACGCGCGTACAATGCGTTGCGTGTCGACCCGCTAGTATACCGTCAACTGTCAATAACTACGATATTATGGTGCGGATTATTTTACTATTTTACCGTATTCACTTCTCTTTGTGCCCAGTAAACAAAGCGATTGTCTTGAATTGTTAAGTGTAACCGCTAATTTATTGATACTTAACGTAGTAAACGTCAACACATTTTCTAATAAATGGCGCCTTTATGTGTAAATAAAAGAGGCCCCTATTAAAATACTATTAGTAATGTTGACCATTTAATAGACTACTTTAAAAATAGACTCACTATTCGTGTAAAGTATTTATTAAACATGGCCTCTTGATTTCGAAGCGTTTGTGGCACGCGACTATTGAGGCTAAACAATTGCTTTGTTGGACCGATGTGTCTTAACCTCTTAAGATAAGTTCCGGTCTAGAAAATTAATCTAGGTACTTATAGGAATACCTATAGAAGAAGATAGGTAGGTATTACAACTCATTCAAACAGAGCTTCATATTAAAGCATTTCAAAATTAATCTAGGTACTTATAGGAATACCTATAGAAGAAGATAGGTAGGTATTACAACTCATTCAAACAGAGATTCATATTAAAGCATTTCCAAATTGGAAATTCTTACTTACGATGATTTATCACGCTTGTTATGTATTTACTCATTAACATATCATAGTTGATGGATCAGCGCAAGACTGGCCGACATGGCTGTGTAATACTTGAGATTATTTGAGTTGGCCGAATCTCATCAAAGTCGTCCATTCAAAAAGCAACTCTAACGTCCGAGGTAGAAGATTCCAATCCCAATAACAGATTTATAAAAAGTCAGCCACATTCAATAATCTCATCTAACTATACTCATTAACAAGGACCGGAATTCTTCATAGCAAAAATCAAACTGTCAGAGGGAACGACCAAAGTGTTTTATCGACTATCGATAAATAAATGTCACTTAATGGCACATCGTCAAAGTAATGAAATCAGGCTTTTGGATATATACAATGTATGTAAGCATAATGGTAAGGAATAAAACAGAAAATATTTTTATTGTACAGTTTTAATATGGCACAATGAAAAGTTTAAACAAGTATACTAAGAGTAAACTAACCTTCAGTCAAAGTAAAAGAGTCGAAATCTGTATCTGTACTAATTATGTTTTCTATATTTTAGGATTAACCATTTTAGTAACACGGCACGGAAATTACGTATGACAATCAAGCGACGTAAATGACATATGTGACGTGGGCATGATTTATTTTAATATGGAGATGCAGGTTGCTTATCAAAGAGGTCAAATGTTATAGAATAATCGTATAAGTCGATATGCGATAATATTCCGTAACATCGATAAGTGGAATTGTCGATAAAACACTTTGGTCATTCTCTCTGACAGTTTGATTTTTGCTATGAAGAATTCCGGTCCTTGCTCATTAATAGCGAATATCGCTTAAAGCAATGGCAGATTAAACGAGTGCGTATATCGATTGAAACAATATAACAATAAATTCCATTTCATTTCATTTATCCCTTGATAAAACATAGTTTTACATATCAATTTTAGCTACATACGAGGGACGGCTGAAAAGAAATCTACCTAAGTATTAAACAAAAGACTGTCATGTATGTATTTTTTTTATTTTTCAATATAGTCCCCTGCTAGTGAAATACACTTATTACATTTGTCAAATATTGACATTAACCCATGAAAAAAAAAATCTTTCGGTTTCTCGTCAAAAAAGTCACTAACTGCAACCTTCATTTCGTCATCGGTCAGAAATCGTCTTCCTCGGAGATCTTTTTTGAGGTGTCTAAATAAAAAATAGTCGCATGGGGCTAGGTCTGGACTGTAAGGTGGATGGTTAACGGCATCGAACCCTAATTCCTTCATGGTAAGCATTGTTGTGCGGGCGGTATGCACAGGTGCATTATCGTGTAAAATCAGGATCCCTTTGCTAAGGATACCCCTCCTCTTTTCTTTTATCGCGTCTCGTAACTGATGCAGTAAGCTGGAATAATATTCAGCATTCATTGTCCTTTTTTTTGGTAAATAATCTATTACTAAAATTCCTTCTGTATCCCAAAATACGGTAGCCATAAGTTTGCCTGCCGACGGCCTGACCTTAAACTTCCGAGGAGGCTTCTCATCCTTGAATTTCCACTGCAAAGACTCTTGTTTGCTTTCGGGGTCCCACTGTCGAATCCAGGTCTCATCACACGTCACCATTTTAGAAACAATTTCTTCCTCATTACCTCGACTCATTTCCAAAAACTCCTCACAACATTTGACACGTCGGTCCTTGTCAAACGCCGTTAACATTCTGGGGACCCAACGTGCACTCACCTTGGACATATTCAGATGCACATGAATTATCTCATTGACTCTATCTTTACTGATGCCCACATCTCTAGCAATCTCCCACTGCTTCACTCGTCGGTCTTCTAAAATTATTTTTTTAACTTTGGCTACATTTTCGTTTGTAACGGCAGAAACCGGCCTTCCACTACGAGCGTCATCTTCCAAGCTCTCACGACCCGAGTTTAAATTGTTTAGACCAAAACTTTATAGTAAATTCGGAAGGGCACGAACTACCGAACACACACATCATACGTTCTCGGATCTGTGAGGGAGTATTTCCTTCTTTTGTTAGAAATTTAATCACTGCACGATGTTCAATTTTAGCGATATTCATTTTTTCAACCGATATGTCGCAAACATTCGAGAATTGTAGAAAAATGGAACGGAAAAAACAAATGAACGTCAAATAATTCAAAAAAAGAATAACCAAAGAACAAGAATGCATTTCAGCCAGTATCATTTTCGCATATTTTTTTTACCAAGGAGATTACTTTTCAGCCGCCCCTCGTAATAGTCAATAGATATATCAAATATATAGGTATGTTTGTATATCAATATAGGTACAATAGTATTAAGATATGAATACATTAAGAAATATAAGAAATATACAGATACAGGTATATGGTTACTTAAAAGGAGGTCCCAACCTTACGCGTTATAAAGCTGTATAGTTGAACCTAATAATATATTTTCATTTTCACAAACATACCTACCTATGTAATATTCCTCTAAAGTATTAATATCTAATACACAATTGCTCTAACACGGCGGCGTCCGTAATTTTTATTAAATATAGTTATACTTGGTATGAGGTCACAGTTGACTCTACGAACCTAATAGTATTTTTCTCAAACATGCTCGGAAATGTACGCGTTAATATCACGAAATGAAGACGTGAAGTTTCTTGTTTATGGCTCCCTACATTACTTCTTGGCCTTACGCCAAGAAGTAATGTATGAAAAACCCTAAGTAAAACCATTATTGTCCGCTACTCTAACTTTTTAAATTTGCTTACTAATATTAAACTGACAAAGGAAAATTTACATACTGCCAACCACCACTAGACACTGTAAGCATACTTGCTTCATAAAAAAATAAAAATAATCTATGGTACTATACTTTATGTGCGCTTAAACATGGTGCTCGAATGGATTGTTCAAATGGCATGTTTAAAAAATAAAAAAGGCGCAAATTACCTATTAATTAATTGATTACCTAGTATTTATTTTAATTTTAATATTTCCTCACATCGTTTGAGAAAAGTACTATACAATCCTCGGCTGGAACAGGGATTGCTGGACTAGTTGTATTCGGCCTCGTCTACGACTCGGCCGTCTACCCCAATCTCGTCCAGCAATCCCTTACTTCACGGCCTCTGCAGTAATATACTATTTCTCAAACATGCTCGGAAATGTACGCGTTAATATCACGAAATGAAGACGTGAAGTTTCTTGTTTATGGCTCCCTACATTACTTTTTGGCCTTACGCCAAGAAGTAATGTATGAAAACCCTAATTAAAACCATTATTGTCCGCTACTCTAACTTTTTAAATTTGCTTACTAATATTAAACTGACAAAGGAAAATTTACATACTGCCAACCACCACTAGACACTGTAAGCATACTTGCTTCATAAAAAAAATAAAAATAATCTATGGTACTATACTTTATGTGCGGTTAAACATGGTGCTCGAACGGCTTGTTCAAATGGCATGTTTAAAAAATAAACAAGGCGCAAATTACCTATTATTTAATTGATTACAATGATTACCTAGTATTTATTTTAATTTTAATATTTCCTCACATTGTTTGAGAAAAGTACTATACAATCCTCGGCCGGAACAGGGATTGCTGGACTCGTTGTATTCGGCCTCGTCTACGACTCGGCCGTCTACCCCAATCTCGTCCAGCAATCCCTTACTTCACGGCCTCTGCAGTAATCTACTATTATGCAACTTTTGTATAAGTAGGGTCTTAAAGACGCCACGAGCGTTTTAAGACCAAGTTATACACCGTTGCATACAATACTTTTTCTACGACTAATTGTAAATAAATAGCATTTGACTTTTCAGGCAGTAGTTTTTCCGTTAGTTCTAAACTACTCACGCAATTTCTTCAGCGGTGCAGTTATTTTCTTCTTCGTCCTTTTTAAAAGGAACGTACACAGTTTTATTCACTTCACAAACACGAATAAAATCTTAATAAGTTATAAATAACGAATAGTTATCATATTTCGTCTTTTCATTTTGAATTGGAACTTTGGTGGGAAATTAGAAATATGACACATTGACACCTCTTGTTTATGGTCTGTTTTGTTTTTAATTTCCTTGAACTTGCCATCCGAACCAAACTGAATCCGGATCCGAACCGAATCGGATCGGTTTATACAGGGTGATTCAGGAGACATGAGCAGGATCAACCCTACGGATTCAATAGTTTATAAGCTACTCAGTCGTACCAGCATTGGTAAGATTAACGTTAATTTTTAGTTGTGTAGGGTGACCTTGATTTATTGTGAATGAAACTTTTACACAAAATGTAAAAAAAAACTGTGGGCGTTTAACTTAATTACGATGGTAAACGATCCATTAACATTAACTGTATGTGTAGGGTTGATCCTGCTCACGTCTCCTGAATCATCCTGTATTAATAAATAACACCAGTAATTGGTAAAATATGTATACACATAATACATGATCATTTATTTTTATTTTAGTAAATAATGTTCTACAAATGTTTGATAGTAAAACTTTTTATTTCGAAAAATTTGCTTATGAAGTTGGTACCACTGCAATATGGCGGCCGATTGAAAAAAAGTTACATGATTTGACATCGTGGTAAACAGTGCTTTTATGAAAAATGTATGAACCATAAAAGTACACTAAACAGTGCGTTTATGGGCCATAGAGCATAGAGTTTTTCGACGACTTATTATCGGTGTCATTGTATTTGAGCTAGAGCCTATATAAATGACAGATAACGGTACAGGAGTAGAAAAAAATATTGAAAAATCTCGCAACTTTGAAGTCTATCACCTAACTAACTAATGTAAATTTTAATCGCTTAATTAGGTAGGTACCAGGTCGAACGAGGTTTGTATAGCCCCAGGCCTAAAAGGAAAATTATTATACAATAATAATGTAATACTTTATTGGGTGGACCGTTGAGTTTCTAATTAATCCTGAACATGCCAGTAACTCCTGTTATATTATTTATGAAGGAGCGCGCTGGCCCATTATTTATTACTTATTATATTTATAGGTACTTACATATTATGTTAACAGCTTCATTTTTGCAGCTTACGATTTTACGAACCTTTTACTCTGATATATATATTTTCTTTTCCAATAATAGAGTAGGCACCTTTTAATAATGTGAATATAGTAAGGGATGAGAAGCCTACTCGTAATCAGGAATACGCGCCGACACCGTTATATGTTGTGTTGAAGAGGCCAAGCGTACCTAATTGAACGCCTAGAGGTACAGTCAGCAGCAGAAGTAGGTAGCTACAAGTGTCAAGGGGTCATAATGATCTCCACACGTCTTTACAATAAGGCAATAAGAGCTTGTGTAGTTCATTTTGAGCACTTCACCCTCGTAACTACTTCTGCTGCTGACTGTACTCAATTATTTTCAATACCCGCATAAAGATTCTTCAAAAAAAGAACACGCTTCTTTAACACCTTAATGGTAACAAACACATACTGGTGTGCCTGATTGAACGCTACCGTGTCAGCCTATGAACGCTTGGTAACTTTACAAGGCCTGAGTGGACGCCCCGCTCAGAGCGGGGCGTGCAGCGTCCATATAAAACAAATGCCATTTATATGGACGCTCGACGCCCCGCTCTGAGCGGGGCGTCCACTCAGGCCTTGCACTAAGAGGGTGTTTTCAGGATTTGTTAAGTTGACAGCGAGAACTACATTTATAAGCGTCTCACAGTCTCAACCAGGGATGTCACGAATGTCAGTTCTATTACATTCGCGAATGCGAATATTTAGAATGCGAATATTAAGGAAGTACACTAAAAACTCAACGTACGTAATCACTTTTTAATCATTTTATTTAACAATCACAAGCATAAAACGCAATCACAAGTCACTACCCAAATAAAAGTGCTTTCTATTGGTCAAGATTAATCATGTGATACGGGTTGGCACGCTTGCGGCATGCTCGAGTCGGCGTCTCTGCGGCAAGCAGCCGGCCGGCGCGGGCGAAACACGCCACGACTTGCACAATGCACATATTCGCATTCGCAAAACATTCGCATCGTTTGATGCGAATGCGAATGCGAATGCGAATATTCGTAACATCCCTAGTCTCAACACATCAGCGCCTGGCCTGTCCCTCTGGCGGCTAAACTCGGCTTTCGGAAAAGCACGCCTCCCGAGGTGCAATTCACCCGGCCGCAGTTGAAACATCGGTTTTGTTAAACAGACCGTACGTAAGGTAAACACGAGTATGGCGTATGACACGGGCAGTTTATGTCAAAGTGACATTGCTTAAATTCGATTGAAGAAAAATCGTCTTAGTTCGAATTTAACGCATACTGCTTTCAACGTCGAAGACTAGGTTGTACATCTTGACTATTTATTCGATATTTATTCCTTGACAATGCGTCCTCAGGTCGGGTGACCTCACACACCACAAACAAAATTACATTGGTAACTATAAAGCAAGTACCGAGTACAAGTTTCTTACTGTCTCTGTCAGCTGTAGATCTCGCAAACCTGTCTTTTTTTCATTCAAAATATATCATTTTAAATTTAGAAAAACTGAAACAAGAAATGTATATTTATAATTTTTGAACATGCTCACAAAAATTCACGAGAATCGGCTGAGAAATACGACCTGTAGAGTAGAACAGCAGGACATACGAAATCATTTTGGCCCAAGCTATAAAATGGAGAACTGCGGTCGCTTCACATTAGGGGCGTAGACACTAAATAAAATAATCAATAATGTCATATTTTCTCGAAAACGGATAAAAAATGTAGTCAAATGGAGAAAAGATCAACGCAAAAGGTTAAACAATCACGAAGTTATAAGTGTCCAAAGTTTTAAGAAGGGGTATGTTCTGTCCCTTTTTCGCAAAAGGCAACTTCATATTATGAAACGATGACGCTGGAAGAATGTGACTTCACAGAAGACTGCAACGTGCCGCGCCGCATCGTGGTCGGCGCCGCCGTCGACGCGGCCCCCCGGCAGCATCCTGCGGCGCTACCACGAACTTCGAAAGTCGAAGTTCGTAATACATGCATCCCTGTCACTCGATTAAGGGAGTGCGATAGAGATGGAAATACCCGAACTTCGACTTTCGAAGTTCGTGGTTGCGCCGCTGTAATGTGTCGTTACACACCGTTTGCGTTTTCTCTCTCTAACAAGCAATATTAAAACGGTTGTAGCTTCGTAATTCTTTGAGATATCTGAATGGGATTTTCGTCACTAGCCATATTTTTTTGCCTTCTTCCTTTTGGAGTAGTACTAATTTTCGAGTCTACACCCCTATTATTTACATAATTTTCATAGTACCTACGCAAGCGCGTCCATGTAGTAAACCATTTACCAATGTGAAGCGGTTCAGGTTATCTCCCTAAATTGTAATAACAATTTGAACCCTCTTGCTTAGAGAGTAATATCGCTACTTAACCGAGCTTATTTACATTTCTTGCGAGGCGGGAACCATTCTAACAGTAAATACAGTAACGAGCATCATAAGTGCCAAGTGTTGATTGAATCGGAAACCGCGCGAGTCCGATCATAAATGCAAATTAAATAGGGTAAACATGCGCGATAAGCTTAAAATTACGCGTAAAAATGTGTTTTTACAATTTCCGCTCTGGGTTTTACAACTATAGAAAAGCTACATCCTTAAAAAGGCAAAATAAGTAAACCATTCAGTGTGTAGAATGTTAATGTGCCTGCATGGAATTTCTTCAGAAGAATTTATGAGGATTCATTTAAATATGTCCGAACCGCAGGGCTCTCATAATCTCGAATTATGCAGTTTTTAGATTAGACTGCAGGATTTATTTCATACTTAAATAAAATAAAGCGAGAATTGTTTGACATGTTTCTGGCACTGTTTGTTTGATGTCATCTTTAATGCTTATTTAGTAAGTACCTACACAATTTCCTAGGAGCATATTGTTAACCGACTTCTTAATAGGAGGAGGTTCTATGTGTTCCACTGTATGTATTTTATTTAAAATATATTTTCACCGATTTCTATGTCAATTGTGGACCGATTTTCACCCTTCTTTTTTATTCGAAAGAGTATACTTCTGAGGTGGACCGGACCCATTTTGTCACCAAGTCACGATAGGATCCTGAGGAAATTGAAGGCAACCCTCAAATTTTATAGGCACGAGTGTAGTGATTTCAGTATGTTCTATTATAACTCGTATATTTACCCTCGGGAATTCCAAGTTTGATGTGTAGAATGTTTAATGAAGAGCATATATGACTTATGGAACTCCTCCATGAAGTAAAGTACCTATACGTCAAAGATTTTTATATAATTCCGTTGTAGGAGCCAACTAATGAAGTGCCAAAGATGATTCTGAGATCCTTGAGGAATCGAGCGAACTCCTCAAATATAATCGGCCCATGCACATATGGTTTATTTCTCTAATAATCAACGCATTTGCTCTCGGAAAGCAGTTCATGTGGTAAAATGGAAAGTAAATGTAGGAATATTCATGTATGTGGCTTGGCGAAGTACTCAATTGAAGTCGGTTTAAATTTCACTTTGTTTTTAATAGTTATTTGTGCAACAAGAGAGCAAAGTTTGTTTTTGCTGCGAGTGCTGATTTTGAGTCCAGAGGAAGCGAAAGGTTATAAAATTGATTCACGAGCGTAGCGAGTAATTCAAAGTTTGAATCTTGAGCGCAGCGAGGGACTCAAAAGCACGAGATGCAAATACTTTGCTCTCGAGTAACACATACAACTTTTCACCTCAGCAGTGAGAACATAATTCACACTAAAAATATATCGTAGTATCACGTACGTATTCGTCTCGTGATTATTCAGGAAGAAAACTTAATTAGGCGTTTGTTACTGCTTATTTTAACTCCTCAGCGCCGCGCTGTTAGTAATACTAGAAAGTCGAGACAATGCGCGAGAAACCAAAGGATATTTTAGTATCTATACGAGTCTCGCGTGACACTAACACATCACTAAAAACTAATCGTATTATTGTTTTAAATCACAGATTTTACTCATATTTTCGAGCTATTTTTGAAATGTTTATCATTAATGTCTATTGCGCTAGAAAAAGACAAAGGCACACATTTAGCATATTACGTGTAGATCTCGCGTGCACACCAAAAACCAGCCGTACTGTTGTTAAAACACTACCTTCGTCACTGACTGCACTATATTTCCTGGTTAGATCGAGCACTTATTTATTCTACTATTTAGTTTTTTATACATAAGTCTAATATCAATAACGCAAGAATGAAGAATAATATACCTAATAATAGCTGAAACAAATTAACAGCGCGCAATTTTTTAAAAGGGGCGGGGCGCCGCGTTTGCTTTCTGAAACTGCATGTACCTATCTATGTTTATAAAATTTAAGATTGTTAAAACTAGAATAAAATTATTAATTAGCTAGCGTAACAAAAATCATGTTTACATAGTTATTATGCAAAACGGAGTTTTTTCTGACATGTATTTATTTAAGTATTCTTCAGTTGAAATTTCCTTTGTATAATTATTTTGGTAACTTAAACTTGTTAATTTGATAGTTTTCGAACGTGTTACTTGTTTCGCGCCTTTTTGGGGGTCTACTTTGAAATTCGATGGTCGAACTATGTCTGCCATTTTCTTTTTTCGTAATGAAATGAAAGGGACAGAGCTAATAAAGTTAAAATATTCTGAACAAATAAGATTAATAAGAATGCCTGAGACTTGGCTCTACGAAATATCTCACAACTTGGTTTTACTACTTGGCCTCTTTTACATGGAATGTTTTTTATGGGATAAGTATTTTGATAGGTATGACTTTTCTGAGGCGTCTCTAGCTCATGTAGCGCCCGTGTGCAAACATTACTCTAGCGCCCCCTAGTAAGCGCGCGGTCAAAATGGAATGGTTACAAAGTAGTAGTAGGACCGCTGCGCCCGTGTGCAACGCACACCCTGCACCATGGTAAAGACGCATCTGAGTATTTTCTAACAAATGGAAACTACACTAGTAGAATGAATGAGTATTAGATGCTTTGTTTATCCGGACAAAGAGCTTGTGTGATAAAATCCAACCGGAGCTCAAACGATTTTCGCCAGATATCTGAATTCACCATTTTTGCGCGAGTTTCAAGCGGGTCAACATAAATAAAAGCAATTTCGTTCTCTAGCGCGGAACGCTAAAATAAACAATGGGTGAAAAGACCCCTAAGCAATCATTACAGTAAAAAAACTTTGGGGTGAATGCCGAGTCGCGGCCGCGCAAGACGAGCATCCCTTTATCCCTTGTTATTTGGCAGTGCAATATATAAACAAACATCATAGTCATCTCTATAAAAGGGGTTCGACTTTGTTTGGAATTAAAATAAATATGTTTACGTGAAATTTAAGATTGTTATTACTAATATAAAAATATTAAAGTACATACAGTAGTGTTTAACATTTTCTTTGTAAAATCAGGTTACTTCTCTATCTCGTTATCTGTTGTCTATCTCGTGCTATTCACTGAATTACTGAGAGGCTAGAGAGATCCCTTATAAGTTTGCCTTTGTACTTTGATCTTGTGTAACGTATTAAGTATGCTTACTTATGCTTTAATCTGTTATTGTGCACTATGGAGTGCTTACATAAGCTGATCTTCCATTTAATAAAAATAGGCAGGTGTCGTAGGAATCATGCGAGTTCAGTTTTCGGCTCGAAAATTAAGTCCATGAAATAATGGCAATAATATTATATCCAATGTAAACAATGACGTCTTCGGAATTTCTACTTAATATACGTGTAATAGGGGTGCAGAACTGTGCAGAACCAAGGTAACCGATATAGCCCTCCGAATCGCTAAACTTAAGTGGCAGTGGGCGGGGCACATAGGACGTAGAACCGATGGCTGTTGGGACGGAAAGGTTCTCGAATGGCGACCACGTACCGGAAGGCGCGGCGTGGGTAGGCCCCTCACAAGGTGGACTGATGACCTGGTAAAGGTTGCTAGAGTCCGCTGGATGCGGGTAGCGCAGGACCGGTCACTTTGGCACTCTTTGAGGAAGGCCTATGTCCAGCAGTGGACGTCTTTCGGTTGATATGATGATGATGAGGGGTGTAGACACTAAATAAAATAATTAATAATGTCAAATTTTCTCGAAAAAGGAGTAAAAATGTAGTTAAATGGAGAAACAATCACCGCAAGAGGTTAAATAATCACGAAGTTATACGTATCCAAAGTTTTAAGAAGGGGTATGTTCTGTCCCTTTTTCGCAAAACGCAACTTCATATGAAACGATGACGCTCGTAGTTAGTGACGTCATTAATAGACGGAAACGCGCTTTGCCCCATCATCGTGTTCGGCGCCGCCGTCGACGCCGCCTGCCGCGCGCGCGGCTCGCTCTGCGGCAGCCTCGCAGATTGTGACGTCACACCCTGTTTGCGTTTTCTCTTTCTAACAAGCAATATTAAAACGGTTGTAGCTTCGTAGTTCTTTGAGATATTCGAATGGGAATTTCAGCACTAGGCATATTTTTATGCATTCTTTCTTTTGGAGTACCTAATTATAATTTTCGAGTCTACACCCGCATTGTATTAGTCGTTATACGTATTTACGTACGTATCTAGGTAGTTAATAATGTTTTTTCCATCGAGCAAATTCGGAAATACAGCTCATTGTTAATCCATTGTTTTGTTGAATACAAGGTTTTCAGATTGAGAAGAATCTTTAGAATTCAGAAATTACCGTAAACCGGGGTGGTTACTTTGGTTTGTGGGTCGACTTTGATAACAACTTCCATCCACTACGAATATACTTGTACTAAAGAGTTTAAAAGCACCTCAGTAGTTTTTTTGCATAATGGGCAACATTTTTTTGTTGTTTCGTCATTTAGTGAGCTGGTTCGTGTGTGGTGCCATTATTTCTTGGACAAAAAAAATTACCCGTAAGGACACATTTCCTCTTGTTTGTCATGGCTAAAAAACTTCAACAACTATGTCATATGATCATGATCAACTATGAATATATGCAAGTGATTTGTACGGTGTCTTTTGTCAATCAATGGTTAGTAGCGAGTTTGAAAAAAATCCTCAATCCTAAGACCTAAAAATGTATCATTAGCAGAGAAATCCATGGATCTGGATGTCTTTGACCAGTTATATGTGAACTTGATCTAACGACTGATGGGCCCCAGGAATTCCTTGTTTGGCTGAATTTGTTGTTTAGATTAATAATTGATTTAATGTATAAATATATATATTTTTTGTAGGAACAATAACACATGTAGACTAACTAAAGGAAGATTGGTCACAAGATTATAAAAAATCCCTTGAAAATCCTTCACACGTAGGTATTAGTGGACGCTAAAAAATCTATTTTATTTTGTGATTGAAAGCTATTAATTAAGCCTTTGAAGTCGTTTTCGCTTATTAAAGTTTCTACATTTTTGCGTACTTATGTCACTCAAATATTTAGAAAATGTGTTAAGTATTCTTGTTACCAAAGTAACCCCAAACCACAAGAAAAATCATAACTTAAAAAGTAATTAACCGAAAAAAAAAAATTACAAGCTTTTTAATGAAACTTTGGATTTACAACAAAAAAAAGTACTCCGGTCATCATTCTCAATTTGACTTTTATTAATGTTATTTTTTTTTCAACCCAATTGCTCGTAACGTACCTCTTATTGTGTCGCTTTTAGGCTCATAATCCTGGATATTTAATATTACGACACGCTTGTTTTATAACATTACGACACTTGTGTGTTATGGTTATATCCCGATTAAGTCACGTTGGCACCTTGCAGCGAGATGTATGCATGCACACGGTGCATTCTTAAATTAACCGGGTTGTACAGAATGTACAGTTTTTTTTTAATTCTCGGCAAATGGATTCTTACTCGACTAAAGAAATTAAATCCTTTTTGTTAATTAAGTAATTGGCTATTTGACGACCGGTTAGTCTAGTGGGTAGTGACGCTGCCTACGAAGCTGAAGGTCCTGGGTTCGAATCCCGGTAAGGGCAAATATTTGTGCGATGAGCATGAATATTTGTTTCTGAGTCATGGATGTTTTCTATGTTTTTAATTATTTCGTCGTAAATATATCGTCGTCTAGTACCCATAACACAAGCCTGATTGATTTTAATATGGGACTAGGTCGATTTGTGTAAGATTGTCCCCTAATATTTATTTATTTATTTATTTCTTTCTTTTTGGATATCATATAGAAACGTTTAATTTAGTTTTTTTTTAACATTTTACATGAATTAATAATGATAACATTTTAAACGAAAATATTGATTATGTTTTGTATTGGCTGTTTAGAGATTTCATCTAATGCGCACTGCGTAAACTTCACGAAAAAAATCTGTTGCACGCCATTAAAGGTACACACACACAGATATTTGTAAACATTGTTAATGCGTGTTTGGTTATTATTGTTATCAAAGATCAAGAAGCTTCAAAAGACGAAGAAGAAGGCTTCGCAATAATCTTTGCTCGTGGTGACTAGAAAAGTGATAAAAAGAATGGACGCCACTGGAAATTCTTGGCGATGAATACAACATGTGAGTATTACCTGTTGACATCAATAAGTAAAGAAAATAACAGGACTATACAATTTTCATCTTATGAAAAGGATTATTTTCTCGCAAAATGTGTTGAAAAACGTCGTATGAAACGCGTAAGCTTTGATAATTACATACTCGGCTCTCTTAGCACGCTCACCTGCAGCTCACGTGATAAATCAAACCTTAAAATTGACCAAAGTACCCCGGTCTACAGGGGGGGGGGACACATAACTCGAACAAAAATTAGGGCTTTAAAGCCCAATACCTCGCAAACGAATTACTGATTTGAAAAATGCTTTTTGAAAACCCATAATATTTTTGAACGAGCTATCCAACGATATCCCACACCATGGGTTTAACGAGAAAAAAAATACATCCCCGCTTTAGGTGTAGGGGAGATTACAAGATTTTATTGTACTGTTTTGTCGGCGTAATTAATTTATATACCCATGCCGAATTACAGTCTTCTAGTAGTAATGGTTACTGAGCTAAGCCGAAGACGGACAGACAGACAGACAGACAGACGGACATGGCGAAACCATAAGGGCTCCTTGTTGACTGCGGAACCCTAAAAACTTGCCAAGTGCGTCGGACTCGCGCACGGAGGGTTCTTTACCATTATCTATAAAACGGCAAAAAAAAACACGTTTGTTGTATGGGAGCCCCCCTTAAATATTTATTATATTTTGTTTTTATTATTTTTTCTTATAGCGGCAACTGAAATACATCATCTGTGAAAATTTCAACTGTCTAGCTATCGCCGTTATTGAGATACAGCCTGGTGACAGACAGACAGACGGACAGTGAAGTCTTAGTAATAGGGTCCCGTTTTTACCCTTTGGGTACGGAACCCTAAAAATAGTAATAAAAATCGTATAAATAACCAAAAGTAGCAACAAAAGAGGAAAATTTAAAGGACACATACTCGTACCCTACATACCTATCCTTTAATTGATGTATTTATGGTGAAAACTTTTTCTAGAATCATTGTAGGTACAATTAAAGTAAAAGACGATGGTTTCTTAAACCGCCAAGTTCCCTTTTCTCCCTCCGCATGTCGCGCTCCCCTAACGACTCTCGGTTGAAATGGCTGTGTATCATATCTTTTCAATTTTCAAACACTCGGAGGAGCTGCGCTAGTGGATATTGCAGCCAGGACCTGTATCAGCCCGCAGGGAGCACGCACGGAGGGCGAGGGACCCTCCGCCAGTGCCGCTCAACTATTTCTAGATTGCGAATACGATTATTTAATATAGAAACCCAATGATCAATTACGGGAGTCTGGCGCGTGTGTTCCCGCCGATAAATTGCTGTTTAATCGTTTGATAAATAATATCATAAACACTACATACACACACGAGTTTTTCCAGTCACATCCAATAGTATTTTATGCAATCGTTATATAATGTAGGTATGCTTTTTCAGGCTTGTACCACGTTTAGGCCACGAAGCTTGCTGAGTGGCCTAATTAAGGTACGAGAGTTAAAAAGCTAATTATATAAATATAACTATTGCATACAATATTTTTTCTACGAGTTAACGGAAATAATAATTTATTAAACAAACAATAGATACCAAATGTATTCAAAATCGCCATGCTGAAACGAAGTGCAGCCAATCGCTTTTTCTATTTTTGCGCGTTGATGCCTTCTGGAAATCGAGCCTATTGCTCAAAATACATTTCAGTTCTGTGTACAGTTGTTGAATAATAATTATTTCGATTGTCCATAGAGCATAAAATACATCAGAATAAAAGTATTCCATTGCGTTATGGTTTGCGAGGTTCTAATTTAAAGATTATATTCGACGAGTATAAAAAAAATATTATGTTCAGAAAGGACAAAGGCAAGTATTAAAACGGATAAAATAATGTTGACTTCTTTGTGTACAAGATGGCAAGGTATAATGGCATCTTCTCCGAATTGCGAAGTTTCTCAATTGACCTGTAAAGGGGCCCGGACGTGACCGATTTTCTTAAAAGGTGTTTTGAATTTTAAATTTCATACTAGGATCCTCACAAAGTTTGTCAACAACATGTACTTATTGCTGCTACGAATGTTTTTCCTATAGGTTTGGTTTTAAATTATTTCGCAGGATATTTGACTCTTATTGTTCTCTAACAGCTATAGGTAGGTTATTACTTAATTGAATCTAAATGGATTTTAATAGGGAGAGATTTTTATGATAACAGCACGGTATTTCAATATACGTAGGTAGTATTGCTTTTTAATAACATTAAATTTCTAATACTTAACAATATGAAATCACATTGTGATACCTACTAAATGAAGAAGTAATAGTACTGGTAGTAGTAAACACTATATTGAACAAAAAAAAACAGGTATACATAGGAGAAGATACAATTACAAAATACATAAGAATAAGCAAAATTACTTAGGGCATAAAGGTTATTGAACGAGCGAGCGAAGCGAACGAAGTTCTTTGTTTCACCTTGGGCTAAAATACATCCGTATGTCCGGATGTCCCGCTGTCGGACAGTTCTCGTCTACAGAGGCTCTTGTATAAGTTTTACCGAAACAAAACTTTACGATCGCGTTTGCTTTTTACCCTCAATTTGTATGGGATTTGACAGCTAACACTAGAACCTGAGGTCGCCTTTCTCAACCAATTTTGTGCGCAGGCCCGTTAATTACATAGATTTCTTTTGTCGATTCAGTTTTAGTTTTTTTCTTCGAAAATATCTTTAAAAAATACAGACTTCAAGTTGTGCTCACAGCGCAACTAGTAGGTATAAATAGTTTATACCAGGTACAAAGTTTTCATCAGAAAGAGCATAGGAGGTGTAACATATTCGGTTCGTATGCAAGCTGGAGTGCTCTGCTTGGCGGAATAGCTCGTGCGCTTATGCCGCGCATTCCAGTACCGTTGCCATTTTTAAAAACTGTTGGAGAAAAATTGTAATCACTCCATGCCACGAGTTATGTGAAGGACTCTCCTCCATGCAACTGGAATTTATTATGAACTGCGGCAGGAATGTTGATGAAATAAAATTTATTTTGAAATAATTCCTGCTTGGTCGCGCGCCGGGTCTCAACCACAACTGGGCCGGTCCGTGTGCGATCATCATCATCATCAAATTGAATTTGCCAGTATTTTTGGCGATCGTAGTAAATAATGTACTTACAGTCAGAGCGCTTGAAGTTAAAAAAGCTAATGGTAAAGTTCATACAACTTCCATTACTAAAGTTTGTATTTTCCCTTTAGATGAATAATTTACAATTTGCTTATTTGTTATCAATTTAACAACAAAATGTATGTCCTACTTAAAATAATATTAATACTTACATGCTGTATAAATGTGGGGAGGGACGAATTCATGTACTTTGTACAATTTATACTCTTTCATAGATATTATTACATTGCCTACATTTAAAATAACCTTGTGAGCTTGTTTACATAGTGACTTATTAAGTATTTAATAAGAAATAATGAATTATTAGAAAAAAAAAACCTTAAAAGATTACAGTCCACTTCATATTGAAATAATCGTACTAGGTATGTGACACAAGAATGCAAGGTGCAAGGTGATGTTATATGTGTTGACCTTGTTTTTGTGTATAGCAACATTAATTTATGTTTTTTATATGGCAATGATATTGTCAGCATTTTGTTTCACTTCTCAGAAATACATCGCTGCACGTACACGTATATTCTCTATTTTATTTACTCCACGGGCGTTAGACCCTTTAACATGGTAAGTATGAATTGAATAACTAAATTATTATTAACACCGTGTATGATCATCATCATCATATCAGCCGAAAGACGTCCACTGCTGGACATAGGCCAAAGATTGGGGTCCTGCCGTTTCGGCAAAATATTTTTCGCCAAATTTCACTTCCCACAAAACTTATGGCAGTAGTTTCATTTCCCAAACGAACAAATAGCACATTTTTGTTTCGCAAATTGTTCATTTGGTCAAAATATCATCTGGCATCATTTTGCTTTGTCAAATGTTATTAAGACAAAAGTTTATTTAGCAAACACTTTGTTTGGGCTAATATTGTTTTCCAAACAAAACATTTACTCAAATTTTCATTTCGCACACTTCACATAGCATAACTGGCAAATATTTTGTTTTTACTACAAACTAAAATGAAAAGACAAACAAATGCAAAACATAACATACTTTAATTTATATTTTATCAATACACATTTTGATATAAGAAAAGTTTAACAATCCGTGTTTTTTTTTAACTTAATCTTCATCTTTCACCAACGGCAAAAATAGACACAATAATTTGAGAAATAAAATTATAAGTACGTTAGGTTAGGGTTCACTTGTGTCCCTTAGAGCGGAAATAGGCGCCCCGCGAAGCGGGGTGACGTCGACACGCTGGCGAAGATTGAAGAATTTGGTGCCCGAACCGGATTGTTCCGATAGCTCAGTTGGTTAGTAGCGACGGGCCATGAATGCCTGTGGTCGCCGGTTCGAATCTGGCTCGGAGCATTAAATTTTTAAATTTTTCCTTTATTTAAAAATGTACTTTTTTTTAATTTAGTGTGAAGCTGTTTCACTGTCAGCTCTTGGCTATTGAACCTTTGCATTATTTTGTTATACACATATGGGTGTAGGAATTGGGGCAATCGCTGGGCAAAGGCTGTTTTTACAGACATTTTTGGAGCACTCAATATTCTTTTATTTTTGCGTAGCTCATAATCAATGGAATTTAACGTTTGTTGATGCATTATTGTAACAGCCCTACTTATGAAGAGTTGTCGAACCGTGAGTATCTTAGTTTCTGCATACAGTTTATTTATGTGTTGGGTATTGAAAAGGCTTCTTGCACATTACCTTCAAGACAAATCTCTGGACCCTCTCAAGATCAATCATGAATGAAGAACCCGCCCCACCCCATGCAGAAATGCAGTATCCCAAAATGGACTCACAAAGCGAAACATAGACCAGCTGCAGGACACGTTTGTCGGGAGAGTTACGGAGTAGTCTCATCACGTAGATAAGTTTCCTCACACGTTGAGATAGAGAAAGAATGTGTGGTTTAAAAGAAACGTGCTGATCCAAGTCTATTCCAAGGTATTTGCGCATTGCAGCCAGCTTCAGAGGTCGAATACGACTTCAGTCCGAATACAAGGGAGTCTGACCCCAAAATTGCGACTACTGACCCACTTCTGGTAGAACAGGGTGTTAGATGTCAGCGTCTCAGACAGCCGGGATGGTGAAACATCAGGTACGGAGAGATCCAAAAATAGTTTCAGGTGACTTCTGCTTTTTGTGCACTGAAAGTGAACAGCCTCCTAGCCAGCGTTAACCCCGGAAAAAAGCTGCACTTCTAGAAAATATCGACTTAACCTTGGGCGCTATTACTAACAGCCTTCTTCAGCAGAGGATTTTTTTTAAACAGTTATTCGAACAACTGCCACAAGATTTCAAAGACACAGTTGGTAACACTTTCTGGACAACCGACTCAAAATTCCGCAAAAACTCTTCAGTATGTCTGTGGTAGGAGAGCAGAAATAATCGAAGCAAGGAGATATATTTACAAGGCTAAAAATAAAACCTTGAGCGAAATCTTGCATACCAGCCCACCTTCAGAGACACACTTGTTCTCTGACAGCGCTCTAGGTCAGGCGGTAAAAGATTGTGCCAACACGGATGTGATCAAGCTTTTTCCTGCCTCAAATCAAAGAAAGCAGCCATTTACCGGTAGAGATATTAGAGGCAGAGGGGGCCGTACGCGAGTGCTTCCAAAGACCAATTACGGAAATGGCGGTTTCCATCGAAAACCTGCAAACGGAGCACCCCGTATTAATACCTCCTCCAAGCACCGACCGCGGTTCAAACCTAAAAGGAAATGACTTCAGAGCAGGATGTCTGAAAATATTCGCACATAACTGGAAAACATCTCCCAATTTGATTCAGAATTTCATAAGCAATTACAGAATTCCCTTCAATTCTATCCCGCCAAACAGAAAATTCTCAAGGAACATTTCAAAATTCAGAACGCGAATAACACCAGAGATGTCCAAGCACATCAAGTCACTCTTAACATCCGGAGCAATCGAAAGAAGCCAATATCAAAGCGGATACCTTTCAGAAATGTTCCTGAGGAAAAAACCGGACGGGACTTCCCGACCAATCTTCAACCTGAAAGGATTAAACCGATATGTCCTGACTCCAAAATTTCGTCTGGTAAATCACCTAAAGATCCCGCAACTGCTCGACAAAGACGACTATATGATGAAATTGGACATATCCCAAGCCTATTTCCATGTGCCCGTAGCACAGAGCCATCGTCGCTTCCTGTCCTTAAGTTACGACGGAAAGGTATATCAAATGACTTGCCTACCCTTCGGGCTAGCCAGCGCGCCAGCCGCGTTTGCCAAAATCACCAACTGGATCGCCCACAAACTCCATCAAGAAGGCATTCGAGTAATCATATACTTGGACGACTTCTTGTTGACTCACGCAGACCCAGTAACCCTGGAACGCCAGTTTACTTATGTTTTATTACCTAAGACATCTCGGCTGGAACATCAATCAAGAAAAGTCGTCTACAGTGCCCAGAAAAAAGATGGGAAAGTCACTCTCAGAAGAAAAAACCATACGCCTGATGCACGAATTGGATGTTCTAGCCAAGAGAAGACGCTGGAGCTCGCACGAAGCAAAAGTTGTCCTAGGAAAACTAATCCTTGCCTCATTCGTGGTGCCCTTAGGCCGCTTACACAGCCGGACTCTACAAATCGAATGAAATTGCCTACCGCATACACAACCACACATGAAGGCGCCGGTTTCAGACCGTGTCTTAAAAGATCTAGCATGGTGGCGCAACAACATACGAAAATTTCACCGATACACATACCAGAACCGTCGGTCTTCATAACTACAGACGCTGCGATACGCGGATGGGGAGCTGTAGTAAACGGGAAAAAACCTTGGGGGTTGTGGACAAAACATCAACTATCGTGGCACAGCAACCAAAAAGAGCTCTATGCTTTACACGAAGCCCTGGTTAATAAAGACGGTACACTGACGGAGAAAACAATCATGCTACAAACGGACAATCGTACAACAGTGGCTTATATTATGAAACAAGGAGGGACACGATCTTTAAGGCTACTCGAGACAGCGATCACACGACACTGATTTTAGAATTCTGTCATCGTCACCTAACAGCACGATACATTCCAGGAGTATACAACGGTCTTGCAGACAGCCTGTCACGAGAAAAAGTTCTTCCGGAGTGGCATCTCAAACGGGAAGCCACGTCGAAGATATTCCAGAAATTGGGTACACCTATTTGCCTCTGCAAGATCAGCAGTTGTACGAGACTATGTGAGCGAGGATGCAAGGGATACAAACAGTTCGTTCACAGATGTGTTACGTACGAACGAACGAATTAAGCTCTCACTTTTTAGTAAAGCACGCTCTTAAAGCCATCTACTCTCAAAACCCTCCAATCAAGAAGCCATTATGTTGGAAAATAGACGACCTACTCCAGTTCCTCAAATCATTTGGACGAGAAAAGTACATTTCACACATTTCGACACACATGTGCTTTAATTCTTCTAGCTACTGGAAGAAGAGTGCACGACCTTACTTTACTGAGCATTAAAGAGGGTTCGTTGCAAGATACAAGAGCAAGAGCAAGTCATACTTTGGCCAGAATTTGGGTCGAAAACGGATTCGGGGAGATACAGGATTTCTAAGAATAATACAGAACGGAGCGAAGGAAGACTAAATGTAGCATCATGGATTAGTAAATCAATATCATTATCGCAGGAACGACGCCAGGGTAAAAGTCCAACAAACCTGTTTATAGCTACAAGAGGATCAGCTAAAAATGCTTCTCGTGCTGTAATTTCTGGATGGATTCGCACCCTTTTCCGAGATGCTGGCATGTCACCTTCATCTGGAAGTTTCAGGGCCGTGGTGGCTTCAGAGAACTGGTCAAGCAACAGATATGACATTGAAGAAATCCTCAAGAATCTACTTGTTACTTCAGGGAGGCTACCACTCCAAACCGTAATCAAGATACTGTTAGAATAGGTAAGCGATGATTTTTCTATATTATAATAAGTAGGTGCCAGACGGGGCAACTTGGTTTCTAATAAGTAATGTGATTCAAATGTGATACTAATTTATTTTTTGCAATGTACTACATTATATTTTGATCTCTAAGAAGAATGATGGATCTCAACCTTGGTTAAGAAATAAAAGAAAATTAATCAATTAATATGATTTAATTTAATTATCATATATTCTACATTTATCCTAAATTGTCACGATATTTCTCTTTTCTGTCCGGTCATGAAGTATTGGGTGGAGGTAGCTATTGGCAGGGCCAAGTAGAGAAGTTGCTTGGCACTGCGAAGGGCCTAAACCGCGTAATGTTTATATCATATTTTTATTTTTGTAATGTATTTTTATTTAAGTTATTTTTGTATTCCTTAGCATATTTTCCTAACATAGTTCTTAAGGTTCTCTGTACTAACAAAATATGGATCACTGGTCTGAATTAAACGATTTTGATTTGATTTTGATTTTGATTTAATAGATACTTAAATACATAGAAAACATCCATGACTCAGAAACAAATATTCATGCTTATCACACAAATATTTGCCCTTAGAGCCTTATCACACTTGCGATTTCCAAGCGTATTTTGTATAAAAGGCGATCACGCAGCGTGTTCGCCGCGACTGATAATTGTATAGAAAACACGCTCGCAAATCGCAAGTGTGATAAGGCTCTTACCGGGATTTGAACCCAGGACCTTCAGCTACATAGGCAGCGTCACTACCCACTAGACTAACCGCGGTCGTCAAAACAGGGTAGCAGTGTGAGTGAGGAATTCATAAGACGTCATCTCAAATGGTTCAAGCTACGGCTGAAACCTAAATATACGTTTTCTACCCTTCGGGGGGAAAACGTTTCTAATTAAGCCGTTGCTTGCTCTGGGGGCCTAGACAAGCGCTAACGCTAACGCTAACTAATAAAATGTATGGGAATGACAGATGTTAACGAAAAGTGTGTCGTCGGCATCTGTCATTCCCATACATTTTATTCGTTAGCGTTAGCGTTAGCGCTTGTCGATTGTAACCTTGTCTACGGCCCCTGATCATAAAACTATTTTGGCTATATTTAGTGGATGATATTTGCACGGATAGTGGCGGCTTACGCTGAGTCTACTGGGTATACGGATGTTCAATTTACCAAGTAAGGTGGGGCTGTCGATTGAATTAGATGTAACTTTAAGTAGATATGTAATGTCGGCTATATTGCGACGGATCTCAAGTGGGAGAAGATGGAATATCCTACACAGATCCAAATACCTATTTGAGTCGTAGTGAATAGGTACCTAATTTGAAGCAAATAAACTTTAAAAACTTCTTCTGGATATTTTCCAATCTCGTTTGTTTTGTTTGTACGCTCAGAGACCTTAAACATCTCTGGACCTGAATTAATATCATTAACTTCTTGGTAATGCTAATACCGACCTTATATCTAATATAATGGTCATATTTTGCAATTTTGTTTTGTTTTCATTTACTTAGTGACATTTAGTTTGTTAACCTATATATCGGTCCTCAATCTGCAAATTTTAAATTATTATTGTGTAAGATTATTATTATTTTATTGTTAATTACCGTTTGACATGTAAAAGTTCCCTTGTGGCCTATTTGCAGAATAAATAATTGATTTTGATTTTGGCTATATGCGGGCAACAGCCTAAAGGCTCTATGTTATTTATTGATGATAACATACAAAGGATATTGAGATATTGAGGGTATAATAAAGACATTCAACATATGATATACAATATTCTTTTGCAAGCTTTTATTAGCCACCTCATGCTGTGAAAACACATACGATGGCGGCTGCGGTGGAGGTGGTGGGTGTTGGTGGTTCGGAACGCCCTGATGCGCCTCACCTCATCCATTACATCTAACGAAACTAGACCTCTCATTACGCTTACTTACTATGAATCGTGGCGTAAAGATATACTTGTGGGTAAACGGCGAGGTGAGGTTAAACATAGCGGGACTGATTGCGAAGAACGGACTACCGCTCGATGCAGAGTTAATCACATTTTGGTTTAAAGATAAAGATAAAGATAAGATAAAATTATTTATTTGTCCATCATAGGTTACATAGAGATGTTATAAAAAAAAATACAGTTTCGCTTTGTGGCGCCTTACGGCATACACATAGTGTGAGCATGCATGTCAAACTGTACATATTTCCTTATCATCTAAAAAATCCTTAATTGAGTAGTAACATTTACGACTTAGAAAATCTTTTAAAGTTTTTTTGAACTTATATACATGGTCAATATCTGCGATACATTTAGGTAATTTGTTGTATATTTTTGGGGCCATCCCAACTACATTTTTTTGATACAACATCGTTTTGGGAATCATTAGGTTCTGTATTTTGCTACGCAAGCGTTTGCTTTTGAAGCTTACAAATAAGTGAGGGTTCAGCTTAACAAAAGCACATATTTCGTAAATATATAAACTAGGCAGAGTTAAAATCTTAAGTTTTTGAAAATATGGCTTACAGGACTCCAAAGAGCTAATACCGAACACTGATCTAAGACATTTCTTCTGCGCCCTGAATACAATTTCTCTATCTGTGGAGTTCCCCCAAAATATAATGCCATAACGTAATGTTGATGTCACAAACGCATGGTAGGCCGTGAGAACTGCCGATTGATTTGCTCTTTTCCTTAAGTTATATAGTGCATAAGAGAATTTGTTTAATTTCTTACATATAGAGTCAATTTGATATTTCCATGTCAACTTATCATCTATGTTCAGTCCAAACTTTGTAATGTCAATACTATCAATTTTATGTCCTTTATAAGCTACAGAAATATTGGGCGTATAGTTAGTTCGTTGCTGAAATGTCATGTGTTTTGTTTTAGTCAAATTTATTTTTAGTCTGTTTGCTGTTAACCATTTTATAATACTATTTAATGTCCTATTAATGTCAGCTTCATATGATTCCAAATTTTCTCCAGAGAATATTACGGTGCTGTCATCAGCAAACAGAACCATTGGATAATCAATAGAGTTAGGCATGTCATTTATATAAATGAGAAAAAGCAAAGGCCCCAGGACGCTCCCCTGCGGTACACCGCAGCGAATGTCCCTTACCTCAGATGAAAACACTTGTTCCGTCTTTGACTTCGAACATAATCTACTTATTTGAGTAATTTGTTTCCTCCCGTTTAAATAAGATTTAAATAGGTCATGGACATTACCTCGGATTCCGTAGCGATGTAGTTTGTCAAGAAGCACTTTAATTTAGTAGTAAGTTTTTACATTCCCCAACTTGCAACCAACATCAATGGTACTTGGACTTCGGACTATGGCTGTGAGCTAACCTAGAGACTGATTGTAGATCCGTCAGTAATCGTTAATCACATGCCAGTCTGACTGCATGGAAAACAGAGTGATCAAAATCAAGATTCAGTGCCGAGAAAACACGCAGCCGGGTGCTGTAAGTAAATTGTAAGTATAGTCAGGCCTATGCTGCTCGCCTGGGACTACATAATTCCGAAGAGTCATTTACCTATCCGAAAGCATAATATATTTACCGAATTTCATAATTCTGAAAACTATGTTCCACTGTAGGAATTTTAGATTTTCCAGGATATAATACTAACCTAACGTAAACTATATATATATTATAAATAATTCATCTGCTTCCAAATTTTCGTTTAGCGGAAATTGGCGTGAATTCGGAATTTTAAAATTCCGGAATAATTATGGCTTTGCACAAATAACACTTCATATTTTTTCTGTGATCTATGCTCGTCTTGTATACAGGGGTCCATATTAATTAACCAGTTTGCTGTAGACTTGTAAAACTGTAACTTGTGCTTTCGTGAAATGGGCCTCAGGCTTGATTTGGTGAAGTTATAGATAACCGTGAATGTAAGCACTGTAATGACTTTTTACGATACCTACAGACTAAAATAGTACCTACCGTTTTTTATAAATTAACTCAGCTTCCTTTTCCTACCTATTTGAACCATGAAAAAAAAAGTACACATACATACATACATACATTCACGCCTTCATTCCCAAAAGGCGTAGGCAGAGCACGTGAAACTTATGTTCCAGCGCCACTTTTAGCATAAATGTGGGTTTAAAAGATCGACAAAATGTGATATTGCAGTGATAGGTTGCTAGCCCATCGCCCACAACACACTCCAACCCTGCTCCCTTAGTCGAAAAAAAAAGTATTCTCGGTCTGTACTCTCTATTTGCTATCAGTGAATTGAGCTTCATATTACAAGGAATTTATCGTTTCCCGTTTCCAAGTAAATTTTCCGATCAATCCCTCACATGTGCCACCGTCTAACGTAGCTTACTGTTAGGCTCTAACGGTAAGCTTCCAGCTTGAATATTGTTTGTGAATACCTGGTGCAGCATTAACTGCAGAATATTTAATATTGACGCTGCTTAGAATTTAATATCGACGATATTATTTGATTTATTTCCTCGGTATTTATCGCATTTGACGTTTATTAGTTCTATCAGTGTGTATGCTGACGCACCAGTCAACTGATTTTGTTGGCCAACGTGGCTCGAGCTTTCAGGATTCTTTCATAGATGGCGGTTTTATTTATTTTGATTGTGCTTTGTTACTATCTGGTGGTCAATGAGGGCATTTCCGTCATACTTTTTGATAAGTTCACTTTGGCTGGTCATAACTAAGAGGATATTTACTTTTTAATAAACCTGATCACTGCAATAGATTGGGCATTTATTTAACTATACAAATTTACTCATATGAAATTGCTAGTATTGCTGGGTATTTAAATATGTTTTTCTTTTTAAAACATGTCAGTTGACGGATTTTCCCGACGGTTTGGGGCTAATCCGTCAACCAACGATTTTTCTTGTATCGTGACGTATTACAAACATATACGTCAAGTGAACAAATACCACTGAACTGTTAATCGAAACTAAACTTTAGCGAACTTAATTTAAGGTTTATTTTAGATTTAATTGCCAAATATATTTTTTTGGGGCAATTCAATTCAAATCATTTATTTCAGGCTTGCACCCATAAGTGTTAGTAATATACAATAAAATCTTAACCTATAGTTAGCGACAAACAATAAATGTTGACTTACTTATCTAAGTGTTGCGAGGACATGGAGCTGTGTCCATCGACGCATGAGCGCGGAGTCCCAGCGGTCCGCGAACACGCTCAGGATCCTGTTGGTGCTGCACTGTACCCGGGCTAGCAGGGACGCGCAACGTTTGCGCATAATGGCCGCGAAACCGTCGGTCCGCGCCTCCGCGAACATACCGGATGCGCTACAGTGCCGTGGCAGACCCATCAGTATCCTGAACGCGTTGTTATATTGGACACGCAAATCGCTATGTAAAATTGTATGTCCGCTGCGTAAAATTGACCCACAAGCCGCACGTGTAAAAGGACTAGCAGAACGCTTTGAATAAGGTTACCTTGACTGGTTGTGAACATCGTGCGAACCTGCGAGCCAACATATTGCATCGGACGGCTAGCGACCTGCGTTCCCTCTGTACATCACAGTTATCTTTTAAATCATCAGTGACCCAGTGACCCAAGTATTTGAATTGTTGCACCCTGTTTAGGGGCGCACCACAGAGCGAGATACCAGGAGCGTCTGTATAGGTCTTGGACCCTGCCTTAAAGATCATCATCTCGCTTTTCTTGACATTATACTTGAGTCCATGAGCCACCGCATATGCTTCACAGATTGCCACCAGTTTTCTCAATCCACCAACAGATGGGCTCAGCAGCACCATATCATCCGCATAACTTATATTATTTAGACATACGTCGCCAATGTGACAATTCCGGCCTATTTTTATAATCAGGAGTACGCCGTTTGACGGAAATGCCCCGCTGACGGCTTTGGCCACCCTGACCTTATTCTACGTATTTTTAGGTCTAGTTTGGATTAAAAAGGGTAATTTAAAAATTTTAATGTGATTTTTTCTTGATTCGGATTTGTGGTTGTCAGTTTTGAAAGAACTGAAAAAAATGATTTAAGTATTAATGAAAACGGACTGGTGAAGGAAACAGTTTTTCTGGCTGAAGATTTTATTTACACTTAAGTTCAGTTTGGTGCTTATTGGCTGCTGCTATAGTACAGCCGTGTTATAACGGAAAGCGCTGAAGTGTTGCGTGCAAATCGTGTTTCAATATTTTCGGAGGCGTTGAGAGCATTTCTGGCTTCAAGCTGCACAGATCACTTGCAGGCTAAGGAAGTCGTAAAAGTCACCACAATTTTGATTGAGGGACGTCGTGTGAACGTGGATTAGACCGTTCTTGTCAACTGTTATTTTTTAACGAAGGCCAGTCGTCGATAGCGTTCTGGGTATATAAGCATGGTTTGGTTATGTCTCGTGCAGCAGGCAGTTGCAGAAGTAGTAACGTAGTACTTACCTTTTTATTTGTGAGGCCAAAATGTTTTTATTTATTTATTTATTTTAGGATCACCAACAGATAATACATCAATATGCTAAAAAAACTAACCTAGTACAAAAATCATTGTAAGATGCGTAGCCACTTACAGGTGACAAAAAAGAGCAATATTACAAAAAACAAAAAAATGACATAAAATAATAATAACAAACAAACAGAATGGTATGTGCCTACATAGCGAATTATGCACAGGGTGCAGGTAGGACACATTTGACACAACGATGATAAACTAATACAATATAAGATATAAGACAGAAGTGGGTTGGCACAATCACCTTCCAGACTCCAGTGAAGTTAGATGAGAGAACGTTTTTCTGAATTTAGTCTCTGAGTCATTGAATATATCTATTCCCCTGGAGTCTGGAATGCCATTTTATAACCGCATCATTCTTGAAATTGGCGAGCTATTGCCTTGCCTTGTCTTCCTAAAGCGCTGTTTAAAAAGCTTATACGTGCCTTTCCTTGGCAATCTGTTCGGTATGGTGAAATTAATTGCCTTTAACAGATCGGGACAACGTAAACCTCTACCATTAACCAACTTATATAGAAACATTAAGTCAAGTACTTTTCTCCTGTTGCTTAGACTTAAAAGATTGAAACATTTTTAACGCTTTCGAGTTGACTTTAGTACCCTGGTATTCGGGGATGAATAGCTTAAAATTGGTAGGAATCGCCTCTGCACTCGCTCAATTCGTTTATTGTGGACTTCGTAAAGAGGAGACCACACTTGCGGGCAATATTCAAGGTTGCTTCTAACAAGGGTTTTAAATAAAAGTAATTTTTTGTGCGTTAGTTTGAAATGCCGGGTGTTACTGGCCACAAATCCTACCATTGCAGAAGCTTTTTTTATAACATAATCGTAATGTGCATTGAGGTTCAACTGGCTATCAATAATTATACGTACCTAAATCCCGCACAACTGAATACTCTTTCCATTGTTCTACCATTTATAATAAATTCAGTTGGCACCGGTTTCTTATTACGTTTGAAAGTTATGTGATAGCATTTACCAGGGTTCAAGGCCATTTTATTTATCCTGCACCACTCGGCCGGTCTATCCAAATCGCCCTGGAGCTTTTCACGATCAAGATCACATTTCACAGGTCTTATAAGCTTAAGGTCATCAGCGAAGAGATAAGGCTCAGAGTTGACGCAACATTTGACTATGTCGTTAATAAATATTAAAAATAGTAAGGGTCCTAAATGTGAACCTTGAGGCATGCCTGACGAAGCGATGTATCCCCCCGACTGCTCCCCATCCACCACTGACAGCTTGCGACCAGAAAGGTAAGATCTAAACCAACTCAACAATGGTTCACCGATACCGCATTTCGAATGTTTATCCAAGAGTAGTCCATATGGTTTACCTTGTCGAACGCCTTACTGAAATCTGTGTATATTGCGTCTACTTCGACACGGTTATCCATATGACCACATAAATTCTCAACAAAGGAAACCATGTTGGTGCTGGTAGATCGCGACTTAGCAAACCCGTGCTGCTTGTTTGACAACTGCTGTGAAAAATGACTATTAGATAAATAAATAAAATAAAAATAAATATTAGGCGACAATCTTACACAAATCGACCTAGTCCCATAGTAAGCTCATATATATAATAGATATAAATACTTAAATACATAGAAAACTTCAATGACTCAGAAACAAATATTTGCCCTTACCGGGATTCGAACCCAGGACCTTCAGCTTCATAGGCAGCGTCACTACCCACTAGGCTAACCGGCCGTCAAAACACAGACTGACAGATGATAGGATAAATTAACGATTCGAACAATTTTGGAATCGTAGAGAGGATAGAGATCGGTCGGTAGTTACTTATGTCCGACCTTGAACAAGAGCGTATAGGTACAATTTCTGTCTCTTTCCACAAGGCGAGAAAGGTTCCGGACAGTAGGGACTTGTTAAATATAAATGTTAAGGGAAATGCAAGTTGCGTGGCGCAGTTATAAAAGAGAATTGGTGGCAAGCTGGACCACAGCCCTTCCCCAGATCAAACGATTTTATTTTCTTTATGGTAGCATTTTCCTATAGCCGCTCACTTGCTTTCATATTTTAAAAAAGGTAGCCTAAACTGCTTCTAATTTTTCATTATCAAGGCAGCCCATATTTCGATTGGCAACCACAGTTGCCACCATCAGTTTAGGAGTCTGCGAAATTGGCAACTGTGGTTGCCACAAGCAAGTGAGTGGCTATGACGATGTTGCTCAGCGAATCAGATAAGACATGCGAAACGCTCACAATCTGTCCTGGAGTGCCAGGCGCACTACCATCGTAAATCGATGAAAAGTTTGTAGCAAACACTTTGCAGACCTCTTCACAATTTCGAGCCACGCTATCGCCCAGACGCATGGTGGCTGACCATGAACAAGTTCGACGCAAGCTATAACTTTGTCGGCACCCGCTGCCGGTTGTGCTGGTACGAGTACAGGAATCTGCGCAGAGGAGTCTTCACGTCGTGAAGCGGATCTCGAAATATATTCTCAGACGCGAGCTATGTAGCGTGTTAGATTTTAGGCGGGCTTCAAGAAATTGTTTTTGTAAATCGGTTTGCTAACCTCCGCGTGTAACATCCAACTAGATTTTTACGTAGCTTTGTCCGCACGTGCCTTTGTTACTTTAAGCGGACGTTGAATTCGGAAAGTTCATCCTTTGACGGGGACCTCATCATCCGTTCGCATTTTATTTCCCAAAATTCAGAAAGGCAATTAGTCCGCTACGTCCTAAGATTTATTTGGCTTCTTATTTTCGTAATCAGTGTAATCACCCATCAATCCTCGCCATTCGTCCATTCCATCACGTTTCATACCAATTAACCACTCAGGTATTACCACGCATTCCTATCAAAGCTGGTCTTTTTCGACGAAGGTTGAAGAACGTAAGGTCAAGCACATTATTCGCGACACCCGACGTTGCACTGCTTAGAAATCTAGTTCAAATATTCCGGTGTTGACCGTGAATTTACCAGATTGCGTAGCGTTTTAGCGGCCTGTGAAATTTCTTTGGGTATATAACGAATAAATTATACGTGTGTTGTTAGTGAATTATCTTTTTATTTATCACTACACTGGTTACCTCATACACTAAGTATGCTGATGATGATGAGAGAGTTTATGTTTAAGTGTGGGTGGCGAGATACACCGAGTTGCGACTGTGGAGCACCTGTACAGTCCATTTACCACATTGTCCACGAGTGCCCAAATAGAAAGTACACGGGAGACCCTCTGGACCTACTTAAGCTAAGCGAAAACGCAGCCGATTGGGTGAAGAATCTAGATATTAATTTGTAAATTTGTTAAAAGCGACCATGAATTTGTATGCCATACGACTAAATAAATAAATGATGATGTAAAAATTGTAAAATATAAATACTAGGTGGCTCTGTGTGAAACTCGCGAACTTGGCTTCTCTTCAACTTTTTTAATACGAAAAGCTGAATCCACAAGATATACTAATAGGACTAGAAACTTGAAATTTACACCAGAACCAGTGCTTTCAGTGTTTAGGATAATTCCACCCCTAAGGGGGTTAAAAGTTTGCATGGACAGCAAAAACTTTTTATAGGAAGAGATTTGTAACTTTGGTCTTCGACTGTTTATTAAAAGACTACAATACTGATTTTTGTAATTCAACCCATTAGTGAGTTAAAAGGGGGTTCGAATTTTGTATACTAGAGAGCAAGACATTTTTAAAGTAAGAGATTGGTATCTTCGGTCTTAGACTGTTTGTTTAAAAACTAGAAAATAAATATATCTACAACCGTATACCAAATTACATAAGATTAAGATAAGGGTATATTTACCACAACAACGTAATTATACCTATCTGTTCTTACGTTATAAAAGAACACATTGTATTTATTCGTACCTACTTGTCAAGTTTTCCACTTCGCTTCATCATAACAAGCGCGCTTCGCACACGGTCTCGATTCACCTACTACTCCCTCCTAATTTAGTCTGGCCCTAGATCTATTACAATTATGTGTAATTGGAAGTCGGACTTGTACTGGTTTAGCGAAGGCGAATGGTCGATAGTAGTGAATCTCCCTGGCCGAATCAAGTTAGAGAATAATGTGCGGTGTGCGTCGCCCGGGGCCGACTGTACCCGCGATTACGGCGAGGCGTGCCTTATCATCTGCCAAGTGCGAGAAAAACTCGAGAAAACTCGTGAAAACGTGAGAACGCGACTCCCCACGAGACATAATTCGGGACAATCGGTCAAAGTTACCGAGCCACTTTACCACTTAACCAAGTTCATGTTTATTTTAAGTGCTCAACTTACTAGGTGCCTTAGCCAGAATCCGGGCGGTTTTCAAACGTAGAGTAACGACTCAGGAGAGGTAACAGCGTATTCGACTGGGGAGAGGGACCCGTTTTATGCTTAGTTATATTTTGAATGACGTGCCACTTTTTACCCCCTATGCAAAGTTGCATGACGTTATGCTATTACTTACATGGCATACGAGTTTATATGGCAAGCATGTAAATTCGTATGACGTGTTTTATAAAGATATTGTATCCCAAATATAAGAATAACAGATAAAAATACATTGCTTCTTGGATGTTGATAATAGGTATCTAGGTATCCTTTTACACATAAATGTCGAGGATATTTGCATTTGCTGCATCAATAACAAATTTGGGTGCTCTTAGATAGACGATGTGTACTCGAACAGTATAATATGTAGTCATTATAACAATATATACTAACTGATAAGTTTTCGATAAGTTAGATTTGTGAAAGTAAAGCGATAATATGAGATTTGAATTGAAAAATGTTTATTTAGCAAATTATAAAGAGATTAAATCATAGTAGGTATGTATTCGGGGTAATATGAAAAAATATTAAACTGATATTTGACTTCGACAAGGATTAATCAAATGCCTTAATAATATAGACGATATTTGAATTTATAAATGTGGGGATATCCGCTACCCCCTCATCTCTCTATGTTTTTATAATAAGAAACAGATCTAGGAAGTTGTAAATATTTTTCCTTTACTTCTTACCAGAGCAAAGTTACACTCTTACTCTGAATAAAGTATCTTATCTTACCATACTTAACTTGAAGCATCAATTACTATGTAAATAATATAAAGGCAGCTATTGTTCCAAAATTGCGCACATATCACGGGGCTCCCACCGCGCGTGACAAATGGCGGCCTCCCGGGGCCCGCCGCAGATACTGCAAAACACCGCAACATCTAAATTGCCTCTAGCGACGCGTGAAAGCAATGAAAGCATTTTCACATGGCTAGTTTTCATTTCACCGACACCCCTCTGATCCCATAGGAATCCCAAATAGTATATGCACTCGCTAATAAGCGCCGGAGGGATGCGTCACCCTTGAGGGCATTTTACCCCTCTAAAACAATTTTATCAAAGCTCTTTCTCGAATCTAATATCACGTCGATTTTCGGAGTTAATCAACAAAGAAAACTGAGTCGTGTTTACTCACGTGAGAGATAGTGGAAGTAGTTCTCGAATATCTGATCAGTGATCACTCGTATGAAATGCCTGAGGATTTTTTTTGGAAAGTCTCAGCGCGTTATTTATTCATTTTCGTTATCCAACATCGTGGGCCTATAAAGTAACAAAGGGAAGCGCAATTGGTGTTCGTCATAAATAAACGAGCAGCGTCGTACAGAAATTGGCGTGTCTGCAGCGTGCGGGTGCCGTAATTACTCAATCCACTTGTTTACTTTACATGGTGGGCACGCGCTGAGCCGACGACTCCACGCACCGCCTACGCGATCCGTAGCATAAAACCACGTAAAACAGGTCAGTTCGGTACGACATTTCGTATGTTATGTACAGGACTATTGGTAGTGCAACGTATTCCTGTTGAGGGGATTTACGAGAGGCCGATAGCAACTTTTTGAACACCATAATGCATCATGCAATATTATAGTTATTACATCCACTATCATTTAGCTTTCCAAAAATAACGATCACCAATCGACTAGGTGCCTATTTTAAGAAGAAAATCTCAAAGTAACGGCGCGCAGATTAATTTCAGATGTACATTTCAACATTTATTTATAAATCTAAATGGCTATTGATCTATTATAAACACATTATTTGTGTCATGAGTTGTTTTTAAGTGAATGCACCTAAATGAGGTTTATGATAGGAGCAACACGAATTCCATAATTCTCGAATTTTAACATGGTTCAGTAGCTCCCTCCGTCACTTTGCCTAGACAACAGGTAAAGCCCGCGAAATAAATTGAAATGTGATACGATACAAAGTTACGAACTAAATAGACGAACAGGGGTTCGTACTTGGTTATATAAGCAGCTGTCACAAAAAGCAATATCCGGCATCAATATGTTGCAATATATCCGAAAAAACATCGCGATCGTTAATGGAATTTTGCTAACAATTTTAAAGTTGAGCTGAACTGTTTCAGGTACAACACTCGTAGTTAAGTGCGTTTGCGGACTTTGTGGATATTTTCAAATAATTGTTTAGCCAATTAGTTTTGTTACGAAAATTATTCATATAAATTACGTAAAAATTTACAATGTGCAACCCACTTAGTAAAAGTAACGTATTTGTGCATATGACTGGACACTTAAGTGTCGTCATCGTCCCAAAACTGACACTCAGTTCATTTTTGTTTGACGACTCACGCCAATTACATACCTCATTACCTACTTATCTGAAAATGCCCTTACATACGGTAACTAATGACTCTTAGGGGACTTTAAAAAATAGCACCTTTTTCATTTGTTTTCACTCCATATTTATTTCCTTAGAGTAACGTATTACCTAAGTACTAATCTTACACTCTCCTTCCGTGTCTCCGCGTGTGTCTGACTGTAAACGTCTATACGTCTATCCATTTGAATGTATAATTTTCCACCAAATATGCGATAGAAATAGTAGACATTATTGCAGAGACCGGGAAATCGCAATTTATTTGTTATTCATTTAATCTTAATCGCACAATAGAATATCTTATGGTACAAAAGTCAAACTTAAGGCAACGCAGATAAAATTCGCAATTTTTGTCGGATGAAGCGAAGCTGATTTCGACAATAGATACGAATCTACGAATTCCAATCATTCCCACCGAGGCTGATATAATGCTTTTCCCAAAAAAGGCGAGGAAATCAAATAATATTTTGAATAATAACTATATCAGGTATAATCCGACAGCGAGTATGTCAAAACCCTATCAAGTTCTACTTCCATCACTTACAACAGTATAAGCGTTTTGTCTTAAAAAAAGAAAACGCGGGAATATCGCGGCACACTACAAACGGATGCAATCACGCACATCAACTTACAATAGTTAGGAAGAGACAGCCGTACAATACATATCATTACATACTAACTATGGCAAGTTGTTGTGACAGATTTGGCTGTTTGCAGTGATTTGTCTTAGTCAAAACATATGTTAAAAGGTAAAAAAGTATACCTACAGTAATTAATTTTCATACACTGTAGTAATGTAATGACTATTATCTTTTCAAACTTTGCGCTCGTCAGTAACGAGGAACTTACTGTCTTGACTTTTTTTGCTACAGTAAGGCGAACATTTCCGAGCATATTGGAGAAAAATATATTTTCTCAAAAATGGTCGGAAATATAGAGCTATGTTCGTAGCTATGTCGTATGTATGTTCAACGATACAGGTAATGGGATTTGTATATGAAATTTCCGTTTTTTTTGAGAATAGGCATACTTCGGCCAGAAACAGGGATTGCCTACCCTCGCATTACAATCAGGCCTTGTATATGACACTCAGCATGTAATTCCTTATTTACCGGCCTTTGTAGTAATAGAGATACATTATATACCATCTAACTGATAGAAATACGTGGCCCGAAACCAGAGCCCAAAATAGCTTAATCATTCATAATTTAATAGTCATTTTGACGACCGGTTAGCCTAGTGGGTAGTGACGCTGCCTACGAAGCTGAAGGTCCTGGGTTCGAATCCCGGTAAGGGCAAATATTTGTGTGATGAGCATGAATATTTGTCTCTGAGTCATGGAAGTTTTCTATGTATTTAAGTATTTATATCTATTATATACATATCGTCGTCTAGTACCCATAACACAAGCCTTAATGAGCTTACTATGGGACTAGGTTGATTTGTGTAAAATTGTCCCCTAATATTTATTGATTATTTATTGTATCACGCTTATTAGGAAGCTAGATGGCGCAGTTCCTACCAGTGGAAAATTCAGATCGAATCTGACAAGTGACAAGTTTTTTATCTGTGCTTCTATCATGGCGGACCAACGGCGGACACATGCTATCTCTTACTTCCGTTCTTTCTCTTTCTGTCATTCTGTCATTGTGGCATTTAGATGGTTACCATGGATATTGTAACTTCAGGAGAAAACATGTGTGTCAAACAACCAATGCTTTTGACGAATACATTTACTTAATTATTTTCAAATGTATATCCATTAGATTCTCGTCATCAACCAGTTTAAAGCCAGCATAATAGATACCAAGAACTTTAGGTACCTACCTACATACAAGTTTGTTTATAACGAAATAAGTAAGTACGAAATGTCGAGCGTAAACATTGATTTACTTTTGAAAATCAACGGCACTTGGATAATCACACGGGAGCTGTCTTAATAACAAGAAGAATTATGGAAATACATTGGGGCAGCTTGCGAACGAAAAAGAGATAGTATGGCAAATTGGTGTAATTTTGTAAACATAATTATACCTACCTACTCCTAAATATTTCTTATAATTTCTAAATGGGTGTGAAATAAACTGACATACAACATTTATTATCCTTTTATTACTTTGTTAGTGTCGATATAGTGCAATAATTTGCTCTTCATGCAGTGGACCTGACCATCATAATGTATCGATATCGATAACGTTGCGTACTAATATTATCGACATCAAACGATATGATACAGAGAAAGAATATAATGGAAAAATAAACCATCTTCGTCTGTAGCCCCCGACAGGATGGTTTATTTTTCCATTACTTCCTCGTTAAAAATAACACGAAAAAAAATATTAACGCTAGACTGCTCTACCAACTGAGCTACGAGGACAGTGACGCAAGTTGTATATTTTTCCACTATATTCCCGCTAAGACTAGCGCCCTCTCTGTATCGAGTTATAGACTTGTTTCACAGTCTTGGCACCACTTTAATGGGCGAGCTATGCGCTCGCTCCATTCTAATCGAACCACATCAGGTAGTTTCGGACTTAGCGAGAGAGATGGCGCTGGGGGGCTACAGACGAAGATGGTTTATTTTTCCATTATATTCTTTCTCTGTATCATATCGTTTATAAAATGATCGGGGTAACTTCCTCGTTAAAAATAACACGAAACAAAAATATTTAAATAAATAATTTGTTTCGTGAAAAGGGTATTATCGACATCGATAATGTTAAGTACTTAACTACATCCCTAATCCCTTTCGTGCTATTATGTTGCTACGACTTACTTGGTATTGGTCTTATTAATGTGGTATGGCAAAATAGCTAAATTCAATTGAGTTATCATGTCAAAATCAAATGACAATGTCACTGTCATCCAAAACTTAGTTCGAAGTCCCGTCTCTTAGAACGTAGTGGTTATATTCTCTTTGGTTCCTACAAGAAAGCATACCTAAGGATTTATTTAATAGTCGCATTTCCATTCTTTTCGTTTTTTTTAATCTCCCAATAAATAGGAGTGTATACTGAGAATCTCCCTGCCTTGTATTCTGAGGCTCTAGTATAAGTTTTACCGAAACAAAACGTTACGACCGCGTTTGCGTTTAGCTGTCAAATCCCATACAAATTGAGGGTAAAACGCAAACGCGAACGTAAAGTTTTGTTTCGGTACAACTTATACTAGAGCAGCCTCTGCGGCGCTACCACGAACTTCGAAAGTCGAAGTTCGTAATACATGCATCCCTGTCACTTGATTAAGGGAGTGCGATAGAGATGGAAATACCCGAACTTCGACTTTCGAAGTTCGTGGTAGCGCCGCTGTAACACAGTTTCGGTTTGTAGAACAACATTATGTTTTTTTCTTTATATTCATGTTCAGGTTTACATATTTTAAGTAGGTACCTACTCTCATTGTAATAAGCTTTTTTTGGCAAAGAATACTTACTATTGAGTTTGTTTTGGCGTTTCTTCTTAATAGTGGTCTTAACCTTGGTATTCAGAAACGTTGGTAGAATTTTGACTTGTTTAAGTGCCGTTGCGCCCTACTTGCAGAATAAAATCTTTAATTTCATTTATTTATTTATTTCATTACCGGTCGCATTTCTCTACAGATTATCGTAAAATTTTATGAGCAGGCACCTATAGATATTGTCCTTTTTGTCTTTCTCTTCTATCTTTCTATTCAGTTTTGCAAGTTTTTTTGAAGATTATTCAGGCTCGCGAATTCTACAGCTCACAAAGTCATTTTTATTGAATTAAGAAACCTTTGAGCGTAATTTTCTTTAAAAAAAACTCGCACTCTCTATTGTAGATGCTCTCAGTAAAAAACAGGTGGCGGTTGGTATGTGCTCCCCGGGGCTCCAGCGGACGAACCACATTAAAGGGGAAGCCCGACGTCGCACCAATTTCCCATGGACATTATTTATCTTGTCAACCCCGTACTTTTTATGACCTAAATTGAATTGAAGGCACTACGTACTCGTACTATCCGTATCCTACTAATATTATTAATGCGAAAATTTGGATGTTTGGGTGTTTGTTACGCCTTAAACGGCATAATAATAATAACCACCGGCATCAGCTTAGGCCCCGCCTCGCTGCCGGCGGTACCCTAGGTTAGGTTTTTATAATGATTTTATGTCTTGTATGTATAGTTTTATATTTTACTTTTTATATAATTATTGTAAAAACCTAGCTTAAGAAGAAAATTTAATAAAGAGAATAATAATAATAAATACTCTTTATTGCACCACTACAAGAGAGAAACATCTTACAAAAAAAATTGCTTAATAAATAATGGTAACAACAGGCGGTCTTATCGCTTTAAAGCGATCTCTTCCAGACAACCTTTGTACAGCAGGAAACACTTAAACTAGAATTTTAAACAGGTAGTGCAGGAATTCATCAAGAAGAGCATACTAACACATCAATCTTTCAAATATTACTAAACAGGACACACCTAATAAATGAATAAATACGCAGACATATATACAACCATACATACATAAATACATACAATATACATACATACAATACATAAAAGGCCACTTAAGGGAGAGACAGGTAATATTGTTTCAACTGATTTTTGAAAATAGGAAGAGATTTTGCACACCTTATATTAAGCATTCCACAACCGAACAGCCCGAAAGGTAAATGAGCTGTTATAAAATGCATAACGGCATAACCATAAGTTTTTAACCCGGGTCCACGCAGGTGAAGTCGCGGGGAAGCAGTTATGCATAAAACTTAAAATTCCTCTGATAAGTAAAATGTGTTTTGTCCCTTTCTCACGAACACAAAGTCACACAAACGAATTTTAACAGGCTTTGTTGGTAAAACATTTTTGCAGTTGAACGTTTATGAATAGTAGTACGAACATTTGTAAATATACGAGTAATTAACGTAACCGCCAAAATTGAGTATATATTCAGTTCAGCTGCACATTTGATGCTCTATCGATGGATGTTATTGAAATTTCGATATCTTGATAAAAATTTCGATTAGGTATACGAGTACGTTAACCAAAATAACTATCTTTTTTTTTCATTTTACTTACCTTATTTTCCTAAATATATGTCAGATTTATTTCATTTACTTAATACCAGGTTAACGTAACGACAGACCAGTTATTGCGTATTTAATGTATCGACTAAAGTTAAAGAAAAGTAATAAATTGAGTAATATACCATTTCAAAACATTGTTAATCAATAGGTACCCTTGTTTAGTACAAGTCCTGAAATATTCTGTAAGTTGAAAAGATGAGCTGATTGAGATGCCGGGTTCCGGGTTCGACGCCGAGGGTCGCTACTTGTTTCCCTCGTGGGCCTCTATAATGTTAGATGAAATGAGCAGCTACTACTCTCCCCTCATGGGACCAACAAAATGTGACCTGAAAATGCCTCCTCGGGAGTTTCTAAACTGAACTATGAACTGCCCCTGGGACTAGCAAATGTGAGATGAAAGTATGTGCCTTCTCCTCGAGATCTTCTAGCAATACTTCTGTGTATAGTTAATTGGTAGTAGTTAATAAGTTCCGTTGTGACACGAAAATTAGCCATACAATTCTATGGTTAATTTTCGTGTCACAACGGAACTTTTTAACTACTACCAATTAACCACGCTAACTACTGGCCAAGAATTTGGTCCTCACCCAAATTTACTTGCGGGTTGGTCCCCTCATGCAACTTACTTCCCAGACCCTGTCTTGGGATACATCACAGGAATACTCGCACTGCTCCGCGGCTGCCCCCGCGCCGCGCCGGCTCCGTCGCGTGGATTGAGGTTAGGGTAGTGACGAAATAATTGAAAATCCCTGATTTTATGCACACAATGTAATTCGTTCACCACGATTGAAAATAAACACTACATAATAGTTTTATAAATAGAATTAACTGCATTTTCCGTAATTAAAGTACCGCGTACATGCTGCGCTAGTCAATTCCGAGATAGAAGAGGGCCACAGATTAGACAACGCCTTCGATGTGTCATCGTTCGTTCCGAAACGCAACGATATATCAAAATAACCAACATTAGCCCGCTAATGTTGGCAGTAAGGGGATTGAATACTATTTAATTCACATTACAATTTAAATGTTGATTTTACTTCAACATATTCTTTTTAATTATATCTATTTAACAAAGGGTTAAAATAACCCATAATAGGCCTCGAGCCTTCTTATGACTGTCAAAGTAAAAAGATGCAATGACTTAAACGAAAATAACTTTTGAATAAAAAATCATTAGTTTTTTACTTAATCATCTATGTATTGTTTTGTAACACTTTTGCGTGGGTCTTGTTAGGAGGTATGAGAATATCAAACGTAAATTACAATAAATCACAAATATATTGATAATTTATAACATTATAAAACTAATCAAATTAAAGTAATCTCGTTTTATGTCACACTTGCCTGATTGTGTCACACAAGTGTAAAACGAGATTTTTTTGAACTAAGTAAAGTTTTCTAAGAAAGCGCACTACATGTAATGTGTCGCTATCTATTTGTGTTTCGATTTATACATACATTAAGTATCATACTATTTATATCACGAATATATTTATTAATTAAGAGATCTCACTGAACAACCAAATATAAATAAACGAAACATTTAACGTGGTCTCGATAAGATATTTATGATTTAAGTTTTGTTCAGTATACCCATAGTACCTACTTAATTAAAAGCACATAAATGGTATTCGTTTTATCAATCAGCTTAAGATGATATTAATATTCTCAATCTCATACCTTCAATGAGACCCCCCAAAGAGCGTAGTGACCAATATTTCTTTCTATCCATGTATTGAAAAATATTTTCACCGTGGAATTTATTATTGATTGTGGATAGATAATCTTTGTTTTTACTAATTCCTCGCAGTCGAAGTGAAAAGTAGAGTGTATAACTGGTTTAAAAGTCATATTATCCGTCCTTTTCAATTTATACCTAAATTATAGCATGAACACGTTATTTAAATGTGAAACAAGTTAATTTTTATATCATTTATATGCTTAATTTTCGTCACAAAACGGAGACCGAGTTAATTTTTATTAAACAACTACAAACGGGAGTATGGTAAGCAGCAGCAGTATTTAGTTCAGCCGTAAACGTAAAACTTGATGAAACTGTTTTGTCGACTGTGCTCATAGACCTATTAGCGACTGGCGCATTAGATGGTTCACTCTTGTTTCAAAGGATGCATATATACCTACTCGTATAATCAGCACAGTCAAACTGGTGACAATCGAAGTCACGGTGAAGCCAAACGAGTGTGTAATAAAGCAGAGCAACCTGACCTATTGTTATTTAGTACTAAGTACTTGTATGCTGCAACTACCAGAAAAATGTTCTTAATTAAATAATATACCTTTCATTTTATAGAACCTTGCTACTTTAACAATAGAGTCACTATTCGAGTAAAGCTTCATTTCGAAGCATTTGCGGCACGTGGCTAATCAATGGCTTTTTTTGGACCGATGGGTTTTAGATACGATCCGTTTTATAATTATGTTTCTACAAACACGCACGAAAGTAATGGATTACAAAAAGTCATACAACGTACTTAAACAATTAGCGGTTACACTTAACAATGAAAGACAATGGCTTTGTCTTTTCTTTGTGTCTAGTAAAAAAGAGTAATGAACTCGTTCTAGAAAAGGGGTTTGTACTATACTTAAATGTACAGTCGCAGATCTCACAATTCGGCGAAACTTTTACACCGTGCAATCATACCATCCAATTCTATTATTCGTAGGCATTTTTTTGTAACTGTTTTTGCTGCCAGGGCACCATCTCGTGATTCTAATAAAAGCAGCCCCTCGAGGCCTGAAGATTGTAGACAACACACGTCCTATATATATAAACGACGCGCAGCTATCAACTTCAATCTGAATTTATACACGATTTCATTTTTATTTGTGTATATACAGCGCAGGAAATATGGGTTTTCTTGTCTTTTTGCTCAAGGGAACATCTGAAAATTAGTGGGTTCCGTGAAATTTATAAGCGCAGGATAAACAAAGGCTTACTAAAGTACCTATGCCTTTTTATTCTCGTTTCTTATTCTCAGTATTGGAGGGCCGACTTACGAAAACGCAAATCAACACAAGAACCTGTGCAATCTGTAATAAAAATATCGGCCAAACATTTCGTAGTTCCCTGCCTGTGTTTGTTATATGAACACGTTGCGGTTGCGTCGCCCGCATATTTTTTCCTTATATGTAATAAATACTCCCATGTTTTTTTTTATATCCCCAGTAGTAAACATTTCTACGGCATTCTCTGACTCAAATAAAAATTAGGGCTTTAAAGCCCAATATCACGCAAACGCATCCCTGAATTGAAAAATGGTTCATACACTCATCTTATTTTTAACCGACTTCAAAAAAAAGGAGGAGGTTCTCAATTCGGTTGTATTTGTTTTTTCTTTTTTTTTTTCAATGTTTGTTACCTCAGAACTCCGTCATTGATGAGCCGATTCGTAATTTTTTTTTTGTTAGTAAGTATATGCTCCCAGGTGGGTCCCATTTTTTTTGAAACTCAGTTAGATGATGGGATCCATGAGGAATTGAGGGAACTCCTCAATTATATTAGGCACGCATGTAGTGTTTTTGGTATTTTCTATTATATCTCGTGTATTTACACCCGGAAATCATAAATTTGGTGGAGTGGAATTGATGATGAAGACCACAGATGACTTAAGGAATTCCTCAATTATGTACTTAAAAGTACAAAAGTACGTCACAGATTCTGATAAGATTCCGTTGAAATAGCAGCTAATGAAGTGCCAAAGGTGATCCTTGTGGAATCGACGGAAGTCCTCAAATATTATCGGCCCACATACAGCGATTGGGTTTTTTTCTCTAACAATCAACGCATTTGCGCTCGGAAATCAGTTAATGTGGTAAATTGGAAAATAAATGTGGAAATGTTCTCGTAGCTTGGCGGAGTACTAAATTGAAGTCGGTTAAAACTTTGTTTTTAAAGTAAATTATTGAACAAGCTATCCAAAGATACCCCACAACATAGATTTATATCCCAAAGTGGCATCCCCGATTTTCACCTAGGGGAGGTACTACCTTAATTTTATTTATGTATTCATACCATTTTCCATACCCACAAGGTGGACTGATGACGGCCCCTATTTCACCACGGCTACAATTGTCAGTGACATATGTCGAGCGACAATTGTCAAGCGACAGGTGACATATTACAATTTTAGAAAATATTTTCTATAGAAATACTTACAAACATGACAGGCATTTTGCTACAATTGTATGTATTACAATTGTGTTGTAAAACAAGAATATGTTTTTCTAGTCGACATATTTGTAGAATTGTCGGTGAATCTTGACATGAGGTTAAAGCTGTGTCGAATTGCGTGACAATTGTAGTATTTCGTGGTTAACATACGCGTTGTTCAAAATGGCTCTCCATGCGGGTAATAGTAGTAGTAGTAATAGTAACAGTGATCTTGATGATTTCGCATATAGAAGAAGATTTAAAGAAAGAATTAATTTTTTTTTTGATGTCACGGATTTTTCATTAAGGCTTGAAAGCATAATAGTTCGCAAACTAATAACTGATTTGAAAAATGGTTTAAGAAAACCCGTAATATTTTTGAACGCGCTATCCAACGATACCCCGTGATACACCATACACCATGGGTTTAACAAGAAAAAAACATTACATACCCGCTTTAGGCGTAGGGGAGGTACAATAATTTTTTTTCAAGATTTTATTGTACTGTTTTGTCGGCGTGATTGATTTATATACCCATGCCGAATTACAAACTCAAAACTCAAACTCAAACTCAAAATGATCTTTATTCAAGTAGGCCTAGTAACAAGCACTTTCAAATCGTCAGTTATTTTTTAAAAGTATTTTATGAAACGTAAAAAATAAAAAATAATTTTATATGAAGTAAAAATTGTATAGAAAATACTAGTGAATGTAGAAAATACTAGTGAATGTAACAGTTTTCTAGTAGTAATGGTTATTGAGCTAAGCCGAGGACGGACAGACGGACATGGCAAAACTATAAGGGTTTCTTGTTGTCTACGGAACCCTAAAAAGGTGAATATACTTATACCTACTCGACTAAAATTTCGACTTTTAATACAAAAAGCATGGCTGCTGAATACTTTTGGCCAAGGCTGTATGTTAGTTTCAAAATAATATTACGAAAATATTTGATTAAATGTGTAGCAAACTACACATATCTACATTTAATTTTATCATTGTATTGCAATAAACCCGAAACGTAAACGCTATTGGCCACTTCGCAACATTATTAGTAGGTATATTTTGAGGCTTCTCTGCATTATATTATTATACGTTTTCTTAAACGTAAGTATCGTAAGAAATACTAAATACCTACGCTAGGTATAAGTACCTAGCTAAAATGTCATTTTAATAAAGACCCTAAAATTATATTGAGCGGTTTTAAATGAACGACGTACCTATTTACACCGAATTCCAAATTTAAAATACTGTAAAACTTACATTAACTAATTAATCAATCAAACTTGTTAAATAGGTAGGTACTTACTATAGTCCTCTTTCTCCAATATTGCCAAGTTGTATCTCTTAGATGTTTGCAATCTTTATCATACACACCCATTTCATTCAAACGTTGAGCTATTTCTTTCCATTTATTATCTTTTATTTCGAATGTTAAGGTTATTTTTTGATTAAATATATTTACTTATTGCTATTTGAGTTAACAACTTTTAATTATTTGATACATTGTTCCCTATATTTAGTCGTGACAATTGTTTTCTACAATTGTCGCACCTGTCAGCGTGGTGAAACCGATAATTCTACATAGGTATGTTAGGCAATCGAGTGTTTGTACGTGATTCATGTTGTTTCAAATTATGTTTTAGTTAATTTAGTTTCATAGCGTATTGGTTCAACTGTAATGCTATGTAAATATTATTTGAATAAATAAATAAATAAATAAATAAATAAATAAATATTTTGTGACAATAGGGAATATTCATGACATTTTTTTATTTTTTTTATCTATTCTATAAGTAATTATATAACCGGAAAAAAATATAACACTTACACAATATTATTAAATAAGCTAAAAAAAAATAATTAAAATTACTATCATTTTCGGACGATCAAAACGCCACCATTTTGGCGCGCTCATTTGTGACGTCATCGTGCAGCTTAGTGCACGGCGGTTCTTAAACAAATTAACAACAAAGTGTTTGATTCACACTTTTAATAAATGTGAGTGATTAAAGCTTATAAGATCAACTTATTGTAATGGAAGAGCACACAAAAGCTTATTATAAATATTGTATTGTCCCTATGTGTGAAAATCACATTAAAACTGCAAATATTTTCATATGCCCAAAGGTGCAAATATAAGGATAAAGTGGTGTAAGGCGATGAGGAGAGATAATGTATCGTGCTTGAGTAGTTTATATTGTTGTGAAGATCATTTCGACGTGAGTATTAAATATGTATGTACCTAAAATCTTTTTTATTACGACTCGCGAACAATATAGGTAAACAATAACCTAACCTCAAAATTGTATTATATACTTATTCATAAAACTATTCTGATTCCCAATTTTTTTAGTTATTAATGTTACAAATATTATGATTTTTGTTGATCAACAGCTGACTACGAGTGTTGATTTTGATCAAGAAACGTTTTAGCTAAGTTTCTTTGTTTGCACTGTTGATCGAAGAAAGTTATATATATATATTAGGGGACAATCTTACACAAATCGACCTAGTCCCAAACTAAGCAAAGCTTGTACTATGGGTACTAGACGACGATAAACATAATTATATAGATAAATAAATACTTAAATACATAGAAAACATCCATGACTCAGGAACAAATATTCGTGCTCATCACACAAATAAATGCCCTTACCGGGATTCGAACCCAGGACCTCTTGCTTCGTAGGCAGGGTCACTACCAACTAGGCTAAAGCGGTCGTCGTTAAAAGAATTTAATCCTTTTTACTGAGTGACCTACACAAATTTGTTTTATTTATAAGTCTTGACGAAAACAACCTAGTTTGTTAAAGTTCATAAAGATGTTCTCAACATTTAACATTCCTAATAGGTACCTACATATCTTTGATTATATAATACTAGCTTCTGCCCGCGACTCCGTCCGCGTGGAACTCGTTTATACTATCTCTATACCAAATTTCATCCAAATCGGTTCAGCAGTTTAAGCGTGAAGAGGTAACAACAGACAGACAGACACACTTTCGCATTTATAATTTATTATTAAGTAAGTATATATAAAATATATAATATAACTAGCTTCTGCCCGCGACTCCGTCCGCGTGGAACTCGTTTATATCGTAGCTCCCCCCATATCCCCCAAAGGGATGAAGTGGGGGTGAAAGTTTGTATGGAGCTACGATATAAATGAGTTCCACGCGGACGGAGTCGCGGGCAGAAGTTAGTATATATAATATATAAAGTTATAGTATAGTAAAATAGTATATAGTATGGATAAATATCTACTAGTATTTTATTCCACTTATTTAACAAAGACACCTATTTGAAGTAGTTTAAAAGTCTAGCTATTTGAATCGCCAAAATAGGTTATAATTATTTAATTGACCAATCTCACGAGTATAAAAACAAGGAATATGAAAATTTATTGAATATCTGTAACTTATTTACCTTGCAGCTTTTACTCCTCTTAGTTCAGCGGACGTAAAGTCACAAATATTTGCGAAGTATGTATTAAATTTAGTCATCATGAACACATCAATTTTAGGCAGATTATCCGACTGTGCCTTGACAAAACCGCCTTCAGTCATTGTGGCGAGTCTTTTTTCACTTAATAATTACCAAAAAACACTGATTATTTATCATAAACAGCGGCCAAACAATGCGAATAACTTTCAATAATCATACTAACGACCTGCACGGTGACGTCACGTTTCGCTCCGCCAATAGCGTTGCGTTTTGGAAATCTGCGAGGGAATTTGAAAAATAGTACTTTTAAACAATTTATTTTATCAATAGAAACATGATAATTTGAAAAAATAATCATGTGTGTATATTTATTAAGCAATATAGATTACACGTGATTTTTTTTGTCCATTTCTAAATCACATGCATATTCCCTATTGTCGCACCTGTAGCCGTGGTGAAATAGGGGCCTGGTAAAGGTCGCAGGAGTCCGCTGGATGCGGGTGGCGCAGGACCGGTCATTGTGGCACTCTTTGGGGGAGGCCTATGTCCAGCAGTGGAAGTCTTTCGGCTGATATGATGATGATGATGATTTATACCATTTTATCGGCGTAATTGATTTATATACCCATGCCGAATTACAGTTTTCTAGTAGTAAGTGTGGTGAAAAAAATAAAGAATAATACAATTCGAACAGTTTACTAACGGGGACCACTCCGCGTTAAAAAAATCTGGTCGGCAATCGGATAAAACGTGTAATCTTGCTAATACATACACCGTCTAATACGTGCCTAACTTAGCTACTAGCTACAGACGTTCGGCGAGAGCTCGGACTGCTGATTCCAGGAGTAAAGTTCCACGTCCAACGCGATGTGCACCCACAGCGTGCTTCCAGAAACTCGTTCTACCGTCGGCGGGAGTAGACGCGAAATTCGGCTCTCATGCCCGAAACCCGAAAGCTACGAGATAAATATAGATTAAGTAAGGACAATTATACTTCTGGTTAGACTAAGACCATTAGATCGAGAGTATCGAGACACATGGATATCCAACTTACCCGGATTGCTAAAAGATACCCGGCTTTTCGTCAATTTATTGATCAAATTCTTCCTCTTCACCGCGAGCCACCAATAAATTCAACCCGCTCCAGCGTCAAACTTGAACTGACCAATGAACAGAACAACATGCGACTTGGAATACTCTTAGGGCTTCAACACTTGATCATTCACTTGCGCAACTTGCGGCATAAAATGCTCTCACGGCATCACAGTAACTGAAACACGACTGTGCTAAAACTTCCAACCTTAGATGAGGAATTCCACCATATCAATTGATGCAATCACGACAGCTTTTCAATAATGAATCAATCATCCATACTTTGTTTCTCCGTTTTGACAGTCTTGGACGAGAAACTTGAATATTCAAATTCAAATTTTAAATGACTTTTCAGTATAAAACACAAAAAAATACCAGACAGAAACAATGCAGGCAAAGCCACCGAAAAAGTAACGTATAAAGCACTATGCATACAATTGTATCGACAAGAACGCCATCTACGGGCAACCCTTGAAACCATCCAATCGCAAAGTGGCCGAGCTCCGCTAACGGGCAGTCACACGCCCTGTGCATGTGCAACAACCGAACCTCAGTATATGTACTGTAAAAGTATAACTATTGCTTTAGTCCAAACAAAGTATAGGTACCATATTTTTTTTCTTTTTGATATGAATTGATTTATAAAATTGGATTGGCAGTGAGTGTAAAATTGATCAAATTTTAATGTTTCTGACAATCCCAATTGACGTTTATATTTTGTTAAAATTACTTTTATGTAGGACAGTTATTCATTAATAATTCTTACGATTCATGCTGCCCATCAACACGAACCTATTTTACTCAAAATATAAACGTATTTAAATCAATGAGTACTTCCGCCGTGAGTCAAAGTGTTGGTAGCGCAAAAAAGTAGGTTAGGTCAGGTCAGAAATTAACTCCACAGCTACGGTTTTAATTAGGGAAACCCTTGTGCATTTCCACTGCATTTCATTAAGTAAACTTTTACTTCGTTCTCGTTAATGTAAAATCATTAATTAGACCTGATAAATGTTAGACGAAGGGAACGTCGAACGTCTAGGTTTTTTTCAGATAGAATTTAACAATGACAGATAGTCTTAAAAAATATAATTTTCATATCTCATTATTTAATTACTGGATGGGTGAAAAATGTTTACACGATATAATAATTGGTCAATGGAAATATTACAGTGGACGCTTTTACTTAAATTTACTTTTATTTTTCTTTTGTACCAGTTTATTCAGAATGAAATAAAGTCGGATTGAATAGTCATACTTTAAGTTGTGTGAGATTTGCGGCTATTCATCCTATTCCAACCTGTATAAGGCGCGTCATCAGAGGCGTCTCTAGCCCATGTAGCGCCCGTGTGCAAACATTACTCTAGCGCCCCCTAGTAAGCGCGCGGTCAAAATGGAATGGTTACAAAGTACGGCTCGGCGCCCCCTAGGACCGCTGCGCCCGTGTGCAACGCACACCCTGTACCATAGGTAAAGACGCCTCTGATCATCATCATCCTCATCCCCCTAGCGTTATTCCCAGTTGTGCCCCTAAAGGAGCCCGGGGTCCGCTTTGACACCTAATCCTAAGATTTGGCATAGGCACTAGTTTTACGAAAGCCATCTAACCTTCCAACCCAGAGGGAAAACTAGACCTTATTGGGATTAGACCGGTTTCCTCACGATGTTTTCCTTCACCGAAAAGCTAACGGTAAATATTCCGTACATAGCCGCATGCCTGAACCAATAGGCTACCGTAGCTCATAACCAGAGATCGGAAAAATTTGCGACATTGTTTGCAATTATGTGGACATGACTCCAAAATTCATCAAAATGTTAATTAATTATTCATTGAAAGATAATTTGAATTATTGGAGATAATAGTTTATTTATAAAGTGCTTATAAGCACGTATACAGAGTGTTTTTTTTAAATGGGACAGTATGGGGAAATCCGAATCTAAAGGAGATAGAGGAAAAGTGTCCAAGGAGACATTAGGTGTTTTTTGATGTAAACAAATTTGGCTCGTTAAAAAATTATAAAGTTGGTAATTTTTTTTTTTGACGCGGGTCGGCTCTGTTTCATGTAAGGATTATTTCATTGTATGGAAAGAAAAAAATCTGAACAGCAGAAGTTGGTCAAATTTAATGAAAACTAATCTTCATACAGTTGGTTTATTACTTGAGTAAATGTTCGATGTGGCCGCCGTCTTGTCTTATGCAGGTACGAGCACGCTTCAAGACACTTCTAGTTGCATTTAACAGAGACTTATGGTGAATTGTGTTTAAAGTGTTGTAAACAGCATCTTTTAATTCTTGTACGGAGTTGTATCGGGATTCATAAATTCGACCCTTAACCCCATAAGAAAAAATCTAATGGCGTTAAGTCGGGCGATCGTGGGGGCCACTTTATCGGCCCATATGTACTCGTACCCATCCAACGGTTTGAAAACTGCTCGTCCAAACACAGTTTACTTGCCCTACTGTTGTGGGCTGGTGCACCATCTTGTTGGTAGATTATCTTACCAAAGTTCCTTAAAAAAATGTTCTTCTCTTGAATCATCTGGAGCTCTTATCGATTATCGAAATTTAAAAATGGAATAATTTTAAATATTTTTTTACACGCCTAGGCACTTGTAACAATATTAAAAGGTGAATACTGCAATTGTATGAAGATTAGTTTTCATTCAATTTGACCAACTTCTGCTGTTCAGATTTTTTTCTTTCCATACAATGAAATAATCCTTACATGAAACAGAGCCGACCCGCGTCAAAAAAAAAATTGACCAACTTTATAATTTTTTAAGAACAACTCACGCTTGACCAAAAATTTTAATGAGCCAATATTGTTTACATAAAAAAACACCTAATGTCTCCTTGGACACTTTTCCTCTATCTCCTTTAGATTCGGATTTCCCCATACTGTCCCATTTAAAAAAAACACTCTGTATACTATAATAACTTAAAAAAAAATGACGTTACGACGACGATGAATTACATAAATAATTATTAGCAAAAGGTTCGTATTTAAAATGGGTATCGTTTCCGTAAATATTTATATATAATAAATAAATAACGATTTTAAACTGACACGATTACTTACACTAGAAAACATTTTGAAAAAAATACTGATTTTTTTTTTTAATAAACCTATATTTTAACAAACTTTTGTATTTATTGACTAGGAATCAAATTATATGTCAAGTAAAAAATTAATTAACTGAATAAAATTTTGATTGATTTTGGAGTCATGTCCACATAATTGCAAACAATGTCGCAAATTTTTCCGATCTCTGCTCATAACTTAGATTAGCATAATTAAAATATAGCTAGTTAGAGAGTATAAATAATGTGATAAAAGGGCTAAACCTAGATCAGCAGCACTTCATCATCCCTCACCGGTGTTAATCCTATATTACGGGTATCTACTATCGCGAAATTTGCATAAGCTACCTCAAAGAAGATGACCTATCCCTTACTCGCTTAGGTACATGTGTGCCCACCTTTTTTTCTTGCGAAAAATAAAATATTAAAGCAGTTGCTAGAAGTATAAAGGGTGGATGTTTTCCACGAACCTTAAAGAAAATATATTGTCATATAAGGGCAGTAGAATTGAATAGTAATGATTAAGGGGCTCCTCTGTCCCAACCACCTTCAGCGATCGGCTCCCCGCTTCCCCCGCACAATACATCGTACTTATGTCGAAGGCGGTTTACAGCGCCACTTCCTGATCTTAAGGCGTATCAGTAACACAAGCTTATTCGATCCGTATCGACTGCAGTTATAACAGATGGCGTCGCAAGCAACCCAAAAATTGGCGCTGTGGCAACTGACTCTGCTACCGTGCATGAGATATCGAGTTCGATCCCCAGTTAGGTATAAGTTTTTGTACCTATAAAGAATTTCTAATATAATATAACATAAAGTTTGGTTAGTTCAATATTGTACAAGCATGCATATATGTGTAACTGTATGCTAATAATTACACTTATTTACACTTATTTATACGTAGACCATGGTTATGTTTAGTAGTAGGTAGGTAGGTACTTAATATATTTGGTTGTGATAATAATATAATTATATATTTCAAAACTATAACCGATTTTTACCTTGACCCTTCACTGCGAGAAAAAAAACAAAAAAAAAATACAACAACAAACAAACAAAAAATAAAACTAACCAGTATTTTGTATTTTTTTCACGACTCAAATAGACAAAGTATACAGGTGTGCCTGATATGTCTTTTTATAATAAATGAGATGAGATTAATACCTTTAGTTGCGTTAATAACAAATACTGCAAACAAAAATAAAACAAAATGAAATAATACTTTTATCTACGTACATATCATTAGTACTCTAAAATGCGTTCAGAAACCGTAGGAAATGATCAGCATTATTACAACCAATTTTACTATGAGAACTTTCTTGTCTGTGGTAGTAGGTAATCATTACAGTACAGATTTTTGTAAGGTTATGAGTTTAAATTTGGAACAGCTGTCAAAACTCAAGTGGGTCTCTATTCTAGTATCCATAGATATTAAAACAGTTATCGATGCGAAACGTCAATTCAGTATGTTTTTTTAATATAAACCGCACGACATTTGATCAAGAATGACATGAGAATAGGGATTTCATTCGTTTGTCTATGATTAAAAAAACATTCGTCTTGACGTAGGATTGAATTGCTGCCATTACTGTTGTCATTTCTTTGTTGGTTTTTGCTGTGACGAAAGTAGAATTGTGAAATAGTACATTACTGCAGAGACCAGTAAGTAAGCCATCCTGGAGGAGTATGATTTAGCCGGCTGAGCCGAAGGCGAAGTCCGGCTTTAATACGAGGCCAGGATGGCACTTATGGTCGAAGCGTGTATAGTGCTTTTCTCAAAAATAAAACAATGTTTGAATAAAAGTTAGAATAAAAAATACAGTCACCAGCATTAGTATATGCCATAACAAAGGCAGTAGAAGTAAAAACTTGAATAATTTTAATTAAAAAAAAAAAAAAAAAATGAAAAAAAAAAGAACAAAAAAGAATAAAAAAAAAACAAAAAAAAAAAAAAAAGAGCAAAAAAAAAAAGGAAAAAAAAAGTTTGTCTTAGGTACATCACACTATTTCTCCTCCCCCCCCCCCAAGCCTCGTCCCGAATCTCTCCCAATCCTACCTCCTACGCATCTGACGTCATAAATGTTCTATATTTAAATATTATGATATGTAATGGGATTTCATACTTACTTACTGGACACTCTTGTTCTATACTATTTAAATATTATGATATGTAATGGGATTTCATACTTACTTACTGGACACTTCTAAAAATTGTCCAGGATGAATCACTTTCGGATACTATCTGCACAGATGTAATGGGAACATTTCGTACTATTTTTGAGAAAAGTTATTTGTAATTCACATTTTAGTTGAAAATATGAGTAGTAGTGACTCCGAGAACGATATGAACACTCCGCCGGTATCGTATGATTGCAACAAAGATATTTTACAGGTAGCACTATAGTAGCAATGTAGGTCATTTTCCTACGGCTTCTGAACCCATCTTAGAGTACTTATGATATGTGTGTAGATAAAGTAGTGTATGCAACTGTACATAATTCAGCCTTAAAACACTCGTGTGATCCTATTATGAAACTCGCTCACGCTCGTTTCATAAAACCACACTCGTATTTTAAGGCCTCTGATTATGTATCAGTTGCATAAACTACTATTTTCTTCAATATGCTAGGAAATGTTCGCCTTACTGTAGCAAAAATAGTGAAAGTGAACGTGAAGTTCCTCGTAACTGACGAACGCAAATTTAAAAAGTTAAAATTCATTACTGTACAGTCTTAGCGGCCAGGAAAGTATATTTTATTTAATCGTATGGCGATCTGTAGAATAGGCGAATATCCATGTGATATTTTTATAGGACCGCCCAGGGGACACGTGCAGGGTTGTCATAGGTAAATACTGCGGACGCGAGCAACAAATTGTCCCGCAAGCTTCGCTTTATCCGACAAAATCAACTCGTCCACTAATTGATTTCCCGGCCTCTGCAATAATGTAGGTACCATTAATGATAGCGCCAACCCTAATTCATCTTTGTAACTGTTAATGTTTACCACTGCCGACTTGCTTCTCGATAATTTGTCAATTTCACTGTTACTTATTCAGCGTTCAAGCAAAATTCGACTTTCCGATGACCTGTCATCCCTTAAAAGATTGTTTGCCAGCGATGCCATTAAGCTTCATCGGTTAGGTTCGGTTTTGCTCAAAAGTTTGATGAACTCTAACTTGGAAATGGTCAGAAATATTAACATAGTTTATTTGGAAAATTGTAAGCACTAACCCCCGGTTCCCACTTGTTGGTTGTCGGGCCTGATTTTTTATCGGGTGTTGGCGCCTCATAAAAATTGGTGTCCGACAAGTGTAACAGTGAGTTGTCCCGTGACCATGGATGTTGCAACTTGCAACACATCCGAAACGTCGGGAGACCTCAGTGAGGTAAATAAATAAGTTAATTATACGCGATTAAGTCCCGTTTAGTATAAATAATGTGCGAGGATCGTGAAAGTTTAAATCAATATACCTATGTGTAATAGCTTCATATAAAATGTTCTGCCACTGTAACATCCGATTAAAATCCGGGCAGTGGAAACGGGGGGTAACGCTAAGGGCGTGTTCACACTGCGTCCGTTTCCGTGTCCGGGACGCATCCCTCTTTTTCTCGCTTGCGAGGTTTCGCCCGAGTGCGAAAGAGACGGATGCCTCCCGGACACGGAAACGGACGCAGTGTGAACGCGCAGTTAATTATCCTCCTCTTGCGGGAAAGTACATCGTTCCGTTCCACGCTGTATATGGTATACAAAAGTGCTCAAAAGTGTGTCCCAACTAGTGAAGTACCTTTTAGGGACTTTGCTGTCAACCTTGTCGGCAATATTGCCTCTTATAGTGGTAATGTCGGCCACTTGACAATGTAATTCAGACAGTTAAGGGTCGCCAGAACGCTCGGCTCTCCATACAAACGTAGTTTGGTTCTTATTAAAAAGACATGCAAGAATACGGAGAACCTAACTAACTACGTTAGTATGGAGAGTTGACTTGAATCTACTGTGCTGGCAACTCTTGAGTAGCCGAGCTCGGTAAAAGGTTAACCGAACGCAAATATATACCAATAGTTTATTCTAAGGTACCTACTATTCGCATGGTTCAGCTGATCTTATTTTAGATCCTGTTTCCTATTGTTGCCACTGCTAGCGCTAGCAGCAAAATATTATGGCTGCGTTCATAATTTGTATAAAGGCCTAAGCAGGCGTAGCAACTCGTCGCATGCCAACAAATTGCTACGTATACCAAATTACAAATTCCGTTATGTTATCTTTCTAGATCCTCCAAGATTTACATGTGTGCTTATTAAATCATAAATCAATCATTTATTCGTGACAGCAAATACACACTAATAGTACTCTAGTACTATGTGTTTATTTTATACTCTTGTTGTGTTGCCTTCCGTTCCTTCACCAAATGGACTCGGCGGAAGACCAGTGCTGGCAGTTAAAGCCAGCATCATGCTGAGCCGGGTCCTTTTCGTGACGCATATACTCGTAATATTTCTGTTTTGCTTTTCTATATGTATTAGTGTGTATTTGCTGTCACGAATAAATGATTGATTTATGATTTAATAAGCACACATGTAAATCTTGGAGAATCGTAGGTACTGACACAATTAAATTCTGACCGTCACATTTTAACGACACCGGAGCTACTGCAATAGGGAAGGTGAACTTCCCAGTGCTTGTCACCGGCGCAACACCTGACATTTTAATCCATAACAATCGAGGTGAACAATAGCCCCGCTATTCTGTAACTTGTTTAAGCTTACCTCAACGCTCACTCAGTAATAAGCGTAGGTAGAGGTCTAGTTTCGTTAGGCGTGACGGGTGGGGTAAGGCGCATGAGATGAAGATGTCAAACATTGTGACGTTTCCCTTAGCACATTTACTGCCAAGAATCGCTACGCGCTACGTTCGTAGCCAATCCCGTGTTTTTTTAAGCTATGTAGCGGAAAGCGCCTACGGCGGGTCAAGCTGCCTCGTGGTAAGCCAGTACTGTCTAGCTGGTCTAATTAAATTAGACAGACATTCAGATGTACTCTATGAGTAATGATTGCAAGGATAATACAATACAAACAAGTCAAGTCGGAAAAGCGCCTACGGCCAGGCGGGTTCCTGTAAGTGAAAGTGTAACCTCGTTTTCAAGAAAAGGTGATGATAAATCGACCATGTGAAATACGAAAATACGAAAGGAGACTGCTAAGTATTTAAATTCTTAAGCCATGAAAAAACGGAAGGCGAGGCGCCTTGAAAGCAATAAGTACCTACTTAAATTATGAAACCACAAATATATTAGGACCAGGGAACTTTTACATATCCATTATCCAACTCCATTCAGTTGAACTAATCACGATAATGGCTTTTCACTGCTATCGTTTGAACTTTATTGGAAGCGTCCTTGATGAAAGTACTACAGACAGACTTGCATCTACCATGTGATTAGCTCATCTCAGTTGCCTCGGTGGTTATTTGCCTAGGTACGTACCCATCTCATTTGAAATTTGGATATTTTGTTTATGTTGCACAGAATCACGAGTTCTTCAAACTTACCAAATGTTTTAGAGAAAGATAGAAAATTTTACCCATCTACGAGGGCTGTTTGATAAGTACCCGTTTTTTAAAGTTATGTATGTCACTGGCTGAAAATACGTATAGCACCGCTTTGAGGCAATCTTCATGGGCTTGAAAAGAAAAAAAACGGCGTCGCTCTTTTGTTTTTTTTTTCATTAGATCACTGTCAAATGAAAGCATTCGATTGTAGTTGCAAGTATGGAGAAAGAACAGTATCGGTCAGTAATTCGGTTCATGTTTTTAGAAGGAAAAACTTGTGAGGAGATAAAAGTAAAGTTGCAGGCGGTTTATAAGGACTGTACTCCTTCCATGACTACCATCAGATATTGGTTTAACGAATTCAAGCGTGGCAGAACATCCGTCTTTGATGAGGATCGTCCAGGCCGGCCTATTGAGGTAACTACGGAAGAAATGGTCAAAAAAATTCAAAATATCGTACTGGCCGACCGCCGAATAAAACTTAGAGAAATCGTTGATATTGTAAATGTTTCCATCGAGCGAGTACAATACATTATAGAAGAAAAATTGGGTATGAAAAAAGTATCTGCGAGATGGGTGCCGCGTTTGCTCACTGAGGAACAAAAACTGAACCGGGTGACTACATCTGAGTACTGTTTGGGGAGGTTTAAACATAATCCAAAGGAGTTTCTGCGTCGTTTCGTCACGGTGGACGAAACATGGATTCATAACTTTACTCCGGAAACAAAAGAGCAGTCAAAGCAGTGGATTTTACAAGGTGAACCTGCTCCAAAGAAAGCTAAAACCGTCCCATCGGCCGGAAAGGTTATGGCGACCGTGTTTTGGGATTCGCAAGGCATTATACACATAGACTATCTGGAAAAAGGTAAAACAATAACAGGGCACTATTATGCCAACTTACTGTGCAAATTTGACTCCGCGTTAAAGAAAAAACGACCCCATTTAACAAAGAAAAAAGTTCTCTTCCACCACGACAACGCACCAGCTCATTCATGCAAACTTGTAAAAGCAAAATTAAAGGAATTACGTTACGAATTGTTGCCGCACCCGCCTTACTCGCCAGATTTAGCTCCGTGCGACTTTTTTTTATTCCCAAACCTGAAAAAATGGCTCGGCGGAAAAAGATTTGCGTGTAACGAAGACGTCATTGCCGCTACAGAGGCCTATTTTGACGAGTTTCAGAAATCATATTTTTTTAACGGCTTACTGAGACTGGAATACCGTTGGCAAAAGTGTGTAGACCTACATGGAGATTACGTAGAAAAATAAATAAATACATATCCAAAAAAAAGTTTTTTTTTCCTAAACACGGGTACTTATCAAACAGCCCTCGTATTTAACACAAGCTGCGCGCGCGGCTTCACACGCTTATTGGAAATAACGTACCCAAATCCGCGGGACAAAATATAGCATATGTCCATCAGGAAAAGTCGATAAGATAGTAGCTTTGTAGGGGGTAATCTTCGGAACTACTTATCCGAGTTCAATAATAGGGGTGTGGGGACACTAAATGAAATAATCAAGAATGTCATATTTTCTCGAAAAAGGATTAAAAATGTATTCAAATGGAGAACAAATCAACGCAAAAGGTTAAATAATCACGAAGTTATAAGTGTCCAAAGTTTTAAGAAGGGTTATGTTCTGTCCCATTTTCGCAAAACGTAACTTCATATGAAAAGATGACGCTTGTAGATTATGACGTCACTAGAAGACGGCAATGTGCCGTGCCCATCGTGTTCGGCGCCGCCGTCGACGCGGCCCCCCGGCAGCATCCTGTAATGTGACGTTTGCGTTTTCTCTCTCTAACAAGCAATATTAAAACGTTTGTAGCTTCGTAATTCTTTGAGATATCTGAGGGCCTGCCGCGAAACGAAAACGAACTTCGTTCGTGTATCTCCCTCTCCGTCGCACTTTCCCTATTTTTTGCCTTCTTTCTTTTGGAGTAATAAGATTTCGAGTCTACACCCCTATTCTGTATAGAATGGACATATTAGACACCTACCAGCGGCGCTACCACGAACTTCGAAAGTCGAAGTTCGGGTATTTGCATCTCTATCGCACTCCCTTGCTCGAGTGACAGGGATGCATGTATTACGAACTTCGACTTTCGAAGTTCGTGGTAGCGCCGCAGATAGAGGCTATAGGCATTTTATCCCCCGGCTTTGAATGCGTTCTATGCTATTCGTGGGCTAAGGCGGGCAGTTAGTGTTAGGATCAGTTCGGGTAAGTGAGCCACAGGGCAAAGTGCGCCCCCGGAGTAAGTGCTGCCCCCCTAGCACACTAGGTTTTATGTCCGACATAAAGCATTTGTCCCTCTTGCACTCGCATATTGGCCAGAATGGGACGAATGCTTTATGTCCGACATAAAACCTAGTGTGCTAGGGGGGCATTGATTTATATGACTGAATGATGAATGAGACGCACTTTCCCCTGTGGCTCACTTACCCAAACTGACCCTACATATACTTATATTTATTTATATATAGGTAAATAATATTAGAAATCGGTTGAGTAAGTTGTTTCCGAGATTACCTTGGTAAGTACACAACAAAGCCACAAAAAACTTTTTGACACTATCTTTTATTGTAAACTGTTTTTTGCGCAGTCATCAATCGTCAAAAAGATTCTAGCAAATCCTGATACGATGGTTTTGTCATGAGTCATTTAGGCGTTCTGTCTCCTATCATCAGACCGACTCAATGATAATGCATGTCACTCTACTTCAATAGGCATCACAAAATTTCAACTCGATCGAACTCCACGAAACCGGTGAAAGTAAATAAAATCTTCTAATTTAAATAGGTACACTTTCAGTACATGGCATGGTACAGGTATGTTTTACTCTAATCTCATGAACAAAGGAAATGTACCTATTTATCAAGTCATCCTTCATAATACATTACTGTTGTTGTTCTTATCTCAGAGCGTTCGTATCTACTCTAAAGTTACACAGTTTCTAGGCAAGTGCCGCTGATGTTGGCAGTGTTGGCACCCGGGCAGAATTTAGTTATTTTGCACGGGCCGGCCTCGTAATTTAAAGCTACCCTTTTGAGGCAAATTAACTCTGCCATAGTGAAGTTTTTTAATATTTGAATAGCTGCAATGCGGTTTAAGTTAATGGGATAAGCGATATGCGTGGATGGCTTTTAGTCACGAGCGGGGTAATTAACTGTTGACGTTCTATTTTCATTTGATTTAATTATTAGCTAACTGCCATACAGAATAATAATAATTTACATTTCTGATACTAATGGTACCAGAAATATATTCCCTTTTAATTACAGTAGATTGTATAACTAAAGTCTACTGTTACTCCAGGCAAAATACGGTTTTGAAAAACATTAATTTATAATAGCGTTTTTTTTGTTGATTTCATTTGAAAATGTTATTCTAAGATGATTTAGTCAAGAATCCGACAAACTTTCCAGCCGGAAGTAATTATGTAGATTTAAATTAAGCATGCATTATCTTTTTTTGTACGATTTATCTTGAATATTATAAAGCAAATGTAAATGAACCAAAATAAAGACAAAAACATTTATTAATATTTTTACTGACTTTTTAGAAGCCAGTTAACTTATCATTTATTCGATGTCTGAAATTTTGCCGGATTTTGTCGCTGGGTAACTATTTAATTGATAATATATCCGTTATACATAAAAAATAAGCTATTATAAATTATTTCCAAAATTGACATTTTTTCCATACAAGTTGTCAGTTCATTGCCTGGACTATGTATGTAATTTGTTCTGTCTTGATTAGAATGACAGATGCCAAGCTAGCGTAACTAGAGGTGCTACCACTGTTATGCAAACTATCGATACTATTCGAATGCAGTGTATACCTAGTGCTAAAAGTATCGATGGAATACTTAATATTTTTGGGAACGTAACGTTGTAACGGTATTGAATTAAAAGTCAGTACGAATTTCCACTTGGCAGTATGCAGTTCGGTACAAAACCTCTGGCCTTCCCTGCGTGGTATATAATAAGCCTTTGGCCCTTTCCTTCAGGAACTTTCGTTAACGACTGAGGTGTATTAGTCTGTCCATATTTCTCCAACACTATGATTCGCATTTAACCATGTCTCATCTAGGAAAACAACTTTGTCCCAGTCGTCAATTGTTTTCACTTGTGATAAGAACTCAAAGCGAGCAAGCGCTATGTCCGATCTTTCCACTTGTACTGTCTGACTGCGTACTGAGGGGCTACCGCGAAATGAAAACGAACTTCGTTCGTGTATCTCCCTCTTTGTCGCATGAACTAGCAAGTGCGACAGAGAAGGAGACACACGAACTAAGTTCGTTTTCGTTTCGCGGTAAGTCCTCTGCACGTCTATCATGGTACGGCCGCGACATACTCTCGATTTTTCTCGCACTATACCTCTTTTTCTAAGTGTTCTAATAAGAGAGAGACGGATAGTGCGAGAAAAATCGATAGCTCGCGCGCCGTCGCGTGATAGCCGTGCTGATTATTGTTATTTGACAAGGGGTGACATCGAAATACAGAATGGCAGCACGGCACGGAGGTCCTATGTGTTTTGCCAATTTATATTGCAATTCCTTATTTTGTAACACAATATTTCATCGTTTTTTTCTTAATCGATAACCCTCCCCTCTAGCAATCCAAGCGTTTTGAAACAACATTGTAATGACGTTCACTTAAGAATATAAGTAAATATTACTTACGTAGTGTTTTCATGGTATCTAGACCTTTTATTAACTGTTTTGAGATCAAGTCTATATAAAATCCGCAAATTAGACGTGATTTAATTTTTACAACCAATATTTGACCCTTAGAAAAAATATGAATTTTGCTTAGCGCCTTACAAAGTTACATGCTATCATGAAGTGACATCTATCATTCTAATCAAGATATAAAAAATTACATATAAAACGGTTCATATTACCACGAAATGGTTATTTGGTTATAAAAGTTCACTCTACTTTTCACTTCGATTGCGAGAAATTCACCATTATACTATATATATATATTATTAAGTGTTTACAGGCCATAATTCCGTAAATATAGCAGATATCAGAAAACTTCTAACTGATATCGAAAGTACGTTACCCAACGAGTAAAATTACAATAATAATATTTTCTAAATAGATAAAGTTAGTTTTAAAAGTTTTCTGATATCTGCTGTATTTACGGAATTATGGCCTGTAAACACTTAACGATTACACCCTGTTTATATATACAGAGCGAGACATTCTGTTCTCTCTCTCGCTTTATCTTATTAGGTTATGGCCCATATGCAGTCCGCCGCGCTCGGAAGTTTGGACGCGACTTTATTTATTTTTTAATAATTGTGAAATAGGGACTAAACAAAACCTAATGTTTTGAGAACACCTAAAGTCTGTGTCCTGATTGGTCGATTTTAATATAGGTAGCTGTATTCTGGTTGGTTTATCAAATATAACGTTTTTTTTAAAGAGTTCAATTAGTTAAACAGTATAATACACATCAAAAAGAAACCCAACAGTTGACTGTCGATGTGTATTGTGATTGGTGGACTTTTTATATGGTGAAGTATATTGATTGATCAAATTAAAATGTTTTGTAAGTCATAGATATGGTATTCTAGGCAAATTGATCGTCTTTTGATTCATCATCAATTTAGTCGCTTAAATTCAAACTCAGGTAAATCCATCTGTCAGATCATGCGATTTTGGTATTATGAAAAGGTAATAGGGTAGATATTTGCAGAGAGGGTCGAATGGATTTATCTGAGTTTGAAGTTAAGCAACACAATTGGTGACATTTTAACGTCATGTGTTACTGCCATTAAAAATATCTTAAGGTATTTTTTAAATTTCGTTTTATGTTTAAGAAAAGCATTATATATAAGTACCTACCTCGGGCGGAACTAGGGATTGCCTGCCAAGTACTATTATCTGGCCTCGCTATGCTCTGCCGTCTATATGACACTCGGCAGGCAATCCCTTACTTCCCGGCCTTTGTAGTAATGTACACCTATTATTAATCGCCAGGGCCCAATTTGATTTGACTAAATGTGACATCCACGGCATGTAATAGGAATATCTCCACTATCATGCCTGACCCACTTGCTAATTCGGCTAAACTAGACTCTCGCGCACCCCCATTCACCAGGTCGCGGTTGATAGTTACCGTCGCCGTCGTTACAATATTATCGTCGCGCGACTTTGTGCCACGATGATAACGCGCAGAGATGAAAGAGCACGTGCTATTCGGCCACGACTTGAGTTTTCTAACTGTCAAACCAAACTATATTAGGCAGTGGACCTTCTGTACGTAAGTACTATTATTGAACGAGGAGCGAAGCGAACGAAGTTCTCCGTTTCAGCTTAGGCCAAAATTCGGTCGTATGTTCAGATGTCCTGATGTCCCGCTGTCCGGTCTACTGGCACATAATAAGTAATAGTACAAGTACAGAAATTGCACTTGCTAGCAAAAACGGCGTTTAGGCATAGGAAAAGTGCCTACTCTGTGCATCTCTGTCTATCGTATAACTTGTATTCATTTACACAACGGCACGTGTAGCGCTAGGGCTGTCACGCCAAGAATTCATCAATGAAGGCAAAAAATGTTCTAGCTCACCAGATGTCGCTTGAGTAAAGCGAACCGATAATAATTTAGTATATGTTACTTCACATGTATGTCAGTGTCATTATGAATAACACCACACATAAAATTGATCCTCTATTAACTAAAACAATTTAACTTTTGAAATTTCAATTCGTAAGTTAATTCACAAGTAAGTTCAAAAAGCATACGGTTTTATTAAGATCTCTGTTTAGGATTCCGTAGGTACTTGTATAGATTTTTTTTGAAGTTATTATCGAGCTCAAAAGGTTTCACCGGAAAAGTGCTCCTCTTACACAAAAAGATATTATTATTATTAAATCTTTATTTCGGATATAATTATAGTTACATCCATAGATTGTTAGTACGACTTAAAAACTTATATTAGTATAACACAATAATTATTTATATCTAAAAGGAGCAAATGCCCTAATTTGACCAACCCAGTGCATTAAAATTGGGCAGTCATAGCGTTCAGCAATTACACCCAGAATGCTGTTGGTACTACCCCTGAGCCTGTTCAGCATCGAAGCGATTTTTTTCCGCATTATTGCTTGGAAGCCATCCGTGCGGGCTTCAGCGAACATATTGGATGCGCTACACCAACGTGGCAGCCCCAACAACATTCTAAATGCATTATTATACTGTATGCGCAGGGCATTGTAGGCTCTTGTTGTGTACCTTACCCACAGGCTGCTCGAGTAAAATGACTGACTATAGGCTTTGAACAGTGTGATTTTTACCTCGGTAGAACATCTTGCAAACCTGCGGGCAAGCATGTTTGACCTTACCGCCAACGCCCTGCGCTCCCTCTCAATATCAAGGTCATCACGTAGGTCAGGAGTTATAATGTGACCTAGATACTTACATTTTTCCACTACCTTCAGAACGGACCCATGTAATTTAACTGGCGGTATAAAAGCAGGCCTCTTCCCCTGCGCCTTAAACACCAGTACCTCACTTTTTCTGGCGTTGTACTGCAGCCCGTGTGCAACAGCATACGCCTCACACACCCCAACCAATTTTCTCAGGGCTCCAATAGACGGAGCCAGCAGCACCATGTCATCTGCATAACTAAGATTATTTATGCAGACGCCATCAACATAACACCCTATGACTACCATCATTTTCCTATCAGGATACGTTTTTCTATATTGGAATTGGAAAGGTTAGACATTAATTGGTAAAGTTCTGCATATAGGTTAGGAACGGTTAAAAACCTCGTAATAAATAAGCCAAGAAAAAGGGTTCGTCGCGTTCAAGTCGGCGGCGGCGGCGGATCACAACACGACGCACGTGTGCTCGCTCGCGCAGTACCGGCCCTCGACTGACTGGCGGCCCGGGGCCTCGTGAGCGATAGGTGTCTAACGCGCCCCGCCCCGCCCACTGCAAGCCCCCCGCTGGGCGCTGGTCGCATTCTCAACCGATTCTCGTGAAATTTTGTGAGCAGGTTAATCATTATATACCTTTTTTTTAATGGGAGAGATCCCTTATGGATGGCTCTGCGTCGTGGGGATAGCGCGAAGGTTATGTCGGACTCGCACCGACGAAAAACCCTCCATTGGTCTTCCTCGACGCATTTCGGACGACTCTGGGATCTCCTACGGAACGCACCATGCCTCTGTGGTTGCTACATTTTTTTTTATTTTCTTAAAGATTGCAGCCCTCAACTGTAATCGTGTACCACCCCGAAGACCCGGTTAGTCGCCTTGTATGACAGGCAGCGCATACCGTAGCCTTATTATAATGCCTGGCCGCAATCCAATATTCCTACCTAGTTTTTTATTGTCGATTCAGATTTTCTTAATTTAAAAATAAGAATAATTAAAGAACAGGCTCGTGAGTTCTACAGCTTGAGATCCACTATAGTATCCGCAAAACCAAGTAGCGAGTCAGGCAATAAAAGTCAATACTATTGTTGCACGGCCCGCTCCATAAGGTAGGGCAGGTGCGAAAGAGATAGCATGATCCAATGATTTACGACCTGACTCGCCACTTGGTTTTGCGGATACTATAGTTTATTCTGGTCCATATCATTCAATAAGAAAACAACAGATAGATATAGTGCATTCAGAATTAGCTGGCATCTTTCCACTCGAGACCGTCATCGTCATTAGCAGAGGCCGGAATTCTCGTGGCACTTTCGAGCTGTCATAGGGGCTTCTCATTTATCGACTTCTGATATTCATATTATATCGATAAATTTGACTGGAAAATAAGGAATTGAAAACCAGATAATTTGGAAAAAAATATGACCATCTATTTCTTTTATAGAGAAACTAACAAGTTTCTCATAGTTGGCGATCAAAATGTGGATTATTTATCGGACAATAGTTTGAGACGGCAGATCGACGACTTACTTAGTTGCTATGGTTGTGAGAACACTGTCACTTTCCCCACTCGCGTAACAGCTGACTATGCATCATCAATTGATTGCGGCATAGCGAACTATGCCCGCGACCTTATCAGTGTATCACCAGTGGACCCATTAGTGATCACAACGCGCAGCAGTTTGTGTTGACTGTTGAACAGGTTTCTCACAAAACAAAAGCGGATAAGATAGTTGAACGTCGGACATTTAATAGCGAATCCATATATTTATTTTATTGCGACATTTCTAATTATAATTTTAATTTTATATATGACGAAACTATAAACATTGACTACAAATTTGATAAATTATTTAACATATTGACATATTATATGAATATTCATTTCCCCATAAAACAGCTACGGTTAAATAATAAATCGAACATACCATGGGCAACTGACGAACTGTTTGGATATATGCAAAAGCACAGAGATCTCCATGAAATAAGACGTCAATATCCACACAACCGTCTTATATCGGATTGCATTGAGCATTATTCTCAACTCATAAAATCCGAGACACTAAGAGCTCGAAAGTCGTACATTGAGAATAGGCTCAAGGAAAGTAAAAATCCTTCCAAGGAAATATGGCGTGTTATAAATGATGAAATAGGATCGAAAACAAAGTCTCAAAATATCTCTTTGAAAAAACAAGATTCAATCGACTACATATCCTCCGAATCAATTCCAAATGCATTTAATACACATTTCCTGAATATCACTGCTAAGTACACGCTACAGAGCGATGAGTCACGCACGATACAAACAGTGCGTCAGTAGGCACCTGGGTGGCTCCGATATACCAACATTCACACTTCCAATAGTTACAAGTGAACTAATGGATAAAACTATTAAATCTATGCTTAAGACCCGTACAACTGTTGACATTTATGATTATGACATATCTTTAAATATTATATTATGCGTGTGGCCAATTATATCTGACATTTTAATAATTCTAATAAATGCTATGTTTCAAAATGGAGTATACCCAAGTGCGCTAAAAAGTACTCGTGTCTGTCCGGTGTATAAAGGAAAGGGCGACAGGGATGATGTAACAAATTACAGACCTATAACGATTGTGCCTACCATTTCGAAATTAGTGGAGTCCATTCTTTCATCTTCTCTAATGACCCACTTAGAAAGAAACGATTTGCTCACTGATAATCAATACGCTTACAGACAAAATAGATCCACCACAACGGCGGCACTCAAAATCATTGATTGTGTTGTGACTGGTCTGGATGGTAGGTACAAAATGGCTGGCATACTGTGTGACTTATCGAAAGCATTCGATGTTATAAATCACAAATTGCTCATGACAAAGTTAAGTCTTTATGGTATTGTCAATTCTGCCCACAAATTGTTAACATCATTCCTGTCTGATCGCAAACAGGTAGTGAAAATTTCTAGCAGCGGCAAAATGCTCACTTCTGATACTGGTTCTATACACTTGGGTATTCCACAAGGATCAGCAATTGGCAATACTTTATTTTTATTATTTGTTAATGATCTACCATCAGCAATCACGAGTGGCCTTTCTGTATTATTCGCTGATGACACAACTGTCGTAGTTAGCGCAAGGACTCATGAGCAGCTTGCTGAAAGGATCCGCGAGGCATGTTGCCAACTGCAGACGTGGTTTTCCTTAAATGGCTTGCTCTTGAATCTCGCTAAATCAAATATCATGCTTTTCTCAGGTCGTAACTCCACAGCGCCCCTGTGCATTGCTGATGGTCCGATGCCATTATGTAACGAGTGCAAATTTCTGGGCTTTACACTTGATTCGAACCTTAACTGGAAGGGCCATGTCGACCAGCTGTGTGGTAGACTGAGCAGTGCTGTATTTGCTCTAAAAAAGCTAAAGCCGCTGATATCCAAAAAGTCGTTACGGTCCGTATATTTTTCACACTTCCACTCGTTAATATCATACGGTATAGTGATATGGGGCAATTCTACGGATGCCAATCGAGTATTCATACTCCAAAAACGCGCTATCCGAATACTGGCTGGAGTAACGCACAGGCATCCGTGTAAGAAACTTTTTGAAAGTAACGGCCTCATGACGCACTACTCACTGTACATATATGAAGTGTTGATGTTCGTGAGAAAGAATCTGCCAATGTTCAAGCGTGTTGAGGTCACGGGCAAACAGCTCCGATCAACAGGGAGACTCAGAACGGTCCCGCGTCGCATGGCACTTTCATGTAGGAATCCTCGAGTGATAGGCCCAACCTATTACGAACGACTACCCGCCGCATTGCGAACAGAGTCATCTGACGAAACATTCGAACGCCAACTGAGAAACTTTTTATTGAAAAACGCATTATATTCAGTAAAGGAATTTATGGACATTAAACTTTAATAATATCACTGTTTTTGACATTGTAAACTATATCGTTATTTGTATTTTTTGAATTTTTCGTTTAAGTATAGTTTGTAATCTGACGTTCTTTATGTGATATTATCTTAGTCATTTATTTACTTTTGCCTATTAATTAATTGTGACTATAATTTAAACCAAATGCAACTTGACATTTAACTACAATTCTTATTCTCTTTGACGATCATAATATAAATTCATATAGATTAAGCTAGCTTTAATTTATATTGTAATTGTATATTGTGAAAAAAAAAAAAAAAAAAAAAAAAAAAAAATGTTGAAACACATGTTAGCACTAAAACAGACTTTGAACATGAAATTGATAAAACACTGAACTGAAGTGATTAAATGTGACAATGTTAACTTTTCATTATTTTCGTTTTACCTCTACTTTCAATCTTCTTTAATATGTTGTGTTATATAATGTATCAATATGATATGAATATCGGAAGTCGATAAATGAGAAGTCCCTATGACAGCTCGAAAGTGCCACGAGAATTCCGGCCTCTGGTCATTAGCAATAACAATAGGAATAAGTCGCGGCGGGTGCATTTTTTGTAAACACTTGTGTATTAAACACGTGCCGCCGCCGGTGATTTACGCCTTGGCCACGACTTTGGTCTTAAGGGGATGCCTTGATTTGATTCGCACACGCCCCCTAGACAGAGACACGCTGATGCCTTCCGCCCACGAGAAAAAGAGATGTAACACTCTTCGGGAATCGCTGTTTTGGACAAATTTCGATAAATACCTAACTTAGTGAAGGTTTATTACAATTTAATATAGTGAGATTTTAGATGAGATAAAATACTATAGTATTTACTTAATTGTGTCGTAAAATAATGTATCATTTGAGTACGCTGAGTAAAAATAGGAAAATACAGACCCAACTTTAGATTTTTTTTCTATCGAGGAAATTTTAAGCAATCATGTATCCATAAAATCAGATGAACAATCATGTAGTCAAGAATCATGTTTCTGAAAATCAGACCTTATTGTTTCTTAATCTAGTCAGAACGGCGTTTCAAAGCACGCGATAATTTCCAATGCACCGCCTTAAGCGACCTGCGGCAGCGGTTTTTCTAATTCATTGCGCGTGATCCCAACTAACACAGTGCGTTGCGCGTCTCGACCGCGCAATGAACAGATAAAACGCTGCCGCAGGTCGCTTAAGACCAAAAACGTGGCCAAGGCGAATACTTTACCTTGTTACCTTTCCATTCCATCTCACAATATTAGCAAATTTGTTTATCAACAATATGTATTAGCGAACATGTTCCAACTTTATAATAAATGTTGGAACATTTGTTGTTGTTGTTGGAATGTATACGTACCTACACAAATATATATCGATAGAATTGAGCGATTACAATCCATATTCATGAATTTCTGTAAAATACGTATACATTAGAATGTGTTCAATTATTTAACCTCATGTAAAAAGCATCACCTGACTGACACACCCATTGTTAAGCGTCGTGAAATTTCAGATTTATGATACTTGTTAAATATAATTAGAGGCAATGTTGACTGTCCTAATTTACTTGGTAAAGTTTATTTCGATCGTCCCATGAGAAGTTCCCGCCATTTACCTACATTCTATTCGCATTTCCCATTCCTTCCTTTCCTTTAAACATAGAAATAATAGATTTTTGTGCAGAGCGGGCATGAGTTTAAAGTTTAATTTAGATAAGTTACTGTGCGTAATGTACGCTAAGTTTAAGTTCGGCTATTACATTTCTTTGTGTTAGTTAGTTATTTCTGTAAGTGAGAACCTGTAATTTGCTATATGGTTTTACTGTTGTGCATATGAATATGTTGCGCTGTTGGTTTTCCATGTATTAATAAATAAATAAATAAAACGATTTCCTTGGGGAGTCTCCTTATTCCAAAAGGCTAATGGAACCGCGACCCAGAGAAGATATCTAAGCAGTACGGAATTGTAATCAGTATTTATTATTTCGCAATCCGTTGGTCTATACATTTATACTTCGACCGACACTTCGTATTTTTGCAACAAAGTTCCTACCCATTAGCTCGCAAAGTCAGTGCGTTGTTGTCAGACGAGTTCAAAAAGTGGACGGGCAAAGAGATAAAAAATATGTGAACACGAGCACGACTTAATCATTAAGGACATAAGGTTCCTCAGATATTTTTAAATCTTTGGGAACGTATCCATATATTATATTTATGAAGTCGACTGTACCAGAATATGTAACCTGTGAAAATATCATTTGTGTATTTATTACATTTATGGTCATAAGTATTTACTACACAAATGATATTTTCACAAGTTACATATTCTGGTACAGTCGACTTCATAAATATAATATACTAGCTTCCGCCCGCGACTTCGTCTGCGTGGACCCTGGATAAAAACTACCCTATATTTTAATCCAGACTATAAACTATCTTCCTGAAAAATTTCATCCAAATCGGTTGAGCCGTTTAAGAGGGGGCGTATCGCCAGCGAAAAATCAGAAATCACCCGCGCGCCCCGTACCTGCCGCGCTGATGCGTCTATTGCTGCCCCGCTCCTTCTCGCATAGTATATGCCCCGACAGTCAGATGAAACATGATGAATACCTATAGATAATTAAAATAAGTGGAAAGAACGACAAAATCTGTAAGTACCTATATTTGAAGATATAATTTTCGCTAGTAGCTAAGTCAGTTTCGAGAGCTATAACTGAAATGACCTTCCGTTTTTTTACTAAATCACGTAAGGGTTGTAATTTAGCATAATAATGTCTCGTAAAAGGCTAAAGCAAAAAAACAGCTATAATCGAATTTAAACTTTTGTGAGACATATCTAAAATACTACTAATAAATCCACGGTTAAAAAATTAACGTAAATGTCACGGCAGGCGACATGTTTCGAACTCTTCGGGAGTTCTTCTTCAAAACAAACATCGAAAACACTAATCCTGAAGAAGAACTCCCGAAGAGTTCGAAACATGTCGCCTGTCGTGTCGTTTAATACGTGAATTTAACCGTGAATTTATTAGTAGCATTAAAAAAAAACTATAATATATTATGAAAACTTCGATCATGTCTATGAAAGTCAGATTTTCAGGCCACTACTGTGTGGCGGCCAAATTTTTCAATTCTGATCTCGGATTCGTACTTGGAGACAATGGAGACGCTTTGGCCCTTTAGTTATCAATTTTGAACATATTAAAGAAAAAGTGCATAATTATGTTCACTTTTTTAATATCAAAATGTCCAAGTTCTCAGGCAATATTTGTTGGAATCTGCACTCTCGATAACCCTAAAAGCGACACCCGTGATGACTTTAAAGAAAAAGAATGTCAATAATGTCACTACGGGCGACATGTTCCGAACTCTTCGGAAGTTCTTCTTCAGGATGAGTGTTTTCGCGGCGGTGTCGCTTGAATCACGACAAGATTCAAGCGACACCGCCGCGAAAACACTCATCCTTAAGAAGAATTCCCGAAGAGTTCGAAACATGTCGCCCGTAGTGACATTTAATACGTGAGTTGAACCGTGTAATTATTAGTACTGTTTCAACACGTCTCACGAAAGTTTAAATTCGAAAAGCAATGTCCGCCATCTTGGAATTCAAAATGGACATCATTTCTAGAATCTTCACCCTCGAGAAGCCTGCCAATGTATGTTGTTCTTTAAAAAACGCGCATATTAATTTACAACGAATGTTTCAAAAATTTTAAATAATGCGACCACTTTTTGAAATATTTTTGACTATGAATTCGTATTTAGACCTCTCAGACATCGATTTTGAACATAACCGGATTTATTCTCAACTAGCGATCCGCTCCGGCTTCGCACGGATACTATATTATACATATAAACCTTCTTCTTGAATCACTCTATCTATTAAAAAAAACCGCATCAAAATCCGTTGCGTAGTTTTAAAGATCTAAGCATACATAGGGACAGACAGCAGGAAGCGACTTTGTTTTATACTATGTAGTGCTAGTGATAGTGATAATCTTTCATAAAGTAAATACACGATCGACAGAAAAATGTTCGTCTAGTTTTGCATGTACTGCACAAATTATTCTAAGAAACCGGTCACCCGCCGATCGCTGCGTAATCTTATAGTTGTATTTTGAACTTTAAGATCTATATGTTAAGGTCGACTTTTAAATATATTATTTCAAAATGTAGCAAAATATCTACTGGAATGTAATGATACGTTCATTCACTGGACGAATATACTGGGTCACAATATTATTGAAATAATTATGTTCATCGTGCTGTCGTGAGAGCACAGAACGTAGTCCTCTCGTCTCAGCGGAGCGATTACGACTGACTCCGCCCGCGAACGGCAACAAAAGATATACAGAACCGCACGAAACACGCGACGGGAGAAAGGGTATCGCGCTAAATAAAAAAGGCCTATACGTCAAATACGTTTCACCTCAATAAGTCTGAAAAGGGACTACGTAAAAATACCCCGCTAGTACTTTCATTAGGTAATGTGAAAAGCTATTATACACTCAACTTTTACTTAATTTATATGCACGGGAACCTCACACTATTGAAATTGAGTAAAAATAAGACATGTTCTGGCGGTTCTTTTCTATCGAGGCAATTTTGGTTTTGTATGGTTTTGTTCAGACGATTCAATTGCAAATATGATGTAGTTTTGGTATGTTCTTTTTCCTGGCATTCGCTTTAGTTTGTCATAGGTAAATATTCAATCTAAGAACCCCGATTTCGCGGAGCGCCCCCTCTTAAGCGTGATGAGTAACAAACATCCAAACATCTAAACATCTAAACATCCAAACTTTCGCATTTATAATATTAGTAATATAGGTAGTACTTAATATGTACCTATACGTTCCCAAAGATTTAAAAATATCTGAGTTGTATTTATTTAAGTACTCATTTATTTAACAAATTGCTAATTTATCAAATGGCGGACTTAATAAAAAGGCATTCTCTACCAGTCAACCATTGGGCTAAACAGAAACATTTGTTGCAGGCATCTTTAAGAATAGAACCTCAACTCCACTAAAACTAATATAGGCATTTATTTAAACTTTATTGCACAAAAGAAAAACTTATCGCACGAAAGGCGGACATAATGCCATATGTCATTATCTACCAGTCAAACCTTAAGGCAAAGCGCAATATATACATATATTAGTTGTAAACACATAATATTTATTATATTAGTTGTACTCTAACTTCGTTAGGTTAGTTTTTGTGTACCTATAGGTATAATCAGAACTATTCCACTTGCATTTTGGCGTGAAATAACTCCATTGTATAGTAACTCCCCTATGTAGGTCTAAAATATACTTGACCATCATCATCTTACAGTTTTAATAGAATTTCGAAAAAAAAATATTTTTAATATAAGGTAATTATAATATACATTAAAATAAATATAAATATTTTTATTGCATCTTTGTTTCCTCTATCGACAACTTACACTACTATTGTTTTATGACGCAAAGTTGACAGCTAAAGTCACAAAAACCTACGGAAATGCAGCTATGGTCAGATTGAAAGGTATATATGGCTGCCTCGATTCAACTATAGCTGCATCTCTATCAGTTGTTGCGATAAATTGCTACATTTGTAATGAGTTTAGGGAGTGAACCTTCTGTAACTCAATTGTATCACTAATTCTGTAGTATAATAGACTAGAATCAAAACTATTATGTAGAGGCAGGCCAGGTTGTTAATTATCCTCCTGTCTACCTACACCCCAATTCTGAGTGGATTATTCATTCGTGAATTTTGAGTGGATTAGTTTTTCGCAACACACGTGCTGACCGGCATCACACTGTTTCGCCCGGAACATGCTAGGTAGCTGGACAAATCACCCAATTCAGAAAACATTAATAAAGGTAATTACTTAGTATATTAGTTGGTGATTACACTGGTAGGTAGTGATTTGTCGTAAATCATTTAATTTTTTTGTAACGAGGGTAAGTATATAAAACAATTGCATTATTTGCATGAATTTAGTTGCATTTTAGCTTCGATTGCGATAACGTCTCACTAGTATATTTTATTAATTTTGGTTAAGTGCTGTGATGGATTCAGTTACTAAGAGTAGGTACTCGTAAGTACTATTTTAAATACTATAATATTTTCATATTTTTTACCTGTAACCTAGAAAAATATATCCTTATGTTACAAAGTTGAGAAAAAAAAACTACAATTTCGATTTTATTGGAGAATAAGTAAAAATCCCCTCTTCTCCCCGATCTGAATTTTATTCAGGAAGTAGCAATAACCTCATTGATAACGATGGACTTTATATTTCTTGCTCCTTTTTTGCCCAACATATTTTTTTTTTCTAGGTCACACTTTCAACGTGCCGAAAATCGCTTGTTTTGAAGAATGGATCAAGAACTCAAAGAATGAACGAAACGGTGCTCTCTTCGCTTACATTTCGAAAATACAAGACTTAAGCGGCATAATAGAACATTCAGTCAAGGAAATCAAGACCGTGATTTCCCGATTCTCATCGAAACTTTCAGAGAAATGGGATGGTTCTCGTAGAATTCGGGAACGCTTTTTGGCAAACAATAAGGAGTGGCTGCAAGGCGATTTGACATTTACTGTGTCATAAGATCATGCTGAGGCATGTGGTAGTTCCAAGGAATATCAACCGGGTCCTGGAAGACCCACACTAAACATGGAAGATGCGAGTGCCAAAACAAAACGTCGACGTGTTGATGATTTGATCATGACACGTAGTTCAGAAGAATTACTAGTAGCTGCCGAAATATCGTCTCGACTATCTGGGAAGCGAAATGTTGCTAAATTAACAAAAGAAGTCAGTGAGAGTCCTGACAAGTTGCGTGATCGGAAGAGCAGCGACCAGCAGCAGAAGCAGCAAAGGTGCTTGACAAGTGATGAAGCTTTGGCTTATTATGTGGACTCTAAATCTACGTCTCACTCATATAATACAAATACAGATTTACTTAACATGTTAATAATCACATCTGATCCTTTAATTAACAGCCTCAGGGAAACGCCCCGCAAAAAAGCAGGATCTCTCCCGTCAGAAGTATTGGATTTATTAATTTCACCCGAAAATGTTGTCAGAAATAAAAATACTGTTAGTAATTCTAGTATTAATCCGAAGATTATTGTGCTTCGGATTCTTTCGAGGACGAGGATGAAGAATGTAATGATGACTAAATCAGTACTACCTACTATTAAGAATTGTATCAAGTTACTTATTAAATAGGTATATTTTTATGTAGTTTCACTAATGAATTGGGTCATTAAGATTATTATTGTACGTCATTAGGTTTATTAAAAATTTTCAAAATTCTGTAAAAAAAAAACTAATGACTAGAAAAAAAAAAAAAACACCGTTTCACCGATGAAATTGGCTGAAATTTTTCTCCTTTTATTATGTACAGTTTATGAAATTCCACCCTGTATATCACGGACTAAACCATTCTGTTACTCGAAAGGTGGCATTTTGTAAATTGACTTTAAAAAAAAAAGTCCAAGCATACAGTTGGTAACCGGTTGGGAAATAAAACGAAATCTTTTGATAAGTTTGACACATGATCATTCGGCGAAATGAAATTATGCGAAAAATTGGTTGCGAACTGATAATCGGGAATACAATTTTCGGCAATAAATTACCCATTTGACGAATAGATAAATGACATCTTAAAAAAATCCCAGGTAATCATTTGCCTAACAATAATTTATCAAATCAACAGTTGTGAAATGATATCAGTGCTAAAACTAAAACTTACTTAAACTTATGTATGTTGTTAAAAGTATGGTATGCCAATCAATTGATACATTTCGATTACATTCGACGACCGCTTACGCTTTAGCCTAGTTGGAGTGACCCTGCCTACGAAGCAAGAGGTCCTGGGTTCGAATCCCGGTAAGGGCATTTATTTGTGTGATGAGCACGAATATTTGTTCCTGAGTCATGGATGTTTTATTTATCTATATAAGATGTATATCGTCGTCTAGTACCAATAGAGCTTTGCTTAGCTTGGGACTAGGTCTATTTGTGAAAGATTGTCCCCTAATGTTTATTTATTTATTTATTTTATTTTATTTATTATTTGACGAATACATCTGGGGCACGGGAGTGCCCCCGCCAAGACGAGCCAAGCGAAGCGCAAGGGCACTACCTACCTTTTCTCGAAGCACTTCGTCGTATTTTTGAACCTTCTTAACTTGGGTTCGGATTATACCAGATAAACAAAATTTTCGGGATATGATGTCAGTGGTTGACTTATTAAAACTATAAAGTTTCAATTGCATAGCTCTTATACTTTAGATTTTATTATTGATATCTAAAATACCCCGATTTCGTCACTGACTCACTGATGATCATCAATTTTCTTAAGGTTCTTCCTGAAGTCCTAGAAAGCTGAAATTTGGTATGTAAGCTAGTAATAGTATACAAACAACGAAAAAATCTTAAAACTTGAAACTTTTACCCCAGAAACCCCTTAAACTAGGGGGTGAAAGTTTGTATGAGACTTCCGCAAATTTTGATGCTTGATGAATTTATGTAGGGACTCCTTGTTATAAATAATATAATACCCTTTAAATTAGGGGATGGTAGAATGTATGGGTTTTCTCATTCACTTCTTTAGAAATTGCCATACAAAAAGGAATGAGATCCCACTAAAACATTACATGTAAAGTGATGCCAAGACTCCGTAGCTCATACAGCTTTCAGCGTGAAAAAGATATCAGATCGCAATTAGCGCCAAGCTTCCTACTCCACACGGCGTAACTCTACCACTACCAGCCTTGCTCTACAAATTCTATATCTTGGCTAAAAAGTATAGATATCATCATAAATTCATTCGGCGCGAGAGTCTAAGCGGCGACCGGGATGTGCCCAACAAAGCTATATACCTACTTTTTAGCCAAGATATAGAATTTGTAGAGCAAGGCTGGTAGTGGTAGAGTTACGCCGTGTGGAGTAGGAAGCTTGGCGCTAATTGCGATCTGATATCTTTTTCACGCTGAAAGCTGTATGAGCTACGGAGTCTTGGCATCACTTTACATGTAATGTTTTAGTGGGATATATTATATCTCAAAAAAGTCCTAGGTAATAATTTGCCTTGTAATAATTTATCAATTCATTATTTGGGAAATGATATAAGAGCGAAACGTTGAGTTGGGAAATAAAACTCCGCCCAAATATAAGTATGGGATAAATAGTTTGGGAGTTAAAAAAATGCTTAATATTTTCGCCGAAACATTATGAACCGTTTATTGCAACTTTAGAAAGTATAGGTAGTTATGTTTCAGCGAAAATGTTTATTGCAACACATTGAAGAGTATTAAAGTATGTAATTCTAACGTGTTGCAATATATTTCTCACACATTGAAACATGTCGTTCGATCGACGTGAGTTTTTTTCAAGATAGGTTTTTTTCTGGTTTAACATATGGTTGAAAAGTAATTACCGACTTACACTTTCTAAAGTAGCAATAAACATTATGGAAAGAAGTTTTTACTCTCATCGTCATCATCATCATATCAGCCGAAAGACTTCCACTGCTGGACATAGGCCTCCCTCAAAGAGTGCCACAATGACCGGTTCTGCGCCACCCGCTTTCAATGGACTCTGCGTATCAGGTCATCATTTCGTCTTGTGGGGGTGTGCTACCCCACAAGGTGGGCCATGTTGTAGTATAAAAAGTTGGTTTTACCACAGATTAAAGAATGTTTTACTGTTCACGAAAGTATACCATTCATTCACACATACTTATAGCAGGTAGTTCAGCATATTAGTATTGATTGTTGTTGTTTATATAGGTACATTATTAACGTCATGTGTTGGCTGTCGTAACAACAAGTGGCAATTAGGTCGCGAGTCGCGTTAAACGCCCCCTCGCGTGTGGAAACAAAGCCCGAGATATAAACGTTTTACCAACTTTCCGAAGTTTTTCGTCATCTGATTTGCTTTTACTTAGTTCCCACAAGTATCTTGACATAGACGTTGACATGCCGTTGAGTTCATAAATAGAGAAGATAATAGATAAAACAAATATAGGTTACAGGTACGTGTACTGAAACCTAAATGTAAGATTAATGTAGGTAGGTACTTAAAATACAGCATCGAGCAACAATTACTGAATTATATCTGATTTTGAAATGATTTTTTATAATATTTTTTATTTTGTATGTGAATAAATAAAAACATAACGCTTCCTAGCTGCCACATTCGAGCACCATTTAGCCCTGTACGTTTTTCTATAGGATTCAGGTCAGGCTTTTTTGAAGGCCAATCATAAACTCTCTCTCGATTGAGTGAGATGGGGAATTCACCCATTCTATAATTATTCTCTAAAAATATACCGCAATCGTGTTCTGCACTAATTAGTTATTAAGTATTGCAATATTTACAATCGTTATTTGAAAATAACCTGAGAACTCCATTAATGCAGGGTTCCATGTTGAATCATCAATATTTAATAAGGGTCAAGTTAATAGCTAGTTATAAGGCAGGCTCTTTAACTCATAAATATTTCAGATTAGCAGTTAAGATTGTGATAAAACACAAAAAAATCTTTTTAAACAGTTTTTTTTTTAAGTAGGTATAATAATAAATCGGCCTATACTTATACGTCCCACTGCTGGGCACAGGCCTCCTCTCATGGATGAGAGGGAACGGGCAGTGTTCCCCACGCTGGCCCAGTGCGGGTTGGGGACTTCACATACACCTTTGAATTTCTTCACGTATGAAGTTTTCCTCACGATGTTTATCCTTCACCGAAAAGCTAAAGGTAAATATCAAATGATGTTCCGTACGTAAGTTCCGAAAAACTCATTTGTACCAGCCGGGATTTGAACCCACGACCGCTGTTTAACAGCCGCATACCTGAACCACTGGGCTGTAACAGTTTAACCTCCCCCACGATGCGACCGAATACGAACGAACACGAAAGACCTAACACGCTGAAGAAAGCTCCTCGTCGAAGCTCGAGAACGCTGAATAATTTTAATAAACTCTAACGTAATGTAAACCTAAAAAACCCTAGGCTGTACTGTAATTCGCACTCCCTATTTTCCTACTTATTAAACCTTCTTTCGTTGTGTGCTTTCATTACCAATACCTGAAGATATGGCCAAATTTGTTATCTCTAGTGGTAGAACCCTGAAGTGTTGTGAACCGTAATAACCCTAGGTACTTTTGTGAAAGCTTGACAGGTTTTGGACTCCGCGTTCTTAATACAACTAAAGCTAGTCTATCTGTATATAAATAAGCCTATCTATACGCTAATTTCCACTGCTATTTTCCTATTTCTTGATATAACAAATTCCTAAAACTTGTTATTATAATTTGTTCTTTATTCGCTGTAAGTTACATGATTATAAATATATTTTGTTTTTGGTAGAAGGTCTCCTACCCCCTATTACATGTCCGGTTGAACAAGGAGTAGCTCTTATCAAGATCAAGATTATTTATTTAAACCTATAATGAGATAAAAGACTGCCCTATACTTGTATTTTGGAACAAAGTTCTATCGACGCGTCGTGCGGTAATCTTTTACTCACACTTGCTACTCTCTTGTTTGGAATGGAGTCTGGACATCCTATGCACGTTACTTACCTAGTTATCCTATGGGTTTATGACCCAGAGAGTGAAACTACCAGTGTCTCAAACCTAGCGGTCAGTTTCGAGAAGAAACACCGAAATAAACTCGACTGACTTCTATTAGTGTTATTAAATGTTTAGTTTGATAACTTTTATGGCCCATAACCTAAGACCATCCTATACCGACAACTGGTGGGTAATGCCGAGGTAAACCGTTCATTACATGTGAAATATTCTACCTAAATCGTACCTTAAATGAAGAGTCATGATAATAAATACCGTGAATGAAGAGTATCCATTCATGATAATAAGATACTGATAAGGATTTGATGAACTGCTCAGCCTGTCATCAAACCCAGAATTATTTCATCTTTCTGAAACAATCCTGATATCTCAATGTCACGAATAGCATTATAACCTTTTGATGATCTTTAATAATTGTCACACCTTCATAATATTTTACATGTAATCCACGGCAACCCAACACCACTTGCCCACGCTACTCAAATGTCAAATCAGTTACTCATATTAATAATTTAAACCTTCATTAAATCTTATTGGAATGGTGACTCTACTTTTAGTGATCCAAGCAAACCCTTGGAATATCTTAAGTTACAGTAGATATAGTTTTTAAGCCCTAACACCCCATATCGCGTGTGTCTACTTCTACGTCTACCCCACAGTCCCTATTCTGCTTACTTCTAGAACCATACCTTAGTTCAGAAGCAAGAATGTATCCCTAGTTAATCTATAAATAGTTCAGTCGGCGAAACTGAGGTAGCAACGCTAACGCCTGTGTATTTGCCTCCCCCCGCTGCGCTCGACAGAGCTAGAGGGATACAGCGAGTAAGGCGCCCTAGCTGGGAATATTACTTGTATATTTACATATATTTAATCCTGAACGACTCCTCAGGCAACCGATCGGTTTCAACGAGCAGAGTAACCTCCTATGCTTATCACATGAATGACCAAGCCTCGTCTACGTCGTCAGCTGTTCTGAGAGACGTGAGGGCCCCGATTAAGGGGTTTCGTCTCCTATGTCGGTAAAAAGGTAGACGCCAGACCACACCTCAAGTCTGGTAACTATGGACACGGACTCAATCCCATTTGCCACCGTTAGGTGGGACTGACTTCGCAGATATACTGATTCTTGACAGTGTTCCGGCTGATTAGGTAGTGAGAATTAACCCCAACTAAGTTTCGAAAGCAATCATTCAAATATATCCAATCCCAGAGAGTACTCGGGCACATTAGCTATATTTGATTAACCATATGAACCTCCGGACTTGATCCGTTACGGTAAATAACAGTTTCGACTGAGTTCCGAAACCACTTGTCAAACATGCCCTATTCCAAAGAGTAGCCCTGGCGAATAAGACATGTTTGATTTAGCCATATAAACCCTACAGAATATTTCCGATAAGGTAAACATAGCTTAGGCCCTAATACCCCTTTAACTATACAAATGACTATAAAATTAAGAAAAGCAAATGACTCATAATTACGAAGAGAACTTCCCCATAACGACGAGCCATTCACCACAATAAAGGTAACACGCACCAATCATTTCCTAGCCTACAACCAGAGACACTGCCAGTCCGAACGATGTGAATTGAATGATCCTGATACCAGTCCGGCAAGCCCTTTTATACTCTTCACGAGGGTTACGAGGGTCAGTAGGGTCACGAGGGTCAGTAGCACGAGCGTCACGAGGGTCACGAGGGTCAGTAGGGTCACGAGGGTCAGAGGCACGAGCGTCACGAGGGTCAGTAGGGTCACGAGGGTCAGTAGCACGAGGGTCAGTAGGGTCACGAGGATCAGTAGCACGAGGGTCAGTAGCACGAGGGTCAGTAGGGTTACGAGGGTCAGTAGGGTCTCGAGGGTCAGTAGGGTCACGAGGGTCAGTAGCACGAGGGTCATTAGGGTCACGAGGGTCGGTAGGGTCATGAGGGTCAGTAGGGTCACGAGGGTCAGTAGGGTCACGAGTGTCAGTTCACGGGAAATGCGTGAGTTTAGACGTTGGTTGTATCATGAATCTCTTCAACTCACCTTAATCTTTTAGCAATAAGGTTTAAGTCTGATTGTAGTATTAGCACGCTAGCGTAAACACGTGATATTATTTGCTTTATGACAAAAGGTCGTATTGTTCCTTTTGATTTAGCTTCTAATGCTCTAGCTATTAAGATTGAAATTCGTATGTCACCCTACGCTTCCAGCCATGACGGACTGCCATAGTATAAACATTATTTGGGTATCTATATTTTAAATTGAAATAAGTTTCCATTCCAATACTGATTGTTCACACTGTTGAATGCTAGCTTCGTTGATTTTCTTCTCCCCTTTAATTATTACGTCAATTTCCCAAACTGAAAGGTATGAAGCAATAGTTTGGCTTCCCCTCTCTCTCTATATCAATAATTGTATAATAAATATTCAGAAATCCGCTAGCGAGCATGCCCATTCTGTTTCAGGGCTACCGTAGCTTAAGGGTTAAGTTAAATGGAGTTATTTTAACTTACCTAATGATATGCTTCAGCTTGACGATCTGAATCCATATATATCGGAATTGTAATAATTACAATTAGGTTCTCTCTTGACTTACGTGATCGCAGCGAACCTTTTTTTTCGCTGGTTTACATTATAATGTCATGTCAAGTATTTTGTTCACAATATAAACGGAAATATTCAGAAGCGAGTTTCTTGTGGAGAGATTGTTTAATGGTACCTAAATAGCTGTCATCGCCAAGCACACCTACGCTAAACCGTCCAATTATCTTTAAAAAGGTGGAAGGCATCCAAAATGCCAATCGACACACACCATTGTATTAAGTATAACAAGGTGATTTCAATGTCAATCACTAGACACTGGTTTACTCTCTCGTGGATATCGACGCTTAAGGGGCTGACAAGACCTAATTTTGTTGAAATTGATGTTTTTAAGCAGTTTTTTAAGAAAAACTACTTGTATCAAAAAAAAATATGTTAATATTCACCATATTTCAAAGACCGTGGACGGGCTCGATACATAATTGGACGAAATCGGCTCGATAGAAAATAATTGCAAAGATTGGTCTTAAAATCATCTTAAACGGTTCTATGTCTTTATTTTTTTGACGTATGGGTCTGCAATTAAAAATATGAAGTCAACATATTCATACCTAAACCGCTAACGAATCACATTTCTCAAATAATCCACACTTTTTTTTTAATTCAATATTTATGCACTATTATCTTCAAAAACCGGGCCGCCCAGTGACACTCGCTCTCGTTAACTCCGACACAAATAGACAGTGTGCGCGCTATCCCTAATCCTCAAGGCCATTTTGGTGTTGACAGCGCCTTAAGAGCATGTACGTGTATATTTAAAATGTGTTTATCGCATAAAAAAAGAAACACATTTTATAAATAAGTAAGAGGAGAAGCCGAGATTATGCGTCCACAGAAAAAACGAGAACCTATGATATGATATGATATGTCTTGATTTGTATTAATCATACATTGTCAGTTACATTAAACAATTAATTTAAATAAATAACTAAATTACTGGGTTAGAATGTTGTCGCGATGCGTGCTTTTGAACATATGTACCTATACATAACTCGAGTGGTACTTAAAGAAAATTACAAATTTATATGACACGCGCCGTGATGGAAAAAGACGAAGTTGTATGAACCTTACCTTCGTCTCTTGATGATCTTCCATTTCTCTCTCTCGCACCAGGTCGCCTGACCTGCCACTGCGGTAGTCAGGTGTCCCTGCGAGGCTGTCACGTACCACCTGTAGTCGTTAAAGGTGTTTTATGACATCACCGCTGTCACCAAGCACCTCAAGCTAAATGATGCCACTGCCAGGGCATCTGTCAATCCTCAATGCCTCCACCCTTCCCTTCCAGGCAATGGTACGGTGTCTCGCACCCGCGTGTACGGGCGATATCCATACATTTATACGGCTTATTTGTTACATAACTGACAAATTAAAGTTTCTTAATTTTAGCCCTTAATTTGGGGTACACGTGAAAATGCCAATTTAATAGGTATAAATACTTCAATTCAACGCGCGCCCAGCACTTGCTCGTCGTGCCGGTGCGGCAAAGGCTCGAAAATCACTTGATGTAATAGGAATTAAACTTTATGAACTCTCTTCCGACTGAATTGAAAGACTCATCGACTGACGCGATTTTCAGAGGCAAACTAAAAAAGATTTTATTGGACATGTTGTGTTACGCCATTGGGGGGCGTCCAAAAAATTACGTAACGCAAAATTCTTAAATTTTTAACCCCTCCTCCACTCATGTAACAGAACCGTTACGCTTAGCCCCCCCCCCCCCCCCCCCCTTCAATTCCGTTACGTAACAAGTCTTTATTCAGAAAAGAAAGAAGTGGTATTTTAGATACTTTTTAATCATAAATCTGCATTTTTTTAATGACATTAAAGTGTGGTTTCGAGGAATCAAGAAATTTAATCATCTATGAACGGGTTTCGGTTCCATTTCTTAATACATTCTATTAAGGGTAAATCGGAATCAGAATCGCTCTCACAATTGGTATCGGCTTCGGCGGCAATCGCATCTTCTGTGGCTATCTCTGCGTCTTCTTCTGCCACCCACTCCACCGCGGCAGGTGCCACCTGGCACAATAGCTCTCCCTGACGCCGCGTGATAACTCGCCTAACGGAGACTTTATTTGCAGAAGTTGATTTTGAGTGAATAATACTGCGGTGGTGTGCAGCTGCAGGTTCTGTCATGCAGCTGATCACATATTGACGGACAGAAGAAGTCATATGGCATCACAGTGAATCCAAAATGATTTGGCTTTTCTGATGATGCTGTTAATCTCAGCAGAAGCGGAGCAAACTTATCGTTTCCATCCCCTATGGGTTGTGGAGCTTTAGGGCCGACGGCTGTTTGGACGAGAGAGTAAGGTGGGGGTAGAAAGTTAGAAACCCATCCAGCAGTCATTGTCGCGTCGCGCGCTCGGTGTTGCCAATATTTTCTCAGACAAATACCGCAAACTAGGGATTTGCTTTGCCTTGACACCCCCCTCCCCCAACGTAACAGGACCGTAACGCTTGGCCGGACCCCCCCCCCCCTGCCCAATTTGCGTTACATAATTTGTGGACGCCCCCTTGACGAATTTAATGATAAGGTATTATTGACCCACGCATAACTTAGTTAATTAACTTTACTTAGACTGCCATCTACAATGAAAATGAACATTTTTTTAGAAATATTGTATAATTAAAACTACCTTGACATGTATAAAACGTATGTACCTGTATAATACCTACTCTATTTGACATGTAAAATAATGTGTTTTATGAATAAAATCGGAATATTCAATTCAATTCAATACAATTTATTTATTCAGAGACCAACATGGATCATTATTGTTAGTAAGACTTAGCTTAATATTAGAAGACAGTTACAAAGTTCATAAATAGCACACATAAAGTTAATTTAAAGTGATAATAGTAATAAATAATAAAATAATACGATTTGGCCAGTTTGAAATTTACATTACATAGTCAACTAATAATAAATTTGTATAAATATTTATTAATTTAATATGAATCTGAATCTGAATTAAAAAAACATGGAAAACATCTGTGACTCGGAAACAAAACGCTGTTCGTGAATGCTCATCACATGAATACTAATACTTGCCCTTACCGGGATTCGAACCCAGGACCTTCAGCTTCGTAGGCAGCTAGTTCACTACCCACTAAGCATACCGGTCGTTTTATAGGTATCTACTGATTGAAGCAGGGTTCCGTGTTTAGGCGTAGAGTACAGCATTTCGAGCTAACATTTGCCTTTGCCGTAACGTGGGCTCCAAAGGACGTGAGCGCTGAGTTCGTAACCACTAATGATAATTCCTACATAATTTCCGATACACTCTATGGTTTATACATTATATAACCTCTGTATAACGAGGTTAAATGAAAGGACATCAAAATTAAGAATTGTTGTCTGAAATTATTTAAACAATTCATTAGGTGCAGCAGAGTCAATAATTAGCGAGTCTATATTTTGCATTTGACCAGTTTTGTTATTCCATATTATCCGTCATTACTACTATTAAATGAGCCATAAGTACTTGTATAAGTACCTATTTTGTTTTGAAAATGGCTTTACGATACAAGTGCCGAAAATAGGAAATTCACAACGAGTGGTGATAAATTAAAACATGACCGAAGGGAGTGTTTTAAATCGACACGAGTTGCGAATTACCTATTCGCACGTGTATCGTACAACGTTTTACTGTACATATGGCTCTTTAAAGTTTCGAAATATGCACGGAGAGTGCGCTTTCCGCACTAGTGCAACACCTAGTTATTTACAGCACAATATGTACTGTAAATAACTAGGTTTATGTGGGCGAATAATCGCTAGGTAGGGGTCGGTCGTCTCCGCGAACCGCGAACATTCGTTTTCTCCAGTTGTTCGCTTATAGTGCAAAGCTTAGTATTCCAGATACAGCGGAGTTCATAAATACCTATTTCATCTCTCATACTCTGAAAGTAGGTCATGTTTATCTAAACAGCGGGTTGAAAGTGAGGCATGTCGCCCCTAGGGCTGAAAAGTAATAAAAAATAAAAAGGCAATGGCAGAAACCTGTACAGCCACAGTTTCAGAAAATTGTACTGACTGAAAGTTGTTGACAATCATGCGTTATTTTTAAAAATACCTATTGATAATAAATAAATTATTGTATGACTATTATTGCTATTTGAAGACTATTTAATATTTTTTAAGTGTTCGTAGTTCAATGTAACCGCTTCAGAACAGCGTCCTAAAGTCATTAAAAAAAATAACAATGGCAAAAACCTATACCTACTGCCACACTTCCATAAAATTGTGTTGATTTTTGAAGCTTGTTGATAATTAGAGCTGGCAAACGAAAGTTGAACCCACTAAACTCAATTACGCGGAAACACTAAACGTCAAACGCATACATTTTGATCAACAGTGTTGCCGCGTAATTGAGTTTAGTGGGTTCAACTTTCGTTTGCCAGACTATGATGGTTTTCATTCTTTATTAGTAATATGGTATATATAATATAAATACAATTAATGATGTAATTTTTCATCCAAACAACAATTAGAATTAGTTTTCGATATTAACGACTTCAAAAGCGCATACACGAAATGCTCCGCACACTAACATTATTAAAATCTGTCAACAGTTCCCGCCCAAATGGTCCATACACAAACGCTTTAAAATGGGTTCCATAGGATCTGACTGATTTAGAAAATATTTTAGTTTTCGGCTTTCAATTCATTTCCTCGTATTCGAAATGAAAAGTAGTGTGTTTAACTCTGGGAAAGCCACCCATTTCAGCCTCGAACTATTATTGGCGCTCGAACGAATATGCTGTTAACAATAAAGTGTTTGTATATTTATGATCACTTCTACCTGGCACATTCCGAAAAAATGTGAAAGTAACCTCGGCGGTAAAACTAAGGCACACCTAATTACCTACATTTGACGGAGTCTCTCTCGTTCTGACACGGTGGCTCCTCAACAGGCGTAAAAGCCAGCACGTGAAACTCATTGAAAACACATTAGATTGCGCAAGTATAGTTCAAATCCACCCCTATCTATATCTATAAATTTCTCGCTTATATTGCTAAAGCGAATATGATAGGATACATCGCATCATGGAGCTACATATCATGTCAGGCACACTGTATGTGTGCCAGCCTCTTGGTGCTAAAATACAGTGGTAAACAACCACTTTGCTGGAGAAGTTTTATTGCGTTTAAATATTCCATGGGAACTCGGGCACTGCTCCCGCTATTTTCATTTTACTGTTGTTTGCATACGGAGGTGGGCACTGTTTTACTTATTACTGGGCGTACCTACTACCTACATATATACTGGCTTACCTAGCTACTGCACCTACTGTAAAGGCACCAACACAATAGGATTTGCCCGTTGGTTACTAAGCTTACACTCACAGACGAGTCCTATCTAGGAGTATGTGTTATGTGACCCTTGGATTTGACGATTCGTTGTAGGTATTGTCAACTAGAGACCAATTCAGACCACTCACTTCACTCAGCCGACCCTACTCATCATCAGGAAAGCAACGGAGCGTGTAGTGGTGTTATTATAGATGCGATCTTCTGTAAGGAGGAGGTACTTCCCCAGATGACCTGCAATATGACGTGCTGTGCCCTACCTGCCGTATCTCTGCTCGTATATTGACATTGACAATGCATGGTAAAATTAGAGGATTGGGTGGATGATTATACTGATTATTATTATTATTGATGTACAATAAAGCTTAATGAAATGAAATGAAATGAAAATATTTTAATCCAGAACAAGTCCATATTAGCAAATACATCAGAATAATTAAATTAAATTAAATACAAATGATACGAAATAAATTAGATTATACTTAATTATTACAAATTGTTATGAATAATAAAAAAATATTAATACATACATACATGATTGTATGATCGAGATGCTGCACTAAAATAATTTTCTGAATATTTCAGATTAAAGGATTTTGGTCCTAAATCATCATTGGCCTCTAAGTACGTCTTTATCAGACGATTTAAGGAGCGCCTTGCGAATAAAAATAGCTATGTAGCCCTATGCGGGAGCGGCATTGTTTTCCGCAAAGGTGGCAGGAGAATTGCGCATTAGATAATGGCGGGGGGTTTAATTGTCATCTTCTTCTACCTTCGAGAAGGTCAAACCATGCCCCATCATATATGTTGCGTCCGTCCATGAGGGCATTTCGCCACTTAACCTTATCTTCCGCAATGGGCTCCCAACATTGGTGATTAATGATTAATGCCAAATGCTGCCATATCCCGCTTGGCACAATCCTTTAAGCGTAGCAGAAGTCTATACTCGTATACTGTAAACTGTACTGGGTTACTTTGATCAATTTTAGACTTTGACACCATTTTTTGACGATCCGTAAAAATATAAAATTAAAATATAGTAATCGGGTTTATCTCTTCTTTATACCAGCTAAATAAAATAAAAATATGGACTTGTAGTTTTTACAATAATAAATAAAAACAGCGCGATCAGTTATATTGAGAATACTTTTTTTGCTGCCAATCTAAAGTAAACCCGCTAAAAAGCTTGTAAAAAATAAAAAAATAAAAATCGCTCAAGTACTTTTTAAGTTATATATATTTAATATTGATATCACACCAAATGATACAGATCAATAATTTTAAGCGATTTATTAGATTATTAACTAGAAAAAACATAGGAACTTTACATAAACAGGTATAAAATAACCTTTACTTTTTAATACCTTTTTATCACAGACATAATCAGCCTTTTTTCAAGGATTTTTCAAGGTTTATAATTATGTGACTCAATCTTTCTCTTGTCATATTGTGGTATTGTTTCTACACAAAAAAACCGTTTAAACTAAGTTATTATTCATATGAACAACAAAAAGCGCCAGAAAACTAATTCCTGAGGCTTAATCGTTAGGTCAATTTCACCACATATAGGTGATCAAAGACACCGCTACCCATGGATTCCCCGGCTAAGGGTGTAGTTTTAGGTTTTAGGATTGACATTTTCTAACTCACTACTAACCAGTGATTAACTTAAGATATTGAACAAATCACTTGCATTTATTCTTTACATATGTATAGTCGAAGTTTTTAAGCCATGATAATCAAGAGGGAAAAGTGTCCTTGTCGTTAACATTTTTTTTCTCCATGAAATAATTGCACTACGAACGTACCAGCAGTTGACTATGTGACGAAGCAACTACCAGTGTTGCCAATAATGCGAAAGAAACTACTAAAAGAAAGAAAGAAAGAAAGAAGACATTTATTCACTACGCAAAAGACACACAGAGACAAAGGGAGTACAAATACAATACAATTTACACATAATGTGTGTGTCTTCGCGGCAGTGAATCGGTCGCTGTCTCAGCATTATGCCGAGGTGTCAGGCAGACACCTACAGCGCTGATTTTCAGACAGCACCGTACGTGACCCACGGAACGCAACACAACATACCGCCGATACAAACGTATACACAAAATAAATAAATAATTAATATACTAGTAAAATAAGTAACACAAGCACAATGGGATGAGAGACATGTGAAAAACGCGAAACGGTTGGGATGTTTAATAAAACAAAATGGAACTAGGGTGCTTTTAAACTCTTTAATACAAGTATTTTAGTAGTGGATGGAAGTTGTTATCAAAGTCGACCCGCAAATCAAAGTAACCCCGGTTTACGGTACCTATACACCTCTTTTAGCATTTGCTACGGCGCCAAGCAGGATACAGCGCGGAAGACTAGTAAGTAGTGTGTGTGTGTGTGTGTGTGTATGTGTGTAGTAGTAGTGTGGGTGAAATACGATGCACATGCCCCAGCCATCCCAATCGTCTCTGTTTGAGCAGAGCGGTAAGACTGGGCAGCTGTGAGATTTCCACCACCCTCTCATTTGTCACTATGTCCTTCCTGCTGATGCCAAGGAGGTGAAATACGATGCACATGCCCCAGCCATCCCAATCGTCTCTGTTTGAGCAGAGCGGTAAGACTGGGCAGCTGTGAGATTTCCACCACCCTCTCATTTGTCACTATGTCCTTCCTGCTGATGCCAAGGATATTGCGAAGACAGCGCATGTAAAATGTATTAAGCCGGCGTTCCTGTTTTGCATACGATGGTCAGGTTTCTGCTCCTACTACATAGTATACTCAAGATGCATGTTTGAATAACGATAATCTTAGTCCTTGTGAGATGCCCGTTATTTCATAGGTACTCTAGTACGGAGCTTCCCGAACATTATAGCCGCTTTGCCGAAACGCATGTTGATATAGGTAGCGGCACGTAAGTCTAGCGCTGACCGTTCCTGCGCAGAAGTCGAAAATAAGGTATTACGGGGGAGTGAAGGGGACGCGCGGGGGCGTGCGTGAGCGCTTATTGGCTCTCCAGTCGTACTCCGTCCCGCGCACCGATACGACGCCCCGCTCACTTCTGGTTATACAGTTGCGTTCTAAATTGTTATTACCGTCGTCGTTTTGTTAAGTTTGAGTTTGTTTTTTATTGACTGTTTTAATTAAGTTAGTGTTTATTTGTGATTTTAAACAGTAAATATGCCTAGAAGAAATACTGTTTTGAGAAGACAGGCACGGAAAATGGTATATGACGTGCATTCTTTTTTAAAGACAGTAAGTAATGAATTAATTGATTCCTTGAAACATATTAAAAGTCAGATTGACGAAACTACGAATATGTTGCTCAGTCACTTGGACAGCGGCACTGTGGATTTAAACATGATGAAACAAACTGCAGAAGTTATTAAGATGGAAAATATGAAATTAGATAGTGTAGTCAGTGAGTTACGGAAAATTCAAAAAAGAACAGCAGAGGCCATTTGTTATTTGCGTCAATGAAGACATTTCCGAAGATGATTCTGACGATTCTGATAATGATGATAATGATGATGCTAATGATAACGATGACCGAAGCAGCCCTGAGCCTGGACCCTCATCAAGAAAACGGCCTTGTACCGGCCAGGCATACGGCAGTTTAGTGGAAGGCGTGCTACCCCTGTCAGATTCTGATTAATGTTTTTTAATAAAAATTGTAAAAAAAAATATAACTTTATTTTTACCTCCCTATATTAGTGATGAGACTAGTTTAAACGAACTACCTTAGATATAAAAGAAGGACAAACAAAGACAAAGTTTTTTATTAGTAAGGATTATTGTAATCAACTTGTAGTGATAACAATTGCGTTTGCGACAGTACCTATGCGCAGCTATCCCCTCCACGATTCGTTCACCGCTAGACTTACGTGCCGCCACCTATATCTGCGTCTAATGACAGATTGTTCGACACGGTCGACGCAAGGTAGCAAAACTGCTCGACTACATCTAGGGGTTTGCCATCCAGTATTAAAAAAAACCGGCCAAGTGCGTGTCGGGCCACGCGCAGTGTAGGGTTCCGTAGTTGCCTGTCTGTCTTGGTTACATCGACGTGCGGTGCGGTTGCGTCGGCCGAATTTGTACGAAAATCGGCCTTTCCAAGTGCACATTAAATTGGTCGACTATTACTCGGTAACTACTTGTCCGTGATAGTTTTCCTTTTAAATTCATTATACGTACTAGGTACTACCACGATTTTTTTCAAATCCCCAGAGGAAACCCATAATATTTTTGAACGAGTTATCCAACGATAGCCCAAATCATGGGTTTAACGAGAAAAAAAATACTTTAGGTGTAGCGGAGGTACCCTAAAAAAAATATTTATTGTACTGTTTTGTCGGCGTGATTGATTTATATACCCATGCCGAATTACAGTTTTCTAGTTGTTATGGTTACTGAGCTAAGCCGAAGACGGACAGACCGACAGACAGACAGACGGACATGGAAAACTATAAGGGTTCCTTGTTGACTACGGAACCCTAAAAGCGCAGGGGTGTGCGGAGCCACCAGTGATAAATAAATTATGAAAAAATTATAAGAATTTACGAACGCAGATAATCTGGAATGGAACTAACCAAATGTTTACCTAAAAGCAGTTTTGAGTATTCACAATTACTTCATAATTAACTTTACATTAACTATAGTGTAGTTGAGGTTACCCGAGATCTAATTGTTTTCTACCAATGCATTCTATAAGAAAATGTACCTAGTCCAGTATGTTATGTTACCTACTTTTTTGGTAAAAAAATATGGGTACAAGTTAAGTAAAAGCCTTCAAATGCTTCTGTTGTTATAATAGCACTGCCAAAGTAAATTTATACGTGCACCAGGTTTCGTGCGTCACGTCATTTATGGTCGACGTCAAAATATGTATTTTTTACCACCCTATTACAAAGCAATAAGGTGCAAAATTATAAATATTATCTATGACGTCGAGGATGCAAAGATAGGCGACCGAGTTATAGTGCCCTACATTCAATGTAAGTACATTCATATTTTTAATAATATGAATGGGACGCGGACTATGGGAGTTGTCGAGTTACAAGGTTTCGCTGCTAAGACCAAGTTTGAGTTTAGTCAGGACGGAATTGATTCTCGAGAGACTCTACCCACTTTATGGACGAATTTAATTGACATGTTAGTTTCTAACCGGGACTTCAATCGCGTGTAACCATACTCAGAAAATAACAACCTTCAACTTATTTTTGCTATTACAAAAACTAATACTTACCACGGATTTAATTCCGTGATAAATACCTTCCTACATAAACACCAAAAAGGACACTGATCATATAAAATTGGAACGTCATTAATTAGATATTTACTCCACACAAAATGGGTTTACAATGGGCAGAAAAACACATGTTTTTATGTTTGAAATAAATCTTGTCACCAGGGAAGGGAACGACATTCTTGGGGAGATTTGCCCGGACGGGTATGACTGGCTCCAGGAAATCGTCCGGACTACGATCTAAAAAACCCCACGGTGTTCCAAATCGTCACCATGTTGCCGGGTTGCGGGCACTCTTCCGCAACCGTCTTAAGGGATCAAAAAACCTGCCTACCTATTCAATGAATATCCAATGTGTATATTGTTACTATTGTTAAGTCTTTCGACTGCAGAGCCATCTAATCGCCAACAGTAACAACCAATACCTGACGTTGCCGAATGAACCGCGTGAACAATTTTAAGGTTGCGCGGTATTTTAACTTGTACTCGAAGTAGTTCGTGTTAGGACTGCTAGATGGCGCAGAGATCAATAGATTGAACACAAACCCATATAAACTTATAGTTACTGTATAAGTGAAAAAAGCGTTACTTATTAAAATAAATTCAAAAAGGCGACTAAAAATGTGTGTATTTAAAAAAAACCGGCCAAGTGCGAGTTGGACACGCGCACGAAGGGTTCCGTACCATTACCTATAAAAACAACTGTCTAGCTATCGCGGTTCTTGAGATACAGCCTGGCGACAGACAAAACGGCAAAAAAAAACAGGTTTGTTGTATGGGAGCCCCCCTTAAATATTTATTTTAATTTACTTTTAGTATTTGTTGTTATAGCGGCAACAGAAATACATCATCTGCGAAAATTTCAACTGTCTAGCTATCGCGGTTCTTGAGATACAGCCTGGTGATAGACAGACGGACGGACAGCGAAGTCTTAGTAACAGGGTCCCATTTTTACCCTTTGGGTACGGAACCCTAAAAAACACTGCCAATGATACGGTCGTGATTACGAATAAAGGCAAGCAACAGGTTAAGATCTTACCATTAATACTAAGTACCTACTTAGTAATTACGATAAAAACTGGCTGTATAAATTCCTTTAATCTAACGTAAAATAAAAAAAACCGACCAAGAGCGTGTCGGGCCACGCTCAGTGTAGGGTTCCGTAGTTTTTGTAATTTTTTCAAAAACTATTCAACCTATCAAGTTCAAAATAATTTGCCTAGAAAGTTTTTATAAAGTTCTACGTTTGAGATTTCTTTCATATTTTCAAAACTTATGGTTCAAAAGTTAGACCCCCCCTCTAACACACACACATTTTTTTTTACTTCTGGAGCGATTAACTCCGAAAATATTAACATTATCCAAAAATGATTTTAGCAAACCCCTATTCATTTTTAAATACCTATCCAACAATATATCACACGTTACGGTTGAAATGAAAAAAAAAAAAAACGTTACGTATAGGGGAGGTACCCTTATAAAAAAAAAAAAACACTTTTTATTTTACCACTTTGTCGGCGTGATTGATATACATATTAGTACCAAATTTCAGCTTTCTAGTGCTAACGGTTACTGAGATTATCCGCGGACGGACGGACAGACAAAGCGAAACTATAACGGTTCCTAGTCGACTACGGAACCCCAATGAACGGGAAGATACAATCACTATAGGCAAAGCAAAAGAAGGCCGCACGCCGCGCGCGCCCCGTGTCTCTGCTGCTTTATTATTTTATTATGATTGTTTTTTTTTATTTGTCCGATTCACATTTATGGATTAACCCGTACTTGTAGTTACCGTGTATTCTTAAGTATTCATAGATTAAAAACAATATATTATACGTGTCCGTAGTGTCGTTATAAGTAAGTAAGTATTAGTACCACATATATGAAGTTTATTGTACACGATAACAGGTTTTCCTAAGCATATACATGTAACACTAGATCGAAGTACAAAGGTGAACTTATCCGTATGCGGGATTTCTTCCAGCTAACCTTTGAGCAATGGTGAGGGAGAATTGCAACGTAACTTATATGAATAAAAATGACATTTGACCGTAATTTTTCAACTGACGGCCTAAAAAGGGGTAAAATTGAAAAATTATTACGGCCAATAATACTTGTTTGTATCTGGGACTAAAAAAAAATGTTTTCTTGTTCAATTCCAGCTTGGAGACTACAGTAATAGTTAAAAAAAAAACTAAAATTACTTACTTCTTGCTGCCATACAGGATGGACATTTATGTGAGAAGGGCCCTAGAAAACGGTCACTGTTTTTGAAGTGAAAACTTCTTTAGCGGCGCTGAGCGCTTTTTGGGATGGGGAAAATTTGTTAAATACGCGACAGATTTTTGTGACGTCAGATGTGAAGGAGGTCACAAACTTTTATATTTTGCTTCTAGCCGATTCGACTTCATTCAAAACTGAACGCTATTCGTAAGAGAATAAAGCCGTTAAACACTTTTTGCAATAGCATATTCTGCAAATAAATTTGTAATTTTGTTCACGCGTCCTTCACCGTTTTGCTATTGAGCAAATTCGAATAGTTAATATAGATAAAGCTTTGAAAAATATTTACCAACGGCAAAAATAAATTGATATTTTGTTCACTGCCGCCGTCCGCTGTTCTTGCAAATTCGAATAGTTCGAATTTGGACGTTATTCCTAAAGAGATAAAGCTTTGTAAAATATTTGGCAATGGCAAAAACAAATTGGTATTTTGTTCGCCGCCGGCGGCGGGCGAGCCGGCCCGTCGCACCCAACGCGCCCGCGGCCCGTTCGCCTAAATAATTGATAATTGTTTATAAATTTGCGCCAAATCCATTTTTAGGGTGACACCGTTAGATGTCACGTGATCTGATCGAAAAACTGTTACAATGTTATTGAGTTTTCACTTCTGCCGGCACTCCCGGAGTGCAACCCGGTCTTTTTTTTTACATATTATTCACTGCCAAGAATCGCTACGCGCTGCGCCGTAGCCGTAGCCGATCCCGTGGTTTTTCTCGTATGTAGCTGAAAGCGACTACGGCGTAGGCGTCCGCTAGGCGGGGAAAGTGTTAAATTAGGTACAGCTTAGCGAGGAAAATCTTCACACTGTTTGTGTTTAGAATTTTGAAATAACGGAGTTTTTAAGGCGCCGTAGGTTCAGCGAAGTTAAGCGAACAGAGTTTTTGAAACAATATAAAGTGTCTGTTTATAATAAGTAATATGGTTTAAAATAAATACGAATAGTAATCTTGAGGCTTTTCTGCAGAGAAATCAGTACTTCGAAATATGATTAAGCAAATTTCGCTCGATAGAAAAAAATCACGAACATAGGTCTAAAACACACAAAAATACACTTAAAATATTCGTAACAAATTATGCACAAAAGCTATAAATATTAAAATTGCTTCTAAAAATCGGCAATATCATGTTTGAAGGAAATCAGTGCTTACATTTTTATTTATTTAAACGGCCAAAAATTTTAAATTAAAAAACATGATATCCGCGCTTCCGAGCACGCACTTCCATCTCGCTCACGCTTATGCTCAGTGAGAGGGAGAGAAGACCATGAACCTACGGCGCCTTAAGCAGAAATGTGTACCTGGATAACTAATCTCTTCAGCTATTTTGCTGCATTGCTTATTTTTATTACCTACTAGGCCCAGTATCCGACTTAAAAAAGGTCCTCATTTTTGAGATAAACTAATTAGTCACATTTCCGGTTAGGTCATAATTGACGGTCGCCATCCTTTTGTCTCGTCCCGTAAACATTGTGCGGCGTCCAATAAAGGCTATTGTTCGCTCCACAGGCCCACGCCGCGCCGTTCGTAAACATTGCCACTTACAAATTAGTGCGGAGAAACAAACACGATGTAGGTGATTACACCGCGGACAAAGGGTGCTCCGGTCGATAGTGGTGGCGCGCGCGCACTCGCCGGCGCGACTCCGACTCACGCGCACGCGGCATCTATGAGCGCGCGAACCACGAAGTAATTACGAAGATGATGCTCGCCGGGGCAGAGATTGTTGACAAGAGTAGTGTGGCGTTCAGTTCGGATAATGTGACAGTGGCTCTGCCCGCTCCGGCGCCGGCGCCGGCGCAGCCGCTGCCGCCGCCGGCTGCCCCGCAGGGCCTGGCTAGGGTGCCCACCCGGGAGGCTGTCGACATCCACTTCAGCAACATCACGTGTACTGTTAAACTTGGGATCAATAAAGGTGAGGATCATTTTCTGACAAATGCTTTAGTAATAACCGATATGTAAAAAATTACGCGACTTGACTCTACCTTGACGTTTGCAGGCTTTTTCGAAGGGACATATTTACCTCCTCCAATGCTAATTAACCAGTTTTAATGTACAACACTATACCCTGCCGGTGCTCTTTACAAATTATAAATCCGCCATTCATAAGACTACCATATGGTAATATTACAGTTAAGGCTCCTGAATACCGCGTAAGTAAGTACTGTAAAATCGGAGGCTGTTCATCGTCCGTGCATAGCAACTTAAGGGTATCACGTAATAGATAGTAATAATTGCAACGATAATACTTCTTTTGCGTAAATGATAAAATAGTGTTCGGATATGTAGATAACAATAACTCGCCAATGCATGAAAATAGGTATCGAAACCTAGGATGACGAAGATATCTTAATCGCAAACAAGATAGTGGTCGCTAATCTCAACCTAAGGTCGCTTTTGAGGTCATCGAGAATGTGATCGCGTTAGACATACTTCCAATTATACAACCGGACCTAGATAACGAATAGTCGCTTTGAAAAGTGATGAAACCTAACCTATCGCGAATACATAGCTTCGATCCAAAGACAGATCGGCGGAACCCCGGCTAGATGGTCGTACGACATAAGAACGATCGCAGGCCCGATCTGGGCGCAAGTTCGAGAGAGAAGATTGGAGAGGCGGATACCTGCTGAAGAAGAAGAAGATACAGAGATTTAGGCTCGCGGCTTTCCTGTGGACATTGCCAAAGTTAAGGGCTATAAAGCCAAAATTTGGTTTGGACCCATAAAGCGTCTACTCCATCCATGCGATAAAAAGTACCTTACATGCACATATTTCAGCCACACAATGCGTAGAGGTGACGAAAATTTGGAGAAACAGATTGCGGTTGGGAACACCGATGGTTCACCACCAAGATCTAGTGAAAGACTCGTCGTCCTCCAAATTCTACATGTCGTAAAGGGACGCGCGGAAAGTCCGCTCCGGATACAACCCTGATGCTGACCACGATCCTCAGACATGAGGGATCCATGACCCCATGATACCCATTGACCAGAGTAAAGAAGACTACTTAGTTAACTTAATCTGCATGACCCTATAAACACCACGTGTGTTACAATTTGTGTAAACAAAATATTTAAATAATTCTAATGTCTAGGAATATTAGAAGTATTTAAATATTTTGTTCATATTGTGTTTGGAAATTGATTGATATTCTTGTAATGATGTCTCTGTCACTCTGATTTCGAAAGGTAGAGAGATGAAAACGTGGCCAATCACCATATGGCGAATGGAATTCTGGCCCGGCCCTACTATTATTACATGGAAGTATCTATATATACTTCCATGTAGTAATAGTTGGGCATAATTACAAGACAAGTGACATCATTACAAGAATATCAATTTTCCTTCATATTGCACCTAAATTAATCAATTGCAATTCGCCACCCGTTACCCGTCAGGCCGTCATATTTACTTACACAGAGATATAAATAGATATAATGCCTATTCGGACAAATAAACACCATACATATGTTATGTCGTTTACATTAACTATTGAGACAGCTAGGCTAGAAGGTTACCTAACGTCAAGTGTGAAAAATACGGCAGACATCTTTTGAAAACACATTATTGAAATCTAACCGTTAACTCGTATCTAATATACCTTCTTGTCCGTGTTCATTTGAATGGTAATTTGTTGACAACTTGTAATTACTTAAGTGCTTAGAATAATGACATAAAATCAAGCTAGACCCAAATCGACACGTTTTATCAACACTCACACTGGGTGCAGTTTGTATTTTTAAGCTCAATATACGGATCTGGATTGTATCATGCTCGAACCCTTTATTTGATGTTCTTTAACCAGTTTTCCTGCGCCAAGTGTGTTATTATATACTATGGCCTAATTATTTAATTTTAATTTTACAGACAAAAAATCTGGCTAGATCATGGTCAAAATAGGTCCAACTTATTTAAATTATTGTTTCACGTGTCTATCGCAATATTTGTTTACCTTTATTTCTGACGTTTCGACACGGATTGCACCGGTCGCAAAAAAATGGAATAAAAGTAAATAAAAATCGCGTTATAGACCCATGAAAAACAATAATTTTAATATGTGTAGGTACAATTCGACACACGTAAAAGGAGCTCTGGCGGCCATACATTTAATATGGCGCGCAGAGCTTTTTTTACGCTAAGCGCGAGAGTTAGTGTTAGGTTCAACTTATTTGGCAGTTGAAATGAATATATACTGAATATATAATACGTCTATATAGTTGTAGTGAAACATTGCATCATCTGTTATGTGCTTCAAGCAAGTTTTATGCTGTGTTATTTTTTTCTGCTAAGTATGTAGAGAGTAGGTATTCGCCTGACGTTATTAAATGAAAGTCTATTTAAATGTAAATCAACCTATATACTTAATCCCTCCGACGCATTTTTTGTGTAGGTACCTACAGTAAAATGAATAAGTTGAATTCGATTGACATTTTGATTCTGCACTTATATATCTTACCAAGCACATATTTTTCTTTAATAACATTATTGCTCATACATGTAGGTTTAATTATCTTCCTTATTAATAAAACTAACTAAAATTCATAAACTAAACATTATGACTCATTTGCCCTCGCAGCTTTTCTCTTACCTGTGACGGGCCAATGCGAAGGCTCGGAAGTGATCAAGTAATGATCGTTCTTGAATAAATCAACAAAACTGAGATTAGTGACGAAGATAAACGCGCCCCGTCCGGTGGCAAGTGGAAACCCAAAAGTTCGTCGGCGCAGTTCAGTTACTTGGCACAATTTTAGGGACGTTTCCTACAGTCTCATCATCGCTAACACAAACTGGGAAGCCGGCTATTAGTTTAAATTCGTTTAGATAACTAGGGAATAATCCGTGTTTTCGAGATAGACTAGACCCCGAGATGCGCGACTACTATCTATATTGTGTAAAGCTCAGACTCACAATTCACATCCCAGAATAAGTAATAGTACTTAGTACCTAAGGTAGGCAGAAGATTCTCTCCGTCACACAGAAAAAATACATAAGTACTTCATTCAAGGTAAATTCTTGAACCAAGAAATGAATGAGGAAAATGTTAGATCTATTTCGACTGCAGTGGAATTTCTTGAGAGAAGACTGTTTTCTCTTGGTCCGAGAGAATAATCTTATTTCAAGAATCTGATTAATCTAAGATATCGGAGATCCTACTCATTTATTTCTTGATTCCTTGATTCAAGTTTTTTGTCTGTGTAGAGTACCTAAGAGAGGGTTAGGGAAAATATATCCAATGAAGATATTTTCGGCCTTGCGTGTTATTGTGAAGTTTGTGAATAAATATATCTTTCTTTCTTCTTTCTTATTAAAAATACTAAGTAGGTACCATCTATTCTACCATTTCTACCTAACGAAAAATGATATTTAAAGTAACAAGTTAATACTTCTTTTTAAATGATTTTACAACTTTCGCCTGTCTAGCAAACTTGAAATACTTACGCCGGTGTGTAGTATTCGGTGCGGCAATAAGCCTGAAAACTTAGACCTACATATGGAAATAGAGAGGTTACCATCACGTTACCATAGACAAGTGAAATTTCGCGTCAAAATTCGAAAGGATATGGATAGGCTTGCTTATACCGGTTCGCAAGTGGCGAAGTGTGTTATATCTTTGTGAACAACCTCACTAGTTTTTCTCATCATAGCTGCAGAATGCTTAGCATAAACTAAGGTTAATAATTATGCAATTACGTAAGGTAACGAGATCCGCGTGCTGATTAAACTCCGTGTGCATGCGGTTTTGCCTTCAACACATGACTGAGTTAAACTAGATCTATTATTATTTAAATTGACAGGCTAAAGAGCAAGAAACTTAGCGCTGCCCGATTAATGGATAATGTTATATCATATTCATTATTTTAATTTAATCGGAGTGAGAGGTAATAAACAAACATCGTTATTGTAACATTTTCGGTGCAGCGTTCGGTTCTTAACGGGATTGGTATACTTACTTAATAATTTTCAATCGTAATGCTTAATTAACGTTAATAATGTTAATATTAAACTTAATTAACCATTTTGATTAATATTGTGTATACCAACACCATTAACACAACCATTATGTACCGAAAATGCTACATAATACGATGTCTGGTTACGTATAAGCTAGTCTGCAGACAGTTGACTACAATGAAAGAGTAGGTACCTACTTACTTACTTTAACATTTTCTATCTAAATAATTGACGACTTCTATTTTAAAGTTCCATCATAGTGTGTAGTTAAATTTTCATCATTTTGATCATAGTGGAAAATTGAAAAATTATTCGCCACGATGGACGGATTCCAAAGGTTGTGGGAGCAAATCCCGCTCGAGGCGAATAATTTTTCAATTTTCCACTTTGATCGAAATTTGGAATTTCGTTAGCGGACGTTTCTGCTTAATAAACATTTACTGTTAACTTCTATTTTACTGAAAATACTGATGTCGAGATTAGGGTATCCAGATCTCATCAGCCAAATCGACGAGATCTCGAAAAATGTCGACAATTTCGAGATTCCACTTTTTTTGAAAACAGGATTAATATAGTCAAAATTGCCTGAATGCGACTAAAACAATACTTATAAATATACTTAGGGCATTGCGATTTGAGCATAATACACATCTATGGATACTGAACATTTTATGTTGACTTGTACAACACAAACGTAAAAAATGTGCACATACGCACCGATATTACAAGTTTTTTTAATAATTTTTATTTAATCATTTGTACTTGCCAAGGACTGTCCGACACGAATTATTAACATGCTTTGCGTAGGTACTGAAATCTCGTTTGAGATCTCGATTATTGCAGTCGAGAACTCGACCGAGACTTCAACACAAGCAATGTCCTGCCACCGAGATTGTATCTCAAAAATTCGCTCGAGATCTCTCGAGATCGAGTTTGCTTTCTCTAGTCCAGACCATAGCTATAGCTATATTTAATGTATCGGGGGTTTTCCATTATTTTCATTTATGGTTAACTATCAGACTTTAGATACCTACGAGGAGTCCTAGCTAATTAAAATTGCTTTACCTAAGGTATCTGATCTCTTGATTTTTCAAACAAAGGTTACTATTCAGTTTATCGCAGATCGGTAAACACTAACATTTATTTATTTAAGAAAACAGAAAATTCTCGTACACAATGCGTACAGAAACACATCACCCTTGGCACTCGCATAACAATGATAGTCCAGTCAATGAACTGACAACTTGTATGGAAAAAAAATGACAGTGAAAAATGTGTAACGGATATATTATCAATTAAATAGTTACCCAGCGACAAAATCCGACGAAATTTCAGACATCAAAAAAAAAAAGTATTAGCTAGCTTTTGAAGTCAGAAAAAATATTAATAAATATTTTTGTCTTTATTTTGGTTCATTTACATTTGCTCTAAAATATTGAAGATAAATCATACAAAAATGACAATGCATGCTTCATTTAAATCTACATAATTACTTCCGGGTGGAAAGTTTGTCGGATTCTTGAATTAAAGCATCTTAGAATAATATTTTAAAATGAAATCAACAAAAAAAAACGCTAGTTATAAAACTTATAAATTAAAGAAAGAAAGAAAGAAAGAAGACATTTATTCACTACGCAAAAGACACACATAGACAAAGGGAGTACAAATACAATACAATTTACACATAATGTGTGTGTCTTCGCGGCAGTGAATCGGTCGCTGTCTCAGCATTATGCCGAGGTGTCAGACAGACACCTACAGCGCTGAATAATATATTAATGTTTTTCAAAACCGTATTTTTCCTGGAGTATGACAGAATACGCAACAGGCTTAATACTGGCTTCGCCAACAATAAGTCCTAGCCTAAAACTAACAAAAAGGACCGCCCCGGATCGTTGGTGACCCGAAAGTTCCCATCATGCTGGAAAAAAAACTGTGGTAAAAACTTGAATCTTTTAAGACAAAGTAAGTTATCATCAGTCAATTAGGCACCTAGGTACTTACACATGCTTTTCACACCTTACGGATATAGCTTATCTCCGAAATTAATTCGAGGTAAATTGATTAGATAATGATAATCTAATATTACCTCAAAGGAGCATATTAGGTACCTACGATTTATCATTTTCACTTTAGGACATTGATGGTTTGTTCGTTCTTCAATTGATTGGTGTTTCCCCTCCGGTAGGAAGTCGACAATTTCACGCAATTATGCTGTTGTGTCTCAATGGCTCACTGTTTTGGTGCTCCAAATATAAAAATGTAGGTAGGTATAAGTAGTTGTTAGTAAATAAAAGTCTGGATGTGAGATAACTGTTATGTAGACTTATCAACATCAACATCACATTTTTAGCCAACTTCAAAAAATAGGAGGAAGTTCTCGATTGGGTAGTATTTTTTTTTATATCTGTTACCTCAGAACTCCGTCATTTATGAGCCGATTAGTATTTTTTTTTGTAAGTATATGCTTCCAGGTTGGTCCCATTTTTTTCAAAAATCCAGTTGGATCCCCATGAGGAATGGAGGGAACTCCCCAATTATATTAGGCACGCGTGTAGTGATTTCGGTATTTTCTATCATATATATCGTGTATTTACACCCGGAAATCATAAATTTGATGACGTGGAATTGATGATGAAGACCACAGATGACTTATGGAATTCCTCAATTGCTTATGGTACTTAAAACTATAAAAGTACGTCACAGATTCTGATCTGATATGATTCCGTTGAAATAGCAACTAATGAAGTGCCAAAGGTGATCCTTGAGAAATTGACAGAAGTCCTCAAATATGATCGGCCCACTTACAGATACACATCTAATAATCAACGCATTTGCGGTTAAAGATTTATTTATTATTCACATTGAGAATACAGATCTTATATCGAATGTAATGGTCATATTTTGTTTTGTTTACATTAACTTAGTGACATTTAGTTTGTTAATTTAATTATTATTGTGTAAGATTATTATTATTTTATTGTAAATTACCGTTTGACATGTGAAAGTGCCCTTGTGGCCTATTTGCAGAATAAATAATTGATTTTGATTTTGATTTTTGAATTATTGGCATGCCTTAATTGTGCGTTTCGCCCGTGAGCGTTTACATGTGTAATAAACATTTGCTCTCGGATATCAGTTCATGTGGTAAATTGGAATAGAAATGAGGAAATATATGGTCACGTGACTTCGCAGAGTAGTAAATTTAATTAATTTTGTATTAAACAGTAACGCTGCTAACGAAATTATACATTTTTAAACTAAAGGGAAAAATTGAAAAATTTAATGCTCCGAGCTGGATTCGAACCGGCGACCACAGGCATTCATGGCCCGTCGGTACTAACCAACTGAGCTATAGGAACAATCTGTCTCGGCCACCAAATCTTTCAGTTCCTTCTTACAACACTGAGAGTTCCGAAAAATTTCATGCTAGCTCGATGATTGATTGCGTACTTTAAATAAAGACTATATTTTTTATGATTGAATTACAAATATAAAGTTTTCAGATTTTTCCCTGTACTTTTAGTATAAGACCATATTACTTGCCAAATTTCATAGTTCTAGGTCAACGGAAAGTACCTACTCTATAATTTTTGATTCCCTTGAGAGTGTCATTAACTATACATTTTTTGTGGCATAAACGGCCGTATCTTTTTTCACGTTTACTCAGAAGTTTGATTTTTTCACAGATTCACGAAACTGTAGACCTGAGTATTATATATGATTTAATTTTAACTCGATACCTCCTCCACGCGATTTCGAGATGAAGGGTTTTGACAGCGAACAACAAAGTGATCCTATAAAGGTTCCGATTTTTCCTTTTGTGGTTCGGAACCCTAAAAAGTTCTGGATAATAGAGACATCCGCTCTGCTGATAAAATTTCGCTTGTATTCGATGATAATTCATGAGTTTTTTGTATTTCGCACGTCCCCGAGTGATTCTGAAATTTTCTTTAGATTTTCTTTTTTCCCCTTAGAGTTTCGACTGTGCCTACTTATATGAGTGTATTGTTACGGTTAGTATTACTAATGATAAACATATCATCAGTGTTAAAAACGAGACACAGAGCACATACGTACAGTGGTTTAACTTTAAGGGGCTACTCGAGGTTTTCATCGATTTTTGACAAGTTTTGAATCGTATCTCCTACTTTTGCACTACAGATAGAATTATAAATCAAACGGCTATCGGTTCTTCAATTTTTATCTCCATTTTGGTTCACCGGATTTTGAAACAAATGAATACTTAATTTTGTATGATTTTTTTAAACATTGTCTAAAATAACACTTATTTCGTATCTCTATTGACGTGAAAGATCTGACATATATGAAATCTACATATTTGGGTTTGTCTGTGACTTCTCTAAAAACTGGTCCAGGGTTTTCATTTTAAACAAATTAACACAATAGTTATGGCCAGAAAACCAGTTTTTTGGCCTAAAATTGTTCAACTTTGATGCCAAATATCTCGAAAACAATGAACTTTGAAGTAAATATGGGATACTATATTGCTGAAAGCCGTTGTTGTTAATATAATAAGCTACAAAAAACATTAGAAAACTAAGGGATTCAGATCGAAGGTCATTGGCGGAGCCCTTTTAGTAGGATTAAGGTAAAGGTTAATATATACAAGCTTGTCAAGGATCTCTATCATATTTAGTACCTACAGATTATTTGTTTTATGATTCAACAATAGTGCCGACTTATTTATATCTTCATTACCTAGGTAGGTATGTATGTCGTATACGCGCTTCGCTTAGTGGTTTGATTGCTTCTTGAACATTGAACTGTTTGCGAGTCTTATCTCGAACAAATAGATAACATGGTATTAACCTAATAATAATTATGTATTTTACTACCAGACTTTTTTACTCCTACAATTGATGTAAGAAGTATCAGTGTGACTATCTGAAATGAACTTTTTCGTAACTTTTTAATGAAATATTTTCTTAATCTTGAACCACGAACAAGGTACCTATTTATACGAGAAGATCTTGCCACTTGAAATGCTTATTGCTCAAATGTACTCAGATCACTCTGGTTTTTAGACACAGGTAAAGGTTATTATCGTCCAGTTCATTGTAGATAGATGAAAAGATTAATCTTTTAGGGCAACTGCCGTTTTACACTGTCTTTTATTTTTATATTTTTAGTTTATACGCACTATATATAAGTATAAGTATAATATATAAGTACCTACATTTAATACGCAGTGTTGGATGTCTTATCCCCAGCGAAGTGATAAACTGGCAAACATAATACGCTCGCATGGAGTCTTTTATCATATCAAATATTTACCTACACTTGGTAAGAAATTTGAGTAAAACTTAATAGTAACTAGATACATTCATCATTAATCATCCGGAATCCCAGCTTCAATTACTCAATATGTTTTTAATTAATTGCTCGTATGTTAAACAATCTATTTCGGACTCCGTCGAAATTACTCGTTGAAACTGACTTGTGTGCTACGAGAATAACCTTATTTTGTTGAGTTATTTCACAAAATTAGATTTTACTATTTTATGTGCAGATGAATATTGTTTTATGTGCAAGTAAGCACATGAAGATTTGGCACGTGTTACACCAAAATAGTTTGGTTTCTCATTTTTACACACTGTCATGTGTGTGTGTGTGTGTATTTAACGCTTTATTTACTCGTAGAAAAATACGCTATTTGTAGATCCATAGCTGCATAGGTACTAATATTATAAATGCGAAAGTGTGTCTATCTATGTTACCCTTCACGCTTAAACCGCTGATCCGATTTAGATGAAATTTGATAAACATAGAATAGGGTTTACCCCGGAAAATGTTCACTAAGGGGGTTAAAAGAGGGGTGAACGTTTGTATGGAGCTACGCTATAAACGAGTTCCACGGGGACGAAGTACTAAATAATTTTGTTTTTTTATAATTGTTATAATTTTTTTTTAAAAAAAAACGTCTATTGCAGACTAATGATACATAGGATGTTAGTAACAAAATGACTTAATAATTATGTTAGTAGTTACAGAAAATAAATAATAAAACAAAAGAAAAATATGACACAAACACGTCAAAAGCGTCCCGCGATTGGTCGCGGCCTCATCCTACCGATGTGGCCCTGCCGATGGCCACTTTGACCCAGTTCTTGGTTATGGGGCAGTCCAGACTCTCCGACAATACCCTGCACGCAATGACAACCTGACAATGTGACATTTCGCACAAAATGATAACGGCCCAGTTATGCGGTGACGTTAAGCGCTGTGTACGTGAACCGCTTGCCGAGGGCACTTTATGACGAGGAAGCTCATTAGGAAATCGCCAAACAAAGAAGCATACGTTCTCGTTCATCACTGCGACACAATGGGAATAGTCCGAGACTTGGACCGACTCCAGTCAACAAAGACTACTGTATAGGTAAAAACGGTGTTCAAACCTGCCAGAAACATTTTAACACAAGTTAGGTACGAGTATATGAAATTCACGCGACCGGCTAGCCTAGTGGGTAGTGACGCTGCCTACGAAGCTAAAGGTCCTGGGTTCGAATCCCGGTAAGGGCAAATGTTTGTGTGATGAGCATGAATATTTGTTTCTGAGTCATGGAAGTTTTCTATGTATTTAAGTATTTATATCTATTATATATATCGTCGTCTAGTACCCATAACACAAGCCTTACTGAGCTTACTATGGGACTAGGTCGATTTGTGTAAGATTGTCCCCTAATATTTATTTATTTATTTATTTATTCATATCAATTTTCGCTCGGGATAGACTGACAGTATATCGTTTATTGGTACATTATAAAATGTTTATGTTCACGGATGACGTTCACATTTTATAGGTATTCACATTAATGTAAAACGAGCAAAGGCGAACGAGAATTGTGTGTCCTGGGGACCGATTTTTGAGTTTCGGGCGCTCGAAAATCAAATAAAAGTAAATACGTTTGTAGTGTCAAAATGGGAGGCACTTACTTTCTACCAATAGAATTAAATAATACAGGTATGTTTAAAATATCCTTCAATTACTATTTTATTTATCGAGAATAACTAAGTACCTAGATATACATACCTGTATTATAACTAATATAATCGGCGTAATATCTTTTTGGGTTATTGCTGCCAAGTATCAACTTATATAGGCACAATTTTTTTTTGAACGTTGAACTACGGTACTAGGAGGGTCTAACGGATATGAACAAATCCGTACCGTAGCATTCAAATAAACAAAGCATCATCATTCCTTCGACGACCGGTTAGCCTAGTGACGCTGCCTACGAAGCTGAAGGTCCTGGGTTCGAATCCCGGTAAGGGCAAATATTTGTGTGATGAGCATGAATATTTGTTTCTGAGTCATGGAAGTTCTTCTATGTATTTAAGTATTTATATTTATTATATATATATCGTCGTCCAGTACCCATAACACAAGCCTTACTGAGCTTACTATGGGACTAGGTCGATTTGTGTAAGATTGTCCCCTAATATTTATTTATTTACTATTTATTCCTGGTTGTGCCCTAAAGGAGCCCGGGGTCTTAGACCGGATTCCTCACAATACAGAGCATAGTAGACCCCAAATAGTTCCTAACATTGAATCGGTTTACTAGGTTACCTACGTCGTCGTGTCATGACATGAGTATTTTAATGTATAATAACATTATAGAATAGGTAACAGAAGTGTGAATAAAGGTTATGAGTGGATTAGTAATTTATTATGATTAAAGTACATAACATAACTAATGATGAAACCAAGTGTTTATGATGAACTTAGATCCCGGCGAGCGTGATTCACCGACCAGCAGTCAGTGACTACTGCTCCGCTATTCTGTAACTTGTTTTAAGTTCACCTCAACCACAAATATATCTTGATGCCGCGATCCGTAGTAACTAGGGCCTGCTTCTGGGATTTCCCAGTACCAGAAATACCGGGGATTCCCGGGATTTTTCAAAAACCCAGTACCGGTTCTGGCGGTTTAAAAACCCGGTTCTTCGGTACTTTTCGGTAGGAACTGAGTATTTATTAAATTAACAAGTTATTGAAAATAAACCCCAATTTTATTTCAATTATATACCTAATTCTGTTTAAACGCAATCGGGAAAAGTAATCGAATTAACAAAAGCTCACAAGTTAATTGGTTAAATACCAATAAAAATCATATTAAGTGAAACAATTTATCTGAATATGATAACTTGTAATTGTAATGTTATTATTTATTAATCATCTTTAAACGAGTAAAATCATTTTACGTAGGTATTGCTAATTCACTCCTAGTTTGGGTTTAGATGAGATTGAAATAATATATTTATTTTATTAAGTTTGTGCGTAGGTTAGGTACTTAACAAGATTGATAGGTTCTTCTTCCATTTGTTTTAACAATTTCACATGACTGTAAAAATAGTTTGGTATTTGAAATACATATACATATAAGAAATACCGTTTTTTCTTTATGATTGTTTCATTGTGCAATTTGTTGATTCATCGGTTAAAAAATAGCCGCTGTCCATCCGGAAAGTTCAATCATACTGGTAAAATAATTTCTGAAATCGGATAAGCGGTTTACGGAACCGTAATTTACCTGCTAGCCCCTACATTACATACAAACGTATTAAGCTACAATGTCACACAGAGGCGTCTTTACCTTTGGTGCAGGGTGTGCGTTGCACACGGGCGCAGCGGTCCTTCTACTACTTTAGCTCTGCCTGTAACCATTCCATTTTGACCGAGCGCTTACTAGGGGGCGCTAGTAATGTTTGCACAGGGCGCTATATACATGGGCTAGAGACGCCTCTGATGTCACAGACTTTTCCTTTTCACAATATTAGTATAGAGGATAGATCAACCAATTGATGAGAACATTACACTCCACACCTTTCACTACAACATTTGATAACAACTAACTAACAACTACTATCTATACAAGTTAACTATCTTATTCAGATTTTTTTTGCAGCCAATAGTTATGATATTTATAAAATTATGTTTTAGTATTTCTTTTGTTTACTTAATTATTTTTCCCGATTATCATTAATAAGAATAATTGAACTTAAACAAGTGCAATCAAAAGATTTTTCAAAAATTCCAACTGCTGCTTTTTTAAAATTATATATGTATTATAGCTTGTTTCCCATCTCACGATTAAGAAGAATCGAAATCCGTCAAACGGTGTAGGCTGCAGGGCGAGCCAAAGAATAATACATAGTCACATACATACATACATACATACGCTCGAAAAACATAACGCTCCTCTCCTTCGGCAGTCGGGTAATTAGCGTTTTATTTCATAACTTGTCATTTAAATACAAAAAAACTCAGTACCTACCGAAAAGTACCGAAGAACCGGGAATTCCCAGTACTGGTTCAGTACCGTAAATCTCAGTCCCGGTTCTTGGAGTGGTACCGGTACTGCACCCCATAGTAATCACTAAGAGTAGGTAGAGGTCCAGTTGCGTTAGGCGTGACGGGTGAGGGGAGACGCATGTGCGCGTATAACAGCACTGAGTGATTGTACAGTCAAGGGCAACAATATGTATACACCACAAAGTATCAAAAATATGTAGGCAGACCTTATTTCTGCAACTATAAGGTTGTAGTATACATATTTATGAAACTTTGAGTGAATACATATTGGTGCCCTTGACTGTACCTACAGTCCTCGACAAAATTGTGTGTGCAGTTTTTGCCTTATTTATTTATTTATCGTATGGCATTAAATTTATCTACTTAAATGTTTATGATATTCGATTTAAGGTAAGCAACTGCATCCGGCGAGAGAGTCTTGAAATCAGCCGAATACCCGCTAAATTTGGTGATGGGACACTCAAAGATGGTGTGTGTGTGCCTTATTACAAAGAAGAACGGAGTAAAAACGAAACCATATCTTGACGTAATAGATATGCGCGCACGTAAATATGCGCGTATTACCTATGCCTTGACCTTACCAAGTTCCTTACAAACTGCTTGTGTTTTTTTTGTATGTACCGAAAGGTCAATACTACTGTGCGGAGCGCCGATTTCTATAGTTGCTTTCAAATCTGTGCAAATGTAAATATGTACGTAGCATTCTAAGATTTACTGCAAAAGGAAAAAAAATATATTGCAAAACTTCAAAAATTATGTGTGAACGAAAATATCACTTTTAAAGTTTTATGTTCTAAAGTCTTGCAATACATACATATGTTTTCTCTTACACAGAAAAACATGTCGATTAGGACTTTGAGATTGATTTTATTGTGACCACATTGGCAACCGCGAAACCTACAGATCTTGAACACGCTTATCCTTGACCGAGGTAGTTGTATAATGTTCGACTTTGCCCGCGCATTGACGCGTTGTGCACCGCCATTAATTGTACAAGTCTTGTAGCGCCGTGATTAGAAAATCTGCCCCGCTATTCTGTAACTTGTTTTAACCTCATCCTCATGTATAACTTGACCCCGCGATTCGTAGTAACTAAGCGTAATCAGAAGTCTAGTTTCGTTAGGCGTTACGGGTGAGGTGAGACGCATTAGCGCGTTCCGAATAACAGCGCTGATTGGGCCGAGCCATAGGTAGATGCACTTGGAATATATTATAAGGGCGTAAATAAAGCACTAAGGTAGATGAAGGTAAATAAGACGTGACAAAATGTTACATTTGAAAATAGCATACTGCATAATCAGTAGCTTTGCATTACTAATAATTAACAGTGATCGTAACTTTTGTAGCATTTTTGGTGCAGCGTAGTGTTGTTAGGTAACGGAATTGGTATACGGAATTTCGATCCTAATGCTTAAGTAGCGTTAATAACGTTAATATTAACCTTAATTAATCATTTTGATTGATATTGTCTATACCAATTCCGTTAAAAACACAACGCTGCACCAAAAATGCTACAAAAGTTACGATCACTGATAATTAAATAGTAAATATGCAATTGAGGATAATTACATAATTTAACAAAGTTAAAACAAATATTGTAACACCCACCATTATTTAGTGTAAGCGTAGATTAACGCTTCTATAATATAAGTAAATCCAATTTAATAGTAGCTTGTATGGTCCAGGCCCGTTTCATACTACTCGGTTTAAAAGTGATTCTCTCTATGAGTATAAAATAAATATGTACAGCTCGGGTTATGCTCTTTAATTGGATTGTAGTACATGTCTGAAGGGAAGGTAGGTACATGTCTAGTCACTTTTTTTAAAGAGCTTTTCACGTCACGCAGGAATATATATATATGCTCTTTAGAGACTCTACATTCTTTCTATGGACGCTTTATTTGAATTCCCCTTTCAAATCTGGATCTATATCCAAACCGACAATTTTTTTTAATCAAATTATTGTACGTAACACGGTCGACCTTACTTTGTTGTTAAGGCGTTATATTATCACTAAACAATTTTATTTCAGTGATAAAGTGTATATCTACTACTTCTACCTAAATTCTTACTGAATGGTTGCACCCAATGCATTTGATTAAGCTTACCCTACTTAATACAAAGATAACGAAATGGATACAGGGTTTACGTTTTGAAACTACATTAATTGAGTTTTTAAACGTAATTACTTTGTCAGCCTTCGTCTAATAACACATCAGCGACGCTGCAATAATACCATTTAGCGCGGATGAGAATCGTGATCATCTTAATTAAGTAGTACCTACTTGTTTAGTACTTATAATTGTGATTACTTGTACATTTTTATGGCATCCTTAAAATAAATAACATGTCATTAACAGTAATGACTGTAAGGACATAATTAGGGTGAACATTGTGAGTTGTCTCTATTCGTCAATAATCGCACTCACATTAACCATAGTATGACAATAATTAATTAATTGCTTCGTACTTTGTTTGGTGTCCTTTAAACTTTTTTTGATTACTTACATACATAAAAAAATAAAAAACCGGCCAAGTGCGTGTCGGGCCATGACCCTTACTAAGCTAAGCCGCAGACGGAGAGAAACTATAAGGGTTCCTTGTTTACTACGGAACCCTAAAAAAATCGAACCGAATCGTCATATGCCATTCAATTTCCTAAATATGGTGAGGATACGCTGATAAAATCATTTGGATTCCTCCCGAAAACCGTTAAACAGCGCCCAGCGCCTACAGTCTGCACATGCTATGGGCCCATGCTATGTTATGCTACGGGCTATTGCCATGATTCTTGAGTCATGGCAATAGCGATCACTGTCGCAACTTGACAGGTATTGTAATCCGAGGCCCTACCGCGAAACGGACTTGCTTAGTCGAGCGACAGAGATATACATCTATATCTCTGATAACTATAACAAATTTCGTTTTCGTTTCGCGATGTCGTAATAGGCATGGTGCCTTATGTTCAAATTGATAACGTAGTGATGCTAAATGGATAGTAAACCATCAAATTATCGTAATAAAGTATAAAATATAATTAAAATCATAAAAAGAATATGAACCTTGAAAGTTTAGAAAAAATATGCATTTTTTTTATCGTCCAAGAGTAAATTGAAAGCTACCAATATAATTTATAGAAGCTACGCTTTTATAGAAACAAAATTGTATGACAACTATGTACTTAAACGCAGTATTTCGCGACCGAAACAACAATTTACCTGATTTTCCATACAACGATTAGTACAAATGTACAAATGTGACGTCATACTTGTGTGTCTATCAGTATGAAGCGAGGTCAATATTTGTCTCAAATTTTTGCGTATTTATGTTCTTTAATTGTAGTTGCTCCCATACAAACATTTGTTCCTCTCCAAAAACTGATTCGAATGAGATCATAAAAAAAATCTTATTCATCATCCCTATTAGCTAACTAACCAATTATCAATTGGCAAGTAGGTACCTATACTTACGAGTTTTGGTTATCGAACTGTTACATCGGGAAAGTCGCTACAGTGGTCGATATTGTCAAGACACACATAATACATTATTTTTCAGATCGAAATATTGAGTAGGTATCATAAGTAGGTTACATAGATTATGGCCGGATGTGTGCATTCAGTATTCATTAGGTTTCTAACAGAATATAGATACACACATCCGGCACATGCCGCTCGGACTTCGGCAATATCTAACACTGAAATCAAACAAAGCCTTAATAAGAGTAGAGGTCTCGTAAGTATATACAAGAATGTTAATTTGAGTAATTTTAGGATTTCCTACCTCAAAAGGAAAAAACGGAACCCTTATAGGATCACTTTGTTGTCCGTCTGTCTGTCTGGCAAGGCCCTTTATCTCGGGAACGGCCTGATATGCCGCGAAAACCGTATATTTCGACACTCTCAATGGAATCAATTTTTTAAGGGTACTTTCTGTTGACCTAGAACTATGCAATTTGGCGAGTAATATAGTCTTGTACTACAAGTAAAGGGAAAATCAGAACACTGTATATTTGTAATTAAGTACGGAACCCTCGGTGGGCGAGTCCGACTCGCACTTGTTCGGTTTTTTTTAGGGTACCATTCCGTTCCTAACGAGACGCCTTAACTTTAAAACTGTTCTGTCTGTTCATCCACCTGTCACAGGATTATATAAATTGAACTGTAATGGCAAATCTACGTATTCAACTATGCTCGTGCGCAATATAGCTAGCTAATCTGCGGCTAGTAAAGTAAGAAAGACTGTAGTATGATGAAACCGACATGAATGTTACCATCTTACAATACGGCAATTGTATGTAAAGAGCTTAATATTGTCCCAGCATCAAAAGCAGCCTGACTATTGTCCAACACGCCGCGCGCCGCCGACTTGACTATGTTTATTCTCCAACACGCCGCGCGCCGCCGACTTGACTATGTTTATTCTCCAACACGCCGCGCGCCGCCGACTTGACTATGTTTATTCTCCAACACGCCGCGCGCCGCCGACTTGACTATGTTTATTCTCCAACACGCCGCGCGCCGCCGACTTGACTATGTTTATTCTCCCACACGCCGCGCGCCGCCGACTTGACTATGTTTATTCTCCAACACGCCGCGCGCCGCCGACTTGACTATGTTTATTCTCCAACACGCCGCGCGCCGCCGACTTGACTATGTTTATTCTCCAACACGCCGCGCGCCGCCGACTTGACTATGTTTATTCTCCAACACGCCGCGCGCCGCCGACTTGACTATGTTTATTCTCCAACACGCCGCGCGCCGCCGACTTGACTATGTTTATTCTCCAACACGCCGCGCGCCGCCGACTTGACTATGTTTATTCTCCAACACGCCGCGCGCCGCCGACTTGACTATGTTTATTCTCCAACACGCCGCGCGCCGCCGACTTGACTATGTTTATTCTCCAACACGCCGCGCGCCGCCGACTTGACTATGTTTATTCTCCAACACGCCGCGCGCCGCCGACTTGACTATGTTTATTCTCCAACACGCCGCGCGCCGCCGACTTGACTATGTTTATTCTCCAACACGCCGCGCGCCGCCGACTTGACTATGTTTATTCTATCCCTATCCAAGTCAGCGGTTTCCCGTAAATTCCAAAAAGAATCCTAAACTATATAATCGTATAAGTAAATACATCAAATTGTGTGGTTTATATGAATGTAGACGTGTATTGGATATCTTTTTAAATTCACTTAGCTACGACGAGACAGAAAACTTGATAAAGTAAATGGCACTCACGTATACAGATTTTCAACTACATTTTTGTTGTACAAATCCTTTAGGACCATAAAGTTGAATTCCCATAAAGTTGAAATCTCAAAATGTTGAATTTCCCAGAATGTTGATTTTTTTAAGTTTCGCAAAATGTTGTATTCTCATAACGTTGAATTCCCAAAATGTTGAATTTCCCAGAATGTTGATTTTTTTAAGTTTCGCAAAATGTTGAATTCTCATAACTTCTGTTGTAACGAAATAAAGTTTTATTTATTATTATCAAGGTAGTAGGCCCGGGTCTGCACGACTCCTGACCAAAAAACTATTCTCAGTCCGGGGTCTGGGCGGTAGCTAGACTTACTTGCCAGGTCGAATGACCCTAATATCGGGAGAAATAAATTTTTGTTCGGGATTTCGGGAGAAATAAAAATAAAATCAAATTAAAGGAACGTATTAAAAATAATAAAATCAACAACATTTATAATTATTGTTACATACAAAAACTAACATAAAATGGTTTTCTCACTACCCATATTATTGTAATATAAAAAAATCAACAAGTTTTATAGTTACAATATTTTAATTTTTGGTTTGCCACTTGTATTTACTATTACTTTTAACAACTTTTAGCGTTTTTTGACCTTTTTCGCTGTTTAAAGACGACTTGAAACTTATTTTCATTAAAATTAAGTTGAATTCTTTTGTGTAAATGTTATTCAGTAAACTGGATACTCTTTCACAATATGCAAATTTTCGTTTTATACAATGAAGTTGTTTTTTCGGGAGATTTTTTACTTTGTCGGCAGTCGGGAGGCCATACAAAAATTCGGGAGAATCCCGCCAAATCCCGACCATCTGGCAACCCTAGCGGCAGCGGGTAGAACAGCGGGCGTCCATAGATTGAACTCGCTCCAAATGTATGAACTAGGTATTCGTACCGCACGTCGCCCCGCTGCCCGCTGCCGCTCAGACCGCGGACAAAAAATCTAGATTGAAAAGTGAGTTTACTGGTCAGGAGCCGTCAAGGTTAACCAGGTTAACCACGTCGCTTAACTGGCAGAGAGTTTACCTAGGTATCTGGCCAGTCATAGTTATATCTGCTCTACAACATATACCTTAATGTTGTGTAAAATGAGTACATCAAGGCCCAATTAAGTAATAGGGCTGCCATAACAAAGCGGCCAAAAATATCTGACACGTCATAACGACCCTACAAATACAGTCGTGTCACATATTTAGTCATGTATAAGGCGTGTACAGATATTCGTGCCCTTATTTATTTATGTGCGTATATGGAGTCTCCTTATTTCACCGACAAACGTTTCACCGAATGCATTGTTTCGCCGTATTTTCATTTCATCGAAATGTTGTTACACGGAAATCTTAACTTTTAAGGTACAGCTAAAAGGAGGTTCTGTAGAAGCCAGGTTAGGTTTGTTTTATAACAATCCTGAAAAGTTTTCTGACTATGAAAAATATGGTTTTCGATGAAATGAAAATTCTGCGAAACATATACTCGATGGAACATTTATCCAGAGATGTACAAAATACTTTAAAAAAAGTATTTAAATACAAAATACAAATACTTTTCTAATTTAGTATTTCAAATGCAAAATACAAAATACTTTTGCTTTTTGTATTTAAATACTAAATACAAAATAGGTATTTTCAAAATACTTTATTCAAATAAAATACTTTTAAAAAGTAATCGAAACAAAATCGAAGTCAATCTCGGTAAAAAGCGAAGCGTAACGTTATGTTTCACAGATAATAACGTTCATTTTGTTTTAACTGTCATTTTGCACATTGACTTTCAAAGTTGCAGCGCCTCTAGTGGCCATTTGCCGATTCGCTGACCCATTCACTTGAAAATTTGAGTGGTAAAGGTAATACTTTTGAAACTTAGCAGTTATAAAGTATTTTATATTTGACAAAATATGAAATACATTTCGAAAAGTATTTCAATTAAAATACAAAATACTTTAAAAAAAAAGTATTTAAGTACAAAATATAAAATACGTATTTTGTATTTTGTATTTGCATTTTAAATACAAGTATTTCAAATAAGTCACAACTCTGCATTTAGCGGTAAAACAAGGTACAACCGTACGTATATTAATACCCCTGACCTGACGGTACCTAACCCTATAGTACTAATAATTGTTGCATTCTGAATGTCGTTATCGTGAAATACAATACTGCGAGTAAACTTGGCGCACATTTACATCACCCGTAAGCTGCTCGGAGTTAGGTTTCTGTTGATTGGAGCGAAGGCCGATGTCGTTTCAGCTTTGCCACACGCTACTCAACTGTAGCTGCCCGCGCTACGCCCGCATATTACGAAAAACACGGGCAGAGCTGCGGGATGAAATATAGCAGGGTGGACATAGACCCTGAAAATTCATTCTATATACGGGTGAAAGGTTTTTATTTAATCGGGTGTTGAGGTACATAACCATTACTCCCTAAATACATTAAGATTAATTTGAAGAAGTTGTGGCTTTCCAATGACTTGTGAATTGGTTGAATATAGTATTTATTTATTTATTGTATATTTGCGATATACATATATTACATATGATAGTGTGTATTACATTTTATACTTATATATAATGTATTAGCATGTTTTTATTTTTCTAGAATGAATACCTGTTAGGTTTTGTGTTTATTTTCTCTGTGTGTTTTTGTACACGGTATAAGTTTGCCTATCTCGTCACCTTCCTCTAAATTGCTCAAACGTTAGCTGGAAGAGATCCCTTATAGGGATACGTTCGCCTTTGTACTTTGATCTATTGTGTGACATGTATATTCTTTAATATACTTATACTCGTACATACATACATCAACAACCTAGAAAAGTTAAAAACATTTTCATTGCAAGGTTCAATATCTCAAAACCGGCTGAACCTATTTTGTTGAAACGTAGGTAGCCAAGAACCATCGCGATCACGTCAGCTTTCGGACAAAAAAAACACATTCAAGTGGCTCCATTCGTTTAGGAGCTACGATGCCACAGACGGACACAGAGACGTCAAACTTATAACACCCCTCTTATAACACCTTTATAACACCCCTCTTATAACACCCTTATAACACCCCTCTTATAACACCCCTCTTATAACACCCCTCTTATAACACCCTTATAACACCCCTCTTATAACACCCTTATAACACCCCTCTTTTTGCACCGGGGTTAAAAATTACAGTCACAAACCTAAGTCCATGGTCTCCGGTTAACGCCGCATGCCACTTACATCGTCACGTTCTATAGAAATGTAGCTCACTTTCTATAGAATGCCATACAATTTGATGGTGTACGCGGCGTGCGGAGTCGGCCGGGAGACCAACGACCAAGGACTTGAGATTATTTGCGTTGTTGGTTGCGTCAAAGTAGTCCATTAACAAAGGAACCCAACACCTCCCTGGGACTGTTGGTCGCCCTCCCGGAAATAGAGCAAGTTGCCGGATTTGAGGGTTATCGTGTCCTCGCCCTCTCTTCGGACTTCAGATAACCCTATGACATCCCAACGCAACTTGCTCAACCCTTCCTCCAGTTCCGCTATCCTTTCGTCGGTCCGCAGTGTACGCGTGTTATACGTTGCCAGGGCCAGGGGTCGTCGATGGTGGTAGCCGGATCTTCGCCGGAGATTCTTCGCACCCCTGACCCTGCTGGTACCCTGGCCGCTACCACAACCAGGGTACCGGGGGTCGCCGGAAGCTCGGGGCCGTGGTTTTTTTGTACCTTTCATTGGGGGGTATACGCCGTAATAGCCACGCTTGGCATGCGGGTTGGCGATCGCAGTATTTCCACCGCACTCCAGGGATGCTGCTGCCCGTCCCCCGGTGGTCTTGGTCGTAGTTTTAGAACGTACCCGGGTATAAAAGATATAACTTAACCTATTTTCATTTAGAAGTAAATTATACGTGTGTCGAACATCATTTAACTTTTATTTACCCTCCTCCAGTTAGTGCCGCTTTAGTTGTAAAAAGATGAGCCATTTTCTGCTAACCAAGCGTGTAAATTTATTATTGACCCAGATTCGTCATGCCAAACGATAATTGGAATCACTCTAGTTGTAATGCCTTTTTTGTCAATACAAGGACGTCTTGCTCAATCGAATTAGGACAATACCTACTAAAGCGCTAGCGAGGAACCCTCACGACGCAGCGCACGAGATTCGGATTTATTATACGTCTCTTTCTAATTGTTCTAATTAGAAACACACGGCTAGTCTATCTCGCCGCGACAGAGCTCACGTGCCGCGATCTACGTGACGCGCGTACAATGCGTTACGTGAGCGACCAGCTGGAGACTGAATTCGGGAAAAACTCGTATAAAATCTTCGAGACTCGATACCCGAGCTATTTAAATATGCACCTACAAGCTTGTACCTTTGTACGGAACACTCGGTGCGCGACTCCGACTCGCTGTTGACCGTTTATTTTTTCAGATTTATTCAACATATAATTTAAGAGCCTTTAGCGTTTCAAACACGACCGCCTGCGGCGCTACCACGGAAATCGTATCTCCAAGTTCGTATGTCTCTGTTTCAGTCGATTGTTCCCACCATAAACAATAAGTGCGATAGAGACGGAGATATACGAACTTCGAGATTCGATTTTCGTGATGGTAGCGCCGCAGGCGATCGTGTTTGAAACGCTAAAGGCTCTTAAGCTCTGGCATACCTTAAACTTGACTGACACCTAACACTGACAGCTGACAGCTTACTAATAGACACTGCACTGACATACGCGGAAGTGACCTTAGGCCGCTACTGTGTTGACTATGAGAGCCTCTTTAGGTAATAATCATGACATAAAATGTCTAGTCTGCGAGCGGTGTTCTTCGCTGCGATTAAGTTTAATACCCTCGTAAATTATTGTATTAGACACGTGAAGTGTCTTAGTGCATAATCTTTTTACACGGCAAGGTCATTGATAAGGATTAAATTTATAGTTACTGCACACTACTATGACGAGGATATGGTTATGAAGTGTTGGTGTATCTCATCATCGTCATCATAATTTTAAGAGATCGGCTTTTGGCTTGATTTTGTCTCTGTCTGTCTTGTCCTGGTAACGTTTCCACGGTGTTCTTCTCCCTGTCTTTCTTTATTTACCCTTTTGGAGGTATGATGATTCTGATAAAGTTGTGTCGTATCAGCAGTACACAGGACGGCCCGCGAGCTGAGTCGTGGCGACATAGACTATCCGTCGCTTTCTAATTAGAACGCTTAGAAAGAGACCGGATAGTCTATGTCGCTGGCCCCCTTCTCGCTCACCTCAACGCTCACCCACAAATATATCTTGACACCGCGATGCGTAGTAACTAAGCGTAGGTAGAGGTCTAGTTTCGTGACGGGTGACCGGCGGGGTGAGCCGCGTTAGCGCGTAGCGTAAATGAATAGTCGCATGACTGTCGGACTTCTTTAACTTACCGCTAAGTGGTTAATGGACATGTATTGTTTTTATTGCGTGTAATTACTAATTAGCCTTCGAGACATGTGTTAATCATATGTGCTCTCACATCTGAAGCTGACAATACATTTGGCTGTATTGGTCAAGCAAAATATTATACTTAACGGTTAATTGATTTTGTGTATATGCATGGAGTTAAAAATACGTATTATCTAGATCTAAGCAGAAACTAAGATTTGCAGATATTTTTATCGCGATTTTTCCGCAGGTACTTACAAATAGTTCGACTGCATTACAGTTGCCATCATGCTTTAAACGAAAGGTTGCTCTCTTGAATATAGCCTCTCGACTATAGTCCGTACCTCCGGTTCTATATAATATACAGTCGAAAATAATTTCTGTACAAACCTCCAATCTCCAAGTCGTAAATATTTGAACACTTCTTTGTGCCCTTGACATAGAGTTAACAGAGACAGTCTTATTCAGATAGTATTGTTCCCATTTCTCTTCAGTTTTAAATGTTGTCCACTGTACTCCACTTCAAGGTACGTAAACAACCATGACAGATAACGAGGCACTATACATAAGGACTTGTACACTGCGACTACGCCACGTGCGGCCGAGTTTCGGCAAACAGTGGCGAATCGTTATCAAGTGTCAGTGAACGGGTGACGTCAGCGCAGCTGACAACTGATAACGTCGGAGTAGGCCGCTCAAGGGGGCGAAAGCGTTGCCAACAAAGGAAAGATCTTAGCACGCGGTCAATGACTTGGACGTTAAACAAATGTACTTTATCCATACATACAAACATAATATTACTCACGCTTGTCGACGATCGCTTTAGCCTAGTTGGTAGTGGCCCTGCCTACGAAGCAAGAGGTCCTGGGTTCGAATCCCGGTAAGGGCATTCATTTGTGTGATGAGCACGAATATTTGTTCCTGAGTCATCGATGTTTTCTATGTATTTAAGTATTTATTTATCTATATAAGTATGTTTATCGTCTGCTAGTACCTATAGTACAAGCTTTACTAGGTCGATTTGTGTAAGATAGCCCCTAATATTTATTTATTTATATTTATTTGTATTCCCAAAAGGTAGCCAGTTTTTATCAAATAGCTTCTGCCCGCAACTCCGTCCGTATAATTTTTCACCCCCTTAGGGGATGATTTCCGGGATAAAAACTATCCTATGTCCTTAACGCAAAAACCGACCGACAGCCCGCCTGTTTCCGGCCAGGCGTCCCTTCACAAAACCATCAACATCATCATCATCCTAGGTCCTTCCCCGGGACTCAAACTATCTCTAATCGGTTCACGCTTAAATCAAGTGGTAACCGATAGACAGACAGACAGACACTTTCGCATTTATAATATTAGTATGGATTTTGTGATGCCATATCGTCCTATATTTATTTGGTGGTGCCTATATATGTATAATAATATTTACTTTTATTTATGTAGGACGGCGCTTATCACGTATTATATCACGTTTTGATAAGTAACATTTTGAATCAGGACAATGCCACCTACGATGATTTTTTTTAAAAGCCAACATTTCGATATTTAAATTAAATTTGCCAAAGCTACCGATTCCGAGTGTTGAAAGCGAATGACGCGCGTTCGGTTCTAAACGTTATCGACACAAAGAATCCTCAAATCAATAAAGGGATGGCAACGTGATTTTTCTGGAATCGCAAGCATCTGTAGGCTACGGTGTCTGCGTACCAGCAGACCGTATGCTTGTTTGAAAAAACCGGCCAAGTGCGTGTCGGACCACGCGCAGTGTAGGGTTCCGTAGTTGCCTGTCTTAGTTACATCGACGTGCAGTGCGGTTGCGTCGGCCGAATTTGTACGAAAATTGGCCTTTTCAAGTACACATTAAGTTGGTCGACTATTACTCGGTAATTACTTATGCCTACCTGTCCGTGATAGTTTTCCTTTTAAATTCATTATATTTACTACAACCACGAATTTTTTCACATCCCCAGTAGTAGCCATTTAGCCGGCAGGGGGGGGGGGGGGGCACATGACTAAAAACAAAAAGTTGACCTTTAAAGCCCAATATCTTGCAAACTGATCACTGATTTGAAAAATAGTTTTAGAAAACCCATAATATTTTTGAACGAGCTATCCAACGATCCCATGAGCTTAACGAGAAAAAAAAATACAAAAAGATTTTTCAAGATTTTATTGTACTGTTTTGTCGGCGTGATTGATTTATATACCCATGCTGAATTACCTACAGTTTTCTAGTAGCGAGTAGTAGTGTGCCAGGAGTAGTAGTGTGTGTGTGTGTGTGTGTGTGTGTAGTAGTAGTGGTTACTGAGCTAAGCCGAAGACGGACAGACAGACAGACGGACGGACATGGCAAAACTATAAGAGTTCCTTGTTGACTACGGAACCCTAAAAAGTGTAACATTAGGTAGGAATCTACTTACCCCAGGTTTTGTGGGCCCGGCATAAGCTAGCGAACAACATCAACACATCATTGAACAAAACAATGAAAACAGCTGTACATATAATGTGTTTATTTTTCAAACTCTACTTCCTCAGTTATATGATATACTTATACGCATTTGAAGTCATGTAAATAGCATGGGAATTGGAAACGTTATACCTAAAGTCAATGATTTCATGGACGCCGTATTTATCTATCTTTATAGGTACTTACTTAGCAAATACCTAAATAGCAAATGATAAACATATACTTCATGTCTTCGAGGCCTATTTCACAATGCATTTCGCAATCCTGTGCTGTTGACAGCCGTATGTAGGTTAAAACTAATTGATTATGTGCGTTAATTTACTGAATGACTTAGTTGACTACTTATAGGTAAAATGTAGTTGGAACTTGGAAGGAAGCCTAGCAATTATCTAAACAGAATATGGAATTCGTGCCTATTTCAGTGACTTAAACACGAACGGCACGAATTTCATCTAAATGTTTGTTTCTAAATGTGGTGTCACCATTTTGAATTTGACTGAAAATCGTTCATGAGAGGCCTGAGGACCTACCGCGAAACGAAAACGAACTTCGTTCGTGTATCTCCTTCGGGCACTTGCTAGTTCGGGCACTTGCTAGTTCGGGCACTTGCTAGTTCGGGCACTTGCTAGTTCGGGCACTTGCTAGTTCGAGTGACAGAGAGGGAGATACACGAACGAAGTTCGTTTTCATTTCGTGGTAGCCCCTCTGTATCCAGCCATATCTTGTATCTATATGTAGGTACTAGCTTCTGCCCGCCACTCTGTCCGCGTGGAACTCGTTTATATCGCAGCTCCATACAAACTTTTACCCCCCATTTCACCCCCTTAGGGGATGATTACGGGGATAAAAACTATCCTATGTTACTCTCCATCCCTGCAACTATCTCCACTTAAAGAATCACGTCAATTCGTCGCTCCGTTTTGCCGTGAAAGACGGACAAACATACAAACAAACAAACACACACATACACTTTCGCATTTATAATATTAAGTATGGATGTTGAGGATGATGAAACTCACGTAGGCAGCTATTTGAAATCATATAGGCATTTGTTTGATGTACCTAGGTTTTATTTTATAAAGTATATTACTACACTACATTTTATCATGTTGTGTAAAATTACTACAAATTATGTATCACTGTCCACTATTATAACATAAAAACCGCTGTTTTCTCATGCATATACCTATTTAATACTAGCTTCTGCCGGCCACTCTGTCCGCGTGGAACTCGTTTATATCGTAGCTCCATACAGACTTGCATCCCCCACTCCAATCCCTCAGGGGATGATTTATGGGATAAAAACTATCCTAGCTCCTTCCCCGGGATTATAACTATCTCCATACCATCTTTCATCTCAATCGGTTCACCGGTTTAAGCCTCTGAGGTAACAAACAGACAGACAGACAGAGTATGTATATAAAAAGACGAGTTTGATTTATTTTACCCGAGAATCCAAGGTCCAAAGATTACTTGTGTGACTCTTCAAGGTCTAGTTTATTTTATTAAACATTGTTTATGTGAACACTTGCATGTTTGGTGAATGGTTATTCCTATAACAATAATGACTATAATGTCTATATTATAATAAACTTCTGACAGTGAGATGACACGCTACGAACAGTCAACAATGTTTCAGATCGCACTATCACATTCTGGCAAATCTTGTGTATGTCCCCGCCATTGCCAACTTAATGAATGTGTTTGCAGGCTTTATGATAAAAGTATTTTCCTGTATGTTGGCCAATTTCTGTGGCTCTATATTGGCTTAATGTCAACTTGACGGCGCGAAGTAAGAAGTTATAATACCGCCTTAATAATTGATGTTTTTGAACCTATAATACTCTGGACAGGCTGTACGTGATGCCACAGTGAGGGACGGAAAGGCTCCTATGCAGCTAAATTAAGAGAACTGGTCTTAAAATGGCTGATGACTTGCCGTAAACAACCTACTTAATTTGGACGGGTAATGGTTTATGTGCCTCAACTTCATACTAAATCAGTTGTGCCAAATAAAAAAGTTAACTATGACAAGGACAATGAACGATATTTCCCTTTCTGTCACATTTATCGAGATTTGTATGCTACCAGCTCGCTCGCACGTGGTATTATTATTACCATAGCCTGTCCAGAATATTATAGGTTCATGAATGTTTATAAAAGGGCCGTTTTAAACTGATTTAATACATACTGTTTATTGCTGATAAATATAAATACTGACAAACCAGCACGGCTATCACAAGACGGCGCGCGAGCTCTCGATTTTTCTCGAACTATCCGTCTCTTTCTTATTAGACAACTTAGAAAGAGACGTATAGTGCGAGAAAAATCAAGAGAGCTCGCGCACCGTCATGCATGTGATAGCCGTGCAGTATCGTCACAAATACTCAGCGTGTGTTCTTGCAGAAACTCAAGTAGACTTTATGGCTGAACGCGAGAACAGCGCTATGCCATGCCATTAAAAAAAAAGGACGAGTCAGACTTTTGACGTTTGACGTAATAACGTCAAAACAAAATATTGTTGAAATTTGTTGATACATTAATTGAAATTACGTCTCAATACGAATTTAGCGCATATAAGTTTCCATATCAGAATCGATTATTTTTTTATGCCTTAGAATTTAATATGCGTTTTGTGAAGGTTTATCGCAACACCGGAGATCGAAATTATTACTGTTTGATAGTTATGGCAAGCCCGTCATTTGTCAATGTCACTGACAGTTCACAGATATGGCGGCTACGATTTCAAGCAGAAGAAATGAATAATTTAATGAGGTCAAATGTTTCCGAAAATTAATTAACCGTCGCAGCCGGATAAAAACTATTATAAACGGAAGCAAGAGTAATAATGTACTTATAAAAAAGTTACATCTTTTTCCGTTCATGGGAAGCTGAGACCATTCGGGACACACCAATGCCACAGATTATATAATAGTTCTACGAACAGATACTCAGGTCTGAATAAAAATGCCAATACCTACTGCTTTAAGTGCCTACGAAATTTAACAATGGAGCGACCTTGAACGCGCGGGTCGTTGCCCGCATGCGCCGGCCAATCGACGCTAGGGTTGACACCGCTTAGAAACTATTTTATAATTAATAGTTGAGTGAAATAAAAAACGGTTTATTACTGATTAAATTAATTTAATTGTTATGTTTTTCAATTTTTATTTTTCTAGAGACCCGTAACGTAAGTATCCGGGGATTCCCGAGATACTGCCAGTATCTGAACTGCATAGTCACTTACATACATACATACAGGCATATCAACGCAGCATGTTAAATACAATTGAATGCCATGTTACCTATCGCTCATCCTGTCTATGGTTACGTTACGACATACGACAGTTAGAATATACCTATTAATCTACCACATATTACAAAACAAAACCTTTTGTGCAGGTAAGTAACTTAATTTAAATATATCCTGACGAGACGACAGTACGAAATAAAGTTTTTTAGGTACCTATCTATCTTCGTAATTTATAGCGTAAGTATATAAACAACGTAATATTGTATAATAGTTTAAAAGTAGCATTACAAACTTGAAAGTAGTCACTATAAGCATAAGTTGTTTTAATGTATTGTTTTATAATATTCTGATTGCGTGTTTCATCTTCGCGAGTGCATTCCAGCCCTGCCAAAAAGTCATAAGTCCCTATAGCAACGACGCTGTTTACGCCCTTTCTTAGGCTGCCGTGCGAATCTTACTAAGTAAACTATTATACTAATTGCTGTTAGACAGAGATAAACATAAACATAAAATCTACGAAACCAACTAAATAATTTGGACAGTATGGCAGTGGCGGAGTAAACTTGCCGGAGGCTCGGGGTAGGTATACAAAATTACCGAAACTAAAGCTTAGAAATTAATTACGTATTTGAAATAGGTATTAGATAAAAGATATATGTCTATTTGTTATATTGTTCTCACACCCCACAAGACAAGTCATTTTTTAATATCTAACAGAGCGCGTAAGCAGCGTCTGGCCGTGAGCGCGTGTGCCAGCCAACTGGCTGAATGAACCGGCTTCGGTACGCAAAGTTTAGGTATAATTCTGAGTTCCCACGGTGCACCTCGGTAGCACTGCCAATGCTTAGTTTGATACTGGCTGATTCTTTTTTTAATTTAGAGATTTAATAATTGAGAGATGTGAGATGAAGATGAAACCACCAGACGGACTACGTATGTAAAAAAAATATTAATTTTAAGTAATTAAGAATTCGGTCCTATGGTGCCACTGTATCGTTTGTTCTGTTATCATTGCACATAACGTTAAAGATCTCATTGTTATGCTTCCGCACATGTTGCTATAAAAATACCACATTATCGCAGTACGTACAGACTTGGGCGTCAACAACATACGGTTATCTTTGTCAACACTTCAGGGGCCGTAGACAAGGTTACAATCGACAAGCGCTCACGCCAATAGAAAATGATAAAATGTAGGGGAATGAAATGACAGATGCCGACGAAACACTTTTCGTTAACATCTGTCATTCCCATACATTTTATTAGTTTCTATTGGCGTTAGCGCTTGTCGATTGTAACCTTAGCACGGCTATCACAAGACGGCGCGCGAGCTCTCTCGATTTTTCTCGCACTATACGTCTCTTTCAAAGTGTTCTTATTAAAAAGAGACAGATTGTCTATCTCGCCGCGACACAGCACGCGGGATGTCCTGTGATATTCGTGCAGGAACTCTTGTTCTGTCACTGTTTAAAATGCACTTACGCGGATTTCTTCGATGATAAATAAAATAACATAAATATTATGTACTTGACAATTCTAAAGAAGACATACAATGAAATACAATGAATATCCAATTATTGATTACGTACTGATTACTATAATGCGATTCCTACTTAATCTTGTTTCTGTAAATGACTTAAATCGTTAGCCCAAACAATTATAGGACTAGGTAGGTAATTATGTAAGTATGTATTGTAACTATTATAAGTGTTCCTCACCTAAAACGTGCATTATATATTTTCTTGATCGCTACCAAAGACTAGTAAATAAAACCGGCCAAGTGAGTGTCGGACCAGGGTACGGTAATTGGCTCTCTGTGTTTGACCTTCTTTGTTACATCGACACCGTTCATATACCTACCCAGTAGTAACCATTTAGCCAGCAGACAGCAGGACACGTGACTCTATCTCTAAAAATGAGGGCTTTATAACTAGCCCAGTATCACGCAAACGCATCCCTGAATTGAAAAATGGTTTAGGAGAACCCATCTTAATAAAGAAGCTATCTAACGATATATCACCATAGGTTTACCGAGAAAAAAAAATACATCTCCACTTTTTTAACCCTAAAAAAATGTGTTTACATATAATTGATTTACTCATGCCCAAATTACAGCTTCACTGAGCTAAGCCGCAGACGGACGGACAGACGGACATGGCGAAACTATAAGGGTTCCTTATTAACTACGGAACCCTAAAAATAGACTGCCAATTTCCATACGTAATATATGGTAAATCCACCTCTGACGCCGCGACGCGCCGCGATCTACCTTCCTCTATCTAATTTACTTAGTGTGAGTGCGAAAGTCGCTGAGTCGCGTGACTTTGAAGCAAGTTGTATTTTATAGCTCGATGAGATCTAACTTATACAAAACGCCATGTACAGCAAAACTCCGTAAGTATACTCGTAGTATGGCGACTGCCAATCTTCAATATTTTCTGACATAACTTAATGCATGTTGCCGAAAAACATAACTGAAATTCAACAACAAATTTATTCATTACCTAGTCATTGTCCTTGTAATAACTTAACATGAATATATTAGCCAATTAACGCTATGTAGTGTCAACAGCGACATTCAAGAGCAGGTCAAGCGAGGAACAAGCAATCGCTGACGTCCGTAGAGGTTATCGGGCGGAGGGTCGCAGTATCGCGGAAACGGGATACAGCGATCAACTGGGTCATTCAGCAGCGCGTTGCTATAGCTGAGAAATCTTATGCAGATTGTAAGGGTCCATATCGAATTGCATAATATTTAAAGCCATAGTTTTGATTGGCATAACTACTTGTGTCATAACCACATTACGCATAACCGACAAAAGTCATAAATTAGATCGCATATATTTTTTAAACCATAATGTTTAATACCATATTATATACCTACAAGTTTTAGTCATTGACTCATTATATTGAAGTCATAACTATTTTTAGTCATAAGAACTGCTATGCATAACTCATGACAATAGAATAAGAATAAGAATAAGAATGTGTTTATTGCCATCACCTTAAAATATGAAACAAAAGAAAAAGTACATGGAAAAAAAGAAAAAGTACAATCACATAACTTAAATCTAGTTAACATAGGTGTGGTGTGACAATGTGAGTCGACCTCAGCATGTGCTAGGCTTAAGTGCCCAGCGCTGGTTTTCAGATTGGTCCCTCAGAAGAGGAGGAGGACGGTCGCATTTGAATCCAGTTACATAAAAAAAAAAAAACTTGCCATTACTGCCACTATTTATATATTGTTGGCTGTTATTATGATTGATTCGCAAAAAAAAACAAGCTAAAATACAATGAAAGTATTATGCGCAGAATCATTAACGACAAAAAGACTTTTATGTGCAACAACTTTATGCATAAAGTTGTATGACAATCGAAATTATGACAATAAATAGTTATTATGCGACTAGATGGACACCCAGATTCTAATACTATTTAATTATTAAATAATATTATAAATGTTAAAGTTTGAATGTGTGGATGTCCGGAATTGTGTTACTCAATCACGCACAAACGGCTAGATGGATTAAGATGAACTGTGGTACCTATAGAAATAGTCTTAAAGCTAGATTGAAACGTGATTGAAACATACAGCAAACATAGCTACTTTTTAGACGGAAACTCATCCTTCAGAGGGGATGAAGTCGGCGGTGTAAGTTAATACGGGAGTTTACGCGGACAAAGTCGCGGACAAAAGCTAGTGCAACTGTACGGTGTACTGCCATCTGGCCGAAATACTTTTCGCCTAATTTCACTTCCCAACCAACTGATTGCAACATTTTTAGTTGGCAAACCAATGCTTGGCATAATGTTACTTAGCATACTTTTTCTTTGATCACAATCATATTTTGCAGATATTCATTTTACCAAGAATCATTTCGGAAAATAGTTAATAGGCAAATGTTTTATTTGAGCTTACTATTTATTGTCAAATATCCTTTGACCAAATTTTAACTTCGCATAATTTATATTTGACAAATAATACTACGTACTCGTAGTAGTTTTTTAATCAGAATTTATTGACACAACTTTACATTCGGTAAAGGTTTAATGTAGTTTACTACTTCTTGATTTTTTAATGTATAATTTAAGTTATAAGTAAGATCGGTTGGAAAAAAATTGAAATGGAAATGGAAATGGATTGGAAATGTCTATATATTCATAATGTTATTCAACATAAGGATCTCTGTTACTACTATGTTTATAAACTTTTATATCATAGTGGTTTTTAGCAATATAGTTTAATATCACATTTATTTATATACATACTAGTAGTTATTGCTAAATTTTGTATTAATAAACTTCTCTCTGAGATCAACTAATACCAAGATAGTGGTGAATAAGTTCAAGTAGCAGTAGGGAACAGGGACTTAGTGGCAAAACCGACTCGGATCGCGGATAGGTTAGAAGACATAAGCGGGAGCTTCGCTCCCGCTTTCGTCTTCGAGGTTATTTTTTTTTATAAAAGAGCTGAAAAACTTGTTTGCAAAAAAATATTACTTAACTAGTTATATTCTTAGTTATGATTTATGATATTAGGACTAACAAAATTATGATATAGTACCTTAGGTCCATTATGAAGTAAACTGTTATGAAAACCCAAATTATGAGTTCAAGTCTGTTCTTAGTAATGACATTATGAAGAAACATTTTATGAAAACTGTCCGTTATGAGTTCCGATAATAGTTACAGAAGTGTAGGAACATAAAAGGTAGGAAGTAAAAAATTATGAAGAGTGATGATTATGATTACAAAGCGGTATTACAAGAAAAAATCGACACATCAAGTTTATATGAGCCAATATGGACCCGTTTATTTTAAACCGCTATCACAAAAGAGGTATTTTTATCAATGTAATAATATTAACTACATGGTTAGGGTATGTTAGTAATATGTATCACAATAATATGGATAAAATATACATGCCAATCAAAACATTCGACATAACAAATAAAGTCTTTTTAAAACATGACCAACTAAATATTTTGCCAACTAACATTTTGCTAAAACAATCATCTGGGACATGTTATATATACGAACCATTGGTATGCTACCTAAAAGTTTGCCAAATGAAACTATGGGATAAGTTGTTTGGGAAGTTAATAATTGCCACATAATTTTCGGCCACATATTAGTAAACCCAACTGTACACACCTAATGGCAAATATAAATCTTAAATTGGTTTAAACTGTTTCGCTTAGAACAAGCTAGCTGGACAAAATTATTTTTTTGCCGTAAAACGTGCAGGGCGCAGAATGTGCAAATCTTAAAAAGTGCAGTGTGTGTGTGTGTGTGTGTGTGTGTGTGTGTGTGTGTGTGTGTGTGTGTGTGTGTGTGTGTGTGTGTGTGTGTGTGTGTGTGTGTGTGTGTGTGTGTGTGTGTGTGTGTGTGTGTGTGTGTGTGTGTGTAAATGTCGTTTGTGTTACGTGTCGCCCCTAGTTTAACTTGGTAGATAAGCCGAGTGGGTCCAGCAGGATTTTCAAGTACTCGTGGACCCACAGCATAATAATGGTGGGGCTATTAGGATTTACAAATATTTATGTCTCCACTTCTGTTGTAAAAAATAGGTAGGTCAGGTTCGTTAGGTATATTCAGATGCCCGAAGGGCAAACATACTAGAAATAGGAGCCCCGCGTCAAAAATTGTCGAAATACCAGGAGACCATACTAGGGTTCAGGTTATGAAAATAGAGAAAAAGTCAAGGTTCTCCTATTAATGTATGGTCTCCTGGTATTTCAGTCTGTGAGAGGCCTAAGCATTAAAACTTTCAAAAGTGAAGGATCTTATTGTCTTAGACTTGTGAATAGTGCTACAGAAACGTGCTTTGACTGGTGCCTGCCTCGTCTCTGCCTATAAATATTATATTATTCGCAGTACTCTTTGGGTGTCACCTCCTGGGTTAACCTCTGAGCCAATCTCTCAAAGTTGTGTTACGTCGATCTTTATGAGTCGGTCAGTGCAGTGATATAATGTCGAAAAAACATGTGACCGATCGATTGCGTGCGACTGACGCACGCGGCTGATGCGACAATAGTCAGTGTCTGAAAATGTATATCTAATGTAATGTATTGTATGGCGCCGTTTCCGAAGTCTGCGACGGACGCGGGCGGCCTAAAAGCCCGCGCGCGTGCGGCTGCGATCGGCCGCGATGCACGGAACTGCACCTTTAGACTCACCGCACACGTCCAGTCTTATTCGAACGATGTGATTTGAAACCTGTTGAAAGCGCTCGAATACGACGACAAGCGCTTCTTGCCGGGTGCCTAGATCCCAAGACCATGTGTGAAATGCCCAACCATCTTAACTTACGAACCATTCCTTTGTTTTCAGGATACAAAGAGATCCTGCATGGCGTGAACGGACGGCTGCGGCCGCGGCAGCTGGTGGCCATCATGGGCCCCTCGGGCGCCGGCAAGTCTACATTACTCGACGTGCTCTCTGGGTACAGAATCACGGGCGTTGGAGGCGCCGTGTTCCTCAACGGCAGAGGCAGGAACTTAAGTAAGTTTTGCATAACTGAGGGACTACGACTAGAAAAGACGCGATGGTGCTGATCTTGGGTCCCTCGGGTGGCAAGTCTACGTTACCTACTCGACGTGCTCTCCGGGTACAGGATCACAGATGACCTTCAAAGGCAGGGGCGTTATGGGAACATTAGGAAAATGAACTGAGGAACTAGAAAAAAATGGTTCCTTTGGGCACCAGAATGTCCGAAAAAGTTTGGCTGACGTACTGTCCAGTTGTAGGCTGTTCATTTACGGGATTTGGATCCGTCTACCTCAACGGAAATGGGATCTAGTCTTTGCTGCATGCCGGCTACCCAATAAAAGACGCAGCGTTAAAAAAGAGAAAACGGAGGCGAGTGGTCAGGAGGGGGACATTATATAGACGGTCGATGATGATCAAAAACAACGTAAAGCTTAAGGTACTTGGTGGGTACAAGGTGTTTGTTAGGCCACACATGATAGGAAAACAATTAAGATTTCCTCATATTTATCTCGCGCTCAACCATGCTTGTAAAATACCTGTCAAATTTGTTTACGCCAGCGAAATAATTCTTTGTAAATTAGATGACAATGCAATTCATGTACTATCTGCTCGATTGCGCTAACGTTTCGTACGTACGTTAGTTAGGTAGATCTACATGTATCCAAATCACTCGTTCGAAAAATTACCCCTATGTTCTAAGAATGGAGCAGCCCATCGGTTCGGATTCGTTAAAATCGTCGCCATAAGCAGTTTTATGACTGTGAATTATCTTCACAGTCAAAAATCCTTACTAATATTATAAATGCGAAAGTGCATGTGTTTGTTTGTCCTTTCACGTCGCAACGGAGCGTCGTATTGATGTGATTTTTTATGGAGATAGCTTAGAAGCTGGAGAGTGACATAGGCTACTTTTTCCAGCGGGAAAACATCTAATTCCCACGGGAAAATTCAATATGTTACATTTTCCTATAACCACGCGGGCGGAGCCGCGGGCATCAGCTAGTAAAATATAAATGAGGGGTTAAAAAAATGAACAACCTAATTGATTGACAGTTGAAAATATTGAATTTCAGAGCAGTTTAAGAAGTTGTCGTGCTACATCCAGCAGGACGACCGGCTGCAGGGGCTGTTGACCGTCGGCGAGAACATGTCGCTCGCCGCCAGTCTCAAGCTACCCACCAATATGCACCACTACGAGAAGAGCGAAGTTGTAAGTATGAACCGTGGGCCCGAATAACCGGACAGAGAAATAAGTATGTTTAATAGAGTATTGCTGACAATTTGTGACTAATATGTCAAAAATAAGTTAGGCGGCCTTCAGACCTATCTAAATTTAGCTTGTTATGTTTGTAGTGTATATTTATGTATATATTTATTTGTGTATGTAAGTATTTATTTTATTTATGTATATGTATTTGTGTAAATATGTTGTATAAAGGAATACCGTAATGTTATTGTTATTTGCACTGCCCCACAATCTTTTTCGCTTTGCCTTAAAGTTTGACTGATAGAGAATGCCATATGGCATTAAGTCCGCCTTTTGTAAGTTTTCTTTTGTGAAATAAAGTTTAAATAAATAAATAAATGCAGTACACTAAATCAGAAAGACTCTGCAAAAAGACAAGTGTAAAGTCTGTTAGCATGTAAGTCACGCTAATTAGACAGTTAGACTCGACACTGCCACTCTGAATCAGTGTACTGCATTTAGATAGGTGTAAAGGCCGCTTTAGCTTAACTCGTTAAGTATGTGCGGGTCAATTGCTAGTCTTTGACTGACTTCCCGGAGTCTAATCGAGTTTTTTTAAATATGATTATGTAAATTGGATGACAATGTAGTCTTGTCTTCTCTTATCTAGATGAGGGCCCTTTCGGATATACTACGACCCAGTGGGATCTTTTGTGCATTTGCCCTCTCCTTTATGCCTACTCCCAAGCTCGGTCCATCATTTCCACAAAACGGATGATGCAGCTCAGCGGAAGCACCTTCTTAATTTCATTATTTGTCTGGCAAGGGCATGTGTAGTACCATCCTGTATTTGTTTAGAAACTTATTACAATGCACATAAAGTGCACGGATGGTCAGTTAGCTGTGTTGTTGATAGTACCATAAAGCCGTGCCTTAGGAACTCCTTCGTGAAACTGTTTTTTTATAGTTAGTTTGTGGTCGAATGTTACGTATAATTGGGCAATCGACACAGACACAGCGCCATAACCCCTCATATTATGCCGTACTCCTTTCCTGTTTTCAGATTGAAGATATCCTCACCAATCTAGGCCTCTACGAGCATTCAAACACCCGTGCGGCCCAGTTGTCCGGTGGACAAAGGAAGAGGCTATCAATAGCGCTCGAACTCATCAATAACCCTCTTATTATGTTCCTCGATGAGCCAACGACGTAAGTAAATAGAAAATTACCGTCTGGGACAAGCTGTGAAAAATTCGCCATTTTATTCCTGTAATGTGTACCTATTGGTAATCCACGGATTCGGAAACATACCTTTATGGGTGGAATTAAAACAGTTGGACAATTACACACAACGAAACGACGTCTGTCGGTCTGAAAAGTTTTGTTGTATCGCATAGGAATAGAGAAAAAACAATGCACGAGTTAAATTTAGAAAAGATTTCCAACCTTTTGGCCATAAGTAAGATTATAAATTTTTAAATAAAGGAAAAATTGAAAAATTTAATGCTCCGAGCCGGATTCGAACCGGCGAATATAAATTTATAATTTCGTTAGCAGCGTAACTGCTTAATACAAAATTAATATAAGTAACATTGTTTGGGATCTTGATGCACATGTCCATGGGCCCCAAAGTCCACTTTTCATCAGCACTCGTAGCATTAAGGCATTCGTCCCTCTCGCACTTACGAGTACATATACTTGCTAATGAACTTGAATGCTTTACATTCGACATAAACCGCTATCATCTTGACAAGGCAGGTGGCCTATGCGCTGATTTGTCCATTATCTGACTTAAAAAAAAGTGACATTTTATTTGACACGCATTCTACGAACTCAAGTTTACCAAATAGTTATAACTGTTATAAGTTTCATATTGTCACTCACCGATATGAGCAAAAATATATTTTGTACTAGAATATATTTAATATATATTATAAAATTATAATAGATCTAGTAAGGTGGTAAGGTCTAGTTTCCCTCTGGGTTGGAAGGTAAAAAAACTAGTGTCTTTACCAAATCTTGGGAGTAGGAGTCTTGGCAGCGGACCCCGGGCTCGTTTAGGGCACAACCGGGAATAACGCTAGGAGGATGATGACACATTATAATAGATAACTTTAACCGGAACTGTTTCAACTTTCCAGTGGGCTCGACAGTTCCTCCTGCACGCAAGTCGTGCAGCTGTGCAGCAGCCTGGCACATCAGGGCCGCACGATCATCTGCACCGTCCACCAGCCCTCCGCCTCCCTGTTCGCCCTCTTCGACCAGGTCTACGTGCTGGCCGCCGGGCAGTGCCTCTACCAGGGCACCACCACCAACCTGGTCCCGTACTTGGAGCAAGCCGGCATACCTTGTCCCATATATCACAACCCTGCCGATTATGGTAAATTTTACACGATTGCGTACCTTGTAGTTACTCAACCTATTTATACTCAGTTAGCAAATAATACACATTTAACGTCACGCAAGGCAATATTCTTGGCTGTAATTATAACTTAGCATTGAAATTGCCATCGAAGAACGTGCAATTTACCTATCTCTGCAATAGCCTCAAGTATTTACTCATAAACAGTGATCGTAACTTTGGTAGCATCTTTGGTGCAGCGTAGTTTTGTGAACGGAATTGGTATAGACAATATCTGTGGACAATATCAATCAAAAGCGTTAGTTAAGAAAGAATGAAAGAAAGAAGACATTTATTCACTACACAAAAGACACACAGAGACAGAGGGAGTAGACATACATTACAATTGACACATAATGTGTGTGTCTTCGCGGCAGTGAATCGGTCGCTGTCTCAGCATTATGCCGAGGTGTCAGACAGACACCTACAGCGCTGGTTTTCAGAGACCACCGTACGTGACCCACGGAACGCAACACAACAACATTAAGGTTAATGTTAACGTTATTAACGCAAATTAAGCAATACGATTGAAATTCTTTATACCAATTCCGTTAACAACACTACGCTGCACCAAAAATGCTACAAAAGTAACAATCACTGCTCATAAACAACTTTACTTTCAGTTATCGAATTAGCTTGCGGTGAATATGGCGAAGATAAAATTAATATATTAACGACCAAGGCAGAAAACGGTAGGGCGCTCGACTGGTTCGAGAACCCAGAGTCCATTCCAAGCATGGAGGGATTGAGAAAGCAGTTCCCTCTAAGTGTGCTGAAGAACCAGGATACGGGATCGAATACCGAGGAGACGTCGCAATCCAACCAAAGATCTGTCTTGATTAGGACCGGCTTCCTTAAGGCCAAACGAGATGCTGTGAGTATTAACAGACAGCAATAGTACATTATTGCCGTGGCCGGGAAGGAAGCAATTGCAGGCTGAGTATTTGTTTAAACGGACGAGCTTGCGAGTCCGTTTAATTATAATACGAAGCCTGCAATTGCCATTCCGGCTGAGGCTAATATAGTGCTTAGCTTTAGCTTTAGCTTTTCTCAAAAATGGGGGAATAAAAAATCATTATCATCATCATATCAGCCGAAAGACGTCCAAAAAAAATACTAAATTCATATAAACTTTAAATATCGTTGCAAAACAGTATCGCAAGTGTATTTTTCCACCAAAAAACGCAAACTGTTTGAGACACATACAAAAACGTCGTGTTTGCAACAGAAAAATACGAGTTGAATTGGCTGAATACGAGCTGCGCCGTCTTTTATATGCCAGTTTCTACTTTTTATAAAATTTGGTACTCGACAAATAAAGGAATTTATGTACAACATTCCAGGTGGCCTGCAATATTTTTTATTTTTTATTTAGATCTGACCTTAAACTATACACTTTACCTTCCAATATGTAGCGAGTTATGTTCACTTTGCGGGCCATTTTTGAGAAAAGATTATTAGACCGCGAGCTAGGAGCATTTTTTTGCCAGTCACTTACCCCCGGGCGATAACTTGTGAGAAGGTTAAGATTAATGTTGTATCATGAAGCAGGCGTTAATCTGGTGAAAAGCGCATAGCAAAGTATCGTATCGCGCCGTCGTTTTAACCGCGCGTTTATAGTAGAATATAAATATAATTTTTATGTGACCAGCTGACGAGTTTTCCACCACTGTACGACGATAATTTTTACTCACTCATTTATTTATTTATTAGAAGACCAACACATACAATATACCATTATATTACAGCTAGAATACAATCGTCGAGCCAATGACAAGTCTGTCTATCTGGATCTGTCAGGCCCTAACAGATACAGATAGAAACTTACGGATTTGCTTATACCTATATTATGTTTTAAGTAGGTGTTAAAATTTTATATATATGTATATATTGATGTGTGTGTGCGCGTGCGTGTTTGTGTGGTATGAGTGTGTTCAGCTCTCCTCAATATTATTATGTTTAATTTTTTCGCAATTGCACTTTTGAACGATTTTTTGTTGTTATACACAAATATGCGATGTCACTAAACTGATTGTTGTATATTCTTGATATGCTATATATTACAGAGTTCTTACCGTATTCGGTCTAGGCAAACTAAGAAGGCGTACCTGGTATTGGTTTTCGGTGTAAAGTATTTAATGGCTGCTACAAGGTTAGGGCAATCTACACATCCTATGACAATCTCATAATGTTGGATTATTTAACTATCATTTGATGATAAAAGGAATCGAGGGTAAATGGCAAGCCGCAGCTGACGCCCACGGAGCTTCATGATACAACATTCTGAACCTTCTCACAAGTTATCGCATCGGGGTCGATTGGTCACGAAAATTCAGTTGCTTGCTCGCGGGTGATATAGAGTTATGCATCGAGTAGCACATGGGTCAGATGGCCTCCACGGCTTTTCCGGGACGTACACACTCTTTTGTCGAAATTTCCCATTTCTAACCATTTTCCATACTTTTCTGAATTTCGTTGAAGCAGCGTTAAATGTCCTTCTTCAATGACTAAGTGGTTGTGGGCTTGTTGGCATATACCTGCGACTTCAAGTTACCTAATATAAAAATGCATTGGGGTTAAATACCAATGCGTATTGAAGTAGCACATTCAAAGCTGCTTCAACGAAATTCAGAAACTTTTACGCAAAATGTAGAGAACATTATCCGGACATTTTTGAGAATTGATTTTTTTGCAGACTATGACCCATATTCGTGTACTGGTGAACATCCTGGTCGGCATAATGTTGGGCAGTCTCTTCATCAACGCGGGCAATGAGGGCTCCAGGGTCTTGGAGAACTACAACCTGTTGTTCGCTATTTTGATGCACCATATGATGTCACCGATGATGTTGACGATTCTAACATGTGAGTTCGTCTTTTGAATCATATGGATTACGACACAATTGCATCTAAATCAGTTGGTTAATACTTTATTAACAACCTCGTCGTTTTTATTTGCAGTTCCATCAGAAATGTCAATCCTTTCCAAAGAACATTTCAATAGATGGTACTCCTTGGGGTCCTACTACATCTCCATAACTCTGGTCGACTTGCCTGTATCTGTAAGTATCGGTGTGAAATAATACCTGAATTTCCTTATATTAGAAGCAACTTTTACACATTGCTGTCATTTAGGCGATTCTCTCACTGCACCACGCCTCGTTGCGTAGCGCGGGGCCGCAGATTTTACCATTGTATGCAAGAATCTCAATTTATATAGAAAACACGCTTAGTACAACACACTGCCGACGCGGCAATGCGCGTGAATAATCACGTAAAATAATAATAATAATCATCATCATTCACGCGCATTGCCTAAACTCTGTAGTGTGTAGAATTAGGTTTTCATTTATTAGCTAGCATTCCATATAATAAGAATGCATACTTAGCTATCTAAGATACTCTTTCTCTATTATTTCGTGGCTTACCGGGGCAGAATAAAAAAAGGAGAAAGTTAACTGACCCAAATGTTCCAGATCGTGTCCTGTTTCGTGTTCAGCGTGATAGTATACACGATGTCCGCGCAGCCGCTGGAGCTGGTGCGCTTCGCCATGTTCTTCGCCATCTCCATGTACACAGTGCTCGTCGCGCAGAGCTTCGGCCTGATGATCGGAGCGGTCTTCAACGTCGTTGTAAGTTGTTTATCTATTCTGTACGTCTAACACAAGTTGCTGCTCTGTCGCTTCCCGCGCGACTGAGCGTCGCTTATCTCACCCGCACCGTGCAAATTAGAAAGGAGGGTAGATCTTTCTCGCCTCGCGTCGCGGCGCGACGTCAGTTGTGCTAGCCCCGCTGGTTACCGAATACTCTAATACCGCGATATCAAACTAGTATACGCTCCGCCTGGAGCGCTTCTTCACCATAGCACTGCACGGTTAACTTCCCGAGCAATACGTCGCAAATTCACTGCTAACAATTTCGTAGCCGATAAGATTGGAAAACCGTTTGTAGAGAAAAGCGTCCAAGAGCAGAGCATCCACGCCACCTAGCGGGATCCTGCGCTGAAATCATTGACTGTGACTTATGGAGCAGGGATGCCGCGGATGCGTATATTTGACGGCCCACATCCGGGGATGCGGATGCGGATGAGGATTTTGCGGTCGAATACTCAAAAACGTAGGCAACAACGTCCATTTTATGATATCACGGAATCAGCAAACACGTTGATACTAAATTACAATCGTTCCGAACAAATCAAAAACGCGTCTGCTCTTTGGTCACAGAAACGACAAGAAGTTTTTTTACTCATCCTCATCATCCTCCTCCTAGCGTTATTCCCGGTAATGCCCCTAAAGGAGCTCGGGATCCGCTTTGACACCTAATCTCAAGATTTGGCGTGGGCACTAGTTTTATGAAAGCGACTGCCATCTGACCTTCCAACCCAGAGGGAAAACTAGACCTTATTGGGATTAGACCAGTTTCCTCACGATGTTTTCCTTCACCGGATAGCTAACGGTAAATATTCCGTACATAAGTTTCGAAAAACTCATTGGTACGGGCCGGGTACCCACGACCGCCGCTTGACAGCCGCATGCCTGAACCACTAGGCTACAGTAGCTTTGTACGTGCTAATGGTGAAAATATGTAAAACTCGCGCAGTAAGCTTTGTGCTGTGCGTTTGGGCTTTTTTTTTGTCGTGAATTACTCTACATCCGCATCCGTAATGCGGATGCTATTATTGAAATTTGTGCGGAACTGCCCTCCCTGTACGTCTAGCATAACTTGCTGCTCTGTCACTTCCCGCGCGACTGAGCGTCTCTTTATCTCACTCGCACCGTGCAAATTAGAAAGAGGAGGGTAGATCTTTCTCGACTCGCGTCGCGGCGCGGCATCAGTTGTGCTAGCCCCGCTGGTATGGAGCACGGTTGCCGCGAAAAATGCAAGGTCACGCGTTCCGCCGTAAGGCATCGTACCTACGGCGCCGCGGCGCAATCATCGTGTTTTCTACCAACGCGCTCTTGTTGCGTTACGATATAGGAGGATTTTTATGATATAGGAGGCAAACGAGCAGACGGATCACCTGATGGTAAGCGATTACCGTTCCGAGTTGCCGGAGAGTACAGTCAGTATTATAGTTAGTAGCAGCCAAAGTAGCCAAATATATCGTAACACTTCCTTACTCCCATAGTAATAAAGACGTGTTCCGATATATTTGGCTAATTTGGCTGCTACTAACTATAATACTGACTGTACGTTGATAGATTAATGGACAATTGCATTTTACCCTGCGTCTAAGGGCCCTGGTGACCTAACTCACCACTAGCAACGCAACGCATGAAAAATCACAAAGTAGTGTAACGTGGCTGTCCTCTTTTTATGGCGAAAACTTTTCAAAGTATTTAGTCCAGTCAATGAACTGACATGGAAAAAAAAACAATTTTGGAAATAATTTATAATAGCTTATCTTTTCTGTGTAACGGATATATTATCAATCAAATAGTTACCCAGCGACAGAATCTGACAAAATTTCAGACATCAAAAAAATGATAAATTAACTAGCTTCTAAAAAGTCAGCAAAAATATTAATAAATATTATTTTGGTTCATTTACATTTGCTCTATAATATTCAAGATAAATCGTACAAAAAAAGATAATGCATGCTTCATTTAAATCTACATAATTACTTCCGGGTGGAAAGTTTGTCGGATTCTTGACTAAATCATCTAAGAATAACATTTTTAAATGAAATCAACAAAAAAAACGCTATTATAAATTACTGTTTTTCAAAACCGTATTTTGCCTGGAGTAATTACCGCCGTCGTACAGACATAGACAGCTCTAAATCCGAGCGAATGATATTTCACTGTTCAATTTTAGGACCCGCACTCTTTCATTATATTTACTTATGAACCTACTAATTACATTTGTGAAGAAGTTCCGAACTGTAGCTTAATAAATTAATTATGTTTGCTGATGACACGAATGCTATTAATTATGCTGATAAAACGGTAAAACTAACTGAAATAATTAACCTAATTAATTAGCCTTTGGCAAATGGTTAGGTTTTAATAATTTACGCCTTATCACTGATAACTGATAACATAAATAGATAATGCTCTTTCAACCAAACGCAAAAATGACAGATAAGCTCCGCGTAGTCATGGAAGGTTCACTTATAAATTTAGTTGATAGCGTCAAGTTTCTAGGTAATACGTGTCGTTTCTAAACTTAACTGGATGCAGGAGTTAAACGCTATCGAGAACACTATTAATTAAGCATTTAAGCTTTAGAGACTACTTTATTCATAAAACTTAAAATGCCTCTGCTAAATAAAATATGTGCTTTGTCCCTTTCTTACAAACACAAATGTCAAAGCGACAAATAAAGACATACGAACTCTAACGCCATTTTAGTTAAAATAGGCTTGTAGAACGTTTATGAATACCTACGGCCGATGAATATAGTTAGATCAACTAAAAATAGTTTGTCATGCCCTTATAGAATCCAAATTGCGCTACATAACAATATTATTATGTTTTGTGGTCACAGTTTCAAGTACAACATAAACAGTGCATTAGTCGCACAAAAAAGAGCCATTAGAAATAATTCTACAACACATAAACACAACATAAGTTCCGCGTTCCACAATGGGTCTCCTGGGGCGTACTTTCAGAAACTGGGTATTCTCACTGCACCTCGCTTGTACATATCTACTAATACTTCTCACCGAGTTTACTTCGTCCGCGTAGATTTTTGATGATGACAAAGATATTAAAGTAGGTATGTGAATTTCATTCTTAGTTAAAATGGTCTAGACATTTCAAACAGTGGCAGAAATGAAATGCAATTCCTGGACGTGTTCTGCGGTCTGCGGTCTGCGGTCAGGTCTTCCCTACAATTTTGTATGAGAGACCTGACCGCAGAACGCGTCCAGTGTGGCAAATCCCAAGGTATAATTAAATTCATTTGCTACACCTGCTGACGAATAGCGAAAGGTATAATCAACCCTTATTTTGCTTGTTTACGGGATGACAATTTAAACCTGTTAGGGGTAGAATTTTCAAAATCGCTGTTTTTTTTTTTAAATTAATAAGTAATCTTTCTACAAAGTTTCAAGTCTCGTGCTAAAAAAATAAAGTTTCCTCCAAAGAAACCTTACACCCCTTTCTAACCCCTTAGGGTTTTTTTAAATAAGTAATCCTTCTACAAAGTTTCAAGTCTCTAGCTAAAAAAATAAAGTTTCCCCTATACAAACCTTGCACTCCTCTTTAACCCTCTTAGGGGTGGAATTTTCTAAAACACTCGAAGTACCTACTTTATTTGTATTCTAATAATTAGGTAATCTGTACAAAGTTTCAAATCTTTAGCTAAACAATCCAGTGTTCCCCGTACAAAACCTTCAACCTTTTTTAACCCCCGTAGGGATAGAATTTTCTTAAACGCTGAAATTATTTTTTTGTACAGTTTCTAGTCTCTAGATAAAAAAAAGTTTCCCCCATACAAACTTTGTACCCTTTTTTAACCCCCTTAGAGATGGAATTTCCAAAAATCCCTTCTTATCCCTAGCCCACGTTGTTAAAGTAACCTACTTACTGTGCAAAAAACAACTCTCTAACATTAGTAGTTTCGGCTGTGCGTTGATGAGTCAGTCAGTCAGCACTTCTTCTTTTATATACAGGGTGTTTTTCTCAATTTCCTTGAACTTCGGCATATTGCAGAGTCCATTCACCGAAACAAAGTAGCATAATTAGTTTTTCAAAAAAAAAAGAGTTTTTTTTTCGATTTTCATACAAAATAATTAAATTTAGCATTAACGGTTATTGTACAAGGGTCTTAAGAGTTAATGAAAAGTTAGTGTCAAATGTGATAATGTTCAAATGACATCACATGACATGCACGTCAAAAAACCGTTTACACTGGTTAAAGTTGCATAACTGATTAAATTAAAATGTTGAATATCTTGCTAACAGTAAGAGTTAAGATACTGGTGTCTTGGAGAAATTACCTTTATTTGACCTAAGCTATGCCCCCTTTCAATTAACGGAAATTGGCGGGAACACGTTGTATAGATTCTTCTTTTATATATATAGATAAGGCCAAATTCGAAACCCATGACGGCTGCGTGTACTGACGCGTACTAAAAAAATATAAATAAAATAGAAGGGCACTGCGTGAGAAATCGGTCATCAAAATATTTATTTAGGTAAAGATAAATTAAAGTAGTTTTTATTTAAAGAGAGGGTGGAAGAAGTGTTTGAAGAATTTGTAGTAGATAAAAGTTATACTCTTATTTCCACTGTGTGCACTGCACAAGTGCAAATATATTTTCGAACACAATCCTGTATTGTTCATGAATAAAAATACTATGACTATGAGTGTGCACCGCTGCCTCGAGGTACAGCATGTCTATCATGAGACGGCCGCGACATACTCTCGATTTTTCTCGCACTATACCTCTTTTTCTAAGTGTTCTAATAAGAGAGAGACGGATAGTGCGAGAAAGATCGAGAAAGCTCGCGCGCCGTCTCATGCAGGTCCCGTGCAGGTTCTGTTGTGGTCATGATCCGTTTGTATTCTGTTCAGAACGGCACTTTCCTGGGTCCATCGCTGTCCGTGCCGATGATGATGTTCGCTGGTTTCGGCGTGACGCTCCGCGACCTGCCGTCCTACCTCTACTGGGGCTCCTACGTGTCCTACCTGCGTTACGGCCTCGAGGGACTGATCAACGCCATCTACGGGCTGAACAGACCAGTCCTTGCGTGTGACGACGAACTCTACTGTCATTACAAGTGAGTACCAACCAGCACAGTTATGGGTAGATAGCTTAATTGAATATTAAAAAACAAAAGGATTTGCGGAAGACATTAAACCCGATACTTGGCACTACAACATACCGCGTGATATGCCTCTTTGCGTTGTCGCATAGTATAACATATGGTCTTTCAAGTCCGCTGGGTTTTTATTTTTGCTTTCCACGTCAATTATGTTGAACTTGCATTAAAGCTGTACGTGGATGTGGCAAACCTTCGAAGATAAAGACGTTCCTGAAATTATATCTGTATTTCTAGATTTATTATGCTAGAAGACTAGATAATTATTAGATGAATATTGCTAAGTACATACACCGCCGATTTATATGAATAGCCATTTCTTTAATCTTTGATCAGAATTAAAATCTAATCTTAACTCAAGGCATATTACAGAACTTGGTCGTGGTTTGAAATTGAAGAGAATACTCATAAAAAAATCGAATATGGACTGCTAAATCCTTGATAGATTTATGAATTTGGAACGTTTCTAAATTCGATTTCAATTGCAGGGACTTACGATGTTACCTAGTTAAATACCTACCCTACATAATTTCGCAGGACAGTTCTCAATTATAACATTTATAATTTTCGTCGTTCGAGGTATAGTAATTATTTGTCTACTGTCCTATGTTTTCAATAGAAGTTAGTAGACCAATTAGTTAAACAATTGGTTTATATTTCAGGTATCCCAGCAAGTTTTTGAACGAGATTGCGATGCGAGCAGACATGTTTTGGTGGGACATCCTGGCTCTCACCCTCAACGTATTGGTGCTGAGAATAGCGGCCTTCGTACTTCTCAAATGGAAACTAAACGCAGTCCGATAAACGTTTGTTTGTATACATTGGTTGGTTATTTTGTTTCAGTACCAGTTTAGCTCTAAATTTGTATGTCATTCGTACATTATTATTCAGTAATATGGTTTTTTCCTAAGTTATTAACTAGCTGCGAGTGGCTAGTGGAAGATATTTATAAGGCAACATAAAACAAATCGATATTTTTGGGTGATTTATTAAACAAATCAATTTACAGATGTAACAAAGCTAATTGTGCCATCTTTTGACGGAGAAAGCTGTCTGACTAGTAATTTTAAACTGCCTAACTTTGTATAATAACTGCCATGAGCAAAACAGGCATTACATTACCTACACAAATACACACACAGTTGAAATGTTATTATAAGCAGGTATACAAGATTGTACAAAAAGGAAATGTTAATCCGATTTTTTACCACATAAAGAGTTATAACTCTTTCAGCTGCGTAAGCTAGCAACAGGTAACTTACAAGAGTACCTACTATTAGGATTAAGGATTATTACATCTATGATTAACGAGGCAAAATTTCAGAAGTAGGTAGTAATTGGTTGTATGGCGTGATCCATATAATGATGCTGAACGTTGGCCTAGCAATAAAAAACTTGTAAGCTCGACCTGTACAATAAACATTCCATAGGCACGCACAACAAAATAAATAGGTATACGTTGAAAAAAAATATTATTGTCTAATATTGAAAATTGTGATGTTTGGTTAAACCTGTGATATTACTACCACTCCATAGCGGTGTAACACATTTTTATTCGTAGATTGCGGAGTAGAAAGGCACATGGGATACCCGTGCTTATTCCTGATTTTCACTTGCCTAAAGTGTACTTCCAAAGATTGAGTGGTTAACATGCCTCTCTTTATACAACAAGTAGGTATTATATATTGTTGATAATAGTAAGAGTTAAGGTTTGGGTCACATATTACTGAAGTTATAATATAGGTAGGGAGTACTACGTAACTCCGAAGAGTCATTTGTCCGAAAGCATATTTTTTTCCGAATTCCATAATTCTAAAAACCATGTTCCGCTGTTTTTTTTTATCTTTCATTATATAAAGCTAATCTAAACTATTTATGTATTTAATTTAATAATCTGCGTCCAAATTTTCGTTGCGGTAAATGGCGTTCGGAATTTAGAAATTTCGGAATAATGATGCTTTCGGACAAATGACTCTTCGGAATTATTGTGTTTCCACTCATTTTACTTACACATGATAAAATAGTAATAACTTTGAGCGCCTTTAAATATGCCTACAAAGAAAAAAATGTGTAGTAAGTTGTAGTTAGTAAATAAGTAGGTGGTTAGCGTTTATTTAGGTAAGTAGGTAGTATTCGAAGTATATGTTTTACATAATCAATTGTACCTACAATTACTGTAGGAGTGATGTATGCACGCGTTTGTGCTTAGTAATTGAAATTATAGATTTAATAGTTGCTCAATTATATTATTTATTATTCATTAGGTTAAAACATTTAATTGTATTTAAAATAACTACGAAATTAATTTAAGGGACCGTGACAAGACATTTTTATAACATTTGTACAAAAAAGTTTTCTGGTAATAAATGATTAATAATTTATTTTTTATCCATTACTATGAACCGCATACCCAAGTAGTTTTGTTTTTATCATTTTTGGAGGTAGGTATAATATTGTACCCTCCCCTACCTTTCAAAACGTAGCACATCGGAAAAATATGGAAACAAATAACACGTTAGATATTTATGTAGCTCAAATCAGTAAAACAAATCCTCCACGTCTGACGTTTGGGTTACGGTTTATTACTGAAGATTTTTTGGCAGATTTTCACTTACCAAATATTTTTTCTAAAATAAATGTTTGGGCATTAACAATAGTGGTCATAGTAACCGAAGGTATTTATATTATCTGTTTTACACCTTTATGATATGCTGTAGATAGATAAGGTTTGATCTTGGGTTTAGATAAAGTTACCAAATTACTAAGACTTTTATTTAAGTACTAGCTTCTGCCCGCGACTCCGTCCGCGTGGAAATCGTTTATATCGCAGCTCCATACAAACTTAAACCCCCCATTTCATCCCCTTAGGGCCCTTAGGGGGTAATTTCCAGGATGAAAACTATCCTATGTCCTTCCCCGGGATTTAAACTATATATAATAAAAACACAATAAGACGTTATTGGGAAATATCATGAACTATGATAGTAATTTTGCATTACTAGCAACCTTAGGACATAAAGCACAGATTAGATTTGTTTTCCGTTCCATTCCACTAACTTTTTAAAGTTCCTGGAAATGCAAGGCAGCAAAGTTCGCAAATGAGCAGATTAAACAAATACAGAGAAGAAATGCAACAAAAAGAGCTGAAGTACTGAGTGCTAAGAAAAAACCAACAATTCAATATTTTGGAGAGTAATCATAGAAGGCACAGGCGCCATCGTGAGGCATGGAATGGAGTCAGCGACGTGGACCAGCTAGCAGCAGTACAAGAGGTGTAAATAATTCCAGTGTGTTTACTCACCAGTATGACAGACAGCATGCAGAGTGTTACAGATGAGGCTACAGACCTGAAAGGAATAAGTGTCCAAGGAATTTAAGCATACACTAAGAAATAGTTTCACTTAAATTGTAATTGTGCATTTTGTTGACTTGAAAAACGTTGGATATATCAATAAAAATTGTAATAAATACCTAAAATTAACAAGTGGATTTGGGAATTAAGTCTCCGCAAGTTATAAAACTAGAAAATTCGATATTGCGCATGAGGTCATCGCAACTCATTATCGATGTTTTCAAGAACAACCCTAGCTACAGCGCTCAAGGTAACTTTTAATGCAAAAATATCAAAATTAAAGCTAAATCCTACTACAACGTATAACTAATCTTAATATGTATACTAGTTACAACATGCTCAGCTCTCGATAATGTTATAATTACCCAATATTTCCATAAAAAAAATTATTGGTGCACACGTGGCACACAGAGGATCCCGTGGGTTCCGTACCTTCTGGCAGGGGTAGCGTTGGTGAAGAAATCAAAGTCAGGATCTCAATATATGCACCGATATATTATTATAAATATATGGAGCAAATACAGTCGTCGGATAGTTAAAACTTACAGATAGAATCTTCGATTATTATGGATTGCTTTAGATGACACAAGACAAAACAAGTTACACGCACAGCGTTCAGAGCGAAAGAGGCCGGTGACAGTTCGTGCATAGATAATAACAAATCATACATGGCACACTAAACAGCCCGATTAAGTTTAAGGTGCATACACACTTCACAACTCTAATACTTCCCCTTATGCACATTAGACTTATGTGAAATACTACTACAATAGAGCTTTACATTAACATTCACATACTCTGTAGGTACATAACAAAAATACATGTATGGCTATGGCTAACAGGCACATTCATACAGATTAGACATTTCAAATAAGCATCCAGGATCATTCTACATTATCACAGTAACAATTCATTAATACTAACAAGGCTTCACACACAAATCATGCCTAAACACGCTATGTTGTCTAGAATTTAAACACTTTGTTAGTACATCTGCAAACATTTTCTCTGTACATAAATATTTACTAGTCATAAATCCATTTTGTACTAAATCTTTAATAAAATGGAAGCGCACATCAATGTGTTTCGTTCTCTTGTGACTAATATCTTTATTTTCAATAATTTTATGAGCACTTTGGTTGTCATTATACACAATGATATGCACCTTTACATTGGGTACTATTTCTGTTAAAAGTTGCTTAATAAAACAAAGATCCTTGGATACATCAGCAATAGCCATGTATTCTGATTCTGTGGAGCTTAGTGCGACAGACTGCTGTTTTCTAGATTCCCAATTAATTAAATTCGATCCCAATTTAATTGCAAAGCCTGTATATGATTTCCTGTCAAAACAATCATTGGCCCAATCGGCATCAGTATAAGCACCTAAAATCAATTCCTTACTTTTTACAAAATGTAAACCGTAATTAATTGTACCCGCCAGATACCTCAGCAAACGTTTAGCAGCTAACCAATGAGTTTTTCCAAAGCAGTTATTAAACTGACTTAATTGGCTACAGGCAAATGATATGTCGGGACGACTGCAAACAGAAAGATACATTATTGAGCCGATCAACTCTCTATACTTGTACTGCTCGTCTTCCAGACATTCATTTTCCTTTGACAACTTATTATTGGGAGCCATTGGAGTGGATACGGGCTTACAGTCTAGCATGTTAAATCTTTTCAGGATATTTTGTATATAAACAGACTGATCTAAAGTTAATGTTCTGTTTTTCCTATCCCTAGTGACACGAATGCCTAAATAGCTTTGTATTGGACCCAGATTTTTAATGTCAAATTCTGATTCCAATACTTGTAATAATTTACGTTTACACTGGCTGTCCTTATTATAAAACAAATAACAATCATCCACATACAGTGCAATAATAATAAAATCATTTTGAGACTTAATATAATATACACAAGGTTCATTTTTACTTTGAATAAAACCATTGTCACATAAGACCTTATGTATACGGGCATTCCACATGCGACTAGACTGTTTTAGTCCTTATATGCTCTTTTGTAACAAACAAACTTTATCGTTATTTATACTAAAACCTTCAGGCTGCTCCATGTAAATGGTTTCATTCAAATTACCATTTAGAAAAGCCGTAGTTACATCTACATGGTCAATATTTAAATCAAATTCATTTGCCAGACTAAACAATATTCTAATGGTTGAGTGACGTACAACAGGACTGTAAGTATCATGAAAATCTACGCCTTCTTTTTGAGTGAAACCTCTCGCAACTAAACGTGCTTTATGGCGTACAAAATTGCCTGCTGCATCACTTTTCACTTTATATACCCATTTACACTTGACAATATTAGTATTTTTCGGCCTATCAACCAACTTCCATACTTTATTTACCATTAGCGACTCATACTCGTCTTTCATAGCCTTCTGCCACTCGGTGGCCTCAGGACTAGACATAGCCTCTTTGTATGAAGTTGGTTCAGAGCCGTCATTGACCATCAGTGACCAATCAGTATCACAATACCTCTTCGGTGGAACAGACCGAGTACTGCGCACAGGAAGTCCCGCAGACGTCGGCGTCGGGGCAGGCATCTGCGTCACAGCTTCCCCTGGAGCGAAGCCCGCGCCCGGTGACCAGTCCGCGTCATCGGCAGGACAGTCAGAGAGAGAATCGCTCTCGCTCACCGTGCAGTAGTCGTTGTCGTCTCCCGATCCTGAAAATGTCAAAGAATAATCGTGTTCATTTCTGATGTAACTATAATCGTTGCTCTCGTTCGCAACGTTATTTGTATTATCGTTTGTGGTACTATCATTCCCAACCGAATTATCTGTGCCCTTCATGCTACTCTCATTCGCATGGGTTAAGTCATCGACAGTACTATCATTCCTATCAATGACACTGGCATCAATTGTAGTACTCTCATTCCTACAAGTTTGAATAGTGCTACTCTCTTTCACACATGTTAAATCACCAACAGTACTCTCATTCCTGTCAGTACCAAACGCATCCATTGCAGTACTCTCCTTCCTGCAAACTGGAATAGTGCTACTCTCATTCACACAACAATCATTATCATTATCTACGACATTAAACTGATTAAAAAATCCAAAATTAAAATTCACATTATTAATGTCACTTTGATTAAAACTGTAAAACTTTCGCTCTAAGAATTCAACATCTCTAGATATAACAACTTTTCTAGGGTCATTACAGTCAGCCAACCTATAACCTTTTGAGGTTTCGGAATACCCGACAAAAACATGTGGCTTACTTTTTACATCCAGCTTCCTACGTTTTTCTTTCGGTACCTTAGCATAAGCCATGCAGCCAAAAACACGAAGATGACTGAGGTCCACCTTCGACCCAGTCCACATCTCCTCCGGAATCCGACCACCCAAGGCTGCTGTGGGAGACCTGTTTTTAAGATATATAGCGGTCGTCACCGCCTCTCCCCAGAAGCGCTGGTCCAGACCCGAATGCTGCAGCATACACCTGACTTTATTCATCAAAGTGCGATGAGACCTTTCGGCTACAGAATTCTGTTGAGGACAGTAAGGTACAGTAGTTTGATGCAAAATACCCTTTCTTTTAAAAAACTGAGAAAGTTGTTTATTCACGAATTCTTTTCCGTTATCTGAACGCACTGTTACAACTGGCAAACCCATCTGTCTTTCGACCATACTAACAAAATCAATAAAACGTTCACTAACCTCACTTTTCCTTTTCAATAAGTATCCGAAGGATTTTCTTGAGTAGTGGTCCGTTATGGTGAGAATATACTTTGCGCCCCCCAGGCTGACTGGAAGCGGACCACACACATCAGTATGTATTAGGGCTAGGGGCTTGTCAACAACCTTGCTTGGTCCCTTTGGAAACGGTTTGGAAGGCAGCTTGCCTTCCAAGCATGGGACACATTTGGTAAGTTCCTGCTCATCCTGTAACAGAGAAAGATTAGGCACCCTATCCCTAATGCTCTGTAGAGCCTTATTATTGATATGTCCTAGACGTGTGTGCCACAAATCCACATCAGAGACTGCGGAATTCGTGGCTTCTTGCCTCTGCAAGAACCTTGAATTCTCCCTATTGCACAAATACTCACCCTTACAATTTGTCATATTAAGTCTGTACATACCATTTAGTAACACAGCAGAACCTATTTGCTTGCCTTTATAACAGATAACGCCGCCAGCCCTGTTAAATGTCACCACATAACCATTTTCTATTAATTTGCTAACCGATATTAAATTTGTGGACAACTTGGGAACATATAAAACATTACTAAGTCTATGCTTTTCATCTAAGTTTATAAACATTTCACCAGTACCAACACAGTCTAACTCCTCATTATTTGCAACTTTAACTTTACTGACATAGGGTCTTAAATTCAGAAAATTGTGCTTACTATTGACCATGTGACTTGTCGACCCCGAATCGAGGTAAAAGTTGTCTTTTGCATTAACTAACTTTGCTGAGGCAGACAAAGCTTGATCCACGTTCTGCTTCCTGTCACGTTTCCGCTTGAAGCAGTTCCGTTGAAGATGACCGGTCTTCTTACAGTAATGACATCGGGCCCTGATGTCTTTCTTCGAAGAAACAAAGGCTGTGTTGTCATCAGTAGATCTTCTCGTCTCCTCTTGTAGCAGTCTAGCCCGCACCACTTCACTGGTAAGCGAACTAGTCATGTTGGCTGTTTCCATGTTTGACACCAATGAGTCATATTCTGAAGGTAGGCCGCTCAGAAGTATTTCAGTAACCTCCTTGTCGTCTATACTCTTCCCAATGTCTCCTAATTGTTGCACTGTTGTCATGACTGACTCTATATACTCAGCCATACTGGTGAAGTTTGCATATTCCACGCGGTGTAATTGGCGAAGCAGCAGGACTCGCCGTACCAAGCCGGAGTCCTCGAATATGTCTGAGAGGTTCTTCCACGCCTCTTGAGCTGTTTGTGCGGTTCTTACGTATTGGTACATGGTGGGCTTCACCGCCAGACATATACGGGCAAGGGCGCGCTGGTCACGCACATCGCCCGCCGGTGCTCCGTCTTCCACCAATTTCCATAGCCCATCGTGCATTAGCGACATGCGCACGGCAAATTTCCATGCATAATAATTTCGAGCGCCTTCCAATCGTTCATATTGAGCGCTGAAGGAGCCATTTCCTGACGAAGTTGCCGACTCGTGAGCCATATTTTAGGTTATGTGAGTGAATCTTACTTGTGTAATTGATCCTGGTTTTCTCGTTGCTTCTTTGCGTTCTTCACAATGTTTACTGGGCCCATAACCTATTGGTGCACACGTGGCACACAGAGGATCCCGTGGGTTCCGTACCTTCTGGCAGGGGTAGCGTTGGTGAAGAAATCAAAGTCAGGATCTCAATATATGCACCGATATATTATTATAAATATATGGAGCAAATACAGTCGTCGGATAGTTAAAACTTACAGATAGAATCTTCGATTATTATGGATTGCTTTAGACGACACAAGACAAAACAAGTTACACGCACAGCGTTCAGAGCGAAAGAGGCCGGTGACAGTTCGTGCATAGATAATAACAAATCATACATGGCACACTAAACAGCCCGATTAAGTTTAAGGTGCATACACACTTCACAACTCTAATATTACATACCTGGTACAAGGATAACCTTTCCTGTTACGCTATTATGCTGCACCTGGGCATGTCCACGACATTGCTCTTCGCGTTCTGCGGTTGTTAATTCCCAAGTAGGTACTCTTCATTTTATAATTTTACAATATGTATTCGCTATTCGGCTCTTTGATAGTCATGTACCCGGGAACGTAACTGAATATGGCGATTTTCGAAACCTGACATTTGAAGTTGATTTGAAGGTTCTTATTTCGGTTCCGAGTGTCATACTGCAATATCTTTTTTGGCAGCTATTTATAACTATGTTTTTTTTTGCATTAGAGAGACCTTTGCAGAACGAGATATAAGGTTTTTTATCGGGCACATTCTGCGGATCGAACAGTGAATACGAGTTAATAAATATCACGTATTTATTATCATGTTTTATTAATACATACATTACTCAGTGTTGTGAACAGATAAGAAACATAATATTAGTTAATTTATATTCTAAGATGAAAAGATAAGAATTTTAATAAATTGCGTTTGCAATTTTTCATGGAAAGGTTATACATTAAAAACCTAAAGAGGCAGAGTTCTCACACAATGGTCTATTTTTAAACGTCACTGTCACTATCTGTCAACTATCACTCATGTGGGTTTTTTATTCGAGTTCATATTGTTGTAGGTTGAGTCGGTTGTGCTTTCTATTGCTGTAAGCTTACTTAAAGATTGTTGTTATCGTTTTTGTTGAATTTTGTTATTAGTTGTTGATCTATTTAGATATTTTTTTTGTTGGTGCACATTTACAATGGATGAAAATGAATGATTAAAAACCGCCAAACACACTAAACGAAAACCTTCAATATTTAACTTTTTTCCAACTTGCCGCCATCTTGCTTATAAACACTTATAACTTACAGTTTTGCCAACCAATTAGTAACAAATGTGAAAACTATGCGTTCAGCTATCGGTAAATATCTAATGATATGTACTCGTATGTACATAAGTTCCGAGAAATTCAGTGGTATCGGTCGAAATCGAAGAAGGAAGGTTTACGACCACTGCTTCTTTGTTTACCCGTTTGACAGATAATTCTAATCTTAAAAAAAATATAGTATAGGTAGTGCTTGGTTAAATTAATGTTCTTAGAGACCGTATACCTACATCTCTAAAATTCTTAGAGATGTTGTTAGAGATGTAGGTATACGGTCTATAAGTAATAATTTCTCTTTATGACGATATTGTAAGTTGGCTAGCACCATGATTTTCTTTTTTTTTTTTTCCAGAGAAAAGTGTTTTTTTAATGACAAAACTCACCTTAATATCGAAATACCGATATTAATATCGAAATCCCGGGATTGAAATCTAATATCGGATTTCAATCCCGGGATTGAGAATGCTCCGATATTGCATGCTGACAGCATGCAATGCACCCGGTAAATACCCGTATCTACCCAAATTGGTGGGTATTAACTATTTCGACTGGATTTTGACAAAAAGTGACATTTTAGGCCTGAGTTTTTTTTAATGAAGTGTTCTAAGCCTTTTGAACAACTTTTGTCATTATGAAATATCCATTATGATGCATAGTTTATGAGAATACATGTTTTTATTATCCAACTATAAGCCTAAACAAAATATAAGAATAGAAGTGTTGCCATTTACTTATTGTGCAAGAAATATTTAAAGAAAGCTCTAAAACAGGATTTTTTGTAGTTTGTAAAGTCCAATTAATAATTATTGTGTATAAGTTAGATGACCATAATTACTAAACTAGGCACATACCTACTATGTGAAATTGAGTAAATGCGTGCAGCTTGGCAAAAAAGTCTATAAACCGAACATTTTTTTTCGAGCCTGGTAACTTCGTTAAACTTGTCTTATGCTCTTATGCTAGTAGACGTGTTGTAATCTGTGTTGTTATTTTCCTGCAGTATTATTAAATTTCGCGGATTTATTAGCATTGAAATGGAACAAAAATTCCAAACAATGAGCAAGACAATACGCAGTTCCGCTCGGAAAGTAACTTATTATGTTTACAAGCGATATCATGCGCAATATTAACTCAGAATCATTTGTCGGGATTTGACAATGTTTATAGAAGAACTGCTGAAATTACAGGGTTTTATTTATTGTGGACTACTTATAAGTAGGTATTATATTATGAACGATTATATTATTTATTCCTTACGCTACAATTACAGTAAATTGATATTTTTCATCTTGTTAACATAGTAAGTTTTGGAGCTTATGTTTACATAAAACAAGCTTGGTACTTGCAATAAATTTGATGAGTTTTTATTAAGAGAAAGAATTATAAGAAAAATCAGAAATCACCCGCGCGGCGCGCGCCCCGTACCTGCCGCGCTGATGCGTCTATTGCTGCCCCGCTCCTTCTCGCATAGTATATGCCCCGACAGTCAGATGAAACATGATGAATACCTATGGATAATAATAATAAGTGGAAAGAAAGATAAAATCTGTAAGTACCTATATTTGAAGATATAATTTTCGCTAGTAAGTCAGAGTTTCGAGAGCTATAACGGAAATATGACCTTCCGTTTTTTTACTAAATCACACAAGGGTTGTAATTTAGCATAATAATGTCTAGTAAAAGGCTAAAGCAAAAAAACAGCTATAATCGAATTTAAACTTTTGTGGGAGATATCTAAAATACTACTAATAAATCCACGGTTAAAAAATTAACGTATTAAATGTCACGACAGGCGACATGTTTCGAACTCTTCGGGAGTTCTTCTTCAAAACAAACATCGAAAACACTCATCCTTAAGAAGAATTCCCGAAGAGTTCGAAACATGTCGCCGGTAGTGACATTTAATATGTGAGTCGAACCGTGTAATGATTAGTATTGTTTCAACACGTCTCACGAAAGTTTAAATTCGAAAAGCAATGTCCGCCATCTTGGAATTCAAAATGGACATCATTTCTAGAATCTGCACCCTCGAGAAGCCTGCCAATGTATGTTGTTTTTAAAAAAAAACGCGCATATTAATTTACAACAAATGCTTCAATAATTTTAAATAATTCGACCACTTTTTGAAATATTTCTGACTATGAATTCGTATTTAGACCTCTCAGACATCGATTTTGAATATAACCGGATTTATTCTCAACTAGCGATCCGCTCTGGCTTCGCACGGATACTATATTATACATATAAATAATAATCCGTTGCGTAGTTTTAAAGATCTAAGCATACATGGACAGACAGCGGGAAGCGACTTTGTTTTATACTATGTAGTGATAGTGATAGTCTTTCATAAAGTAAATACACGATCGACAGAAAAATGTTCGTCTAGATTTGCATGTACTGCACAAATTATTCTAAGAAGCCGGTCACCGGCCGATCGCTGCGTAATCTTATAGTTGTATTTTGAACTTTAAGATCTATATGTTAAGGTCGACTTTTAAATATATTATTTCAAAAAGTACCAAAATATCTTCTGGAATGTAATGATACGTTCATTCACTGGACGAATATACTGGGTCACAATATTATTGAAATAATTATATTATTAACCTAGCCTAGCTGAGAAGAGTCCAGCAAGAAACTCAGCTAGGCCCGACCTGGCTCGGACTGACTCTACCCGGTATGCGGCGGTACCGGAACGAATAGGGACTGTATGTGTCTGTGTGTCCGGGTAAATACCCGGTATTTACCCATGGGTTTTTACCCACTACCCATCTCTATGCTGTACATACGAGCAAGAGGGAGGTGTTGCACGCGCAGATATAGTCTTTGGCAGCAACTGCAACCATTAGTAAGTAAGACAGGTAAACGCTACATTCTGAAATGCACGGGAATCCACTTGCCTAGACAGGATGTAGGTGTTATCAAATACCCACACTTAGATATGGAATTAATCATCATTGTTTGTTACAGTTTATATTTGTTTAGTAAGCTTAGAAAGATAATACTTAAATGAACATAGATAACACAAACAACGTAAAACAACACAGGTAGGTACTTACCTATTTAGGAATTATTTTGTGTTAAGTACTAAATTTGCACTATTATAAAAAGATTAAAACCATTTTTTTATGCTGATTTTCATGCCTCGCTTTTATATACTACGCTTCAAGATATTTACATACGTTTTAGATTAAATTAACATTTTGGGAGATAATCACACCAAAGCAAAAAAAAAACACCTTTTCTAACAGGAGCTTCTGAATATATTACGAAAATAGAGTGCCTGTCTTGACTCGCTCTTGTCCGGTTTTTTAGGGTTCCGTAGTCAACAAGTAACCCTTATAATTTTGCCATATCTGCCTCCGTCCGATGTTGGTCAAATTTGACTTGCAAGATTTGTTCTGCCTATTATAGGTAGGTTAGTTTAGGTACATACATCGCCACAGATTCTGCGCTTTGGAGGACTATAAAACTGTAAAAAACAATGATGATTAATTCCATATCTAAGTGTGGGTATTTGATAGATAACACCTACATCCCGTCTAGGCAAGTGGATTCCCGTGCATTTCAGAATGTAGCGTTTACCTGTCTTACTTACTGATGGTTGCAGTTGCTGCCAAAGACTATACTTACGCGTGCAACACCTCCCTCTTGCTGGTATGCCGTTTTCCTAGGTGTTCTTGCAAAATTAATCAAGCTGCGGTCCCTTGGTTCTTCTGTAACGCCAAAGTTTGTACAATAAATTTCTGCGCGCTGGTAATGTCAACGTGCGGTTTAGGCACACCCTCCTTAGCTGTTTTCTGTTTTCTTATATTTACCTTTTCGACAACCTGTAATGTAACGATAGGGTACGTCGATTTTGTCAACCGCGCTGTCATGAAGTTAAGATGGATATTATGGCACGCACCGGTACACTCGGTGTCAAAAAAATCTGACATCTTCAAGTCCTTCCTTCGAGCGATCATAAACCGTATATTATTATGTATGACAAGGTATAACTATGGGGTCTCATTTGAAAGGTGATGAAACCGTCTTTCAGTGAAATTGTCAATCAACTCCGCAAGGAAGAAAATAAAATTCTTGAGGTAAAAGGAAAAATCGTTTAAATAAAAATAAATAAAGCTTAAAACTAAACTAGTGTAGCCTTCTCTGGCCCTCCGAAGATCTGCCATGCGATCAGTCGTGGACCTGATGAGCGTCACGATACTCTCTTGAGGGATGTTGTTCCACTCCTCGATGACGGCATCATGAAGCTCATCGAGAGTGGCAGGAGCAGGATCACGCGACCCCACCCGCCTTTTCAGCTGATCCCAAAGGTGTTCGCTGGGATTTAAGTCAGGACTCCTTGCTGGCCACTTTATAACGGTTATACCAGCAGCGTGCAGGTAGTCCCGAACAATCAACGCTGTACGGCTGCGGGCGTTGTCGCGCATAAACTGGAAGCCAGGTCCAATAAAATCATAACAGGGGACCACATGTGGATCCAGGATCTCCGCTATGTAGCGTTGAGCAGTCAGGGCTCGGTCTTCCCGTCGACGGAAATGCCGCCCCAGAACATGCAGGATCCACCCCCGTAACCGACGGTTTCTACGGTGCAGGGTTCTGTGTACCGCTCCCTCTGTCTCCGCACACCCTCCTGCGCCTATCGTTGGTGTAAAGGCACACCCTCGTCTCATCAGAAAAGAGGACATTCCTCCATTGGCCGAACGTCCAACTCTCGTGACGAGTGCGAAATCCGGTGCTGTGCATTCGATTGGTACCGGGGCTCTACGGGGCAACAAATTCCTCTCTTGTACTCTTCTTCTGATTGTGGAGACGCTCACCGACGTTCTGCAAGCTGCTCGAAGCTGCTGCTGGAGATCAACAGCGTTGGAAAAACGATTCCGCAAAGAAGTCCTCGAACCGCTGGAATACTCGACGCACTCGAAAACGGCTGATATTCAGACGCCGAGCAACTTCAGCTTGTAGTAGTTCAGATTGCATTAGTTGCAATCACTTGAGCTGTTTCTTCTGGCGTGGTATCCATTTTCTAAGGTTTTTTTCTTGCTGTAGCTGTTCAGGTGTGACTTCAGTGACGTCTGGATAGCGAATATACCCGTCCATGGAGGCTACCATGGAGGGTAGTGACCCGCCACACGCGTATTTCGGGACTGTTGATTTAAAACTCACATTTTCAATAGCTCATCTCAAATTGCGCTTTTAAATGTTATTAATCTTTTTAAATGATGAGTAAGTAGGTACTTTAGAAGTTGATTCACCCGTGTACCAAAATATATATTTTTATAACAACAAAATAAATGTTCGTTTATTAAGCCATATAGGCAGTTATTAAATCAGGGCCACGCTTAGTTATATTAAAACTCATATAATAAGTAACGCAGCGGAAGTCATCGTCCCCAGGGTTTATTGGAAAAAAAAAACGTGTATGTTCCGCTGCGTTATCAGATTTTTCAGGAATGTTAGAGGTTTACACGTACGTTACGTGTGAGAATCGAACATTTTAACATCTAGTTTTAATCGAACGAGGGAGCGAAGCGAACGAAGTTCTATGGTTCAGCTTGGGCGGAAAATCATTTGTCTGTCCGGTGTCTGTCCCGCTGTTCTCCTCTACAGACCGTTGCATTTCTTAACCGATTCTCGTCAAATTTTGTGAGCAGTTCCGTTAATTATATACTTGGACTTTTTTGTTGACTCACTTTTTTGAAATTAAGTTCGTTCACCTAAATATTAATATTCTTATCTGTTCTATGAAATAAATGTATAATTAATCCTTTATCATGAATCACAGGCCAAGTCAATCAGGCGATCGCATCTTAATATTTTAAGATTAGACAACGGTTAGGAAAACTCATCATTCGCTTCACGCAACGTACGGAGACCGAACTCTTTTGATTTATTAAAAAGTAGCAATGAAACCTGGCATATTTATACTCATTATTTGTATTATATCAAGCGTGACGGCATCGGGTGTTGATATCGATAATGTGAAGGAAAGGAGAGCTTACGACTATGATTTGTACGAGAGTGTTCTGGACCCCGAGCTGTGCCGCAGACACTTGCAGGATATGAACGCGTTCGAATGTAGGTATTTCATTGATGTGACAGTGTTGTGTTGTGGTACTACTGCTTTAGTTACCTAAGTTTAGCTTCTCTCATTAAACACGTCTTGATATCCAAATGTCGTGACTTGCTTATTTTTTTCCATGTAAAACAATAAACTACCTACTTCCGAATATTTATATTTTCTTTTAAAGTTATTTCAACCGTTAATTTGATAATATTGAATCAGTATTTCAAAACCTGATTACAGAATCTACCTATGTACCTATTTTTAAGGTTCCGTAGCAAAAACGTAAAACAGGAACCGTTATGGCGCGACTCTGTCAGTCTGCAGCTATCAATTAGGAGCTTAACGCACGTGCATGGAAAATGAAAAATTTAACACATTGTAGGTACATATTATTTTCTGTAAAAAATTAAGGATACGAGGCGGGCAAAAATTCGAAGACTATTAATTAGGCCAAGTGGGGTACCAAATGAAATTTTAGTAGCTATAAGTATTCGTAGTATAAACTTGATTGTGTCGTAAAATAATGTATTTTTTGAGTAGGCTGGGTAAAACAAGGATGAGGAAAATAAAAACCCAACTTTAGAAATGACTATCGAGATAATTTTAGGCAAATCAGGCCTTATTGTTTCGTAATCCAGGCAGAACGGCGTTTTAAAGAACGCGATAGTTTCCAATTCACCCCCTTAAAATCGAAATATGTAAAACTAATAGGTACAATATTTCTCTTAAATCATCCAAAATATTTTCTGTTCTTAGATTGTAATCTAAACACCTGTGTATGTAATTCTTTTTAAATATTTAAATACCTATTAGATTATTCTGAAAGTATCTTCTTTCAAATATAGGTAGTCATAAATATTATTATTACCGTAAAATGGGGTGAGAAGGGATCGCGAGGAGAGTTGGGTTATGAATGGGGAGAGAAGGGATGAAAGGGGGTGAGATGGGATTTTAAGGCTACTGCTACCTAAATAATGTATTCCAATTTAAAATGGAGCTATAGTAATATTCAAAATAAAAAAAAATCGATCCAACAATCTTCCAAAATCACCTTTGTATGAAAACCCATCTCACCCCAACTACGAGGGACTACCGGGTGAGGTGGGATTTCGTCTTTATCGTTAAAGTTATGAAATGGAACTACCCAAAATCATAAAAAAACAAGATACAAACGTCCGGAACACTTATTATATACAACATTCAGTTTGCATGTGTAAAAATAAAATGTTATCGAGGTTTGAATGTCAGTTTTGTCCCTACTCACCCCGTTTTACGTTATATCATATATTCTTCCGTCCCTAGTCCCAGTTCATTTGGGGTCACGTCTCCTCACTTTTCTGCGCCAGGACAGTCTGTCCTGGGTTGTCACTTCAGGCAAATGTGCTCTCTCGAGGTCTCATTTTATCATGGACCACCAGGTCAATCAATGGTGCACGGCCTCTAATGCGTTTGTGTTCAGGTAGGTTTAGGGGAATATTAACAACGTGGTTCCCTTGACGTCTTTTGACATGTCCATACCAACGATGGCGGTTCTCGCCGAGTTTGTCGGCGATTGCCAACTTTAAAACTTCCTCGTATTAATTCGTTACGTATTTTATCGAGTCTAGTCACCCCTCCCGCCCTCCTCAACATCTTAGTTTCATTGGTATGCATTTTCATTGGTATTGGCAAGTAATATTGAATGTGATAAAGAATTATTGCTGAAAAACCAACATAGATACCTACCACCGACAACACACACCGACACACCGTAACATGCATACCGACGAGTACCTTGGTCGAATGCATTCGCATTAATGGCCTACCCATAACGGTTACTTCTGCTCTACTGCGTTGTTAAGATTTTTCCAGAATTAATGGGCGGAGAAAGACGGGTATGCTGCATAAACGTTTGTACGGAACTCTCGGTGCGCGTCTCAGACTCGCACTTGACCGGTTTTTATTTTTATTAGATTGGAATGATTTCGGTATTAATCATGTTTGTTTGTTAAATGGTAATGGATGCGTGTGAGAAATATATATGCGTCGCCTGCCCCGGAGTGCTTGCTTCGTGTGTGCTGTGTGCACATCAGGCGTGAAAGATTTCATACTTGCGCCGCTGAAAGCCCCGCTTATCCCTAGATGCCCACAGTAGTGCCCATATCTGTGTAACAGTAGGTAGGAGTGCACGCATTGTTACATGCTATATATTTTTGATGTTCTAGTCTATGATGCGAGCTTTCGGATCCCACAAGGCGTGCTGCGAGGCAACTGGAACAGTCTTGGCAACTACCACCAATGTCTTGCCATAAATCAGCCCGTGGAAGAGGGATTAATAAGAGGCAAATACTGCATCATCCAAACTGAAAGCCTACGTATACCCATCCTCACGGGAGACTCATGGCCGGCAAACGTCACTTGGCTGGACATGAAAAACGTTGCATCTGATCAAAATTTGGAGGCACATAAGCGAGTGCAGCGACATTTCTCCGGTTTAAATGACGATTACTCTAGGTAAATAACTGGCTGAAACTTAGAGACTCACCCAGGCAAAGCTACGAGTGCTAGCAATGAGCAACTCCTGTCACACTGCACTGAGATGCAAAATAATTTAAATTAAATATAATACTTACCTAAACCTGAAACATATTATAAAAAGTAACTCTTAGAAACGAGTTACAATTTGGGAATAGTGATTCATTATTAGTACAGGGGTTTTGTATATGCATATGGGGCAAATGGTATCCACAGCTTCTCTAGTGTGGGGCAAGGCGGGGTGACGAGTAGGGCGGTATAGCGGCCTTATATGGCGACAGGTCAGGGCATCAGTTAATGCAGTATTAACTGATGCCCTGATCACACGTACTGAGTAGAGTGGCGAGAGAGTGCTACTCGGCGTAAAAGCGGCGAGACAGTGGCTCGGCTCCCTATCTATCTACTAGGTAGGCCGAGTACTGTCTCGCCCGTTTGCTCGGTACGTGTGATTGGGGTATGAGTAATCAGAGTCCCGCTAGTGCCTGATGATGCGCCGTCGTGATGTTAATCATTTCGCACAGACACCGTGCACCAGCTGGACAAAAGCTGACATTATTTTTTTAATTGCACTAAGCAGATTTTTGTCACATTCGTGAATATTTTTGCGTTGCATTATTGTTCGCGTTTGTTGCCTTATATAACCAGCACAAATTTGGTGTTAATTTATTTCTGTAGATCAACTGTCACGCCAATAACAGATTAAGGACTGGCCTGGCTTCAAATACCTACGGCATTGTTATTTTTTTCATAATTTGCCGAATTCTTTTAGGCACGCGGGGACAAGATGGAGGAGTTTTGGGTAAAACGATACAGAAAGAAAAGTGTTACCAAAGCTAAAGCTCGTTAATCGACGTCAAGTAGCAATAAGTGGAGAGGTAGCTTTTCGCCTATGGCTTTTTATAAATTATTAAAATGTGGTGCATACCATGTACCCCATCTTGTCCCATATGGGTACCCCATGTTACCCTATCTACGGGGCAAGATGAGGAGATGGCAGCTTTTCGGGATTTAGTGATTTTAAAATTGAATTATCCAACAAGAGTTCCTAATAGGCATGATTTACTTTTTGACCAGAGATAAATATTAAAATTAAAAAAACTTGGAAACAATAGCATGTTTCGTTTTATTGGACTTATTTTATTATCTATTTATTTATTAACAACTAAAATGAGACATGAATAGTAAGATACATTGCACCACAAAACTACATCGATAGTTTGACTGTGGAGTCAAAACTTGAAACTTTAACCACCCTGTTTTGCCCCCCTCTCCGCTACGCACTCTTTTGTCGGAATATTCCAGGCCCATTTTGCATATAAGTTTCTGAATTGGGTTCAAGGAGCGTTAAATGCTCGTCCGTCATTGGTGTTTAACCTGTCTTAGGGAGTTATTTGAAGTCACGAGTGTTTGTTAAGAAGCCTGTAACTAGGTAGGTACGTCACGTCAACTGCTTACGTAAAAAGTGTGTTCGTCAGAGAAAAGCTGTGGAGATCATTTGGCCTACGTGCTACTTTATACAAAAATCTATAGGTACTGTAAGTAGTTTACTAGATGATTCAATCGACAAAAATAATGAAACACTGTTTTTTTCTTTATGATTAAAATCTCACGCGACGTTTGGGTCACCCTACCTTTATTAGGGCGTAGAAATAATATTTTGGGGTTCCCACCATTTTTCAGAACTGCGATCATTGACGCACTTAACTACGTCCCGTTGACGCTAGCGCTCTGCGTCCCCCGCTCCTGCGCCGTCGACGACGTTTTTCGGCCGCTGACCAGGAATGCCTTCATCGAGTTCAACTACACAGAAGAATTCTGCCGCCTGCCCGATGATAAACCTTACTCAGGAGCTGATATTGCCGCTCTGTGAGTAATGTTCCTTTATAAAATTCTAGCATTCAGTTCACATACTCGAATCCATACTAATAAAGGTTTTTTTTAGGGTGGTGTTCTCAGTCATCGGATTCTTGACTTTAATGAGTACAGCATATGAGCTCCACCACATATTTATAAAGAAAGGTATGTAGCCGCGGTTAGCTTGTTGTGTTGTGGTAGTGAAGATTGACAGGCACAGAACAGGTCCAATAGAAGAGAAGCCTAATGTTACTCATCTTGCTGTTGCTCGCGTCGTGTGGGACATCTTCACCACGAGCAGGTTCCGTAATTTATTGTTGGTAAATTACGGTAGGTACATTGTATATTAAATTGGTATTAAAACTATTTATCATTACTTACTTTAAAAATGCACCAAAAAAGTTACTGATCAGTTATTATTTATGGTTCTATAATAAAATTACAAATATAATAGTATAGCCCTTAAATATTTCATTATTCTGTATTTTTATGGAAAGTTGGAGTAGTTTCATAATAAGTAGAGTCTCATTGTTCTTTTATTAGATATTATTGTTCATATTTGTTTACCACAGCCCACACAACATATATCTATCTCAAACCAACTCTGAGTTCCCTTACACTTTCTCGAAGTTCATCATCAGGCCCATCTAGCTAAAAAAAAAAAAAAAGGCCCATCTAGCTATAAAAAAAATTACTTAAAAAACAAAGTTTTAACCGACTTCAATTTAGTACTCCGCCAAGCCACGAGAACATTTCCACATTTCTTTTCCAATTTACCACATGAACTGATTTCCGAGAGAACTGATTTCCGAAAAAACCGAATCGCTGTATGTGGGCTGATAATATTTGAGGACTTCCGTCGATTACCACAAGGATCACCTTAGGCACTTCATTAGTTGCTATTTCAACGGAATCTTATCAGAATCTGTGACGTACTTTTGTACTTTTAAGTAAATAAGTCACCTGTGGTCTTCATCATCAATTCCACTCCACCAAATTTATGATTTCCGTTTGTACACGAGTTATAATAGAGAATACCAAAATCACTACATGCGTGCCTAATATAATTGTGGAGTTCCCTCAATTCCTCATGAATCCCATCATCCAACTGAACTTATGAAAAAAATGGGACCCACCTGGAAGCATATACTTACAAACAAAAAAAAATTACGAATCGGCTCATCAATGACGGAGTTCTGAGGTAACAAACACTGAAAAAAAATAGTTTTTTTTGAAATACAACCGAATTGAGAGCTTCCTCCTCTTTGTTGATGTCGGTTAATAATATTTATGGCCAGCGCAGGCCGCTGGCCATAAATATTTTCAATTCACTCAATCAATAAGCCATTTAATCTGAACTTTGAGTGTTGTTTGGTTACAGAATTTGATTATAAAATATCTCTTTCAGTTTGCCGTACGGCATAGGCCTCCTCCAGCATTTCCCACCGTTTTCTGTCTTTCGCGACCCTTCTCCAGTTCGGGCCTGCTGTTAGTTTTAACTCGTCTTCCCACCTTGTGAACCTTCCACCCGGTGTCCTGTTGCCGTCTCTAGGATACCAATCTGTTACTATTTGGCTCCATTTCTATTGTGTACTTCTTAATAGGTGTCCTGTCCATCTCCGGGTGTGTACTGATTGGTATAACAGCAATTGTTATATTTTCACTGGATATACCAACATTTAATATAATTTCATTGGATATAATCTCTCAAGGGACATAATAAACTTTTGGTAAAACATCAATCAGTATAATTTCAAGGCGTATAATGTTCAAATAGTATAATACATTTATGATATAACGTTGAATGGACATAATGTATATTGGATATAAGTATTAGTGGTATACCGTTTTGTAAGATATTTTTTTTTTCACACACACGTTCATTATTTTAACCTAACCTAACCTAACCGCCAGCGTGTCGACGTTACGCCGCTTCGCGGGGTGCCTATTTCCGCTCTAAGGGACACAAGCTAACCCTAACCTAACCTACAAATAATACCATTGTTACAATTATTTCTCGTTTTTTTACTGCGGGAGGATCATGCCAATAGTACATTATACCAACTGAGTTTTATATCGAACAAAGTTATATCCGATGTATGTTATACGCTATGACTGTTAGATTAATAGTTGTTATATTACAAGTTCATTATATCTGCTGATAATTATATTACATGAGAATATATAAAATGTTGTTATATCAAAAGTGCATTATTTCCTTTAATCGTTATATCCAGTGAAAATATATCAAAACTTTTTATATCGATCGTTACGCACCCGTCCATCTCCACTTAAGTTGGTCTATTTTTTGTAGTACATCTGTTACTCTCGTTTTCCTCCTTATAAAAGAGTTTCTTATCCTGTCTTGCCTTCTGATTTCTAGCATGCTTCTTTCCATGGCCCTTTGGCAGTATTTTACCATATTCCTGTGCTGTTCTGTAAGGGACCAGGTTTCACAGCCGTATGTAAGGCACGGGAGAATACAAGTATTGTAGGCTTTCCGTTTGGTACCTAAGCTGAGCTTCGTTGGCTTCATTCTTCATCAAATATTTTCAATTACCTACTTCATTATGACTTTGGCTCATCTGTGGAATGTAATTCCATCTTTTTTGAAATTTGATGTCTTTGAAGACTTGCCGCACCACCTCACACTAAATACATTATTTTATATTTAGCCAAGAAAATCCTATTAGTAGAGATGTGCACATTCCGCATAGGTTAACTTGTACGCAACTGAACGGTAAGGCGGGCGACCGCGGGTCATATTGAGTGCTATAACCTATAACTCCTACGAGTGGTGACTCGCGTCGCGAACAAAATGAGCAACATTAGGCTCATATTTGGGGGTGCTCTGTGTCGACAGGTAATAACTTGAATGTGGCGTTCCAGAATCCACGAAGCCCGACGAATTATGGAGCTGCTTCTCGGTGTACGGCAACACCGACCGCTTGCTGACGCTCGGCAGCCGGCCCGGCGCGCTCGACTGCGTCGACGGCATCCGCGCTCTATCCATCCTCTGGGTTATATTTGGGCACACATTTCTCGTTTATTTCGGATCATATCTCTCCAATTTATTAGACTTTTACGAAGTAAGTACCTAAAACATTAATTGCTATTTATTTAATATCGGTTTACCCAACTGCTTACATTAATATTCTTAAATGAAACTTTTTTTTCAGTGGTCATTAAAACCTAGATCCATTTTTCTCTTTGCTGCGAACGTAAGTGTTGACACTTTCTTTGCACTGAGCGGGCTGCTAATTGTTTACACTACAGCAAGTAAATTGAAGCAAAGTAAGTATATAGATACTCGTATATCAACATAACCATAACAACTTAGAAACGAAACGAGCTAAGTAAGCGGTGCGATTCCGGCTCGTTGCGGACACGGCCCGTTGTAGCGTGAGTCATCCTTAAAGCCTCGCGCAAAAACATCCACAACAGAACTGCCCCCCTATTCTGTAACTTGTTTTAAGCTCACCTCAACGCTCACTCACAAATATATCTTGACACCGCAATGCGTAGTAACTAAGCGCAGGTAGAGGTCTAGTTTCTTGACGGGTGACCGGTGGGGTGAGCCGCTTTAGCGCGTAGCGAATAACAGCACTGGAAATCAAAGACAATCAAAGTCGAGAAACTATACGCGCTATTGGCCTTTAGGTCTTTGAACTATGCCCAGCAAGGCTATCACGCGACGGCCGCGACATACTCTCGATTTTTCTCGCACTATATCTCTTGTTCTAAGTGTTCTAATAAGAAAGAGACGGATAGTGCGAGAAAAATCGAGTGAGCTCGCGCGCCGTCGCATGATAGCCGTGCAGCTTGTTGCCGTTGGCGCTAAAACTTGATATCTCTGAGACTACTCTGATTTTTATAAGGTTTTCTTAGCCCGATTCCAACATTCATTCCTAAGAGTCGGAATTACTTACTTAATATGTTTATTCATCATAATATCTACCACAGTAATCGATTACAATTCAGCTCCTCAAAACTCTTGGTCTTGAACAGCCTAGTCATATCTAAACTGCCGGAAAGTTGTTTTAAGCCATCGGAGAATTAAAACCATGGGTGTCTGTACGATGTCCGGTGTGCGTAGACTGCTTTAAGACATTGCAGGTGTCAATAAGGAAACAGAAGCAGCAGCGCAGCCATAATAACACCACTAATTGTCATATATATTGTTTAATTTTTCAGAAGATTTGATCAGTAAGGTCTCTAGGGCTTCCGTGGATGCGCTGTGTTGAGAGTGATACACTCGCATTTGTCTCTTGCTGTCAACACAGCGAATAATCAAAATCAGTAAGGTTTCGGCAATGAGCTTATGACAGACTCTTTGCTCAGACTCCAGCACAGAGTCACAAGTCAGCAGGCCGTATACACGTTTGTCCGACCGACACTATTGAAAAAACACACCGACTAAGATTGGTGTAATTAATTCCAGTGCAACTGGTGAAGAACCTCCACCTGTTCTACCTGCACCGACTGCTGCGCATGTTCCCGCTGCTGGCGGTCGCCGTGCTGGTGCAGGCTTCGGTGCTGCACAATGTGGCCGATGGCGTGCGCTGGAACAGCGTCGCCTTGTATACGCAACAGTGCCGTGATTACTGGTGGAGCGCACTGCTACACATACAAAACCTGGTCAACAGTACAGATATTGTAAGTTGATCCCATACAAACTTACAGAGATCTTTCGATTTTATGCTGTGTTTTAAACATGTTAATTGTTCTAGCCTTATAAAAATAACGTAGTAAATATTGCGTATTTATGATTGGTGGGGTGCGCCTTGGAGTGAAAACAGATCTCCAAGCATGTGTTGTTTTCTCAGTGCCTGCCTCACTCGTGGTATCTGTCGGTGGACGTGCAGCTGCACATCCTGTCGCCGCTGTTGCTAGTGTGGGTGCTGGGCAGCCGGCGCTTGGCCTGGATTGTGCTCACTGCAGCCATCCTCTCCTCTTTGACCCTCGTCACAATCTACTGTTTCATCAAGGAGTTCAGAGGGCATAGGTATGATAATTTTCTGCTTGTAGTTTTTCGTTTATTTCAAAATTGGACTGAAATACTTTAAAGTTAATGATCGTTTTCTATTCGCTAGGAGATATTTTATACCAGCTTGTCCAGGAGGGCGAGATGCTGTAGACTCCAGGGAGTAAGCTAGGCTACCCACTGTAAACGAGCTAGGCCTCACATCATCGCTTTTACGCTGATGCAGCGTGGGGTGGGCTTCACTTGCACACTGCAACTGCTAGAAAAACGAACAAATAAGCAAAACGGCCATTTAAAGAAAGACAGTGGCTAGGTACCGCTTCTTCGATCTTCCTTGAGCTTTTATATTCCGTCATTTTATTCCAGTCTTGACTACACGCTGTACTTCTATCATAACCCCCTGGCGCGGTCTCCGGTCTTCATCATCGGTATGTTGTGTGGATATGTGCTGCACATTTCAAAAGACAAGAAGATAAAAATGGCTCCGGTAAGTTATCATTATTCGTTCCTCTCTTCCTAGTTATCTTATTCGCATCCTAAAGGAGCCAGGGGCAATGACTTTCCGAACATAGTAAGTTCCGACAGGACTCGGTGGAATCCTGGCTCATAGAATTCGAACCCGCGACATCAGGGTTGCGAGTCGCATGCTTGAACCACTTGTCTGCTACCGCTTTCATTTCTATCATTATTCATCATAAGAGCTGAAAAACATCTACTCCTGGACATAGGCCTCCCCCAAAGGGCGCCAAAATGACAAATCACCAGCAACCAGGGGACTCCCGCGACCTTTAACAAGTCATCAGTCCATCTTGCAGGGGGCCTACCCACGCTACGCCTCCCGGTATGTTGTCGCCACTTGAGAACTTTTCTGCCCCAACGGCCATCGGTTCTACGTGCTATGTGCCCCGCCCACTGTCCCTTGAGAATAGCGATTCGGAGGGCTATATCGGTTACCTTGTTCTGAGATGCTGCGGCTAGCATCATTTCTGAGGGGGTAACCCTCGCAATCCCTACTAACGTATGTCCTAGAGTCACTTGCCATAACAATTTTGCCCTATTGGACTTGGTCATAAAGAAGCGCCAGAACCGCTCATGTTCTCGGTACTAAGTACAGTACTTGTAAGTACATCCACACTATACGTACGATACTCAAATTTAACAAATGGGCGTTAGGATACATAATTATTATGACAAATAATGTGACGAAATAAAACAGTAGGACAATCAAATTTCGTCCTTAATGTATTAGGCGAATAATAAATACTTATCAAAAATCAAAATCAAAAATCAAACTTTCTTTATTTGCCGGAATATGGTTACATGTAGGGTCTTAAAGCTATTTTTGTTTCTCATATTCTACCTGCATGCAGGTGTGCAAAGTATTACTATGTCATAAAACTAAATTTTCGTGCATGTCATTTCATCAGATTATTTTATAATTAATAATTCCCTAAATTTCTATGTATGTCAAAGAAATAACTTAACTACTTATGTCTGTTGCCAAATACTCATTTACACTATAAAAACACTTCTCCTGCAGCCATTTTGTCAACTTACTTTTAAAAGAATTCTTATTTTCTAATTTAAGGTCATCGGGCAAATTGTTATAAATGACACTACCCGATGCAATTCGTGACTAGCGGAGCCCTCAACATGCCAGTGTACTTCAGTATGGAAAATGCGGTAAGAACCCGAACCTGATTAATAGTACATTGTTTAACGAGGGGCGGAAGTGGAATATTGCGAACAAGAGTCTATCAGAAGCCCGACGCCGAATACTCCAGGCAAAATACGGTTTTGAAAAACATTAATTTATAATAGCGTTTTTTTTGTTGATTTCATTTGAAACTGTTATTCTAAGATAGATTTACTCAAGAATCCGACAAACTTTCCATCCGGTAGTAATTATGTAGATTTAAATGAAGCATGCATTATCTTTTTTTGTACGATTTATCTTGAATATTATAGAGCAAATGTAAATGAACCAAAATGAAGACAAAAACACTTATTAATATTTTTACTGACTTTTCAGAAGCCAGTTAACTTATCATTATTTTGATGTCTGAAATTTTGTCGGATTTTGTCGCTGGGTAACTATTTAATTGATAATATATTATCCAATATACAGGGTGCCATCGGAGACGTAATCAGAAACCACTTCTTCAGACCTGGTAATTGATGGTCATTTCAACATAGTAGGAGTTACATGAAATTAAACGTTCTTTTTTTTTGGTAATTTAGTCCTAAATTAAATCGCTGATTCACCAAATTATGGTTACCCTATTTATTTAATCAAAACCTCTTTGGTTATCTTTCTTACGCATGTGAAACAAGTTTATCTTTGCATCTCTTTCTTGGTTATAGGGTGACCACGCTGTTTAGAGGACATAATTTAATTTTAAAGATTGCATGATTAAGTTTAAATAATGCAACTAACCACCTCCATTCCTGTGTCATTGTAATCTCAGTTTAATGCTTAATTAAGTCTTGTCATTTCTGATTACGTCTCCGATGGCACCCTGTATACAGGGTGATTCAGGAGACATGAGCAGGATCAACCCTACGGATTCAATAGTTTATAAGCTACTCAGTCGTACCAGCATTGGTAAGATTAACGTGAATTTTTTTTTAGTTGTGTAGGGTGACCATGATTTATTGTGAATGAAACTTTTACACAAAATGTAAAAAAAAACTGTGGGCGTTTAACTTAATTACGATGGTAAAAGATCCATTAACATTAACTGTATGTGTAGGGTTGATCCTGCTCACGTCTCCTGAATCACCCTGTATATATATATTATATATATATATTATATATATATATTATATATATATATTATTATTAGCTTATTTTTTATGTGTTACGGATATATCCGTTACACATAAAAAATAAGCTATTATAAATTATTTCCAAAATTGTCATTTTTTCCATACAAGTTGTCAGTTCATTGCCTGGACTAGAAGGCGGAGGGCTTGTGATGACTCGAGTTTGCAATATTCTTACGCCCGTGTTATACACAATGTTTTTCATCACATTTGCGAGAAAACAAATACATTTTAGATGAAATTAATAAAAATCGTAATAAACACTGCATCATGTCAGTCGTCCATTTTGTTGAATTTGACGTGAGGCGCGTATGGCAAAGACCCTTCGGTATACAGCCACGATTTGAAAACACTTAAAAACATTTTACATAGACACTAAATAACTACATATAAAATCTGTAAATAATTCAGTTAAACATGTTTAAGTAGTTTTTTAAGTTTAAATTTATTTATAAGTACGTTTTGAGACATCGTATTTGATATAAAACCTCTTTGCTTTGTAACTGCCGCATGAGTGACAGATACAATTTAAGAAACAAACCATTACGCCTGTGGGCGTAACACAGGCTATTACAGCTCTGTATGTCTGCGCATTATGAAGCCCTTTTCGAGCAAATGTGATAAAACAAATTACTAGCTAAGTATGAGCGAAAGTAAACCGGAGACAAGATTGTCATCCTACTCGTCCATCGTCGCGATATTTTAGGAGTTTAAAAATGCCAACCCTATTTTTAGTTTCCTATATTTTTCCTCCTATATCCTTGCAGTTCATATACTTCGCGAATGACGTGGCGTACACGCTGATCGTGTCGGTTGCCGCTTGCGAGCTGGTCGACGCGCCATTCTCCACTCTCATCCGAAGAATGATGAAAGGTAATTATGATTACTTTCAGACTTACTTACAATTAGCCGCGGTAACAAAACGACGACCGAGGGCACTTGCATGGAAGGACCATACCAACAAGAGGGACCTAGGCCGTACGTTTGGTAGGGCAGGCTCTACGACTCAGGCTCTAAAGTGTATGCACAATTGTATACTCGCACAGTGGCTTTTCTTTCAGGCTGGTCCTTTGGCGATTTCATACAAAATCGAACGCCAATGTGTTAAATTGTATATGGAATCGCCAAAAAACTGCCGGTTAGCAAAGCCAGAAAAACACCGTTCACCTACTGGAGAAACTACAGTGCTTAAGAATATAATCTTCTAAATAAATTGTATCCAATTCCTGTTGGTGGTGGCAGCCTAAAAAACAACAATATAGCGTTATCGGCGTTTCTTTCACACCTTAAATATGTTTTTTTAATTCGCAAAATATTATTCAGTATTCCATCTACATCTAATGCCACCACTTTGTTTGACGCTGGTGGTGACGACCTGGTACTCGTAATTATTTTGGAAAACAAGTAAGGCCTGAATCACACTGGCGCGGCCTGCGGTGGCGATCAATAGTAAATTTGACAGCTAATGACAAGTTTACTATTGACCGCCGCGGCTAGGCCGCGCCAGTCTGTGGGAGACTTAAAGCGACAGCAGTTATTTTAACAGAAAGCTTTTTTACAGCTATCGCGCCGAAGAAGACGTCACCCAAACCTGCCGAGAACCATACGATACATGAAACCAAAGAGCCGCAAACTAAGGACGAGAATCAGGAAGGAAGGGAAACAGTTTGCGACTTGACCATGCACTTATGCACTAGACAGCATAAGTGCATGGTCAAGTCGCAAACTGTTTCCCTTGACGCGCTTGCTAACGCCATCTATGTGCACGACGTGTAATATCATTATAGATGTAAATGTAAACCTCAGAGGATCGGCATAGTTTCACTAGATGGCGCTGTTAACACAGATGGAAACAAAAACTAATTCCTCATCTTGGATATAATTATATTTTTCTTGGGTTATTATTTTTCCTATATTATATTGTCAAGTAATCTTGCCAACGCATTATCGATCGATAATGGCGGTATTATGACGCAATTTGGAATGTGCTTTCTATTTATGTGCTACCTTTGTGCATTTATTTTTCTTGCGATGTTTCCGATTCACTACTAGTGAATATCCAAACAATTCCAAAAACACTTCTTTCCCAACATTTTTTTCGTTGGGTGCGGGATTTGAACCCGCGACTCTAAAGCTAGGTCGACAGTTACTTGCCTCGTTAGCCACTCGACCATCGGTTCAATTGACTAGGCAGTCGAAATTCATCATAAGTTTATTTTTCTGCTCAGATATTAATCCATTACGACTATGATTAGTATAATAATCGATGAGGGTAGACGAATGATTCAAAACTACCATACTTATTCGTTTTTATCACAAAGATGTTACATGTTCGTTCGTAGACCTACTTCAGCTGTGTTATTCATATTTTTTTTGGATATCATGAATATTAAAACTAGTTTTCTATGTAATATTGATCTAGTTAAAAGGTCGCAAATATTTGCGATATATAAAGAAGCTACAGAAACTTATCTAAACGTAAGTCGTTATTTTTACATGTTTGTGATATAATTATCTACTATAAGTAACTACTACTTAACTATCATACATTTTTCTGATGATTTATTTACGTATAATATTGTTGCAGCTAAAAAAAGGTTGAGCAAAAGGAAACGTCTCTGCTACACCGACAAAGAACGGCCACCAGCCATGGTAATGGACTACAAAGAAAATGATTTTGAATCGACAAGGCATTTCGTTGATTTATTGCACACAAGTGTGGACTGTTCGAGGTGTCTCCATAAAGAGGAGGGTTTATACTATCATGGGCATGCTGTTAAACCCTTGCTTACAGAGAAGCACATAAAACAGCAATTTGATACAATTTGGACACTGGACTAAATGTCATGTTTAGTGACGAGAAGTAAGAAGTGTTTAAATCTATTCAAGAGGACAATATAAGTTCACGTTCAGTGATCACGTAGTGCCTAACATGGAATCTGGTGGTATACCTAACTGTGAACATGTAAGGTTTGAAGAAAGACAGACCGGGTTATATATAAACAAGTGACAAAAGTAACATATGAGTAGGATATTGTTTTCATCATGCTTTTTTAACCCTATAGATACTATTAGTAATAGATGTGTTAAGTTAAGGAAAATTATTATTAAACAACATAATCATGTTAATTAACGAGATCGAGTGACATAGATAACCGTGGAATCCTACCATTATAATCTATGAAATATATGGTCGTCTAGTATCAATAATAAAAGCCTTAGTGAACTGTAAGATTGTCCCGTATTTTATTATTATTTTAAATGTCATTAACACAAATGGCGGGTTTATTTACTTACTTAAAAGCTTACTTATAGATTTGGCTAACACCAGAATGCGTTCGCCTGATATATATGTTAGCATAACCCGGTCTGAAATTATTAATAAAATTGTCAATAGGTTTTATTTTTATTGGGGTAAAGCTTCAATCTTTTTCCGATTTTCGGAAATGAAACTTAAGCTACATATAACCTCGATAACATGTTAGAAAGTGGCTAATTCACTAATACTATTAACAAAAACTTCTGTTAACAGTGTTGCTGCTAACGGAAGGCCAGAAAACAAGGTTGTAATTTGGCCTATGATATGGCTGTCTGAAGTGAAGAGTGAAAAAGTGAAGTGAATTAAATCCAGTCAACAGGGCCATTTAAGTTTATAGTGTTATAATAATACGCGCCGTCATAATGGTCGCGTAGTTCCTAATATAGAAAAAGTGCAGATGCTGTCGGTCAAAGAGTACGGATTACGTTAAGATTTATATATTCTATAAACCGGGTTATCCTAAATAAATTAAAAATATATATATTGTTTCAGTAGGTAATAGGTATTAATATGCCGTTTGCTTTCTTTTTTATATTCCTTTACTATTTAAAATGTGATATTTCATAAGATCAAACAAGTGTAAGTAACGGTGAAAGACCAAATAAAATTATTATGATTATTTTCAAATCAATAACACAATAATTCATGGTTTGAACGCTCACATATAGGTATAGATATACTATGGCAATTAACACCTTAATGCGTTCTGCTGATTTGAATGTTAGATAACCCGGTTGTAAGTTAATATTGTCAATATTATATTTATTGGGGTGAAGCTTCAATCTTTTTCCAATTATGGAAATGAAACTTAAGCTATTACCTCAATAAAAATGTTACAAAGTTGCTAGGTAACTATTATTATGTAGTATTATAAAATTGCTTTAACAGAACTGTAGTGAACAAAATAAACATATTGAAACATAAAATGCTGTTTTAATTATTTAAGTTATGAATATATAATTTTCTTTATGACTAATATTTGTATATAAAGCACTTTCATCTATAGGAATAGAACAAATATAAAAAGATACAAAAACATAAACCTCCCATTACCTGGGATTCGAACCTCGACAGTTCTAGGCCGCTGAGCCTAGAGAACATGTCTTAATCCATTGAGCTATCTCAACATTATAGGTAATGGTGGAAATATAGCATTCAAATACCAGTGGTATCGCACTTAAATACAGCTATTATAAATTAGCATTTACCAGCCTTGTTAATAGTTATACTAATATGAGAATATTTCTGGTGATAACAAACAGGTGTCAATTTATAGGTATTTAATGTGCCTAGTAATGTGCTTATTTTCTGCGGTATGTCTAAATAGTAGCGCCAACAACGCCATCTAGTTTAATTATTGCGCACCACGTGCAACTATGTGAGCAGCAGACGTCAAACGATGCAAGCGAAACTGAGCCGTAAGGTGTCCATGCATTATTGCAGCCGATAGTACAGAATGGGGAACTAGATGATAAGCAGGTGGAGACAAACAGAAGATCCGAAATACTTCAAACTTAGAATAATATTTATCTCCAATACCACAGAATAAGTAATAGTACAGTACCTACTACGTACAGAAGGTTATCTGTTAACAAATTCCCTATTTGGGTAGGTACGCCATACGTGCCTAATTGTGGCTCTCTGATCTCTTTCTATCGCATGTAACGCGCTCTTTCGGATGCGGGGCCTTAGAGCTAGGGTTGCCGCCAGCTCGACCATTAAATGTGTGGCATTAGCCATGTATGTACGTACTAAGATACTATAACTTATTCTATGCTAAGTAGTACCTCCCTATGCAATTTTTAGACATAATGGCTCTTCATTCATTGACAAAATTTTAAATTGATCGTGAACAATGTGTTTTATGTTTTTCGACACAATTGCTCGTAACGTACCTCTTATTGTGTCAAATCAAATCAAATCAATTATTTATTCTGCAAATGAACTCTAAGGGACCCAAATTGCTCCCCTGACTTACGCCAGACCTCGTGAAATATGGTTCTGACACGTGACCAGCACAGTCCACATACTGGCGCCTGTTACTCATATAGCTGGCAAAGAAAGTAAGAGTATGTGGAGTGAAACCCGCGTCTGCCAATTTCACGAGTAAGACATCAAGGTCGACGGTATCGAATGCCTTCCGGAAGTCGAAGTACGCCACATCCACCTGGTCTCCTGCATCCACAGCCGGTACTATATTGACCATGAGACGCAGTAGGTTACCTGTGGTACTGCGCTCCTTCCGGAAGCCATATTGCGCGTCAGTCAGTTGGCCGCTAGCTTGGGCCTGAACCGATTGGTAAATTGCAGACTCAAATACCTTAGCGACCGTACACAATACTGCCACCGGACGATAATCGCTGGTATTCGGTCCACCGCGACCTTTCGGTGCAGGCACCACCCTGGTTAACTTCCACCTGTCAGGAAACACTTTGGATTTAAGGCAAGTATTAAAGATATACTGCAGTGGTTCAGCCAGAACACTGCGACAGTCCTTAAAAATGTAAGGTGGGATACCATCGGGACCTGATGCGGACCGCTTGGGTTGGAGCGCTGCCACGGCCCGCTGCACCTCCGCCAGCTCCAGGCTCGCGACGTGCACCCTGGCGCTGCTCGCCGTCGAGGAGGCGTCCGCTGCTTTAACTTCCAGACGAGCCGGGTTTGGATTGTAAACCGACTCAAAGCCGAAAGAAAGTGGCAAATTCCCTAGCACATTCCTGATCTGATAGTGGGCGTCCGTCCACTACTAGTTTTCTTTTAGTAACGTTCCCTCTCTTACTTCTTATAAAACCCCAAAAGGCTTTGGGTTCCCTTGCTAAATGTTTCTGAACACGGTCCATGTATGCTTCATGTGCTGCTTCTATTGCAATCTTAACAGCAGCCCTACACTTTGAAAATAATTCATAATTGTAATCGGTTTTACTCATTTTATATTGTTTATGCAATGTATGTTTACGTTTAATGTCGCAAATGAGCTCAGCCGTGTACCACTCAGGGTAAGAATACCTAGAGTCTACATGCTTTTGCCTTTTGATCGGAATACATTCATCCATAACTTTATTAATCTTGTCATAAAAATAATCAACTACTTTATTAGGGTCATCGATATTATACAAATGGCTCCATTCTAAACTTGCCAACGAATGGTATAGCATATGGAAATTAGCCTTGTAAATATTCCACTTATTACAAGGCAGTAAATTAGAGTCTAAACCTAAGGAGTCAGGCTCGGGCGGTACACACACCATTTCAAATTGATAATTACTTAAGAGGGGGCGTACCGCCAGGGAAAAATCAGAAATCACCCGCGCGCCCCGTACCTGCCGCGCTGATGCGTCTATTGCTGCCCCGCTCCTTCTCGCATAGTATATGCCCCGACAGTCAGATGAAACATGATGAATACCTATAGATAATTATAATAAGTGGAAAGAAAGACAAAATCTGTAAGTACCTATATTTGAAGATATAATTTTCGCTAGTAAGTCAGAGTTTCGAGAGCTATAACTGAAATATGACCTTCCGTTTTTTTACTAAATCACACAAGGGTTGTAATTTAGCATAATAATGTCTAGTAAAAGGCTAAAGCAAAAAAACAGCTATAATCGAATTTAAACTTTTGTGGGACATATCTAAAATAGTACTAATAAATCCACGGTTAAAAAATTAACGTATTAAATATCACGACAGGCGACATGTTTCGAACTCTTCGGGAGTTCTTCTTCAAAACAAACATCGAAAACACTCATCCTGAAGAAGAACTCCCGAAGAGTTCGAAACATGTCGCCTGTCGTGTCATTTAATACGTGAAATTATTAGTAGCATTAATAAAAAAAACTGTAATTTATTATGAAAACTTCGATAATGTTTATGAAAGCCAGATTTTCAGGCAACTGTGTGGCGGCCAAATTTTTCAATTCTGACCCCGTATCATGGTCGGCCTTATCACGCGATAAGTGACAGGATAGAGCGTCCGTCACTGGCTGACACCGTTTGATAGAACGAGACGACGCCCCTATCTTGTCACTTATCGAGTGATAAGGCCGACCATGATACGGGGTCTGATCTCGGATTCGTACTTGGAGACAATGGAGACGCTTTGGCCCTTTAGTTATCAATTTTGAACATACTCGTATTAAAGAAAAACTGCAAAATTGTGTTCACTTTTTTTAATATAAAAATGTCCAACTTCGCAGGCGACGGGTGTAGACTCGAAAATTATTATTACTCCAAAAGAAAGAAGGCAAAAAAATATGCCGTGGCGAAAATCCCATTCAGATATCTCAAAGAATTACGAATCTACAACCGTTTTAATATTGCTTGTTAGAGAGAGAAAACGCAAATGGTGTGTGTCGTCACATTACAGGATGCTGCCGGCAGGCCGCGTCGACGACGGCGCCGACCACGATGCGCGCGGCACGTTGCCGTCTTCTGTGACGTCACATTCTTCCAGCGTCATCGTTTCATATGAAGTTGCGTTTTATTTATTTATTTATTTATTTATTGATACATGGAAAACCAACAGCGCAACATATTTATAGACAAAATAATAAAACCATATAGCCAATTACAGGTTCTCACTTATAGAAATAAACTAACACAAATAAATCTATAGCCAAACTTAAACTTAGCGTACATTACGCACAGTAACCAATCGCGCACCAATAGCAAGCATGGCAATGGGAATAAACAAATACAAGGTAGTTAATAAATTGGAATGTATATAAACTCTAGTAACCCGAGCCTACACCTGAAGTATCACACATGAAGAATCTTGTCAGTTTAGATTTTATTGCTTGTACGCTATCACAAAATATGTCTATATCTAATTTAACTACAACTTCGTTTAAACTCCTGCCTGCTCTGCACAAAAAACTATTCTTTCTATATTTAGTGGAAACATGGAACATGCTAATAGGACGAAAATGGCGGAAACTTCTTATGGGAGTATTGAAATGAATTTTACCAAGTAAATTAGGACAGTCAACATTGCTTCTTATTATATTTAACAAGTATAAGACATCAGCAAATTCACGACGCTTAACAAGGGGTATCAGGTGATGCTTTTTACATAAGGTTAAATAATTAGATGAGCTGCGAAAAAGGAACAGAACATATCCCCTCTTAAAACTTTGGACACTTATAACTCCGTGATTATTTAACCTTTTGCGTTAATTTTTTCTCCATTTGACTACATTTTTTATCCTTCTTCGAGAAAATATCACATGATTGATTATTTTATTTAGTGTCTACGCCCCTATTGTTGGAATCTGCACCCTCGATAACCCTAAAAGCGTCACCCGTGATGACTTTAAAGAAAAGCAATGTCAATAATTACACGGTTCATCCACGTATTAAATGTCACTACGGGCGACATGTTTCGAACTCTTCGGGAGTTCTTCTTCAGGATTGTGTTTTCGCGGCGGTGTCGCTTGAATCACGCAAGATTCAAGCGACACCGCTGCGAAAACACTCACTTTATAGAGTACAAATTACTTTAATTACCCAAGGAATACCATTACCCACATTTTGTTGCTTAAAAAACCACCGGAGCTATAACTGAAATATGGCCTTCCGTTTTTTACTAAATCACGTAAGGGTCGTAAGCTAGCATAATAATGGCTAGTAAAAGCCTAAAGCAAAAAAAAGCTATAATCGAATTTAAACTTTTGTGAGACATGTCTAAAATACTACTTATAAATCCACGGTTAAATTCACGCATTAAATGTCACAACAGGCGACATGTTTCGAACTCTTCGGGAGTTCTTCTTCAAAACAAACATCGAAACACTCATCCTGAAGAAGAACTCCCGAAGTGTTCGAAACATGTCGCCTGTCGTGTCGTTTAATACGTGAATTTAACCGTGAATCTATTAGTAGCATTAAAAAAAAACTATAATATATTATGAAAACTTCGATCATGTCTATGAAAGCCAGATTTTCAGGCCACCACTGTGTGGCGGCCAAATTTTTCAATTCTGATCTGGGATTCGTACTTACTTGGAGACAATTGAGACGCTTTGGCCCTTTAGTTATCAATTTTGACCATATTATAGAAAAAGTGCAAAATTATGTTCACTTTTTTTAAAAACCAAAATGTTCTAGTTCGCAGGCAATAATTGTTGGAATCTGCACTCTCGATAACCCTAAAAACGACACCCGTGATGACTTTAAAGAAAAACAATGTCAATAATGTCACTACGGGCGACATGTTCCGAACTCTTCGGAAGTTCTTCTTCAGGACAAGATTCAAGCGACACCGCCGCGAAAACACTCATCCTTAAGAAGAATTCCCGAAGAGTTCGAAACATGTCACCCGTAGTGACATTTAATATGTGAGTTGAACCGTGTAATTATTAGTATTGTTTCAACACGTCTCACGAAAGTTTAAATTCGAAAAGCAATGTCCGCCATCTTGGAATTCAAAATGGACAACATTTCTAGAATCTGCACCCTCGAGAAGCCTGCCAATGTATGTTGTTTTTTAAAAAAAACGCGCATATTAATTTACAACAAATGTTTCAATAATTTTAAATAATTCGACCACTTTTTGAAATATTTCTGACTATGAATTCGTATTTAGACCTCTCAGACATCGATTTTGAACATAACCGGATTTATTCTCAACTAGCGATCCGCTCTGGCTTCGCACGGATACTATATTATACATATAAACCTTCTTCTTGAATCACTCTATCTATTAAAAAAAACCGCATCAAAATCCGTTGCGTAGTTTTAAAGATCTAAGCATACATAGGGACAGACAGCGGGAAGCGACTTTGTTTTATACTATGTAGTGATAGTGATAGTGATAATCTTTCATAAAGTAAATACACGATCGACAGAAAAATGTTCGTCTAGTTTTGCGTGTACTGCACTAATTATTCTAAGAAGCCGGTCACCGGCCGATCGCTGCGTAATCTTATAGTTGTATTTTGAACTTTAAGATCTATATGTTAAGGTCGACTTTTAAATATATTATTTCAAAATGTACCAAAATATCTACTGGAATGTAATGATACGTTCATTCACTGGACGAATATACTGGGTCACAATATTATTGAAATAATTATGTTCACCGTGCTGTCGTGAGAGCACAGAACGTAGTCCTCTCGTCTCAGCGGAGCGATTGCGACTGACTCCGCCCGCGAACGGCAACAGAAGATATACCGAACCGCACGAAACACGCGACGGGAGAAAGGGTATCGCGCTAAATAAAAAAGGCCTATACACCAAATACGTTTCACCTCAATAAGTCTGAAAAGGGACTACATAAAAATACCCCGCTGTACTTTCATTAGGTAATGTAAAAAGCTATTATACACTCAACTTTTACTTAATTTATATGCACGGGAACCTCACACTATCGAAATTGAGTAAAAATAAGACATGTTTTGGCGGTTCTTTTCTATCGAGGCAATTTTGGTTTTGTATGGTTTTATTCAGACGGTTCGATTGCAAATATGATGTAGTTTTGGTATGTTCTTTTTCCTGGCATTCGCTTTAGTTTGTCATAGGTAAATATTCAATCTAAGAACCCCGATTTCGCGGAGCGCCCCCTCTTAAATTAACATCATTTTTAACTTCACGTAGTTCATATCGTGTTGTGGCCACGAAAAGTACTCCGCCTTGCTTGCGGCCGTCGGTCCGGTCGCACCGCACAGCATGGTGGAATTATTTCGGCGTCATAAATCGAATCGTTGCAGCCAGTTTCCGTTATCGCATAGAAATCAAACGGGGAAGATTCCAAAAAACATAGAAAATTTGATGTTTTGGTCCTTAATCCTCTCACATTTTGGTAAAAAAATTCAAGCGATCTACTTTCCCTCCGTTTCATACTTTGATCCGCGAAACCACAACCATTCACTGAATTGGGCTCCGTAAGGCCACACCCTCGGCTGATTTATAACATGGAACATATTTTCTGGAACTCCTATAATGAATGAAGCGTAGTCTCTTTTACACTTATATCCGTTCCACATTCATTAATTACATGTGTCTCGACCTGCTCTAATGTTGTGTCGAGCGCTAACCTCCATACATGTACATGTTTCTTGCGATCCGAGGCCCGAATTCCAGATGATGTGTTTTCGCATGTCATAAAATTATTTTTCCTGCCAACTGCCTTCTTCGACTTACTATCGCCACTGGTATCCTTAGGCTTAGGCCCATTAGACTCAGAATCCACCCTATCGGGTTGAGTATCCACGCTATTACACACGACGAGCGGTAAAACCGTTGATTTCGTGGCCACACTCTTATCGCCGCTGTCCGGTGTCGCTGTTGCCGGGGAGACCTTACACCGTCTACCTTGTTTTTTCTCGCTAGTTACCACCTCGGCGAATGAGTGCGCACTTTTGTTATCACTTTTGTCAATGTTTTTCGGTGGTTCAGGACATTGTTGTTCCACAGACTGGGTTATTATTGGCAGCCTATTTATGTTTGAGATTTTTTCATCGAGTACTTTGATTTCTTTTAGTAACTCGTTTTTAGTGTCGATAAAAAGTGATTGAAGCTGTTTAAATTGATTGTCCTGTTCCTCCAGATGCACCACTATTTCTTGCCGAATTCCCCGAAGTTCTGTAAGCAGCTCACTATCATTATCTTGAACTGGCCTTGGACTTGTTTTCCTTGATGTTGGACGACTACCGCGCTGTGTATTCACAAAATGCGCTAGTGATGTAGGTCTGGTTCAAAGTTCCAGGGTTTCGGATGGGAGTGTTGGAATTATCGACTCTCGGTTTTAAACAGGGACACTCCGGGCAAACCCACGACTCCTTGTAGTCTTCGGTGAAACTATCAATGTTCTCCGGCTGAATAGCGAGACATTTCAAATCAATTTTTTTTTTGCACTTTTGATTTGAACACTCCATAAACTGTATAGTGAATATAGATTCACCACAACCGTTACACTTTGTTGACATTTTGGAGACTAGTAAACACATCCGAACCGTAATAGTACATTACTTACCAAGGGCTGTAAAAGAAAGAAAGCCCGAAATCGCGGCTCGGGTTGTAAATATGCGATAGAGGGCTTTCTTTTTTACTGCCCGTGGTGAGTACACAATTTTACGTCTTTATCTGGCCACAATGCGAGTTTTACCGTACGCGCAGCGTGCGGTATAACTCACATTATGGCCAGGTGTGACGTAAATCAATTATCATCACACTTGCTCGAAAAGGGCTTCATAATGCGCCCTTAGGGGTGGTATTTCCTAAAACACTGAAAATTCTTATTTTTGTATTTTAATATGTAATATTTCTGCAAAGGTTCAAGTCTCTAGATCAAAAAATAAAGTTTCCCCCATACAAACTTTGCACCCTTATTTGACCCCCTCAGTGGATGAATTTTTATAACAACGCTAAATCATTTGTTTTGTTTTTTAGTAAGAAACCTCCATACAAAGATTCGAGTCTTTAACTTTCCAAATGAACGATTTCCATACAACGGTTCGACCCCTATTTCACCCCCTTAAGGGTTGAATTTCGAAAAATCCGTTCTTAGTACACGTCCACGTACTGTAAAGAATATATGTTCCAAATTTCATGCTTATATCTTTAGCGGTTTAGGCCGTGCGCTGTCTGTCAATCGGTTAGGAACGCAAGAGTAGATAATAATATAAAAACGTAATTTTAATTTCTCTGCTTTTATAATCGATTTAACCGAGTAAGAAAATCACAGTGTACAGCACACTGGTACAGCACTAGTGACAGAAAAATGAATAAATCGACCATGAAGCGACTCGACAATTTGAATAGCCTATTTATACATCGCTGGTTTTGAACGCACGTCAAGTGTGTCTCGTCAAACTAAAGCCGCAATGGAAAACTAGAGTTGGACATAATCTATTTTGATGAAAATAATACAGAGCAATAAATAAATTGTTTTTTTAATTAATAACAGGTATTTTAGGACAAATAGTACTTACCTATGATAGGAAATACCACGATTAACAGCTTCACCTTTTTTGGTGGTGTTTGAACAGCTCAGTATCGAACAACGAGTCATTTTGTGATTATAACCTGATGTCGCACGCGTTCCGAGGTCGGGAGCGGACTGAAGTTCGCGGCGAGCAAAGAAGTCCATCGGACTTACTTTTGCCACGCGAAGTACATACACTCTTTCCTTCTATCTTGATATAGTTCTGTGGTAATAGGCGACACACGTAACCTGAATACAAGCAAGTTCATGGAAAATGAACTTGCTAAGAGTGTCTCCGTACTTCAGCTACCTTTTTAGGGTTCAGCTACCTTTTTAGAAATCAGTGATTCGTTTGCGAGATATTGGGCTTTAAAGCCCTAATTTTTGTTCGAGTCCCCCCCGCCCCCTCCCCTGCCGGCTAAATGGCTACTACTGGGGAGAAAAAAAAAGACCGGGTTGCACTCCGGGAGTGCCGGCAGAAGTGAATACTCAATAACATTGTAACAGTTTTTCGATCAGGTCACGTGACATCTTACGGTGTCACCCTAAAAATGAATTTGACGCAAATTTATAAACAATTATCAATAACTTTTTTTTTTTTATATATTACTTAGTGTAAGGCCTGAGTGGACGCCCCGCTTGGAGCGGGGCGTCGAGCGTCCATATAAATTGCATTTGTTTTATATGAACGCTGCACGCCCCGCTCTCAGCGGGGCGTGCACTCAGGCCTTACACTTAGGCGGACCGGCTCGTCGGCGCGCCGACGGGCGGCGTCAAACACAATACCAATTTGTTTTTGCCATTGCCAAATATTTTTCAAAGCTTTATCTCTTTAGGAATAACGTCTAAATTTTAACTATTCGAATTCGCAAGAACAGCAGACGGCGGTGGCGACCAAAATATCAATTTGTTTTTGCCGTTGGTAAATATTTTTCTAAGCTTTATCTCTTTTGGAATAACGCCCAAATTCCAATTATTCGAATTTTCTCAATAGCAAAACGGTGAAGGACGCGTTGGTTAAAATTACAAATTTATTTGCAAGCATGCTATTGCAAAAAGTGTTTAACGGCTTTATACTCTTACGAATAGCGTTCAGTTTCGAATGAAGTAGAACGGCTAGCAGCAAAAAGTGACCTCCTTCACATCTGACGTCGCAAAACTCTGTCGCGTATTTAACAATTTTTCCCAATCCCAAAAAGTGCTCAGCGCCGCTAAAGAAGTTTTCACTTCAAAAATCGTGGTAGTAGTACATATAATGAATTTAAATTTAAAAGGAACCGAGTAATAGTCGACGAACTTAATGTGTACTTGGAAAGGCCAATTGTACAAATTAGGCCGACGCAACCGCACCGCACGTCGCACGTCGATGTAACTAAGACAAGCAACTACGGAACCCTACACTGCGCGTGGCCCGACACGCACTTGGCCGGTTTTTTAGTTATGATTATGACACGGTTCACTACGGTTGTAGCTTAGTAAATTTGCTCTATGCACACAGCACGTTCCCGGATCGGGTTCCTTGACAGTTTTTGGATAAAGGCTCTTGAAAGCGGCACCTGGCGTTTTGATAGCGTCGAATCCCTTTTGAACGCTCTAAATTAGATGGATTATCCGTCAACTTTTCAGAAATAAGTAGGTAGGTAGTTAAAACTTCCCTTACATATGTCTACTATAGATAAATTAGAAGAGACAAACCAAATGTGAATCTCAATTGTGTACTAAAATATTTTCTAGTTATCGCACCACAGAAACCAACGCCAAAACCAGCCAAGCAAGAGCTGCCCGAGTCGAAGGTGCCAGATGCGAAACCTGAAGACGAACCGGAACAAAAACCAACAGCACTCAATTAGTACCAAATATATGAATATATGTCCGTATCAGTTACGATCGGACAAAATCAAGGTATATTACTGAATTAGCAATTCACAAGATAATAAGTTCCTTAATAGTTGTGTTAATGACACGCTTGTAGGTAATTATGCGATAAATTCATAATTATTCGTAGGTATTTTTAATGTTATATCTATATACTTATCTGATATCTATCTGAAAGCAAAATATATTGGTCTTATTGAAAATACTCAATTTTACAATATAGAAACTGATATGTACCTAAAGGTAACGAGATAAAATAAAAAATAAAAAAAAGTACTCACAGCAATTTATTTATCAAAATCGTTTCAAACATAGTTTTCATCTCTCAAACAAAATCAATATAATAGGATATGAGATATAATATAATTCTAAGAACATTCCTGCCCGATAGTTTGGCGGTATACGCATACACTGCGTTAAGCACCCTTATATCCCCTCTAAGTGCTACAAGCCTGTAAAGACGTTTTAGGGTAAAGGTACAATTCAATAGATCTCGATATCCTCGATTTGAAAAAAAGTCTTACAATTCAATACTTGTTTAGGAATAATGAAGCCTAAAATATTCATTCAAAATGATAGTTCTCGAATATCTATTTAAGCAATATAACCGTCTTAAATTATCACAGTCCCATCAAACTTACAACTATCTTACAACTACAAAATTAAATAAGTACCTGTGCTAGATTTATCTATGTAAGCTTATTAATAATACGTCGTTTCATAAAGGTTTCAACTCATTATCAAGGTCCGGGCAAGTAATTGTATTATTTATTACTCAAAGCAAATATGTTGAATAAAATCTTCAAATCACAATTAACGGCCCGATATCTGATACTTCACTTGATAAAGTAGATTACAAATCAATCATAATGTTTAACAGTTATTAAAACACGAACAGTCGAATTTTGTTCATGGGTTGACTAGGCCTCTAGAGATAAGTTCATTCTTGATTATTTTATCATCAATATAATATAAGATTACTGTTATAATATAAGTACACATTTCCGTCTACGAAAATATGCATATCTGAATCATTATTTGTAAATTCATATTGTAAATTTAAAAGTTTTATTAATTTGGATTAAGTTTTGAATCATCTAGTCATATCCAATACAATGTTTTGAAAGATATGTAGGTACGTATAAAGGGTTCAAATTCATATAAAGGCATAAACGCCCATCAGTTGTACCTGTGCTTAGAAGAGTCAATGGGATTCTAAGAAGCGCAATATTTTTCAGGTTTTCAGTCCTTTAAGGCACCTTTCTCTATCGTCCACTTTGTTCCTTGCCTCCGCACCGTACCGAATGCAAGGGTCACACGGTCTTTATACAGCGTGATACAACGTTTGATTGAAACGCTCGATAGAGTTGACCTGCGGAGCGGTGCGGCGTATGTTAAAGCACCTCAAATGTCAATCTTTTACGGCATTTCTATTTGGCCTTGCATGTAGATCAGGAGGACCGCTTGATGTTCCGGCGCAGCGTCAGGTAGGCGACCACGCGCAATAATACCAGCGCCGCGACCAGGAAACCAATGTCCACCCAGAAGTTGTCCGTCTTGAAACTGAACTGCTTTATCAGCTCCTTGGGGTGTCTGTAAAATAATACGGTATTCTAATGATCACCTCAATTATAAACCTAGTATACAGTATCCAACTTTGGACTTATCTTGGATGGAATAAACACATAAAACTCGTTTTAGACAAATACATGCTAATTAACAATAGTGCCCGCTCGATCTATCATCGCCTTTCATAGACTTTTGCAGCTCTGCCCTGCCACACACATTGGCGCCTGTGCAGACTGGACATTGTTCGCAAGCCCAACATTATTTTTTTAATATTTTCACTGCTAAGAAATGCTACGTGCTACGGTTTTCCCCGTATGTAGCGGAAAGCGAATATGGTGTAGGCGCCGCTATGGTTCCTGGCGGTGAGTGTAAAATAAACTTCAATAGATTTTACGAGGATGTGTGCTCTTTCTGATTACGCACTAGTTTGTATTTTGTGCATAGAGTATGTACCAATAGTGCATAGTGTGTACAGTCAACAGACAACATAAGAACCGTCTAGAGATCGTTTTCAGCGTGTTATTTTGCGTAGCTACTTCTGCTGCTGACTGTACGTGCGCCATACTACGGAAACTCACTTCATATGGCAGTAGATCTTGTCCTCTGGGCAGGGCAGCGGCGCCCGGTTGAAGGAGTAGACGGCAAGAATGATGGCCTCGAAGGCGTAGCGTATGAAGGACCCGTATGACAGCAATCGCATGGGCCACGACATGTGTGATAGCAACACTAGGTAGCCCGCGAACGCCAGCATAGCACACGAGTAGATCGCGCCCAGGAATGTGCCGTTCTGAAAACATAAGTCATCAATACGTGTGCTTTTCGGACAACTTGGATAAACATTTCAACACCGATAATTTCAAAAATAATTTATTATATTTTTTTTGTTACGGGTACTTCTCTCACTTGCTTAAAGAGTGAGTGAGACGCAATGCACATTGGACAAAAATCTTGGACAAGTGGAATACCACCCTAACGAACAAAAAGTATTCCGTAAAGGCACCTCAATAAACATGGCAATTAACGATCTCGTACGAAGGGCTACTGTTAATGTAGATAAGAGACATTTGTCATGTGCTATTTATATGGACATGACGGAAACATTCGACCATGTACCTACTAGTAGATCACATAGTACCTACTTCCTAAAAACTGCAACAACATTGCATTCGCGGTATTAGTTCTCCACCTTAACGAATCCTACCTAAACAAAACGGAACAGCATAAGTACTGCATTGATTCAGATTTGCCACAAATCCAGGAAAGAAAAAACCCGGCCACTTGGCCGCGTGTCAGGCCACGCGCAGTGTACGAGTCCATAGTTTGGCCTTTCCAGTTCGTCGACTATTACTCGGTACAAGTCGACACACGTAAAAAAAACTCTGGCGGCCATACATTTAATATGGCGCGCAGAGCTCTTTTTACGTGTGTCGACCTGTAACTAGATATGCCGATAGTTTTCCTTTACACTTCATTATAATAATATGTACTACCTACTGCCGCGAGATTTTTCACATTCCCATTAAAGGGCTTTGCTTACAGTGGCGTCGTTGATCGGGTCGCCACCTTCTCTAACATGTGGTTAAGGGAGGCGATGGCTGAGATATGCGTCATACTCGTGATCGGGTGCGGTTTGTGGAGTCCGGACTGTTCATGCTTGCAAGGGCATAGTAGGTACCTAACTACTTAAATACTAGTGTTATTATTATTATTATCGTATTGACGAGAGACATCATTCTGATCTTGACACATTTTATTGTTATTGGCCCTGTACATTTCTGACAATATTACATTAATAATAATAAGAGGTCTCGGGTTCGACATCCAGAGTTAAAGTTTTTTTTATACCGTTACCGCGGATTTTATGCTAAAATGTACGCGCAGGATTCTATTTTAGAACAACTCGCTTCGCTCGTGGTTCACCTATACTATAGGTCCTATAGTATCCTTTCGCTTGCTCGTGTTTCAATTCCACACTAGCGGATAAAATACATTAAGGTCGAAACACACTTTTGAAACGCCACGCGACGCAACCTGTCGACACCCCATGTGCATCGTGTACATTATCAACACGCGACGCCACGACACGCTTGCAATTTCTGAATACAGTTTGCTGACAGCAGTGAATGTGTATGGTCGTGTTTCAACAACTGTCACAACTGACGCGCGGCCACAGATTATATAATGCGTTGCGTCGGGTGTTGACTAGAAACACACTGCGTGTGGTGCGTCGGGTGGCGTGTTTACTCCCACCACCGACAACACGTCGATCTGGCAGGTAGGGATCGGGTGGCGTGTGGGCGCGTTTCGTCGCGTCGGGTGTTCATAATGTGATTCTAGTCATAGAAAATAGTACGATTTGATTCGACCCAACACGCGTCGCGTTTCGTCCGGTCGCGTGGCGTTTCAATAGTGTGTTTCCACCTTTATTGTAACGTTATGAGTTTAAATTTAGAACTGCAGTCAAAACTCATGTGTCTCTATTCTCGTCCCTATTCATAGATATTAAAACAGTTATCGATACCAAACGTCAATTCAGTATGTTTTTTTAATATTTACGCAGGACATTTGATCTTGAGTGACTTCATTAGTTTGTCTATGATTTTTTTTTAAACCATTCGTCTTGTCGGAGGATCGAATTGCCGCCATTGCTGTGGTAATTTTTTTGTTGGTTTTTTGCTGTTACGAAAGTAGAATTGTGAACCCATCTTAGAATTATGATATGTGTGTAGATAAAGTAGTGTATGCAACTGTACATAATTAGGCCTTAAAACACTCGTGTAATCCTATTATGAAACTCGCTAGAACGCTCGTTTCATAAAACCACACTCATATTTTAAGGCCTCTCATTGTGGATCATCAGTTGCATAAACTACTATTATTTATCAACATCACAGCATTCACTAAACGTAAACGGGCCCGTTTTATAAAGCAACAAGTACAAGTTTTACAAGGCGGCAACTCAGAGGCTCTAGTATAAGTTTTACCGAAACAAAACTTTACGATCGCGTTTGCGTTTTACCCTCAATTTGTATGGGATTTGAGAGCTAAACGCAAACACGGTCGTAACGTTTTGTTCGGTAAAACTTATATAGAGCCTCTGGTCAAAAAAGCCTCTCGTGTGGCGTCGCTACAATATTGGTACTTTTAAGCGGACTAAATGCAGCGTGCAACAACTACAACATTTTTATTGACGCGCTCGACAGAGTTGACCTGGGGCCGGGCCGCCGTGAATAAAACCACCACAAACGTCACAACCTCTTTTAAATCTATTGCAGCGTTTGTATTTGGCCCTGCATGAAGATCACGAGACCCTACATCTTTACTGATATTATAAAGAGAAAAAGTGTGTGATATTATAGTTTTGTAAGTTTGTATGTTTTGGGTAAACTCCGGAACCGATTGTCCGATTTAAAAAGTTATTTCACCTGCGTGGAGAATGGACTCTCTGGGTATTTTATTCCGGGGGTTGCCTGCATTTTATACGCTATAATAAACTTTAGTGGACTTCGGCGGACTTGACGGTGCATGTGTGCATGTGTGCGCATGTGCCGCGTAGAACTGATTTTCAATGCAGGACTATAATTACTGTGGCTCTGGACGATCCTTGTTGGAGACGTCAGTATGGTAACTTGTAGCTTTGTAAAGTGGGCCTCAAATGGTACGATCCAGTCGGATCCCGCGTGAGATCCTACCATTCTCAAAATTTGCTACTACACATTGGTTTTTCTTTTAAATCAATCTTGTTTCTTCAATCTTATCTAACTTCCAAAACAATTAAAATGGAAGTAGGTAAGTACCGATCCTCCTGGCGTCAACTTATCTTGCTGTTTTTTCGATAATCAACGAAAACATAATTACAATAGCCTAATTAACCCCACACCTTTGAGCCTTATCACACTTGCGATTTGCGAGCGTATTTTCTATACAATTATCAGTCGCGGCGTACACGCTGCGTCAACGCCTTCATACAAAATACGCTTGCAAATCGCAAGTGTGATAAGGCTCTTTGAAATGCAATCACATCGATAAATTTTCCATATGTAAGATATATGCATATTATGATAAGATATAATAACAAGGCCGCAGGGCAGCTTGTGGCGAGCTGTTGGGGAGTAACGACCCCACGGATCCGAGTGCTCCCGAGAGTCGGTCAGGGCCTCCGTCTCCGGCGTGCCTTCGTCGGTCGGAGTGGAACCCCGAGGGGGCCCGCAGGACTCTCAGCTCAGGCTAGCCTTCATTGGCCGTCCAGAGAGGAGTCGTCAGAGCTATATGCTCCAGGAGTGGAAGTGTTAAAGGACATAACGCCGCGAGTAACTTCGGAGAAAGAGCAGCACCACCTCTCGTCACCCCTGAGCCACTCACCCCGGTGTTGCTCCTGGCCGTCTTTACGACGGCAATTTCAGGGGCCCAGCTAATGAGCGGCTAGCCACCGCCTGCCTCGATACATTTGTGCGCAACAATGCTATGGCAGGTGTTCAGACCTCTTTACAATAGTCCAGTTTCATAATCCACCCATATCTCATCACCATAGACCTAGTTCTCCATCCATTTTTCCCACAATAGCCCCAACGCCTGTTGGAACCGGTTCACGGGTATCTACCGATGTACCCGTGAATGGGTTCTAATAGGTGTATTACATCACATTAAACTTCGTCTCTAAAGGGCCTCTACGTGTTGGATCTATATCCCCACGCACGCCTTCCAAATGACCGGGGTTCGCCCCGTGAATTTCAATCGGAGATACATAATAATAATAATAATAAATCAGCCTATATACGTCCTACTGGGCACAGGCCTCCTCTCATGGATGAGAGGGAATGGGGAGTAGTCCCCATGCTGGCCCAGTGCGGGTTGGGGACTGATAAGATAAGATATGAAACATAAAATATATCTGGCTTTTGTATTTGAAATTATGTAGGTCATGTGAACTGTCCTCATTGGAATTTCTTGTAGAAGCACCGTTCAAAGCAGCGGCTGAGTTCATCAGTGTTAAAATATCTGGTACATTTTTATTATTAGACGTATGATCAACCACATTAACCAGCCATCTAATTCAACAGACGTCCCCTTCAATCGTTATAGTTTGCTGCCGCAAACATTACGCACCTAATAAGTGCTGGGGGGCTAGCACAAGGAAAAGTTGTTGCTAAGGGTGGATTGCAGACCGGTGAACGTTAAATATGGCGCCGCCATCGGCAGCTGTCATTCAACAGAAACTTGTCGAACGTTCCATCCATACATTCGAATTTTAACGAACACCGCCTACGATTACAGACGATTTGTTGCAATCCACCCTAAGTCTCAGAGACTCCTGTCTCGCTCGTACTGTGTTAATAGAAAGAGGGCGATAGATTTCACTTGTCTCGTCTCGCGCCTCGGAGTTAGTTGTGTCACCTCCGCTGCGGGATCTCGTGCATAGGCTTTAATGTCTGCCAGCTAAACTGATCACTGGGGCCTTCAAGGCTGCATGTGCAAACTAGACAGCAAAATTATGAGTCGTCCGATTGTTTTGCAGACACTATGATAAAGTTGATGTGGACGCGCGGCCACTGGCAGCAAATATATCAAAGTAGATTGGTACCGTCGCAATCGAGAACTCTAGAGCAGTGTACTCACGACGGGGTTGACGCAGGTGCCGATGACGTTGCCGAGCGCCTCGGCCAGTAGCGTGATGAGTGACAGCACTAGCACGAACATGATGAACCGCGCCATCTCCTGCGGCTGTTCAGTCAGGAAATACGACGGCGCTGAGTACACAAATGAGTACCAAATCTGAAACAATAAACAAAAAACATGTGAAGGGGCGCCATTACATTTCCTAAGTCTGCCTATGAAGGCCTGCAGCCGATGCAAATGGTTGCGATTGTTTGATTTCCCGCACTGGAGGTAGTCGCGGCCAGGGTTCCGTGACTGCTCGTCGCTACATAGAGGAGATCTTGGAACCCCATGTGTGACAACAGTCCACTATGCTGATATTGTTGGATCTGACTTCCAATTTATTTTTGTTTTATTTTTGTTATTGTTGTGTTTTTCATTTTTGCATTTTAACTTGAATAAACGCCGTTTCCTTTTTCCCGAAAATTTCCTTTTTAAGAATATGGGGTTTGGTAGTCAATCTAACTATATTTTTCAATGAAGCGTTTCATTACCTTTAACATGAGGCCCGTAGTCATGCCTTGCCTAATACGGATTAAATCGCTGAGCCTATAAAAAGCCTATAATCTCGTTGCTATAAAAAGCGGAAACGAGTGCATGTATCCTTGGAATCCTCCAATCCCCTCCAATTCCCTTAATATTATCATCAATTTCAATTCATTGAACGGTTACCTTTAATTTACTTAATTATTTACCTATATAGTTCACACGCCTTTGTATTTCTGGTTAAGTTTTCCTTTATGCAATAATGGGTAAACAATTACAAAACCTTGGCAGGCAAGATTGTCGCCGAGACCTCAATTACTCTAGTTAAGGAAACACTTGAAGCAACCGTAATAATTGCTGGATGGATTTAATTATACAGTACACGAATAAAATTACGAAGCTTTAAGAGTCCTTGTACCTAGCAGTAGAGTGCTGGCTTACGGGGGCCTGACTGTCCGACTGTTTTAACTTTAAGGTTATATATTAATAGCAACAAGGCCTTATTTATTCCGTATTATCTTAAATAATGTTCGATTTAACTAAAAATATTGGCAACGTTTCGTTTATATTTCTAAAATATTGTCCCCGTAATATATTGTATTTCTTTAATTAAAAAAAAGTGGAAATAATTGCTCGTCTTACTTCGTCGTCGTACTTTCTGTTATAAAATACCACGGGCAAGTGGAGGATTTTAAATCTTTATCTACGCACATATACTAAAATGCGTTCAGAAACTGTAGGAAATGACCAGCATTATTACAACCGATTTTACTGTGAGAACTATCTTGTCTGTCGTAGTAGGTGAAATCTGTACTTATATGTTATAACAGTATAGATTTTTGTAACGTTATGAGTTTAAATTTGGAACAGCTGTCAAAACTCAAGTGGGTCTCGTCAAAACTCAAGAAGTTATCGATACCATGCTATGGAAACTTAGAACCTATTGCAAATCCAGATTTTGATTGAAAACGGTGATGCCACCTACTCGCCAAATTTCTAGGTAGCTGTTGCTGTAGCGAACTAAAATATCAGTGCTGTTACATTCAAATATTTTATTTGATGTAGGGAGATTGATACGTGCTACGTAAATGAATATGAGGAGTTAAATAATGAGAAAACCTGTAGTATTCAGGTTTTAATAAACATAAAATTGTACATTATTTGAAATAATACACGGAGAAATATTGAATGACAATGACATGGCAGGCAGGAGTAAAATTACAATTAGAGGTTGGCAAGAAAGGAGGTTGCAAATAGATCATATCACGTCAAGGAGAACAGTATATTGTATAATGGTAACACCAGGGGCTGGAAACTTAAAAAAGAGGCGACACGCCGATTGATTGTATGGAAAGTAGTGACATCTCTGGCGAAGCGGATCGCTGTATTGAATGTTGTTGACAGAAAATGGAAATAGATGTCAGTACAATAGACCCACGACAATAAGTTTTAAGATTTTGAAATGAAATAATAGTTATTTATGATACAAGTGTGGAAAGTAGGTGATTTCCGACGAGTGTCATTTTTATACATGAGCGAGTGAAGCGAGCGAATGTATAATTCGACACGAGTCGGAAATCATCTTTACGCGCGTGTATCATACAACGTTTTACTATGCCTTGTGTGAGGAAATATATTAAATGGTGAAATGTCGGTTTAAAATAGATAGGTTAAAATTGAAGAAGAGGTAGATTGTCAGGTACCTACTTATTATCTGGAACTGCATTTAACAACTTCTCCACATCTTTTGCTGTCAAGCTTATTCACTTAAAAGTTAAATCCATTGTATTGTGGTTTTGGAACAAAATAAATTTTGAGTAACTCAATATATTTAACAACATAAAGACGCTGTACCGTCGTAGTTCTAAGAAACATACTGACAATATTGAAACGCAATACCTAAATCATTATTATTATTGATTACTCACTTTCACTCGATATTTTTAACTTATTTACATAAAATAACTCCAAAGTAAACAACAATCACAACAATGGCGGGCTTTTTAGTTTTAAATACATGCGCGGTCAACATATGCGCAATGCGCATGTGCAAGTCGCCATACTATCGTATCGCAAAAGGCAAAAGAAAGATGCGTTCAGCCAAACACATTAAGTGAATATTTAAAATCAATTAATTTATTGACCATATTCAAAATTCATAAAGATTAATAAATCATTTTATACATTATTAGTATTTATGTACCTTTTATATTGAAAGAAAACGTGTAATTGAAATAATTGTAAAACTTTTCTCGAGTAATAAAAACTCTTTGCGTCGGGCTGACGACGGACGTAAAACTTAAAAAAAAATTGAAAAGTAAAAAGCACTAGTGCGAAAAAGTGGCACTTTCCGCACGATTTGGGTGCTTGGAAAACGCTCTTTTCGAGCACATGCATTGTAAAATATATTTTTATGTTTTGAGATAGAATTTATTAAGTACCTATCCATTTTATTTAACTGAACATGAACAAATATCTCATTAATATGGAATTGTGTTTGTTGTTCGGCCTTTGTGGTTTTAGATGAAGTATACATACCTACGTGTCAGTCACTAAATAAATGTCAATGTATTGTCTATAAAAACATTGAATGAAAACACATTTAAATCTTATTTAAATAAAATCAAGAATAGTTTTAGACACAGTATCTGTTTATAAAAATAATATCTAGGTATTATGTGTGCAGTAAATAGTTTGAGGTTGAGTAATATGCAGTGTAGATCGGCTGTACGTGGATTTGTTAAATCTGTTCCAGGAGATTTAATCTAAAGTTTTGAAGCTAAATCTCGTCCTTGTCTCGTGTTTTTTTGTTAAAAAGGTTGTGCTTTGTTAAGTTCTTGTTACATAATTTGTTATTTGTTAAGTTGAATAAATGTTTTTATGAATGTTGCATGTTTCACTTTTCAGATCCATTTCATAGTTGTGTGATTATTTTGAAACCTACAATGTGACTGGCAAAGTATGAAGGGAAGCGTACTTAGGTAACTAAAATGTGATTTATATCATGTTTTAGAAACGTTTTCTTCCTAACTTTGATAGTCGCATTGTAGGCTTCAAAGTCAAAACAGAGAATACAACTTTTGTATACGTGTGTGCGTGGTGCGTGAATATGTATGTGTGCGTTAGTGTGTATGTGAAGCGTGCACGCTGCACGCATGCGTGCGTCAGAGTAGTTCAATCCACTCGCTGCCAGGAGGCTGTGGGACCAGTAATTTCTTGGTGTTGCCACTCTTTACATAAATATACTTATTATACTCTTTGGGTAACACAACATTGTGTCTGCTTGACATAAGTATAATGTCGTTTTGCGTGAAATATGTTGACATAATTTGCGTCAATAAATCCAATTAAAATTTTAATATTCAACGAAGTTTGTTTGTGATTTGTGCATTTATCTATTACTGGAGGACCTGGAAGGGCTATAGACACCGCTAGTCGACCGAGCGCGGCGGTTTGTTGAGAAATATCTAGGAAAATGTAGTACCGAGTGACCTTGGTTTTGGATGAGCGTGTCGTTTTAATGTTTCTTGCTTTATATTAATAATATGCTCCTTTCCATGCATGAAGTTACTAATGTATTGTTAATAACTTAAATAAATCTGTGTATTCCTCATTTTTACGTTTCATTTCACAACAGTTATTACAAACATTTAAAATACTGATTAATAAAATACGACCAAATTGAGAAGTTCCTTCTTTTTTTTTTATCGTTTGAAAAGTTTTATACGCCATAGCACAGATGGCGCTTGTACGCAAGCATAAAATGCCTTCTCAATTTGGCTGAGTTGCCTGTCTATCTCAGTATGTATATTGTAGTCTTTGATCGATACGAAACGTCAATTCAGTATATTTTTTTTATATTCACGCACGAAATTTGATCTCGAGTGACATGAGTATAGGGACTTCATTCAAACGAATGACAAACACCTATTTTAAATCACAGACAAACCTACTTATGATATGTGTGCAGATAAAGTAGTGTATGCAACTGTACATAATTAGGCCTTAAAACACTCGTGTGATCCTCGCTAACGCTCGTTTCATAAAACCACGCTCGCATTTTAAGGCCTCTCATTACGGATCAGTTGCATAAAGTACTATTAACAGAAGACGCGGTAGCGTAATACTTGACAACTTCAAATCTTTGAAGTAGACAAATATAATCAGCCATACGATAAATAAATAAAATACCAGTTTGTCTTCAGTTTGTCTTGTTGCCTTTAACCTCTCTAAACACAATTTTGCAGAACAGTCAGTTAGATTGACATATCTAGATAAAAAAAATGCTGACTCATGCAGCAGATTTAAACAATTTTTCATTATAGGTAATATATTGTTTTTATTTTTGTTTTTGTTCTTAGTTTTATAGTAGAAGCAACGTGATTTTATTGGCATTGACGAATTTCGTATTTACTCAACTGCGATGTAGGGTTGGAATGTTTGGTGGCATTGGCGTGAACAAGCAGTGGAGTCGTTGTTATAATATAAATAAGTACTTTTTTGATTGAATTAATAAATGATCCATATAATGAAATAGATAATATAGTTGTTAAAATGTCCATGCATTTAAAAGAGCTTGAACAACTTGCAGTTGGAATAAAAGTTTCAAAATCTTGCATATTATCTTCATGTGATGTTAAACTGCTGTCAAGATTATAAAAAGCATATACTGGGGCAATCTGTTCCATATTAGCTGGAGTTATAATTTTTCAGAATTTGTAAAAAATCCATTTATGTGTCGTGTCGAGAATGATCTCTCTACATCCACCGATGTTATGCTGGCCATACACCATGCTTCCTATCGTCCAATCGGCACGACGCTACCGATTGGATCAGTTAGAATTGACCGTGTGTGGGAGTGGATTGGAATGACTCATGCGAATCCACTCCCACACACGGTCAGTTCTAACTGATCCAATCGGTAGCGTCGTGCCGATTGGACGATAGGAAGCATGGTGTATGGCCAGCATTAGTGTAGCATGCGTCAGAATTTGATCACGATTTCCAAAATCTACCATGTCCCTCACTTCTTCGAAGTCTGGACTTCTATTTAATACATATTCAATCTTATTTCAGTTTCCGTTTCTTACAATGCCAGTTATTAGTTAGTCTCAGTTGACAAAACCTGATATCAATGAAGTCTAATTTCTAAGATTGGAAGGCCACATGATAGTTCCTTCTGCAGAAAACAGTTCTTACGCCGATTCTTGGCAACGAGCTGACTTTGGGTTCGTTCAAGAGGCAAGCACTATACCTATGGTCTACGTAGCAGGGGAGGAGAATGAATTACCTGCATAGGGAAGCCGGTGATGACCAGCGCGATGTAGTAAGTCTTCAGTTGGTACCAATTGTTGAATGTTTCCTTCTTGATGATGGACAGCTCCTCGGGAACTAGAAATAAACAAAGGAACTACAAATAATTTTTGTCACAAAGATAACTTCTATAATTGCGTACCTACCTATACATATATTTATGTAACTACATATTCAGCGACCATGCATAATTAAATTTGAACTCTTCTGGAGTTTCAGATTCAAAAAAGATATAAAAACAGCTTATGCCCGGAGTCCGGGGGGTGACTCTTGAATTCAAAAGCTCGACTCATTCACTCGAAAACGATGAAATGCTATAATTTTGTAATAGCGATAGAAAAAATAAAAACGCGAGGTAAGGTCAGGGTGGCCAAAGCCGTCAGCGGGGCATTTCCGTCAAGCGGCGTTTGTGGCTATTCAAACAACAGTACGCGCTTACTGACTCGATCGGTAAAACAGAGAGAAAATTTTATACCCGCAGTCAAAAACAGATGGTGCTGTCTAGCCAGTGAACGGAAAAACCCCGCTTTCAAAGTTTAGTTGCGCTCTGATCTCGAATGCGAGTGTAGTGTGCTGCTGTGTTTCGTGACGGTGCGATGAAAAAATGTACTTTTAGGGCTCAGTAAATGCGTTTGTTATATAGTTCGATATTCATGTTTGATGGTAGTTTTATTAATTTTCAATTATGATCTGTTGGTGAGAAACTATGGATGGTTAAATATTGGTACTAACGAAATGATCGAGTAGACAAATCCGTCAATTGTGAAACGGGCAAAACCGTCATGTGCCGGAATTTCCCCATTTCATATATTGCCAACCTTTTTGATTTGACTTAGTTAAATAATAAAATAAAAATAAATCAGCCTATATACGTCCGACTGCTGGGCACAGGCCTCCTCTCACGGATGAGAGGGAACGGGCAGTAGTCCCCACGCTTGCCCACTGCGGGTTGGGGACTTCACATACACCTTTGAATTTCTTCGTGGATGTATGCAGGTTTCCTCACGATGTTTTTCCTTCACCGAAAAGCCAACGGTAAATATCAAACGATATTCCGTACATAAGTTCCGAAAAACTCATTGGTACGAGCCGGGATTCGAACCAACGACCGCCGTTTGACAGCCGCATGCCTGAACCGCTAGGCTACCGTAGCTTAGTAATAACTATGGTAGCGTAGCTTAGTAGTAGCGTAGTTAAATAATAACTATGATTATTATACTATAATTTATTTTCAACGATTCTTAGTTTAATTTGCAGAGGATCAAGTTTATTTATATATTTTGCTTGATTTTTTTATTTGTTTTTCAACTAGGCGGACTGAGATTAGTCCCGATTAAAAATCAGTAGGTACTAAAATTGTTATATGTAAAGGCATTACACACCAGATGTATTAGACGTGCGCTTCCTACTGCATTTGAAGGTATACATTTCCGTGGGACAGGACTTACCGCTTGTGTGACGTGAGCACGCGTGCGTCTCGCAAGCAGTGTGACTTGTACCTACGAGTATTGGGAGGGAATACTTAAGATAGTAAACGTAGCTATCTTAATATGCCTGTCTACGTATACCCATCTGGTGTATATACGTCTTAGTGCTTATTAATTAGTCCATATCATTATACGATTTCAATATTAAAATTGTAAGCACGGTTGCAAAGTTAAATAATTAATTTTGATCGATAAAGGCAAAATAGCAGTATGATGGTAATCACGCTCTTCGATTGTTGAGCATTTAGGGTCTTAGCTAAATTGGTCGTTCAATACTTGAAATGAAATGACCAATTTGCTTATTAAATATGATTTGAAATAAAAAATATTGTCGCGCCCATAATAACAATAAGTTGGCCACTGTAGTGTACTGGATCTTACTCAACAGTGGCGCCATCTGGTGAACACAAAAACAGTAGCCCATTATTTTAAAAACATGATGTCAGTTGACGGATTTTCCCTAGGGTTTGGGAATTTGTTTTAAAAGGTTTACTACTCCTGATTATAAAAATAGGCCGGAATTGCCCCAAAAAAATATATTTGGCAATAGAATCTAAAATAAACCTTAAATTGAGTTCGCTAAAGTTTAGTTTCGATTAACAGTTCAGTGGTATTTGTTCACTTGACGTATATGTTTGTAATACGTCACGTTACAAGAAAAATCGTTGGTTGACGGAATAGCCCCAAACCGTCGGGAAAATCCGTCAACTGACATGTTTTAAAAAGAAAAACATATTTAAATACCCAGCAATACTAGCAATTTAATATGAGTAAATTTGTATAGTTAAATAAATGCCCAATCTAACACAGTGATCAGGTTTATTAAAAAGTAAATATCCTCTTAGTTATGACCAGCCAAAGTGAACTTATCAAAAAGTATGACGGAAATGCCCTCATTGACCTTATACTTACTCGTATTTACTCTATTCTATAGGTAGAAAGTAAGTGCCTACAATCTAGACACTAATATTTTCTTTTTAATTTAGCGAGCACTCGAAAGTCAAAAATAGGTCCCTGACATGCGATTTGTCACAAGCATATTTTTAACCCCCGACGCCAAAAGAGGGGTGTGTCTGTGTATCTGTGTATCTGTCTGTGGTATCGTAGCTCCCAAACGGATGGACCGATCTGAATACGGTTTTTTTTGTGTCATAGATAATCTTATCCCGAGTTTTCTTAGCCAAGTTTCATGAAAATCTGTTAAGCCGTTTTTGAGATATTGGACTTTGATATGAAAATGTCGGGGGTTTTTCAATTTTTCTAAGTTGTAGTTATTAAATTATTGTAATGGCAATAGCTTATTCAGCCGGTCTCTTTATGACACGACTCTATGATCATACCTATCACACTCTAGTTACTGTTAAGGCTGTTGCATTTTTTTACACTATTACATACTCGTATCTACCCATACTTGGTAAGAATGAAAAAACGATTTTCCTTATACCTACTCAACTTTAGCCGCCATCTGCGCGGTAAGGACAAGACGGCAAGCGAGCTGTCTCACGGCGAGATAGGAGATCCGTCTAAAGCTAAGTGTTCTAAAGCAAAGAGACGGATAGTATATATCGCCATGAGGCACCTCGCGCGCCGTCATGTGCTAATCGAGCGAATCACAGTGGAATACATTGAGACTTACATTTGAGCACACCGGGCATGAGGGAGGTGTAGAGGAGGTAGACGATGGAGATCATCAGGTAGCCGAGGTTGGCAAAGGTCTTGGAGCCGTCGTTGCCGGAGCCGTCGAAGATCAGGCCCAGCAGCACGCCCACCACGATGTGCGACAACACCTTTAGGTGGGTCACCGTCTGCCATACAATCATTCGACTGTTAAGGTTTTAATCAGAAAAATTCATAACAGACATGCAGGGATTCTAAAATAAATAAATACTAGTGGCTCTGCGAGCTGAAGAACTCGCGAGCCTGTCGTCTTTTCAAAAAGATTTTTTACTATTTCGCAAAACGTGAATCGTGAAATGACAAATCATCACATCAGCCGAAAGACGTCCACTGCTGGACATAGGCCTCCCCCAAAGAGTGCCAAAGCGACCGGTCCCGCGCCACCCGCATCCAGCGGACTCCCGCAACCTTTACCAGGTCATCGGTCCACCTTGTCGGGGCCCTACCCCCGCCGCGCTTTCCGGTACGTGGTCGCCACTCGAGAATCGACAAATAACACTATATAATTAACGAACCTACTCACAAAATTTCACGAGAATCGGTTGAAATTTGGGACCTTAAGAGGAGAACAGCGGGACATCCGGAGTCCGGACACGAACGAATTTTGGCCCAAGCTAAAGCATAGAACTTCCCCCGTAGAAACCCCGGACCTCTAGGTTCGTAGGCAGGGTCACTGCAAGTATAAACATTCTCACAGGCGGCGATCATATCCTTTGTATGCAAGAAACGCCGATAGGGGGGTTATGTGGCCGGCTGGAACAGATGTAGCGGAAGCGCACAGAGATGCCAGGCTCCACTTTCAGTAGTCAGTATTAGTGTAAAAAACATGGAATCGAATGGGCAATAATGCTTACAGCTTCAGAATACCATGACAGTGCCAACGAATACCGAGAAACTCAGGGAGTTAAGTACTTACACGAATTTCACGATGCGAATTTCAATCTTCAGTTCTGGAAGCGTCTACGCCAACCATCGCATATCTAGATCGAGCAAACGAATCAACTCACCCAGTCCCTATACTGCTGTATGAAGCACCGGCGGAACAGCACTCCCAGCCTGTAGATCTCGTGCGGCGGGTTGACGGCAACTGTACTTTTCCGGCAGGTGATCTCCTCGCATTTGTCGGCCAGCATCGTTGGTGCACGCGTCCAGTCCGCTTTGCTGCATTCCACTGCCAGCTGCTCGTTGAAGGTACCATATTCGCCGTTTGCTATTTCTAGTACTGGAAAAGATCAAAAGTTCAGGTTATAACTAAATTGTACTACTTAACATAGACCCAAATTGGCCCAATAAATAGATTTCGCAGAGCTGACCCACATGGAATGTGTGGAAAAATTGAGAGCAGTCACGTGAAAGCTCATGAAAGACCAGTCGAAATCGGCCAGGATAGAGAGAGAGTGTAGGCTATGCCCAGGGGCGGCTGTACCGATAGTGCGGTGCGGCGCGGGGCGGCGCGGACACTGGGCTTACTGGGCAGGTCAAATTGTATTTAGGGACACCTTTTTCATATGGTTTTTCGTTCGCTCGTCTAGTAAAATTATAGTTATTACACATGTATGTAAATGATAAACGCGGAAAATGGTACCAATTCTAGGTTCCATCATCATCAAACATTCGTGCGATCATCCTCATGGTAGTATACGGGCACTAGTATTATAATGAATATACTCACTGTAGTCTGCAGGGTTGTGGTAGTTGGGGCACTGCAGCCCGACGCTGGCGAGGTAAGGCACGGTGTTCTCGCTCGCGCCGCTGTACACGCACATGCCGTCTGCCAGGATATACACCTGCAAGCCAATGCACAAAGACTTTTTTCAGCTTTGCTCCAGGATATGGTTAATCTGTATTTTCGTATCACATCAGACGTCCAGTCCAGACTCACTGGAGAGCCTGATTGTGCAGAGTAGGGTCAAGGCCCAAGAGTCCAGATTATGAGGCCGGTGCATTGACGTGTGGTGTGCTCTCAATGACTGTGCTCCCATAGTTTTGGTCGGATGGACATAGAAGAATGTGTAAAGCACTATCGTAAAAAGTTCCAAAGCGGCATGTCAGAGTTCAAAGCCCTTGAGGTCTACTAGACAAATATTTGAATTCGATTAACCAACTCAAATACAATGTTATACCTGGTCAAAGAGCGAATAGACGGAGGCGGTGGGTTGGTGCACGGTGCACACGACGGTGCGCCCGGAGCGCGCCAACTTCTTCAAAATCTCGATACACTGCGCCATAGTCGAGCTGTCTAGTCCCCTGGAACATGTATACTTTGTTTAAATACTTGGTAACACTCTTACGGGCGGGTTTCTGAAAAGTACCTACTTTTATTAAGTCTTCCCAAAACTTGGAAGTGGGATTTACTGCTAAGTTGCGGGGGCATTAGTCACCGCTTACGGTCCCATCGAAACCGTGCAGATATTTGTCAATGTGCTTTAACATCCATACAGAAGTTGTCAGCGTCCGCCACCCCAGTCAGCTTACCAAACTAACAGAGCTATTATATGTAGCTTTATAATTAAGTATAGGCATGACTGTGACCCCGAGAATCGAGCGAAATAGCTTTTTGACAAATATTTTTATAGCATCATAATAGTTATCTCCCTACGGTCGTGTTTTAATTTATCACCACTCGTTGCGAATTTCCTATTTTCGGCACTTGTATCGTACAACGTTTTACTGTACATATGGCTCATTAAAGTTTCGACATATGCACGAAAAGTGCTCTTTTCCGCACTAGTGCGGGAAAGTAGCACAATATGTACTGTAATAGTTATTTATGCTACAAGTGTGGAAAGTAGGTGATTTCCGACGAGTGTCATTTTTATACATGAGCGAGTGAAGCGAGCGAATGTATAATTCGACACGAGTCGGAAATCATCTTTACGCGCGTGTATCATACAACATTTTACTATGCCTTGTGTGAGGAAATATATTAAATGTTGAAATGTTAGTTTAAAATAGATCTAGGTTAAAATTGAAGAACCCAGGTAGATTGTCAGGTACCTACTTATTATCTGGAATTGCATTTAACAACTTCTACACATCTTTTGCTGTCAAGCTTATTCACTTAAAAGTTAAAACCATTGTATTGTGGTTTTGGAACACAATTAATTTTGAGTAACTCAATATTATATTAAACAACAAAAAGACGCTGTACCGTCGTAGTTCTAAGAAACATACTGACACTAAACACTATTGAAACGCAATAAATCATTATTATTATTGATTACTCACTTTCACTCGACCTTTTTAACATATTTACATAAAATAACTACACAAAACTTACAATAAACAACAATGGCGGGCTTTTAGATACATATGCGCATTGCGCATGTGCAAGCCGCCATACTGTCGTATTGTAAAAGGCATAAGAAAGATATGCGTTCAGCCAAACACATTAAGTGAATATTAAAAATTAATTAATTTATTGACCAAATTCAAAATTCATAAACATTAATAAATCATTTTATACGTTATTAGTATTTATGTACCTTTTATATGAAAGAAAACGTGTAATTTAAATATTTGTAAAACTTTTCTCGAGTAATAAAAACTCTTTGTGTCGGGCTGACGACGGACTAGAAAATTAAAAAAAAATTGAAAAGTAAAAAGCACTTGTGCGAAAAAGTGGCACTTTCCGCACGATTTTAGTGCTTGGAAAACGCTCTTTTCGAGCACATGCATTGTAAAGTACTTTACACGTTTTCGTGCATATGTCGAAAGTTTAAAGAGCCATATGTACAGTAAAACGTTGTACAGTCGACAACACAGCTAAGTGACCATCGGAAATCTAATCTGACCTTAAGTGCATTGTAATAAGGTTCTAGGTTTTCACGGTATGGTTAGTTAGGTGTGTTGCTGTGTGTACGATACACGTGTGAATAGGTAATTCGCAACTCGTGTCGATTTAAAACACTCCCTTTGGTCGGGTTTTAATTGATCACCACTCGTTGCGAATTTCCTATTTTCGGCACTTGTATCGTAAATAACTATTATCTACGCACATAATCGTTAGTGCTCTAAAATGCGTTCAGAAACCGTAGGAAATGACCAGAGGCCCTAGCGCGAAACGAAAACGAATTTCGTTCGTGTATCTCCCTCTCGGTTGCACTTGCTCGTTCGAGCGACAGAGAGGGAGATACTCAAACGAAGTTCGTTTTTACTTCGCGGTAGCCCCTCAGCATTATTACAACCAATTTTACTATGAGAACTTTCTTGTCTGTAGTAGTAGGTAACATCTGTACTTTAATGTTATAATAGTATAGATTTTTGTAACGTTATTAGTTTAAATTTGGAACAGATATATCCATAGATATTTAAACAGTTATCGATACGAAACGTCAATTCAGAGGGGCTACCGCGAAACGGAAACGAATTTCGTTCCTGTATCTCCCTCTCTGTCGCTCGAACCAGCAAGTGTGCGACAGAGAAGGAGATACACGAACGAAGTTCGTTTTCGTTTCCCGGTAGGCCTTCAGTATGTTTTTGTTAATATTTACGCACGACATTTGTTCTCGAGTGACATGAGTATAGGGACCTCATTCGTTTGTCTATGATTTTAAAAAAACCATTCGTCTTGACGGAGGATCGAATTGCCGCCATTGCTGTTGTCATTAGGGTTCCGTAGCCAAATGGCAAAAAACGGAACCCTTATAGATTCGTCATGTCTGTCTGTCTGTCTGTCCGTCCGTATGTCACAGGCATTTTACTCGAAAACTATAAGGTGTATTTGAATAAAATTTTCAGAATAGTAGTAGTAGTAGTTGTATTGTGTTAACCGCTACATAGTTTTGTAACTAAATTACAAAAAAAATTTTTTTTAGGTGTGCACTCCATACATAAAACTGAAAGTCAAAAATTTTTTTTTTCATTGCAAGCCCACGTGTGGCACATCAATCGATAGGCCTTTCAAAATAAATATAAGGTTTCTCAGCAATTTTTTTGATTAAGTGAATAGAGTCGGAGGTAATCTCCTCGAAAGTCACTAAAATTGTGCCCCCCCCCCCCCTCTCATTTTTGAACCATGTATGTTAAAAATATGAAAAAAATCATGCTTATTAAATTCTCTCAGCGAAAATTGTTTTGAACAAGATCGGTTCAAAGGTTTTTGAGATATTTCTAAAAAACTGCCTTCCTTAAAGAAAAGGACGTAAGTGCCATATTTAAGATTTCAGTAACGATACGACCTTTTTAATAGGAACGGAACCCTCGTTGTGCGTGGTCCGACACGCACTTGGCCACTTTTTATTGTTGGTTTTTGCTGTTACGAAAGTAGAATTGTGAACCCATCTTAGAGTACTTATGATATGTATGTAGATAAAGTAGTGTATGCAACTGTACATAATTAGGGCTTAAAACACTCGTGTGATCCTATTATGAAATAAAACCTTAATCATAGTTTAAGGCCTCTAATTATGGATCAGTTGCATAAACTGCTATCTTAGAACAAAGACTTCAAAGCGTGACTCAAATTGACTATAAAACTCCTTTTTATAGCACTATAACACCTTTAAAATACAAACTAAGTATTTAATAAATGCATGCTAAATTTGTTTTACAAATGAATATATAATATTTACTTAATCATTAAAGTAAAAACACAACAACAGATAATAAAGGCTTAAAAATACATACAAATAACGTTAATACCTAGTACCTAAGTATAAATATTATTAAACATAAAATATATATACATATATATAAAGATAAATATAAACTTATGCTCCCCACCCTGCTGTAGTTCGTACGTCTATTCATACAAAGCCAAAGGTCCCGGTTATTCAAATGCCAGTCATCTTGTTTAAAACAATAACAATTAAGACAACTCAATAACAAATGCCAAAAATCTGACAGCAGATCAGCTTTGAAATTTAAAAATAAACATTTTCATTTACGTAAATACCTATACGAAAATAAGACAACTTTACTTAATAATTTTAGGGCTCTGTAAAAGTATTCATGCTTCAAAAGGTTCTGTAGAAAAAGATTGAGAACAGCTGTACTACTTATTCCGTAAAGTTGGTACACAATAGGTCATAACTGCGGTCGTGGTGTTGTGTAACTTGCGCCACCCGGCTCGTGGTTTCAGCCGACCACGGAAACGAAAGACTCCTTTCAAACTCTAATTATTTTCGCAATGACAGCACAAGGCTCTAGTGGAAACTTTCTTATTTTTCACGCTGGACGTTTTCACTTTCACCGTTAATTTTATTTTAAAATTATTTGTTAAATCGTTCGAATCGTGAGCACTAGAGATTCTGATGTAAAAAAATATATACCTAGGTACTTATGCATATGCATTTACATATATCTTTTTAGGACCGTTTGGTGACTATTCCTCCTTACAAACAGTTTTTTTACCAAATTAACTCATGATTCTGAATAAAACAAACCCAAAACTTCTTGATTTTGTAAATGGTACACTTAAATTGCAAATGGCCAGCTTCGCGACCGATTGCAGCCTCCAATAGATATGCTACATAAGTCTGTTCATGCTGCAAATTGCAACCAGAGGGGTGATTGCGTAATTTTTCGACCGAGCATTAGGACAACTCAACTGTCTCTTTCCCATAAGAGAAAATACAATTTGATCTAAGTAGGTGCCTTTTTTTTCGTAGGGAAATGCTTTTACGCATCCCGCCGGGCTGGGGAACCAGAACGGGAATGACGGACTCACGGGATTGATCTAGATACCTATTACCTAACCTAAAATAAGCTATCCTATGTATAAGGTGAACCAGGATCTATTGAGGGTGCGCCATGTTACGGAAATTTGTTGGTACTAATTTCTAGCAATGGCAACAATTTTAATAATAGACAACATCTACCCTCTATGATAGTTGTCAATATTGACAATGTAAACATTGCTTTGTCTAGTTTCGTGTCAATTATTATTAGACTGCAATAATCATGCCGAAAGTTTTAGATTTTACAGAGAAAAAAGTTGTAAATAGTGTATATAGTTATTTATTGGAAAAAAAACGTGCGGGAGAGAAATTTCTTCCATTAGAAAACATAACGAAATTAGCATCTGAATTGACGGGTAAGTTTCAAACTTATGGACAAATGTCACTATAGTCAGGTCGTCACGATTTGGTTGATGTCTTGTAATAATTTGATTTGTGTATTAGGTGTATCGCATGCATCGGTATCACGAATTGCCAGCGAAGGGCGTAAGGGCGGAATTAAACGACCAAACCTAAAAAAAAGAAAACAAAAAAAGAAAATAGATTTGGATGATTTTGATGTGTGTCATACGTCGTAAAATTCACGAATTTTATAGCGTAAAAACCGAAGAAATATCCAAACATCAAACTTCGCACTTATTAAAGTTGACGGAATAAAACAAAAATCATCTGCCAATTTCCATTGTCCCCACTATACAAATTGTTGCTATATAAAATTCAAAACGAGCGCCCTCTTGACAATACTCCCAAAGTTCTGGTTTACCTTTACCAAACAATACAAAATCGACTAATTATTAACGTTATCGTTCAAAACTTCATTTTCAAAACAAAAAATGTGTTCCTTAATTATACATATAGGCAGAGTTGTGACTTATTTGAAATACTTGTATTTAAAATGCAAATACAAAATACGTATTTTGTACTTTGTACTTAAACACTTTTTTTTAAGTATTTTGTATTTTATATGAAATACTTTTCGATATGTATTTTATATTTGTCAAATATAAAATATAGTGTCCGACCGAAGTTTCGGTTTCGGTTTCGGCCAGTTTCGGCCCAAAAATGATGTTTCGGCCAGAGGTTCGATTTCGGCCAAAAAACAGCCGAACCTTTATTAAAATACTTTTTTACTGCTAAGTTTCGAAAGTATTGCCTTTACCACTCAAATTTTCAAGTGAATGGGTCAGCGATTCGGCAAATGGCCACTAGAGGCGCTGCGACTTTGAAAGACTGTGTCATGTGCAAAATGACAGTTAAAACAAAATTAACGTTATTATCTGTGAAACATGACTTTACGCTTCGCTTTTTAACGACGTTGACTTCGATTTTGTTTCGATTACTTTTTGAAAGTATTTTATTTGAATAAAATATTTTGAAAATACCTATTTTGCGTTTGTATTTAAATACAAAAGGCAAAAGTATTTTGTATTTTGCATTTGAAATACTAAATTAGAAAAGTATTTGCATTTTGTATTTAAATACTTTTTTTTAAGTATTTTGTACATCTCTGCATATAGGTACTACCTAACTACTAATGATATGTTTTTTTCATAACGCTATAAAGGATTGCTTGCAACATGCGTTTTGGTCCTATCAGTGTGGCTCTCCGATTTCGACATCCACATACAACTGCAACTGTGCAGACATTGACAATAGCGTTACGTAGGTATGACTGTCAAACACAGAGTCAATATTCTTCATACATCGTCACATTGTACATAACAAGTATGCTTATATCTAACCCTTGTACCGCCTTATACCGTAGTAATAAGGCGCAGGTAGTGAGTTAACTATACGTCGTCAATAATAATGGTAAGTATGTTTTGTGAGAACCAGGAACTAATTTTTAGTGGATTTTGCGAATGAATTATTCACTATTGTGTAGAAGGAACAAAAGATAAAGGAGGTAGGCAATAACATCATCATATTACTTAGTCACATGTTGACTACAGAACTGTTTCCTGGCTGATTTAGTTCATGCTACGTAGGTTTTTTGATATAAGTACCTACGCACGTAAATTAGAGCGAAAATGGCAATTACCGCTTCATTTAAATTCAAATAGCAAGTTATTGTGACTGCATCGAAAAGTGAGTCACTCGCACCTACTGTACCTAACTCCAAATCGATACAGAAAGTACAAATAGAATACGTATGTAACAAACAACAACAATATAAATACAAATAATGTAATCTCACTTCAATAACCTATTACTGGTGTTAAAGGTCGCTACGCTCGGTATAAAATTGTCGCAGGCCTCTCCCTCTGCTGTAGGTAAGGTATTATTAATAATAGTATAATGGTACCAACGTGGTGGGCTCGTCGAGGAACAGCACGGGCGGGTTGTCGATGAGCTCGAGCGCGATGGAGAGCCGCTTGCGCTGCCCGCCGGACAGGTGGCAGCACCGCGTCTTCTCCGTGCCCGACAGACCCAGGTCTTCCAGCACTTCGTTGATCTGGACAACAATATCGATTAAATAGGGAATTATTTACAGTGTAAACAATCTAGGTAAGTAAGTACACCTATTTATATGGCACACAAGTTATGAATACCCTAAGCTGTACATGCAAACTTACCTACTGGTTGATATGTGATCATAACTTCTGTCTTTAGTACTAATGTCCTTTATTATATCCAAAACCCTATATAATTGGTCCCATAAATAAATGTATTTGTTCCTGCGAGAATTTGAAGATATTATTAATAACGTGTTTCATTCTGACAAACTACAAAACAAGGTTGATGGAAAAATTGAAAACTGCCTGGGACAGAAAATTACAGAGACAGATCGCATATCAAGTAAAAGAACTTACCTTACTTGTAATCTATAATCATGTGCTAAATATTGTCGTCCAATAAACGAATAATCATCATAATTATAAAGTTGCTTGGTGCAACTTGCTAATAAGAGTTAACACAAAAAAATTGACTGTGCTAAGTAATTGGACAGCTTTTTACAGCACAATGCTAATTAGTATCTTCGATATTTTTGGCACCAGCCAGCCACAGCAGCTTCGCGACGAATTACTTATAAGTTGTATGTACGAGCCCATTGGTGAAATTGATGTTATTTAAGCAGTTTTTTAAGAAAAACTATTTGTTCTAGCACATCAAATAAAATATAAGTTAATATTCACCATATTTCAAAGACCGTGGACGAGCTCGATACATAATTGGACGAAATCGGGTCGAAAGAAAATAATTGCAAAGATTGGTCTTAAAATCACATTAAACGGTTCTATGTCTTTATTTTTTTGACGTATGGGTCTGCAATTAAAAACATGAACTCAACATATTCATACCTAAACCGCTAGCGAGTCATATTTTACAAATAATCCACCCTTTTTTTTATTTCACTATTTATGTAATATTATCTTCAAAAACCGGGCCGCCCAGTAACACTCGCTCTCGTTTACTCCGATGCAAATAGACAGTGTGCGCGCTATCCAAAATCCTCAAGGGCATTTTGGTGTTGCTCACTATTTCCGTGCTGTAGTACTTTAAACAGTATAAGTACAGAAGTAGGACTTTACATCCTATTAGATCAGTAACTGAACTAAAAGCAATAAAAAACCGGCCAAGTGCGTGTTGGGCCACGCGCTGTGTAGGGTTTCGTAGTGTCATGTCTGTATTTGTTACATCGATACACGCCAAGTAAATGGTGCGGTTGCGTCGCCTTTTAAGTTGGTCGACTATTACTCGATAACTAGTTGTGCCTACTTAGCCGTGATAGTTTTCCTTTTAAATTCATTATAATACGTACTACTGCCACGAATTTTTTCACATTCCTAGTAGTAGCCATGTAGCCAGCACGGGGGACGGGGGGTTGGGGGACACATGACTCAAACAAAAATTGGGGCTTTAAAGCCCAATGTTTGCAAACGAATCACTGTGTTGTAAAACGGTTTTAAAAAAACCCATAATATTTTTGAACAAGCTATCCAAAGATACCCCACACTATAGGCTTAACGAGCAAATAATAAATTAGATAGGTACATCCCCACCTTAGGTGTAGGGGAGGTAAGGGTGAGGACCAAATTCTTGGCCAGTAGTAAGCCTAGTTAATTGGTAGTAGTTAAAAAGTTCCGTTGTGACACGAAAATTAGCCACAACCTAAAAAAATTTTTTTTTCAAAATTGTATTTTACTGTTTTGTGGGCGTGGTTGATTTATATATACCCATGCCGAATTACAGTTTTCAGTCAGATGGACAGACGGACGGACATGGTGAAACTACAAGGGTTTCTTGTTGACGCGGAACCCTAAGAATTGACCCAGAGTTGTGACACGAGTCCCGCTAGTCGTCTTATGCAGTTCATTATCGCAATTGCTCTTCGTTATCAATATCCTTGAGATCATAGTATTGCATTAATAATTATTTTGTAGGTGCTATCGTTTCCTACAAATTATAGCCTTGTAGAATCAACGAGGAGGAATCAGTGAGGTTATTTCTGCTTGGTTGAGTTTTTTGTTTTGTTCGATCTTTATTTAGAAGAAAAACAAGCGATAGTTATTATTCAACCGCGATGCGAATAGAAATGGAATAACCGTTAGTTAATTTAAACTTTGACGTATTTAGGTCTAAGTGTACCTATACTTACCTATGTATGGCAAAACTGTCACCAATTGTAATCGCGGTTTGATAATACTATTCAAACATTCTCTGGAAAAGATCGCTTTTTAGCGATGATGTCGCCTATTGTATTACCTCTTTTTTTTTCCCGTATCTTTGTTTTTTCTTTTGTACCAGGTGTGCGACAGAGAGAGTATTTGTAAGGAATGAATTGTATACATACCACGGTCTGCTTGAGTTTCTCTGTCAAGTTGTTGCCGAGCTTCATGTTGGCAGCGAACCTCATGAGCTCCTCGACCGTGAACAGCGGGCTGATGCGGTCATCCTGCGAGCAGACAACGATCGATCGATAAGATACCATTCAATATTGTGATATTGTTTACTACCAAATCCAATATCAGATTCAGATTCAGATTATTTATTTCTAAATAGTCATATGACATGGTTTCAATATACAGAAAACAGAACATACACATACTGAGATCGTCAAATTGTACAATAAGAATTATCATATTAATATGTGTTAACTATTCTTATTTATAAAGCAATATCCCACCAAAAACATTACATGTAAAGTGATGCCAAGACTCCATAGCTCGTATGAGCTGTATAGCTTTCAGCATGAAAAAGATATCAGCTTATAAAAGTATAAGCTTTGTTGGGCACATCCTGGTCGCCGCATAGACTTTCACGCCGAATGAATTTATGATGATATTAATAAGTGACGGGTCTATACTTTTTAGCCAAGATATAGAATTTGGAGAGCGTGGCTGGTAGTGGTAGAGTTACGCCGTGTGGAGTAGGAAGCTTGGCGCTAATTGCGATCTGATATCTTTTTCACGCTGAAAGCTGTATGAGCTATGGAGTCTTGGCATCACTTTACATGTAATGTTTTTGGTGGGATCTCATTCCATTTTGTAAGGTAATTTCTAAAGAAGTGAATGGGAAAATCCATACAATCTTCCATCCCCTAATTTAAAGAGTGGGGGGTGATTGACTAAAAATCCTGAAATACATATCTTATCATTTATAACAAGGATAACAAGGACCCCCTACGAGTATATCAATTTTCAGACCTCTAGCATCAAAATTTGCGGAAGTCTCTTACAAACTTTCACCCCATAGTTTAAGGGCTTGGGGGGGTAAAACTTTCAAGTTTTAAGATTTTTTCGTTGTTTTTATACTATTACTAGCTTACATACCACATTTCAGCTTTTTAGGACTTCAGGAAGAACCTTAAGAATATTGATGATCATCATTTTAGATATCAATAAAATCTAAAGTATAAAAGCTATGCAATTGAAACTTTATAGTTTTAATAAGTCAACCACTGAAATCATATCCCGAAAATTTTGTTTATCTGGTATAATCCGAACCCAAGTTCAGAAGGTTCAAAAATACGAGAATTCAAAAAGCGCTTCGAGAAAAGGTAGGTAGTGCCCTTGCGCTTCGCTTGGCTCGTCTTGGCGGGGCACTCCCGTGCCACCAGATATAAATTATTCATTCAATTGTACAATTATTATTATCTACACAACTAAGAAATACAAATGTCAAAGGTACAACAGGTATGGGATAACATAATTAATTTAAAGATATTTAGCATCTAGGAACTCGTTTACAGCGTTCTCGTAAGAAGCAGTTTCTTTACATTGTTACGGAAAGTACTGATGTTCATTTCAGTTTTTATGGCTATGGGCAGCTTGTTACTTATATAATTTTTGACCCATGGATCTGGAGGATTTTTTTTCCATATTTAACCCACAATTAATCTGCTTTAAGTTGTCAGCGTATCTCGTCGGACGGTTGGCATCATCTCCGAGTGATCCGACACGTTTAAATTCACGAGGATTATTTAGAACGTACATAACAATTTCTAAGATATACTCGTTTGTTGCCACCGATGTTAAGATTTGCAGGTTCTTGAAGTGTTCTCTGCAGCTATCATCATATTTTGCGTTAACCAAGACTCGGATAGCACGTTTTTGCATTTTTAGGACACGTTCATTATCAATTGAATTCCCCCATAGAATAATCCCATAGACAGGATTGAATTAATGTATGCATAGTAGACCTCTTTCAAATTATCTCTCGAAATCAATGGAATTAATTGCTTGAGTAAATATACACCTTTTGCCAACTTTCCACATACTGAGTCGACATGCTTATTCCACGAAAAAATATGATCTAGCTCGAATCCTAATAATCTTGCATTATGTACACTTTTAGTTACTGTTCCATTAGGGAGAGTTACTTCAATTGTATCTAGATCTCTGTACCGAGTATTGAATTTCATTATGCAGGTTTTCTCCGAATTTAGCTTCATCCCATTAATCTTGAACCAGTATTCTAATATGAGCAACGTGTCATTAATCTTTTTAATTAACTTTTCATCACATTCATCGTTCACAACAATTGTGGTATCATCTGCATATAATATAATTTCGCCATCGATGTCCAATTTTGCTATGTCATTTAAGAAAATAGAAATCAGTGTATTTCCTAATGATGACCCCTGTGGTACACCGATTGTGGTCATAGCGCTTGAGATCTGTAGCGCTTTCCATCCACTTTTATCTCAACCAGTTGTTCTCGGTCCGATAAGAATGATTTTAGTAGTTCTTGACTTTGATTTCTTATGCCATATGATTGCAGTTTAGCTAACAATAGCTCACGGCTCACAGTATCAAATGCTTTTGATAGGTCTACAAAAATTCCTGCAACTTTCTTTTTATTCTCCAGGCAAGATATTACACTTTCCGTAAATTTTAGTGTAGCTGACGTCGTAGAGCGACCCGGTCTATAGGCATATTGTGCATCCGACAGAGTATGACTTCGTTCAAAGTGTCTTAAGAGGTCACTTGACATTATTGACTCAATTAGTTTTGATATTGTAGGAACTATGGTTATCGGTCTGTAGTTACTGACGTCCGTTTTGTCACCTTTACCTTTATAAATTGGGCATAAGCGAGTCTTTTAAAGAGATGCAGGATAAACTTTGGAGCCCAGAATGTTAATTATAAGGTAAGTAAGCTGTTCACACATAGTAGGGGAACTGTGTATAAGATGGGGACGCTAAGGTAAAACAGTAAAAATATAGAGTAATCAAAGTCACATGTTAATCATATATTAATTGCACATACATTATTCAATCAACTTTTATTTGGCATGAGTTATGGTAATATAGGTAATCGTAAAATTTATAAAAAAACAATTAATAAAAATGGGAAAATACACCGTCTTACCCCACATATAGGACAAGACGGGGACGCAAAAAGTGAGGCAAGATGGGGTTATGAGGCAAGATGGTGTTTAACCCTCCTCACATGCAAGGCATATCAAAACCTCTTGTGCGTTATCGTCATCTACACCTGCACATGCAGTGTGGGCCCAGTGATCACATAGTTGGCATCGCACCCAATTTTCGGAGGATTTTAAGTAAGAATTAATTTGACAAGGTCATACGAGGCAAGATGGGGCAATACCCCGTCATGCCTCAAGTATTTTGCCCTGTCTTGCCTCAAGCACCAAACTCGCAAACAAAATATTATTAAAAAAAACACGTCAATATTTAAGTGCCTTCACATACACCACACCATGCCCAATATGATACAAAACCGGTACACAAAATAACAATAAAGAGACACAATTAATTACGATTTTAGGTCAATATATTTAGACTTCAAAAATTAGATCGCGACACCTCTGAAACACGTTTCGACCTCAACTACAAACACGCGTGCGGTTTCACTTGCTCTCGCCAGCGGACTAATGGCGGCTCGGGAATGGCGTCGAGTCGGCCTAGCTGTTGCGTTAATGTAGCGTGTAGTTTTGTCTGTGTGTGGGTGGCCCCATCTTACCCCGCGTCCCCGTCTTATACATAGTTCCCCTATGCATAACCCGAAACCGCACATGTCCAGACATGTCATAAATATCTTTTGTTTGAGACTGTGATATTTTACTCTTTGCCAACTTTAGAAGGTAGTCACAGCTAATTTTTGAAAAAACGAATTGACTACGGATTTCAGGGAAATTACTAATAAGTTGTTCCATAGCTTGATGTGTGTCGGGTTTGTTATTAATTGCCATGTCTTCCCCAATTTGTCTAAGGCAGGATATAGCAGGACTTCTTGCAGGACTTCTTGCGGTAGTACTTGAGCGCGCGCAGCGAGCGCTGATGCGCGCCCAGCTCGCACACACTGTCGCCCGCGCGGATCGTGCCCGTGACGTGGACCTTACCTGCAGGATGTAGCAGGACTTCTTGCGGTAGTACTTGAGCGCGCGCAGCGAGCGCTGATGCGCGCCCAGCTCGCACACACTGTCGCCCGCGCGGATCGTGCCCGTGACGTGGACCTTACCTGCAGGATGTAGCAGGACTTCTTGCGGTAGTACTTGAGCGCGCGCAGCGAGCGCTGATGCGCGCCCAGCTCGCACACACTGTCGCCCGCGCGGATCGTGCCCGTGACGCCTGCCGTTCTGAAATGTTTACACACTTAGTTTTGTTGAACCTACTGTATTTTAAGTAGATTTTGTGTGCTCGTTTATTAAATGAAGTTGAGCCATAGAAAGAGGTTTAGGTACTACGTATCATTTGCATAAACTTATAATGTGTAGATTAGGCAATTTAGGCAACCAGCCCAGCTTGCAAGACAGGGTTTATGGTTAAGTTTAACCGTGCACAGGGGCCGGTTCAAATCCGTCGAAGTTTATATCATTTTAACAAACTAAATGCCCGCGCGGCTCTGCTTCGCGTATTACACAAAATAAAATATAGCTTATGCCCACTCTGAAAATCCAGCCTGACTGATGAGAGATTTTATGAAATTGGACCAGTAGTTCTGAAGCTACCCCTACATACAAACTAGCATTAGAGAACTTTAAATTTAAATAAAGATTAGAGCGTGATTATATTTATTTTTATTTTTGCTACTATCTTTTATTGCCGACTGTAGGTACTCTTACGTCAGACGTTACAGCGGTGCTACCACGAAAATCGAAACTCAAAGTTCGTATAAATGCATTGCTGTCACTCGAGTAGGTAATGTGAGTGCGTTAGAGTTGGAAATACCTGAACTTCGAATTTCGATGTTCGTAGCTCTGATGTACATTCATCAACTATTCATTGAGAAGATTCTAATGAGCCCGAACACGTCGGGTTCGGGTTTCTTTCGTGTAAGTACCTATAGTTTAGGAGTTGCTGTGGCCCCCCATTGCGCCCAACATAAAACCGACAACTAACTCTATTGGACTTCAGGAAGTTGGTCAAATTTGACTTACAAGATTTAACCCAAACAAACTAACACACAAACACTTGCAAGTTAAATAAGAGTTCTCTAGAACTCATTAATAATGACAAATACATTTGTTTACACGAACGTGAAATGTGATTTTAATATACCTACCTACTAACATACTACTACGTAACACATTACGAACTTGCCATCCTCCTTTGATTCTATTATGCTGGATGATAAATTTGAGTGATGAAATTAAATACAAGGTCGCGCGCAGTCGTTTCCGAAAACTAGTGCCGACACTACTTTTTGCGGAAACAGATCAATTCTTGTGGCTTCTTCAGGGTGCAACCGGGATAATTGACACCCACACACATAACATCGATTTCGCTGCGCTGAGGCCATGCAGCACGCTGCATCTTCCAGAGAGCTTCCCTAAGAGCCAATTGCATTAAATCGGTGGCCACACGTTGTATGCGGCGACCGTAAAGCCTGCTGTACACACTGGGCCAACGTTGGCGCGGAGCAGAATGCAGCTATGCGTTAGAGGAAGAGGGCTTTATTTCGTTCTCATGCGTTTGCATAGCTGCATCCTGCTCACGCGCCAACGTTGGCCCAATGTGTACAGCCGGCATAACAGCGTAAAAACGACGGCATTCGGCCGTATTTCGGTGACCGACAGCTGCTTTACGCCATGAGTTCTGTACCAAAACAACAATAAGATATAACTTACGAGAAGCCAGTGAGAGCGTTCATGAGCGAGGACTTGCCGGCGCCGGACGGGCCCATGATGGCCGTCAGCTGCCCCGACCGGAACAGCCCGGAGACATTCTTCAGGATAGTCTTCCTTTCTGGAATAAACAGGCGCTCTTAATATAAATAGCTAGACAGTTGAAATTTTCATAGATGATGTATTTCTTTTGCTGCTATAACAAAAAATACTAAAAACAAAATAAATTAAATATTTAAGGGGGGCTCCCATACAACAAACGTGTTTTTTTTGCCGTTTTGTCTGTCGCCAGGCTGTATCTCAAGAACCGCGATAGCTAGACAACACCGGGGACCGAAGAGCTGGCGGCTTCCTCGCTCAACGCATTAGTATTGCGATACAGCGGGGAAATGCCGCCAGCATCTTCGGCACCATGCCGCGGGGAGAACCTTTATTTTAGTTATAAGTAGTAGTGTATATTTTTAATGATTAATCGGTGCCTTATCTATACTGTAATTGTATCTATTTTAAAACAAAATAAAATAAACATTTAAGGGGAGCCCCCATACAAGAAACGTTTTTATTCAGGCTGTTTCTCAAGAACTGCGATAGCTAGACAGTTGAAATTTTCACAAATTATGTATTTCTGTTGCCGCTATAACAACACATACTAAAAACAAAAGAAAATAAATATGTAAGGGGGCCTCCCATACAACAAACTTTTTAGTTTTTTTACTGTTTTTATAGATAATGGTACGGAACCCTTCGTGCACGAGTCTGACTCGCACTTGGCCGGTTTTTCCAAACAAACGTTCTCGACTGTTTCCTCAATTTTGCTTCGCTGCAGTTGTCCTTATCGCACAGATTTTTGTGCCGGTATCGATCCGGTAATTACGTACCTGCACAGACGAAAAAGTGATAGGCAACGTAGTCGAGACTAAAGTTCGATATCCTAGTGGTTTGAAAAGTTATCGATAAATCTAAAAGTCATCGATATCTTCTTTTCATATCGCCTTTTGTGTGTAAGTCAAAATAAAGTTTTATTTAGAATATCCTAATACCTACCGTAAAATAGCCTGACAAATAGTTCACCGCTGAGCAAACCCACCAAGGGCAATACTTATAGTTAAGTACCTAATTAATGTGTGTTAAACTGTGAATTAACCCGTTAAAATTGTTACACCAGGGTTACCTATTGACTAAAAGAAGGACAACAACAGCGAATTTTGTTATACCTATGATACCAATCCATATTTTATGTTCGTGACTTGAACGTGACTATTTCTAAATAATTATTTTACCTAAGGTGGTTCGATTTCCGTACAAAACGTCTTTTGACATTCGCATATTTTAAGAAACTTGTGTAACAAACTTTCATAAATTGGCTTTCCATATACGACATATTATATTCAACTTTAAAATGGTAAGTAAAATTTCAAAGAACAACTTAAGTGCAAGTATACATTTCCCTGTATAAAACTTAACACTAACAATTAAATCTATTTAACTACTAGTATATATGCGCTCTCTGAGGTCGCAGCCCCTGGGAAGGGTGCCCAATAAGGCTGGCCACATTTTAGGCCTAGTTGCATTGCAATTCCAATCTGTTGGCCGAGGAAGTAGCCAGCTCTATGGTCAGCCGTATTTCCTGCATTTTTTTTTCTTTATTTTTATATAATGTCTGTGGGCGTCCGGACTCCACGGTCCGAGAGTTTCTACAGCGAAGGCCACAAATATGTAGAAGTTCGTCAGGACCCCATATTTGCGGCGCTTCGCGGCTTCAAAATGCTAAATGGGAATGAGTGTCAATCCATCAGGTCTCCTGCCACCATCAAGGGCCAGGCCGGGAGGTTCCAGGACGGCTGGCATGTTTACGCTGGCAAGAGCCCGACGGATGACGTCATTATTTAAGAATTCTCGAATCTGTTTTTTTTTTTGCTAATTGAAAGTAAGGCCTTTAAATTCATAAAACGACTAAACGGATTTAATCGCGTAGGTATATAGTAGGTATTACATTTAAATAGCAGTCGTGTCTACCCGGTTGACCACGCGAGTTAAAAAACACGCAAAATATCCACGCATAAAACACGCAATACGCGACAAAATCCATTTAAATCTTTTTATTAAACCATTCATTGTTGAAGAGAATCTCATCTATGTAAAAACAGCCATGCTCTCAAAAAGTGTTCATGGCATTATGGCATCAAGAATCTTCAATCACTATGCCAAGAATAATATTAAATGCTTAAAATCTGACGCATTTCAAAAATAAACTATTTTAGTGGTGCCTTTTCCGCTTATTTATATTAATCAATTGACGGATATAGAAAAGACGATGTTTAAAGTCACACTACTTATGTTATTATTATTAATGTTATTATGTATTAGGTAAAGCAGGCTAATTTAAATAACATTAATTTTTACTACTCCCTACTATATTTTGGCCTACTCGTACCTACTATATTTTCTTACACCTTCGGGTTAGACATAGTGATACCAAGCTGCATTTTATAACACATGTAGGTATATGTTTAGCAAATACATACTTTGACTTTGAGAATTACGACAGCATAAACCTTGCCAAAGTTTGACCAATATCTACGTCCATAATACGAGTAGGTACCTACCTAGTGTGGACTAAGAATGATTCACGCTAAACAAATACTTTATAATTTGTGAAAAATGTTTAGGTAGGTACGTGAGCCAATGTCCAAAAGAACCCACACTGACTTAATTTATAATCTGTCTTTACCTATATTTGATGGGAGTTTTTCTAGGTAGGTACATTTACAGTTAAATAAAATGGAAAGTACCTAATCATTCCTTCGTTATCAATTATCAATGTCTGTTTTAAGCCATTGACTAATCTATTCACAGTCAGTCATTAAATTATAATTAGGTACCTACGAGTAGAGTAAGTGCCCTGCGTTCAAAACTTTCCACCACCGCTAGCCAACTCGCTTCGCTTTGCAATCTAGTTAACATTTAAGGACGAATTTGTAATATGCTATTTGCGAAATATACGAGTTGTGGGCCGGGCCTATTCCGCTAGGCCAGTTAACTTCTTGTTTACTGCATACAACATGGGTCATTCTAAAATGTAGCCGCAAGTAAACTTTCCTAAAATTGTTGATTATTAATTTCATTAGTTGTTAATCGCGATGCAAATCTAAACGTCTAAAACCGTATAATTCATGTATACTCTTATTTTTCAAATAACCCAACGTTTCGTTTCGTTAAATAAATTCTTAGAAATATTAGGTAAGCATAACTGTGTTTATTACCTCCACACTCAACTTGCATGAATAACTTAGGTAATAACAGAGTTCATGCGTATTTTCCCATTTGATTTTCCTTGCCTTGTGAACTAACTAGGCCAAGCGATGGAAATGACAAGAACCTAAGTATAAATGATTTCCCTGGAGATTGTATAAGGCAAAAGGTTAACCGCGACGAAACTAGTGCCCGTAGAGGCTATTATAATCTTAGAGAAACCAGTTAGATATCGTAGGAGATCAATCTAACTCGACATTTGCATTTCATTATGATATCACTGCTTTGTACGCACTGGTTACGATATACGTTTGCTCGGCGAGCGCGCACAACCCTTTAATCATATTGAAATGTGAAATAGTGTCAGATTGACCTCTAACGGCCATTCCCAATAATCAATCCACGGATAGTTTTCCTTACCAGCAGTTACATTTTGACAGATTACCCGTAGAAAATGTGTCATAATCATAAACATAATGTAACTGCTGGTAAGGAAAACTATCCGTGGATTGATTATTGGGAACGGCCGTAAGTCGGGTATTCACATTGATAAAAGTCAAGAGCGTTTTGTGCGTCTAAATCTGACGTCGTATTCTCTATTTTCTGTTATCAATTTTTACATTATATTATATCTAATAATTTACTGTAGGTATAAATATTTCCTACATAGGTACCTACTTGAAAATAAATCATAATCCCAGAATGAGGTATATTTTGATAGAAACCTTATTCCTTGGATAAGATATTACAACAACGCAAACACTCTTTTGTTCAACTTGCACTGTTCGTATCTAAGTTAACCTTCAACTATACCAAAATTCGCTTATACACGAATTATTTCCCCTATATTTTGTTCGTTGGGTACGCCAAATTCAGTCATTTTGTCATTTTGTCGCGAAATGATGCTGGTCTATGGTAACCTCCGGTGTAGGCCTAGCTAGGGCTGTACATCGTATCGCACGTAATGACGTTTCATATTGACGTTTGTACGTATATGTACAACGGAACGGTACGGTAGTAACAACATAATTTTATTGGTCGCACACCAATATACGAATTTCAATTTTACAACATCTTGCTAACGTGACGAAAGAAGTAATCCCATTGCAAAATATGAACTGTTTTATAAAAACTTAATCTGTATTCATGGATATTTTTAAATAAGTAATTAATCATGATTTCTCTGCATTATCAATATTATCATTATCAATTATTATTTCCAAAATGGATTCATGATCATTTCGATACCAAAAATAGGAACTAATATTATTTTCATTTTTGGATGTTCAGTTATGTGGTAAGTACGTCAACAACCCTATCTCACTCTATGATTGTCTGCAAAAAAAAAAATAGCTAACGTCATCAGTTCATGATCTGGGGCCCGTTTCATGAAGCTACAAGTTACAAATTACAAGCGGAAGTCTGTTTCTATCAAAAGGTATTGAAAAGAGACTTCCGCTTGTAATTTGTTATTTGTAGCTTCGTGAAACGAGCCCCTGGTACCTACTATTAATTATTATGTGGTAAATAAGTGATCCTTCAAAAATGTCAGTCATTTTTCGGTATCCGATCGAGCTGAAATTCGGCATATTTATGTAACTTCCGTGACAACGTACTATTATGGTACTACCGAGCTGATTTGATGATGGAAACGGATGGTGCCCAGAAATTCTTAAGCTACCCAAGAAAAAACCAGCAGAGTTTGGGCTCAGTCGTACGGTCGTACCCCTCAACGAGTAGTTGAAGACTGTGCAAAAAAATACAGTCGGCAATAAAAGTTTACAGCAAAATTTTTTTTTACAGAAACAGATAGTGTTCAACAATGACAATGCATATTTTTATCTGTTCCACTTTTTTCCAATCATCATTATCATCACCATATCAGCCGAAAGTCATCCACTGCTGGACATAGGCCTCCCGTCAGTCAGTCAGAACAAGCTCGCGTACCAAATTCAAAATGGCTACCAATTCGAAACCCCTATTGGAATTTATCCCCTATTTTAAATGTCATGTCATAAGCGTTTAAAACGCTTGATCGCGTGTTCGTACTTCTGTTCGTACTTCGTACGTCCCGTCAAAAATCAACGAAATTTAGTAGTTTTCATTTCGACACTCGTCCTCGGTTTATTGAAGCTAGCTTTCCAGGTGCAGATATGGGAAAGTTTGATTCCTGTTTAACATTTTTGATATTGAATAACTTGAAAAATGTTAATACAGAATGTCTGTAGAAATACAAAACCCGACACCTCATCCTCATTAATACTTTTATACACCCGAAACTCATACCTACTCATACATACTGAACTTACCTATAATTTTGGAATGCGTTTTTTATATTCTTACTAATTAATACAAAAGTTATGGCCAGAAAACCAGTTTTTTGGCCTAAAATTGTTCAACTTTGATGCCAAATATTTCGAAAACAATGAACTTTGAAGTAAATATGGGATACTATATTGCTTATAGCCGTTGTTGTTAATATAATAAGCTACAAAACACATTAGAAAACTAAGGGATTCAGATCGAAGGTCGTTGGCGTATGGGAGCCCCTTAACTGTTTGATAGTTCAGGTGGCATCACGCGACGCGACCTAGCGATTGCACAAACTGATAAGCCGGCAATGGGATGTTTATGTTGGTTATGACAACAGGCGAAACATTATCACAGGCATCTCACGAATTGCGTACAATTACTGAGCTCATTGCGGCACATCATATTATTTGTACTTTTTGTACCACATGACTCAACGGCATGTTTACCCATACAAGGACAAAGTTGTTTTGTCAACATAAATATTGGAGTAATTGCTTCCTAGGTTGCGAACAAATGAAGTATATACACCGTGTCCAATAATTCCAAATACAGTACAACTATTGAATAAAATAAATGTATTTATAGTTACTACAATTAAAGTTATATTTTATTAATGGCACACTTATATCTGGGGGCACGGCAGTGCCCTCGCCAAGACGAGCCAAGCGAAGCGCAACGCAAGGGCACTACCTACCTTTTCTCGAAGCGGTTCGTCGTTCTTTTGAACCCTCGTAACTTGAGTTTGGATTATACCAGATAAACAAAATTCTCGAGATATGATGACAATAGTGGACTTATTAAACATATAAAGATTCAGTAACATAGCTCTTATACTTAAGATTTTATTGATATCGAAAAAATGCCGATTTCGTCACTGACTCACTCACTGATGTTGATCATCAAAACCTCTGGGGCACTTCCTGAAGTCCTAGAAAGCTGAAATTTGGTATGTAAGCTAGTATTAGTGTACACAATCAACAAAATAATTCAAAAAATTGGAACTTTTACCCCCCAACCCCTTAAAGTAGGGGATAGAACTTTGTATGAGACTTCCGCAAATTTTGATGCTAGGGGTCTGAAAATTTATATAGGGACGGGGGGTGTTATAAATAATAAAATACGTATTTCAGGATTTTTAGTAAATCACCCCACACCCTTTAAATTGGGGGGTTGAAGTTTGTATTTTTCCGCAAACTTTAAATTAGGGGATGGAAGTTTGTATGGGTTTTCCCATTCACTTCTTTAGAAATTACCTTACAAAAAGTTATGAGATCCCACCAAAAACATTACATGTAAAGTGATGCCAAGACTCCATAGCTCTGAATACAGCTTTCAGCGTGAAAAAGATATCAGATCGCAATCAGCGCCAAGCTTCCTACTCCACACGGCGTAACTCTACCACTAGCAGCCACGCTCTACAAATTCTATATCTCGGCTAAAAAGTATAGACCCGTCACTTATTAATATCATCATAAATTCATTCGGCGTGAAAGTCTATGCGGCGACCGGGATGTGCCCAACAAAGCTATATATACTTTTTAGCCATTTATACTCTTTCTCTTTATATACCTTTTGATGGTTTAATCCCAAGAGGCTTTAACGCCTTAAAAATAGCACCTGGGCTGTCGCCTTTGCAAAATTTTCTAATAATCGTTTCACGAAACAGTTTCATCATGGATACAAAGCAAACTACAAATCCTTGACGTTTGAAGTGATTGTATTTTGTTAACGTCAACATACTTTTTAGTTAAAATATATGCCTTTAGAGCCAAGGTAAAAAGATGTCAATCAATGTTTTAACATTACTATCTAGAACTAGTCGTAAATAATTAAATTTATATAAAATATTGAACATATCCCAAAATTATAGCTGTGGGCATTCTTAAGCGTATGAAAATGAAAAAATGCTGTAAAAAGTCAATAACTTTTAAATTAGAAATAGTAGATTGTATGACAAGGGGCTGAAATAAGCCATACTACCACGAGATGGTTATTTTCCCGAGTAATATGGCTTTTAGACCAGAGTTATACACTAAACTTTTCACTTAGACGACGAGAAAATAGTGAAAACAAAGATTATCCATCCACAATCAATAATAAATTCCACAGCGAAGATTGTTCAATTTGGCGGCATGTTTTTTTTAATAAACTGTTTGACACAGATACAAAATATTAACACCACGAATAAACGCTACTTACCGTATACAGCCGGGTCCAACGCGCTCGGCCGTTTGGAGACTTGGACTCCAAACGGCCGAGCGCGGCGGACAGCATACGCTGCATAAGATAAAGCGAGATAGACAGCAGTCTATCCCGCTTAATCTAATAGCTTATGTCATGTATGCAGGCCACCCCGCTTGATCGTTTGGACGAGGCTATAGACGGCCAAAGGCGTTTATTTTTTTTTCACACCTTTCATTCGGAAAAGTAAGTTTTGCTCCACGACGAGAGGGATAAAAATGGTACTTTTCTGTTCAAGATACTTTTTTAATTTATTCATAGGCATGTAGCCTTTACACAATGTGCCAATTGAACATAGGTCTTAATAAAATAATTGATTGTAATTTCATCGTAATCGAATAAAAACGAACATATTTCAAGTTTTAATTAACTTTAACTACGTTATATGAAAATATATGAATATTTCGTAATATTGAAAAATTTGTAATAAAAATTAAGAAAACAAGATAGCTATAGATAACTCTATTACTATGAGAGATTGATTTTAAATAGATACAAATTATGTGAAATTCTTAAATATTAAATTAACTAAATACTTACAACATTTTACAAAACACTAAATTAGTATCATATATATTTGCTTGAGACTATGATGTGTCGTGTCGCGGGGCCTGTAAGAAAGTTGTCGGCACCAGCCGTCAACGTCGAGGATAAGGGTGAATATCCACTAGGAGATATGCGATGATATATTTCATATATTTGACATGTACCTGCCAAGCAGGCGAGGGAAACTCAGCTTCCTACATCTCTGTTAGAGGTTTATCATCATCATCATCATACCTATCAGCCGAAGGACGTCCACTGCTTGACATAGGCCTCCCCCAAAGAGTGAACAATGACAGGTCCTGCGCAACTCGCATCCAGCGGACTCCCGCGACCTTTACCAGGTCATTTTGGATATTCAGCGCGAGGTAATATTGTATACATATAGGTAGATAATTTTCCTGTAAGTAAATTACCTATTTGTTCTATGACAGGTATGTTAATTGACACGTTGTTCATATTTGCATAGGTTTACACTTAGGTAATGTTATACTTATTCCTATATAAACACGTGCACATGAGCACGTGTTAAACTACTTGTTTTGTCGGGTTAGATGTGAAACAAAAGAAAATACTGATAGCTGACCGACTTTCTTTTCATTTTGACATTTAGCGCCAGTGACATAATGTTAGCGACATTATTGTATTGTAATATTCTGGCTGACAACGAACGTGTTAACAAAATGGCTAACGATACCGATGAACTAATAAAATGTGTAGGTACATCTGCATACCATACAGCGCATAGGTAACTCATTTGGACAAATATTTACCACACCTAGGTAGGTACACAAGGTGGAAACTAATTGATAATTTGTGTGCTGGACATGTATAGCATTTGTAAAAGACATATTAAAAAGTGATTCATATTGAATGAAGCTATTTTTCGCATATTTATACGCTAGAAACAAGGTATTTTTTAAACATTTATATATTTAGGGAGAGTGTGGCTTATATTTTCCGAAAATCATTTTTTCTTTGTGCCAATTATTCCGTTCCCATAATTTCCCGGTGTAATTTTTCTCCAGTCCCCTATTTTTTGCCCCAATATTTTATTTTCCATGGGAATTTTATACCATTCCCATATTTTCCCAGTGCTCATAGATAATATTATTCAAATGGTATACTAATAATATCTGGTTACCTCTACTTTATTTATACTAGTTTCAGAGAGACTCTACGGCAGTTAGCTACACCGAGGTACGACGACGAGCGAAGCGAGGAGGAGTGTTAGGTGAACTGCGACCTACAGCGCGCGAGCTGAGCGAGCGCAGCGAGCGTGCCGCGGCAGCGGCCGGCGAAGCGCCAGAACCGAAACCTTCACTTCCTCATATAAGATAATCACCTGGACTTTTGTGCTTACCTATGTAAATATTACTAAAAAAAAATCGGTTCTGGCGCTTCGCAGGCCGCTACCGAGGCACGCTCGCTGCACTCGCTCAGCTCGCGCGCTGTAGGTCGCAGTTCACCTAACACTCCTCCTCGCTTCGCTCGTCGTCGTACCTCGGTGTAGCTAACTGCCGTAGAGTCTCTCTGAAACTACACTCGCGGTCAAAGAAACCGGGTCAGTGACGAAAACCTCAATATTTTGTAAATCGTTGGTCGTATCTGCATGAAACTAACTCTGTTTTATAGAGAATTTAATATCCTTCTAAATCCAACCTTCAATGTTCTACGTAGTAACTGGAAAAAGGTTTAATTGAAAAAAAAAGACCAATTAGGTACTTATTTGAAATTGTGTTCGTTTTACTTTTGCTTGTTTTTAAGCAATTGTTTTCAATCTGTCAAAGAACTATGATAAAAGGCTGTCATTGTTTTATTTTGTGGTCATTCTTGAATGTCTATCATGCCGCTAACACGAGATGAATGTACTCGTATCATCACTATGTTAGAAGAAGGAAGAAGTCAGAGGTATACAGCGAGAAGAACAGGTGTGTCACTTTCTACAGTGCAGCGAGTCCTCCAACGTTACCTACAAATTGGGCAGAACCTTAGAAGACCAGGAACCGGCAAAACAAGATGTACTACAGCTAGAGAAGATCGATTTATTGTTACAACCATGCTCCGAAATCGGCACCTCACGGCAGTTGAAGTGAAAAATCAGCTTTTAGAGACCCGAAGGGACGGCATCAGCGAGCGGACTGCAGGCGGCGGCTCAAAGAAGCAAATTTGACCCCACATAGGCCGGCCAATGGCCCAAAACTTGAAAGAATACATCGAACAGCAAGACGACTTTATGCCCGCGATCACAGATACTGGGGTGACGAAGATTGGGCAAGAATTTTGTTTTCCGATGAATCCAGATTTATGCTCTATGCAAATGACGGGCGGCAAAGAGTTTACAGACGGCCTGGTGAACGTTTTATTCCAGCATGTTTTGAGGAAAAAGTGGCGTTCGGCGGTGGGTCAGTCATGGTTTGGGCTGGAATCTCTTCAGAGAGTCGCTCGGAGTTAGTTTTAATAGAAAATGGATCATTAACGAGTGCAAGATATGTAGAAGAGATTCTTAATGAGCATGTCGGCCCATACTTAATTAATATGGGTGGAAATTCTATGTTTATGCATGACAACGCCAGGCCACACACAGCTCAAATTGTCAGAGATTATTTTTTGGAGGTTGGTATCAACTATATGAACTGGCCCTCGAGGAGTCCGGACTTAAATCCGATTGAGCATGTATGGGACGAGCTTGGGAGGCGTGTAAGAGCTCGAAACCCCGCCCCAGCTACACTTAGAGACCTGAAACAGGCGTTAGTGGAAGAATGGGACAATATCCCGCAAGAACGCTTAAAGAACTTAATAAACAGCATGCCGAATCGTCTAGAAGCTGTAAGAAGAGCCCGAGGAGGCAATACGAAGTATTAATTTTTATTTTTTGTGTTGTATGTGAAGTACCTACTGCTTATTTTTGTACGTAAAATTGGTTGATTTTTTGTTTCCTATGTAATTTTATTAAACAAAAGAATTACGATTCCACCATTTGATGTTATTTAATTCAGTATAAAATTATCTACAATATGCAGTTTAATTCATGTCCCTAGCTTTATTATTTTAGGAGATATTATAGATTTTCGTACTGACCCGGTTTCTTTGACCGCGAGTGTAGGTGACTGGGGAAAAATGCCACTGAGAAAACATGGGAACGGAATAAAATGTCCATAGAAAAGAAAATATTGGGAAAAAATGCCACCGGGAAATAATGGGAACGGAATAAAATGCCCATAGAAAATAAAATACTGGGAAAAAATGCCACCGGGAAATTATGGGAACGGAATAATTGGCACGAAGAAAAAATGATTTTCGGAAAATATGAGCCACACTCAGGTATAGTCACATTAGCTTAGTTAAGCTGAACTATTTGTACGATATATACGATCATTGGAAGTGTGCCTATGAAACTATGGTTTTGAATGATTGTTTTCAATTTATGAAGTAGGCACAAGTAACATGTGGTGGTGTGGTGTGGTAGGTTATGATTATGAAATATAGATAAAGAATCGTAATTAATAATTGTTTGGTAACGCATGCCTGGCCTGCCCCCAGAGCTCACTGATAGTGAGATCCGTTACACGTTGACCGACCGCAACGTATGTTTATATTTGTACATAATTATGTGTTTATATTTTTATGGAAATCTCGACCCACGCTCACCGCTCATAAGTTATTTTGATTTAATTTAAGGTGACTTTTCTATCGAGATTTCAATGAACATAATAGCGATTTAAGCGATACAGCCTCGCTATTCTGTAAATTGTTTTAACCTCACCTCAGCCGTTAACCACAAATATATCTTGACCCCGCTATTCGTAGTAACTAAGTGTAATCAGAGGTTTAGTTTCGTTAGGCGTAATGGGTGCGCTGAGGCGCATTAGCGCGTTCCGAATAACAGGAGAAATATATACTTGGTGATAAAATAACATAAAATGTATTGAATGCTGAACTCGAGATAGGTAAAGCCACGGAACACCCTGGTAGCACACTACAAACGATACAATTATAGAGACGCAGCTATAATTATATTGAAAGGTACTTATGTATAGCTGTTTAATTCCAACTATGGCGGGTCTCTGTCGGAGGTTGTGACAAATTGTGAGGTGTGTATTGGCCTCAATTTAGCTACCAAATTTCTGGAGGTACAGCTGAAGGTATTTATTTCTATGAAAACATTACAAATATACAGGGTGTATGTATTATTCAAGCGGGCAGTGAGAAACAATCTGAAACTGCAAGAGATAAGGCATTTGCTCTTAGGAGTCACGACACAGATATTAGAAAAACCAAAACTGCATTAAATGATTTTGAGGTTGATCAAATCTGTCTACAAATCAAGTTCGTTTTTTTAACCGACTTAAAAAAAAGGAGGAGGTTCTCAATTCGGTTGTATTTTTTTTTTTTTTTTAATGTTTGTTACCTCAGATCTCCGTCATTGATGAGCCGATTCGTAATTTTTTTTTTGTTTGGGAGTATATGCTCCCAGGTGGGTCCCATTCTTATTTAAATTCAGTTAGATGATGGGATCCATGAGGAATTGAGGGAACTCCTCAATTATATTAGGCACGCATGTAGTGATTTTGGTATTTTCTATTATATCTCGTGTATTTACACCCGAAAATCATAAATTTGGTGGAGTGGAATTGATGATGAAGACCCTGTGGTCTTCATCATCATGACTTATGGAATTCCTCAATTATGTACTTAAAAGTACAAAAGTACGTCACAGATTCTGATAAGATTCCCTTGAAATAGCAGCTAATGAAGTGCCAAAGGTGATCCTTGTCAATCCTGGTGTCCTGGTGTCCTTGGAATCGACGGAAGTCCTCAAATATTATCGGCCCACATACAGCGATTGGGTTTTTTTCTCTAATAATCAACCCATTTGCGCTCGGAAATCAGTTCATGTGGTAAATTGGAAAATAAATGTGGAAATGTTCTCGTAGCTTGGCGGAGTACTAAATTGAAGTCGGTTAAAACTTTGTTTTTAAAGTAAATTATTTCTTTTTTTTTTCAATGTTTGTTACCTCAGAACTCCGTCATTGATGAGCTGATTCGATTTTTTTTTGTTTGTAAATATACTTATGCTTCCAGGTAGGTCCCATTTTTTTTCCAAAATTCAGTTGGATGATGGGATCTATGAGGAATGAGGGGACTCCTCAATTATATTAGGCACGCGTTTTCTATTATAACTCGTGTATTTACACCCGGAAATCGTAAATTTGGTGGAGTGGAATTGATGATGAAGACCACAGATGACTTATGGAATTCCTCAATTATGTACTTAAAAGTACAAATGTATACCACAGATTCTGATAAGATTCCGTTGAAATAGGAACTAATAAAGTGCCAAACGTTATGATGATCTTGGGGAATCGACGGAAGTCCTCAAATATTATCGGCCCACTTACAGCGATTCGGTTTTTTTTTCTAATATTTTTTTCTCGTGACTTGGCGGAGTACTAAATTGAAGTCGGTTAAAACTTTGTTTTTAAAGTAAATTATTGCGTAAATTAACAGTGCTGGAGGTAAGGTAAAATTATTTCCAAAGACCCTGTATATATACGATCACAGGAAAATGCTGTATTTCATAGTTTTATATAATTACGGATATATTTTAGTCTTATATACGAGGTAGCAGTTAACTTCGCAGCGATCTTAAGATCGTAATAATTTTATTGACAATATATGAATTATGTTTCAAATTCTGCAAGTTGGTCGAGCGAACAGCACATATCGAGCTAACATTAGCCAGGGAGCGAAACAAAAGTTTGGGGGCTACAGTCAACCATGAAAATTAAATATGAATACAAGGCATACAAGCACTGATAGATAATAACTCAAGTCCTATAAAAACGATTATTCTTCCAAACCACTATCAATGAGTCGTTATTGAACGTCACGCACTAACATAGTGGCATTCATCGAATGATACGTATTTAATTGATTGCGTTTTTATTCGCCTGTCTAAGTACTCGTATCTCTTTGTCAGCAACCATAGAGTGTAGGTACCTACTTATAAGTTTTTTGAAGTGAAAACTTCTTTAGCGGCGCTGAGCACTTTTTGGGATAGGGAAAAATTGTTAAATACGCGACAGATTTTTGTGACGTCAGATGTGAAGCAGGTCACAAACTTTTATATTTTGCTGCTAGCCGATTCGACTTCATTCAAAACTGAACGCTATTCGTAAGAGTATAAAGCCGTCAAAACACTTTTTGCAATAGCATATGCTGCAAATCAATTTGTAATTTTGTCCAGGCGTCCTTCACCGTTTTGCTATTGAGCAAATTCGAATAGTTCGAATTTGGACGTTATTCCTAAAGAGATAAAGCTTTGAAAAATATTTACCAACGGCAAAAACAAATTGATATTTTGTTCGCCGCCGCAGTCTGCTGTTCTTGCAAATTCGAATTTGGACGTCATCATTCCTAAAGAGATGAAGCTTTGAAAAATATTCGGCAATGGCAAAAACAAATTGGTATTTTGTTCGCCGCCGGCGGCGGGCGAGCCGGGCCGACGCACCCAACGTGCCCGCGGCCCGTGCACCTAAATAATTAATAATTGTTTATAAATTTGCGCCAAATTCATTTTTAGGGTGACACCGTAAGATGTCACGTGACCTGATCGAAAAACTGTTACAATGTTATTGAGTTTTCACTTCTGCCGGCACTCCCGGAGTGCAACCCGGTCTTTTTTTTATGTAGAGCATGTTGGTAAAATGATAAAATCCTTCTTTCGCAACTCTGCGCCGTTACAATATGTTCCGAGATGTATACATATTAATAAGTAGACGCAAATCTACATATCATATCATCACATGACTGAAATCAATATTTATGCTTAGGCTAAAACTAACTAGTAACGAGACTAACAACTTAGCACTTGACTTACCTTTTTAGAGCAAGTTCAAGTAGATACTTTCAATTACGCTGGTTGGTAATGACACACTGACCGCGGCCGGCTCGTTTCCAAGATCAAGGCGTTCAGCCCCGCTATTATGTAACTTGTTTCAACCTCACCTCACCCGTCACCCCCTAATATATCATGACGCCGCGATTCGAGTTGTAGGCGAAAACTTACGATCATTTTACTAATTGTCAGAACGACCGTAGCAAACGCATTGAGATGTGAATGCGATGAGTAGTGAGAAAATGATTTGCTTTGATCTCCTTGTCTCGTCTCTCTACTCAAAATATACCTAGGGTATATAACTCACTCCAAATGATTTGCTTTGATCTCCTTGTCTCGTCTCTCTACTCAAAATATACCTAGGGTATATAACTCACTCCAAATGATTTGCTTTGATCTCCTTGTCTCGTCTCTCTACTCAAAATACACCTAGGGTATATAACTCACTCAAAATGATTTGCTTTGATCTCCTTGTCTCGTCTCTCTACTCAAAATATACCTAGGGTATATAACTCACTCAAAATGATTTGCTTTGATCTCCTTGTCTCATCTCTCTACTCAAAATATACCTAGGGTGTATAATCACGTTGGGGTACGATTCCCACTTCGCAAGAGTTTGGCAGACCCGCCGTTTAAACTGCATGGAGCTTTGATCGCCAAACCATTTTATAATTTTGTGGTTTGGTTTCTTTTAGACACTTCACAGCAATAGAATCTGAATGTTTTTCCTAAGAAATGTCCCGTAAAATTGCAGGTGTCAACTGTATTTTACCCAAGCGCCTGAGTCATGGTTTGTCATTTCAGCGTCAGTGAAGTAGCCTCTAAGTGCGCAACTTAATGGGATAATGGCACTGGGGATATAATTGCCGCATTACTTAGGTACTGGTACACCACTTTGTGTAATTACTGTTGTCCTCAACTAGTTGGAATTTTTATATTTTGTACCTACTGATATAGTCATCTGATTTTAGACATGCATTGATCGGCGCGGGCCCCGTCATAGCATGGAATAAGAAACAGAAAATCTAAATCAAATCTAATATCCGCTCCCCACTACCAATTCCCTCGTTTATTATTTTCCAAGCTGATCACGCGCAAACACAACTGTATGACGTAGCCTTGGAGGGTCCATGAGCAGCATCAGCGTGTCCATAGTCGCCTGGTAGCACAGAACAGTATAATAGTATCCGATAGCCCGCGTCTCGCGCCGAAGAACGCCCTGCTCGCCCGTAAACACGGCCTTATCGTGAATAGGGCAAACATTTAGTATTTCTGAAGCTGAATTCAGAATGCCCGACGTTACCTTGCTATACGTTAAACTCACGTTAAACTCAATTAAAAATGTTTATTCAGAGGCTCTAGTATAAGTTTTACCGATACAAAACTTTACGATCGCGTTTGCGTTTTACCCTCAATTTGTATGGGATTTGACAGCTAAACGCAAACGCGGTCGTAACGTTTTGTTTCGGTAAAACTTATACTAGAGCCTCAGATGTCAATCAATTTACTCACTCGTTTCTATTGGTATATTATTCGTTTAACTTATCTACGCTTATTTTTACTGACAATATAATTGAGTAGTCAGGCAGTTTTTTTTTCGTGAGTATTGGATACTATACTATATACTATATTTGTAATAAAATGCCGGAACTTACTAAAACGGCTTCAATTTGGCCTCCTACGCACAACCCAGAAAGCTCAATCGGCTTTTTATACCTATAAATATAGTTACATACTTATTTCATACAAGTTGATAGTAAGTTGATAAGATAAATAGATTCATTAACTAAATATAAGTACAAGTTGATAATATAGTAACAACTAAGTACGTAAGTAGCTTAGTACAAGTTGATAAGATATATAGATTCATTAACTAAATATACAAGTTGATTATATAGTAACAACTAAGTAGTAAGTTATTTAGTTAGTTGTATTAATTATTTTTTCTAAGTTTAAGGTTTAGTTTTAGTTATTTTAATTTAATAGTAGTTTTAGTATATTGTATTAACACTAGTAGTTCTATGTGCTTTATCAATATATGTTTTGTTTTAGTAGTACCTAAGTAGTTTAGTACAAGTTGATAAGATAAATAGATACATTGACTAAATTGAATGAAACTGTTAAAACTACTGAAAGTTAACTTTTAAATGACCCTCTAGGCATTGTACCGAGGAATGAGGATGCTGCCGGCATTTCATTGCTCAATTGTAATGCTGATGCTTATTTCATTAGGTTACGGGTACTTACGTACTGCGACGGGGGTAAGCATGTTTGCGACCTGTCAGGTTTATTTAATCGTATAGCATATATTATTTTGGCCTTTAAAGTTTTGTCACTCTTTAGTAGGCAAACCTTGGCTAATCGGTGATAGTTACTTATGGTATTATATATAGCGGAGTTAATCGATATCTTTACGGCTTGTTATAATTTCCGGTAGATGGCGGCACTGTCATTCAACATGCTAACGTGCAGCAAGTATCCGAACGCATCCGTCAAAATTAAGGAAAAAATATTTATATCAAATCAACAGGTGTAACGTCCAATATTAAGTTCCGACGGTGCAAGGAGTAAAAAAAATATTAAAGAAAAACAAATGAAAGACTGGTAAACATTAAAGAAAAACCCGTTAAGTTAAGAGTTTTTAAACACACTTATGATTTTTTTAATCGTAAAAGTAACCATTTTAATTTTTTTAATCCTTAGTTTCGGCGGTTTATTTCTTAACTTTTTCCGATGTTGCGTATTGTTTTATATCACAACATAACCAAGTGGAGTACTTAATTGCGATGCAATTAATGTTTAAACTACGTTGTTTAAATGTTTTCAATTGCACATAACATTAAACTTGTTCTTTTATATGGCCATCTGAAAATCCATAAGATCCTAAGGGACCACAAGAGGCACAGGACAACAAATCCTGAAGATACACACAATGAAGAAAACACAAGAAATCCTGAAGATACACACAATGAAGAAAACACTCCAAAAAGAAAACAAACCAAACAAAAAGTCACCAAGGGCAAAGTTTATGAACCATCTCCTCTGACACTTGACTAGTGCTGCCAATCCTAACAATAATATCTTAAAGAAAAAAAAAAACAGCTCCACCATTTCCAACTGAAAATAGTAGATTACTGCAGAGGCCGTGAAGTAAGGGATTGCTGGACGAGATGGGGTAGACGGCCGAGTCGTAGACGAGGCCGAATACAACGAGTCCAGCAATCCCTGTTCAGGCCGAGGATTGTATAGTACTTTTCTCAAACGATGTGAGGAAATATTAAAATTAAAATAAATACAAGGTAATCAATAAAATAATAGGTAATTTGCGCCTTTTTTATTTTTTAAACATGCCATTTGAACAAGCCGTTCGAGCACCATGTTTAACCGCACATAAAGTATAGTACCATAGATTATTTTTATTTTTTCTATGAAGCAAGTATGCTTACAGTAGCCGTGTTCCGAATCACGACAAAAACGTTTTAAGCGCGCTTACGATCGGACCGATTCACGCTTACAACGCTCACATAAATATCGTGACGTCATTGATGATGTCATGGACGACGCCATGTTGGCGCTTACGGTGCTCACACTCCCAGGCGTAAGCACCTTGAGCCAAACGTCAAGTTGACGTTTGGTTTGGTTTGACATATGACACTTAAATTTTATTAAGTGTATGTCATTATAATATATTCATATGCGATTTAACTTTTCTACTCAGAACTCAAAACGTAGTGGTTATATTTATTCTCGTTGCTCAGAACCTCAGACAGAATTCAAATGAATGTGCCGTTGACATCGACAGTTTGACACATGACAGTAAACGCGCTTATGACCGGACCGAATCAGTACACCACTTACGCGGCCTTGAGTGGCCTTGAGCGCGCTTACTGATTCGGACCAGCCGTAAGCACTGTAAACGCTGTGATCGTTGTTGTCGTGATTCGGAACACGGCTAGTGTCTAGTGGTGGTTGGCAGTATGTAAATTTTCCTTTGTCAGTTTAATATTAGTAAGCAAATTTAAAAAGTTAGAGTAGCGGACAATAATGTTTTTACTTAGGGTTTTCATACATTACTTCTTGGCGTAAGGCCAAGAAGTAATGTAGGGAGCCATAAACAAGAAACTTCACGTCTTCATTTCGTGATATTAACGCGTACATTTCCGAGCATGTTTGAGAAAAGAATATAATCAGCCTATATTGAGATCTGGAAAGTCGCGAAAGTAATTCATGTGATTAAAAAAATCCTAAAGTAATAAAAAAGTAAACCAAAAATGTTTGTGCCAATACAGATGTTAAATTTTTAATAAATATAAAAATGTTACTAATGTTGATTATTAAACTGTCTTTTATTTATAGTTTTAAACTGTATCACAGCTTTACCTGACTATATCACAGAATAACCAAGCACATGTCACATATTAACCTGAATATCACTGAATTACCTAATTTTTCATGTGTCAATAAAAATGTCTTCGCCTACATACTGCCGGAGCGTCAGTTATAGACAAAATATGAAGTTGCCGCCAACTATCTTATTAATTTTTAACCTGTTTTCGATTATGAACCGTAACTATCCCAGATAAGTCATATTTAAAAAAAAAACGATGGTAGGCGAAGACAGGTAACGATCTGAAGTTAGTTTCATACATTTACTGTTTTTTCGATAGGGTTGTCAAAAATTATGTTGACTAACTCGACAGCAAAAAAGAAAGGGTAATGGTTTAAGTTAAGACTAATGAAAATCAGTTTTCCCGTTTAAGAGCTACGGTGCCACAGCAAACATACAGACATACACACATAGCGGCCAAACTTGTAAGACCCCCTTTGTTCGTCGAGGCTTGAATGACCCTTAGATTCAGATTCAGATAATTTATTCATAAATATTTCAATTATATGTCAATTAAAAAAATACACTGCTTAATATCTACCTACTTATACTATACAATAGCTTAACATTAAGAACTACTCCGGTTATGGAATGATCGAGCTCCCTGCCGAGGTTTTTCCGAGGGACTACAGTATGGGGTTCTTCAAAAAAGGAGTACGTATAAATTCTTAAAGGGTCGGTAACGCGCATGTAACACACCTGGAGTTGCAAGCGTCCATAGGCTACGGTAACCACTTACCATCAGGTAAGCTAAGCTTGTTTGCCACCGACGTGGTATTTAAAACTAAATAAGAAATTTTAAACAGATCACAAATTTGGATTGACAACCCTAGGGGCAGGCGAAGTGTAGCAACAAGATGGCCGGAACATGACCTCAGTTACATTTAAATCGATTGTGACATATACACGTAACTTAGGTAAAAAATGATATTACCACAAGAAAGAGCATGAGTTGTAGATTATAATACAAGAAAAAGCTTAGATCTATCTCTTCTTTGAGACTATTTACAGCAAAGTTCCGACAAGGTAAAAATAAACACGTGCTACCACTTCAACGAAAAAACGCCACTGATCGTAAATGGCGTTAAGTTAGCCACAATTAATGCGAGAATATTGCCATGCATAAAAAACACTATACATTTCGTAGTTTTTTGTGGAACCTGCCCTAAAATCTAGGCGGGAATTTTAACTTTTATAAAAATAGGCGATGTTAGGTATCCCAGGCGAAGTCACGGGGTTTGACGGTACCGATTTTAGTAAAAATAAGTATAGTCTGACCACTCAACCGCAAATATATATATACTATAGCAGCTAAGAACATTCATTTATATCTTTATTTAATACTACTCAATACTTTTAATTTGAGTGAATATCGCCCAGAGACGTTCTCATGACATCATCCAGCAGTATCACAAGCAAAAGGGGGACAACTGTTACTCGCGTCCGCAGGAGCTATCTACCACAACCCTGCACGTGTCCCCTGGGTGGTGCTAAAGAGTGACAAATTTTAAAGGCGAAATAATGTATGCCATACGATTAAAAAAAAAACATACAAAAGCGGTGACAGGAGACATCCTTGCTTAACTGTATCGGCGCTCCGAGCTGCGTCTCATGCACCACCTTGTATATACTACTCTCGTCTCGTATAGACCGTATGACGCAGATGATACAAAACGCTATTCCTCTTCGGCAGGGTTGACAACAACGCGCTCAAAAAAACCGGACAAGTGCTAGTCGGACTCGCCCACCGAGGGTTCCGTATAAAGACTATATTTTTTATGATTTCATTACAAATGTATAGTTTTCCGATTGTATCTCGTATACGGGGACGTGCGTACTACAAGTATACTTGTAGTATAAGAGGATATTACTTGCCAAATTTAATAGTTTTAGGTCAACGGAAAGTACCTTATACGTTTTGATTCCCTTGAGAGTACCGAAATATACCTACGTTTTTTGCGGCATAAACATTTTTCACAGTTTCAAGGGACTGTAGACCTGAGTATACATATAGTTAGTTTTCATTTCAACTCGATACCTCCACGCCTTCCCGAGATAAAGGGTCTTGATAGACAGACAGACGGACAACAAAGTGATCCTATAAAGGTTCCGTTTTCTCCTTTTGAGGTACAGAGCCTTAAAAACTCAAAATGTAACTAGGTAAATATAGGGCAGTAATGGTGATGGTGAGAGTAAACATATTGCGCTACTTTTAACAGTTCTAACATGCTTAGAAGGTCACATTAAAAATAGGATCCCATCGCGAGGATCTCTATCTATCTATGAAAGAACTAAGAAATGGGAAGAATAATGAAGTGATGACTGCTGCTGTGAAGAATTGCGTTTGTGCAGAAGTAGGAATACCCCTTTTATGTAATGCCAAGATTAACCCGCAGTTTTATAGAGGACACTGCAACCCTACCCTACCGTATTATATCTTGATCGACTCGGCACTAGTGTTGTATATATACAGTGCGGTTACATATGCGCTAACTTGCTGATCATGCTGTGTGCACTTAATTACTTTCGATCGATGCTAGTCTAAAAGCTATTCTTAAAATATCATTGTATATGATGTCTGTAAAGTGTGTAAATAAATAAATCCCATTTCTGCATAAGTAATCGTTCAATTATACAGTTATTTGTCCGAGACTATTGCAACCTGGCCCCGGTTTATAATTATACTGAATTAACGCTGTCCGCGACCAACGAGTACCTATATACCTACATAAGAAAATAAGGAAAATTATTACAAATACTGCATGTTGTTACTGGAAAATACTTCACTTTCGGATACCAGTGCCATCTTTTAGTATATTACTTATACATAAATATTAAACCTTAAGTACCTTAGGTTGTTAAAAATCACGACACAACGTCGTACCGGAGTACGATTTTTTTAGACTGCCAAGATCTTATGATACAATAATGATATTCTTAAATTAAAGTATTCTAGGTGACTCGAAAAAAAAATATTTTTCTAAGAATACCTACATAAGTAATAAAAAAAGTACTTAAGTGGTTGCCTCGATTCTAGTAAACTAGGCCCTTGTGTAAGAGAACGAGATGCAACAGACTTAGGGGATGACTTTTTCGGACAAATGCCTATAAATATCATATTGTGTCAAGTTTTATTCATATTTATTTGCTTCTGTGAGACTTGAGATGTATATGAAGTAAAATACCGTAATTTTAACTTGATTATAAATGTCGTTTAATAATGTGTTGTTTAAGTTGGCTGTCGTCGTCTTCTTCTAAAAATAACGACCAAACTGTTTTTCTATCTAGAAAATATTAAACAATCGTGTTTCGGCTATTGACTTCTAACAAAATACATAGGTACCTTACACATTTACAGCATAGGTACTAACCTAACGACCGTATCGACTTCTGACAGTTTCGTTCTGACTGATCCCCGGTTCAACTGTGCTGGCAACCAAATACTTGTATAAAAATACGCTTATTTCTTATTTGTCTTGGTTTTTTAGGACAAACATTCCTCAAGGTTATTAAATATCATTATAAAATTGCGGAATACATTTTAATAAACAAGATAACCCGACGGAATAGTAAGGACCTTCTGTGTCAACCAACTTCGTCATTGGGTTAAGATAAAACCGACCCAGTTACCAAAAATGTGCCAAGGTTACTAAAGTCATACTCTTTATTATACTGTGCTAAAGTCAAAGTCAAATAGCGATTGCTTAAAGTACGAAAAGCGAAAACATTGCCTAGAAAACAATTAGAACCTTTCAATTAGGTAAATAGTAACAATAAACAAATCCCAATTATACCTACCAGTCACAAGGCATTGACCTAATTGTTGATTCGTTTTTTCAATATCGATCAATGGTGCCTACTTCGTCTTGAAATCTAATCAAGATAAGAAAAACCAAACTCATGATCACATTATCCATCACCCACGCAATAAACATAGGTGAATCAACTCTGCGACATGCAATATGGGTAGAATACGCAATTCGTAAACAGTAGTAAATAAACACGATGTTTCATCGCTCTAGTTAGGTTGGACAACACTGCATTAAATGTGGTCTTGGCCTTACCAACAGATGTTTCGGTCGCAGTCAACGGCCCCGCGGCCAAGGCCGCCAGTCATTCGTTGGTACCCGTCGTACCAGTATCAGTATAAATTGCTCAGCGATGTACTATAGAGTTGGGCTGTTATTCTTTACGCGCTCATGCGCCTCACCCCACCCGTCCGTTATTCGGAACGCGCTAACGCGTCTCATCCCACCTGTCACGCCTGAGGAAATTAGACCTCTACCTACGCTTAATAATAAGCTTAACGCTTAATAAGGCCTTCGACACATTCTCCGTCCCCATACTATTGAAAAAGCTTGCATCGTATGGCATTAGAGGAATAACAATCAAATGGCTCATCAGCTATCTGACGGATAGACGTCAATGCGTCAAAATTGGTGAACATCTTAGTGACATGAGATCTGTATGTTTCGGCGTACCACAAGGCAGCACTCTAGGAAGTGGAAATTACATAACATTTATCCCTATACAGAATGCCGAAGTCTTGTGTTATGCCGACGATACAGCTATTGTTTTCCATGGATAATCTTGGAATAATGTAGACGACCGTGTGGAGCATGGAATGGCGCTGGTGTCTCAGTGGCTGAGGCAGAATCTTTTAACTCTACACACAACAAAAACTACGTTTCTCTGTTTCCATAAGACTTCTGCTTCAGCTCTAAGACTCGGGCGGGTTCTCAAAGTCCATAGTAGTAACTGTACTGAAACCCCAGCCCAGAATTACTCCTGTAACAACATGACCAGATCCACTACAGTCATCATATCTATATGAAAAATTGAGTTTCAGGGAAAACGTGACTGCGATTTCTTGTCGAGTCAGAAAATTGATACATACTATGAAAATGGACCGGGAGTCAGCCGATCACAGTACATTAAAAACCATTTATTTAGCCCTTGGACACTCAATAATAAACTACTGTATTCTTGCCTGGGCAGGAACAGTCACCGCCACCCTTCTAAAATTAGAATACGCGTGTAGACTCAAAATCCGATTCTTCATAAATCCGAAATTTCAAAATGTCTAACGGTTACAATTCCGATAATCAAAATTCCGAATTTCTATACCCCGAATAATAAGAAGTCCGACTGAATATTAATCCGAAATATGAAAAATACGAATTCAAACTATTAAAATACCGATTTTTCAAAAATCAGAATACCTATCATTACAGCGACCAATAATAAACCCGACTAAAAAAAAGTCCGAAACATCACAATTACGAATTCCTGTTACTAATAAGCTAATAACTATTAAATAAATAATTAAAACAACCCCCAACGTCTGAGATCGGTTGTACACTCTTTTATAGACTACAGTTTTGTAGTTTCGTTTCACATAAAATTATTCGCATATTATCATTCGGTAGAATATTCATTTCGCAGAATACTTAGATTGTAGAAATTTAAATCATTGATTGTTGTTACAATAAGTAAAACTTAATCATTCAATATTCATGACGTAATTCTCATATTATTTAGATTATGTAAATTTTATTACCAAAACAACAGTTTTATTGAATCTGGTTTATAATAAAATTATTGCTCATACTATAAATGTATCGAATTATCAATGCGCGGAATATGGACTTTGTAGAAATTTTAATCAAAGATTGTTGTTGTAAAAATAGTTATATTTTTAGTTATTCATTAGACTGAATTATAAAGCATATACCTTACGAACCTACCTTATTATATGAAATTATTTATATAATATTATTATACCTCGTGAGATTTTAAATTTTAACCTAACCTAAACCTAACCTAACCGCCGGCGGAATTACAAAGTATTAGATTTATTAATAATTCATCGTTGTCTTTATTGAAATGAGACATTTTCAATATCAAGGCCACCCGCCGTCCGTCGCTATTCTACAAAAATGATAGCGACCGACGCGTGCAGCGTGTGACCTTCGCCCGTCGACCTACCCGCCGCCGGCGGCGTTTCAGAGAAACCACCCTCAAACATTCCCGAACAAAACATCCGAACGTCGTCGGCGGCGGACACGCGTCGGTCGCCGGCCGCCGGCGACGGGTCCTAAGGCCGTGGTTTTTCTGGCCCGTCACACGCGACGGACGTGCGTCGCACGCTGTGCCACACGCCGTCGGTCGCGGGTGCGTGGGTTTTCTGGCCCCGGCCACTCGTCTTCGGAGAAGGAGCTCAGTCGCATTGTGCCCGCTTTGAGAATTGGTGTGCTGTACTTTAAATTAAATGAATAGAAAAATACTAACTGGTGGTGTAGGTGGAGTCGCAGGAATAAATTTAAGAAATAAGTTGAAAGACTATATATGTTCACCTCAAGGGTCAGTGACATGGCAATTAAATATGGTGTAATTATAGGTACTAAGAATGTAAAATTGTAAATAAACACTCACCTGGAATTTTCATTGTTTGACTAATATTTTCCCATGTTCTGTGCTTTAAATTGTTACTTTTATAATCTTTGTCAGACGCGTTGAACAATATAGGATTACAGCGTATTAGATTTATTAATAATTCATCGATGTCTATTGAAATGAGACATTTTCAATATCAAGACGCCACCCGCCGTCCGTCGCTATTCTACAAAAATGATAGCGACCGACGCGTGCAGCGTGTGACCTTCGCCCGTCGACCTACTCGCCGCCGGCGGCGTTTCAGAGAAACCACCCTCAAACATTCCCGAACAAAACATCCGAACGTCGTCGGCGGCGGACACGCGTCGGTCTCCGGCCGCCGGCGACGGGTGGTCAGAAAACCCAGGGCCTAAGGGACACGAGTTGCTTTGCCCCTAACCTAACCTACCAATAAGACAAGTGTTACAGTTGTTTATTTTTATTACTGCGGTAATTCTCCTGTTTGATAAGTTTCTTAACTAGCTAAAACCATGAGATTACAAAATTAATTAAATTGTGTTTCTGTGAAAGATGTTTCATTCAAGTAAATAGTCATTGAAACAATAATATTCGAAATAAGTATACAAGGACTGATGAAACATTTTCTGCCAAACAAAATTCTATGAAATGTATATCTGCGAAATAAGACCTCCAAGATCCCTACCGCAGCTAAGTATTAGGTAGTAAAAAAGTGTTCGGTTCTGGCGCTTCGCCGGCCGAAATTCGGTAAAATAAAATTCGTGTTTATTAGTAATCGAAATTATAAGTCTTAAAGGAATTATGAAATTCGGAGTTTTGTTAATCGGAATTAGCAAATTCGGAATCAAATATTTCGGAGTATTTGGGTGTTCCCGCCGGAACCATATAAACTAATTATAGTAGATATATATACCTCATGTCATTGTAAATGCAGTTTCGTCATAATCCAACACGTAGTTTTAAAATGAGACCGAAACTCCGTTTGTATGGGAAGGTGAAATTCGGCCGAGCTTCTGCGGACTCTTAAATCAGTGGTGGGTGGTTTAATGAATGAATGAAAACATTTATTTCAAGTAACCCAGGACTCATACAGAAAATTACATATTACTTGCGATTAGATTTTGTATAAAAAATAAATTAAATTCTTATATAAAATATGATTTGTTGGAAACATGCATTTCACAACAGTGCCTCATGTACGGGCAATCCAACCTCTCCGCTATCGACCGCAGGATGGGGTTGGGGCTGGCCCGCGCCCAGCAAAATACTTGCGTTTCCGTCGTTTATGACGTAGAAGTTATGGCACAAACAGTATATAAAATTAGTTGCACAAACAACCCGAAGATTTGAAAGTCTACTGTTGTTACGCTGAGCAGCAAATAATTTATTTCATTATTAATAGCGGTAGTGGTATAGTTTAACATTCTTATAATTTTAATAAGCATTGACTGAATACCGCTATTTTTACTTATATGTAAATTTTAGGGCTGTACCTTGTTTTACCGACAATTGTTCCATCGAATGAAGATATGTTTCATCGAAAAACATTTCTTTTTAAATCAGTAAACTTTTCAGAGACGTTATATAATAAACCTAACCTAACCTAATGGGTTCTGCAGAAAAACCTTTTATCTGTACCTAAAAAGCTTAGGGTTTCTGAGTACTTAACAGAAATTCGATAAAACGCAAATTCGGCGAAACCATGCATTCGGTGAAACGTCTGTCGGTGAAATAAGGGGACACCAAATTTTAGGTAGGTATTCGTTTAATTATACTGATATGTCAATGCCAGGAATATTGCTTGAGGTCAGAATTTTCCTAGCAGCTGATGTGTCTGGTGATTTTTGTCCAACGGGCGAGCGTGCATAGTTACGCAGGTCGCGTAGGGTTAGGAAAGTCCAATCAAGTCTATACATTTTGAGACTTATTTCTCGATTTCTCGAGGCTATTTTCTCGTCTCGAGTCAGGCTAGGTTAACCTGCGGGGCTAGCACAACTTACTGACGCCGCGCCGCGACGCGAGTCGAGAAAGATCTACCCTCCTCTTTCTAATTTGCACGGTGCGAGTGAGACAGGAGACGCTCAGTCGCGCGCGAAGCGACTAAGCAGCAAGTTGTGCTAGACGTACTGGAATGCTCGATTCGAGAATTCTCAACCAGAAACACTAGTTTATAGCCTGGATTAAAATATAGGATAGCTTTATTCGTTTGCGTATACCCGGGGGTACACGCAAACGAAGTCGCGGGCGGAAGTTAGTTATTAAATAAGGGATAAAACTGGCCAAGGTCGAGTCGGACTTGAGCAGCGGTGAAACGCGGGGGCCTTTGACCGTGTTAAAACTAACTCAATTTCAGATCTTTTTACAACGGATATGAACAATAATATAATATTCATGATTATGAGTCACAAATTCAATGAAAAAGAAACATTATTAATGCTTGAATTATATTATGATAGCACCACCATCTATTGAGCATAATTTTGATACAATTTCAGTTTGATAGAGGTCGCTGATGTTAGTTGACGATTTGCACCATCTGGCGAGCTTAATTTTAGTCCAATTTCAGCTCGATAGATGCCGCTTATATTATGTTTTTGTGTTTATTTAGACTGATAAAAAGAAAATACCAAACAGTATTAAATGGGTTTTATTTGATTCTAAAATTATGAAAGGAACACTGATCTAACTGTAAATGTATGTTCCTTAGTATAATTTCATACAATATTTCCGTAAATTTGCAAACAGAACATTTTATCAGTAATTAGTTAAGTTTGGCCCAATGGGTCGGTCGTGTTGGACTAAAATCGGCATACATTAAAAACGCTAAGACTGCATGAATGCATTCAAATCCATAACCATCGATATTGTTCTTCCTGGGACCGAGTTTTTCTCGGCTTTAACACTACGAAAAATCGATTTCTATACTAAATTAAAAGAAAAAACAATAACTGATCGTTTACCAAAAAAATTACGAAATAAACTGATAAAAAGAAAACAAAAACGTCATCGCTGGGGTTCCAATTCGCAGCCATCAACAAAGAAGATTAACCATTGGTCGGCATCGAAGAGCCGCCTTTTGCGAGAAAATACGGAAAAAACCAATTTTCTCGAAAAAAAGACCTAGCTACATAGGTTTCTCGGTCCCGTTTACCCCTATACTGCAAATTTCATCAGAGCATGATTACAAATACATATAGGAGAGGGGAGGGTTGGGCAGTCGGGAGACATGGGCACCCCCCTGTTATTGCAATTCCAATATAGATTTTTTTATATCCCTATTTTGGTAGTTTAGTTTACCCACTGGCAACACTGTTCATCCATAGACTAGCCGTCATTTCGTTCAGTTGTCAAATTCAAAATTCAGACGCATTTTTAGGTTAGACACCGGTCAATGTAAGTATTTTGATGTGATTTCAAAGTAAATAGACGAAGAACCAGCCAAAGGTATGTGCTTTTTTAATGTTTTGTTCCATTGTATATCTGCTAACGTATAAATTAGTTTGTAAGTCACGCTAGAATATCTAACCAATTTTTTTTTACGAGAATATTAAGTTGAATTAATATGCAGAGGGAGCAATGGCCACTTATTTTGAGGGAGGCTTGGGCATGCCCAATGCTCTCACCCACTGATTTTGAGGGAGGTTTAGGCATGCCCAATGCTCCCTCCTATATACTGTAATGTATACAATGATACAGTTTAATATGCGTTATTTGGTTTTGTTAAAATGTTTAATTAATTTTAATTACAGACAGATGCCGTTTAAGTTTAAAAAGAAGGGTATAAGACGTGAAATTCCGATTTATATGTCATGCCCAAACCTCCCACAGGGGGTGCCTGAACCTCCCTACCATGGGGAGCTTTGGGCACAATTGACGTGTCTTTGAAATCTTGTTATAACTTAGAGACTGATTATAATTTGTAGACTATTGTTTGTAAAACACCTAGCCAAATATATTGCGCAACTCAACTTGGCAATAAATGTTAATTATATTGATAATTTGATTTTTAATAATTCATTATGTGAAAAAGTGCCCATCCCTCCCCTCTCTCCCCTAAATATAGGTATATGGGTAAGGAACAAATTCTTGACCAGCTTAACTCACTCAATTAAATTTTCTATCAAAGTTTTCCGTTGTGACACGAAAATTTATCATACAATTCTATGGTTATTTTTTTTGTCACAACGGAACTTTGTTCACTTTTTCAGATTGTATGACTAACTACCGACTAACCAGGCTAACTTCTGGCCAAGAATTTGGTCCTCACCTATATTATATACTAATATTGCTCGTTTAATAGTATCGGATAAGACCGGTAGCGCCATTTATTGTGGAGTTATTCAGTTTGGATTTCCACATACAAACTTTCAAGCAACTTTTAAGCCCTTTAGAAGATGAATTTTAATTTAATTCCCATACAATTAATCAAACCTTATATCGACCTCTGATGAAATGATATCTAAAAAAACGCCACGCTATGTCCTATTCTGAGGTCTAAACTACAACATTATAAAGGACCATCAAAATCGGTTCAGTAGTTTTCGCTAAAATTTGCCACCAAAAATATACTGGTTGTTATCGCCGCCACGAGGCGTCCACGTGTCAATAAAAGATGGCGCTGTTACGTATACACGACTTTATCCAATCGGTTATCCTCAAATTTGGTCTGCGGGTCACCTTAACTTCATCAAACTTTTTTATACGTTTCATATGGTTTGACGGAGTTTAGAAACCGACAAAAAGCTGGAGAATGACCTTTTAAGGCCCAGGATTAAAACATCAAAGAAATGCAATTCGTATTTTATTTCTCGACAAGAATGACAATACTTCACGCAGACGTTTTTTATATCGCGCCGACAAGCATGCGCGGAGAGGTGCGCAGTAGCTACATGGCTCCCCCCCTAGCGAAACGTACCGGTAATCTGACAGAGCGACCAGACCGGGTACACTTCGCGGGAGGATCTCCACTATGTTCATCACGAGGTTCATCGTGAGGTTCTTCAGTTCTTTCGAGGTTCATCGTATAGGCAGGCTTCAAACGATCTATTGACACAGCGACAATTCGTCCCGGTAATTGAATAGTGAAGACTTTATCGTTACGTTTCAATACTGGGTAGGGCCCTTTATATGGAGCTTGTAGCGGTTTGCGCACTGCGTCTTCGCGCAAAAAAACATATTTACAAGTCTGTAAATCTGAATGCACGAAAATATTTTTCCTGCTCTTATGCACCTTCTCCACAGGTTTATGCTCATTGATAATTTGGCGTAGCTGTTGGACGAAACCGAAATGTATGGTTGAATCTGACGTAAAAGCTGAAGGTGCAATGAAATCTCCTGGTAATCGCAGAGAACAACCATATGTCAGTTGCGCTGCACTGACGCCTGAGTCACTGCGCAGCGCCGACCGAAGTCCAAGCAGCACGGTGGGAAGTTCCTCGACCCACTTGTCTCGACCGCAGAGGCGGGCTGTAAGTGCCGCCTTTAAACATCGATGCCAACGCTCAACTTTTCCATTGCTCTGAGGATGGTACGCAGTGGTACGGACTCTGTCTATCCCGAGCAGTTTGGTCAGTGATGAAAAAAGCTCACTTTCAAATTGACGGCCTTGATCCGTCGTAATAGTAGCCGGGCATCCAAAACGTACAATCCACGCTTCATATATAGTTCTAGCAACGGTTTCCGCTGTAATATCCTGAATAGGGATTGCCTCTGGCCAATGCGTAGTTCTGTCAATTATTGTGAGCAGATAACGGTGTCCACTCGTTGAGATACTTAGAGGCCCAACGATATCAGCGTGAATGTGTTAGAAACGAGCACTAGGTATAAACGTACCGATGTTGCTTGCGGTTATGGCGATGTACTTTAGATTGCTGACATTCAATGCAAGTTTTAGCCCATAAACCGACGTCCTTATTCATAGATGGCCAAAAATACCGGCTTTGTACCATTTTCCTCGAAGTTCTGATACCAGGGTGGCTTATATTATGTACAGCTTCGAACGCTGTGCGACGAAAAGCTTCTGGTATGTATGGTCTTATGTTTGATGTCGAAATTTCACAGTAAATTGGGTGTGATGAATTTGGATAAATGATCTTCTTTAAATGTATATTCTTTTTAAGTAGTAAATGCTTGATAGACGTGTCTGTTTGTTGAGCTTCTGCGAGTTTTTCATAGTCAAGCAGTGAGGGCGTGGTGATCGTCTCGATCCGTGACAGAGCGTCTGCAACCACATTGTCTTGACCACTCACATGCCGGATGTCATTTGTGAACTCACTGATAAACAGCAGTTGTCTAGTGCGGCGAGGTGTTTCAGTTTCGGATGACGTTTTCATAAGTGCGTATGTCAGCGGCTTATGATCCGTGAAAATAATTAACTCACGACCCTCAAATATTTTCCTGAAATGCTTCACGGACATGTAAATAGATAAAAGTTCTCTATCAAAAGTGCTGTATTTTTGTTGAGCACTTGAAAATCTTTTAGAAAAGTATCCCAACGGCTGCCATTTATGGTCAACGCGTTGCTGTAGAACGCTTCCTGTGCTTTGGTCACTAGCATCGCAAAAGAGAGCAATCGGAGCGTCGTGGGAAGGATGAGCAAGCATTACGGCGCTATTCATGCTTTTTTTACATGCCTCAAATGCATTTTCAGCTTCTTCGGACCATTCTATGACAGTTTTGTCGCGTTTCTTGCAGTTATGTAAATATGCATTTAGTGGCGCCTGAATCTGGGCTGCGTTGGGAATACTGTCATGATAGAAATTAACCATCCCGAGAAATCTTCTTAATTGTTCAACGTTTTCAGGTTTGGGGTAATTATTAATAATTTGAATTTTGTCGTCAGGTGGCTTAATACCGTCTGGGGTAACTGTATAGCCAAGAAACTTAACGCGTTCTTGGCCTAGCACACATTTTGAGGGATTGATCGTGACACCAAATTCGTTCAGTCTTTGCAGGACTGTCCGGAGGTGTTCCTCGTGGGTACTTTCATCCTTCGATGCAATGATGATGTCATCGATGAATGGGAAAACGTAATCCAAACCAGCGAGGACTTGGTGAATAAATCTTTGAAATGTCTGGCCAGCATTTTTCAAACCTTCTCTCATCATAGGAAATTCAAAGAGACCGAACGGTGTAATAATCGCACTTTTCTCGATGTGGTTTTCATGCATAGGTATTTGCTGATATGCACGATTCAAGTCGATAGTACTGAACATGTTCATACCGTGAAGTTGATAATTGAAGTCCCTTAGTCGAGGCACAGGGTAGCGATCAGGTTTTGTTACCGCGTTTAGCCGTCGATAATCTCCGCAGACCCGTATGTCGCCATTTTTCTTAGGTACGACGTGGAGTGGGCTTGCCCAAGGACTCTTACTAGGTCGACATAGCTGATGTTCGATCATATGGTCAAACTCCTTCTTCACTGCGAGGTACCGGTGGGGAGGCAGTGGGCGGGGTCGCGAATGTACGGGGGCTCCAGTGGTTTCAATATAATGCTCGACGTTGTGTCTTGGAGCAAAATTTACCGAGGATAGTCGAGTAATGTCAGGGAATTCACTAAGGATGCGATGATATTTCTGTTCCAGATCTATAGAGCGAACGGTTGGCTCCGAGGTTTTGCAAACTGGTGTTCTTATGGCCAAGTTAGTTTTCTTGTCGATCAGGCATCGCCCAGAAAGGTCGACGAGCAACTGGTGGTGTTTGAGAAAATCAGCGCCGATGATTGGCTTACTGACCGCTGCAATGATAAACCTCCATCTAAATGACCGTTTTAAACCAATTTCTAAATCTAAAGTCTTCTCGCCGAAAGTAGGTATGGTGCTGTTATTGGCTGCATAAAGGTTAAATGAGGTCGCTTGTCCACGGAAACCTCTAGGTTTTGGGATTACAGAAATATTTGCGCCAGTGTCGATAAGGTATTGATACTTGGTATGTTGATCAGTTACAAATAGGCGGTGTGAGGTATCCCACGCGCTAGTTTCCGCCTCAGCTAACGCAGGAATCAGTTTTCCTTGTTTTCTCTCTTCTTATAATTGCAGGGGATGGTGCACTTAAAAGCGGAATCTCCAAAACGTCGATGGTAGTAACAGATGCCGCTCGACAAATATTCGGGCTGGTGAAATCCAGTGCGCGCGCGAAAATTAGGGTGTACGTACGAAGCATTATTTTGCGAAGCTGGACGCTGATTACGGCGGTTCTGTTTATGTTGTACTTTCAGTTCGGCAACTTCGCGAACTAGGTGGTCAAGCTTGTCTTCTAACGCTTGCTGTGGAGAAGTTTCGAGATGCGCCGTTGAAGTTGAGGGTTGTGCCGGTGGTGGTGTTGAAATAACGCATATATCTTTACGTGACTGTTCTAATATTTTGTCAGCCATTAACGCAATATCGTTCAGATTTGTGTTCTCCATCATAGTGTCACTCGCTACGACGACGGTTCGAACGGACAGTGGAAGGTGGCTGCTCCACAGGATTCGGAGTGCTGTTTCGGACACGTTGTCGCCGGCGAGAGCTTTCATGCGGCGCAGTAATTGAGATGGTTTTAAATCACCAAGCTCCATTTCGGTCAAGAGTCGTTGCAAATTACGATCTTTTGACTCCTCGTAGACTGATATCAATCTGGCTTTTAAAGCGCTAAATTTTTGGGATTCAGGTGGGTTTAACAGAATGTCGCTTATTTCGTCTATGTCTTGACGTTCCAGTTGTGCGATAAGAAATTCGTACATAGCCTGGTCACCTTTCTTGAGAGGGTTTATTATGGCTTCGAACTGCACGAACCAAAGGCGTATTCTATCGCGCCATAACGGCGGAATTCGAATGTTCGATGCAATACCTGAGATTTCTTGGATCGGGCTCGAAACCGCCGGTTCGAAATTTTCATTTGCGTCATTGTCTGTAGACATATTTTAAGGACTAGGTGCTGCTCTGAATGCGGGGTCACCACTTTAAGGCCCAGGATTAAAACATCAAAGAAATGCAATTCGTATTTTATTTCTCGACAAGAATGACAATACTTCACGCAGACGTTTATTATATCGCGCCGACAAGCATGCGCGGAGAGGTGCGCAGTAGCTACAACCTACTTACTAAGGCTAGAATATGCGTGGAAATTGGTGAAGTTCTGCATCGCGCTATTGAAGTTTTTAATTTATGTTGTACTAGCAGCCCGGCCCGGCTTCGCACGGATTACCCGTTTTCCCGTAGGAATGAAGCATTTTCCCACGGTAAAAAGTAGCCTAAGTTCATCAGGGATAATGTCGGCTTCTAATGGTAAAAGAATTTTTCAAATCGGTCCAGTAGTTTCGGAGCCTATCTATTCAATACACACACAAACAAACAATCAAATCTTTCCTCTTTATAATATTAGTGTAGATAAATACAATTTCCTTCAGATTCTCCTTTTTATGTCTCTCTGACAGTGACAACATCAACGAATTTTCACATTTATAATATCAGTGTGACAGTGTGAAGTGTTATAAATATCAAGTTACTTAAATGTGAAGCAAGTTAATTTTCACATGATTTGTATGCTTAATTTCCGTCACAAAACTGACATTGAGTGAGTTAGTCACACACTTATTTTAGAACAGGTTTATTTTGTTTTAATAACACTGTGTTATTATTTTTATTAAGTTACAGAAATGTCTTTGTTTTTAAAATAAGCTCACTGTTTACTTGAATTCTTGAATTTATATTGTTGCCATTAGCCGTTAAATATATATTAAGTTAACCGTATTAATACCTAATACCTATATCCCCCACGGGACAGGCAATGCCTAGTGTGGGGGTCAGCATAATTGTATAAGGCTATGTTTTTAAGAAATAAACTATTTGTATGTATTTTTGTAATTACTACGAATCGCAGCGTCAAGATTATATCTGTGGGTGAGCGCTGGAGTGAGCTTAACGAGTTACAGAATAGCGAGGGACAAACAAGTTACAGAACAGCGGGTCAGGTTTGCATATTTGTTTGATTTTATACCAGGTAGTTTGCCGACCGGATTTTATATCTTGTATTTATTTTTATTAATAGCTTCTTTTCATAATTCATATCTTGTATAGCATCAGATTAATATAATTATAGAGCTGCAGCATCATGTATTAATACCTACAATTTAAATAAGTAGGTATATTTACAAACTAGCATCTGCCCGCGACTCCGTCCGCGTGGAACTCGTATAATATCGTAGCTTCATACAAACTTTCACCCCCTTAGGGGATGATTTCCGTTCCACAGGATTGGAGGCGCTCTCCTAGCTGACGCTTCGAAATGTCTGCGAGGTGTGCAATATAGAGTATTTGTATTGTATTGTATACTCAAGTGGGTCTCTATCCTAGTATCCATAGATATTAAAACAGTTATCGATACGGAACGTCAATTCAGTATGTTTTGTTAATATAAACCGCACGACATTTGATCTCTAGTGACATGAGAATAGGGACTTAATTCGTTTGTCTATGATTTAAAAAATAATTCGTCTTCACGGAGGATCCAATTGCCGCCATTTCTGTTGTCATTTGTTTGTTGGCTTTTTGGTGTTACGAAAGTAGAATTGTAAAAAGTTGTTTGTAAATTACATTTTAGTTGAAATAAATAATTTGTTTCTGTATTTGTTCAAATTTATTTATTGCAGCAGACGTAGTGGCATTTTGTGCACCTTACGTCCAGCACAAAGCCGATCCTTGGAAGCATGAGCAGTGAAACATTTACTAATTATCGCTGTCGGATAAAAATTAAACTGGCGGAATATACAGGGTGGCTCATTCAGAGCGGTCAGTATGGGAAAGTCTGAAACTATAAGATATACGAAGTTCTGTTCTTAGGAACCATGTCATCGATTTTAGTAACAAGAAAAACTGCATTCATACATTTAAAAAAAACTTGTACTCAGCTCGCCTGCCATGCCATGCTTTTTATTCATTTTAAGTGCGTAATATTTTCTGATGAAACGCAATTTTCGAACAAAGGAATAATAAGGTACTCATGTTTAAAATGTATGATGGACATTTGGATAGATTCAAGTACCTTGCAATCTTGAAGATCTTTTAGAGGCCCTAGGAGAAATGTCAGCAGAAGTAAGAGAACAACTTTATTTTCAACAGGATGGAGCACCGGCTCACAATAGTCGCATAGCTAGAGACTTTTTAACTGAGCACTTTTCCCAGAAATGGATTGGTACGAACGGCCCTATCAAATGGCCCGCGAGGTCACCCGATTTAACGCCTCTAGACTATTTCTTGTGGGGTTATGTTAAGGATGAATTGTACAAAACAAGCTATGACACCGTTGAAGACCTAAAAGCAGCCATAAAGTCAATTTTAACGCAAATTCACCACATGAAGATACAAAATGCAATAGTAAGATCGTTACCTAAACGTGTTGAATATTGTATTAAAAAAAACGATGGTCACTTCGAATACCTACTAAAATAAATTAAAGTATGGGAAAACAATGCCTTTTATTCATTTTAGACATCATGTTCCATAGAAACATTTACTGCTTAAGACCTACACAATCGATATCTAAATAGAAATAGTGATAGTTTTTTTTTTTTTCAAAACGACCGGGATTGATTCCCGAGCTGAGTACAAGTTTTTTTAAATGTATGAATGCAGTTTCTCTTGTTATTAAAATCGATGACATGGTTCCTAAGAACAGATCTTCGTATATATTATAGTTTCAGACTTTCCCATACTGACCGCTCTGAATGAGCCACCCTGTATATGTATATATTTTTTTTTGCTATAAAAAATGTTTCATGTTCTTCCGTTCATGGGAAGCTGAGATCCTTCGTGACAAAACAATGTCTGAAAGGATACCTGATTACCTGCTGGCTGATTCTTTCTAAATTAAGAGATTTATTATAAAATTATAAGTGTACTTAGATATTAACCAAACAACCTAATCAAAATTCAAACGTTCCTATGAATAATAGAATATCGAAGAATAAGATATGCTTATAAATTTTTGATCGGCCTATTTCTTAAAGCCTAAGCGCATCAAAAACTATTAGGTACTCGGCTTAAACCAATAAACAAGTATTTTTCTGCCGCGAATCACCCTCAATGCTCCACGTATCCAAATTCCAAACTTAACTTAACAAAGGTTAATAAAATAAAACAATGTAACCCCGCATTTTTGTATTGCTTATTAAGAACACAAGTAGACCTTGCGAGAATACGCATTATCAAGTATCAAACTTGTTTTTGTTGAAACATTCACAATTTGCGCGGTTTCGGTCCGTTTGTGTTTGCTGAACAAATGTCAACATAAATATGTAGTACTCGTATCGAGGATGCCGTTACAATACAACAAACGCTTAACGTCTGCGCGGGAGTGGGTCAGTAGGTCTGATAAGATACACGAAAATAATCTAACCTATTCCTTATCTCGTAGCCCGGTATTCAAATAGGTGTTGCGGGATTGGTCTACTTCAGGGGCCATAGACAAGGTTACAATCGACAAGCGTTAACGCCAACAGAAAACTAATAAAATGTAGGGGAATGACAGATGCCGACGAAACACTTATGTCATTATACCCTTTTCACGAAACAAATTATTTAATTAAATATTTTTATTTCGTGTTATTTTTAACGAGGAAGTTACCCCGATCATTTTATAAACGATATGATACAGAGAAAGAATATAATGGAAAAATAAACCATCTTCGTCTGTAGCCCCCGACAGGATTCGAACCTGCGACCTTTCTATTAACGCTAGACTGCTCTACCAACTGAGCTACGAGGACAGTGACGCAAGTTGTATATTTTTGCCACTATATTCCCGCTAATACTAGCGCCCTCTCTGTATCGAGTTATAGACTTGTTTCACAGTCTTGGCACCACTCTAATGAGCGAGCTATGCGCTCGCTCCATTCTAATCAAACCACATCAGGTAGTTTCGGACTTAGCGAGAGAGATGGCGCTGGTGTACATTATACCCTTTTCACGAAACAAATTATTTAATTAAATATTTTTTCATCACACTTGCTCGAAAAGGGCTTCATAATGCGCAGACATACAGAGCTGTAATAGCCTGTGTTACGCCCACGGGCATAATGGTTTGTTTTCTTAAATTGTATCTGTCACTCATGCGGCAGTTACAAAGCAAAGAGGTTTTACATCAAATACGATGTATGAAAACGTATTTATAAATAAATTTAAACTTAAAAAACTACTTAAACATGTTTAACTGAATTATTTACAGATTTAATATGTAGTTATTTAATATCTGTCTCTAAAATGTTTTTAAGTGTTTTCAAATCGTGGCTGTATACCGAAGGGTCTTTGCCATACGCGCCTCACGTCAAATTCAACAAAATGGACGACTGACATGTTGCAGTTTTTATTACGATTTGTATTAATTTCATCTAAAATGTATTTGTTTCCTCGCAAATGTGATGAAAAACATTGTGTATAACACGGGCGTAAGAATATTGCAAACTCGAGTCATCAAAAGCCCTCCGCCTTCGGCGTCGGGCTTCTGATAGACTCTTGTCCGCAATATTCGACTTACGCCCCTCGTTAAACAATGTACTATTGTTTCGTGTTATTTTTAACGAGGAAGTTACCCCGATCATTTTATAAACGATATGATACAGAGAAAGAATATAATGGAAAAATAAACCATCTTCGTCTGTAGCCCCCGACAGGATTCGAACCTGCGACCTTTCTATTAACGCTAGACTGCTCTACCAACTGAGCTACGAGGATAGTGACGCAAGCTGTATATTTTTCCACTATATTCCCGCTAAGACTAGCGCCCTCTCTGTATCGAGTTATAGACTTGTTTCACAGTCTTGGCACCACTCTAATGGGCGAGCTATGCGCTCGCTCCATTCTAATCGAACCACATCAGGTAGTTTCGGACTTAGCGAGATGGCGCTGGTGTACATTATCCATTATGATGGTTATCGATTGAAACCTTGTCTAGGCCCCCAGCTTCCATAGCATTATGTCATATGGCATTTTACTATGGGGTAGTGCTGCTGACATAAATGCTGTTTTTGTACTGCAGAAGTGGGCCATTCGCGCAATTTATAAGATGAGACCTAGAGAGTCCCTTAGAGACAAATTTAAACAAATTAATATACTTACTGACACTGCATTCTCAATCCTTTTCCTAGCAATAGTGTCATTGAGTGCATACGGCCGGTCAAACATGTGTTCCTGTACGTCTAGCACAACTTGCCGACAAGTCGCTTCCCGCGCGACTGAGCGTCCCCTGTCTCACTTGCACCGTGCAAATTCGAAAGAGGAGGGTAGATCTTTCTCGACTCGCGTCGCGGCGCGGCGTCAGTTGTGCTAGCCCCCCTGAGATCCAAAGAGAATATAACCACTACGTTTTAAGAGGTAGAACTTCATACATTGTTTTAAGATTCTCTTATATCTACTACCAACGTAAAGAAAATATTGCCAATATATTATATTCTGTATTAGAGTACCTATATATTAGGTCCATGTATTCTGTGTTTTTTAGGTTGGCTGCAATGGGACTTCGTCCCCGTACATTTTTTCATTATAAGCGCGTTTCCAAAGGCTGCTGAGATCTTACTTCCTATTTTTGACGCTGTCACATTGATGTTGGTAGTGATGAGGCGAAGACGTCTTTTTTCTACTTTAACTTACGACCAGAACCGACCAAGTTGACTTCACTGCGAACAAAAGATTAGCCTGCGTTGCGTTGACCCTTGTACCTAAACGCAAAACCCGAACCGACCATGGCAAGTAACAGCAAGCATGATAATTATGACGTGTGCTCCAAAAGAAACAGTATCCTTGTGAAAAAAAGAGAGATTAAACAATCTTTTACGAAACAGATGGAAGAATTTGAAAAAGCGGCTTCGAAGTGATTGGCATAAATAGACAAACTCGTCAGAATTAAGGAGCTTGAATTAACCCGCTGGCGTATGAGACCTCGTCAATTTCGACAAAAACAAAAGAACAGTTCGAGCCAAAACTATCACAAATACTTCCAATCTAATACAGAACCCGACGTGCAAAAACCTGACATTATTGAACAGCTCTTGCTTTGCACCGAGCTTGACTATCTATCGTCGAACGGTCACATAGTTATCGTAAAGAGTGAAGCAACCTCAGAACTACTGAATCAAAGAATAAAAAAAAGATAATAGCGATTCATTTCAAATAATAAAATTGTTGTCTTCCTAATAAATCTTGGTTCAAGAATTAATAATCAAGGCAAGTATGTATTTTTTTCTGCAACTTCATTAGTAACAAACCAGTCCATCGTTGTTTAGAGACTGTACGATAATTAGGTACCTATAGGCAGGTATTTATATATCCTAGTCATAGACAGGCAGTAGTTTTGCCGGTTTGGCGACATATATTATGATAAAGACATAATATATGCAGGCAGTGCGTACATCGGATAATTATACGTTGTAAACTCGTGTAGGCGTATTGTGCAGCAGCTTTTACCGGCGCCCAGGACGCCCCGCGAGCTGAGTCACACACCGAACGCGGGTCGTGCGTGGCGCGGCGCGGGGCAGGCGCGGGTCGTGCGCGGCGCGGGTCGGGCGCGGCGCGGGTCGTGCGCGTCGCGGTCGGTAGGTATCTCTCTCACTATCTCTGCGCTACTGTGCGATAGAGACGCCGCGCTACTGTGCAAAAGAGATAGAGATACCGCCCGACCCGCGCCGCGCACAACCCCGCGCGTTCGGTGTGTAGAGGCCTTGAAGGGAATCGAAATGTCCCTGCTCTACTCGCTAGCATTAAGGGGCTCCCATACGCCAATGACCTTCGATCTGAATCCCTTAGTTATCTAATGTTTTTTGTAGCTTATTATATTAACAACAACGGCTTTAAACAATACCTATAGTATCCCATATTTACTTCAAAGTTCATTGTTTCGAGATATTTGGCGTCAAAGTTGAACAATTTTAGGCCAAAAAACAGGTTTTCTGGCCATAACTTTTGTGTTAATTGGTTTAAATTGAAAACCCTGGACCAATTTTCAGAGACGTCACAGACGAACCGAAATATGTAGATTTCGTATATGTTAGATCTTTCACGTCAATAGAGATTAAAAAATAACATACAAAATTAAGTATTCATTTGTTTCAAAATCCGGTGGACCAAAATGGAGATAAAAGATTGAAGGACCGATAGCCGTTTAATTTATAATTCTATCTGTAGTGCAAAAGTAGGAGATACGATTCAAAACTTGTCAAAAATCGATGAAAACCTCGAGTAGCCCCTTAAGTGTGGCAGGGAGTTTTTTCAGCACGCCCAGCACAGTTTTGGCCTATACCAGTACTTTTTTTAACATTTCAGATAAATTGTTTGTGGTACGTAATTAATCTAAAAGAGAGAGTAAAGTCTAAAAGAAGTTAAACATGTTACCTATTGAAAGTGTTTTCAGATTTTAAACTATGTCACGCAAGTATGTTTTGGTATGTAAAGTCCATAATATCTATTATTTGCATTTTTACGCCGCAGTTAACAAAGTAAGCGCGTCATTACAATAATTGGTCTGGCTCTTCCACCATGACAGTTTATCGACAGATGAGATGCGGCGAAATTCTGTGTATCTGTCTGTGGTATCGTAGCTCCCAAACGGATGGACCGATTTGAATGCGGTTTTTTTTTGTGTCATAGATAATTTTAAACCGAGTGTTCTTAGCCATGTTTAATGAAAATTTGTTTAGCCGTTTGAAGATCATCAGCTCTTTTCAAGTTGATGAGGGGATCTGACTAACTTCCTATGTCCGATCAATTCGAAATTCGGTACTGTGTTACTTCAATGATATTGAAAGTATACCTATATGGTAAGGTAACCATGACCTGATCATCGAAGTACATCACTTTAAAAAGACAAAATAAAAGTAAAATTATAAATTTAAAAAACCCCCCGACATAAAATAAACTCTAAAAACTAACAAATAATATTTTAGAATAGAATAGAATAGAATAACATTTATTCATGACAACGACACATACATGCACATAAATCAAAATACAAAATAGAAAACAACATTGCCACGAAACGGTTCCATCTCAGCGTTGTGCTGGCCTGGTGGCCAGCGCTGGTCTTCCGATGGAACCATCCGGTGATTCCACGGCGTTTTAAACCTATAATAATTATTATCGTCACATTTATTATGTAAGTTCAATATTTTTATTTTCCAAGCGTCGTCGCGTCGGGGGACCACTTCAATCGCCCGACGGTGAGAAAGAAAAATGAGATTTTTGATAAAAACGTATTTTACAGTACATATGGTGCTACTTAAGAGCACTTTTCGTGCATATGTCAAAACTTTAAAGAGCCATATGTACAGTAAAACGTTGTACGATACACGTGCGAATTTCCTATTTTCGGCATTTGTATATCGTAAATAACTATTTCTCAAACATGCAATGACATATTGAAGTTGTGTGTTATAATAATCTTCATAATAATGGCATTTCATACAAAATTTGAGGCCTAGGACTTTTTTAATTTCCATTCCACAATTTGTGGCACAGGATCAAGGCGTTCAGCCATGAAAATTAAAGTTTGATTCTTGGAGTTTATTTAATTTATTGCGAGCTGGCGAGATAAACTATATTATAGTATAATTCTAGTATTTTTTTAGTAAAGTAGGCAAATCAGAACACATCGAGTGCTGTCAACTAAGTGAAGACTGTGTGTACTTGCCGATCATTTTGCGTTTATTGGCATGACCGGCGCCAATTTCGTTCTAATTAAGTCTGCATTGTATCTTTGTACAACAAATTATTAGTAATTAGCCTAATTTGCATTGCTCGTTCGCACGGCGCTTAAATTATGCAAGTTATTAGGTGCCGTTCCAATTACCCGGGCAACCAGATTGTAAATGGCGCTCTATGATAATACTTGTCCTCTTTTGGAATACCACAGTATTGTAGACTACTTATATGCACCAAAGTTAATAAGATTGTGTAATTACAACTGATTCACCTATCTAGACATGATGATGATGATATGGTATCCTGGCCGATGTCGACCTCGGCGACTGTATATCACTGGATTGGGTATCTTTACTGAGAGATTTCATCTCTTTTTGTTTAGATTTTATGTAGTTAATATATGTACCAAATTATTTTATGTCTTTCTTCTTTCTAATGCGCTCTCAGGTGCGTACCTACCCGAACTTTGTTATAAAGGTACGTGCGCACTTTGTCACATCTAAACATATAAAATAGTAGGTACAATTTTACCTACTTAACTTTTCACAGACAGTCTAAACTTCTGAAGATGGAATTTGAAACTCGTATTTTTCAAGAGGCTTTTGTGTGTGCTTGTGAATAATAGTTCTGTATCTGTACGTCACCACCGCGAGGAAAATAGTACACTATTCTCCTCGCGGTGGTGACTGGTGAGGTGAAATATTGTGTGTTTCGTCACGTGCCTTGAAAGCCTCGCTATGTTCAGGATTGTACTTTCGAACAGCTCGCTAGCTCGGCTTTCAATACAAGCACTTGCGCCAAACAACAATTTTGCAGCCTTGCATAACAAATAACTAGTCTTTCTTTCTTTCTTTCTGTTAATTCAAAGAGGGCTACATTGGGAATTAAACATTTAAACATATCTTCGACGTCGGTCGTTGATGTTTCGGTAGGTATTTGTTTTGGAAACGTATTTTCTGAATAGATTTAAAAATGTACGTGATTTGAGTAAATATACCTACTGACACGAGTTTCATGATTTAAAAACCAGTCAAATTCAAGTGGGAGTCCGATCCGCACATTAATTATATGTACTACTCCCAAGAATTTTTTCACATCCCCAGTAGTAGCCATTTAGCGCCGGCAGGGGAGGAAACATGACTCGAACAAAAATTAGGGCTTTAAAGCCCAATATCTCGCAAACTAATCACTGATTTGAAAAATGGTTATAGAAAACCCATAATATTTTTGAACGAACTATCCAACAATACCCCACACCATGAGTTTAACGAGAAAAAAAATAACATCCCCGCTTTAGGTGTAGGAGAGAAGCGCTAAAAAAATTTTAGAAGTGAAAACTTCTTTAGCGGCGCTGAGCACTTTTTGGGATGGAGAAAAATTGTTAAATACGCGACAGAGTTTTGTGACGTCAGATGTGAAGGTCACTTTTTGCTGCTAGCCGATTCGACTTCATTCAAAACTGAACGCTATTCGTAAGAGTATAAAGCCGTTAAACACTTTTTGCAATAGCATATTCTGCGAATAAATTTGTAACTTTAACCAACGCGTCCTTCACCGTTTTGCTATTGAGAAAATTCGAATAGTTCGAATTTGGGCGTTATTCCTAAAGAGATAAAGCTTAGAAAAATAACGGCAAAAACAAATTGATATTTTGGTCGCCACCGTGCACCGCCATCTGCTGTTCTTGCAAATTCGAATAGTTCGAATTTCGACGTTATTCCTAAAGAGATAAAGCTTTGAAAAATATTTGGCAATGGCAAAAACCAACTGGTATTGTGTTTGCCGCCGCCCGTCGGCGCGCCGACGGGCGAGCCGGCGGCCCTCGTCGCACCCAACGCGCCAGCGGCCCGTCCGCCTAAATAATTGATAATTGTTTATAAATTTGCGTCAAATTCATTTTTAGGGTGACACCGTAAGATGTCACGTGACCTGATCGAAAAACTGTTACAATGTTATTGAGTTTTCACTTCTGCCGGCACTCCCGGAGTGCAACCCGGTCTTTTTTTTTCAATTTTTTATTGTACCATTTTGTCGGCGTGATTGATTTATATACCCATGCCGAATCACGGTTTTCTAGTAGTAATGGTTACTGAGCTAAGCCGAGGGCGGACGGACGGACGGACAGACGGACATGACGAAACTATAAGGGTTCCTTGTTGGCTACGGAAACCTAAGAAATGGAGTTGTAAAATAGATTATCATGTATTTTTTTTATAAATTTCTTGATATTATTTTTTTTTTATACCAGAAATTAATTCCACGTTATTGATTTATCCGAAATTGATACCAAATTTGATTTATTAGCTAACCATGGACAATTAGAAATTTTAGAATGAAGCTGGGCGGAGCGTTATTTTGACCCCCCCTCCCCGGTGCCAGAGGGGGGGCTCCCGAGGACTACCGATCTTAATCAGCTTATTTTGACACATTTTGCAACAAGTGTGCCAAGTTTCATACTTGTATCAAACAAAGTAAGGTTTTTCACTAAACGCCCGCACTATTCAGTTTAAGTGAAACATCGTCAGTGTCTGGTTTGTGATAAAGTTATAAAGGTGAGTTCTTGTTGTGTGTTTATTTATAAGTTTCTCTTAAGCTGGTGCAGGACTATATCTGCAAAATTAATACACACACGTCAAGCCAGTCAATAGCGGAAAGCTATCACCATCACACACTGGCTTCACTGCTAATTTTTACACCTTACACCACAATTACGACTTACCACAAATCAGATCGTCCCAATTACCGACCCCCGACAACACGTCTGCATCCAGAAGCGTCTAAGAAAAGAATATAATTCATCCATTCAACGCTTGCTTGCGCGCACAACCGCAACTCGCGATAGGAGTAGATAACTTATTGTATTCTCTTTCTCTCTCATTCACTCCACTCGCACATTCGAGTACCGGTATTTTAACTGCTAAAAACCGGTAAATTTCATCAGTTTACCGGAACGCAAGGCATCGGTATCATGTAGGATACCGGTTTTAGCAATACCGGTTCCTAGTTGAAGGTAATGATACCGGTTCCGGAAAATACCGGTATTTCATGTCGCACCACCCTGTGCCTATCTTATACTGCTATCCTTTTTGGTACGGAACCATAAAAACGATTAGGTAGGGATTATAACTTGAAGCATATGATTGAAACTTTAAATTTGTTTGACTTTGTTTTCTTACGTTTTAAGATATTTATTCTCTAACACTGTTAAACGGGGATGGGATTCGAAAATTCTGCGTCTTTCCGCTTAGGAAAACTGATAAAACCATACGGATTTAGGTACCTAGTTCTAATGTTTACTGACGAAAACGAGGTTGCGGACGTAAGTTAGTTTTATGATATAACTGTCACGCGACTACCATGCAAGTAGGTAGATAGCTTTTTACACTTGGGTCTTATTGTTTTATGAAGTAGCTAGTGAGATGCAGATGAGTTCAAGTGTATGCAAACATAAATAGATAAACGAGTTGACAGTTAAGTACAGCAAACATGTTCATATTGCCGACATACTCGTTTACATCTAAATTTTTTTCATCATTTCACATCTGTTGGCACAGAACCGTGCCGTGCCAATGCCGACCGAGGCTGACCATGTCTTAAGCAAAAACATAAAATACTTAAGGTGGTTCAATTTCCAAACAAAACGTTATTTGACATTCGCAGGCTAACGGCGTGATTTTTTAAGAAACCTATGTAAGTAACTTTCACAAATTGGCTTTCCATTTGAGATATTAGTTTGTGACGTCATACTTTGGGAAAACCGTTTTTCTCAAATTATGCTGGTTTACTCAAGAGTTTATTCAAGAAAAGGAGGAATTTCGCGCAAATGGAAAGCCAATTTATATATATTAGTTAATTACATAAGTGTCTTAATATATCACGCCGTTAGCCTGCGAATGTCAAATAACGTTTTGTATGGAACCACCTTAATCGAAAATATCAGCAAATTGTACTGTGACAAAAACAGGTTTAGGTACCGCTGTCGAACTGACGTCAGCAATTATAAACAACAACATGGTACTTAGTACTTATGTGACGAGATTGTTATCCTATGATACCAAAATAAGCAAAAATCTAATATTGATAAAGCCGGATTCATGCTTACCTGACTTGTCGTTTCGTGACATTACTACATCGGTTTAATAAGGACCCATTTAGGTAGTACGGTCAGATTCACACTGGTCTGACGTCACAGCGCATCACAGACCGTCACGTCACATAATATGAAATCGGCTTAATTCATCGCCATATCTCGCATATGTACTATTTATAATTACCACGTTTACATGAAAATTAAAATGATTTATTTGTTTTCTTAAGTACTAATTTTAAACATGTGCTGGTGTCCCTTTTAAGTAAAAGTAATGCCTGTGCTAAGGGACACCGCTCTTCCATATGCAGGTATCGAGTAGTACAATAGTGGTAAGTTACAAAGGTAAGTTATTAGTTAATAATAGTTTTAATGCTACCAGTTCCAGTTCATATTTTACAAGCTTTTATTTAGCTTGCCGCTGTGTGTCGGTTTGGGACAAATCTTGCGAGTTAAATTTGACCCACTTCCCGGTGACCGATTGAGCTGAAATTTTGGGTATACGTATAGTTTAGATGACAATTCAATATTATGGTACCATCGAGCTGATCTGATGATGGAGACAGAAGGTGGCCATGGGAATTCAGTACTTGCCCTGTTAGTATGTTAGTATGGGACAAATCTTGCGAGTTAAATTTGTCCCACTTCCCGGTGACCGATTGAGCTGAAATTTTGGGTATACGTATAGTTTAGATGACAATTCAATATTATGGTACCATCGAGCTGATCTGATGATCGAGCTGGAAGGTGGCCATAGAAACTCCGTAATAAAACCACATAACCCCATCGAGTTTGGGCTCGTTAGAATCGTCTCAATCAGTAGTTGATGACGGTATACAGAAAAGTACACTCGGCAATAAAAGCTTGTACCAAAAATGATTTTTTTGACAGAAAGTTATTTCTTCATCGGAAAGCTAATAAATGACACTCGTACCTGCCAAAACCACTTAGGTACCACCATTAATAGTTTTTAGAATACGAATAATATAATTATTCGGCGACATAACTACTTGAAAACGTCAAATTTATAAAATAAGTATGTACCTTCATTAGTACATAGTAAAATTATAACTTAGATTTCCACCTGTAACGCAACAATATGAACAGATGTTACAAACTGACAAGTAAGAAATACGTTAGACGTACATTTTTTCTTCCCTTTTTAAGTCGTTTTTTCATGACAAAGGGTCAACCAGATTCTCTATTTTTTTTTTTGTTGCTACCAAAATAGACTTCACAATCAAAGATGACTTGATGATCTTTCTAGGAATATAGCTTACACATCAGATTAACTAGTCGCATAATGACTATTGTCATAATTTCGATTGTCAATGTCATACAACTTTACGCAGTTTACGCATGATGTTGTTGCTCATAAAAGTCTCTTGGCATTAATGATTCTGCGCATAATACTTTGATTGTCATAGGTAATTGTAGTTTAATATGTCATATTTGTTTAAAACATAATGTTGAATATCATACAAGTTTTAGTCATTATATTGAAGATCATTATTATATTTTTTAACTTATAAAAATAGACTGTGATTATGATAGACTCGCAAAAAAAACAAGCTATTAAAATAGTTGACCAGCGTTTAATTAGCTTAAGGGCAACTAGGAATGGGGGGGGGGGGGGGGGAGACTACAGTAAGTAGTAAGTGGAACATACCGAAGACTTATTAGAAGTATCCTGTAAAACGCGAGATTTTACTTGGAATCAATATTTGTCCAATAAGTAATAATGTAATTCCTATTACGTACCATGCGTCACCGACCTATAGAAAAACTAAGGATGTGAGGGCAATGAGGTCGTATATGAATTTAAAAAGATAATTACTCATCTTGAATGCTTAAAGAAAAAGAATATTTAAAGAATACTTTTCATTATGCATAAAAAAAATTATTTTAATTAAAAGTACACTTGCAATTTAAAACAAAAACAAATTTACATTAAAAAAAGGTCAGCACTGTTGGCAGTATAAAGAAACTCATGCTAATTATTTTTTTTAAAGTAGCCACAAGTAGGGATAAGTTTTTATGCTGCGTTTAGTTCATATTTGTGTTGTGTAAAATGGTGGAAAAAAAGTTAAGATTATAGTCGTTAATAATCAAAGATATGCAGGTACCTATTAGGAATGTTAAATGTGGAGAACATCTTTATGAACTTTAACAAACTATGTTGTTTTCGTCAAGGCTTATAAATAAAACAAATTTGTGTAGGTCACTCAGTAAAAATAATTAAATTCTTTCAACTTCGATCAACAGTGCAATGCAAACAAAGAAACTTAGCTAAAACGTTTCGTGATCAAAATCAACACTCGTAGACTGTTGATCAACAAAAATCATAATATTTGTAACAAATAGCTAAAAAAATTGGGAATCAGAATAGTTTTATGAATAAGTATATTTTATAATACAATTTTGAGGTTAGGTTATTGTTTATATTGTTCGCGAGTCCTAATAAAAAAGATTTTAGGTAAGTATGTACATACATACATATTTAATACTCACGTCGAAATGATCTTTACAACAATATAAACTACTCAAGCATGATACATTATCTCTCCTCATCGCCTTACACCTTACACCACTTTATCCTTATATTTGCATCTTTGGGCATATGAAAATATTTTTAGTTTTAATGTTATTTTCACACATAGGGACCATACAATATTTATAATAAGCTTTTGGGTGCTCTTTCTTTTCAGCTTTAATCACTCACATTTATTAAAAGTGTGAATCAAACACTTTGTTGTTAATTTGTTCTTAGTGCACGGTGACGTCACAAAATGAGCGCGCCAAAATGGTGGCGTTTTGATCGTCCGAAAATGATAGTAGTTTTTTTTTTTTTTTTTGCTTATTTAATAATATTGTGTGTGTTATATTTGTTTACGGTTATATAATTACTTATAGAATAGATAAAAAAAAAAAAAAAATGAATATTCCCAATTATAAAATCGCAATTAATTTAAGGCGGGATTTAAGCCTGTCACAGACTGGCGCGGCTTGGCTATTTTTATCTTATTTTCTCGTTTCATTTTTGAGAAAAGTACTAAGTATACTTGTGTTTCGACCGTAATAGCCATCCGGCCTCGTATTATAGCCGGACAGAGCCGTAGTCTAATTCGATTCGATCTCTGCCGTAATGTACTATTACCAAATCTACAGGATTAAAAATGTTTGTCTTATACCTATGACTTACGTTATACATAAACCAATTATGGCGATTGATATTTATGCTTAAAGGCTTCATGCGCAATAAATTAATGATAATTGTTATTTATGCTCTGCTTATATTATGGTTAAAAAATATATGCGAACTAATTTATGACTTTTGTCGTTTATACGTACCTATATTATATATGACACAAGTAGTTATGCCAATCAAAATTATGGCTTTAAATATTATGCAACCCGATATTGGACCCCTCTGAAACGCCGTTCTGACTAATTTAGGAAATAATAAGGACATATGTTCAGATATATATGATTCGTGACTATACATATGATTGTTTACCTAACGATATGATACAGAGAGAAAGAATATAATGGAAAAATAAACAATCTTCGTCTGTAGCCCCCGACAGGATTCGAACCTGCGACCTTTCCTTTCCTTTTTAGGGTTCCGTACCCAAAGGGTAAAAACGGGACCCTATTACTGAGACTTCGCTGTCCGTCCGTCTGTCTGTCACCAGACTGTATCTCAATAACCGTGATAGCTAGCAGTTGAAATTTTCACAGTTATGTATTTCTGTTATCCGCTCTAACAACAAATACTAAAAACAAAATAAAATAAATTTAAGGGGGGTTTTTATTTAAGGGGGGCTCCCATACAACAAACGTGTTTTTTTTGCCGTTTTGTCTGTCGCCAAGCTGTATCTCAAGAACCGCGATAGCTAGCAGTTGAAATTTTCACAGATTATGTATTTCTGTTGCCGCTATAACAACAAATACTAAAAACAAAATAAAATAAATATTTAAGGGGGGCTCCCATACAACAAACGCGTTTTTTTTGCTGTTTTTATAGATAATGGTACGGAACCCTTCGTGCGCGAGTCCGACTCGCACTTGGCCGGTTATTTTTAATGATCGGGGTAACTTCCTCGTTAAAGATAACACGAAAGAAAATAATAATAATAATAATTTGTTTTGTTATAAAGGTATGATTGTTTACCTCACCTAAAATCTGACTTAATTAAATATGATTAGAACTTCACTAAGTTAGGTCTTTATAGAATTTTGTCCAAAAAGGCCATTGCCGAAGAGTGTTGCATCTCTTTTTCTCGTGCGCGGAAGGCATAAGCGTGCCTCTCACAAGGGGCCGTGATTTTCGCGAATCGGCTCGAATCAAGGCATCCCCAATATCCCCATATTTAATAGATGTCGTAATAGTTTTTCCAGACCACCCACCATTCAACACAGTTACAACACAACACATTAGTTTCCATCGCAGCGCAGCACAGTGTTGCACTGCAAATAGTCTGCACCTGGCGGAGACCATCATGCATCACCGGCTGTATCATGTTGTGCGCTCGGAGATGGTATCTGCCATGTGTATCCCTCGCTTTAGATTATTTTTGTTTTAAAGGGTCGACGCGTAAAGACGCTTTTGGGCTCAGCCCCACGCATGCCTTCCAAAAGTAGGTCCCGTGGTCCCGAGATATGGAAAAAACATACCTACAAGTTATAATACTAAAGTATTTAGTATTGTTTGTTGTAGTGTTGATTCACGTGTATACGCCACTCCATCAATTCCCCGGAGAGAGGTTCATACTACAAAACCATGGTTTCGTCCCCCGTAACTATTGACTCCAAAAAACTGTCTCCGTGGCGTCTATATGCGTCTAAAACTTCTTGAGAGCACGCTTTTCACTTACTTCGCTGCAAGCTCGAATGAAGTTTGGGCACCCACCTCGCACTAACTTTATTAATGTGAAGATGTTTATAAAGAATCCTTATGAACCGAAGTTTTCCCGTAAGTTAAACCGTATAAATATAAAGGCGATAGGTCTGATGTAAATAACTACAGGCCTATAACCATCGTACCTACAATTTCCAAATTAATTGAGTCAATTATATCATCTTACCTTATGATGCATCTTGAATCGAAAGAGTTGCTCACAGAAAATCAGTATGCCTACAGGCAGGCAAAGTCTACTACCATGGCGGCAATAGTTATTTTCACCTCACCGGCTCGAAAAGCCTTGCTTTATCGCTCAAAATCTGCGCCCAAAAGCCCATTATATCCGCTAGCATGGAAAGAGTTTTTGAATTTGGAACGTGACGGTCAATCGCCAAATCCAACTTTTTTCTATACAGAATGTGAGGTCATTATTCTGCGTTCAGAAACTGATGGTGTTTGCCAATAATTAATTGTTATTATTTTGATAAAATTAAATGAATAATACTCATTATTTCTTAAAGACATACGATATATCAATATTTAGACTGACTTATAAGGATACAATACGAATAAATAATTTTAAAATGTCGTTTTTTTTTTTTTTATTCGCTTTTTCCAAATTTGGAACGCACCGTTTGAAAAGTTAATTTAAGAATAAACTCATGAACCTACATTTAATTTTGTTTTGTTTAAAAGCCACATTAAAACCAAAATAACGGTGGTTATTTATAGATTTTAGTGCAGAAGATATACATACCTATATGAATTTTAATAGGTACCTGCAAATTTAGCGGAAAAAGTGAAATAAGCGTATTTGAGCCTTAGTTTACCCGTGCGTGAGCACCCAACAATTACTTTGACTTTTTTAGTGTAGGTAAGCGTGGAGTTATTTAAAGATGCAAAAATGTTTATGTTACCTACATTTAATAATTATAAAAGGCTATATCTTTATGAGCTTTAAACAAACCTTTATTGAAAGAGAGTATAAGGTCCAAATTACTTCCATTACATTTACAATTTTCCTCGCGGTGGTGAGGTGAAAAGTTGTGTGTTTCGCTCGGCAGCAAAGTTGTTTGGCGTCTCGTGCCTTGAAAGCCTCGCTATGCTCAGGATTGTACTTTTGCAATCTTACAATCCTTCGCTAGCTCGGCTTTCAATACAAACACTTGCGCCAAACAACAACTTTGCAGCCTTGCATAACAAATAACTATTGTTATACAAGGGGGGAAAATTGTATTTTACCTGCGAGTGTTCATTTGAAACACGAGCCAGCGAAAGGATTCTATGACTGACCACGAGCGAAGCGAGTGGTTCAAAAATAGAATCCTGAGCGTAGCGAGTGTTTCAACACACGAGACGTAAAATAACTTTTCACACGAGACGTAAAATAACTTTCAACACAAAACTTTTCACCTCACTACACCGAGGAAAATAAGAAAAAGGGTTTGTACTTACTATCAATTATTATTTATTTACCTGCCCTGCTGAGCTCCTTTAGGGGCATAACCGGCAACAACGCGAGGAGAATGATGAGAATGATGATCAATTATTATTTATTTACCCTCTTTGTCAATACTATAATTTTGAAGTACATATTAAAAGTATTGGTAAAATTGAAAATATTACAAAATAGCCTAAGCATATCCAGTCTTTATGGAACTACTCGAATATTGACATATACAATCATAACATTTATAGTACCTAACAAATAGACTAGCATAAATTATATAATTCCAGCCCCAGTAAGTAAGGTTTATCAAATGTAATACTTATTAATTATATTTCTATTATATTGTATTCAATAACTAGGTACATTTTGACAATATATTCAGTTTAAAAAAAATGGTACTTAAATATGTATGTACTAATAAGTCTTTATTTATTCACATTTTAGTCACAGTATAAAAGGTATTATTGATTAATTAACAATAATAATATTGCAATTATATTATATTATATTTAATCAATAACTAAGTATAGGTACCTAGAATTACAGTTTCTGAAAAGGTTGTTATTTGTGTCTCCATGTATTGAAAAGGTCAAACGCTTTATGTATCTTAAACGGGATTTTTCAGGCAATAAGCACAATTCTTCATTTTGCACGGTTTCCCGTAATTCCACAGGTGTTAATACGTCTTCGTCACTCGAATCATTCATTTTTAATAACAAACCAAACTAGAAAAACATGCGAATATTTTGCGTTAGCGGCTTAGGTATATATAAAAGTACTGTTCGCAGACGACACTACCTACAGTCATAGTGAGCGCGAAAACTTATGAGCAGCTCGCGATGTGAAGATTGATGATGATGAGGCTTGTGGTCAACTGCAAACATGGTTTTCGTCAAACGGCTTACTCCTTAATCTCTCTAACAAAGAAACATACATACCCAACTGTCTGGCGCCGATTTCAATGATTTTTATATATGTTATAGAGTAGTCTAAAATAACCAACACGTAATTTTTTTTAGCTGCCCAAACTCAACCTATCGGGAGATATTTATTGTCCTCCAAAGTACTGAAAAATGGCGAAACCCTCAACTTCGGAAGAGAGTTTTGTTCAAGCAAACTGCTTGTTAATTACTAGTGTTAATATATGTTGGAGAACATGAAAAAATAATGGACACGTGTTTTGCTATTTCGGCTCAAAACTCATATTTTACACTAAAAAACACTTAAAAGTTTCATACTTTTCACCATTTCACTCACTCACTATACATACTCGTATCAACATATATTATCAAAATGCACTTGGATACACGCGTGAATGGAAATCAACAAACAGCTATCTTTTATAAGTAGATGTTACTGTTTACAACACTATTAGACACATAAACAAATATTTGCCTTTGCGTCTGCTGTACTTAAAAGATATTTTTTTTTTACTCAAGTATTAATTTTGGAAAATTTAATGCTACGCAATTGCACGCTGGTAAAATTATGTAAAGTTGACAGCTTTAAAACTGAAATAGGTACATTAGATTTTAAAAAAAAAACAAATGTGTTTTTTTTAAGAATAGAGATCAAGGACCGTGTAGTTCAGTTTCATGATAAAAAAAAAACTAGCAAAACAACCAAAGTGAGTGAGTGAAAAGGTGAAAAGTATCAAACTTTTAAGTGTGTTTTTGAAGTGAAAACTTCTTTAGCTAAAAAACATTACGTGTCGGCTATTGTAGACTACTCTATAACATATATACAGGATGTTAACGGGGTCATGATCCGGAATGACAAAAAGCGAATAAGATGATCATACTGAACAACCTTTCCCATGGGACCAACCACGAAATCGCAAAAAAAAACCAGGTATTCCATACATTAACTCTCAATTAAATCGCAGTTAACTCACAGTTAACTCTTAATTGGCTCTTTTTTTTTTGCGATTTCGTGGTTGGTCCCATGGGAAAGGTTGTTCAGTATGATCATCTTATTCGCTTTTTGTCATTCCGGATCATGACCCCGTTAACATCCTGTATATAACAATCATTGAAATCGGTGCCGGACATTTGGGTATGTTTCCTTGTAAGTCGATGGTAGGTAATGATTTTCTCGGGTCGGACGACTGCACTACCCCCCATCTGTTACCAATGGTCCAATGCCATTATGCAACGAGTGCAAATTTCTCGGCTTTACACTAGACTCGAACCTTAACTGGAAGTGCCATGTTGACCAACTATGTAACAGACTGAGTGGTGCCTGGTGCTAGTGGTGGTGGTAGTGGTGTTTTTCAGGGCAAATACAGCACCTGGTACCATTGATATCACGAAATTCTTTAAAATCTGTTTATTTTTCTCACTTTCACTCGTTAATGAAATATGGTAAAGTCATTTGGGGTAATTCAACCGATGCTAACCGAGTGTTCTTACTCCAAAAACGTGCGCTTCGATTACTGGCAGGAGTAAAACCCAGGCATCCATGTAAGGAATTATTTAAAACCAACCACATCATGACGCACTACTCCCTATACATGTTTGAGGTACTAATGTTTGTGAGAACCAGTTTACGAACGTTTAAACTTTAAACGGGTTGAAGTAGGTACCAGGTAAACGGGTTCGATCCACTGGAAGGCTAAGAACAGTACCGCGTCGCATGGCACTTTCAGTAAAATATCCTAGGGTAATTGGCCCAACGTATTACGAGCGTCTACCCGCCAAATTGCGAACTGAACCATCTGACGAAACATTTAAACGTCAGCTGAGAATCTTTTTATTAGAACATCCATTGTATTCTGTATGTGAGTATATGGACATATAATATATTTGACATGGTTAATTAAATTTAAAAATAATAATTACAATTTGATAATGTTGTAGTTTTTATTTTGACGAAGATTACGAGATATATTTATATTCCTTATTATGACTTTATCATTAATCATTATTTGACGATCATTAAATAAATCCGTGTAAATTAGCTTAAAGTTAACTTATAATGTAAATTTATTTTATGAAATAACGAAATCTAAATCTAAATCTTTCTAAAGCCGACTTGCAGCTATATCTTTATATTAGTCTTCAGACTTCGATCACTCAAAACGCAAATAAACGCTAATGCGGCTCACCCCGCCGCCGGTCACCCGTCACGAAACTAGACCCGCCGCCGGTCACCCGTCACGAAACTAGACCCGCCGCCGGTCACCCGTCACGAAACTAGACCCGCCGGCGGTCACCCGTCACGAAACTAGACCTCTACTATACGCTTAGTCGCTTAGTTACTACGCATCGCGGTGTCATTCATGATATATTAGTGGGTGATGAGCGTTGAGGTGAGGTTAAAACAAGTTACAGAATAGGGGGGCGGTAGAGGAGAACAACCGAACATCTGTAGTACATCTGGACATAAGTACGAAAGAATATTGTGAATACGGGGGTCAACTGCGTTATAAAAATGAGGATGAAAGACCCGTGAAATATGCAAACCGATACCAATTTTGGAGAGAGGTGCGAATGCATAAGTTAACGGTCACCAGCACTTTGTTGTCTCGGCAAACGCCTTCAATATGTTCAGAGCGCCATATGGCATGGCACCATGCGCTAAGCGTACCTACAGTAAAACTCGCATTATGGCCAGGTGAATTAAAATTATGTACTCACCACGGGCAGTAAAAAAGAAAGCCTTCTGTCGCATATTTACAACCCTCGCCTGCGGCTCAGGTCACAAATACCTGTGATTTCAGGCTTTCTTTCTTTGACAGTCCTCGGTAAGTAATGTACTTATTTCAACACACAACATTTGCTCGTAACTTACCTCTTATTACGTCGATATTAGGCTCATAATCCTGGGTATTAAGGGGCTACCCGAGGTTTTCATCGATTTTTGACAAGTTTTGAATCGTATCTCCTACTTTTGCACTACAGATAGAATTAACACTACCAATTTGCACTACAGAAAGAAGTTCTTCAATCTTTTATCTCCATTTTGGTCCCCCGGATTTTGAAACAAATGAATACTTAATTTTGTATGATTTTTTTAAACATTGTCTAAAAAAACACTTATTTCGTATCTCTTTTGACGTGAAAGATCTAACATATACGAAATCTACATATTTGGTTTCGTCTGTGACGTCTCTAAAAACTGGTCCAGGGTTTTCATTTTAAACCAATTAACACAAAAGTTACGTCCAGAAAACCAGTTTTTTGGCCTAAAATTGTTCAACTTTGATGCCAGATATCTCGAAAACAATGAACTTTGAAGTAAATATGGGATACTATATTGCTTAAAGTCGTTGTTGTTAATATAATAAGCTACAAAAAACATTATAAAACTAAGGAATTCAGATCGAAGGTCATTGGCGTATGGGAGCCCCTTAAACTAAACACGCGTGTTTTATAACATTACGACACTCGTGTTTTATGGTTATATCCCGATTAAGACACGTTGGCACCTTGCAGCAAGATGTATGCATGAACACGGTGCATTTTTAAATTAACCGGGTTGACAGAATGTACCTACAGATTTATTTTTTAATTCTCGGCAAATGGCTTCTTACTCGACTAAACAAATTAAATCGTTTTTCTTAATTTTTGGACTATTTGGTAGAATTATGTTGATAATTACATCCTCGGCTATCTTATCACGCTCACCTGCGGCTCGCCGCTCGCGTGAACAATCCCGCCTCTGATGTACTTATCAACATAGGTCACTTGTATAACATGTACTATTTCACAAATAAGTAGGTACAAGAAACCCGCAGCAGAAGAGCATCGTTTCATATTTGCTGATCTGTTTGTAATTCCATTGCAGCTGATAAATATCCAAGTGTTCTGCATTCTAACTAATGTGCGATACTTACACATCGCGCCAACGAAATCTAAAATAGATAATAGTTACGGCAATCGTGCATAATTAAAATGTTTACACGAATTTGTTATTCAAATTGTACACAGGACAGTTCCGCTGAGGTGTCTTGCCCTACGACACCATTGACGTCAATAAAAACAATACGTATTTTAATCAGGTCACTGTCGCCGTGGCCTCTTCTAAATAGGTGGTAGATACGCAATATTTGAATAGATCCACTGTCGAAAATAGATACGATAACCAACAGCAAACTGTTGAAAATGTAGGTTCGATTCGTTTGCTCATGGTCAATACGACACACACATGCATACATACTATACTAGTATTATAAATGCCAAAGTGTATCTGTCTGTCTGTCTGTTACCTACCTCTTCACGAAACTGCTTAACCGATTGAGATGAAATTTAGTATGGAGATAGTTTGAATCCCGGCGAAGGACATATAGTTTTTATCAGAAATCAGAAATTTATATTTGTCAGAATACAGTTAGGTATAAAAGGTTTTACAGTATAAAATATCCTTGTATTCAACATGCAAGCATGTGTACAAATACTTGATAAATTACGCTAGAATACAATATTATTGATAGATGTCACTGAATTAAAAATAATAATGATAATAAGATAGTCAGTCAGTAAGTATCCCGGAAATCATCCACTAAAGGGGTGAAATTGGGGGTGAAAGTTTGTATAGTGCTACGATATTTAAACGAGTTTCACGCGGGCGGCATCGCGAGCAGCAGCTAGTTTTATTATTAGCTCTCACGGAATTGTACATTGTGCAACTTAACGGCCGTGTCACACACATTGTTCCTTTTCATCACATTAGCCAAGAAACAAATACAATTAAACCTTTTTGCCGCCAATCAAGACATCGAAAAGAGACACCGTCACGCCAACATCGTCACAGGAGAGCAAATACAGACCTGAGTGACTGACAGTTGCTTTGATAACGTTCGCCATAACAACTTTGTCAAAACAAACCCTGCACTGTTTAAAACGATCTCTGAGTCTTCCCCCGAAGTACGGCCAGAATCTATTCACAGAGTGCGCAACCACGGCGCTAAAGAGTAAAAGTGTATTCTGTCTAGCAACCAAAATTTTTAACAATCTGCCAGTTGATATTAAAGAATTGCCAACACATGCTTTTAAGATGAAATTAAAAAAAATACGAATTACCAAATGTTTCTACTCAATCAGGCCCCTATTTCACCAACTTGACAATTGTCACCTGACACTGACAATTCGCTATACATCGCTTGTTCTAGAAGTTAAGGTGGTTGCTAGGTTACTTGTGAATCCAGCAATGTTCGGAGAATTGTCGTAAATAGGGGCCAGGGATTTCTTGACATGTGACAAATTTTAATTCTTATTAACTAGATCACAAACTACATTCAATTTTATAAAGTGTACGAGTACTTTGACATGTGTTATTTAATTATTTTGAATTGTTCTATTTATTTTAATCTAGTTTAATATTATACCTTGACATGTTGAAATTATTGTGAATAACAGAGTTGTTCTATTTATTTCTAATTTAGTTTAAAATTGTACTTTGACATGATATATTTAATAATTTTTGAATTGTTTTAACTGAATTGTCTTATTTATTTATTACTAATAGATTGTTTTTGTTCGCCAAAAGGCAAAACATAGTGAAACAAACATTTATCCTAAGACCAGTGTAACCAGAATGTACCTATGTTATAACAAATAAACACTGATTTTGAACACCTATAGTCGTTCTTGGCGTTGCGGGCACGACAACACACGACACCTTTAGATGTTCTTGGCGTTCAAATAGCAATATGGTTAGTAATACCTAATCGAATCAAAAATAACAAAAACAGCCACGGTGTACAGTCGACTACAAAGAGATGGATACGGCCAAAGTTACAAAAATATGTATACACGACTTTATTACCTTAACATTAAGGTCGTGTATACATATTTTTGTAACGTTGACCGTATCGATCTCTTTGTAGTCGACTGTACCTACTACTTATTAAAAAAACTTTAAAGCTCGTGTTTTTCAGAGAGAAAACGATTTTCCCGGATATAAAACCTAGCCTGATCTATTTTTCCCCGTAAACCCAAACTACTTACTTATTGCATTGCAAGTTTCGTCGAAATCGTTAGAGCCGTTTTCGAGAACATGATTACAAATATTACTCGTTTAATTAGATAGGCTTAAAACCTGCTTGCTTTATATGATAACATTCATACATAACTAAAACGTATGAGTGGCAGATACGGTTAAATTAAAAATAATCCATTCAATGAACTGACAACTTGTACCTATGGAAAAAAAACAATTTCGGAAATAATTTATAATCGCAGATGTTAAGGATATATAAATCAATTAAATAGTTACCAAGACACAGAATCCAAAAAAAAAACATCAAAACAAGCGTCTGAAAAGTCAGAAAAAATATGATTACGAATGTTTTTATCTTAATTTTGGGTCATTTACATTTGCTCTATGACAGGGTTTCTTAAAGTGTGGTCCGTGACATGATTGCCAGGGGTCCACGTGGCCAGGTGTACGTAACCACATGAAACATAAGATTTTTTTCAACATTTTCTTTTACAGGGGTCCGCGGTATTAAAAAAAATCTGAAAGTGGTATGTATGTATGTAAGCACTTTATTGTACACAATAACAGGTTAAAGCATATACATGTCACACAATAGATCAAAGTACAAAGGTGAACTTATCCCTTTAAGGTGGAAAGTGGTCCATGCATAACAAAAGTTTCAACATAAATCATACAAAACAAGTGCGTGTCGGTCCACGCGCAGTGTAAGGTTCCGTAGTTGCCTGTCTTTTTTAGTTACATCGACACGCGCGCGCCAACTAAATGGTTGCGTCGGCCGAATTTGTACGAAAGTTCGGCCTTTCTAAGTACATTTTAAGTTGGTCGACTATTACTCGGTAACTGGTTATGCCTACTTAGCTGTGATAGTTTTCCTTTTAAATTCATTATATGTATATGTACTACTGCTACGATTTTTTTTACATTCCCAGTAGCAGCCATTTAGCCGGCCTATGACTCGAAAAGAAACTTGGGCTTTAAAGCCCAATATCTCGCAAACGAATCACCAATTTGAAAAATCGTTTTAAGAAACCCATGCAACAAACAATATTTTTGAACAAGCTATCCAACGATCTCATCACCACTGTTACTAGGCTCGGAACCTATAGAGCGGGTACAGAAGTTTACCTACCTTGGCAGCATCGTGTCGCAAACTGGAGGATCGGAATAGGACATCGCTTCTAGGGTAGCCAAGGCCCGGGCGACCTTCGCGCAACTGCGACCCGTATGGCAGTCTAAGAAGCTGACACGTAGGATGAAATTAAAAATATTTCGCTCTAACGTCAAAACAGTCCTGCTCTACGGGTGTGAAACGTGGAGAGTCACTAAAGACATCACGCACCGTATCCAGGTCTTTGTCAACCGATGCCTTAGGCAGATCGTCGGTATTTACTGGCCCGAAAAGATCCCCAACGAAGAACTCTGGCACATCTGTTCCGAAACGCCAATCGGTCACCAAATTAAACGCCGCAAGTGGACTTGGATCAGTCACACCCTAAGAAGAGCTCCCAACCACATCCCAAGGCAAGCCCTGGAATGGACGCCACAATATTGTGGTTCCCTGGTGTGTTCCCTTAAGGGAAGAGGAAACGTGGCCGGCCGAAACACACCTGGAGACGTTCAGTGGCAGCGGAACTGAAGGCTATCGGGCTGACGTGGTCCGAGGCGAAGCGCGTAGCCCAAGACAGAACGCGATGGCGAGGCACTGTGGAAGCCCTCTGCCCCATCTAAGGGACACAGGACATTAAGTCAAGTAAGTCAAGTATCCAACGATACCCAACACTATGGGTTTAATGAGTGAAAAAAAATTACATCCCCACTTTAGGTGTAGGGGAGGTACCACAAAAAAAAATCAATATTTTATTCTTCTGTTTTGTTGTTGACTACGGAACCCTAAAAAGATAATACATGCTCCAATTAAATCTATATAATTAATAATTACTTCCGGCCGGGAAGTTTGTTGGATTCTTGAATAAAGACATGCATCTTAGAATAACGTTTTAAAATGAACTAAAAAAAAAGTAATAAGTGTAGGTGCAGTCACCAGCATAAATATGATTATGGGCAGCGCTGCAAAAATATCTGATCTTCAATTGAAGCTATAGGTAATTATAATTATATTTTCTAAAATAGTACAAGATTGTACGGTTTTTTTAATCCTGTTATGATCTTTATTTTATTTTACATCTAATCTGCAAATATAACAGTAAAAAAAGTTACCAGGTTTAGACCGGACGGACTAAAAACCCATGAAAAAATTAACGTTAACGGGGCGACGTATCGCAAATTTCATCATTTACGGATTTATGATATCATCCCGGAAATTGCCAATATAGTTGGGTATTATAGAGAATTAGTATACTATGTAAATAAAACTACTGTTATGGGTAAGGCCGTTGAGATTATCACCTACTTATAACACAAAAATAACACAATCACTTTTGTGATACCGTAACACAAATGTAACACAAAAGTAACACTTTTTTTGTAAAGGCTGTTTCATACTAGTATTAAAATAGAGGGTAAGGAAAAATGATGATTTTTTTTACGTATTTTTAATATAAGTATTTATAATTACAACATTTTAGATACGCGATCGATCGGTATTTGACTAAATCAGTCAATCATCGTAAAAACATATAACAAATTGAGCATAGTCCTAGGAAACAAATACGTTTTAAGAATTCGTGCAAACATAAAAGAATTTAAAAAATATATTTCAAGTAGAAACAAAATGATTAATAAGTTCAATCACTGAGCTTCAGGCCTGAATGACACTAGCGCGGCCTGCGATGGCTTGTTTTTTGCAAATGCACTAAATAGTGAGTTTTGGTTATCACCCGACGACCATACTATAGGAATACAATTCGAATAAATCTCACGATAATAATAAAATGTTATTCTTTACTAATACAGTATATATTTAAAATACCTATTGCGGTTATTTAATTTAGGGTGAAATGAAATTTTTAACCGCGAATGTATTTGACTAGTCAAAACATCAGGGTTGAAAAAGTGAGTTCGAGTAGGTAGTATAGCAAGTTTCGCAATATTTATTTTAGGTACTGGACTCACATTATTACCTACCTCTGTATTTATATATACGCTGCATTTCTCTCTTTTTCTGACGATACAGAGATCTGATCAGTGGCAAGGATTACACTAAGCAGAAAGGGCGCATTCCGATACTTAATGCGTCGATCAATTGTTGACAAACAAGTATTTAAGTAGATAGGTATCACATAGTATAAAACAAAGTCGCTTCCCGCTGTCTGTCCCTATTTATGTACGCTTAGATCTTTAAAACTACGCAACCGATTTTGATGCGGTTCTTTATAATAGATAGAGTGATTCCAGAGGAAGGTTTATATGTATAATAAATAGTACCCGTGCGAAGCCGGGGCGGGTCGCTACTAATCTTATATAGGAAACTCGCGTGAGTTTCAGACATATTGACATATATACCTAATGAAACGTGCACATATGTCTTTTAGCACTACTAAGCCCGGCATTGCGAGCGCTCACGAATAAGGACCACGTATAGGTTCGAAACATGTCGAGCGATATTCCACCTCAAAGACGCGAGCGACCCATTTCATTATATTTTAATATGTATAATCTTGAATGTATATATAGCAATGCAATATATACGTGTCAAGTGTACTGCGTTTTTCCTTCGACAGCAAGAAACTCAACACCTTGACTTTTTGCAAACAATCGATCTTTTATTAAAGAGCAGCTACTGACCTCATTATCTGTGGCTACACGATATCATTTAACTTTAACCACATGTTATGTTGTCATATTTTTACACCCCAACGCAAACGATCCCCTCGTTGCCATTAGTTTAACATGTGTTTCTGTGTTTCTGTCTGTGGCATTTTTTTTAAAGTAGCTCACCACCGCGGATGAACAAAGAGTGCGTTTTTTTTAATCGAAAGGATTGTCTGTCGAGATTGTTTTTTGCTATGTTTGTTGGTCGGGGGTGTTTTAAGTTTGTATTTATTTAGGTAAGTAGTTATTACAATCGGATTTACAATCGGATTAGGTAGGTACCTATACACACTCGTACATATCATAATAACAATTATCATTTATAGCGGATTATAAAAAGTTGAGGAAAACTAAAAAGCCGAAGCAGTTCATAAGGATATACTTCTAACTATTGGACTAACTGCTATTGATTTACCAGGGTATTAGGAAATTTCAATAATAAGGCAATATCGTGGCGGTCAATTGAAGCTGAATCAGGCTACACAGTCTACAAATCCCAGCTCCTGCTCAACGTCCCAGTGTACGAACCCGACGACGGGAGGTAACAGTACTTACTTCTAGACCGGAATCCTTCAGAAACTGTCAGCGTTAGGTTTGTGAACTCGATCTCAACAGACGAAGGCGGCGGCAGGTCGACCTGCAGCGTTCTGCACTCATGATCCTCACCCACCTTCTGCCCCAACTCTCGTAACTTCGCCAAAGCACTCATTGTTTCTTTTTTTGTACAACGAAATGTATTTAAAGCATAGTCTAGGTCACTTTTTTTAAGTTTAACGCTGAAACGTCATTTAATTATTTATCGTTCGTCATTAGACTTACACCAAAACAAAAATAAAGCAACTACCGCCGTCGCGCTTTTTTATCAACAACTTAAAAATGAATGTTTATATTTTTTTTTTTTTTTTTTAATATTATTTATGTAAGACGTGATTACACTGGCCCCAACAACGCCATCACTGGCAAATTTAAAAAAAATCGGGTTATTACGAATCACGATGTTTTCGTCCGGATGCACGCCAAGTGCAAACGCGCGCGGCCGGCGGCAAACTGCGCGCGCGTCGCTACTCGCTCCACGCCGCTGCGCGTGGGCGGTTCGCGCTGATAATTACATTACGTGGTAAAACGATACGTCACTCATTATCGAAAGATATAATATAGAACTCGAGGGTGATTAGTAGACTAATTAATTACGCCAGTACAATCCAAAGCGACTTATATTGCCACATTTTTGATTCAATATTCGATATAAATTCAAGTACCTACTTTCCAACTTGTCCATGCCATAGTTGCCATACCTTGTTGCGTAGGTACACTAATTCTAATACTTTCTGAACTCATCAAGCGTTTGCTAGGCAGGTAGATCCAATTATTTCTGGCTAACTGAAAAATTACTAAATGCTTTATTCATTAGCTAAATTTCTTTTATTCCTAGGTATATAGGTAATCCAAATTAATAGAATAGAAAACCTTGGAATGGGGTTACTTTAGGAAAAAATAGGGCTACTTTGATCATTAGAATGTAGTATAAAAGCAGAACTATTTGAAATAAAGAAGATTTAATCGAGTAAACAGCAAGATCGAATACTAAAAAATTCACTGCCACAGTTCACGCACAAGTAAAATCGATGATTTCTGAGAAAAACCTATTTGATCAAAGTCGCAACCCGAATCAAAGTAACTCCATTCCTTATTTCAGGTCATAGACCCATATGATGTGTTGGTGAAAATGATTACTATGATAGGTTAGTATACATAAAGATTAGAAATAATAAATTGGAAAATGAATTGCTTGAGAGGGCTCAAAGGGCACTTCTAAAGGTCATGTATTTTAAACCGTACATATTTTCCACAAACAAACTGTATACACTCTGTGACTCATTAACTGTAAGAAAACTGTATATATTTAACCTAATCATAAAAGCACACAAGACAACCACATATACACCGGAAACAACAATTACACGAAGGAAAAAAACTAAAGTTATCCACACTCCAACTGTGAAAACTGCATTTGCAAGGAGACAACAAGCAGCACAATCTGCCAACCTGTATAACCTTATAAATAAGCACATAGATATGTATTCCTCCACTACACATGATTGTAAAGCTAAGTTAACAAAATGGTTAAAAACCAAAAGCTATTTGGATATTGAAAACTTACTTCAGAAACCTGTATGTTGAATGTAATACACAAGCCATAACACGCACACACACACACACACGCACACGCACACGCACACACACACACGCACACACACACGCACACACACACACACACACACACACACACACGCCGCATATATAATACGAAATGTTTACTTTGTAAATTATATTTAAGTTATACCTACACCTAAGCTAATTGTAAGTAAGTCACAACATGTGGAAGAGCGGTGTTCTCTTAGCACAAGTATATTATATACTTAAAAAGAGGCACCAGCACAGATACTGTTTTCCAACTTAAGTTACGTAAATAAATTATTTGATTTGATTTGATTTGATTAATGAATAATTTCATTAATGAGAATTTTATTTTCATGTGATTTAATATTTCTCATCATAGGATACTAATTGCCCACGCAACTTCGCCCGCGTATTGCAAAGAACCTAGGTAAACCCACGTGACGCGATAATATATATCCTACTAGCTTCCTCCCGCGACTTCGTCTGCGTGGACCCGGGATAAAAACTATCCTATATTTTAATCCAGGCTATAAACTATCTTCGTGCAAAATTTAATCCAAATCAGTTAAGCAGTTTAAGCGTGATTGAGTAACAAACATCCAAACATCTAAACATCCAAACATCTAAACATCCAAACATCTAAACATCCAAACATCGAAACATCCAAACATCTAAACATCCAAACATCGAAACATCCAAACATCTAAACATCCAAACATCTAAACATCCAAACATCTAAACATCCAAACATCTAAACTTTCGCATTTATAATATTAGTAGGATGTCCATCCAGCAAGTCCATTCTATACAGGTAAGATTATTGAAACGGGATCAGTGGTTCCGGACTCGTAGATTACCCCCTACATTCAAACATACAAACGTGCACACACTATCTTTATACTATTAGTAGGTAAAGACGACGTATTCGTATCAAATTTATCCGTATTAGTCCAGGCAATGAACTGACAACTTGTATGAAAAAAAAATCAATTTTGGAAATAATTTATAATAGCTTACTTTTTATGTATAACGGATATATTATCAATTAAATAGTTACCCAGCGACAAAATCCGACAAAATTTCAGACATCGAAAAAATGATAAGTTAACCGGCTTCTAAAAAGTCAGTAAAAATATTAATAAATGTTTTTGTCTTTATTTTGGTTCATTTACATTTGCTCTATAATATTCAAGATAAATCGTACAAAAAAAGATAATGCATGCTTCATTTAAATCTACATAATTACTTCCGGGTGGAAAGTTTGTCGGATTCTTGACTAAATCATCTTAGAATAACATTTTCAAATGAAATCAACAAAAAAAGCGCTATTATAAATTAATGTTTTTCAAAACCGTATTTTGCCTGGAGTATATCGCGTCAAGCCCCGGGTGCGCACAACAAATGCCAAACTGATATCAAACCAACGCGTATATTCGTATAATCACACATCAAGGTCATTGTCAAGATAAATTTGTGTTCACACTACATAAAAGATAAACCTAACCTGACCTACATTATTTTACGGAAAACTAAATTATTTTATGGAAAAATACTGTTACGACGGCGCGGCGGGGTCAATAGGGATGATGACTAAGATTTTTTTGTGACGTCATTCGAACCAGTTTTTGGAGAGGAACAAATGTTTGTATGGGAGCAACTACAATTAAAGAACATAAATACCTAAAAAATTGGGACAAAGATTGACCTCGCTGGCGGCAGTGCAAAACGCTTCATACTGTGTGTCTATACAAGTATGACGCCACATTTGTACATTTGTACTAATCGTAGTATGGAAAATCAGGTAAATTGTTGTTTCGGTCGCGAAATACTGCGTTTAAGTACATAGTTGTCATACAATTTTGTTTCTAGAAAAGCGTAAGAATTCTATTGGTAGCTTTTAATTTACTCTTGGACAATTAAAAAAAAAACATATTTTTTCTAAACTTTCAAGGTTCATATCTTTTTATGATTTTAATTATATTTTATAATTCATACTTTATTACGACAATTTAATGGTTTACTATCCATTTAGCATCACTACGTTATCAATTTGAACATGAGGCATCATGCCTATTGTTGTCATAGTGAAACGCCGTCAACGTATTTCAAAATTCGCAGTATTGCCTAAAACATCTGTAGCCCAGCGGTACAAACGGCGGTCATAGAGCATATGTGCCCGGGTTCGAGACCAGCGACCGACATGCACTTTTTGTATGTTTTAAATTACTAGTGAGTATATTTTCAAAACGCCTACGAGCTACGGTAGCCTAGTGGTTCAGGCATGCGCCTGTCAAGCGGCGGTCGTGGGTTCGAATCCCGGCTCGTACCAATGAGTTTTTCGGAACGTATGTACGGAATATTTACCGTTAGCTTTTCGGTGAACGAAAACATCGTGAGGAAACCGGTCTAACCCCAATAAGATCTAGTTTTCCCTCTGGGTTGGAAGGTACTTAAGATGGCAGTCGCTTTTGTAAAACTAGCGCCTATGCCAAATCTTGGGATTAGGTGTCAAAACGGACCCCGGGCTCCTTTATACTGGGAATAACGCTAGGAGGATGATGACATTTCCAAAACGCCGAGGAGCATGGAATTGTTCTAGAGAGAAAGTAAGCGAATAAAACATGCTTATGCATGCGATGCTTACGGAAAATAGATCGCGCTTGGAATGTTCGAGAAACGTGGATACGCAGCTCGTTTAGGTATCTGGAAAAGCCCACGCTACTCAAAACAAACGAGTAATGAAATTAACAACGAAAGGAAAAACGAAAATAAGGTCTAGAATCTTCGGAAAGGGGTATATACGGGGACCACGTTCGCGGTACAACAAGAGTTTGAAAAATGTCACTTACTCGAAACCGTTAATTTTAGTAGCTAATAACTTCTCAATGATCTCCGCTCCCGTCGTTGGCGGTTGCTCGCAGTCGAAGAACATTCCATAGTCGTCCACTTTTGGAAAGAGAAACCTTTTTCTCTTTTTAACTCGTGCACAAAGAGAGAGAGAAATATACGTGGACGTGAATTATTGGGCTGTACAAAATTGATATCCCTTAGATTAAGGCGTCTATTGTATAAAATGGAATCGTTCCCGTCAATGTCGTTTGTATGGACAGCTTGACAGTTCTCTTATGTAATGACAGCATTCCTTTAGCGTTGGACAACAGCGGCGCTAGTACTGGCATAGGGCCAGATGCAGAACCTAGATGGGTTGATAGGGTAGGGCGGGAAACCGGTGAGGGTCCTCTGGAAAATGGGGAAATCATCGTACTAATATCCCCAAATTAAGATTCAAGAGCACACTCTCATTGTAAGGAAAGCTAACGCCTCAACCACGTGGGATACATATCTCGAAAAGGAGAGAGAGAGCATGAGCACCATGGTGACGGCTAATTAAGAACCAGCATCTACTCCACCGACAAAAGCCAAGCTCTTAAATTATGATGTTGGTGATGATGCAATGTATGTATATGTATGTCAGCAGTACCTTTTCCTTCCTGTTGCTTTCCGTGACGGTGTATGCGTCTCTTGCATTCTTCGACGAGAGTGCATCGTTATACCACCATACTGCCCGCCGGGGTTCGGCCATTTTACTCTACAAACAATAAAATTGGTCAATTTCATCATATCAGCCAAAAGACGTCCACTGCTGGACATAGAGCTCCCTCAAAGAGCGCCACAACGACCGGTCCTGCGCCACTCCCACGACCTTTACCAGGTCATCAGTCCACCTTGTGGGGGCACCCGAGCTGCGGCTTCCGGTACGCGGTCACCGCTAAAGAAACTTTACGCCGCAACGGCCATCGGTTCTACACGCAATAGTGTATATATTTGTGATATGAGTGTAAGGACGTACCGGAACGATTTGTTAAGCAGCGAGACTGTGACGTCACAGCGAATGGGTAGATGAGCCACCAACGACCTCTGCAGCCGTGCCTCGTGCTCAGAAGACAGGAGAGGCCCTTCAGTTCTGATGGCGCTTACTGGCATGACATATGGGTTCAACTATCATCATCATCATCATATCAGACGAAAGATGTCCACTGCTGGACATAGGCCTCCCACGAAGAGTGCCACAATGACCGGTCCTGCGCCACCCACATCCAGCGGACTCCCACGACCTTTGCCAGGTCATCAGTCCACCTTGTGGGGGGGCCTCTACCCACGCTGCGCCTTCCGCTACGTGGTCGCCACTCGAGAACCTTGCCGCCCCAACAGCCATCGGTTCTACGTGCAATGTGCCCCGCCCACTGCCACTTTAGCGATTCGGAGGGCTACAACGGTTATCTTGGGTTCATCAATACAAATATTATTGGTCTGCGGGCCAGGCCAAATTTTCGTCAGTAGTTTTATCCCGGGCGATAACTTGTAGGTCAGCTAGAGCACCGTTGCACGATATCATCCAGATTGTTCACTATTTATTGTTCACCAAATAAAAACTCAAAAACTTGCGTTACACAATAAGTGCACTTATTGTATAACGCAAGGTTTGGTCTTATCGCAAATTAGCAATCTCTTGCAGACAACCTTCAACGGCATCAGTTTACCAACAAACTAGAAAATTCTTGTACTTTTTGTGAATTAGTACATTGTGGTACAAGTGAGCTATGTTGATAATTACACCAGAGGCGGGATTGTGCACGCGAGCCGCAGGTGAGCGTGATAAGAGAGCCGAGGATATAATTATCAAAGCTCACGCGTCTCATACGACGTTTTTCAACACATTTGCGATTTCACTTCAAAAATCCTTATTCTAACCTTTATTATAACCAGTTATGAAACCTTAGTTATGATTAAGAACGTGGACGAAAAGGGTCGTATTCCGTGTTAAATTTGTATAGCAGAACATGGGTGTCTAGGGTGTTATGAGTTATAACATACTGATGCGATGAGAACCGGTCTTTTGGGAAACCCGTATGGTGTCATGAGAGACGGATCTTTTGGCATACAAATGCTATGAGAACCGGGTGTTTTGACATACTGATGCGATGAGAAATGGGGTATTTTGGCCTACGTTAATATACAGAAACTTATATTTTGGAACGGGTGTTTTGGGAAACGGACAGAACGTTCCGAAAGGTTAAAATTCTAGGCACCTTCTTTCTACCGATAGAATTGAATACGAGTGGTCAATACCACTCGTTTTTCAATTTTCTATCGCTCATACTTCAAAAATAGCAGTTCATCATTATTTACCGTTTTTGAGTTAAAGAGTCGAGCGCTCGAAAGTCAAAAATCGGTCCACTGAGTCAATAACAATAAAACGTTTCAAGGACAGAATGATGTCTCTTGTCAATACGGGTGCGGACGTCATGAATACAGATTAAGTTGTTACAAAACGGCTCATATTTTAGAAAACTTCTACTTCTTTCATCATCATGTTAGATGTGTCTTTAATGATGTGCGATTAATTAAATCTGTGTAATCAAGTCGAGCAAAAGAGCCAAAACAGGCACGGCCGGCCGTACGCTCCTTTTCTCGGAGCCATTCGGGCCATTTTAAACCCCCCCGTAACTTAGTTGTGGAAAAAAATAGCAGCCTAAATTTTCAGTGACCAAGAGGGCATTACATAGCATATTTCCAAATTAAATTAAATTCGAACCAGTAGTTTCAGAATTGCAAGTTAAAGTTCGTCAATTGTGTCACTTACTCACTGACCGAGCCTCAAAATTCTAAGGTACTTCTGGCAGACCTACAAACTTGAAATATTGCATGCGGTTAGAGCTGTTTCCCACTGACGTCCAGTTTTTTGCGGGATACGGTTTTCTGCAGGATTCCGTTTTAGTAACGTGCTAATATCAAAATAAAAAAAAAAAACAAAATATGTTTATTTACCAAAAGATACACACATACAAAAATTACAGTGATACCCACACTAGGCAACGCCTGTATCGTGGGTTTCAAGCACTATATAATAATTACCAGAGTGATGCGGCTTTAGATTTTATTCCTACCAGTTTAAGTACGTAATTTTAAAGTTAATACATAGTTAGATTGTTATGTTTGTTATTGTTATATAATATATAAATAAAGATATTATGTGTGTGTGAGTGTGTGTGTGAGTATATGTGAGTGTGTGTGTGTGTGTGTGTACGCGCGCGCGAGCCGAGCATGTAAGAGATATGTTCCTTATTTACACATTGATAAATATAGTATCTTAACGTTCACACGAGCATTCTGTTTGCGGGATACTGCACGCATACTACAGAAAACGGGATCCTGCCGAAAACCGTACCCGCACAAAACTGGACGTCAGTGGGAAACAGCTCTTAGTGTTAGGTGTACAAGGCACTAGAAACCTATAAAAACTTTAATTGCGGTTGGTAAAACAACATTTCCATAAAAAGTATATGCAAACATAATATTTCCAGCTGCATTCATTATATAGGTATATTGATGTTCTTCGGGGTTTGTAAAATAAGATTTCTACTACTGGGTGATTTTGGGTTCATGATCCGGAATTATTAAATGGAACCGGAATATTAACTCTAAATTAACTCGCAGTTAACTCTTAATTGGCTGTTTTTTTGCGATTTCGTGGTTGTTCCCATGGGAAAAGTTGTTTAATATGATCATCTTATTCGCTGGGTCATGATAATGACCCCGAAATCGCCCAGTATTTATGCAAAAATATTATTTCCAAAATCATTCATAAATTTGTATGTACCTAGGTAACATAACACATTTAACCTACATACAAAAAGAATTGAAAACTCATAAAAAACATTCCATGTAAAAAAAAATGGCCATGACTCGAAATTCTTCCACCGTAAAAAGTTTTGAGAGAGCCAAGTCTGGCAATCTTATTAATATTTATTTGCTCGTTAAAAAAATATTTTTGTGACTTGGTAATCACACAATACTACATGGTTTAGTTAAGTTTTATTTATCTCATTACACAATTCCCATCTCATATATAAATATAACAATTACGTCACTTTGTAAATACTACTTATTTTATAATGATCATTACATCATTAGGCACAACTTCGCAACAAGAATAGAAGCAAATATAAAACAACAAATAGAATACTTATCTACTTATAAAAAATAAGAATGTCAAAAATTTCAAAGTTACGAATAACTACTTATTATATATATTAGGTATAAATAATATTAAAAACATGAATAATTGAGAAGTACCTTATCCAATAATACGGGTGTAGAGACTCGAAATTTATTATTACTCCAAAAGAAAGAAGACAAAAAAATATGGCTAGTGACGAAAATCCCATTCAGATTTCTCAAAGAATTACGGAGCTATATTTTTTTTTTTAAACAACCGTTTTAATATTGCTTGTTAGAGAGAGAAAACGCAAACAGTATGTGACGGTTTTCACGTGAGGTAGGGCACAGCGAAATGTCATCCCGCTTGAATTTGGAGCAGCCCAACTGGGGAAGTACCTTGCAGAAGACCGCAGCCATAATAACACTACTACTTGCTCTGTAGTAGTGTTGTGTTCCTGGAGGTGAGCAAGGTCGCCAGAGCTTCCGAGGATGCGTTGTGTTGAGAGCGAGGGAATTTGTTCCTTCAGCTGTCAACAAACATACAGCGTATCCTCAAACATATCAAGGGTCGGCAACGCCCATGTTACTCCTTTGGAGTTGCATGCGTCTATAGGCTGCGGTGTCCGCTTATCACCAGGCGGGCCGTACGCTTGTTTGCCACCGTCGTTGTATTAAAAAAATGTGACGTCACAATATGCGAGGCTGACGCAGAGCGAGCCGCGCGCGCGGCGGGCCGCGTCGATGGCGGCGCCGAACACGATGGGGCACGGCACGTTGCCGTCTATTAGTGACGTCACAAACTACAAGCGTCATCGTTTCATATGAAGTTGCGTTTTGCGAAAAAGGGACAGAACATATACCTACCCCTTCTGAAAACTTTGGACACTTATAACTTTGTGATTATTTCTCCATTTGACTACATTTGACATCCTTTTTCGAGAAAATATGACATTATTGATTATTTTATTTAGAGTCTACACCCCTATTGGCATAAGTACATAAAAATACAAGGTCAAAACCAATACCTACCTCGTCCCAGTCGTCCCTTAGCCAAAAAAAATTAAACCAAATAATAATGAGTACCTACCTACTGGTAGTTATCAGTTAAAATGTCGGTATACATTTAATGTCGAAAAAAATAAAGAAAATATATCAAAGTGGATCATCATACCGAATAATTTTTTATTAATTACCTACATTAAAAAAATGTAAATATATGTCTTATTTGGGTATGTCAATGTATTCTATTACACAATAAAGTGACTTCTCCAATAAAAGTCTGTTTATAATAATAAAAAATAATAAAACATTTATTTCAGGCACCTAAGGCCCATAGTTACAAATACCTTACAGACTAACATACCTACAATATAATATTAAAACACTAATTAGTCGGCGCTTAAACGTTTTCCTCGGAACATTCATTTTAGGGTTCCGTAGTAACAAGGAACCCTTATAGTTTCCCCATGTCCGTCTGGCCGTCCGTCCTTCCGTCTATCCGTCCGTCCGTCTTCGGCTTAGCTCAGTAACCATTACTACTAGAAAACTGTAATTCGGCATGGGTATATAAATCAATCACGCTGACAAAAAACTGTAATAGATGGAGTGAATCATGTAAACTTTCTTAGAGTCGAAATAGATTCACATCTGAATTAGAAAGCGCATATTGACAAGGTTAATCAAATTATTTCTAGTCGATGCTATTGTAACATGGCAGAATTTTGATTGACACTTCTTCTTTGTAAATAGCGTTGGGCTAAATTTATCACAATTTCGGCGTTAAAGTCATTGGCTGAAAATGATTCCTTGCTTAGATATATTTTCTAGGTACAACATTAATTCATAGTGCTGGCAATAATTAGGTAATTAGCAAATATAATTAAAAAGATTCAGTAGCCAATAGGATTAATTGATCATTATTCAGAGTTGCCAGCAAGATGAGAGGTATTCAAATTTCAGGGAAATAAAGTAGGTATTTTAAGGAATATCAAATATTGACACAATTAATTTAAATTGTAAATTTTAGAAAAAGAAGAAAAATTAATTAATTTAATAATAATTACATAAAGACTGTATTTAGAATCTAATGGATTCCTTAATAAATACAAAAGTGGTTAGTTGATTTCTTCTGCGCTGGTAATTTCCATATCCGGCCTTCTAGACAGAGAGAGGAGCTTGATTGCGGTTAGAAACTGAAATGGAGCCTCCATTTCAGTTTCTAACCTGAGGAATAGAGTCATTTGAATCCGGTCTCAGCACCGACTAGAGGCGATTTTGTTAGCCTTTTCTGGTGGCAGTGCAATTAGAGATGGTGCGATTGAGTGTATTTTCAACATCGGCCAAAAGTAAGTTTTATTCTTCAAGATTTGCATAAGCAGCAAGGTTCATTCTGTTATCCTCAGTTTTTTGACCACTTGGTTCTCTTCCCAGCAGAATGCAGCCTAGATACATGTGGAAAGGCGGGTTCGACAGCCTGAACTAAAGTAATCCATTTTTGGAGCGTCTAGCTGGTGAGATAGAATTTCTAAACATTTCATCCAGGTTGGTTATTATTCCACATGGATCCATACTAATGAAACCAATTTGTTTCTTTTCAGTCGATAGGGAAATCAGAAATTAAATGAAATCATAGTTGCTTGCCCATAAGGGTTTAGCTCACACATTTAATTTGCGGCTTCAATGGAGCCCACTTCTTCAATTCAACATCGGGTCCATGTTTGTCCTGATCTAACCACCGGGGAGCGAAAGGATGCTCTGCGGCTGACACCCCAACATCTGCAAGGTTAAGAGCAGTATGACTTCAGTGTGAAGGTCGGTGCTAAGCATTTATTACCAGTAGGGAATTAGGATTTCAAAAATTCACTAAATGATGGCATAAACAGTAGGGACTAACATTTATTTCGGTAGGCCTAAGGGATTGTAAATCACTCTCGAACATATTACACGCCAGCTCTGCCGATTTGAGCAACTATTTATACTTAAGGTGTATTAAGGATTTGTACCTGAAACCCAGTGATTTTCATATTCCGATTTGTTGTACTTATTGTATAATGCGTTAGAAATAAACCAGTCGTAAGAGAACTTTTTTCGAAGAAGTTAATTTCACTCCCATATCTGTAACCCATGAACTGTAGATAAGCAAGTTTTTTTTTTTCATACACCAATTTTATATTTTGTTTAATTTATTTTTCTTGTTATGGAGACTGCTGAATTTCAGCCGAGCCAGTAGCAATCCATTACACTATGCTTTGTCAGTTCTTTCTGAAACTTGCTCTAAAAAATAGAAAGAAAAACATGTATTCGTGACACACACAAAACGACAAACATTTAGTAGAAAATACAAAAATAACACGTCACGAAACGGTCCCAAATACATATTACGGTACAATCTATCCGTTACTTACCTAATGGAGTCATTTATTGGGGTAATAGTCGACTTTACATCGATATACTTATTGTAACCCGGCTAGCCGGCGGGTAAGAAATAAAACGAATAGTTTATCTACACTAATATTATAAAGAGGAAAGATTTGATTGTTTGTTTGTGTGTTTGTATTGAATAGGCTCCGAAACTACTGGACCGATTTGAAAAATCTTTTACCATTAGAAGCCTGATGAACATAGTGTCGCCAAAGCAAAAAGAATATTAAAATTGGTCTTATCTGGGGTTATATTTGTCTAGATCCTATCACCATGAGATGTTACTTTTTACCGCGGGAAAATGATTCATTCCTACGGGAAAACGGGTAATCCGTGCGAAGCCGGGCCGGGCAGCTAGTATCCTAAACCCAATCCAAGCCTGATTTAGCCGTTGTATATATATATATATATCTATATATATATATATATATATATATATATATATATATATATACATATTTATGATTAAGTATAAAACTTTTTAATTTTACCAATCAAAACAGTTCACCCTATTACATCAACCAATCACAACTCTTTAAAAAAACATTTGTATTTGCTATCAACTAACCAGAATACAGCTAGACATTAAAATCGACCAATCAGGGCTGTTATTCGCTACGCGTTAATGCGTCTCACCCCGCCGGTCGCCCGTCACGAAACTAGACCTCTACCTACGCTTAGTTACTACGCATCGCGGTGTCAAGATTTATTTGTGGATGAGCGTTGAGGTGAGCTTAAAACAAGTTACAGAATAGGGGAGCAGGAAACGGAAGTAATTTCAAACATTAGGTGTTTTTTACTCCCTAATTCACATAACTAAAAAAATAAACGCCTCTGACCGACTATAGCAGAGTCCAAACGTTCAAGCGGGGTTGACTGCATACATGACATAAGCTATATGAAGATTGAAGTCGGGATAGATTGCTGTCTATCTCGCTTTATCGTATGCCCCATATGCTGTCCGCCGCGCTCGGCCGTTTAGACGCGGCTATTAGACGGTCAGAGACGTTAATTCCTGTTGTCAATATTTTGTATCTATATCAAAGCAGATTGTTCAATTTGGCGCCATGTTTTTTTAATAAAACATGGCGCCAAATTGAACAATCTTTTCGCCTTGGTATTGGTATACTTAATTATTGATTGTGGATGGATAATTTTTGTTTTTACAATTTTCTCGCAGTCGAAGTGAAAAGTGGAGTGTATAACTCTGGTCTAAAAGCCATATTACCTCTCGAACTATTTCCCCTCACTTCGTTCGGGAAAATAACCATCTCGTGGTAATATGGCTTACTTTAGACCCTTGTCATACAATCTACTATTTCTCGTTAAACCCATAGTGTGAGGTATCATTGGATAGCTTGTTCAAAAATATTATGGGTTTCTTAAAAAAAAAACAAATTGGTGATTTGTTTGCGAGATATTGCCGGCTAAATGGCTGCTACTGGGAATGTGAAAAAAATCGTAGCAGTAGTTACATATTATAATGAATTTAAAAGGAAAACTATGACGGCTAAGTAGGCATAACTAGTTATCAAATCAAATCAAATCAATTATTTATTCTGCAAATAGGCCACAAGGGCACTTTTACATGTCAAACGGTAATTTACAATAAAATAGTAATCTTACACAATAATAATTTAAAATGATATATAAAAGGTTAACAAACTAAATGTCACTAAGTTAATGTAAACAAAACAAAATTGCAAAATATGACCATTACATTCGATATAAGATCTGTATCCAGCATTAACAGAAGTTAATGATATTATTCAGTATTCCAGAGATGTATAAGGTCTCTGAGCGTCCAAATACAATTAATAATTATTCTAATATTCTAAGAGATGTATACGGTCTCTAAGCGTCAAAACAAAAAAGGAACATTAATGTTATATTGTCAGAGATGTACAGGGTCAATAACAATAAAACGTGTCAAGATCTGAATGATGTCTCTCATCAATACGATAATAATAATAATAATAACACTAGTATTTAAGTAGTTAATTAGGTACTATGCCCTTGCAAGCATGAACAGTCCGGACTCCACAAACAGCACCCGATCACGAGTATGACGCATATCTCAGCCATCGCCTCCCTCAACCATATGTTAGGGAAGGTGGCGACCCGATCAACGACGCCACCGTAAGCAAAGCCCTTTAAGCGAGCATGACATATTCAAGCCACCGGACATTGATAATAGCAAAGATTAAGCGACTTGTTCGGCGAGAAACAGCATTACGTGCTCTCTTCTTACATAAAACGGTACAGTTATTTCAGGTAGGTACTTATAATGATTACATGTATTTAGGTATATTCCTAATAGAATCAGACTACTACTGGCTTAAAGGCATCGGTTATCGCGTAATAGTCGACCAACTTAAAATGTAGGTACTTAGAAACGTCAACTTTCGTACAAGTTCGGCCGACGCAACCATTTAGTTGGCGCGCGCGTGTCGATGTAACTAAGAAAGACAGACAAAGTACTACGGAACCCTACACTGCGCGTGGCCCGACACGCGCTTGGCCGATTAAGTCGTCGGGTGGAAGTTCATAGTCGGTCCTATCACCCGCGCATTCTTAGCATGTAGCACTGTGCGCTACATTCTTAGCATGTAGCACTGTGCGCCGTTGCACTGTTCGAAGTGTTCCCATACTACGAAGGCACTTCCCCGTCACTTCCACTCGCTTAAATTGTGACAGGTGGACATAGTTTCATAGTTTTAGGTACTTATGCAAAAAATTATTAATGCAGTGAAGTTGTGTGATTTCCAAGTTTCAGAATTTTATTTAGCGAGCAAATACAGATTAATGCATTGATGGACAGTAGACGCCTATAGGCGTAATTCTATTGTTATTTCTATTGTGTCTGGAGTACTGTCCATCAAAGTGTTAATAGGAATGCCCGTCTTGGTTCTGACTCTAAGTAACATCTCACAACTTTTTACGGTGGAAGTGTGTCAAGACTTAGCCTATTCTTTACATGGAATGTTTTTTATTGGTTATGTTGTTATTACATACAACGGAACGTATATATTAATTATACAGGGTGACGGGAAATTCGACGTATTCCTTGAAAAGGGTTATTCTATAGCTCATTTGCAATGATTTAGATCCAGTCAACCGGGGGTCAAAACTCATTGGTTTGCAAGTTATTCGAGTTTTTAGAGTTTTTTTAAGAAAACCCACCTTTTGGCATAAAACTCGTAATTGTGAAAAAACTAATTAAATTTAGACCTCAAAAAAGGATTTATTTAATAGCCAATAAATGACTGATTAAGGAAAATAAAAAAACATGCCAAAACTTTTCAAGATATTGCAAAGACAAGCATTTAGTCACAAGGTTTTAAATTTTGTTCCAAATTTTGTAACACTTCGAGGCATTGTTTAAAAAAAAAGTATGACACTTCGCGTAAAAATTACATAAATTAGTTCCTCAGTTCATAAGCTTTCATGAAAGGTACAATTGGCGATATTTTTGTAATAATTTTTAATAATAATGATAATAATAGCGGAGCAGGTAGGCAGCGTGCCTTCGGCGACGCGACACAAACAAACCAATTAAGGGTCATTAGGTTAATTGGTCATTTTGGTTTTTATGTATTTTTTTTCCTTACCTTATTCATTTTCATGAGGTGGGGGAGTACCTGGGAGAGGGACTAAACTAGGCTTGATAATTCTTCATGCATTAAGTAATCAATCAGTTAGTTTCAACTTTCTTTCCAATGCGGACGATTATTGACAACTAAGCTTTCTTTGCAAATGGCTGCTTACGAAATTGCAGAATACGCAGACATCATTTATTGTTACGGACTCTGTGATGGTGACTCCGCTGCAGCTAGAAGAGAGTACCAACGTCGTTTCCCTAACCGCCGCTTACCTCACAGAAGTGTGTTTGGGACGACGTATCGACTTATTCGGGAAAAAGGAACAGTTCGACGCAGCCAAGCTGATGCTGGAAGACCTCGAATTTATGATCCTGCTGAAGAGGAACAAATCCTACAGTGTTTCCGAGCAGACGGCACTACCTCGACGAGAATTGTTGCTAACCGGCTCGGTATTTCTCAGTGGAAGGTGTGGTTTACCCTGCACTCAGCTCGGCAGTATCCATATTGTTATGTATGTGTGCGTGAGCGCACCGCTCCTGCGTCGAATAAATTAGTGTGTCTATAACCCTTGCTTGTTTCACTCGTGCCTCCCACCCAAATAGAACATTGGCGGCGATCCACCCACAAGTGCAGGAAAAAAAAAAAAAAAATAACAAAATGTCTACAGCACATTTCGGTATTTTGCCCACGTTTGACCACAATTCGCAGGTTTGGAAAACGTATAAAGCGCGTTTAACGCAGTGGTTTGTGGCAAATAAAATTAATACGACGACAGACACGGGAGGACAACAAAGGCGAGCGATACTTCTCAGCACACTCAGTGACGGTACTTATAAACTCGCAGCGGATCTAGCGTTGCCGAAGAAAATAGAAGAAGTACCGTATGAAGACGTGGTGAACTTGCTGGAAAATCATTTTGTCCCAAAGGTGTTCGGATTTACGGAACGGTATAAATTTTACTCAGCCGTTCAACAACACGGAGAGACACATACTCAGTGGGCGGCACGGCTACGGGGTCTGACCGCAGAATGCGAGTTTACAAACTTAGAAGAAGTTCTGCGTGACAGATTTATGATGGGCATGCTGCCGGGACCGGAACGGGACAAACTATTTTCGCAGGATATCGCGGCGCTCACGCTCACCAAAGCGGTGGAGCTGGCGAGCGCGATGCGCTGCGCGCGCGAGGTGTCAGCGGGCGCTGGCTCAGCGGTCTCGTCGGGCGATCAGCTGTTCAAGATAGCTAGCGCAAGCAGGGAGTCGGGCGGTGACCGTGAAAAATGTACTGTATGCGGGTATTTCAATCACAAAACGGCCGATTGTCGTTTCTCTAATTATAAATGCAAAAAATGCCACGGTAAAGGCCACTTAAAAAGGATGTGCAAGAGTGTTAAGTGCATTATGGCGAATGACGTGAGCGAGGGAGACGATGGTGAGTTATTAAACATTCGTTCTGTAAATGGGGAGCCCATGTCAGAGTGGGTCACTATTTTTGGCGTGTCTTTGAAGTTTGAGATTGACAGTGGGTCATCGATCACGGCGATGTCACAGCAATTGTTCAACAAACATTTTTCTAAGGTGAACATTAGGGCACCTACAAAAAAACTCGTGTCATACACTGGTGATAATATCGCGTGCATTGGTAAGGCACAGTTGCCGATTATGTACGCGGGCCGCACACAGCTGATTGATGTTTACATCGTTCGCAACGGTGGCCCGCCGATATTAGGTCGGGATTTCATTTCCTTATTTAAATTAGAAATCACATCTATCCAGTATTGTGAACAAAAGCGGAGCGAACTAGAGGAACTGCAAACGAACTATCCGACAGTATTTTCGGATAATTTAGGCCTATTTAATAAGTACAAGGTAGATTTGCAGCTTAAACCAGATGCAAAACCGGTTTTTTTCAAGGCGCGCCCGTTAGCGTTTGCATTAAAAGCAAAAGTAGATGAAGAACTAGACCGCCTAGTAAATCTAGGAGTTTTAAAGCCCGTCGAGTATTCAGAATACGCATCTCCAATAGTTCCGGTGCTGAAAAATAATGGAAGTATACGTATTTGTGCAGACTACTCGGTCGGTATAAATAAACAGCTGTGTGTAGAACAATACCCGTTGCCGACAATTAAAGAATTGTTTACTAAATTGCACGGGGGGCAAACTTTTACAAAATTGGATCTCTCGTCTGCTTACACACAGCTGGAACTGAAGCCGGAGTCACAATATCTTACGTGTATTAATACGCATCGGGGCTTATTTTTTTATAGGCGTTTATCATTTGGATTAAGCAGTGCTCCAGCCATTTTTCAGCGTGCTATTGATAATTTACTTAGTGGAATGGAGGGGGTACTGTGTTTACTCGACGACATTTTGATAACGGGCAAGGACAAAACCGAACATTTGCAGCGGCTGAATGCAGTTTTAAAAAGGTTAGAAGACGCGGGATTAACCTTACAAAAAGAAAAATGCGTTTTCTTCCAAGAACAAGTACAATACCTTGGCTATATAATCGATAAAAACGGTCTTCACAAGTCACCAGACAAGGTAAAAGCGATCCTGGAAGCGCCGGTACCGACCAATGCAAACAAATTGCAATCATTTTTAGGGTTAGCAAACTACTACCGAAGTTTTGTAGAAGGTGCTTCCACGATCCTTTCACCTTTGTATGATTTATTAAGGAAAGGAGTCAAATGGACTTGGGAAGAGGCGCATAATCAAGCATTTGAAAAAATAAAAAAATGTTTAGGTTCGGAGCAGGTTTTGGCCCATTTTGTCCCGAATGCGAAAACTATTTTGACGGTGGATGCATCGCCTTACGGCCTTGGTGCGATTTTATCGCAGATACAGCCAGATAATAGCGAACGACCAATTGCATTTGCTTCCCGTACCCTTAACGCGGCGGAAAAAAATTACTCGCAAATACAGAAAGAAGCGACGGCGATCATATTCGGGGTAAAACGATACCACCAATATTTATTCGGTAGATCGGTGCCGTTCATATTACGTACTGACCATAAGCCCCTCATTTCTATTTTCGGGCCTCATAAAGGTATACCCGAAGTCACGGCTAATCGCTTACAACGATACGCTATTTTCTTAAACGCATACAATTATCAAATAGAATATATTCGTAGTACAGCGAATAGCGCAGATTATCTTTCTCGAGCTTGTTTACCAGACGACGGCTGCAGCGGAGGGCCGCCGCGGGCGCGCGGGGGAGGGCCGGAACGGTCAGTTACCGATGATCGCGCTGCATACGTGAATTTTGTTATCGAAGGATGCCTACCTATAACGAGGGACGAATTGCGTAAGGAAACAGGAAAAGATGCGGTTTTAATGCAGGTAATTAATTATGTTGGTAAAGGGTGGCCAAAAAAGTGTCATGAAACCGAGTTAAAACCGTATTTTTACTGTAGGTTGCAGTTAGCTTGTGAAAACGGTTGTTTGATGAGAGGACATAAGGTTGTTATTCCGGTGTCACTGCAGGCGCGCGCATTAACCGAGTTACATAATTCTCATTTAGGTATCGTGAAAACAAAGGCTGAGGCGCGTTCAAAATTTTGGTTTCCAAAGATCGATGAGAAGATTGAGCAGATGATTAGTTCGTGTGATACTTGCATTAAATTGAGACCCCTACCAGGCCGCGCACCCCTTGCTCCTTGGAAATACCCCTCGGATCCTTTTACGAGGATCCATTTGGATTTTCTTGGTCCAATCAACGGCAACACGTATTTAGTCATCGTAGATGCTCATAGTAAATGGGTGGAGGTTTACAGCATGAGAAAGGGCACTAACACAACGGCAGTGTGCGAAAAGTTATACGAATTTATGGCTAGATTCGGGTTACCAAAAGTTATAGGAAGCGATAACGGTTGTGCATTTACTTCACAGGAGTTTCAGAATTTTTGTTTGTTGAACGGCATCGTTGCTGTGACATCGCCGGCTTACCACCCGGCTAGCAACGGGCAGGCAGAGAGCTCCGTGAAGGTAGTCAAAAAAGGAATTAAGTCCTGCTTATTAAACAGTCGAAGCCTCAAAGAATGTAATAATAAGTTACAGAAATTTCTATTTGACTACAGGAATTCAGTGCATTCCACAACGGGTCAATCTCCTGCCGAGTTAGTGTTTGGTCGCAAACTTCGATCACGCTTAGACTTAATTAATCCACTGACTTCGTCCCCCTCGCCTACGTCATTGGATAATCATGTGAAAAACCAACAGTATTTACAGAGTAACGCGTACAGTGGTAAAAATAAACAATGCTTTGAGATAGGACAGAAAGTGTTATACAAAAAAAACTTCAATAATAATAGATTTACGTGGTGTAAGGGTATAGTTATAGATAAGTTAGGCAAAGTGGTGTACTTGATAAAAGATTGTAATGATGTATGTGTACTTAAAAAACATAAAAATCAATTAATGCTATACAAAGGTCAACGGGATAACGGTTCGTTTATGGATAATGAGATACATCTGCTGGATGATTGGTTCGCGTCGGACGAAAGACCATCATCAATATCGAGCGATACACAGAGGGCAGAACAAAATACTAGCGGGGGAGAAGGCGAGCACGTCGCCGCTCACGAGCAACAAAGCGGTGGAGCTGGCGAGCGCGAGAGCAAACAAAGCGCCGGAACATCCTCTCAGGCAGCACTTCCCGAAGACGACCTGCAGGAGGAGTTCGAGGACGCTCATTCGGACGACAGCCCAGTAGAAGGGCCCGGGGACCCACGTGACCCTATACAGTTCCCCGGCACGAATAATGAGAGAACTAAACGCAACCGTCCCAAGGTTGACTATAAACCATATTTTAAGTAAACTCAGTAACGGTTAATTCCTATTGTAATAATTAGGCTAGTTGAAACTATGGGGAGGATTGTTATGTATGTGTGCGTGAGCGCACCGCTCCTGCGTCGAATAAATTAGTGTGTCTATAACCCTTGCTTGTTTCACTCGTGCCTCCCACCCAAATAGAACACATATCATTTTGCTCCAGTCCACGCAATTGAAGAGGGAGACCCAGCAAGAAGGGTGGATTTCTGCAGATTTTTAATTAATACTGATGCTGAAGACCCCGATTACCTGAAGAGAATTTTATGGACCGATGAATCCAATTTCGACCGTGACGGAATTACAAACTACCACAATCTGCACTTTTGGGCGCCTAAAGGTCAAAACCCAAGAAAATCCAATGAAGGAGCTCATCAGCAAAGATTTTCTTTGAACGTGTGGATGGGAATCGTGCACTACAATTTGATCGGACCTTTCTTTCTGCCAGCGCGATTAAACGGCATCGCGTACGAACATCTTTAAGGGAAGAGTTACCCACATTACTGGAGGATGTGCCACTTGCCACAAGATTGAATATGGTTTATCAACACGATGGCTGCCCTGCTCACTTTCACCGAGGTGTGCGAGAATGGATGGATCAGCACTACCCAAGAAGATGGATTGGTCGAGGTGGCCAAACCCCTTGGCCAGCCAGAAGTCCAGATTTAACTCCATGTGACTTTTACATCTGGGGTCACATGAAGGCGTTGGTTTACGACACACCGATAAATAACGTTGAAGAGTTACGGCAAAAAATTGAAGCAGCTGCACAAACAATGAAAGAAGGGCTTTCGACGCGAGTGACAATCACTGAAGTTCGAAAAAGGCTTCGTGCTTGCATACGAAACCGAGGCAGGCAGTTTGAGCAAGACTTGTGATTTTTAAGAGTTTTTTTTAAGATAATTATTAGGCAGTTTAGTTTTAATTAAGTCTTTCTTTTTACTTTCTTGTATCTAAGGTTAGTGTGACTTTATAAGATACTTATTATGTTGATTTTTTATGATTGATTAAATTATTTTATTTACTAATGAAATTGTTAGTAACTCTTTTCAATCCTTTCCTTGTGACTGTCATTAAAGTAAAGAAAATCAAGAGACCATCTAATAAATTACTTAAAACACCAAAGGCAACTTTTAGTGTCTCCTACCCTAAGAAGATAAGATAAGATAAGGAACCGAAGACAAAGCCATTGTACCTAACATGTAAAATACCACCCCTTAATTGGTTTGTTTGTCGCGTCGCCGAAGGCACGCTGCCTACCTGCTCCGCTATTATTATCATTATTATTAAGAATTATTACAAAAATGTCGCCTATTGTACCTTTCATGAAAGCTCATGAACTGAGGAACTAATTTATGTAATTTTTACGCGAAGTGTCATACTTTTTTTTTAAATAATGCCTCGACTGTTACAAAATTTGGAACAAAATTTAAAAACTTGTGACTTTAAATGCTTTTCTTTGCAATATCTTGAAAAGTTTTGGAATGTTTTTTTATTTTCCTTAATCAGTCATTTATTGGCTATTAAATAAATCCTTTTTTGAGGTCTAAATTTAATTAGTTTTTTCACAATTACGAGTTTTAGGCCGACAGGTGGGTTTTCTAAAAAAAAATCTAAAAACTCGAATTACTTGCAAACCAATGAGTTTTGACCCCCGGTTGACTGGATCTAAATCATTGCAAATGAGCTATAGAATAACCCCTTTCAAGGAATACGTCGAATTTCCCGTCACCCTGTATGAAACGTCATTTGTGTGCGATACGCTACGGCCCCAAGACCTCCACAGGAGGTTACCATAGTAAGGCCTGCAACACACTGGTGCGGCCTGCGGTGGCGGACAATAGTAAATTGACAGCTAATGAAAAATTTACTATTGTCCTCCACCGCAGGCCGCACCAGTGTGTGACACGCTAAGCGGCCCAGCCACGACATTGCGCGGCAGCGGCAGCGGTGGCGGTTTTTCTAATTCATTGCGTGTGATCCCAACTAACCACAGCGCGTTGCGTGTCTCGACCGCGCAATGAACTGATAAAACGCTTGCCGCGCCGCAATTCGCGCAATGTCGTGGCCGGGCCGTAAGGCCTCTCACAGACTGGCGCGGCCTGGCCACGGCGGTCAATAGTAAACTTGTCATTAGCTGTCAAATTTACTATTGTCCGCCACCGCAGGCCGCGCCGCGCCAGCAGTCTGTTGCAGGCCTATTAAAGCGTCATTTCGCACCAAAATGACAGACGGGATAGGCCGTATAACTCGCGACTCACGTGTGATTGCGCGGTGATTATTTCGTGTGATTATCCTCCTGAAACCCTGAGTGTGCTTTTGTGTTTATGAACCCTTTGACAATTCAGTGAGAGATCAAAGTTAATTGTGAAATAGGTACAATATTTTGAACGCGAGGTCTTAGGAGCTTAAGTTTATTTTAGGCCAATCGATGATGAAAATAAAAGTAACTTACACAACATTTATACTATAAAATAACAAGAAAGTGTGAAAAGTGTGAAATGATCATCCTCCTAGTGTTTTTCCCGGTAGTGCCCTGCACGAGCCCGGTGTCCGGCACTAGTTTTACGAAAGCGACTGCCATCTGACCTTCCAATCTAGAGAGAAAACTAGACCTTATTGGGATCAGACCGGTTTCCGCACGATATTTCCTTCACCGAAAAGCCACTGTTAAAATATCTAATGATATTTGGTACATAGGTATTTTGAAAAAACCCATCGGTACGAGCCGAGGTTCGAAACCACGGCGGGGTCTGAAATCCTACTATCCTACTAATAGTCCAACACCAACGTCTCATGTCAACACGATAAATTGCATGGCAGCAGGTCGAGAAAGTTGTGCTGAGCAAGAATCAGAAGATTAAACGCACCTAAAATTGGCCGAAACTTTGAAATCCTTCTCTTCCGGTCAAAATTTTACGTCATGTGATAACAGTACGAGATCTGTGGCATCATTTAGCCCTTAAAGCCTGCATCACACTGGCGCGGCCTGGCCGCGGCAGACCATAGTAAACTTGTCATTAGCTGTCAAATTCACTATTGTCCGCCACCGCAGGCCGCGCCAGTGTGTTGCAGGCTTAAATCGTAAAGAGAGTAAACCAAAGTGTCAGTCCTGAAATGGCCGGATGTCCTTGGCAGACGGTCCCAACCCCAAGGTGAGCAACTTTTGCACCGTCTGCCAAGTATATCCGGCCTCAATTTTCTTTCAGGACATAGGTATATACTATTTATCCAAAATGAAACAAAGGTGGCATGATAAAATTTAATAGTTTTAGAGAAAAGTCATATTTCATGAATTCGGATTTTATTTTTTCCGGCTGAACCACTGGGAATTTTTCGACAAAACTGGGCACAATAGTACCACTAGATCTAAGTAACGACAGGAAAAAAAAAACAGCTCTTAATCATAAAAGAGATTTTTTTCTTCCTTTATCCTGCGGTTGTTAAAAAAAATACCTTATTCGATTCAGTACGGCTGTACAGTACTAACAATACTGCTATGTAAGTATGTTGTGGGCTGTGGTACTCTGATGCAGTATTAGACATTTTTATCCTCACTAAAAACGAAATCAACTACCTATTACCAATAACATGAAAACTCGATGACCTCGTAAACAGTTTAAACTGCAGAGAATATGTTCGAAATACTAAGTAATCTCAGTATCGTGATTCATAAATTGCAAAAAATAGAGCACAACCAGTACATTTACAGTTCTAAATAACTAGGCCGAAACTAATAACTAGGAATAAAAAAGTTCAATATAAGATACAATTAATTAATTGATTTAGTACGTATATTCCCAGGAACTCAAAGAAAATTATTCAGCCGTCAGAACCTCATTAACTCGAACATCCTGTATGTCCACCGGTATCTCTGGGTATATCTGCTGGTTAAAGCCCACGGCCAGGAGGTAGGGTTTGCTGAAGTGGGCGGGGTCTGCTGCGTGGCGCGCCAGCAAGCGCGCTAGGTAGCGGTCGTAGTAGCCGCCGCCGTGGCCGCAGCGCCAGCCGTCGCGCGTGAACGCCGCTCCTGGGACGATCACAACGTCTAAACCACCTGTTAAAAAGTTTCATGTTGAGGAGTCGTTATACTACTGTTATCTATAGGTAATAATAATAATAATATATACTCTATTCTATACTAATATTATAAAGGGATTACTAATGTATGCAAATCTTTTCCCAAAGTATCACAATCCCAAACTATTTTGCTCAAATAATCATTAGTCATCAGCGCAACTTTGTTACCTACCAAATTTTTATTTGGCAAATTATTATTTAACAAATAATTACCTACTTCGTCATGTTTTATTTTACTATGACATTGACGTTGATTGATTTTTGATTGATTGATTGATTGATTTTTATTTTGACATTTATGTGAATCTATTGTAATTTTTATCTCGAAACAAATAAATATAAATCTAAATCTGTACTGTAGGTCGGCATAACATATTACTTCCCAAAATATTGCATGGCATCGTATATAATGCACTGTGGATAGAACATCAATTTGTATAGCAATCGCATTCCATAATTTGTATGTATTTGTATATAATATAACAAACAATGCCGGACCAATAAGAGACATTGAGTCTAACTTACTGACTGTATAAGAACCTAGGTAGTGTAATTTATTTTGTTTACTCATCATATAATACTAGAAAAAAACTCTAGACTTTTGTAGGTACTTACATACTATGTCATGTACTAAATATTACTAAAAATAAAAAATGTGTGTTACCACCGGATGGTTCTATCGGAAGACCAGCGCTGCCCAACCAGGCCAGCACAACGCTGACATGGAACCGTTTCGTGGCAATGTTGTTTTTTATTTTGTATGCTGATTTATGTGCATACTGTATATGTTGTAGTCGGGCGATTCTCCGAGCCGGCACGATTTGCTTGACTTCGGTGAACGTATTTTTTTTTCACTTTTTCGATTGGTGACCTCGGTATTGAAGAAAAGGCCTAAATTTAAAAAATATTGGTGGTAAAGGCCTTCATAGGAACCTTGTAGTTCATGGGATATTCGGGTTTTTGCGTACACCGAAATCAAACACACACACCGAAATCAATATTCATAAAATAGTATCACCGAATTCAAAAAATGCTTACACCGAAATCAAATTTGAAATTAAACAATGTTTTTTGCTACAAAATAACCTTTATTTCCAATTGGTACACTTACAAAATATATATATATATACAGTCGTGGCCAGATAATTAAGAACACGATTTTTTTTCCCATACAGTTGCATACAAATATGACTGTTCAAATTTGATGAAGATCACTAATTGCTCTGTATGTAGTGTGTTGTGTTCTTGGTGGTGAGTAAGGTCGCCAAAGCTCCCGAAGATGAGCTGTATTGAGAATAAGGTAACGCTGAGCCACATATAGACTTGTGCCCATTTTGGCTTAGAGCGGCAGTGCGGCCGGCCGACTAATAAAGTACAATAAGCATAGTAACTAAACCCTAATTATTTATATCATATTTACCTTCTTTTGTATAGCTCTTATAATAAGTAAGCATCCTAAAAAGTAAATATGTTTAACTTAAATACTGCACGCTTTATTACTTATAAATTAATTATTAATAAATTAAAACTTAGACTGTCCCGGCGAAGAATGATTAGGAGAGCCGACCCCAACTGCAATGGGATTAGGCGAGAATAAAGAACACAGGTCGGTTTATGCCGACGTAAGGAGTATATTATGGTGTTAGCCTAACGATTCCAGAATAACCAAGAGCGCATTGCCGACCCTTTAGTAATAGGAGGATTCGTTGTGTCGACACCTACAAACAAATTAAATACCCTTATTCTCAAAACAGCTTACCATAGGAAGTTCAAGTGACCTTACACTCAGCACCAGGATCATAATCAAACCTACATACATAGTAAGCCGTGGGACATATCCTAGTTATATTATATATGCGAAAGTTTGGATGTTTGTTACTCGATCACGCTTAAACGGCTCAAGATAGTTTATAGCCTGGTACAGTCAAGGTTACTAACATACGTACATTAATAAGGACATAAATATCTGTACAGGACTCTATTGTCAATGTCATAAAAGCGTGTACAGATTTATGTCCTTATTTATGTACGTATGTTACTGTACCCTTGACTGAACTAATCATTTAGCCAGCACTAAACTTTAATGAGAATTAGAGTTTTAAAACCACATAGTTAACAGATCCCTGAATTTACAAATGGTTTTACTAAACAATTTTTTTTAGAACTACATATTTACCAATATCCTACACTACTTTTTAACAAAAAAAATTACATTCCCACCTTACGTGTAAGACAAGTACCCAGTTTTTGTTAATTATTTTATTTTAACCGTTTTGTTGGCGTGATTTATTTACATACCCAAACCAATTTACACTTTTCCAGTAGTAATGGTCACTGAGCTAAGCCTCGGGCGGACAGACATACGGACATGCTGAAAATATAAGGGTGTTGACTACGGAACCCTAAAAAGCAATCATTTATACATAAAGATTGATTTCGGTCCTCATTTTATTGAATTCGGTGACCAAAAAGTACACCGAATCCGCGGAAATCAATGTCACCGAATTCAATATTGATCGATATTTGCAAATTACACAAAAAGTATAGATAGTACAGGGAAAGAGTTATTCAATACGAAATCACATACCTCTGAGGATTGCTTATTCACTTTTATAATAATTAAAACACAAACACTACACAATTTAATAGCTTCACCGAATTCAAAAAAACACGTAACCAAACTCACCGAACGACGGACAAACCTTTGTAGTAGCTGCCTATATGACATCAGCCGGCGTCCGCTCTCGTCAGCAAACGCGGTGCGACTAAAGCTACCGGCGTGTGCGTCGCGAGATTCCTACGCCATTTCTTTGTTATGATGCCGACGCGTTTTCTAAATGTCACTGAGTTTACGTGTTACCCCCGGACGCTTCGAAAAAATGCTTTTATTGAGTAAGTTTAATAGATAAATTATCGTAATATAGATTATATATGGGGGAAACTAATGTTGATTACGTGAACCGATGTAAAACATGTACTATAATTCCAATCTTGGGTTATGATTTTTTGTTTAAACCAACTTGGGTAGTGGACGCTCCCACTGAACGTCAATTTGGGCGCTATTTTTTTTTTTCTTCAAACATATGTATATCTACAGAATATCTAAATAGCTGTCCAGGTATCAAAAAGCCTGAAGTATATGTGAGATTTTATTCAAAAATATCACGCACCTATTTGAAGAATTTTTGGCCTTGGACACTAAAAAATGCCACTCCGGAGAAATGCCCAGTCATGAATAAATGTTATTGTCTTATATTTTATTCTATAAAAAAAAAATGCTTGGTTCTGGCGCTTCGCTCGCTCAGCTCGCGCATGCATGTATGGTCGCAGTTCAACCTAATACTCCTCCTCGCTTCGCTCGTCGTCGTACCTAACTTAGATCTTCCTTAAGTTAGAGATTATGCTATATGTTGCAAGTGCGAACTGACTATTTGAATTAACATTGGAAAACGTTTGCTTAATGAACAAACTTAAAAAACTTGACAAAGTAAAATTATACCATATGATAATTTGACCAAATGATCAAAATGCGATATGTAAACGTGCTAAAGATTCACTTGGGAAATGAAACTATTGCAATAAGTTTTTCGGGAAGTAAAATTTTGCGAATTTTATTTTGTCCAAACGGCAGTACATTATAAAGAGTAAAGAGTACCACTAAACAAAGTATTTTTTTAAAAGGTGTTCGCACTTCGCACACCAGCAAATCTTGGCAATTGCTATTTTTAGGATTGCGTAATGCTTACATTAATAGATATTTGCCTAGATATCACTCGCTGCGCGCGCGGCTCCTTTACTGACACAAGCTAACTGCCTTATCGGTACCTTTCTTTATCGGACTACTAGACAACCTCCATAAAGTTGAATTCCCGCCGTGCCGCACCTCGCGATTTAAGAAATCCTTTTTGATTGGCACTTCTTCAATTTGGAATTTTATTCCGGTGTCTGTATTTCCGGAATCATACAACCGTTATGTCTTCAAGGCACGAGTGATCCATCTTAGGCCTTGTCTTAACTTTCCATCTGGTTAGACAAGGGACTAAAGCACTCACATTTTTTATTTAAAAAAAAACCGCCAGTTACCTTTAGGTCCAGTTTATATGTTAATGCTAATCTTCTGGGTCAGCGTCCTTCTCGTGCTTGGTGCTTTATCTTCCAGCTGGTCTCGACCAAAAGCTCCAGCTCTCCCAACATCACCCTTAGCATCCTCATCTAACCTCGCGAATATTGATGCAAGAAAGAGTCGTCGATAGGCTTGTCAGGACCTTGGCTTATCACCAAGGTCTAAAAAGAACTTACCATTATCCATGGCATCTTCCCGGTTAGCGTCCTTCGGGCGCAGCTTTTTCTTTCAGCTGGTCTCGACCATGAGCATCAGGTCTGCCAGCAGAACCCTCAGCATCGTTATCTGTCCTCGAGAGTACGAGGAACGAAAGATCAGCATAGGCCCAATCTATTTCTGGACTTACCACCAACGTCCAAAAAGACCTTACCATAATCCATGCCGTGTTCTCGATGGGCATCTTTTGATTGCTGTTACTCTCGACCATGAGCTCCGGGTCTCCCAGCAGCACCCTGAGTATCCTCATTTGACCCTGGGAGTACTGGGGTACGAACGGCACCTCGTTCAAGGTCATAGGACAGTTATCATTATCCATAGCATCTTCTTGGTGTCCGTCCTTCGATGAGATCCAGGTCTCCCAGCAGCGCCCATAGCTGTCCTCGCGAATACTGAAGCAAAGACTCATCGATAGGATTAGTCTGAACAGTCACTCTTACCATTATCCATGGCGTCTCCTCGATCGGAATTTTTGCTGCGTGCTGTTTTATCTTCCAGCTGGTATCGATCATGGGTTCCAGGTCTCCCGGCAGCACCCTCGGCTGTCCACGCGAATACTGGAGCAAAAAAGGCTCGTCGACAGGCTCAGTATGAACAATCTTACCATTATCCATTGCGTCTTCTCGATCGGCATCTTTTGCGTGTTGCTTTATCTTCCAGCTGGTCTCGACCATGAGTTCCAGGTCTCCCGGCACCACCCTCAGCATCCTCATCTGTCCTCGAGAGTATTGCGGCACGAATGGCGCCGCGCCACGCGATAGTATGTCGTTCAGGATAGGCTCAGTCGGTACCTCGTTCGGCAGACTCAGGAATAAAGCTATCCGTTTAGCTGATTTGTATTTTGGGTGATCCAATATCTGAAATAGGCCGTAACATATAATCTACATTATAAATCAATGAAACGGGATCTGTAGAAACAATTCTGTTATAGGAATGGGTAGGTATCTAGCTTTATTCTGGACAACATGGCGTTGATTTTAGCACATCTGGTTAGAAAGATTGATAAAAACCTAACACCATAACCGAGAATCGAGCTCGAACAATCATATTAATTACAATTAAATACTCGTACGATCGATTCATCACATCACATGTAACCTTCGCTAATGAGCGGTCGCGCAGCAGGTTACGAGAAATACTTAAAGTTATCACTTACTTTGCCTAAAATAATATTCGACTGCGTGGCCCGGTCGACATCTGTAATAGCCGCTAATCTGCCGTCCACGTCTAGACGAAGTTCAACTTTCAACGGGTTTGGTTTCACTGTTTCGACACTCATCTTCCTTTATTTTATTAATCGTTAAAAAAGTTACCGACACGTGCAACCACCGATACACGCGGGACGATACAACGAATCTACATTATAATCATTACACAAACATAAATAAATATCGATTAAATATAAGTGTGGTTATCTCGGGTCAGACTAAGGGCGAGTTGCACCAAACCGTCTGCAATCGTAATATTCAGAGCAATGATGCGTAGTTGCAGTTTCAAGAGGCAACCGGATGGCTCGCGGTATTTGAGCTCCCGAAGTGTTGTGGAATTTCCCTGTGCAACCCGAACTGAGCCAATTTGGACTGGGGCAAAAATAGAAAAAAATATATTAAAAATATATTTTTTGTCGCGATGCAGATGAGATGTGCACCGGTGGGTAAATTTCCGAAAATACCCAATCTACCCGATATTTACCCGTATCTACCCAAATAGGCGGGTATAAATGTATTAAAAATGTTTTTTTTTTACATTGAAAATGTTGTCTGTTGTCTACCTCTACCTACATGTTATTTTATTGTTTCTCTTTAACTGCTTTGTTTGTGTGAGGTATGCAATAAAGAGTATTTGTATTGTATTGTATTGTATTGTTATTTAAATCGCTCCAGTATAGCCCCCAATTTCAGTGAAAGTGAGACATCGCCCTGGTCACGTGAGTTTTAGGGCTACGTGCTAGGCGTACGGCGTACGGCGTGTACGGGCTAGGGGATTGAGATGTCAAAAGATGCCCCTTAGCAAGGACTAGAAAATTAAAAAAAAATTATAGCTTTTTGTAAAATCGCAAATGTCGAAAAATGACGCATTTTTTTAGGGTCTTTTCGTAGAAAATCGGCAATATCTTGAAAAAGAAAAGCGATATCGAAAAAATGAAAAAAAGCCCACGGGGTATTGAGTTTGCCTACATTATGTATGAAGAAACAAAACCTTTTCATCACACTTGCTCGAAAATGGCTTCACGGGGCCCACGGGCGTAATGGTTTTTTTCTTAAATTGTATCTGTCACTCATGCGGCAGTTACAAAGCAAAGAGGTTTTATATCAAATACGATGTCTGAAAACGTATTTATAAATAAATTTAAACTTAATAAACTACTTCAACATGTTTAACTGAATTATTTACAGATTTAATATCCCTTTCAGACCCGTAAAACAACACCCTGCTAACGCAAAATGAAGTATATTGACGTCTCGTGGCGTCTTTAATTGCGATGCTCGCCAAGGCTCGCATCGCAACTCACGCCACTCGCATTTTAAGACCCTACTTATACAACAGTTGCATAAAATACTATTTCAATTTACCAGAAGGTCGTGAAAGGCACGAGATCTGTGAATTTTTTTCAGTTACGCGCGGGCGCCGGTTAGCGACAGACGCGTGCGTTGTTTACAATTGTAATGGTTATAAAACCGATTCTATTCCCTAATGGATAACGGTGAAAATTTGGATTGTGACAACCCAGAGGAGAATGAGGATGATATACGGCGAGAATGAAAATATGTTGCTTGGTGATAACAGTAAAATTACGGATAGCGGGAATAACATGAAGTTGGAGCGGAGCGCGCTACTATAAAAAGAGGCAGGGAGGTGAACCAGGAAGAGCTGTGGACTAATGTGGGGCGAAAGGCAAAACGATTAAAGAGAATGGGACATGATAACGGCGCGACGAGTATACCAGAAGATAAAATCGAAATAAGTGTGACCTGTACGGAAAAATTACCTAAACTGGAAAAAAAACAGTGTTATCCGGATCAAGTACTTCAACGCGTACAAGGCTCTAGGCTTAGTGCCGATAATTTAATGCAATCTAAGAGTTTTAACGGAAACGGTTTTAAGTGTCAGAAAACGCTAGAAATCAGTCAGCATACGGTGTAATGTTTGACATTGACCTTGAACTGTCAGAACAAAACATTTTGAAGGACCTTTGTAGTGATACGGCTATTTTGGCAGTCAAACGTTTAAGGGCCGGTTTCGGCAATCGAGGGTCGGGAATGTAAGAGAATTATATAGAAAACGATGTTCCACAACCTTGAAAAAAATCACACAGCTAGCCAATGAATGTTACTTCTTCTTGAAACATTTGAATTTAAATAATGCTTATGGGTAAGTGTTAAAAAAAAAACAGAAAATCACTAAAAACGTGTAAATTGCACTCCCGTATGGTAACAATTGAGTATCAAGAATTATTAAATGAATTTTATCAAATATGTAGGTCGCATCTCTCAATAGATAAATTTTGTTAGTGAGTTCGATATTTAACTATAGGGCAAAAATGCTTTCGTATGTCCGGTTGTCTGGCTATCCCTTCTATAGGTCGCATCTCTCAATAGATTCTCATGAAATTTTGTGAGCGAGTTCGATATTTCTAGGGCAAAATTCGCCCTCGCCTAAGCCGTTCGGCCGAACAAAACAACCGTCCACATACAAACCCTTTCTGTCCCCGAGACCCCGAAAGTGTAACGGTGTTTAAATCCCGGACGTTTCCATGTTGTTGTTTAAATTAGAATTTTGATATATAATATAATTGAGTTTAAAGTATTTTGAAAAAAGTGACCCATATGTGTGTCAGCGGGAGCCCACGGAGACAAAAGCTGTGACCCATATATGGGTCAGCGGGAGAGGAAGGGTTTAGGCTGCGGCGCGCTCGGTTCGGGCGCACCGTTCGGGCAAGCATTCGGATGCTCGGCCGAACGGTTCAGGCGAGCCGAGCGGCGATTCGCCGAACCACGTCTACACTGAGAGCGCACGTTAGGGCGAACGGTGTTCGACCGAACCGCTCGTCCGGTGTGGACTAGAGATGGGTAGGGGTGGGTAAATACCGGGTAAATACCCGGTATTTACCCAATGCACCCGGTAAATACCCGTATCTACCCAAATTGGTGGGTAGAAACTATTTCGAATGGATTTTTTCAAAAAGTGACATTTTAGGGCTGAGTTTTTTTTTAATGAAATGTTCAAAGCCTTTTGAACAAGTTTTGTCATTATGAAATATCCATTATGATGCATAGTTTATGAGAATATTTTTTTTTCAAAATACCACACGCAAATTTTTCCGAAATTAGATAAAGTTAAAACGGGAGCCACTACCAGAATTGTAACTATAAGCCAAATCAAAATGTAAGAAAACTATTGAAATAGTGTTGCCATCTACTTATTGTGCAAGAAATATTTAAAGAAAGCTCTAAAAAAGGATTTTCTTTAGTAGTGTTAGTCAAATTATTGTCTTTAAGTTAGATGACCATAATTACTAAACTAGGCACATAATAATTATGTCATTTTGAGTAAATGCGTAAGTACAGTTGGCAAAAAAAAGCAGGGTCAAAAAAAACGGAACTTTTTTTTCGTTCCTGCTTATTTTGTTAGACTTGTCTTATGCTATTTGACCGTATTTATTAAATTTCGCGGATTTATTAGCATTGAAATGAAACAAAAATTCCAAACAATGAGCAAGACAATACGCAGTTCCGCTCGGAAATTAACTTGTAATAGTTATAATGTATACAAGCGATATTATGCGGAATATTAAGTCAGAATCATTTTGTGGGAATTAGACAATGGTTATAGAAGAACTGGGGTTTTAATTATTGTAGACTACTTATGTGTTATAATACGAATGATTATATAAGAGTTATACACAGTAAGTTTTAGAGGTTATGTTTACATAAAACCAACTTAGTACTTACAATAAATTTGAGAGTTTTAATTAAGTGTAATTGTTACAAAGTGGAATATTCGGAGGAGGAGGAAGAAACTGGATATTGTACTATTTAATAAAATTGGTAAACAAACCTTGTATGAAAATTACTAGCATTATGTCCACTTAAACATTTGTTTGTGAGTTCGTATGTCTATACTACTGTGTATTTTATTGTAATTCTTCTAAATTAGGATCCAAATAAAAATAAATGTATGAACACTGAGTATCAAAATCTCTAGGTCGTACTATTCGTGTTGCCATATTAGCGATAGTGGCGCCCCTATAATTTTTTAGACGTTTTTGCCAGACTATAGGATGCTGAGTTTTACAGAAAGCAAATAAATAAAATACTCGAATAAAATTCACATGGTGGCACTTGGTTAGTAATAATATTGAGCAATTTGTGTATTATTACATAGTGAAATCACCAATGCAATGGTCGCCATTAATGATTAGTGCTAGTAATCAGCCCTGTTCGTGCTACCCGCGAGGCGCGAATATTTCACCGCGTCCGACCCGGTCAATTAATGTTTATCAGTTGCCTGGTTGAGACGGCTATTGTGCGTTTAGTGCCACATGTGGATGTTTGACCCGTGTTTTAAATATGGATTTTGTTTTGTTTTGTTTGTGGTAAAAGCTCACGTTATTGAATTTTATTTGGATTGGCGGTACAAAAAAATATATAAGATACTTACCTACAACTTATATTTTTCCATGCCAAAGTTATTTAAAACTCGCTAAGTATTGATACACTTCTTTCTGAGCTCGGATGATTGTAATTACAAACATTTAATTTGATTTTTACATATTTTCTTAACAACATGCACAATTTCAATGAGAAAAACGTTTATACATTCCTACATAACTTAAAAACATTTTTATTATAATATTTTGCAAAAAATACGCATCAAAAGAGTTTATACCCACCTTTTTGGGTAGAAACGGGTAAATACGGGTAGATTGGGTAAATACCGGGTAAATACCCGGTATTTACCCATGGGTTTTTACCCACTACCCATCTCTATGTGGACACGCCTTTTGACTTAAGTATATCAAATGTGAAAAAAAAGTACCACATTTAAAAAATATTCCCACCTGATTCTTACGGAAAAACGTGTCCACGCAAAAAAAGTCGTGGGCAGCAGTTGGTAGGTATTTTAAATAACTCCATGCTTAACTACATTAAAATTGGGTACTTACTCGGTTAAACTAAGGCTCAAATATTCATATTTTACTTTTTCGACTAACTTAGCAGGCATTAAAATTCATATATGTGTATCTTCTGCACTAGAATCTAATAAATAACTTCCATTATTTTGATTTTACTGTGGCTTTTGAACAAACAAAGCAAAATTAAAGCTGGAAACAAATTATCGGACGCGGCTGACGGACGCGGCTCACAGCCGCGACTTATAGGTATCTAAGTAGATATAATGAATATACACTGAATTGTGCAAACTATCGGACGTAAGCCGTGGACGCAACCTTGTGCTGACCTTGAGCGTTCGGACATCCGACAGAAATCTGGCGCGCTGGATGTTTTTGTCAGCCGAAAACGTCCTCGGACGGTATGCACAGGGTGCGGGACGCGTCAGTGCGCCAGAAGGATTATTTATGTATTTGTTTATGATTTCTTTATGTCATGGACCCAAACACTTCTTTTTATTTTCTTTCTGGGTGGACAACATAAAGCAGCCGCCGCTAATTCTAGAAAATCTTCCTCAGTTTCACTACTCGACATGTTTCTTCGTCTACAGTTCTTTGTGGAATAACGTTGTTGCGCGTCCAGCCACGTCCCGTTCGACTGTGCACATTTATCAGTCGCGGCCGTCAGCCGCGTCCGTCAGCCGCGTCCGATAATTTGTTTCCAGCTATGTAGGTAGGTACTTACCTATATGAGTTTTTTCTTAAATTAACTTTTTAAACGGTGCGTTCCAAACTTGCACTAAGAAAAATTTTGATAAATGAAACTACTTACATTATTTATTAAAATTAAAATTATTTATTTGTATTTCTTTTTATTTTATTTTTTGAAGTGAAAACTTCTTTAGCGGCGCTGAGCACTTTTTGGGATGCGGAAAAATTGCTAAACACGCGACAGATTTTTGTGACGTCAGATGTGAAGGATTCGACACCGTGAGAGATTCGAAGAAAACGGGGGTTTGACTAGGGGCACATAGTTCTAATTTGTACTTTATTGTTAACAGTCTTAATGGTCATAACACATTTTCCGTAAATGCAAATTTCATTTGGTTTTATCAAACTTTTACATTTTGCTGCTAGCCGATTCGACTTCATTCAAAACAGAACGCTATTCGTAAGAGTATAAAAAGCCGTTAAAAACACTTTTTGCAATTGCATATTCTGCAAATAAATTTGTAATTTGTCCACGCGTCCTTTACCGTTTTGCTATTGAGCAAATTCGAATAGTTCGAATTTGGACGTTATTCCTAAAGTGATAAAGCTTTGAAAAATATTTGGCAATGGCAAAAACAAATTGGTATTTTATTTCTTCGTCTCCTTCATCAATTTTGCTGAGTTAAGTTGAACTATAGCCTACTACTAATAAGGTTGTTATTAGATATATTGGCACGCAGGGGGAGAGAGGGGGGAGGAAGGGATTTTTTTTGCAAAATTAAAATTATTCAAGTTTTCACTTCTGCCGGCACTCCCGGAGTGCAACCCGGTCTTTTTTTTTATTACTTGCCTTTGTTAATACAAACATTGTGAAGAAATATGCATGTTTACTTTATTTGTATTGTATTCTTATAAATCAGTCTAATTATTAATATTTAATATGTAATTAAGAAAGAAGAAGTACCTATTGTTAATTTATATTTATCGAAATAATAATAATGAATTATTGGCATAACATAAGTTTCTGAACGCAGGACAATGACCTCTTCTCATTCTGTATGGAAAAAAGTTGGATCTCACGATTGACCGTCACGTTCCAAATTCGATTCGGAACGTGACGGTCAAAATTCGATGAGCGATAAAGCACGCCTTTCCGAGCCGGTGAGGTGAAATAGTACATTACTGCATGTTCGGTACCGGCTTTTTACCGCGGGTATCACTCGGTTGATAATTTGGGAAGAAAAAGACACGTCACTTTTTGACGTTTGACGTCTGCCATTTAGTTAGTATAACCTAGAATTTGACCTTGTTGGTGGGAACCACCCATGCTTTGATTTGTATTTGATTTTTGGGAAAGCATTCGGGACATTTGATTTATGTTAATTGGAATCAGTTCATAATTGAGGCCAGGCGCTCCTATCGAGGAGTTTTGTTGTTGCCTGCCAGTGTTTTGGAGACTGAAGTGATAAATTTAGTGTCGGTAGTTTGGATTCGGGTGCGCTTACGTGGTGAGCTATCATCCAGCCCCCCTATTCTGTAACTTGTTTTAAGCTCACCTCAACGCTCACCCACAAATATATCTCGACACCGCGACGCGTAGTAACTAAGCGTAGGTAGAGGTCTAGTTTCGTGACGGGTGACCGGCGGGGTGAGCCGCATTAACGCTTAGCGAATAACAGCCCAGGAGCCAGGAAGTGTTCACCAGGACACGCGACGGCCTCGACACCCACACACACCATACTCATACATTCAAATACACATATCGAAGCCGCCCTGTCTAGACGCCGGCCGAGAGACAACGGCGGATGAAGCTTCCATCAAGGTAAAAGCACGTTTTGTTTTGTATCGGACCGATACCTGGCGCATCTTCGGTATGCCACGCTTCTTGGAAGCTATAGCTTAGCGGGGTTATACCGGTCGTTCTAGTCCAGGCCTCTACTCGGGTCAGGAACTCGTCGGGCCCAGCCCTGGCTTCAACCGAGTAGAGTCTTGCAAGCCCGGACTAGTAGCGAACATTTTGGTAGCAGAGCGTGGTTCTTTGAAACGCCTCTGGCCGTGTCAATGGGTATCTTTGACTGGTTCACAGTATTATTTTGAGATTTGTGGAAAAAACGTTTTTGAGGTTAACCCTTGATGGAACATAGTTGTATTGAAAATAGCAAAATATTACTGAATTGGTTTGTAGTGATATAATAGCATACATTGCTAATTGTTTTGATAGTCGATTTGATATTATTTGGTGAATTTCTTGGTCACTGGACATAGCAATAGCAATAGCAATCTCAAATTCAATTCTTAGGTATATACTAAACACATAGGAAATTGATATTGCTTGTTTATATAATAATTTGAACTATATCTCAGGATTGCTCGGTGTGAATATATGGGTATTGATTTGAGACCCATTGGATATATATCAGTATTGATTGGGATTATAATTATTTGAAGTTTGCCCCTGGTTGTTTGACATTGTTTGTTTGGCTTAGTTTAGCAGTTATAAATTAGAGTTCACTCAGAGAATAAGTAATATTCTGAGGGGTTCCTTGGCAAGCCATATAAGTTGGTAATTAAATATAATTTGCATTGACTAAAATTATTTGGATTAATTGTTTTGTGCGTTGGGAACATACAGGTTTGGAATATTTTGGGGTTCCCTGAGAAGTGAATATTGTCCAGAAGGGTTCTGTATTGACAAACGTGTTGCGATTTGAAAATAAATTATACTTGTTAAAATAAATTAATTCTCATTATTATATAAATATTACTTGATTTAGGGTTCAACAAGTAACATTTTGCAGGGTTCCTTGTGCCAAATAATTTTAGTTTATATTGTTTTTGTTTTGCATTATTGAACATTTTAATTAGAAGTCGATTGGACTTGCGTTTGTTTGTGAGTGTTTGTTGTTGCTGGCTACAGCCATGGCAAAGTGGACAGCCAAGATTAGGGCGGAGCTGAGATGGCTGTCCTCTGCGGTGCATTTGATAGGTAGACCCGACCGGACCGACGCTTTGCTGAAGCGATCGGCTGAGCTACCGGACCGAAGTGCGGTAGTTCAGAGTGCTTATGCAGCGCTTTTGGCGATGGACGAAAAGATTGATGATTCAGTGGAGGCAGACATCACACAATTTTATGACTTGCATGATGAGCTGGTTCAGGCTGCGCACAAGGTGCAGCGGGGTCCTTTGACGGCGGAGACGCGATCACCGCCACCCCTGGCTCTCCTAGGACGTTTGCCAACCCTGGATTTGCCCCATTTTGACGGGGACTTAAAATGTTGGACCGCCTACCACGACTTGTTTTCAAGTCTGGTGGACGCCAGGACGGACTTGGCACCGAGCCAAAAGTTGGCATATCTTTTCTCCACCTTGAATGGAGAGGCACTGGAGTTAGTCTCACATCTTGCGGTCACCGACCAAAATTACACCACAGCCCAGGAGCTTTTGGAGAAACGATATGCCAACATTAGGCGTTTGGCAGACACCCATGTGGCACAAATTTTGGCGCTTCCTCACATTTATGGGGTTGCCACGTTGCGGAGGGATTTGGTGAATCCCGTGATGGTGGCCTTGAATGCTTTACGACGGCTTGGCCTGCCGGTGGATGAATGGTCGTTCATGCTCTTGCATATAGTTTTGTCACGGTTGCCCACGGACTTGAAGCTCCGTTTTGAGTACAAGCACGGTGGGGGCAGTGCCACACAATTGCCACGTTTTGCGGAACTTGTCTCCTTTCTGGAGGAGTGTCGGTTGGTGGACAACGCCGGGATTGAAGGCCCCTCGGGACCCTCGGCGGGACCTCCACGGGAACAGCGGCGTGTGGCTGCTCGCCCCCCTAAGCCAGGGGTGGTAGAGCCACGCCGCCCGTCCCTCCGATACGCGACGGCCCACGCGCCCCCAAGGTGCGTGTATTGCACGGATGATGGCCATTTGGTTGCAGCATGCCCCAGGTTTCTGCACAAGAGGGTGAAGGATCGGCGCGGTGTCGCGAATGATCGCCGGTGGTGCTACTCCTGTTTGGGGCAGCATTTGCAGCGGGATTGCCCACGGCCTGAACCGTGCCCGCAGTGCCAAGGGAAACACCACCTGGTGTTGTGCGCCAACCAAAATGGTGGTAATCGGTTGGATGGTGCGGGACGTTCCCCCACGGGCGGGGGCCCGCTTCCCCATTACCCCCAAAGGGAGTCTCGTCGGGGCTCGCCGTCCACGGGCGGGGGTACCCCTCCCCCATCTCCTCGTCCACAGGCCAGGTTCGCTGCTGCTCAGCGCAGCTCCCCGCCTCGGAGCTTCTCACCACCGTTGTGCGAACGACCGCGGTTGGAACGCCGCCCGCCCCAAGTTGGACGCCGCTCCGAGTACTACGCGTCGACCTGGGCGCGCCCGGGTCGCTGCCCTGAGGTTCCGGCGGACCAGTACCTGGTGCGGTCCAATTGGGCGGTGCCAGCCCAACAGGACGGCGCCTATGAGGGTTGTTGGCGGCCCGATGAGGGACGCCCCCAATAGGTAGCTGCCGCCCGCTCCTCCACCACAGCCGCCCACCCTGAAACAGTACTCTTGCCAACTGTTTGTGTCAGGGTTTGGGCCCGATGGGGAAGTCCTTGTTAGTTCGTGCCCTTTTGGATTCGGGTGCCCAGGGCTGTCTTGCGTCGTCTTATTTGGTGGAGAGATTGGGCCTCCCATGTAGACCCCGCCCCTCCGTCATCCACGGAATAGGTGGCCTTCAGGTGCAGGGTTCCATGGGGGAAATTAATGTTTGTTTTTCAACTGTCAATTGTGGGCCAGCCATTGTGGCCAAAGCGGTTGTGTTGAACGATATTTTGGGCAGCAACCCGCAGGTGGTTATCTCCCCTACCGCGGTGAAATTGACGTCAGAGTTGACCCCCGCTGACCCCCAATGGTTTGTTCCAAGACCTATAGACCTGCTCTTGGGTGTTGATGTTTTAGGTTTAATCTTGTCCGGGGACAAGCGGGTTTTACAACCCTGCGGTTTGATGGCTTTGCAAACCATTTTTGGTTACACCTTTTTTGGACCCGTGTTGAGGGGCTTGGTCCCACGGGTTGAAAATGAAATTGTTACCGTAGGGCTCTCGCTCTCGGACGCCGTCCAGCGTTTCTGGGAGGTCGAGGAGCCCCCCAAGGCTCCCAGAGTCGATCCAGCGGAACAAGAATGCGAATTGTCGTATCAGAATAATACGGGTCGCCTCGCTGATGGTCGCTTTGTTACTCGGTTGCCTTTTAGGGCTGCACGCCCCCCTCTCGGTCAGTCTCATGCCCTAGCGGAAAAAAGGTTGTTGTCCATGGAGCGCCGAATGAAGAGGGATTCAGATCTTCGTGCTAAGTACATTGAGTTTATGCGCGAGTATGAGGCTTTGGGACATATGTCACGCTCGACTATTGATTGGCGTTCACTCGAGCACTATTTTTTGCCCCACCATGCGGTTTTGAAGACGCCTGGGGGCAAAATTCGGGTGGTTTTTGACGGTTCGGCCCCTACGTCAAATGGGGTTTCCTTGAACCAGTGTTTGCACTCCGGTCCCAAACTGCACCGGGACATTTCGGATATCCTCACCAACTTCCGCCGTCATCAAATTGTTTTTGTGGCTGACATCCGAATGATGTTCCGTCAATCGGTTGTTCACCGAGATGACCGGCGTTATCAGATGATTTTGTGGCGTGAGCGACCTTGTGATCCTATGCGAGTGTACGAGCTGAACACTACCACGTACGGTATTACCTCCAGTCCGTATATTGCCATCCGGACTTTGTTGGAGTTGGCTCATCGGGAGCGATTGAACTACCCCCGTGCAGCGGCCATCTTGGAAGATTCAGTATATGTTGATGATGTTTGCACTGGGGCTTCCACTGCTACGGAGGCTTTGATTTTACGGGATGAGTTGATTGCGATCCTGAAGTCAGGTGGGTACGAACTGCGTAAGTGGTTGTCAAATTGCCCTGATTTGTTGCGAGATCTTCCGGTGGAACATCAGCAGGATCCTCTCTTGTTCGAAGATGCGGACAACCCTAACTTGATTGCGGTCCTTGGCATACAGTACCAGCCCGTCCAGGATGTCTTCACTTATCGGGTTAAGTTGGACCCCCCTAAGACCTGGACGAAGCGTTCGGTCTTGTCGACTGTTGCTCGGACCTTCGATCCTAATGGATGGATCACACCTGTCATTTTTCTGGCTAAGTGTTTTTTGCAGAAGCTGTGGATTGCGGAAGTTACGTGGGACGAACCTCTTCAGGGAGACTTGCTAACCGAATGGTGTTCGATTGTTTACTCACTTCCGGACGTGAACCGGATTTCCTTGCCCAGACTCTTTCTGCCATCCGGCAAGTGTAAAGTTAGCCTCCACGGGTTTTGTGACGCGTCTGAACGAGGGTACGCGGCCGTGGTATTCTTGCGGACTATTAGCCTATCCGGTCATGTGGGACTACATTTGATAATGGCCAAGAGTAAGGTGGCTCCTATCAGGACTAGGTTAACTATTCCTAAGTTGGAATTGTCGGGAGCAGCCCTCCTTACGAGGCTCCTCAATCATGTTTGTGATACTTTGGGTCGTACCGTGGAGATTTCAGATGTTTTTGCGTGGACTGATAGTGAGATCGTTCTTTGTTGGCTTCGCACCTCCGTGCATAATTTAGAGCTTTTTGTTGCGAATCGGATTTCACAGATCCAGAGTTCAGCGACCCCGCTGATTTGGCGACATGTTCCAGGGGAACTGAACCCCGCTGACTGCGCTTCGCGAGGCTGCGAGGCTCCGGTACTTGTAAACCATTCCCTGTGGTGGGGACCAGATTGGTTGTCGCATCCTGCGGCATCTTGGCCCCAGAATCGGTTCTCTTCTCCAGAGGCGTTGCCAGGTTTACGTGTGGGCGTTATGGAAACGCAACCTGTCTACGACTTGAATCCTCTGTTGGAGAGGTACAGCTCTCTGTCGAAATTGATTGAGGTTACCGCGCGGATCCGACGTTTCTTGCTCCGCGCACGGAACCCAGCTCAGAGGGCATTGACCACGGAATTGGCCTTGTCGCCCTTGGAACGCCAAGAGGCCCTGCTATTTTGGGTTCGTGTGGTGCAAGTGGAGCACTTCGAACCGATTATTGACGCGCTTAAAGGAGGATCGAGAATTAAGGGTTCGATCGCTCGTCTGAATCCATTTCTCGACGCATCGGGTTTGCTTCGAGTCGGCGGACGACTTCGAAACTCGAACTTGCCCTATGGAGCTCGCCATCCTTTGTTGCTCCCCAAAGGGGGGACTTTGGTAAGTTTGTTGGTGTCTGATCGACACGTTGCTAACGCTCACGCAGGCTGCAATGCCCTTGTAGCCATTTTGCAGCGTGAATTTTGGATTTTGTCTGCCAGACGCACTATTCGCGGCATTATCTTCAGATGTATGCCGTGCTATCGTTTGACGGCCACCCCCACGCAGCCCATGATGGGGGATCTGCCCTCCGACAGAGTCTCGGAGAGTCGACCATTTGCTTGTGTGGGCACGGACTTTGCCGGCCCCTTTTTGGTAAAGACCTCGCAGCTTCGCAACGCTCGATCTGTCAAGGCGTACTTGTGTGTGTTTGTCTGTCTGGCCTCCAAGGCAGTTCACTTGGAACTGGTAAGTGCCCTCAGCACGGAAGCGTTTCTTGCGACGCTAGGTAGATTTATATCCCGCCGGGGACTGCCATCTCTGATCCGCTCTGATAACGGCACCAATTATAAAGGCACTGACCGTTACTTGAATGAAATTTGTAATTATTTGAATGGTGATAAGGATAATTTAAGATTTACAATGTCTCGAATGGGCATTAAGTGGCAATTTGATCCCCCTGTTTGCCCACATTGGGGTGGTATTTTTGAGGCTGTTGTAAAAGTTACAAAAACGCATCTCCGCCGAGTTATTGGTGAAACGATTTTAACGTTCGAGGAACTTGCTACGGTATTTTGTAAAATTGAGGCTGTCCTCAACTCGCGCCCTCTCTGCCCTGTCTCGTCGGACCCAAATGACCTGGAAGCATTGACTCCTGGTCATTTTTTGATTGGCCAGCCCCTTACCGCGCTGCCGGAGTACCCCTTCAGGGAGGTAAAATCATCACGCTTAAGTCGGTTTGAGTTGCTACAGCAGATGACCCAAAGCTTCTGGCATCGTTGGTCGCTAGAATATTTGCACATCTTGCAGCAGCGCGTTAAGTGGACTGACAAAACTGATCCTCCTCACGTTGGAGATCTTGTACTAGTTAAGGAATCTAATTTATTACCTTTGTATTGGCGTCGTGGACGCACTGTAAATTTGTTGTATGGGTCTGACGGGGTCCCCAGGGTTGCGGAGGTTATGGTCGGAGATTCGGTTTTGAAGCGAGCTGTAGCGAGCTTAGCCCGCCTGCCCATTTATTAGCAGACAGAGCTCCTCTGCCTGGAGCGGGGGATTGTTCGGTACCGGCTTTTTACCGCGGGTATCACTCGGTTGATAATTTGGGAAGAAAAAGACACGTCACTTTTTGACGTTTGACGTCTGCCATTTAGTTAGTATAACCTAGAATTTGACCTTGTTGGTGGGAACCACCCATGCTTTGATTTGTATTTGATTTTTGGGAAAGCATTCGGGACATTTGATTTATGTTAATTGGAATCAGTTCATAATTGAGGCCAGGCGCTCCTATCGAGGAGTTTTGTTGTTGCCTGCCAGTGTTTTGGAGACAAAAGTGATAAATTTAGTGTCGGTAGTTTGGATTCGGGTGCGCTTACGTGGTGAGCTATCATCCAGGAGCCAGGAAGTGTTCACCAGGACACGCGACGGCCTCGACACCCACACATACCATACTCATACATTCAAATACACATATCGAAGCCGCCCTGTCTAGACGCCGGCCGAGAGACAACGGCGGATGAAGCTTCCATCAAGGTAAAAGCACGTTTTGTTTTGTATCGGACCGATACCTGGCGCATCTTCGGTATGCCACGCTTCTTGGAAGCTATAGCTTAGCGGGGTTATACCGGTCGTTCTAGTCCAGGCCTCTACTCGGGTCAGGAACTCGTCGGGCCCAGCCCTGGCTTCAACCGAGTAGAGTCTTGCAAGCCCGGACTAGTAGCGAACACTGCAGCCGCCGGGAAAGAAGGGCTTGCCGGGTGAGTAGGTATAGAAGGCCGACCGTAGGGAGGTCGAATAGTGAATACGAAGCCGGCAAGCCCTTTTCACGGCTAGGCATGTATAGTGCTTTTCTCAAACATGCAATGAAATAAAAAATATCACCACTCAAAAAAACAAATCGTAACATATAATAAATGTGAAAGTTCGTTGAGGTTGTCAGTGAGACATAATAAATAGAGCTTGAAGGAAATTGTATTTATGCAACATACATTAAAAACTTCAATAGCGCGATGCAGAACTTCACCAATTTCCACGCATTTAGAAGGTCATTCTACAGATTTTTGTCAGCGTCTGAACTCCAACAAACCATATTAAACGTATAAAAAAGTTTGATTGAGTTACGGTGACCCACAGGCCAAATTTGAGAATATTTGGATAAAGCCGTCTTTACTTTACGCAACAGCGCGCCATCTATCTGATTATTATATAGGTGAATTATGAAGTTCTCTGGAGGAAATTAAAGGGCACCAATATTCCAACGGAACTCTGTAGAACGTTTAAATATTGGTACGGTCACGGACTTTAATTGTTGAGCCATTTAGAGCTCACTTTATACTGGACACTTCAAAGTTTGACTATTAAAATACCAAAATTAGTTGACACCTAAATGGCTCAACAATTAAAGTCCTTGACTGTACCTCAACCAGTGTAACGTAGTGCGATGGTCAAGTAGTCCAGGCAATGAACTGACAACTTGTATGGAAAAAAAATCAATTTTTGAAATAATTTATAATAGCTTATTTTTTATGTATAACGGATATATTATCAATTAAATAGTTACCCAGCGACAAAATCCGACAAAATTTCAGACATCGAAAAAATCATAAGTTAACTGGCTTCTAAAAAGTCAGTAAAAATATTAATAAATGTTTTTGTCTTTATTTTGGTTCATTTACATTTGCTCTATAATATTCAAGATAAATCGTACAAAAAAAGATAATGCATGCTTCATTTAAATCTACATAATTACTTCCGGGTGGAAAGTTTGTCGGATTCTTGACTAAATCATCTTAGAATAACATTTTCAAATGAAATCAACAAAAAAAACGCTATTATAAATTAATGTTTTTCAAAACCGTATTTTGCCTGGAGTAAAGCGCATATTCGGAGCCATACAGGTTGGAGTGTGGGGTGAGGCAGGGGGGAGTGACCTCACCCAAACTCTTCAACCTGTATGTCAACGCGCTATTGGAGGAGCTCAGCGGCACTCATGTCGGCTGCCACATTGCCGATACCTGTCTAAATAATATTAGTTATGCAGACGACATGGTGCTGCTGAGTGCCTCCCCTTGTGGACTGTCCACGCTGGTTAATATTTGCGAAAAATATGCACTCAGTCACGGCTTAATATACAATGTTAAGAAAAGTGAATGCATGGTATTTCAGGCCAGAGGAAAATATGTACCGCCAGTACCTTCTATCAGGCTGTATGGAGTGCCCCTAAATAGGGTAAACCAATTTAAGTATCTGGGACATGTGGTGACCTCGGACCTGAAAGATGATGTAGACATTGAAAGAGAGCGAAGGGCGTTGTCTGTCAGAGCAAATATGGTGGCCCATAGATTTAGTCGTTGCTCGGTGGGTGTTAAGCTCACACTCTTTAGAGCATTCTGCACCAATTTCTATACGGCTAGTCTATGGACTCATCATACGCAGAAACAGTACAACGCTCTTCGTGTACAATATAACAATGCCTTTAGGGTGATGATGAGGCTACCCCGTTTCTGTAGCGCATCAGGGATGTTCGCGGAGGCCGGGGTAGATTGTTTCTACACCATAATGAGGAAACGCTGTACATCCCTGGTGCGCAGGGTCCGGGCTAGCTCCAATCCCATCCTGAGGGCATTGTCAGAGAGATTTGATTGCCATTACATGAATCATTGTCATTTGATTCACGTAGGTAGTGGCAAACAAATCCCAGTAATTAATTTAATGTAAAAAAAACATAATTATATTGTATAGTAGTGTATATTGTGTAATGTAACAAGCTAATTATAATTATTTCATGTTATTCCTCGCCTTGTAATATGATCCCAGTTGGTCGAAATAAATGATTTTTATTTATTTTATTTATTAATACGACAGCCCAACGAAAAGGATGTTTGTCTGTTTTTGTCTGGGTATCATGGGAAAACTATCGAATGGATTAATATGCAACTTTCACTAAAACGTTTAATGGATCTTCGGCCACGCAATAGGCTATAAAAATTATAAAGATAAGGGTGCAAAAAGGGTTAAAAAATGGGGTTGAAGTTTGTATGGGAACCCCTTGAATCTATGAGCTAAAGACTTGAAAATTGGCAAGCATATAAATAGAAATTAAAAAGAACCCTATTCAAACTTTCAGCAAAATATAGATAAAGCGTGAATGAAACACGGGATGTAAAATTGTTTATATATATTTGTAATCATGTTCTGATAAAATTTGCAGTATCGGGGTTTAAGGGGATGCCTTGATTTGAGTCGTAACGCCCCCTAATAGACGCTATAGACACGCTGATGCCTTCCGCCCACGAGAAAAAGAGATGAACACTCTTCGGGAATCGCTGTTTTGGACAAATTTCGATAAATATCTAACTTAGTGAAGGTTTATAAAAATTTCTTAAAGTGAGATTTTAGATGAGATAAAGTACTATAGTATTTACTTGATTGTGTCGTAAAATAATGTATCGTTTGAGTAGGCTGAGTAAATAAAGGAAAATACAGACCCAACTTTGGATTTTTTTTCTATCGAGGAAATTTTAAGCAATCATGTCCATGTCCATCCATAAAATCAGATGAATAATCATAAATAAATAAATAATAAATAAATAAATAAACGATCAGTTATTGATTTTTTGTTTAATTTTGAATAGATATCAATTTTTCGTAGTATTACAGCCGAGAAAAACTCAGTCCCCGGAAAAAAACAAAGCTTAAGCATTAATAACAATATTGACGGTTGTGGATTTTAAAGCATTCATGCAGTCTTAGCGTTTTAAATTTATGCCGAGTTTCTCCAACATGACCCCAACATGGGCCAAACTTAATTAAAATATGAACTGATAAAATGTTCTGTTTGCGAAGTTACGGAAATATTGTATGGCATTATACTTAGAAACATTTACAGTTTTACATTAGTTTTCCTTTCATAATTTTAGTATCATTTTAAACTCATTTAATACGGTTTGGTATGTTATTTTTATTAGTCTAAACACAGATTAAAGAATACAAGTACAGATACCCAATCTCATAGAGCAAAAGCGTACCGTCCTAATGTAGGCACCAGTAGATGCAGTATCCGAGCTACCACGGCTATGACGCTGTCAGTCTACCTGATAGTTTTAGTAATACATTGAGATATCACCAGATGGCATTGACTTCCCGGGCAACAAATAGAGTATTTTTGTTTTTTTTTATATAAAAGTAGTATTTTCGAGACAATATTACACATCACACAAAATTATACATAACCAAACGCTTGGAGCCTGTGGTTCCATAGAACTTTCGCAACCAGTGATGGCGCCTTCTAGTGACAGTACCCAATAATACGTGTAGCAAACTTAGCAAACTTACTTAACTCACACGTATGTACGAGTTACATGGATTTAGTACCAATTTTATTGCATTTACTAAACTTATACAGCGTGTCTCTGACTTAGGGGCTTTAAATGCAAATGACCATTACGGTCCTGAAACTGAACCACTTTTGTTCCGCAACTTTGTAAAATAACTATTATTTCTATAATTTATTCGCGTTTGAACTTTAACTGTACCATCAATGTATTGCAAACACGGCCTCATTATTTGACATCCATGACACTGACAAGTATGAAAACTAACTAATGGATGATGTACATTGAACATTTTATTTTATTTGTATGGAATAATGAAAATATAAAAAGAACGTATTTTTGAAAAGTTGTAGAGCAAAAGTAGTTCCGTTTAAGGAGCATAATTGACATTTGCATTTATAGCCCCAAAGTCAGAGACACGCTGTATAATTTACCTTTATTTTATGTACGGAAGGATGTTTGCGGTATAATTAAGGTACGGTGAATTTATTAAGGTGTAAAAATCATCATCTTCACGATTACTGGTTCAAATGTTTCGCGCGGTACATGTGTCGCCATCTATGAGTTCTTTTTTGTAATAATTATACGTTGTTCGAGTTGGGAGGGCATGATCTAAATAAAATCAAAAACATAATATAAGCGGCATCTATCGAGCTGAAAGTGGACTAAACTTAAGCTCGGTAGATGGCGCCATTCGACAACTAACATCAACGACCTCTATGAAACTGAAATTGTATCAAAATCATGCTCGCTAGATGGTGCTATCATTATATATCAAGCATTAATAATGTTTATTTTTCATTGAATTTGCGACTCATAATCATGAATATATTATTGTTAATATCCGTTGTAACAAAGATCTGAAATTGCGTTAGTTTTAAGACTTTTAACACGTTCAAAGGCACCCGGCGCGTTTAACCGCTGCGAAAGTCCGACTCCATCTCGGCCAGTTTTATCCCTTTTTTAATAATAGCTTCCGCCCGCGACTTCGTTTGCGTGGACACGGGATAAAGCTATCTTATATTTTAATCCCGGCTATACACTATCTTCGTGTAAAATTTCATCTAAATCGGTTGAGCCGTTTAAGCGTCATTGAGTAACAAACATCCTACGCGAGTAACAGCGGCGCTACCACGAACTTCGAAAGCCGCCCGAAGGCCTCTAACTCGGCTTAACGACTACTGTCATAGACAGCAGTCGGGATCAACTGCTAAGCGTGCCTTCCAAAGCATGGAAGCGCTCATTTATATTAAATATTAACCACCCACTCAAACATCAGGCGGTCACCCATCCAATGACTGACCGCTGCCATCTTTGCTTAACCTGCGTTATCGTTTCCGACTCGCAGCCGCCGCCAGGCTATGATGCTAAAGTTTGGACCTCAATCACGCAAAAACGGATTCAAATGAATTTTGGTATACATATATAGTGTTTATTCCGGGAATCATCGTCTAAGGGGGCGAAATAGGGGGCGCAAGTTTGTATATAAGGAGCTACGATATAAAAGCAGTTCCACGCGGACGAAGTCGCGGGCAGAAGCTAGTTATAAATATGAACCACAAATATAATATCCAGCTACACGACCAAACCCCGGATGACGGGAGCAAAAATGCGTTGACAGCTTTATAGTGCGAGGACACACATTTTATATCATATAAATCGATGTCGATAAAAAGCACGATGTACGTACTGGACTACCGCTATGATATGCAGAAGTATTAATTAATGTTGAAAATTAAATTAAAACGAAATGTTTGTATTTTTTCAGTATTTTATATAGTTTTCGTAATATACAATTATCATTTTTTCTAAATTTTCTTATTTTAAACTCCTCCGCCTTGGCGATAAAATCCATTTCATCCAACTAAAGGACCGTTCTAAATCTACTGTAGTAATCGGAGCAAAATTAAATAATTTATAGTGGTTATGGATTTCTTCTGTACCTACAACGTACTTCCACTTCTTTACCAGATATCAAATTATTTAAGATGTTTAAAGTTAAAAAGCCAACGTTTTTCTTCAACACATCCTGATACTTGTTGTGAATAACTTTACCTTGAGGATTCAATAATTTGTTCGTACCTATGGATGTGGATAGAATAGTCGATATTTAACTAAGCACTAGTGACAAGTGCATTTTTGCTCCCGTGGTCCGGGGTTTGTACACGACAAAAGACTTTTAATTTTCCCTACAGTCCCTCCATAATGTTTTTTTTTACGGAAATCGTCCGTATTACGCGTGTGTAGTGTTCGAATAGACCCTATTAGGGCCATTATACACAAACTGATAATGAGAATCTTAATTTCTATAATAAATAAAATAAATGCAGAGGATTTTAAATATTGTCTATGGTCTCTGGTGACTTACGAATAGACAATATTTTAAATTTATTCATCAACACATTGAATCATACAGATTTGTATTCTTAATATCAGTTATAACCATTCAGCCACTAGAAAAAAAAATTAAAAAAAAACAGCTATTTAGCCTGTTCATGAATACAGACGCCATATATAGATTAAAATGAAAAAAAAAAACTTCCCGGCCTAGGCCTTCAAATTTATCCTTTACAGTTCTCTCGAATTGTTCCGCCCGAAATGTGATACTTCGAAGCCTGTTATGACGCACGTAACGACGACATTTCATTGCATGTTTGAGAAAAAGTCATTTATATAAGCTGGATAAAGTACAAAATCAGACTATGCGGGTGATTGGCGGGTTTATACGAAGATCACCAATCCATGTCATGGAAAGTGAACTGTGTCTTCAACCACTCTTCATTCGTAGTAGCTGGCAAGTTCTACTTATGTCAAAATAGATATACTGGAGGGGGAAGAAAATACCTCTAGGTAGGTGCTCATTTGAAACAAGTAACGACTATAGCTGCTTTCCTGTTCAATCTAGTCCGAAATGACCAGTTTACTCTTTGGATAAATGGATAAGCAGCTACGATTTCTCGGATAGTATGACTAGATATTTGTTAAAGGTATAAAACTGGCGAAAAAACAGATGAACAAAGTAGATTTACGTGAAACAGTTTCTGACGTCCTAACAAGTAAGTACCTACAGCTTATTCTGTAAAATTTTCACAGATGAAGAGACAAGAAAATGGTTGTGGGGCAGCATTTTTTGACCCTTAGGTTTGCACGCGCAGTTTTATATACATGCCGAAATTTCCATGCGCTGTGAACTTATTGCTATAGCCGTGGCGTTGTCATGTATAGAAACCTTGGATCATAACAAATGTGTAATTTTGATAGATGCTAAAAGTGCCCTTTCACATTTGGCTCGGTTACCCTCCACTGGTCGAGGGCATCCGGTAGCCTACAGTATCCTTCAATCGAAATATCTGTAAACTCCACGGAATAAAGAATCCATTGGAAGTGGTGAGTGGGCGTTCCCGTGTCGCCGAACATGAGCAATAATTGGCATACTTCTTGCACAGATTATTGTCACTCACCTAGCGACCGCACGCGGCGTATGACATGAGTGAATATTTGTTTATTTTAGGAAAATGCCGTATTGCGTTATTGAAAGCTGCTCCAATAACAGCACATAAAAAACTTGTGTCATGGAGGTATTCCCTATCATCGTTAAGTAATATTTTAGAATACGTATAAAAAATATTTAATTTTCAATTTCTTAGACGCAATTTGCGTCTATATTCAAGGAAATATCAATTCTATTACTCTAACAATAAAGTCCATAATCCTGTGTATTATTTCGCTACTCGGAACTTGAAATGCACGGCAAATTTCCCGAAGATTCGCTACTCAAATGCTGTGGCCAAGGTCGATAATTGTTATCGATAAACCAAAATGAAAATGATTATATTTTAGGAGTGATATACAGAGCCCGGAATTCTCGTAGCACTTTTGAGCTGTCATAGGGACATCTCGTTTATCGAATTCCGATTATACATATGTATGTCGATAAATACAGAATACAATTTGTAAAATATGATTACGAATGACCGATCTCTTCGAGATAACCTTTGGATACCCACTTTTAGGAAATTATAAATAGAAATTAAAATAATAATATTTTATTGTTTCTTATAAATAATTTGTGGATTGCTTAAGCATTTTAATCAGGACAAAGGCAGGCGGCTTGGGCGGGGCGGGGCGCGTTAGAGACCTTACGCTCGCGAGGCCCCGGGCCGCCACTCAGTCGAGGGCCGGCACCGCGCGAGCGAGTACACGTGCGTCGTGCTGTGATCCGCCTCCGCCGCCGCCGCCGCCGACTTGAACGTGGCGAACCGCGCGTACCTAATTTTGTCTTATTACGAGGTTTTTAAAAGCACGATGAAAACGAAAACTGCTCTGTTTATGATTGTTTGAATACCCTAAAGAACGTGGTTTATCTTACTTCGAAGTGAATATTTTATAAAGTTAATTTTTTCTACCATCAAATATAATAATCGCCTATGCAAAGATGGAAAAAAAAACATAAGGTATTATATTAAAGTACAAAAATTGTAAATGAATTATTTTTATTAAACAAGTCTGTCTTTTGTCTGTTGTCTATCCTAACCTTTCCTAACCTATATGCAGCACTTTAACCAAATAATGTCTGCCTTTCCAATTCCAATATAGAAAAACGTATCCTCATAGGAAAAACATGGCTGTTACGTCGTTTTGTGTAAGGAGCACTTTTCCGGTGATAATGCAAACTTTTGGAGCTAGATAAACTCTTAAAAAAACTATTAAATGTACCTACCAACGGAACCCTAAACAGAGTATCTTAATAAAACCATATGCTTTTGAACTTACTTGTGAATAAACTTGCGAAGTAAAATTTCATAAGTTAAATTGAATTAGTTAATAGATAATAGAGAAGTGGCAGATCAATTTTATGTGTAGTGTTATTCATATGTAAAGTAGCATGTACTAAATTAATAAGGGTCCACTTTACTCAAGAGACATCTAATGTAACGTGAGCTAGAACATTTTTTGCCTTCATTGATGTATTCTTGGCGTGACAGCCCTAGCGCTAAACGTGCCGTGTGTGAATGGATACAAGTTATACGATAGACAGAGATGCACAGAGTAGGCACGTTTCTTATGCCTACACGCCGTTTTTGCTAGGAAGTGCAATTTCTGTACTATTACTTATTCTCTGACAAAGGCCCTCCTTATTATCCCGCACGGTAAATTCTCACTAGACCGCACTCTGCTGGTAAAATAATTCTAAATAGTATTTGAGATGTGCTTGTATTCAATTAAACAAATTATATTCTTTGTTTATTAGAAATCTGTGTTTAATTGCTACTACATTTATAACAAAAGTAATTTAATATAAATGTTACCTAATACTAATTATATAATAAACAAGATTTTAATAGAAACAATTTGTAACTAAGTCTTAGCTTAATATTTACCGTATGAATCGTAAAAATATCGATAGTCTAACTCATACCATACCCACATCCCTATTCAATTATAAGCGGTCGCATCTCCAGTTTTGAAAACACCGCCATCTTTGGTCGAGTAGCCGAACGACCACGTCTCTTGCAAGTCTTGTTGCAACGCATATGGTAACGGACGTAAGAAATATTTACTTGACACTCTAAATTAGACCGTAAATAGTACTTGTTAAAGTAGACTTTGCATATATATTTTGCTACCGTTAACAACATATTGTCACAGTACGTTTTAACAAATCGAAAGCGTATTGCAATTGTGGGTCCGTGTATTTATTGAAGTATGGTTGTGTGCGTGCGGCGACAGTGGTTCTCTATGAAAATCGGTTGAATGCCACTTCCAATGGATTCTTTATTCCGTGGTAAACTCGAAACACTAAACTAGAGAGGTGATTATCCAATGGATACCGTCTCATGTTAGGATCATGGGCAACGAGGAGGCAGACCGAGCGGCGAGGCTGGTGTTATCCGGCGGTATTCCATAGGTATCATTGTTTCATCTTTACACAGCGAGGTACTAGGCCAACTAAAACTAAGGCGCAGACATACTTGGAGGGAATATTTCGACGAACGGTCCCGTACAAAAGGAATATGGTATCGAACTATTCAGTGCAGCCTCCTCGAGTCCCATGGTTTGATAAACAACTGAGTAGAAAAGAGGTTAGTATTAGGTACTTGTTAGGCTACGCTCAGGGGACCGATTTTTGACTTACGAGCGCTCGACTCTTTCACTCGAAAACTGTCAAAAATTATGAAATGCTATTTTGAAATAGCGATAGAAAATTGAAAAACGAGTGGTATTGACCACTCGTAATTAATTCTATTGGTAGAAAGTAAGTGCCTGCCATTTTGACACTACAAACGTATTTACTTTTATTTGATTTTCGAGCGCTCGAAAGTCAAAAATCGGTCCCGTGGACACATTCCGTCAAACAAATTTAAATATTTGATGGGCATCTCGGACTCACCCTGCCCTGAGTTGATGGAATGTGTCCTCTACGAGGCCCTACGACATGAGATGACATACCTACCTAATGTTAAGAAATTTAGGAGTTGTAGTGTTGTACGTAGTGTCTAGGGTTCCGTAGTTGGTTGGTCTGTATTTTTTTATTACATCGACAGTCGACACTCGCGCGTCCGTATTTGTGGGATAAGTAGTCAGCCTTTTCAAGTTAATTTATTGAGTTGGTCGACGGTCGACTAATTACTCTTTAACTGATATACCTACCTACGTATCCTTGACACAAAAAGAAAAAGTGCAAGAAGTCCATTTCTTATGGGTTTAGATACTTTAGATTAGATATTGTGAATGAACTAGATTCGGAATTAAAATGTAGAAAGTGTGATCAACAAGTGTCGTGAATAGTCATGATTCACGATAGTATTTACATTGATGTTAATAATCATGTCTCAAACAGCCGATTTATTTTATGTAGCAACACCTACAATCTTTTTATAACAATGTTGACGGGCAGGCGAGTAGTCAGAGTTCCTAACGGCTATATTGCGTTACGAACAGTTAAATGCAAAGGACGATGACCAAATTAGTATGGACGCGTGCCCCACCAAAAATTGCCAAGTGCAAAGTTAACGTATATATTATTTAAAAGTCCTTTGGACGTAGATTTAGTATATATTTCTTATTTTTGATTTAAACCAGGTGGCTTCCTATATTTTTTGATTGAAAAATTACGCCTTGTAATTACTTAGTTAGGCGCATATGCTAAACAGACTGTGCTATTTTTTTTCCGAAGGCGTGTCTAATGACATTAACCAATTAATTTCTTGGAATACTTTTATAGAAGTATTTGCTATACAAGAAAGGTGATTGGATCATCATCATCATGATCTGAGGCTATGTAGCCCTGAGTGGACCTTGGCCTGGTCGTCCACGATTCAGACTTAATGAGTAGTTATTCTTACTTTTACAACGAATAAGTGTGATGTGATGTGTTAACTAGGTACCTACCTGAAACATGTCTTATTTGAATGAACTTATAAATAGGTTCATTTTTTGTACTTAGTACATTACTAAACCAGAAATATATGGAGCCGTAATATATGTTTAGAAAAAAAAACGAACACTACATAGCAATATTCATCTGAATTCAGCTCAATAATTCTCGATGGCAGGTAAAAGATAATGTTAATACACTGTATGTGCAAAGTATACCTAAATGTAAATGTTTGCGTTAATTATTATGCAAGTTATTTTATGCTGTTCTCCTGCTATTCAGCAATAGAGGGCGATAGGTTGACAATTTCAGTTGTTAAGTAGATGTCAATCACTGACATATAAAGTTGCCTGCTACTCACCGCTAGGGGCACTATGTTTAAATATGTCACCATCATTGTAAACCGGAAACGCATTAATTACGTTTTATCAGTGAATAATAAACGCATAGTTTAATGAATCTTACAGTTATCCCAAAAATCTATGTCAAAATAATTAAGCATGCCTACTTGTTAATTGTTTCTGGTCGTGTTAAAAACAGTCAAGGCGAATATTTGGAGACAGCATTACATAGCATAACTGACAGATACAGTTGCCTGCTACTCACCGCTAGGAGCAATATGTTTAAATATGTCACCATTATTTGTAAATCGGAAATGCATTAATCACGTTTTATCAGTGAATAATAAACGCAAGCTTTAATTAATCCTACAATTATCCCAAATATCAAAGTCGAATTAATTACGAATGCCTACTTAATGATGTCTCTGTATATTTTAATAACAGGTGGGGCAGAAATGGGCATCGTCCTTTGTAGTGTTAGATTTGGAGGAAAACCAGGGTGAGCTCTTTCCATAATCACTTTCAATGCATCCTATGATATTGTAACGATTTGGTTCATTTATCAGTGTTCATGTGCTTACACAGCTGTTCATGATGTGATGTATTTATGTGCGTCCACAGGTCTTATTCTATTTGGGAGTCGTGACGGTATATTATGTATATGAATAAGGTTTTCCTACATGTCACGTACATGCGTTAACACAGTTCTTAGTCGTGGAGTTCTTTAGTGTGAGAGGATTAGTAACAAGTGTAACAACAGGGTCAATCAAGACAATCAAACAATCAGGTTCGGTAGTCTCAGCCTCAGGCCATGTCGTCATCAATCAAGGGTGCACCCGGGTAATTATAACTGGAACAATACAGTGTGTGAATTGGTACAGTATCAGTTGTGTGGTAAGGGATGTCTGTAAGGGGAGGTGGAGGACATTCTCGGGGACGAAGTTCCCCACAGCTCAGATGGAGCTGGTACGCATAAGGCGGCAGCTCATATGTCAGATATGTATGTATGTATGTAAGCACTTTATTGTACACAATAACAGGTTAAAGAATATACATGTCACACAATAGAACAAAGTAAAAAGGCGAACTTATCCCTATAAGGGATCTCTTCCAGCTAACCTTTGAGCAATTGAGAGGAAGGTAGGTAGAACGAGATAGGCAAACTTATAAAAACACAGAGAAAATGAAAACAAAACCTAATAGGTATTAATCCTAGATAAATAAAAACATGCCAATACATATATAAATATACAATATAAAATATAATACACACTATCATATGCAATATATATACACGGTGGAATTTAATCGGTGAACAGGAACCCATTTTTCTAATTCAGTAATCGATGGCGGTCACGTTTATGTAGTACTTAAGTGGAACCAAGTTTTTTTTATCATAACTAATTTTTAAGTTGAAATTAAATTTTAATTAAAATTTATTGTCACCCTACTAATGGTTTAGTCTCAAAAGTTTAATACCTCTTTTCAAACTATCAGCCATAGAAACTTAAAACATAAATGAGCAATAAGCTGTCAATTTGTCATTGTCAAATTCATAACAAACGTCTGATCTGTCTAGTTTCCCGCCAAAGCCAGCAAGCACTTGACGTATGTACACTTACGAGTAACTTCCCTTCAATAAAAGTAGGGTGTCCATTTATTCAGTCAGTGTACATTTTACCGATGTTAATTAAGTGTGATTAATTAGTTTGTGAGCTATATTGCACGAGATCTCACGTATTGGTTTCTGTGTAGATTGATAATTAAGATTTTTGGATTCCTGATCACCGATTAAATTCCACCGTGTATAAAGGATTCCGGAAGCTGTATGTGTAGGTTCATAGTTGCATATATGCTAATACAGATACCTAAGCTAGAGTGCTATAGGTACTCATTCGCGGCCATGAGTGACCAGAAGTGGCTTTGCGACAACAAGTACTTAAAATGTATTTTTTTATACCGCGTCATGCTTTGAATAATAAAAATACTTACCGACTACCTACCCAAAGTATGCAACCCACCGAATAGTCCAGAACTGCGGCCCTTTGAAGAGCTGTACCTGTCGAGGAGAACAGCCGGACAGCGCGACAACGGGGCATCCGGACATTTGAATTTTTGCCCAAGCTTCGGTCGCTTCGCTCGCTCGTTTAACAAGTACTTAGGTATTAGGTAGACGAACATATAATGGCCGCTCCACACAATGGGCCACCCTGACCCATCATACAGGACGCGGTTATGCGGGTAGAACGAGACATGAATATGTCTTACTCCCTTTAACGCATAGTTGCGTCCTGTATGATGGGTCAGGATGGCCCATTGTGTAGAGCGGCCATTAGCCTAAGTAATATTAATAAAGGAATAAGTACCTAACTAATTTCAATAACTACTAACTACTATAATTTTAATTTAATCGGTCTAATCCCAATAAGGTCTAGTTTTGCCTCTGGGTTGGAAGGTCAGATGGCAGTCGCTTTCGTAAAACTAGTGCCTATGCCAAATCTTGGGATTAGGTGTCAAAGCGGGCCCCGGGCTCCTTTAGGGGCATTACCGGGAATAACGCTAGGAGGATGGAGGGTGGACCTAACTAATAATTTCAATGTAGGTAAGTACCATGGAATTAGTGCAAGCAAAGTGTACCTGTGTAAGATTACCGCATTATATTAATAGGTACCTATTTAGATGTCGTCATAAGCATAGATAACATTATCAACGAGTCGGGTAATTGTTCCTGCAGTGATAATGATAAGTCAGTCCAAAGATTACATTCAGTTTGCAAAACCGCAGCATTTTAATATCCACAAACAGTTCATTTAGCGCCAATTCCATTAAACCAAGATTAGATTCAGTTTGGGAAGATCCTATCAACGCTGGATAAGTACTTACGGCAAATATGCATTGGCGATCAGTATGTTGTTCCCTATGCACTCCAGTCGCTCAAAATGGCGAAAGAACATCGCGGTGAGTAAGCACATAAAACTTTTTTTTTTTTTTGTTCCTTACCTATCTTTCCAAAAGCACAAAACATAATTATCTATATGTATTACCTAGCTGGGTGTGTGCAAATAGCGGGACGTTCTCAATATCCATACTAATATTATAAATGCGAAAGCGTGTATGTTTGTAATGTAACCCTTTTACGCTTAAACCGCAGAACTGAAATAGATGAAATTTGGTATAGAGATAGTTTGAGTCCCGTAGAAAGACATAGGATAGTTTTTATCCCGGAAATCATTCCCTAAGGGGATGAGATGGGGGGTCAAACTTTGTATGGAGGTACAATATAAACGAGTTCCAAGCGGAGAGTGTGAGAAGCGTGTGTTGATATAATTTAGGTGTCAGAACGGTTATTATTATTAATATCATCTTTGTTCAGTTTTATTAGGGTAGAAGTTAGTAAATAGTTAGACGGCAGAAGATTTAAGTAGTTTCTACAAATAATTTCTGTGCTTAGATTAATTCGTACCTACGAGTTGACCCTTACAATTTCAACAACAATGGAAAATAGTTCGTAGGATGGCATTGAATTAAGTAAGTAGGTATTTAATTACCTAAAACACTATGCCGTGCCGCCAGTGGGCACTATACCTTACCTACTAATCGAGGCATCATGATGAAATCCTAGTCTAGACCAAAGAAGCTTCAGAAAATGTAAGCTCGCAGAGTTCACTCAAGTTCGTGGCGTAACCTCACGGTCACGTTTTACCGCCGCCACGGTGAAGCAGGACTTTTTTTTCGTGGGGAAATGCTTTTACGCATCCGCCCTGGTTGGGGAACCAGAAGGGGCTACCGCGAAACGTTCGTGTATCTCCGTCTTTGTCGCTCGAACTAGTTAGTGTGTTCGTCGTAGCCCCCATCATTGGGTCAGCCTCAGCCCGGGCTTCCCGCTCGCGCTCTGCCGCATCCTTCTCGGCCATAACGTGCTTTTATAGTGTTAACAGACGATCGAACAGTCCGGCGGACCGAGAGGGACACAGCTATCTGAAAGAATCAGAGAGTCATATATCGCTCTCGTTCTTCCAGATAGCTGTGTCCCTCTCGGTCCGCCGGACCGTTCGATCGTCTGTTAACACTATTACGCCCGACATGAACACAATCATGCAAGCTAGGCTAGGCTATTTTGCTAGTACATATCTCACATCTTTCCATCGCCGATAACGGCACTTTAGAAGGCATTAGTCGGACTACTTGATGGCATCTGTGGCAATATCTTAGCTGTTCCTTGATTTCAGATTTATTTGAACCGAGTCTTAAGCCGGAACCCCACTGCTACGCACGGTCGAGCTACGCACGTGGGTACAAAAACGCTTCGGACCAAAATGTAGGTAGATACCTACATCCACAGCAGTGTATGAGCACGCTACACGCACGAAATCACACGTCACAGATACACGTGTGTCCTGTTCCGAAGTGCACACGGTAGCGTGGGCCGCGTGCGCCGCAGTGGGGAGTGTGGTGTGTTTAGCGTGTGCGTGCATTGGTTGCTGTGGAAATTTTGACACACGCAGCTCTAGACCAATGGACCCACGTGGGTAACGTGTACAGCGTGCGTAGCGCGCGCAGCAGTGGGATTCCGGCTTAGTGCAAGGCCTGAGTGGACGCCCCGCTCCGAGCGGGGCGTCCACTCAGGCCTTGCACTTAGTGCCATTACCGTGGATGGTAAGCGTAAATGGGTAAGCGTACTGGAGAAAAGTATGAATGACTCACCGTTCTGTTTTCCGCGGACTGCCTCTGCTGTTGCCTGTCTCGATGATATTATTGCGCAGTTCATTATTTTTATTGACTTGCATAGTTTATTTAATTATTTAATCAACTTTTTTACTTGCAGAGCAGTTTCAGGGTGTCCTCATATTTTTATGACACTGACTGACGCGCCGGAGTCATCATAGACAGCTCAAATAGTTATTTACAGTACATATGGTGCTACTTTCCCGCACTAGTGCGGAAAAGAGCACTTTTCGTGCATATGTCCAAACTTTAAAGAGCCATATGTACAGTAAAACGTTGTACGATACACGTGCGAATAGGTAATTCGCAACTCGTGTCGATTTAAAACACTCCCTACGGTCGTGTTTTAATTTATCACCACTCGTTGCGAATTTCCTATTTTCGGCACTTGTATCGTAAATAACTATTATAATACAAGTGTGGAAAGTAGGTGATTTCCGACGAGTGTCATTTTTATACATGAGCGAGTGAAGCGAGCGAATGTATAATTCGACACGAGTCGGAAATCATCTTTACGCGCGTGTATCATACAACGTTTTACTATGCCTTGTGTGAGGAAATATAGTAAATGTTGAAATGTCGGTTTAAAATAGATAGGTTAAAATTGAAGAACCTAGGTAGATTGTCAGGTACCTACTTATTATCTGGAACTGCATTTAACAACTTCTCCACATCTTTTGCTATCAAGCTTATTCACTTAAAAGTTAAAACCATTGTATTGTGGTTTTGGAACACAATTAATTTTGAGTAACTCAATTTATTAAACAACAAAAAGACGCTGTACCGTCGTAGTTCTAAGAAACATACTGACACTATTGAAACGCAATAAATCATTATTATTATTGATTACTCACTTTCACTCGGCATTTTTAACATATTTACATAAAATAACTCCAAAGTAAACAACAATCACAACAATGGCGGGCTTTTTAGATACATGCGCGGTCAACATATGCGCATTGCGCATGTGCAAGTCGCCATACTGTCGTATCGCAAGAGGCATAAGAAAGATATGCATTCAGCCAAACACATTAAGTGAATATTTTAATTAATTTATTGACCAAATTCAAAAATCAAAAAGATTAATAAATCATTTTATACATTATTAGTATTTATGTACCTTTTATATGAAAGAAAACGTGTAATTGAAATATTTGTAAAACTTTTGTCGAGTAAAAAAAACTCCTTGTGTCGGGCTGACGACCGACTTGAAAATTAAAAAAAAATTGAAAAGTAAAAAGCACTAGTGCGAAAAAGTGGCACTTTCCGCACGATTTTGGTGCTTGGAAAACGCTTTTTTCGAGCACATGCATTGTAAATAATGTTGTACTTACTCTTTGATAGAGTCTGGCCAGTAAAAGAGGAGCCTGAGATTCATTTAAAACTTTTTATACTTATGGCAACTAGTAATGTCATTGTCAAATGTGACAAAAAGTCTTAAATTAGTATAAATTTAGTATGATGTCCTAATCTTGTTATTTGGAATGCCAATTTTAGTAAGAAAGTAACTGTTCCATAATATTATTCAAATTGTAGAGTATCATAAAAAAGCTCAATTATAATATTTATAATGTCTCGTCCAAATTGAAATTTTGTGCGGATATTTTGATTATTCTTCTTAAATATTCTTACCTAAAAAAATTTTTTTACTTCATTCCGATTTATCTGTTTGTGGGTTTAAAAAGAATTGTGCAATTATCATAATTATTTTATCGCGTTAAAACAAGGTATTCTTAAATATTCTTACCTAAAAAACGAAGTGTTTTAGTTCATAATTCATATACCTTTATTTACTTCATTCCGATTTATCTGTTTGTGGATTTAAAAAAAATTGTGAAAATATCATAATTATTTTATCGCGTTAAAACAAGGTATTGCACCACGCTTTTTTTCCGCTCTTTTCTAACCGTATCTTTTTTTACAGGCCAGACATACTTACTTTACTCTTTGGGCCAGACTCAGTGTCGTTGCATGGTCTAGCAGAAATGGGGTTTCATATTTCCGACAGAATTCACTCACAATATTTTAATGGTTGCGCCAGCATAACTGAGGCTCTAGTATAAGTTTTACCGAAACAAAACTTTACTGTCGCGTTTACGTTTTACCCTCAATTTGTATGGGATTTGACAGCTAAACGCAAACGCGGTCGTAACGTTTTGTTTCGGTAAAACTTATACTAGAGCATCTGACCTCGGATAAGATACGTATAGTGAGCCATCAACGTATACTGGGGACGTGGTCAGTCAAAGCCGCTTTTAACTGATTCCTGAATACAAAGCAATAATTCTAGACATTACCTTTAAATGAGCATGGTCTAGCAGAAATGGGGTTTCATATTTCCGATTGAATTCACTCATAACGTTTTAATGCTTGCGCCAGCATAACTCTGACCTCCGATAAGATACGTATAGTGAGCCATCAACGTATACTGGGGACGTGGTCAAAGCCGCTTTTAGCTGATTTCTAAATACAAAGCAATAATTCTAGACATTACCTTTAAATGAGCATGGTCTAGCAGAAATGGGGTTTCATACCTATTTCCGATTGAATTCACTCATAATATTTTAATGCTTGCGCCAGCATAACTCTGACCTCCGATAAGATACGTATAGTGAGCCATCAACGTATACTGGGGACGTAGTCACAGCCGCTTTTAACCGATTCCTGAATACAAAGCAATAATTCTAGACATTACCAAGATATTGTAGACTTTAATGGGTAACCCTCGTTAAGCCATAAAATAATGATTATTAGGTACCTACGTAATCGATTCTCACCCGTCAACACGATGCGCATGTCATTTCCACAGCTAACTACAAAAATAGTAAACAGCTGATCAATTTGGCACCTAACCAAAAAACCCTAAAGAGTATAAATAGTTATTTTTAATTCCGTATTGCTGATCAGTGAGACAATAATTTCAGGGTGGGCACAAAAATGGTGTTGGTGAAAACGCAACAGGGGCTCCTACAAGGGAGCGTGTGTGAGGGCGTGGAAGGAACCTATGTCGCGTTCAAGGGAATTCCATACGCGAAGCCACCGGTCGGCAGTCTCCGATTCAAGGTGAGCTCATTTCACATTACTACAGAGCTACGTTTTATTCTTAGGTATATTTTATTACAAGAAAGTTTGCTTGTCGTCACGTGAGTTTGTTCCATATTTATCTTATTGTAGGTCAGGTTGGTACCTATTAGAGATAGGTATAAACATGTATATTGTTTTTGTTTTGTTTGAAACAAATTTCGGAGCTGGTCTCTACTCTACTTACTACTTGAAGGATAATTTTCTTTGAAAAGAAATTCTAAGTCGTCTTAGTTAGGTACCGCTACCTCCATCTATTAATCCGGCAATACCCTTCAGAGAAAGTCGCCGAATGTAAGGATGGCTTAAATTTACAGGTCTGAGGGCCTACCGCGAAACGAAGTTCGTGTATCACCTTCTCTGTCGCACTTGCTAGTTCGAGCGAGTTTCGTTTCGCGGTAGCCCCTCTGGGCTTACCAGATGCGTATACGCCATGTATAAGCACGTGCACGTAAATCACGTAACGCAGTGTGACATGTCTTATGAGTATACTTTACAACGCAGCGGAACGCGCACGGTTGCGCTGCGTCCCACGCTAACGCATCCGGTGTAGCTCGGCCTTTAATGTCTATGTAAAGACAAGTGTAAGTTTCAATGGCAGCTTGAATTAATTATTTTTGACAATTTATTTTATATGTATAACCTGTGAAACTTCATCAGCTTGTAAATCCATCGAACCTAACTCTGAAAGCGCATGCTTACAGGCTCCTGAACCTCCAGAGCCATGGGAAGGCGTTCGCGACGGGACGCAGCACGGGCCGACGTGCCCGCAGTACAACGAGCGGCTGGACCGCATCGACCTCGGCAGCGAGGACTGCCTCTACCTCAACGTGTATTCCAGAACCCCCGATCCCCCCAACCCCCTCCCCGTCATGGTGTGGATCCACGGCGGTGGCTTCTACACCGGCTCCGGCAACTCAGACTTCTATGGCCCGGACTTCTTCATGGCGCATGACGTCATACTTGTCACGTTCAACTACAGGCTAGAAGTCCTCGGATTTCTATCCCTGGAAAACGAAGAAGTTCCTGGCAATGCGGGACTGAAGGATCAAGTAGCAGCTTTGAAATGGGTGAAACAAAATATTTCTGCTTTCGGCGGTGACCCGAACAACATCACAGTATTCGGGTGCAGCGCGGGCGCGGCGTGCACATCGTTACACCTGGTGTCAAAAATGAGTGAAGGGCTATTTCACAAAGCCATCTGCCAAAGCGGCGTGTGCCTGAATGAATGGGGTTACACATTATACGGACGTAAAAGGGCATTTCAACTAGGAAAACGACTAGGTATAGAAACAGAGGACCCTCAAGAATTATTATCATTTCTAAGATCGGTGCCGGCCTCGTCTCTTATTGGTATCCAATTGCCATTTATAGAATCCGGACTAAGTGATATCGCAGACGGCATTTTATTCGGTCCAGTGATTGAAAAACCTGAACTCAACGTCGAAAAATTTATAACAGACCTTCCACCAGATTTGGTTAGAAAAGGGCAAACATCAGATGTGCCGGTCATAGTAGGATATACATCAGGGGAAGGTATTGAAATAGCTAGAAAATTGCCCGCTCTTATCGCCTTTTTGCCCGTGCACGGAGCAGTCGTGCCGCGAGAGTTGAAACTAAAATGGGAGACTGATAAATTGCACAGAGCGGATAAGAAAATTAGGAATTACTACTTCGACGGAAACGAAATAACGACTGAGATGATGTCGGAGGTAGCGAATCTCGAAACGGATAGAATGTTCGCGTACAATATACGTAGATTTGCCCGGTATCACTGTGCGCATAATAAAGAGCCAGTGTACTTGTACAAATTCACGCCAGAAACAGAGAGGAATCATACAAAGAAGCAATACAAGATGGATTCTGTGAAAGGTGTTTGTCATTCCGACGACCTGCTATATTTATTTCATGTGACCTGCCTCGATGTTCCGCTGACGGACGAATCTAGAAGTATTATACGGCAACATGCGAAACTATGGACAAGCTTCGCAAGTACTGGGTAAGCATCTCTGAATCTCAAGTGGTAGTGGCGACGTAGGTGTATACTTATAAATTACTTAAGCACCTATTTCTAGTCTACAGTTTTAATTACCTACTCCTACTAAAAGGCATCGCATCGCACATTTCTTAAAGTGATATATTACGATAATCATATGATACCCACTTAAATATACAAAAAAATCCTCTCGTAAAAACATCAGAAACAATATCGAGACAAAGTCAATCGCGCTCCACCTCACCTCCTTGTGGAAGTCGTATAAAAATGATAACTTCAACCGCGACTATGACAGACAACAATGCACAGTGTGTTTTTTGACCCCAAAAAAGTGACTTTCTCCTTTTATTAGACGAAATGTCCCCTGTGCCGATTTTTCAATATCTTTTCAAATAGTTTTTTTTTAGTTTGTTGACCTTGTCACGAATGGAAAACGAAAATTAATTCCTATAAAAAACTATAGCTAGTGCATCGTTTAACGTGGCATTAATTTATGTGGCAATTGAATGCGCATATTAAAATACGATTTCACTTGCTCTTAAATGTAAATACTGAATAGACTCGTCGCAAAAAAAGAATTTCTCCTTTTTGGTTTTTATATTTATTTCCATTTCTAGGTCGAAGTAGAATCTACTCATCCTAGATAACTAACAAATCACAATATCTCATCAGAAAATCGGGATTTAAATCTTTGCTTAATAATATGCAACTAGACTACTTCATACTTCAAGTGTCAGGGTCGGGAGAATTGGCAAGCTTTCACGATGCCATTCGAACCAGTTTTTAGAGGATCAAATGTCTCTATGGGACCTGAAGTGACTACAATGGGCATGCGGCCTCATGTTCAAATTGATAACGTAGTGATGCTAAATGTATAGTAAACCATCAAATTATCGTACTAAAGTATAAATTATAAAATATAATTAAAATCATAAAAAGATATGAACCTTGAAAATTTTGCAAATATATGCATATTTTTTAGTGTCCAAGAGTTAAATTTACTCTTGGACAATAAAGCTACTATAGAATCCTTACGCTTTTATAGAAACAAAATTGTATGACAACTATGTACTCGTACGGTCGAGGTCATAAATACGTTTACACTTTTGCACCTTATTACAAGGCAATAAGGTGCAAAAGTGTAAACGTATTTATGACCTCGACTGTACTTAAACGCAGTATTTCGCGACCGAAACCAACAATTTACCGGATACAACTACTTTGTACAAGTGACGTCATACTTGGGTGTCTATCAGTATGAAGCGTTTAGCGCTGCCGCCAGCGACGTCAATCTTTGTCTCAAATTTATGGGTATTTATGTTCTTTAACTGTAGTTGCTCCCATACCATAAACTAAACCATACATCTCAGTGAGGACTGTTGAGGAGCTAAATGCATGTTTGTTATGTGATTTATTAATCTTAAATATTCTATACATTTAACTCTGTTGTTCTCCTAATAAATAAATAAATACAAACATTTGTTCCTCTCCAAAAACTGGGTCGAATGACGTCATAAAAAAATCTTAGTCCGCATCCCTATCGTATTCATAGCAATGACGCGTAGTTGTAGTGTCGAAGAAGCAACCGTATGGCTCGTGGTATTTGAGCTCCCGAAGTGTTCTAGGACCACCCTGTGCGACCCGAACTGATCCAACTTGGACTTGTGCAAAAATAGAAAAAAAAAAGACCGGGTTGCACTCCTGGAGTGCCGGCAGAAGTGAAAACTCAATAACATTGTAACAGTTTTTCGATCAGGTCACGTGACATCTTACGGTGTCACCCTAAAAATGAATTTGACGCAAATTTATAAACAATTACCAATTATTTAGGCGGACGGGCCGCGGGCGCGTTGGGCGCGACGGGCCGGCACGCCCGTCGGCGGCGGCAATCACAATACCAATTTGTTTTAGCCATTGCCAAATATTTTTTAAAGCTTTATCTCTTTAGGAATAACGTCCAAATTCGAACTATTCGAATTAGCTCAATAGCAAAACGGTGAAGGACGCTTGGACAAAATTACAAATTTATTTGCAGAATATTATGCTATTGCAAAAAGTGTTAAACGGCTTTATACTCTTACGAATAGCGTTCAGTTTTGAATGAAGTCGAATCGGCTAGCAGCAAAATATAAAAGTTTCGGACCTCCTTCACATCTGACGTCACAAAAATCTGTCGCGTATTTAACAATTTTTCCCCATCCCAAAAAGTGCATAGCGCCGCTAAAGAAGTTTTCACTTCAAAAAAATTCTTTTTTGTCGCGATGTAGCCGATGGAAACAGCGGTTGCCGGAAAGTGTGTACGCTGTAGGGCTGTAGGTATATAAAATGAATTGCTGTTTCAATCGAATACCTGGCGACCATTGTGTGCCCTTCCCCCCTTTTGTTGGAGTCGGTTTACACGTGATTCGACACAAACGCGCGTCGATGGCGCGTTTAAGAAACGCGGTGTGCATAGGCCCTTACTCAGTTTTATCACCTCATATGACTCATTTTTAGGGTTCCGTAGCCAATGGCAAAAAACTGGATTCGTCATGTCTGTCTGTCTGTCTGTCCGTCCGTATGTCACAGGCATTTTACTCTAAAACTATAAGGTGCATTTGAATAAAATTTTGAGGATAGGTGTATTTTGTTAGCCGCTACATAGTTTTGTAATTAAACGACTAAAAATTTTTTTTTTTGTGGTGTAGTATACATAAAACTGAAAGTCAAAATCGTTTTTTCATTGCAAGCCCACGTGTGGCACATAAATCGATAGGCCTTTCAAAATAAAAATAAGGTTTCTCAGCAACTTTTGATTAAGTGAATAGTCGGAAATAATCGCCCCGAAAGTCACTAAAATTGTGTCCCCCCCCTCTAATTTTTGAAACATGTATTTTAAAAATATGAAAAAAATCATGGACTTATTAAATGCTTTCAGCGAAAATTGTTTTGAACAAGATCGGTTCAAACCTAAATATTCCTAAAAACCTGCCTTCCTTAAAGAAAAGGACGTAAGTGTGCCATAAGATTTCAGTAACGATACGACCTAGGCACGGAACCCTCCGTTGTGCGTAGTCCGACATGCACTTGGCCGCTTTTTTTTAATATATCAAAATATTGGATCCTATCGTTTTGACATCTCTGTCCTCTTTTTATTGGACAATTGGGACATCCGCATACGAGGAGTTAAAAGTTATATTATGTTTCAGGAAACCCACAACGGACAATTTTGTGGAATGGAAGCCGTTCGTCGAGACGGAACGCAACTGCTGCGTGATCGGACAGAAACTGAGCTGTGTCCAAGACGTAGATGGCGAACATATGAAGTTCTGGGACGACATTTACGAGGAAGTCAATATTGAATGAAATACTGACGTCACAAACAAAACATACTTAGGTTATGGTTTATATATAGGTCTTGTTTATGGACAGCCGCGTGCTGTCAGGTTAGTATGGAAACTCGCGCCTGTACGACGTCAAACATTTTGACGGTTATTCCATTGTAATAAAATAAGGCTAAAAATGTACACATATCTTTGACTTAGACTGTACGTAAACACTCTCTTAGCAACACCACATGTTTGTGCGACGGGCACCGCGCCGCCTCACCCCCACTTGTCCATAGACGTGGCCTTAGCTTAGGTATAAATGTTACTTTTTAATCAGTCACACAGAATTGGCTTACGAACACAAACTGATGACCTGTTACTACTTATTGTTAATGTCTGGTGTTATTGCCATTTGAACGCTAAAATTAGGGTATAGGGAATTGAATAAATACATATTAGGGAATGAATACTTATAGTTATTATTAAATGTCACAATTTCTTACACAAATATACCTACTATCGCCTTAGATAGTTACTGCAATACCGCACTGTGACACGCCGTAGACAGATAGTCTCCATAAAATACACATACATAACCGACAATTTAAAATAAGATTTGTTACTAGATGAACAGGTGCGATATTGCAGTATGCACTTCATTGTGGAACCGTCAGCGCCGACTATCGGCAGCAGTTCCGCGCGCACTCCCCGTAACACTCGCGACGGACAAATGAACCATCGAAAAACCCTAACCAATGATTGAATTGAAAAAAGTGGAACGCTACTCTATTAATAGACAGACAATGATTTATCGACTACCATAAGTAACAAATCACACAGTCTCAATAAAAATGAACTTCTCGTCGGGCGCGAGATCAAGTCTCCGTGAAAGATTGGTCACACGTGTATTTGGTCATGAAACTCACTCGTTTGCGGGTTTACCTACGGCCCGTCCGTGCGATCCACGCGACGAAGGCACATGTGTGCGACGGACCAGAATACCTATGAAGTCTACACAGCCTTCAATAACACTAGAATAAGGTGCGCGACAGAGATGCAAGAAAAAGCAATGCGCATTGAATCCCGATTGAAGCTAAGTATTCCAGAATAGAATCCGAGCGGAGCGTTAGTAGTAGAACCGTTTTTGCTCCATTAATTTTGTATTAGGCAGTAATGTTAAATCATTAAATTTTAAATTACAAAGTTAAAGGGAAAAAAATATAATTTTACGGTCTATGCAGGAAGCCAAAAACCGTGAAATATAAACGTGTAAAATTTCAAACACATATTTTCTCGCTTCTCGCGGTAGTCTGGCAGCCTCGTGCTAGTCGTGCAAATTTGACACGGATATTGCCGATTCGTTAGGGCTGTAGAAACTTCATACGTGTTCACTGTCGCACTGACCGCGGCCTGGGTATCGGGCGGGTTCACGTTAGTCCGGGCGGAGGCGGGGCTTGTGCGCGGAGCCTTGTGGACCGCCGGGTCAGTAGCGGCCGGAGCGCGAGTTGCGCTGCGGCTCGCGGCGCGCGCCGCGCTCCGGGCGCTCGGCGCGCTCGGGGCGCTCGGCGCGCTCGGCGCGCTCGGGGCGCTCTGGGCGCTCGGCGCGCTCAGGGCGTTCGGGGCGTTCGGGGCGCTCGCGAGAGCGCGAGCGGCGCGGCTTACGCTCGCGCGAGCGGCTGCGCGAGCGCCGCCCGCCCTTGCGCCGGGAGTACAAATATCTGAAATTAGAAAATCACATCATTAGATAACGAGAGCAAATGTTATTCCGATGCCAGTGGCATGCTGAGGCAAAAATTCCAGATTTCTTGAGCATACATTTCATTATTGAAAAGTAATATAAAGCCAGGGATTCAAAAGCAATCTAGAGCCAGTGATTCACTATGGTACATATCATCATATGTCTTGCAACTCAAGTCACCAGCAATGTAAGATGTGCAACTATGAAATCTTGTGTTGCTCAATGTTGACAGACAAGACAGGCCTCAGAAGCGTCAGGGAATTAAAAACCGGCCAAGTGCGAGTCGGACTCACGCACGAGGGGTTCCATACCATTATCTAAAAAAATCATGTCTGTTGTATGGGAGCCCCACTCCCGACTCGCACTTGGCCGGTTTTTTAGTATTTGTTGTTATAGCGGCAACAGAAATACATCACCTGTGGAAATGTCTACTGTCTAACTATCACGGTTCATGAGATACAGCCTGGTGACAGATGGACAGACAGACAGCAGAGCCTTAGTAAAAGAGTCCCGTTTTCCGAAAAGGTGCTATAGGCTCAATTACGCCGCTTGCCAAGCCACAAAGTTATCAATCCATGTGGCTGGTCGGCCCCCATACTTGATGTAAGAGCGGTTTCATGAACGTACAACTGTATCACAATTGTATCGCTGCAAAAGATCGCAGTGTGCAAAGTGTTCAATAATGATACAGTTTGTTTGAACTGACCTCCTAAGTTCCCTTGAGATGGGTTTGAGGTGCATGAAGTTGCAGAAGCCGCTCCTCGTGCACTCGCCCATTTCGTACTGGCGGCAGCAGGCCTCGCGGAAGTCCGTCACCGGCGACAGCTCGGCGTACACGGGCCGCCCGCCGAACCACCGGTTGTTCAGGTCGTTTACGGCCTTCTCGGCGTCCTCTTCGCGGCGAAACTGGAATTGTTACACGGTTTTTATATACTTCATTATTTAACTTGGGACCTGAAGTTCTACAAGTCAATCAGTGATCTTAGCTATGACATGAACCTGTTGGGTTAGATAAAACAATTAGTATGAGTGGAGACTGGAGAGGCAGTTCTTAATGGAGTGCAAAATCTGTCCTGCTATTTGTACCAGAAATAATCCGTTTAACAATATTAAACAGGCCCTAGGACCTGAACTGGTGCAAACATTACGTACAGCTACAGCAATGGCATCCTCTACCTACAATACCTACATCTTCTAGATTTTAGCCTCAAATATAATATAGGTGCGTACGAATTTGAACAGCCTCGGGTTGAGGCACGCACGGCTCACCTATTTTGCTCAAATTCGTACGCGCTTATGCGCGGTGCGCGAGCAGCACGCGAGCGGCGAGCGGCGAGCGGCGAGCCGCCTAGAGGCGGTATTTTGATCGTGCTCAAAAGCGCCTCAGGGTGCGTGCCTCGCGTAACTGGGACGTGTATCTGAGCGTGCCGCGGACACAACGATTTGGTGAAGTAAATGTGAACCACATGAATTACAATTTTTGTACTACTGTTTTATCCACCACCCAGGCGCTTCACTTCTTTTTGGTAATAATTCGGTGAATTACGATAAACGCAGCCGAGGCTGTCATCGTGTCCGACGCCATTTTGAACGACGCACAATATCGGCTCGCCTAGAGCACGCTACCTCGGCCGCGCATGTTTATGTGCACCAAATTAGCTGGCGAGCAGCTCGCCGCGCGGGACGAGCATGCCTCAGGTTGAGCCGCTCAAATTTGTATGCAGCTTAAAATGCCACCAGTTACACTCTCTATAGGGAATATGCATGTGATTTAGAAATGGACAAAAAAAATCACGTGTAATCTATATTGCTTAATAAATATACACAAATGATTATTTTTTCAAATTATCATGTTTCTATTGATAAAATAAATTGTTTAAAAGTACTATTTTTCAAACTCCCTCGCAAATTTCCAAAACGCAACGCTATTGGCGGAGCGAAACGTGACGTCACCGTGCAGGTCGTTAATATGATTATTGAAAGTTATTCGCATCGTTTGGCCGCTGTTTATGATAAATAATCAGTGTTTTTTGATAAATTTTAACTGAAAGCAGTGACTCCTTTTGAAAAAAAACTCGCCACAATGACTGAAAGCGGTTTTGTCAAGGCACAGTCGGATAATCTGCCTAAAATTCATGTGTTCATGATGACTAAATACGTACTTCGCAAATATTTGTGACTTTACGTCCGCTGAACTAAGAGGAGTAAAAGCTGCACAAGGTAAATAAGTTACAGATCCATACTAATATTATAAATGCGAAAGTGTGTCTGTCTGTCTGTCTGTCTGTCTGTCTGTCTGTCTGTCTGTCTGTCTGTCTGTCTGTTACCTCTTCACGCTTAAACCGCTGAACCGATTGCGATGAAATTTGGTATGGAGATAGTTTGAATTGAACATAGGATAGTTTTCATTCTGGAAATCACCCCCTAAGGGGATGAAATGGGGGGTTGAAGTTTGTATGGAGCTGCGATATAAACGATTTCCACGCGGACGGAGTCGCGGGCAGAAGCTAGTATATACTATATACTATAATATTATAAATGCGGAAGTGTGTCTGTCTGTCTGTCTGTTACCTCTTCACGCTTAAACCGCTGAACCGATTTGGATGAAATTTGGTATAGAGATAGTTTGAGTCCCGGGGAAGGACATACGATAGTTTTTATCCCGGAAATCATCCCCCAAGGGGATAACGTGGGGGGTTGAAAATTTGTATGGAGCTACGATACAAACGAGTTCCACGCGGACGGAGTCGCGGGCAGAAGCTAGTATTATATAATCAAAGATATGTAGGTAAGTACCTATTAGGAATATTAAATTTTAATAGAATAATAAAAGATTTTAAGTACTTACATATTTAATACTCACGTCGAAATGATCTTCACAACAATATAAACTACTCAAGCACGATACATTATCTCTCCTCATCGCCTTACACCACTTTATCCTTATATTTGCATCTTTGGGCATGGGTATGAAAATAATTGCAGTTTTAACTTGTAATGTTATTTTCACACATAGGGACAATACAATATTTATAATAAGCTTTTGTGTGCTCTTCCATTACAATAAGTTGATCTTATAAGCTTTAATCACTCACATTTATTAAAAGTGTGAATCAAACACTTTTTTGTTAATTTGTTCTTAGTGCACACTGCACGGTGACGTCACAAATGAGCGCGCCAAAATGGTGGCGTTTTGATCGTCCGAAAATTATAGTAGTTTTAATTATTTATTTTTAGCTTATTTAATAATATTGTGATAGTGTTATATTTTTTTCCGTTTATATGATTACTTATAGAATAGATAAAAAAAAAAAAAAAAATCATGAATATTCCCTATTGCACCTACCTGCGGCGAAGCAAGAGGCATAAAGATCATCGGGCAGTGTCCTGTTCCCTCTGTTTATTGCTTAGCATGGTAAGAGTCACATCACTATAACGCTTTACAACCAAGAAATGAACTATGTGCAAATTAAAATAATTTGTTTAAATGAACAGTTCAGTAACGGACTAACTGATTTAAGATTGCATGGTCACATCGAGTTGTGTGTAAAGGGATACATACAGAAGATATTGTAACTGGATACTCACTTTAATATAAACATTCCCAACTAAGTGATCGCCCAAATTATCACACACATTCATTTCTTCAATCTCGCCATATTTGTCTTCACATTCAACAAACACATCTTCAAAGAAATTGTCGTAGTGCTCCTGCATTTCCTCATCTGATACATTTGCTACAACCACTGTAATTGTTTAAAAAGAAAAGGATTAATCATTTGTTGATTAGATTATGAATAAAATTAAATATTTCTTATAATAAAAATTGAGACATAATGTGTGTGTAACATCACTAGCGTGAGGGACAGCGTAACTGGTGATAGAGAGGTATGGAGAAAAAGACAAGCTGCACCACCCCAAGTTAATTACTTATTCAAGCACTAAAGACATGTATGATGCAGATTTCCTCACTACAATTTCCTTCACCAAAAATGTATGTACATCAGACTTATGGATAGTATCCAGGTATTTAACACGCATGCCCATTCTTGCAGCTTATACATCAATTTTTAGAATTCAAGGATTTCAGCAGTGTCAGCTCGTAAAGGTAATGTGTATGACAATACTTACAATGGCTGCCATCAGCAGACTTGGCAGAGTTTTGAGGATTCACATATAGGTTTTGGAGCAGCACTGTTTGTGAGAAAGTTGGTTTGTTGTGAATACGAGAGCACCGGTCTCCGTGACGGCATGCTCCGATTTTGAAATAAAAGGAGCAATTAACTCTGGAACACAAAGGTTTCTGATTATCATTTCTTTCTTATGAATTTCATAAGCAATTAATATTGATATGAATTGCCCAATCCAAAATATGGTTCCTATACTTTCAAAATAGGCAATTTAGGGAACCTACTTGAATAAACCCCAACAAGGGATCAAACCAGGGCATAAAATATAGTGTCACATATAAAAAGATAAAGTTTAGTTCAAATTAATAGGTTATTTTTAATGACTTAGAATATTTCAATGGCCAATCACAGTGAATACTACTAAATAGCCTTAACAGAAATATCGACGAGTAATTTTCAGAAGAACTCATTCAATGATATGTTTAAGGGTGGCAGGCTTTTGGTGTATATTAGAAATTAAGGTTGACCATAACCTCTTTACGCATCTTGTAACATTAATTGAACTAAAGCATTAGATAGTACTGTATGGACATTTAAATGGCAAATTATTGAACTTACTTGTCCTTTTCTGTACCAAAGATAGCAGCTAGATACTCAGCCATGGTAAAACGCCGTTGGTGACGGCTGTAATCCTCAGCTTGTGTCAAGAACGATGCACATCAAAATTACCATGAAGCGCTAAATGTGGCAACAGACAAAATTATTTCACTTTTCTAATGATAACTTGCGGAACAGATCGTTATATCTTATCGTGCTGAAAAGACAAAACTAAATATGTTTCACTCAACGAGAAAGAACATTAGCGGCAATGCCGCTATCCGCCATCACTGTGGCATTACACAGATAAGCAACGAAGTACTGGAATTATCTGACAGTGTAGTTAACAATTTTCTATACATTATCAGATTAACCAACACTACAAATCTAATTAAGGGCCAGTTTTGCTTTGAATACAGTACAGATTAGATACATAAAATTGTATACATTACATTTAAAAAAGTAGATATATTTTTATGTGTATAGTATAGTTTGGCAAATATCTCAATTAAGGTACATTTATGTGTATATTTATTTATTGAAAATTTCTACTGTGTCCATATAGAGATTCCAGGTTATTTTTTCTCATATGAGTATTGCAACATTCGCAAACCTATTTCCGTTTTTTATTTCCTTCTTGCTCTTGCTGCCCGCCTCCTGTCACGCTGCGTGAGTTGTGTTGTCTCGTCGTGCTGTGTGCGAATTCGTGGGCGCTACAGCAATGTTGTAATCGGCCATACAATTACCTTTATGGTTCTTTAAAATCCTAGCCCTCAAACAGGATACATCCGCCATCGTGTAGTGCAACTCCTAATTAATATATAACGGTCGCCGTTTTGGCAGTTATCACATGTGTTAAGTGTGAAAAAGTTAAACATTCAGTGCGAGCGCAATTTTCTGATAAGTTTTATATACACGACCGTTAGATTTCTAGCCGCAAATCTATGGGAGATAACTGGTTCCACGCTCACGTAATAAGTGACAATGTCTCTCGAATCTCCGCTTGACATATTCTGCGGCTCCAAGTTTTGGGTAAGTCACTATTTTGATAATTTATGCTTCTGTTCAAAAAATATTGTGATACCTACCGTATGCTAAATAGTTCACACCGATTTAACGACCACGGACCTGCTACCTTTATTTATTTTGGTTATCTTAACTTTACGGACGATAAAAAATATTTCAACAACCACACAGTATATTTGTTTCAGACCTATAATATATCCTCGACATATACAAACTGAAATAAGAAGATGTTGTTTCTCTTACATAATGTACATAACCAGTTTCTCTTAAATTCTTATCTCCATTTTAATTATATTTTTAAGTGGGGCTTGGTAAAAACATCTTATTTTTGGTAATGTAAAACTATGTATCATGTACCTCTTGGTCCACTTGAAAAATCATGGTTTGAGACAACATGTCTTTTTAATTCCTAATCCAAGTTTAAAAAATACTGGCTCCTATGTAGATGTTGAAATTAATCCAATAAACTGTTATGAACACCATAGAATTAATCATCAGATAATTCTCCACGGCATTGCTTTAAATTTTTACCAAAGTTGTGCTAAAGTATGAGAACAATAATAAAAAGTTTATAAACAGTAAACACAATATAACATTTATGAGTAGGCTTAGGACTTTTCGTAGCATACCGTGGTTCTAAAATCTTTGGAGTCGCCATGTGTAAAAATTTCGAAGTCAAAGTCAAAGTCATAAAGTATGATGTCTTATTAACTATAAAGATTTATACATACTGTCACATCGTTACTGAGTTCATTTTAATCGAACGTAATTAATGTTATCACAAACCTATATAATAATACTAATTACTGATCACATGTGATGCTACAATATTATTTATCTAGTTATACATACAGTTATACAGTTGCTCAAGTAGTACCTAGTATAATTTTTCATTTTTCATGTAACATCCTGATAACCTAGGGAAGAGCGGTGTCTCCCAACACAGGCAATATTTTGCTTACCGGGCGGCACCATCCCCTAGACTATAAACACGTGCTGTATTTTACAAAATAAATAATTTTAATTTTAATTTTAATTTTTTTTAATACCTACATCCTCTTTAATGCCCGTGTTTAGTGAGTAGTGCAAATTAAATCGCAATTTAAAATAAAAAAATATTGACATAATCAGTTTAATGAGGATTATGACACACTTATTCCAACAGCCAGTACTTTCTCAAATATGTAGAATTATTGCTTATAAAGAACTGATTGGCCTAAAAATGTATCATTAATTAATTTTGTAATAGCCCCTGGAAGCCTCAGTTTAAGTTTGATTTGTTGAGTAAAGCTTAGCGACGTTTCGACCGATCACGTTTCGTCTGTTGAAATTAACGTTATATTTTCTAGGTTTAATTTTTATATCACCGTTATATAATGCATTGTTAATTAATATATTACATTACTTAACATTATACTATTTTTATTAAATGTCCTTTTTTCTTTATTATATATTATTTTACAACTAAAAATTCCATAAAATATAGAAGCATGATATGTTTCAAAAAGTCCTAAGCCGTTAATATAACTTCATACTTTGACGTTCACTTCGAAAATTTCACATTCGGCGACTCCATGGATTTTAGAACCACGGTATGCTACCAAATGTCCTAAGCCTATTTATGAGTCACATAAAGTAATACTCAAATTACCTACAAAATTCTTTTGCAGGAAAGTTTGTTACTAATTGTACATTTTGCACAGTCATTACTAACATAATATTATTCTACAAGCAGCAACATCAGTAGTCTATCATATTGTGTAATTTAGAAATGCCAATGGCCAATCTTAATCTAACAAGCTTGATGCTGACTCTAACTTACACAAATGTCCAAAATTTCGACTTGATTCAACTAAAAATATAAATACATACCTATGACATAAAGCATTCATCCATCTCTTACTTACCTACTAGCTAAGATAAGATAGCCTTTATTTGCTGAGTTATTTTGTTACATTTCATTTACTACATGCATGCTTATTATATAACTTAAACTAATTAAAATATTTCATTTTTCTTTTGTTTTTATTTTCTTTACTTCAGCTTGCCTCTCGGACATAGGCCTCTTCCCAAGCTTTCCATTTTGTTCTGTCTTTAGCCTCCCTTCTCCATATTGTTCCTGCTTTCTTTTTAATATCGTCCTCCCATCTCATTATTGGTCTTCCTCGTTTTCTTTTTCCCTGTCTTGGATACCATTCTGTGATATCCTTTGTCCACTTTCCATGGAAAAGTGGACAAAGGATACTTACTAGCTACTAAGGATCAAATGCTTTATGTCCAACATCAACATAATCATGCTAGGCTGAAGTTTAAAAAACCTTTTCTTACTAAAAAAAAACTGCTATCTGATAGATATACAGGGTGGAAAGTTGAGATGGGGCAGTAAGGGCAGCTACTAGATCCCTTGCTGCTACGCGAAAATGCTTTTAGGAGACCTTTACTAACTTTTTAAGTGATGACAATCAACATTCACAGATTTTTGATAAAATGTACAGTCAGCGAGAAAATCGTCAGATTTGTCTATTTTTTTTAATGCCAATCGTTCCCATTTCTACGAGGGCTGCCTTTTAAGTTCTGTCGTTTGCAAACCTCCCGTGATTGCATAAAAAAGAACTAGTGTCACGTTAAAATATTTGAATTTAGAATTCGAAAACAAAAGAATGACTCGAAATCGGCCCAACCGTTTTAGTACAGCGTTCGTTCAAAGTTGACAAGTCAGTTGTGAAAATGGAAATTTCGAAGGAAAATTTACGTGCGATAATTTTTTACAACTTCAAAAGGGGCTTAACGCGACTTCAGTGCTTCGAAGAGTTGACTACGGTTTTCAATGATAAAGCACCATGCCTTCGGACTGTGGAACGCTGGTATTTAGAATTTTAACGTGGTTGCTCTAGTCTTGGTGATAGACATCGTGAAGGTCGACCAAAAACAGCCGTAACCCAAGAGAACATTGATGCTGTACGGCAACTGATCGTCGAAGATCGCCATGCGACATACCGTGAGATAGAAGCTTCCTTAAGTATTTCAGGGACCAGTGTTCACAGTATTTTGCATGATCACTTAAGCGTAAAAAAGTTGATCTCACGCTGGATACCACATTTACTCAGTGAAGACCAAAAAACGGCTCGCATTCGATGGTGTCGCAAAACTCTGCGGCAATTCAACCGAGGAAACTCGAAACATGTGTACGACATTATCAGTGGTGACGAATCTTGGATATATGCCTACGATCCCGATTCTAAACAGCAGTCGACTGTTTGGGTGTTCCAAGATGAGCCAAAACCGACCAAAGTAATACGCTCACGGAGCACTTCGAAAAAAATGGTCGCCACGTTTGTGGCGAAAAGTGGCCACGTTGCCACCATCGTGCTCGAGGATCGTAAAACGGTTAATGCTGACTGGTATACCACTGTCTGTTTACCAGAAGTCATCGGCGAGTTTCGAAAAAATAACCCAAGACGTCGTATAAGACTGCACCACGATGATGCGAGCTCGCACACCGCCCGGCAAACTGTTGCGTTTTTAAAAGAGCAAAACGTCGAAATTCTGGAACACCCGCCGTACAGTCCAGACTTAAGCCCTAACGATTTTTTTACTTTTCCAAAAATCAAGCAACGACTTCGTGGTCAACGGTACCAGACGCCTGAAGAAGCGGTTGAGGCATACAAAACGGCCATTTTGGAGACCCCGACTTCGGACTGGAATAAGTGTTTCGAAAACTGGTTCGATCGAATGAAAAAGTGTATTACATATCACGGTGATTACTTTGAAAAACAATAAATATCATTTAACACTTAAATTGTCTTTAGCTTTTCCAAACGACACAACTTAAAAGGCAGCCCTCGTATCAAGGATTAAAATACTCTTTGAGTAAACTAAGGTTGAGTACTAGAACACCCACAATTCGAAGAACACTTTTTCCATACAGTTGCCTCATCTCTGCTTTCCTCTCTGTATTGTGATGGGTGCCTCAATAAGAGTGCACTATTTTGGTTAAAAATAAACCTTAATTAAGGTATTACTAGGGTAATTAATAGTGCACTCTTATTGAGACACCTGTTTTATATTATTATACTAGCTTTTTATACTAGCCCGTGACGTCATCAGTCCACCTTCTGGGCGGCACATTGCTCGTAGACCCGATGGCCGTTGGGGCGGAAAGGTTCTCGAGTGGCGACCACGTACCGGAAAGCGCAGCGTGGTTAGGCCCCCCACAAGGTGGACTGATGACCTGGTAATATGCTACTTAATGGAAGGTTATTAGAATCCCTAATTTATTTTTGTAGCTACACATATACAGGGTGATTCAAGAGACATGAGCAGGATCAACCCTACGGATTCAATAGTTTATAAGCTACTCAGTCGTACCAGCATTGGTAAGATTAACGTGAATTTTTTTTTAGTTGTGTTGGGTGACCATGATTTATTGTGAATGAAACTTTTACACAAAATGTAAAAAAAAACTGTGGGCGTTTAACTTAATTACGATGGTAAAAGATCCATTAACATTAACTGTATGTGTAGGGTTGATCCTGCTCACGTCTCCTGAATCACCCTGTATAGCTATAGAAGTATGTAATATATTTTTATATTGTGGTTTAGGCAACTGTTATACGGTTTATTCCCATGGGTTTTTACCCTTCTTTTACCGACAAACGTTTCATCAAATGAAAGTTTTGGCAAATTTTAATTTCATAAAAAAAATATTCTTTAGAAAGAGTTAACTTTTCAGTATAGTAACAGAAGAGTAAGTTCCTGAGGAAACAATTAACTGTCAAATGGGTGTTGGTAAAAAAAGGGACTCCCATTCCCAAACGGAGCCAAACTCGCCTCCAAACCCAAATCCTGGGTCTGCCACTACCCATGTATTGGTTTTTAAATCTATTATTTCCTATACGTGTTTCCGGTTTAACAATTGTCCATAATGAAGTAAACTTATAAATGTTTATAAACATATTAACCTGCACCTGAGCGGAACAAATAGGTACCTATTCATATTGCATATTTGTGTACCAAGTATGTTTGTATGTGTATTAAGATTCACATTATAATTGAAGATAAGTATGTACCTGTTAGCTGCCTGTAAACTTACATGCAAACATCTCAAAAATATTATGTTCTGTGCTGACATGGTAACAGGCCTTTAAATAGCGCTATTTTCGTATAGCGCTATCATTTATAACGTTATTATTCCTAAAACCGCTATACTCAAAAACGATATTTGACGCGCTGTATAGCGATATCCATTATAACGTTATAATTCTAAACCATTAATATAAAACCGATACTTTTTTAACCGATATAATAATGTTATAACGTTATTATAGCCTACTCGTGCAATGTAAGCGATGTGATTACGTAACGTAGGTTGTTTGTTAGAGTGCACGACGTCATAGTAAAATAGAGAATTTTTCGATTTGCTCGGCTTGTCGGCGCAGGTTGTAGCCTGATACGAATATCCTGACTAATAATTTTCAAATCAGATTGTCTTTAGCTACTCTGTGCCTCATTAATCGGAAATGCATCATCCCATAAAAAACATGCCATGTAAAAAAGAGGTCAAGTCTCGAAACTCTTCCACCGTAAAAAGTTGTGAGATATTTCGTAGAGCCAAGTCTCAGGCATTCTTTTATCTTTATTTGCTTGCTAAATAAAATTTTGTGACTTGGCAATCACACAATACTACATAGCTTTAGGTATGCAGAAATCCATTAATGCAGGAAAGTTGTGTGATTGCCAAGTTACAGAATTTTATTTAGCAAGCAAATAAAGATTAAAGAATGCCTAAGACTTGGCTCTACGAAATATCTCACAACTTTTTACGGTGGAAGAGTTTCGAGACTTGGCCTCTTTTTTACATGGAATGTTTTTGCTTGCTAAATAAAATTCTGCAACGTGGCAATCACACAACTTAACTGTGTTTATAGATTTTTGCATACTTACCTAAAATTGTGTAGTATTGTGTGATTGCCAAGTCACAAAATTTTATTTAGCAAGCAAATAAAGATTAATAAGAATGCCTGAAACTTGGCTCTACGAAATATCTCACAACTTTTTACGGTGGAAGAGTTTCGAGACTTGGCCTCTTTTTTACATGGAGTGTTTTTTATGGAATCTCACTTCTTTTTGTAGGTTAATGTGTTATCCATACATACAAACTATGAATGCAGGCCCATTCTTGCTTTTGAATTTTCCCATTCACTGCAAATGTAACTTTGTAATCCTATATATTTGTATAGGATTACAAAGTAATGTATACAGTTGGTGTATCTAGAAAACTGGGTTGAAATAGCATTTTTTATAGTTTTCCCTTTATGTGGCCATTAAACCCTAACTCTGTACCAAATTTCAGCTCTCTGAGTTTATGGGAAGTACTAGTTCTATTTTGATGATCATGAGTGAGTGAGTGTCATAAATGCGAAACTTTGCTTTTGCTTAACTTCGGAACTCCTACAGACTTGAAATTTTGGATTTTAAGTATGTGATTATAGCTTACTGGATGACGAAAATTTCTGCATTCTGGTCTTATCCAGAGGTTCTCAAATAGGGGCCTGAAAATGTGGCGAAATGGTTCCAGTAAAGGATGGTACGGCAGTGTTTGCTTCGCGCTCGACTTGGCGGGGGCACTGCCGTGCCCCCAGATATTAATGGCATTGTTATAACATGGTAAATTATTAATAATTTAAATGCCTGCATCAAATGTTTCTGCTTAGCCCGTTGGTTGACTGGTAGAGAATGCCTTATGGCATTAAGTCCACCATATATACTTTTTTTGTATTGTGTCACAAAGTGTAAATGAATTAAACCGGTCTCATGGCACCAGCACGCACATTACGGATGGATGGTCAGCTAAGATGCTTAAAATGAGGTGGAGAGAATGAGAAATTTGATTTATCTATATATGTAAAAGAAGACTTCCTGACTAATTCATCAACGCACAGCCGAAACTACTGGGACTAAAAAGAAGGAACAAGATGGAATTTTTGGAAATTCCATCCCTAAGGGGGTTAGGGGTGCAAAGTTTGTATGAGGGAAACTAGAGACTTGAATCTTTGTAGGAAGATTACTTATTAAGATGCATAAAAAGTTCTTGCAGCGTTTTAGAAAATCCCACTCCTAAGGGGGTTAAGTAGGGGACAGGGGTGCAATGTTTGTATAGGGGAAACATTATTTTTTGAACTAGAGACTTGAAACTTTGTAGAAAGATTACTTATTAGAATAGAAAAAAGTACTTTCTGTGTTTTAGAAAATTTCATCCCTAAGGCGGTTAAATAGAGGTGCAAAGTTTGTATGGAGGGAACTTTATTTTTTGAACTAGAAACTTCAAACTTTGTAGAAAGATTACTAAATGCAATACAAAAAAGGACTGTCAGCGTTTTAGAAAATTAGGGGTGAAAGGTTTGTATCAGAAACACTTTTTTTGAGCTTGAGATTTGAAACGTTTTAGAAAGATTACCTATTAGAATAGAAAAACAGTTAGTACTTTTAACGTGTTAGAAAATTCCATCCCTAAGGGGGTTAAAAAGGTACTTATGCAAGATTAGTATGAGAAACATTTTTTTTTGAGCTAGAGATGGGCAACTTTGTGGTACGATTACTTATTAGAAAAAAAAAATCCTTTCATCGTCTTGGAAAAATACCACCCCTAAGGGGGTTAAAAGTGTTAAAACGGTATTCAAGGTTTATATGAAGAGCAAGAAAATATAGTAAGATATTTCTAATGTCAGTCTTAGTCTGTATGTTAAAAGACAACAAAACTGATTTCAGAGTTTTTTTTTTTAATTCATCCCCTATAGGCGTTAATGGGGCTTCAAAGTTTATATGGAGGGAAAAGTAATTTTTTAAGTAAGATTTTTTAATTTTGGTCTTAAAATAGAGAGAGCAGATTAGTAGATTTTTTTATTCATCACCTAAGAGTGTTTAAAGGGGATTCGAAGGCCGTATAGGGTCAAGACAATTTTAAAGTAAAACATTAGTGTAACTACGATTTTAGACGGTTTGTTTAAAACTAAAAAATACATTTCAATGTTTTTGTAATTCATCCCCCAAGTTTCTAGGAGGTTCAAAATCTATACGAAGAGCAAGATATTTTTAAAATAATAGATTTATTACTTAAGTTATGGACCGTTTGTTTAATGATTAGAAAACGATTTCCGCGTTTTTTTTATTCATCCCCTAAGAGAGTTAAAAGGTTTGAAGGTTGTATAGAGAGCAAGACCTTTTTTAAAGTAAGACTTACAGATTTGCACAGTTACCAGAAATGTAGGATAGGTTAGGTTAGAACTGCGATGCTCCTAGAATCGAATAGATTTAATCAACATTGGGTACTTATTATTATAACAGCAATGTAGCTTAGTAGACATATAAAAATATATTTTTCTTTAATACTGTATGAAAACGTCTGTTGATGATTCTCAAGATATTTATGTTTGTAAAAACGAAGTTTTCAATTTAGATTTATCAATTTAAACTAACGAACTCATCGCACTGTTACCTTTTACGTAGGTCTAATCCCTGAACGGATTTAGATGAAATTTCCCGTACAGATAATTTGAGACCCTTGGAAGGATATGGATAGTTTTTGTATGTCTTTAAGATGGTAGAGAAGTGTGTTTGGGACAGCGATAAATAGCTTGCACCGAACATAATTTAATAGCAATATTTTTTCTTAGACCATAACAAGTTCCACGCGAACGAAGTCGCTGGCAACAGCTAGTTATTTATATAAATATTTAGTGACTAAGGATTAATTAGAAAAGGAGGATGAATCGTAAGAAAAGGAGGATCGATACATATTTGTGTACCAATCGTCCTTGGTCTCCCCTATCTATCGCGAGCCTATCTAGACAGATTATGGCGAAGAACCGAAATCGAAAATTCACACATTATTTGGTTTCATAATCAGATTTTATTTAACTTGTCGTTTTCGGAATGGCTCTAAATCAAAAATAAAATAAAATGTCGGAAACTAAAAGTATATTTTAATTTTATTACAATTAATGAACAAAAGCACATACCAACATACCTATGCATAATTTTTTGCTCACGGCAACACCGTCGGTCGTAGGGCTTGTTTGGAATAGGTCCTAATACTGGGAGTCTGCGATTTAGTGCAGAGACAAACAATTAACATAAAAAAATATTGACCCTCTTACATATTGTAATAGTGTATACCTAGGGGCTATTAAGATTGGCACTCTTTCTTTTTATTTATGAGCAAGTCCACGAATCTGTGGACAGCGGCGTTGCGTTTCCTGCGTCCCATTTTTATTCCACCATTTATCGTCGCAACTAACCAAATATTCACAATTCACAACCAATTTGCAAATGATCGAGGTAAACAAGCATTAATAACATTTAGAAGCTAGAACAACATAACGGCAACGTCGCACGTCGCGCTACGGCCCACGTGGTGGCATGTTGGCATTGGCACAGAGCGGCAACGGCGCAGCCGTAGCGCGCGGCTCGCATTTTAAAACGATATTATAACGTTATTATATATCGTTCTGTTATTCATTCTGTTACGGTATTTATATCGTTATGGAGAATATTGATTTTGTTATAACGTAATTTTCGAACACTAACGAAATATACCGTTATAATTCCGGTTCATTTTATAACGTTTTAAAGGCCTGCATGGTAATGGTCTTGTAAGTTAATGTATGTAGGGCATTTGAGACCACTTACATTTTAACACCGATGAAAATTGACAAATGACTAAATTTCTATGTGAATATTCTAAAACGACTGTGGGGTCATCATATTTTTGCGTTTGAGCACTAGTATATAAAACAACTTCCTAAGAATCAAATATACATAATATATATTCATATTAATTTAATAAATATGTTGCTAATATTATTCATATTTACTTTGCATACATATGTATAGGTATACTAGGTGCCCACGGAATAAAACATATAGCCTATATCCATACATAGGGCCTACCGCGAAAAGAAAACGAACTTTGTTCGTGTATCTCCCTCTACCACGTATCTCACTTGCTAGTTCGAGCGACAAAGACAGAGATACACGAACGAAGTTCCTTTTCGTTTCGCGGTAGGCCCTCTGAGAGTCCATTCTATTATACACAGTTTTTTTTTGTAATCAAATAACTGTATCCACACAAACTTAAAGCTACAATCTCACATAGGTACTTTTTCTCTTTGTTTTATAATTATACGTTGTATAGTAGGTATATGCATAGTCTGACCAGCGAGTAGTGTCACTAAAATGTTGGCAAATTTAAAAAAAAACATGCTGGTGACACGAAATGGATAGCAGCTTAATAGGTACTTATCTATTTCATAGATAAAATTGTTGCCATATAAAGGATTCGAAAAAAATGTTGTTCTTGTGCCACGATTCGGTGCCAGACTATGTGTGGTTGAAACTTAATATCAAACATATTAAAGTCAATGACATGGTTGTAGGATCAAGTAACACTTACATAATTATATATTTTAACAACTAAACGCTGACCAGTCTCCTTGACCTTAGGCATTCTCTGTGATGGCATCATTGCCATGAATAGGCAAAACCAGTTGGTGTGGTATTTTACTACAGTGATGGCAACTAGATATTGTGATTGTGAGTTTTAGTCGGTATGCAGCTTTTATGAGTGGATATACAAAACCTGATCAGACTCCGATCTAGCTTGCTTGCCAGTTGGCACTTAAATTTATATGATAGGTACGTATGATTCGTATATTGTTTGTAGCTACACATTGAATGCATTTCGTGAAGTACAGTTAAGTAGAGTCGACCTTGGAGATAGGATTCGACAAAAATGTATTTTCAAGGCGCCCTTTGGCGCGGAATATACTTTCATTGCACAGACTCTAGTTACTGGCAAAGACGACTATCGAGCCTAAAGCGATCGTTGGATTTGTTTTGTTAGGTAACAGTCTTTATTAGCTTTTTACGCCTTTATTGAACGAGCGAGCGAAGCGACCGAAGTTCTCTGCTTCAGCTTGGACCAAAATTGTTTCGTATGTCCGTATGTCCAGCTGTTCTACCCTGCAGGTCGCATTTCTCAACCGATTCTCATGAAGTTTTGTGGGCGGGTTCGAGAATTGTTCACATAGGATTTCTTTGTCGATAACTTAAGAATATATAGCTAATATATACTATTTAATAACTGAAATAGGATTCGTATAAATAACAAATAATAGTAATTGTTTTAGATTTTTTTCTTTTTTTTAACAGATTTCCACATCTCACTAGTTTATATCATTACGTCAGCTCCGCTTAATACCAGGATATTGCTTTGTCACTTTCGATGGACGAACAAAGCGAGCCTGCGACCTAGCCTAGCTGAGCCTACGTCCAGGGGCGCTACCGCGAAACGAAAACGAAGTTCGTTGGAGTATGTTCCTCTCTGACGTTCCAATATGCAAGTGCATACCATTACCATGCCAGCTCATAACGTTCGAATATGCGAGTGCGACAGATAGGACATTGATTCACGAACGACCTTCGTCTTCGTTTCGCGGTAGGGCCTCGAGCGCCAGTGAAACAAAGGGCTGACGAGGCATGTTTCCGTCACGACCGAGGGTAAAGGAGTTGCGCCTAAGGATCAGGGATAATGAATCAAATCTAGCCCCATACTAAGCATAGTTTGTCCTTGTACATTAGGTAATAGGATAGTCGACGATATACGAAATAGATAAATAAATACCTAAATACGTAAAAACCAACCATGGCTCGGGAACAAATATTCATGCCCATGACACAAAGAAATGCTCTTAACGGTATATGAACCCAGGACCTCTAGCTTCGTAGGCAGGGTACCTACAACTAGGCTGAGCTGAAGTGCTCTCCATATTGGACATTTGAGCGTTAGCATGCATAATAAAATAACTATAATAAGTTCGATAAATAATACCTAATACGAAACAATAGGGCAGTCAATAATCGGCCAAAATGTATCAGATCAATCAGAACCGGAGTTATTGAATTTTCGGACCAAATCGATATCAGGGGTATTCGAAAAATAGGACATTAAATTTAGGGATTCCAATATGGACCCGAATAAGCAGGTAGTTCTGCATTTACATGTCTCGTATTCAATATACCTATTACAGCGAGAAAGCATATTGCTCTTGCAACGCTTTGGGCTCGGCCACAATTTGCGGCAATTGGCGGTAGAGGCTGTAGGGTAAAACCCGGAAAGTCGCCCGAAAGTAGTTGCCTTGATTGCAATTACTCTAGTTTCGCGAATGAAACACACATTATTTTATTTATGTATCGTGAGACTGCAACTAAAACTAAGTTGACCGTGTTGCATGTCTCTGTGCGATTGCATGGGCCGGCTAGGTGCGATCAAAGGTTTTGCGGGATAAATTTCCTCTTTCTCGACGGGGCATCTATCCTAAACGTAATTAACATGGATTAGGCAATCATCCCCACATGGGATAGTTGTCCAAAATGTTATAGGTCCGCAAAAATCGCCAATACTCTGGAAATATCAAAGATATTGTTCATTCCTTTCATAAATTTGGAGATAATAAACTAAAGTACCTACTCGTTTTACAAATAAAAAATCTTGCTTTTTGTACAAAGAGATAAGTATATAAAGTACTTTCAAAAAGTGGGGCTCCAAAAGTGGGGCATCTATCCTGGTTTTACCCTAGACTTAGCTGGGTCTATTCCCATTAGTTCTATTGTCTTTTTAGGGTTCCGTAGCCAAATGGCAAAAAAACGGAACCCTTATGGATTCGTCATGTCTGTCTGTCTGTCTGTCCGTCCGTATGTCACAGGCATTTTACTCGAAAACTATAAGGTGTATTTGAATACAATTTTGAGGATAGATGTATTTTGCTTGCCGCTACATAGTTTTGTAATTAAATTACAAAAAAAAAAAATTTAAGAGTGCACTACATACAGTCAGCATCATATAGTTAGTAGCAGCCAAAGTAGCCAAATATATCGGAACACGTCTTTATTGCTATAGGAATAAGGAAGTGTGACGATATATTTGGCAACTTTGGCTGCTACTAACTATGTGATGCTGACTGTACATAAAACTAAAAGTCGATTTTTTTTTTTTTTCAATGCAAGCCCACGTGTGGCACATCAATCGATAGGCCTTTCAAAATAAATATAAGGTCTCTCAGCATTTTTTTGATTAAGTGAATAGAGTCGGAGATAATCGCCCCGAAAGTCACTAAAATTGTGTCCCCCCCCTCTAATTTATGAACCGTATATTTTAAAAATATGATAAAATCATGGACAATAGGGCTTATTAAATTCTTTCAGCGAAAATTGTTTTGAACAAGATCGGTTCAAAGGTTTTTGAGATATTTCTAAAAAACTGCCTTCCTTAAAGAAAAGGACGTAAGTGCCATAAGATTTCAGTAACGATACGAACTTTTGAATAGGCACGGAACCATTAGTTGTGCGTGGTCCGACACGCACTTGGCCGCTTTTTTTTAGTTGGAATTTTAATGTAACTAACTGGGAAAAAAAATACTAACAAGTTTCATCAATAGAACAAATAATAGAACTAGTGGGAATAGACCCTCAGCTGTGCGTCATACGTGGGAGCGAGAGGGCTGATTGCCCGATGTCAACAAACCATTAACCCGCGGGGAACCCGTACTTATATTCCCCAGTAATCTTTGTCATCCGAGATGGCAACATAAGGTTTCTACTTTCTAGCAATATCACATTTACTTTTAAAGTTCAGTTAAAGCATAAGTACCTATGTTGTTAAAAAAACATGTCAACAAGCCCTAGAGAGATTATTGTTGCTACCATATTTTAGCTTTTAGCATAACACAATATATAATTTACAGTATTCTGCTTAGAGTATAGATTTCTACAGAGGAGCTATGGTACCTAATAATAACACCACGACCGAGCGCGTTAGTATGAGCTTGCGGAAAATAAACCATTACCTGCCCAAATTAAGTAGGCTGTTAATGATTGCTCTCAGCCATTCTAAGACCATGCCGCTATACCACAAAACTTTACAAGTCTACAATTCCACAAAATTGTACAAATTTCCATAGAAAAAGTTGTCCATTTTGTCAAATTGTACGCTCGTGAAGTTTTTTGGTTTAGGCCCCAGTTCTTAATGTAGTTGGCAGTGGCGAATCGCCATACAAGCCCATTCCCACCGGCTTGCCTAAAATTTATTTTGAGGCAAGCCGTATATAGTATGGTAGTATATAGTATACCTACCTACACACTAAACTCTTTCATAACTTTTTATGTTCCGAGTTGCCCATCGAAAAATTTCACGCGCCGCAACTGGTAGCTGGCTAGCTGCAAGGTTCCTTTCCGTCCCTTATGGTGGCAATCGTAAAGCCTCTGCATGTAGACATCTATACTCAACGGCATTCAGTGTCTACTGTCTACGTCTCGCGCGAAAAGGACATTACGTTGCCGCTACAAAGCTATGCTGCGATATACATACAGCATAGTGAATCTACGCCGTTCAAATACCACTAAATAATCATTTCTCCTTTTCCAGGATAGCAACAAAACATGGTACACGGAGAATCCAGAACTGACGCTGTGTTTCGAGAAAACCGTACTTACCTGGACGCCATGCATATACCTGTGGCTGGCAGCCTTCTTAGACACCTACTACATCCTAAACAGCAAGGAGCGGAACATACCATGGAACATACTGAACATCAGCAAACTGATCATCACAAGCCTTTTAATAGTTTTAACTTTCGTGGACCTGGGCGTGACGGTGCACCGGTTCTCGCGCCAGGAGGTGGATGTGTTCAACGTGGATTATTATACACCTATAGTTAAGATATTGACATTTGTGAGTATTCTTTTTTTATATTTGTTTTAGTGTTTATCTACGAAGGCGCTCTTCGCTCTGTGAGAGATCTCGCCTGCATACTTTTGGTTTTGGTAGCACCGCAGAGTTAGGCCGGCCAGAGGGGCCGCGCTGGTGGAGCGATTGGGCGACGGCGATTTCAGTAGTTTCAGTACAACTAGGGCGACTTGGTGTACTGTGATCACCGTCGCGTCGCTGATCGCCCTACCAGTGCGGCCACCATGCGACTATGTGAAAAGTGATCCATTAAATGTTTACGGTCTGAGAAAAGGCTTAAGGCTAAAAAAAAGGCTTGGACTGCAGCGGAGCGACGAGCGGCAGTTCATAGAATCGAGAGACTTCAATGTATGGGTCGCTCGTCCACGTCCAGTCCACGGCCTTACGGCCGGTTTACTTAGTGATTAGTGCGAGTCCGTACAAAAGCTACTCGCACTTGAAGTAAATGTATGGACGCACTAATCACTAATCTATGTGTAAACCGGCCTTTAGTCGCGCGAAAGGCAAAGCTAGCCTAGCCGTTTCTGGCATAAAGAATATCAACATTATTCGGCCATTTAATACGTAAGACGTTTCAAATATGCGAGGAAATACAGTTATTGTGGTCTTTATTATAAAAATCAAGACACCGTTTCTGCCACCGCGTATGACCGGTACCGGTGATATATTTGATTTTTTTAGGCTCAGACTAAACTAGGTGAAGTGCCATACTTTTCCGGCAAACAACTTGAGCAAATGACCTTGCCTGCGCAAAGGCGAATTGTACGTGCGAGCTTAATTATTAAACAAATATCAAAGGTATATTTTTACATATCAATGAGAAAACTCTTTCTCGCAAGTTACTTCGCCCGGCCGTTTTCGAATTGACGTCAACAAAGATAATTTTTATTTAATTACGTAGGTACTATGTAGTGCAAGTTGCTGTGTTCTCGCGGTCCGCACAAAGCGGGTCGGCGGTCCGGATGCGGACCGCGGTCCACCATTTGGTGACCCCTGCTAGGCGAATGAGAGCCATGTATTTTTTTAAGAATGAGAAACCTCGATTCTCTCCCGAATAATCTGTCAGGCGTAAAATCATCAGATCATATAATCAAACAATCAGCAAAACTCGCAAAAAAGATAGTTTTATGTCTATCCAGAAAATCCATTCTTCATTCTTTCTTCATTCATAAGTGGTTCCGAAGATTGCCCCCTACATACAAACTTACAAGGCTGCATCTCAGACGTTTCCCCTTTATAATATGAGTATAGATATGGACAAAAATATACGAATAGGACTAGTCAAGTGCGTATATATGTAAATATATATACAGTTGAGGTCATACATTTAAGTAAGTTCCCATAGGTTCAAAAATATCTTAACAACCATATGGTTGGTATGGGCATATGCCCTCATCAGTAAAGACGTGTTCACATGTTTTTGATCACTTGGTCCGTGCACGCAGGGTTTTCGGGATAACGTTGTAGGAACTTAAAGAGGTGATAGACTGGACTATCAGGAATTTTGTATCATTAATGACGTACACATATTTATGGTTCACGGTGTAATCTCGTGATGACTCTGCATGATTCGACGCGCTACGCCACTCATTTGGGAGGTGCCCTTATCTTACTGCATGACTGTACTAGGCAATTGAGCGAATAACATGACCTGATTCTGAGACCTCGGCCGTTATAAGTATTTCTGTTTCAATTATTGGGCATGGTTACGTACCTACTGACTACATTGCGATTCGATAATGAGAGTTAAATTGTATCTCCCTTCCATATTTTTAAAATCTAAACAACAAGCTCAACTGACTGACATAATAATCCGGTTAACGTAAATTAAAGCTGCTTTTTCATCGGCGAGGATTGAAGGGAACTGGCATACAAACAATCGACGATAAAACAACTTACCATTTGTTCCCCGATAGTTTGATATTTCTCGCTCCCCCTTACTCGCTGGTAGATATCTTTATTTATAGTAACAGATATCGACACATCTATCAGGTATTATCCGAAAGTAGACCTTATGGTTAATTAAGGCCAACTCTTAAATCGGAAACTTTCGCTCGCCCGATTGACACGCTCTTAATCAAGCATTCTACTATTCCATGTATATGTATTGCTTTACTTTCCTGTGAGTTGTGACCTGGACTTAGACCTAGACCAAACAAGTATAAAACCTTATTTAATAAGTGTACCGCTACGAGCGGCGCGTGCAGCGTCCATATAAAACAATAGTACATTGTTTAACGAGGGGCGGAAGTGGAATATTGCGAACAAGAGTCTATCAGCCGAAGGCTTTTGATGACTCGAGTTTGCAATATTCTTACGCCCGTGTTATACACAATGTTTTTCATCACATTTGCGAGGAAACAAATACATTTTAGATGAAATGAATACAAATCTTAATAAACACTGCATCATGTCAGTCGTCCATTTTGTTGAATTTGACGTGAGGCGCGTATGGCAAAGACCCTTCGGTATACAGCCACGATTTGAAAACACTTAAAAACATTTTACATAGAAACTAAATAACTACATATTAAATCTGTAAATAATTCAGTTAAACATGTTCAAGTAGTTTTTTAAGTATGTACCTATGTCTGCGCATTATGAAGCCCTTTTCGAGCAAGTGTGATGAAAATGCAATTTATATGGACGCTCCACGCCCCGCTCATAGCGGAGCGTACACACTTATGGGCCCGGCCACGAAATTGCGCGGCGGCAGCGGTTTTTCTAATTCATTGCGTGTGATCCCAACTAACCACAGTGCGTTGCGCGTCTCCACCGCGCAATGAACAGATAAAATGCTTGCCGCGCCGCAATTCGCGCTGTAGCTCTTAGTCCAATTCCGCGTAGGATCTGACCACGCGCGACAAAACTGTATGGACTAAACTTGAACCTATTCTCGTTCGTTTGGTCGAAATGAATAATATTCAGCATGATAATAATTAAAGTCAGTAGGGTTGTTTCGCCGGTTACGCGACCACCTTTGGTTGGCGACCACTTGACTGACTAGACTTCTTTAACTAAAAATACATTAAACCTAAACAAAACGTGTACTTTATGAGATTAGACTTAAGTTAGTTTTAAGCCCATTATACAACTTGCTTTTTGTCACAACAGCTTGCCATTAGAATGGTAGGGTGACAGAATAACAATATTAAAATAGGTGCATATATTTTTGGGATATCCCAATTCCGTTTATGACCTAATTGTCCGGAAAAGTAAGACAATAAGTCTGTAACATACATGAGGTTTGGATTTTCTTATCTTTTGGTTCATATTCAAATATATGATTTGTTCATATTCGTCTTGATGATAAGGAATTGGGCTGGAATAGTCATCGATTCTACTGATTCATTCAACTATTTACTATAGCTTCTACCCGCGAATCCGTCCGCATGGAACTCATTTATTATATATATTTATTTATTTGATATTCACCATTATCAGCACATTATTATATATATCTACTTTACAAAAGGAACATTGTCAAGTGCAAGTAATAATTGTAATTACTAATTATAATTTATTAAATAATAAGATTATAGGTTAAAAACACACAATACATATTAAATAAAAATTATAAACTAAAACTAAACACTAAGAGAATATTAGATAACAGCATAGATGAACAAGAAAGAAAATTAAATATAAATATATTTATGACCGGCTCCCACCTGGTCCAAAGGTGCCAGTATTTACTGGCTGCATTGCCCCGTTGAACTGCCACCGATATTTGTTGGACCAGCACGGCTAGCACAAGACGGCCGCGACATACTCTCGATTTGTATCGCACTATACCTCTTCTTCTAAGTATTCTAATAAGAGAGAGACGGATAGTGCGAGAAAAATCGAGAGAGCTCGCGCGCCGTCGCGTGCTAGCCGTGCTGGTAAGAGTCAGAGGCTCTAGTATAAGTTTTACCGAAACAAAACGTTACGATCGCGTTTGCGTTTTACCCTCAATTTGTATGGGATTTGACAGCTAAACGCGAACGCGGTCGTAACGTTTTGTTTCGGTAAAACTTATACTAGAGCCTCTGAACGAGGGTCGCATACGAGTATATATGTTAATTATTAATAGTATTTAAAAGTACTATAATTATCTCTGCATTTTTTGCCGTACCTAGAAAGCCTAGAATACGATAAGATAGTGGATAAAGAGGAATTTTTTAATGATTGTATTTTTTTGCATGCAACATGCTTCGTCAACTTACCAACAACATTGTTTAAACATTTTCGTAGTGTCTTAAGCGCAGGACACATTTGTCTGTCGTGTTGTGTTGTGACGCATCAGGACGGTATCGGTTTCATACATTTAATATGGTTGCGTTCACATTTCTCTGACGACGACGGCATCAGAGAAATGTGAACGCAACCATATTAAATGTATGAAACCGATACCGTTCTGATGCGTCACAACAACACAACACGACAGACAAATGTGAATCCGGCTTTACGGTATTACCAAATGTTGTGCGATACCTGTGCTAGTGGTACTCACTTCCCCTCTGCATTTAGATAAGATATGTTAAAATATTTAGGTAGTCAGGTACTTCAACAGGTATCAATACGGTTGAAGTGCCTTAAAATTCGTAGAAAACTTGCTATCTCTGAAACCGCAAATTATATATGACGACCTCTGTAGCCTAGTTGGTAGTGACCCTGCCTACGAAGCCGGAGGTACCGGGTTCGAATCCCGGTAAGGGCATTTATTTGTGTGATGAGCATGAATATTTGTTCCTCATAGATGTTTTCTATGTATTTAAGTATTTATTTATCTATATAAGTATGTATATCGTCGTCTAGTACCCATAGTACAAGCGTTGCTTAGTTTGGGACCAGGTTGATTTGTGTAAGATTGTCCCCAAATATTTTTTTTATTTACTTTTAAATGTCATTGCATATAAACCATCAGCTAAGTACTATTATTTACTCTGTGCTTATGCTTGTATACATATAGTATAAAAAAAAAAGGTTCTTCAAGGAAAACTAGATAACATTTTACTAATTGTTCTGAAAGGCTCTCTGTGTGTCAGAATATTATGTCGTTGCTACTTTATCAATACGAGTATATGTCTATTTATTTAATTATAAATCTGTTTTTAGAAACCAGAAATATTTCCGGTATCGGCACATCACTAGTTACAACGTTCAGAAGATAATAATAGCTTAGGGGAAAACAGAATGACGAAGCTGCTAGCATTATATTATATTATAGATACGTGAAGAACAATTAAACATGTCGGTCATATTTATAGGCGCGGCGCGGTTTAATAGACGACACTTAAACTTGTCCCTTGGTTATGAACAGTCGTTCAAAAATATGTGCACGACAAAGTAATCAAAAATATGTCAACACGACTTTATTGTTAATGGCATAGGCTCAGATATTTTAGAACTTTTGGTAACTTACATACGAGTATGAACTCGACTGAACACTATCCATTCATATGGGTCAATCAACTTTTTCTTGTTGTTATACTGTCTTAGTAAGCCAGGAAACAACGGTGACAGAGATTCTTGGAAAAAATATTTTCAATAGGACTCTTGTCATGTTAAGGAGATGCATGGTTGCACTCCGGGAACGCCGGCAGAAGTGAAAACATTGTAACAGTTTTTCGATCAGGTCACGTGACATCTTACGGTGTCACCCTAAAAAATAATTTTGAATAAATGTTCGGCGCCAAGAACAGCGGCGGCGAACAAAATACCAATTTGTTTTTGCCATTGCCAAATATTTTCCAAAACTTTAGCTAAGCCTGAAATACAACGTTATCCGGGACTGATTGAAGTTTGAACTTTCCAGCAAAAAGCACGAACATTTGTAATAATCGAGAATTTGGTGTATTTTGGGAAAAGGTCGTTTTGTGAATCAATCATTACGGGAATCGCGTGTTCTGCGATATAAAATTTAGGGTATTTTGGGAATGGTGCCTTCTGTGTATCAGTTGTTATGAGCTTCATTCCATTTGAAATTGGCTCATATTGAGAAAAATGCAAATCAAGAACGGTTCATTTTGGTAATAAGTTAAATTGGGTTTCATTCCTTATGAGAATAGTTTTTTTTAGATATTGGGACTCAATATGACCCAATATCTAAAAAAAACTATTCTCATAACTTAACTTTCACCGGAAAGGAATCGGCTAGCAGCAAAAAGTGACCTCCTTCACATCTGACGTCACAAAAATCTGTCGTGTATTTAGCATTTTTCTCCATCCCAAAAAGTGCTCAGCGCCGCTAAAGAAGTTTTCACTTCAAAAATCTTCTTGCCGTTTCTGTGACCAAGAGCAGACGCGTTTTTGAGTTGTTCGCTACGATTGTAATTTAGTCTCAACGTGTTTGATGATTGCGTGATAACATAAAATGGACGTTGTTTAATTACGTTTTTGAGTGTTTGATCACAAAATCCGCATCTGCATTGCAAAAATCACTTGACTTACAAAACGATGACCACGAGCCAAACTCAACCTCGGTTTATCAATTTCTTTGTCGTGTAGTCTTGTAACAAGAGTTCTCAAAGGCCGATTGAGTTCGTTTCGCATCAGTTGGCAAGCTGTCAATCCGTTCCAACGGTACTGTGCGTTGTCACCTCCGACAAGAAACCGCGATTCACTCCGTGTTGTCGCATTATGTATTTTATGGTGGCCAGGCCTTTGACGAGATTGAATAGGGCAGTGACTCGATACGTCACTAGATTAATTCGATTGATTTTATGATACGACGACCACGTGCGACGCGTGTGACTAAACACGTTGCGGAAGACCTCGCAACTGTAGTTTAAAGTTGAGCCGTTTCAGCTAGAGTCACAATTCTTTTTCATTGCATTTCACATCCGATTTGCGTGAAATTTTGTGAGCGAGTTGTATAATATTTACCTAATAGTTTTATTTGTAGTTTTTTTGTAAGCTCACGAGTTCTACTATCTTAGAGCCACTAGTAATAGTCACGTTTTTTGGACCATACTTGGCTGATTTGGACTATAGTTGCGTGGTTTTACGGTTCTTATATATGTATCTACTTAAATTACGTACAAAACACCTTTGTTTATTATAGCTATGATTAAAGTAGTTATTATGCTTAGAGATTATTATTTCTGTGATTGCAAAAAAAACTATAATGACGTCACGCTCATTAGCCGGCACCATGAATTGAAACGTAAGTAACCGCAGATCGCAGGTAGCACGCGGATCTTGGCCGACCTTGACGTGGCCGCAAATAATTACTTAATATCTATAAACAAAATGTTTTTTTTTACGAATATTGTCTTTTTTGTTATACAATATTATTAATTATTATGACCGTCCAATTAAACGAAATATAAATACGTAAGTTAGTCTTTGGCTCGATCTTATACCTGAGCATTTCTAGAAAAGATAGTAGCTACTTACTAAGTAGCTACTAACTAAGTAGTACTTAGTTAACACGTCAATAAAGTTAGCTAGTAGGTACTAAGTTTTTGTTACCATGTTTTTGGGTCTTATCTTAATTGTGTGCTGCTGTTTTTGTGTTTTTTGATTGTGTGATCACTTCACTTTTCTAGAAATACTCACCAATACCTACAAAAGTTTAAATAGTTGCTCGTATTCAATTTGAAAAGTAGTGTCAAAGCGCTTTGGGCTTAAAATCACAAAATCTCACTTCACCTCATTATCAATACTCCCAGATCTCAAAACTCCATGGTCTCAAAATACCTAAATTGCAGAATGCCTAAATTTTTTTCTCAATCAACCGAAACCTTAATATCGCCGATGTTCAAAATACCTTAGGCTAATAATACCTAAACTTCAAAACAGCATTATGGCAAAACAACATATGCTTAAAATAACCGAACCTCAAAATACCTAAATTTATACTACATGAATGAATCCCATCCCATCTCGTAGCCAGCTTCGAAATGGGAATGAATTTCACCAAGTGGGAAAAATATTCCAATTTGGTAGCTGGCTACCAAATGGGAAAAATATTCCCATTTGGTAGCTGGCTACCAAATGGGAATAAAGGGAAAATGTAGGGTAGAGCGGGGCACATTGAACAGGAACTAGAAATTACCACGTTTGTGGACAATTTTTTTACTCGTGATACACGCATGTATAAGTCAACCATCACATCTCTCGTCAAAATCTCTGTGGACACTCGACTTTAGAAGAGCGGCAGATTGATGGAGGTAAAAGATCGGTAGATAATATCAAATAAACACTCGTAAAAAAATTAGGCATTTTTGGGAAAATGCCTAAATTTAGGTATTTTGAGGTTGAGTTGTTTTGATATTTTGTCATTTCTGCCATTCGGTAATTGAAGCATTGTGCATTTCAATCTTCAGGCATTTAGAGAACATGCCGTTTTAAGTCAAAGTCATAATGAATTTCGTTCATTTTAAGAATGTTACAATTTGACATTTAGGTTTTATGAGCTCATGGTAATTTGAAAATAGGGAGTATTGGCAAATAAGGCATTATGAGATTTAGTGATTTTAAGCCCAAAGCGTCAAAGCGGACCGAGGTCCGCTTTATAAGAGTATGATGTATTTGAAAAATAGTGTTTCATATTTATTTACCCTTTGCATAGCGCAAGTTAATCAATATCAACAACACGCCATCGATTGGGACGGTAAACGGTAGCTGTATATTATAGATGAGATTATTTAATGTGGGCGAGTTCTTATAACGCTTTCATTGGAATTGGTATCTACTACCTCGGACTGTATAAAGTTGCTTTTTGTATGACTACTTTGACGCAATGCGGCCAACTCGAATAATTTCAAGTATAGGTACTTAATTGAAGGTGATGTTTCGTCAGTTGGACATATTTATTTAGATTAGATGTTTGATATCAATTATGTAAATGAATTAATTAATTAACAAAATGAATTAATTAATCAACAAAATGAATCAATAAGATCTTTTTTTAGGGTTCCGTAGTCGACTAGGAACCCTTATAGTTTCGCTTTGTCTGTCCGTCCCTCCGCGGATAATCTCAGTAACCGTTAGCACTAGAAAGCTGAAATTTGGTACTAATATGTATATCAATCACGCCGACAAAGTGGTAAAATAGAAAGTGATTTTTTTATTTTATTAGGGTACCTCCCCTAGACGTAACGTGGGGAGTGTTTTTTTTTTTTTTTCATTTCAACCCTAACGTGTGATATATTGTTGGATAGGTATTTCAAAATGAATAAGGGTTTGCTAAAATCATTTTTTGATAATGTTAATATTTTCGGAGACAATCGCTCCAGAAGTAAAAAAAAATGTGTCCCCCCCCTCTAACTTTTGAACCATAAGTATTAAAAATATGAAAAAAATCTACGGAACCCTACACTGAGCGTGGCCCGACACGCTCTTGGCCGGTTTTTAATATAGATGGGAGATCTGAGGGGGCTGATCTGTTTATTCAATTGAGTAATGGTGTCTATGCCCGGTAATGAATGTCCTTAAGTTTCGGGAACAGAAAAGAAAATGTTTGTTCTTCCATGGCCCAGACGCATACGTTTTAAGTTTTGATTTATTGTTGAAGGCGAGCGAGTTCGTAGAAACAGTTTGTTGCAACAGCGATGTTGACGAAAGCGTTCTTTGTTTTAGAGTTTGTCAGCAACACTATTGTACTACAATCGCAAGTTCGGCATGCGGGCGTCAGGAGTCCTGTTTTTCTTCTGGCTGCTACTGATAGTAGCGGGGATACCGCAGCTGCGCTCCGAGATCTTCCGACATAACAACAAGAATGACGATGAGAACGTGCAATATGAGTTCGTTAGCTACATTATTTACTACGTGTTAGCTCTAGCGATGTTTCTACTTAATTGTTTCGCCGACTTACCGCCTAAAGATACGCCGTACAAATACGAAAAGGTAAATGTTGATGCAACTTACATCTAACTATTTTGCTACTCCGTTTTTATAGCTGCATATAATGGTGTCTTTATTTACCGAGTTTATTTGTTTGGCAGAATCAATGTCCTGAGAATGCTTCGGGTTTCCCGAGCCGCCTCACATTTAGCTGGTTAGACCCGTTAGCGCTCACAGGGTTCCGTAGAAGTCTGACCGAGAGCGATCTATGGGCGCTCAATCCCCCGGATTCCTCGAAAGAAGTTGTACCGAAATTCGATAAATTCTGGGAGCGTTCGCTAAGAAAACAGGAAGTGTAAGTGTTACGTAATGTTGATAGTGTTTCCAGTGGATCAGTCGCCAGGCAATCGTTAAGTTAGTGTCTTTGTTTCAGTTCGAGCGAAGCGCGAGCGACGTACAGCAAAACATCGGCGAGCGTGAACTTCAAGCCTGAAAGTGAAAGAAAGCCCGCCTCCATATTACCGGCTTTGTGTTTCGCGTTCGGCCCACAGTTCATATTCGGCTCGACGCTCAAGCTAGCTAACGATATGTTAATGTTTGTGTCTCCACAATTACTTAAGTAAGTACCGTAATTAATTACTAATGGTATTAAAAAGAACAACAGCTGGGTTGAGCTGTGTTTACTGTAAGTACCTATCACGGTATTTTAAGATCATCATTACTTTAAGATAAAGGCTCTGCAAGATCGCGCTTCGGTTCTTCTTCCGCGCCTAGTCTAAAGGTAACGGGGAGTTTAAGATGACCAAAAATATGCTTAACAGAGCCTCTGACGAAGTTATAAGCGTTTCAGTGTTGCACTACCAACAAGACGGCACACTATAGGAACGCCACAGTTCGGGAATGCAATCTGGCGAGATCTCGCGAGACCACAATACTAGTCTCAGTCACGCGAGATCTCGTAACTCTCGTGAGATTGAGCGCTTTACACTGAAAACGCATGCAAAAGCTAAGAATTCCATTTAATCATCATCACAACATGTGATTATAAAAATAGATACTGCATTTAGTAATGCTTTTATTATAATATCCGTTTTATTTCAATATTTAATATTGAAATAAAAAATAAAAATATTTATCTATCAGGTTTTAAAAGTACAAGGTACCTAATATAATTTTAATCAAATAACAGTACCTATGTTTTAATCTTCATCAGTCAGATGAAACTTTTGCCATGTCAAGCTTTATATGGAAAGTTCAATCTCGCAATCGCGATCTCGTACGAAAATTTTACAAGACTCAATCTCGTAATATATGGACTCAATCTCGCGAGATCGAGATTGCATTCCTTAGCCAGCTAGCCACAGTAATTGGCCGAGGTATTATACTTACGTTCGCTTTACCGAAAAGCGAGACAGCGCTTTCTCTTTACACACTTAACCGTTTAAATCTGATCCAGTTTCGGTGGCATGTGTAAATCAATAATGTCCTGTTGTTTTCAGATATCTGATAGTTTTTATAGGGGATAAGGATATACCGGAATGGAAAGGCTATCTCTACGCAGTCGCCCTCCTTCTGTGCGCGTCCATTCAAACGATGCTTCTCGCGCACTACTTCACGAGGATGTACCTCGTCGGCATGAGGATCAGAACAGCGCTCACCAGCGCCATTTACAGGAAGTCTTTACGCATGTCCAACGCAGCCAGGAAAGAGTCCACAGTCGGTGAAATTGTTAACCTGATGGCCGTGGATGCGCAAAGGTACGATTAGATAATGATAACATATCTGTGACCTTGTACAACTCTATAACCCTACAAGTATACCTACAATATAGCAAATGACAACACGTGAATGTTACTCGAAATCAGTTCCGTGAACGTCGTTGATATAATCATCGGAACAACGTAAAAAACGTAGACAAGTAGGTACAGTCGCGGAATGAAAAGGTTGACCACTTTTGGACCTTAACAGCTTTGAAATAAGGCCGAAAAGTGGTCAACCTTTTCATTCCTCGACTATACTTGTGTAAACGATGAGTTTTTCAGCATGGTGACTTGACTGCATTACTACGGTAGTACTCTTTATGATACTGTGGTATTACTGGGTACGGTTGTAGATACACACACGTGGTTCTTGATTTGATGCACAATACGTCAAGTGTCCGCTTCATATTCTGCAATTATTTGTGAGGATGACTTCATTTGGGTATTTGGGCATTTTCAATAATTCGTGCACCCAATTACCGTGAATTGTTAAATAATAATTAACTCGGTGTCAGTTTTGTAACGGCAATTAAGCATTCAGTTTGTATAAAAACTAACTTTTTCTGTTTAATTTATGAATGATATGCCTGTACACGTTAATTAAATGTTAAAAAAGATAATTGTCACATGATTTGTATCTTAAGTTTCGTTACAAAACAGACACCGAGTTAATTTGTGTTTAACAACTCACGCTAATTGGGTGCACGAATTATTGAAAATGCTCATTTATAAACTGGTAACTTGCTTAATTAATTCAAAATTCGACAGGACTCTGTTATAATGGTACGGCCGGATGCGTTCGCTTTCGCTGTAACGTAACCGAATATCTGTAGAGAGAACACAAATTAATCACTCATCACTCAAAACAATCACACATCAAAACTATGTTCGAGCCCTGCTGAGTGTATTCTTAAAGATCCCCATCGCACCCCGGTCCCCGAGGCTACGCAAGTACGCATACTAGAACGATTCTAAAACAACCTTTTTCGGTGTTACTATTATTTAATTTCGAACTGTTATTTGTTCTATTTTGATGCTTTTTTGTTTCAAATATGAGAGTAAAAGAACTTTGTTTACATACAATTACGAATTAGGTAAAGCTACAGAAAACTATAACGTAACAAACTGAGAGTGAACACACATTTGTGACAGTGACATTAGTATGGAGCAGGTCGCCCCAGTCGGCCAACGCTCCATACAAATGTAAAAAAAATCTCTAAGTTTTTTCTTATCAGAACACGATACCTGTTATATGCCCTTAAACGTTATTTTTGTTACACCTTGTATTATGGTTAGCCACTAAAGGTTAATCTCCATAAGTTATTAGCGTGTTCCTGAATGCACCCTCAGGTATTCAAAAATAGTAACCCAGCAACGTTCAACAGGAAACCACTTCAAAATCTGAAAATGTTCCTAGTAAGCATTTGCAGCTTTATAATTTTTTGGTACTGTCTACCCGCGCGACTCCGGCCGCCCATTATAAAGAACCCCAGCAAACCTGTGGTTCCGGAGATCAGAACATTACCAACTTTATTTACCTACCTATTGCGTAATCTTTATCGTATATTACAACCAGAAAGGTAATACACCAGCTGATCGCCGTTCACACAATGGGCGTCCATCGCGAATTGGTACTACGGCATAATTACGGTTTGTGTCATTACTTGGTCACTGTGGCAACAATTCCCTTTAGTATTTCGCACACATTATGAATATTATAGACTGACGGACGTAGTCGCCGCCACAATTATCCGAGACAATAACCGGAACATTGCGAAAACGTCAATGAAGTCCCTTTTGAAAAAATAACTTATTTGATTGCGTAATGGATATATTTTAGAATTCGTCACTTTCCACGTAAAACTCTAACAATGTTTGCATCGAAGCAAAAATAGGTTACCTAATGCGATAATGAGATTTCAACATCTTGGGTACATTTCATTCTAATAAACGCCCAGTTATAATTATGTACGTATGTACGATCTGTGCTCCAGTTTAAATCGAATTCGAACAACACAAATGTGCTATATCATTCTACAAATTGTACTACTACTTTGTCAAGTCACCATGAATATAACCCGCTACGTTTGCGGAGATGACTCAATATCATTATTAATTACTGTGAGAGAGAGAATTTTCAACACTATCTTAAATTAAGGTCTACAGAGGATGGCTTGACCCTCGGTAAACCACGCCCACATGTAAGAAAAAAAAACAGCCAAGTGCGAGTCGAACTCGCGCACGAAGGGTTCCGTACCATTGTCTATAAACACGGCAATAAAATCACGTTTGTTGTACGGGAGCCCCCTTGACTATTGATGAGTCTGTTTTTTAGTATTTGTTGTTATACCGGCAACAGAAATACAGCATCTGTGAAAATTTCAACTGTCTAACTATCACAGTTCATGTTCATGAGATACAGCCTGGTTACAGACGGAGAGACAGACGGAAGGACGGATGGACAGCGCGCCATAGTAATAGGATCCTGTTTTTACCCTTTGGGTACGGAACCCTAAGAATTTGGTCCCGGAATCGCGCGCGACGCGACTTGGCAAGATTTTGTGCAAACATCGATAAATATTTTAATTTATATTGAATTCATAGTTATGTCTATGAGATATTAGAAGTGTTGAAAAGCTGTCATTTAAACTTGATTATACCGTTGAATGGTGCATTGTTTGAATTGTCTTCTCATAAATAACAACATCTACTAGATTGCTATTATATAATTTACTAGCTTCCGCCCGCGACTTCGTCTGCGTGGTTCCGGGATAAAAACTATCCTATATTTTAATCCAGGCTATTTAAACTATCTTGGTGCAAAATTTCATCCAAATCGGTTGAGCCGTTTAAGCGTGATTAAATCCTAACTTTCGCATTTATAATATTATAGTAGGATATATACTAGATTGATATATATATATACTATATATGAGATTGCTCTTTAATACTATACTAACTTCTGCCCGCGACTAAGCCCGCGTGGAACTCGTTTATGTCGTAGGTCCATACAAACTTTTACCCCCCCTTCGACCACCATAGGGAATGATTTCCGGGATAAAAACTATGCTATGTCCTTCGGCGGGATATAACCTATCTCCATACCAAATTTCATCTAAATCGGTTCAGCGGTTTAAGCGTGAAGAGGTACCAAACAGACGGACACACTTTCGCATTTATAATATTAGTATGAATTGCTATTAAAAATGAGCACTGTCATCGTTCTGATGTATCAATCACCAGTGGCCTTTTATATCAAAATTATCTAAAAGATGAAGGTTACAGAATACACATATAGTCGGCGCCTTAGTAATTGCGTCATCGCAACCCGAGCTGAGGGCCTACCGCGAAACGAAAGTGTATCTCCCTCAGTCGCACTTGCTAGTTCGAGCGACAAAGACAGATACACGAACGAATTTTCGTTTCGCGATAGCCCCTCTGTTGTGTATTCTTTTTATGAAGCACCTCTCGGACACCGCACTCTTATCATTATCGCCTCGCCTCGCCTCGCACAAGTTAGCGCCGCCCTAAGGCGAGGCGGTTTCTGTACCTGTCTCAAAACGTATACAGCGTCAATAATGGTGTGAAATTAATGACAATTCGAAACCGATCGAGACAGCTACTACGAACGCATATTTGACAAGTACCAGTCGTTCCCGATACCGTAACGAATCAGAGAGAACATTGCATTGGCGTCTCAGAAAAAAGGGCTTTAAAGCCCAATATCACGCAAACGGATCACTGAGTTGAAAAATGGCTGTCAGAAACCCACAATATTTGTGTGAACATGCTATCCAACGATACCCCACATCACAGTATGAAGAGAAAAATAAATGAGATTTTATTCTACCGTTTTGTCGCCGTGATTCATTTATATTACCCATGCCGGATTACAGTTTTCTAGTAGACGGTCACTGAGCTAAGCCGCAGACGGACGGACAGACATGGCGCTACAATAAGGGGTCCTTGATGACTACGGAACCCTAAAAACTGAAAGCATCCAGTTTAATACAATCCACTATACTTAAGAAGTCATTAAATACAGCTAGTGGTATTTAAAGAGCCGATATGTAATTTTCTATCAATCTGACAAATGTATATGCGCACGCGTCTTGTAGCGCGAAATTACGCCTGTGCGTAAACGCGACTTGCAACATCAAAAACACACTTTGGTGTGCCGTATATAACACAGTTACACACCAAAGCATTTACAAGCCTGAAAATTAATTGGACGCGGTTATGTATTCGTCAAGTTTAATGCTTATCTACAATATCTGATAAGATAATTATTTACACAATATGATAGTGGATGGCAAGGAGAATCGTATGACGTGACGAAGAGTGTCGTGATGTCTATAATGTCAATGTGTAGCAGAAGTAAATAAAATATTAATCACCGTACCTCTTATATTACCATAGTTGGCAACATTGAAATTAAAATATTATTTATTACATTACCAATAAACGAAGCTCACGAAAAAACTTTGTAAACATCACCCGCCAACTTATTTTTGCTATTTTAAAGACTTTTAAACATATCGTCATCATCATCATATCCGCCGAAAGAGGTCCACTGCTGGACATAGGCCTCTCCCAAAGAGTACCACAATGCACGCTCCTGCGCCACCCGCATCCAGCGTACTCCCGCGACAACGAGAAACATACATATACTACTCCATAGAAAATAGGGGCCAAAAGTATAGTGACTGTTACGTGAAAATTTTATTAAACAGTATTTTTTCGTTTTTCAGCTATTAGACTTAATCACCAGCATGAAAGAGGTGGTCTGAATGAGGCGCGACATCATTAATTAGCCACTTATCAATTAGTTTATGTCCAATAAAAAAAAAATGTAACTGGCCCTTATTTTGTTTTGAGCAGTATATATATAAAGATCTAAAAATGGAGGCTGTTTGACCGTAGACAATCGTGACACCACTTGTTCCTGTGTCCCTATAAACTTAATATACATATACTAACAGATCGCTTTTAACGTTTCATACAAACTTGCTGGTTTGACTAGCAGTCAATATCCTCGTTTAACCTGTTTATGTCACTGTAGGTTCTAATCTATTAACCACACTGGATCCTAATGAATATAGGGGGTGAATTACCTAATTGATAAGCGAGATGTATTTTTAAGCTGCCTTTAAGTAGCCAATAGACGCTTAAGAGGAAACACAAGGCCATTTTTCCATAGAAAAGTTGTCCCCTGTTTTCTCCCTGGATAATGGCTGTAGAGCAATATATTTTTTTTCCATAAATCTAGCCATAGAACTATTGGCGTGTTCTTTTTTGATAAATTTATTCTTCAAGAACCTAAAAAAAATGCCAGATTTGCCGCTGTGTTCAAAAATTCAGAAAACTATTTTGACTAGATTATTTAAAAAAAGGAAAACATAGGAACACGGCCAAAGCCTTTTTTTGATTTTTAATAACAAAAATAGTTAAATAGGTCAAGTTTTTGAGACGAAAATGGGAGCCTACGAAACGTTGATTTTATGTACTTTTAATAGGTATTTTCGGTCCAAGCTGCAGTTGTCTCTATCGCGCTCTGCGGGGGGAGGCTTGAGGTTGGCGCGACAGCAATACATTTTACAAATACCTATTTCTCAATTATCTCGCCCTTAGTGTTTCCTCTTAACGCAACTTAATTCACCCTAGTGGAGTCACCAAGGTTACCCTTACTAGTCGTGACTAATGTTCGTTACGCAATGGTATCGATTTAACATGGAAAAATAAAGTCCTTGTGTTTTTTAATCGTCTTGTGAGGATTCGTTGCGTTGACAAAGGCATGAGGGCCAAACCTCTTAAACCAAGGAAATCAGACTAATGGGAAGTAATATTTTATCCAATTATTCTATAACCAAGCCACAGTCAGGAATCCCTTCGTTTTGCTGCAACGCGCCCAGCACGGCTATAACGGGACGGCGCGCGAGCTCTCTCGATTATTCTCGCACTATCCGTCTCTCTCTTATTAGAACAAGAGGTATAGTGCGAGAAAAATCGAGAGTATGTCGCGGCCGTGTCATGATAGACGTGCTGTAATTGGACTTGACCGTAAGACGTCACGTGACCGTGAGATTAGAGATATTGAAAATTCGTAAGACGGACACGTGACCTGATCGAAAAACTGTTAAAATGTCATTGAGTTTTCACTTCTGCCGGCACTCCCGGAGTGCAACCCGGTATTTTTTTACCCGACTGTCGAAGGAGAGGATGGTTATGTTTTTCGAGCCTATGTATGTGTATGTCTTATTATTTGGCACGCTCTGCAGCCTAAACCGTTTGACGGATTTCGACATGAGGTGTAGTTGAATTCCTCTAAATCGTTGGAGTGACATAGGCTGTAATAATTGAAAAAAGCAGTTGAGTTATTTGAAAAATCTTGAGCGAATTGACGTGATTTTTTAAGTGGAAATAATTGAAGGGATGGAGAGTGACATAGACTACTTTTTGTCTCTTTCTAACCCCACCCCACTAAAATGGGGGGTGAAAGTTTGTATGGAGCTACGATATAAACGATTTCCACGCGGACGGAGTCGTGGGCAGAAGCTAGTACATATATATTTATAGAAGGGAATGAAACCAATAATGACTCAAAACGAATTCCCCACAATTCAGCACCAAATTAATGTTTCCTAAACCAACGGCGCCCAGTTATTAAATAAATAAAATAAATGAAAATAAAAATGTAACAATAGACACATATTTTGTTAGTATTTTGAATAACTTAAAAACTAAGTGTTAATTTACTAACGATGTTACCATTTGATAACACTAGTGGGAGCATGCAATCTTCCACAGTGCAACATTAATAGGGACAATCTGCCCTCTCGGCTATCATCTTTAGGATGATGTTGGGACTGCCCCACACCCAACGCATCAGGGATGCGGCGCGCCCGCGCATTACTGTGTAAAAGCAATCCACGCGCGCCGCAGCAAACATACCCGACGCGCTACAGAAACGGGGCAGTTCCATCAACACCCGGCACGCGTTGTTATATTGAATACGAAGGGCCCCATATGCCCGTTGCGTATACTGCGACCACAGGCTGCAAGTATAGAGGGAAATGCAGAAAGCCTTGATGCTCATAATGTAAATTAGCAAGTTCGTAATTTTCTTTCAGATTCCTGGAATTAATGGCGTACCTCAACATGATCTGGTCGGCGCCGCTCCAGATAGCGCTGGCCTTGTACTTCCTGTGGGGCATCCTGGGGCCCTCAGTGCTCGCAGGGCTGGCGGTCATGATCGTCCTCATACCCGTCAACGGAGTCATCGCCAACAGAGTCAAGAGCCTTCAAATCAGGCAGATGAAGTATAAGGACGAAAGAGTCAAGTTGATGAACGAGGTGCTCAATGGTATTAAGGTATGTATTCAAGCCCACGGCACCTAAAGGACAAGACAATTAAAGATAATAACATTGTTATGGACCGTAACAGACAGCGAATCGTGTGCAATACGGGTGTGGACTTAAAATTTATTATTACTCCAGGAAAAAAGGCAAAAAAATATGCTTACTGACGAAAATCCCATTCAGATATCTCAAAGAATTATGAAGCTACAACCGTTTTAATATTGCTTGTTAGAGAGAGCGTCATAGTAAATGACAATCGTTTCATATGAAGTTGCGTTTTGTGGAAAAGGGACAGAATATACCCCTCTTGAAACTTTGAATACTTATAGCTTTGTGATTATTTAATCTCCTGCTTTACTTTTTCCTCCATTTGATTTTAATACTTTTTTGGGAAATATCGACATTATTGGGCATTTTACTTGCTCTATTGCTTTGGTAGTTATATAATAGGAATCTACTTAAAGAACGAAAGAATATATTATAAAATGTGCTTTGTCCCTTTCTTACGAACACAAATGTCAAAGTGACAGATACGGTCAAACTAATTTTAACGCCATTTTAGTTAAAACAGGCTTGTAGTATTATGTACGTTTATGGATACGGCCGTTAGTGTTCTAATTAGTCTATTTCGCCGCCATATCACGGCACCGCTATCCTAGGAAACCAGAGACTAACCGGCGCAATGACGATACGAACTAAAAAAAATCCTTTAAGATAATGTAATTTATACGCACGCTAGCTCTACTCTAATGACATAGATTAACGCGATGACTTTTCAATTTTAGGTTTTAAAAATGTACGCGTGGGAGCTTAGCTTCCAGGACCAAATACTTAAAATAAGGAACAAGGAAATGCACGTATTGAAACAAACTGCGTACTTAAACTCTGCGACGTCCTTCATCTGGTCTTGTGCGCCGTTCCTGGTAAGTGATGATACTAATCAAATCAAAGATTCACATTATGACACTCCATCGGAGATAATTGAATATACAGGGTGTTCGGAGGCTAAGAACAAAGACTCGCAGGTTCAAAACTACCTTCTTGTCTTCTTGTCTTTGCACCTAGCTAACAAAAATCCTGTATACTTAAGATGGAATTGATGAGGGCGTATACATTCAGTCATTCATAATAATTACAAAATCATTTAATAGTCTACAGAACTTCCCAAAATTCTAGAAAATGTCGTCTGTTACTCGCACATTACCAGCAATGAACAGGGAAAAAATATTCTTTGTACAAATTCGGGTAATGTACTAACTAGAAACAGTCGTTCTTTGTACGTTACCAATTATGTACTTGGAAGTAAACCATCTTCTACATTAGTTACATTACCATATTTTGTACGAAGAAATCGTTGTTAAATTCGTATTGTTAATATTCTTAGATCATGGTGACTTGCGAACTTTTATGACATTGTTTCAAGTCCAAAAATGTCCCAATACTTTTAAATGTGATAGATCATGGATGGACATGTGGACTTTTATAGAGTAGTTTGAAGTCCAAAATATCAAGTTTTTTATTTTCATAGTGCTTTACTTCGCGTGGGTTTACTCAGTCATATGAATTGTGATGAACCTTTATGACATCGTAATCGTATCTTGTCAAATACACTTCATATATCATCTTTATCAACATATTATGTCAATAAGCAATCTGTATTGGTTTTAATAGTTATTACTGATAAACATTATCTGTCACCAATTTAAACATGTTTATCGTAATTACAATGGGATTATAGCTTAGCACCGATTAATAGTTCGCTATAAAGAAATATATCAACAAAATCACGACTAATCTTTGTATGATCACTGTATCAAATAAAAGTTAAAACCATGCCAATTGCAGTACATGTGATTAAATGATTAAGTATTAGAAAACAGTGTTAAGTAAACAAATCGACCTAGTTTCAATGTATGCCACAAGGTATACTTAGATCGCATGGAGGTTATTTGTTTTGATCGTGTTTGCTCTCCCGTGACGTGAGCTTGACCTAGTAATTAGCGGTTTGTACAGGGATTATTTAATGTATATTGTAAATAATTTGATATTTATTTAAACTTTCACGATTCTCACACATGATTACTAAACGGGACTTAATCGCGTATAATTAACTTATTTATTTACCTCACTAAATAAGTTAATTATACGCGATTAAGTCCCGTTTAGTATAAATAATTTGTTATTTTTCGTACTTGTACCTTTAAATCAAGAGTAATGGTAATTAACGTAGGTTCCAAATTTTAAATCATTAAATATAAATCGGAGACTTGCGGCGACTTGATATATTCATTACTAGCTGCCCGCGCGGCTTCGTCCGCCCATCGCAAAGAATGCAGACGAACTCGCTATGTCTATCCAGAAAGTACATTCTATACCCAACGGAAAGAATTTTTGAAATCGGAATGGTGTTTCCGGAGATTAACTTGCAAAGCTACCATCTTATAGACTTTTCCTCTTTATAATATTAGTATAGACTAGTTTAATAATCATATGATGATAAAAGACCTGAATCAAACAGTACCTCTATATAAGTTTTGCATGCTAAATAAGAGATAAATAAATGTTTTTGTTCAAGGTGACCTTCCTTACCTTCTTTACGTATGTGATTAGCGACCCCGCACACAACCTGACGGCTGAAAAGATTTTCGTGTCCATGTCTCTGTTTTTCATGATACACTTGCCGTTAGGTTTACTGCCCATCATCGTGGTGTCCGCCATCGAGGTAGCCTCAGACCTACTGTTTGCCACGCACGAGACTCGGCGGCTATGGTTCTTCTCGCGCATACATACTAACAACCCATGCAATGCCATTATAACCGGAGGCGGTGGCCAGCCTGGCCGGCTCTTTCTAAGTCCACTTCTCGAATGATGGAAGTCGCGATTGAAGGAAGTAAGCTCGCGGTCGGCTTACAGTCCAGCTCTGAGCATGCCGGTGACATATTATCTAACCTTTTTCGTGAAATGGTGTCGTAGGTGTCGCTGATGTCGTTCGGGTGCTATGTTCTGGTAAATGACACCGAAGTGCTGGACTCTAAGAAGGCTTTCGTAGCGTTGTCTCTCTTCAACATACTACGTTTCCCACTATCTATGCTGCCTAACGTTATATCGAATGTTGTACAAGTAAGTTATATGTGTATGATTTCCGTAATTTATGTTGTTTTGTTACTTATCGTTGACCTATTAGGGTAATTGATCTTATCGTCATATTCTTCTATTATATTTCGGGCTTATAGTGAACTACTCGTTATTAAATCTACCTGGTAGAGCAGTTGTTTGTTTGTTATTTCCATAGGTATGTTAGACGATACGACCAGGGACTCTCATAGTAGCAATTCCTTGCGAAACCACGGCTGAATAACCACTGTCATCGTATTCAAGAGCAAACTTGGAGTAATTTTGGTCTGACAATTGTTCATAGGTGTTCTATTATTATTTCTACTGTGTCTGGAACTTTGGAAAAGTGTCCATGAACGTGTTAAAGCTTTATGGGCCAGCCGTGAACCCAGTGGTTATTTCTTCCGTGTGATAAACGAAGTTCGAGCATGTTGATAATATTTTGGCAAAATTATATTTATCAGTACAGTTAAAGAAGGAGGATTCTATCGAAGACAACATGCAACATAGTTGGTAGAAATCTCATCATTACGTATGGTTTCCTGCCATCTCAGCCTTTATAGACCTAATTATTCAGACTCATTTAGATCAGGGATGCCGCGGATGCGATTTTTTTGACATCTGATGATGATGGATTTTGGGTAAAACACTCAAAAACGTAAATAAACAACGTCCATTTTATAATATCACGCGATCATCTAACACATTGAGACTAAATTACAATCGTAGCGAACAAATAAAAAACGCGTTTGCTCTTGATTACTGAAACGAAAAGATGTTTTTTTTTACTAATGGCGAAAATATCTAAAACGCGTACGGTAAGCGCCGCGTGGGTATCCTTTCATGTCGTGAATTGCACTACATCCGCATCCGCAAAAACTCCGCATCAATACTGGCGGGTGCGGATGCGAATGCGAATGTCTGCAACATCCCTGATTTAGATTTAGGTAAATTAATTAAAACCGGTTGTGGAACATTGTCAGCTCGCACACTGATAACAAGTCGATTTAGTCTGCACACGACCCTTCTCGTCATCTTCAGAAATCATCGTTCTTCGGCTGTACCTTATAAACGTGTCACTAGAATACCATCATTGTACTCGCGACTAATCCAGCTTTTCGCTTTTAACGTTCGCTGCTACACTTTAAGGTTAACGTGACTGACTCATTTAATAAAACAATAACAACTAAGTACATTAATTTGTAAGTAAGCAATGCAGTACAATAACTGCCTCAGCATATTATGCATCCACGGCTGAGGTAACATTTACAAAACTGTTATACTTGGGAACTCGCCAAAACCATTTAAAAATATTTTAAGTGTAGCAGCTGCCTAAAATGAATTTTACAGTACATATGGTGCTACTTTCCCGCACTAGTGCGGAAAGAGCACTTTCCGTGCATATGTCGAAACTTTAAAGAGCCATATGTACAGTAAAACGTTGTACGATACACGTGCGAATAGGTAATTCGCAACTCGTTTCGATTTAAAACACTCCCTTCGGTCGTATTTTAATTTATCACCACTCGTTGCGAATTTCCTATTTTCGGCACTTGTATCGTAAATAACTAATTAAGTGCTTGGTGAATGTGCTTGAAAATGTGTTGTTGTGCTTGAAAATAAAAGCTTCAAAAACTAATGATGCATTAATATTTCAGACTTCAGTGGGTATAAAGAGATTGAACAAATTCATGAACTGTGATGAACTAGATATGAACTCCGTTGAACATGATCCTAAAGAACGTAAGTTACATCTTGGGATAAGATTCAAGTTTCAATCCACACTTTGAAATAGCCTATATTTAGGGTTAGGTAGCCGACCCCGATAATTTCTGATGAATCAAAGTATAGTCCTCGCGCTTAACTCTGTCCGCGCGCAAGCAAGCGAGCACTGAGTTAAACGCGATACCTACGAGTATAGCTATACCTAATCTTTGCTTACTTTGGGTCTAGGTCGATTTGTGTAAAGCCGGATTCATACTTATATGACGTCGCGACAGGCCGGTATCGGTCTCATGCCTTCAGTACGGTTAAACTCATCTCATGCGCTCTGCCGTGACTACTGGGGGCCTAGACAAGGTTACAATCGACAAGCGCTAACGCTAATAGAAAATGATAAAATGTATGGGAATGACAGATGTTAACGAAAAGTGTTTCGTCGGCATCTGTCATTCCCATACATTTTATCATTTTCTATTAGCGTTAGCGCTTGTCGATTGTAACCTGTCTACGGCCCCTGTTGTGACTGGCGTCAGAAAGCAACGTCAGATAAGTACGAATCCGGCTTAAGATTATTCCTACAATACATATTTATATGGCAGTATGAAACACCTTTATACTATACAAATACATTTATTGCAATTGCAAAAAAATACAGTACAGAACATAACACATAACGTATAAATATACAACAGACGGACTTATTGCTAAGGAGCCCAGACGATCTAAATTAATAATTGTTTGTTTTCTTAAGCCGGCTGTACACACTGGGCCAATGTTGGCGCATGAGCAGATGCAGCTATGCGTTAGAGGACTTATATCGTTCTCATGCGTTTGCATAGCTGCATCCTGCTCACGCGCCAACGTTGGCCCAATGTGTACAGCCGGCATTATGATTGTTTGTGCAATTTCAGCTAACCCCTTGGTGATGGAGAGCGGCAACTTCTCATGGGGCGACAAGGACGCGGAGCTAACGTTGAAGAACATCAACCTGGCGGTGCCGAAAGGGCATCTCGTGGCCGTCGTGGGCGCGGTCGGGTCGGGCAAGAGCTCGCTGCTCTCCGCGTTCCTCGGCGAGATGAACAAGATCTCCGGGCGTATTAATACTAATGGTAATTTACTTCTACACGCTTCATATTAATAAAAATTAAGGCATTCGTCGTCATCATCATCAATCAAAATGACCGGTCCTGCGCTGTCCGCATCTCCTTTACCCAGCTGCCGCACACCGGAAGGCGCAGCGTGGGCAGATCCGTATGGATTGATGACCACATTCACTGCCAACCATTTCGTAGCGCTACGCCCGTTTTCAATAACATAGGGGCTGTGCATATATTGCGTCTTTTCAAAATATGGGGGGGGTCTGACCATTTATTAGGCGGGGAGGGTCCATTCAAGGAATTAACAGGATGATGCTAGGGGGGGTCTATAATTGACAAGACAAGCCCATAGAAGAAATGTGTAGAGGAAGGCGCGTACGAGCAGAGCGACCGGCTAACACGATAGGTTTTATTGTCACGTTTTGCTGCGAAAATGTACCGAAACTTCACGTAAAACATAACGATAAAACCTGTGCTAGCCGGCCTGGTACTGAAACTGTTAACTTGCACTGTTCGTATGTAAATGTATAAGTTGTCCTCAAAATGTTCGACACATTGCGATTGAACTGAAACGCATACTTAAGTTATGTAAGTTCGGTGATAACGCAATATGACATGACATGGCATGGCATGACAGAGCTCATCTTATATATGATGTAGACGGTTGACAGTGGCCATAGCAACTACACAAGATAAACCCGTGTTTAGATGACTTCTCAATGAGTAGTTGTTGACTATGTAAGAATTAAAGCCGGTGAACTGAAACGCATACTTAAGTTATGTAAGTTCGGTGATAACGCAATATGACATGACATGGCATGGCATGACAGAGCTCATCTTATATATGATGTAGACGGTTGACAGTGGCCATAGCAACTACACAAGATAAACCCGTGTTTAGATGACTTCTCAATGAGTAGTTGTTGACTATGTAAGAATTAAAGCCGGCAATAAAAGCTTGTAACAAAAATGAAATTTGATAGAAATATTTTTTCTACTCGTCGACTTTTATGTTTGAATTAAGACTTCGTACACGAAACTATAATTACATAATTTTATCTATGGAGGTCCCAACTCATCTAAAATTATTATTATACAACTGTTTGCTGCCTTTACTGAACTGTAATGGCTTTGACCAATAGAACGTCGCCTTGGTCACAGAACAAAAGGCAGCAACGAACGCTGAGCTCCTGGCCTGCGCTACGTTTCATCTCAGATGCCAAGTTTGTTTAATTATACCAGTTGACTCGTAGAGAAAGTATTGTATACTATTAGGTACACGGTACACTATTAGCTCTTAAATTCTCGTACCTTTGGCCACTCGGCAAGCTTCGTAGCCTAAACACGGACTCTACTTTAAGAGCCCTCATTTTGTAACGATTGTAAGAAATATGATTGAAATTCATATTCGATACAATCTATCAATTCCTCGTTTAGAGTTGAGGGGACTGGAACTGGGAGCATTATTGCTACTTCATCACATTTACAGTTGTTGCATGTCACGAAGGTGGCGTTCCTCTATTATTATTATGTTATCACTTTCGCAACCGGACTAAAAATGGAACAATTTACCAAAAACCGACAGAATTCGCTAGGCGTGTAACTTCATACTACTGCCCGCCTAGCTGGCTCAGCCGGCATCTGAGAAAACATTACGAGTGCCCGCTAGGCGTGTTCTTGGTTGCGGACGTGTTAAAGTCTAATTTCGTCATGGAAGAAGTATAGCAATGTATTGTATTGGCATTACGTACTACAGACAGCATAGCGTACGTCCCGCAACAAGCGTGGATCCAGAACGCGACGCTACAAGACAACATCCTCTTCGGCAAGCAGCTCGCCAAACAGAAGTACAGTGACGTCATCGGCATGTGCGCGCTCAAACCGGACTTCGATATGCTGCCCGGCGGGGACCAGACTGAAATTGGAGAAAAGGGTAAATAACTCCAACAACTTTGTAATAACACATTACTGCAGAGGCCGGCAAAGCCTTTTCAGGACGAGGTAGGTAATTAGATATATTGCTTTTCTCAAACATGCAATAATAGTACATTACGTACCTAGTAAATATGCGATCTGGGGCTTTACGAATTACCGCCCGTGGTGAGTACACAATTTTACGTCTTCACCTGGCCACAATGTGAGTTTTACCGTACGCACAGCGTGCGGTATAACTCGCCTTATGGCCAGGTGTGACGTAAAATAAAATAAACTCCCAGTTTCTTTTTAATGACTAACAGCATGATTTTGTGTCACAAATTGATATTAAAATATTAAATAAATATTAGGGTACAATCTTACACAACTCGACCTAGTCCCAAATTAAGCAAAGCTTGTACTATGGGTACTAGACGATGATACACATGCTTATATAAATAAATAAATACTTAAATACATTGAAAACATCCATGACTCTGGAACAAATATTCGTGCTCATCACACAAATAAATGCCCTTACCGGGATTCGAACCCAGGACCTCTTGGTCTCCAGGGTCACTACCAACTAGGCTTAAGCGGTCGTCAATATTGAAACAAAAGAAGGTCGCTTGGCAGGCTGAAGCTGATTTTCCACCGGAGGGGCAAGACGAGGCGAGGTGAGAGTTGAAATTTGTATGGCACTTGCAATTTCCACCGAGCGCGCGCGAGGAGAGAATTGGAAATTGGCCATACGAATTTCAATCCTCGCCTCGCCTCGTCTCGTCTTGCCCCTCCGGTGGAAAATCAGGAATTTCGTAATGATGTCTAGTCTCGCCGCAGCCGGAATGTCACACTTCGCAGCCTATATTATAAGGAACATAGGACGTCGACATTAATGTAATAACAATGAAACTAACTTTAGGGCCAAAAATTTCAACACCTAAGTTGACACTGATAACTTTATATATTGATTATTTCGATTTGTGTAAGTTTAACTCCTAATATTTCTTCATAAATGTTTGTCGTGTCCAGGTATAAACCTGTCTGGCGGGCAGAAGCAGCGCGTGTCCCTAGCGCGCGCCGTGTACTACGATGCCGACACGTATTTCCTGGACGACCCCCTCAGCGCCGTCGACTCGCACGTCGGGAAACACATCTTCGACAAGGTACGTTAACACCAACCAAATACTTCGCCCGTCTCAAAGACTAGCGCCGTATATGTATCGAGTTATAGAGTCTTAGCGGGAATATAGTGGAAAAATATACAACTTGCGTCACTGTCCTCGTAGCTCAGTTGGTAGAGCAGTCTAGCGTTAATAGAAAGGTCGCAGGTTCGAATCCTGTCGGGGGCTACAGACGAAGATGGTTTATTTTTCCATTATATTCTTTCTCTGTATCATATCGTTTATAAAATTATTGGGGTAACTTCTTCGTTAAAAATAACACGAAAAAAAAAAATATTTAATTAAATAATTTGTTTCGTGAAAAGAGTATAAGAGACGGGTAGTCTATCTCGCGCGCTTTCGTGCTACGTGCTAGGGTAGTGTGTTTACCACTATTTATTTATTCATTTAAATCAGGCAACAAGGTACATATTACCTTAAAGACTAACATACATATAAATGTAAGGTTATTCATCATAACAATTACTGCGACGTGTTGCGCAATTTCGTGGTGTCAGGTAACCAACCGCGAAAACGTCGGAACTTGAAAGGTCGATAGATCTATTGGAACTCTGACCACAAAGGAATTAAAATTCACGTCATGGCGAGACTCCAACCTGACGACCCTCAGGATGAATCCGGTGCCTTCGTAGTGTATGTATGTATGTTTTTGAAGTGAAAACTTCTTTAGCGGCGCTGAGCACTTTTTGGGATGGGGAAAAATTGTTAAATACGCGACAGTTCTGTGACGTCAGATGTGAAGGAGGTCACTTTTTGCTGCTAGCCGATTCGACTTCATTCAAAACTGAACGCTATTCGTAAGAGTATAAAGCCGTTAAACACTTTTTGCAACAGCATATTCTGCAAATCAATTTGTAATAATACCAACGCGTCCTTCACCATTTTGCTATTGAGAAAAATCGAATAGTTCGAATTTGGGCGTTATTCCTAAAGAGATAAAGCTTAGAAAAATATTTATCAACGGCAAAAACAAATTGATATTTTGGTCGCCACCGTGCACCGCCATCTGCTGTTCTTGCAAATTTGAATAGTTCGAATTTAGACGTTATTCCTAAAGAGATAAAGCTTTGAAAAATATTTGGCAATGGCAAAAACAAATTGGTATTGTGTTTGCCGCCGGCGGCCCGTCGCACCCAACGCGCCCGCGGGCCGTCCGCCTAAATAATTGATAATTGTTTATAAATTTGCGTCAAATTCATTTTTAGGGTGACACCGTAAGATGTCACGTGACCTGATCGAAAAACTGCGACAATGTTATTGAGTTTTCACTTCTGCGGGCACTCCCGGAGTGCAACCCGGTATTTTTTTTCCTTTGTGGCACTCTAGAGATCAAACGCGATGATCGGTTTTAATGAATCATAAGATTCATAAGTCAATCTATGTATTTTAATCATATGGGTGTCACTGAAGTCAAGACAGTAATCAAAATTCAAAATGGCGGCCACCGGACGCCATACTGTAAAAAAAAAGAGTCGAACTATGTCATGTGGGATATAGTTGAATAGGTATTTGAAAATCGTTGGATTTCTTTAATATTTTTTTAGTTTCAATAACCGTTTAGGATTTATAACGGGTTAAAGTTGGCTTAACAATAACTTTTACTTGAATATCCAATAACTTACTTACAGTGTAAACGGCTTGATGGTGTTTGGCACATGAGATATAATGTTTGAAAAATCCAGTTGGGTTTTTTGAAGAATCTTTTGTTTTCGCTTGTTTGTTCACTTCATGCTACTTTAAAGTGTCTGTTTCCAGGTGCTCGGTCCCAATGGGCTACTAAAAAACAAGACGAGATTATGGGTGACACACAACGTGTCCTACCTATCGCAGACTGACCTAGTCGTTGTGCTGAAGGAGGGCGAGATCTCTGAAGTGGGCAGCTACCAGCAACTGCTGGAGAAGAAAGGGGCCTTTGCGGAGTTCCTGTTGCACCATCTCAGTGACACTGAGAGGACTTCACCTGAAGGTATGGTCTTTAAGCAGATATTCATAAAACAAGACGAGGTTATGGGTGACGCACAACGTTGGGAAAATTACCATCTTGTGGTGATACGACTTATTTTCTACCCTTGTCATACAATCTACTATAATAGTTTACCTTTACTTTTTATGGGATTACTAGCTTCCGCCCAAGACTTCGTCGGGATAAAGACTATCCTATATTTTAATCCAGGCTATAAACTATCTTTGTGTAAAATTTCATCCAAAGCGGTTGAGCCGTTTAAGCGTGATTGATTGAGCAACATACATCCAAACATTTGATTTATTTATAATATTAGTAGGATTGAAAAAACTTTACAGAAAGTACAAACATAATTAAAAAGAATATTATTTTCAGAACTGGACGAAATTAAAGACGTACTTCAGAGCAACTTGGGCTCAGAATTCAAAGACAAGTTGCAAAGAGCTCGGTCACTCTCGGAGAGTGCATCGGAATCAGACCAAGCTGCTACTGGTAAGTAATCAAATAATAACTGCCTTTAAACACTGCTCTGGACAGTTATTTTAGACTTAAGAATAGTGATGTACTTGTATGTATGTTTTTTTGTTAATTCAATAAATTAATTAAAAATACTGGTTATAATCGTTAAAATATGGGTACATCTAAATGAAGTATAACAATTCTCATTAACATGAACCTAACACTATCACTTTCGGAATGTCTGTTTAGCCTTTACACAGCTGACAGACACTAATTAGGGCTTGTCCTTAAATTACGTCATCGTTTTTGTCGATTTATGACCGCCCTATCATCATCAGTTAATTCCTTGAATGGACCCTCCCCGCCTAACAAAATGACTACCGTCATCCCATGGTCAGACCCCCCTATTTTGAAATAACGTAATATATGGACAGCTCCTTAGCACGCGATTGCCCAAATCACACCACAGCAATATGCTTATAGAGTCTGGCATGTCTGTCTCACCAGAAAGTGTTGCCACGTGATTGAATCTAGTGGGTTCAACTTTCGTTTGCCAGACTCTACTTCCAGCGGGGCAGGGTTCCAGGGTCGGACTTAAGCTGGACTTCCGACCATCGCGGCTCTATCGCAACGACCGCAGCGGCTGAGCCGCTGCGTCACTGTCGCAGCGGCTCAGACGCAGATTGGCTTCTGAGCAGCGCGACTCCGGCGTCAGTAACAGTTATTAGTCCATACCTGACGGTTGTGCGGTACAGTTGATATATAGTATAGTTGATATTAGAAGAAGAGGATGATGATCTTTTGCTTGGTTACTACTATATTATGGAGCGAAGCCCAACAGACCCAATTTTCATAAGTCGGAGGGAGGGAAGGTTTTTGTAGCCTGTTTCACTCAAATCGTACAAAATTGCATGTTCAATTCTAAATTCATTAGTGCCTCGTCTTGCTCATCCGTAAATACGTTATTATCGTCCATTTTTTAGATGTTCTACTCAATAATAATCTAAAAATCACGTGCGATCGCAGCGAGCCACGCGACAGTGCTTGCGCGAGCATTGCACGGCCGCGCGTCACTGACGCGGCGCCACTTTCGCTGCGACAGAGACGCTGCGCTCGAACGTTCCCTTATACATTTCCGTACTGTATAGTACTATCGCTCTATCGCAGCGTCACTACCGACGCCGGAGCCGCGATGGTCGGAAGCCCAGCTTTAAATAAAATGTTAAATATGGCGGCGGAAGCTGTCATTCCATAGAGACTTGTCAAACTTTCCATACATTCCGATTATAACGGACACTGCTTACGATAAACAGGCGGTTGGGTGCAACTCACACTTAGACGACACCGCTTATAGTATTATAATATGTGCGTGCGCTGTTTCTAAACGAGCTGCTTTTTAGGGTTCCGTAGCCAAATGGCAAAAAACGGAACCCTTATAGATTCGTCATGTCTGTCTGTCTGTCTGTCTGTCTGTCCGTCCGTATGTCACAGGCATTTTACTCGAAAAACTACAAGGTGTATTTGAATAAAATCTTGAGGATAGGTTTATTTTGTTAACCGCTACATAGTTTTGTAATTCAATTAATAAAAAAAAAAAATTTCGGGGTGCTCTCCATACATAAAACTGAAAGTCATTTTTTTTTTATTGCAAGCCCACGTGTGGCACATCAATCGATAGGCCTTTCAAAATAAATATAAGGTTTCTCAGCATTTTTTTTGATTAAGTGAATAGAGTCTGAGATAATCGCCTCGAAAGTCACTAAAATTGTGTGTCCACACGCCCCCCCTCCTCTAATTTTTTAATTTTAAAAATATGAAAAAAATCATGCTCATAGGGCTTATTAAATTCTTTCAGCGAAAATTGTTTTGAACAAGATCGGTTCAAAGGTTTTTGAGATATTCCTAAAAAACTGCCTTCCTTAAAGAAAAAGACGTAAGTGCCATAAGATTTCAGTAACGATACGACCTTTTAAATAGGCACGGAACCCTCGTTGTGCGTAGTCCGACACGCACTTGGCCGCATTTTTCTAAACTGATTTGATTGATCGCGGAAACTGGAGACAATATTATCATCATTCCATGATATTATTCATGTTATCTTGTTTTAGGAGATCGTGCAGGCAGCGTAAAGAGGAAAACACCGGAAGCGACACCTAACGAACTAAAAGAAAAGAACAAGCTCATCGAATCGGAGAAAGCGGAAACTGGCAGTGTATATATCCTTCCATATCTTATTATGCTTTCTATGTGATGACCATGAAGGACATGTAAAACTTTAGAAACAGCGTCCAATCATTTGAGGCATCTCTGAAGACCAAAGAGACTGGGCAAATTTTTATGAGCTAGTATCATAGACATTTAAGTGTTCAACTTAAACTTAAATATGTACATGGTAAATATCTAAGACTCGGGACCTATTCCTCATCGCACTAATAAACGTTTTTACCTAAGTTCAAACCTGAGACCTCGAGCTTTGCAGACTGGACACTACATAATTTGCCGGCTGTTTAACCTAGTTGGTTAAACACATCACACTGGCGCCGCATCCCGCTGCGGCGTGCGGAGCCGCGTACAAATATCGCCGGGCAGAGGTGCCGTGCAGTGTGAAGTATCGCGCGGAATTTATACACAAACTGAGGTACTGGCATACAACGTTGTGAACCGTCGCTTCGCACGCCGCAGCGGGGTGCGGCGGCAGTGTGATGACTGCCATAGAGTCCGGCCAGCGAGCTGGCAATCGCACCACCAGCATTTTTTTCAAATTCTTTATGTGGCATCAATTTTACTACTTCGTGTTACCATTATGCGTTTTGTTTGTGACACGATTCACTGGTGTCACAAAAATAACGCATACAATCAAAAGTTTAACTATATAATGTGTACAGGTGAAATGGAGCGTATACAAGCACTACCTGATGAGCGTCGGCATACTGGCGTCCGTGATCACCGTGCTCATGAACCTGATCCTGCAGGTGTTCCAGGTCGGCTCCAACTACTGGCTCGCCATGTGGTCTATCGACACGGAGATGGTCAGTATATAACGTGTCCAGGCACAATGGAGACCTGATCCTGCAGGTGTTCCAGGTCGGCTCCAACTACTGGCTCGCCATGTGGTCTATCGACACGGAGATGGTCAGTATATAACATGTCCAGGCACAATGGAGACCTGATCCTGCAGGTGTTCCAGGTCGGCTCCAACTACTGGCTCGCCATGTGGTCTATCGACACGGAGATGGTCAGTATATAACGTGTCCAGGCACCATCGAGACCTGATCCTGCAGGTGTTCCAGGTCGGCTCCAACTACTGGCTCGCCATGTGGTCTATCGACACGGAGATGGTCAGTATATGACGTGTCCAGGCACAATGGAGACCTGATCCTGCAGGTGTTCCAGGTCGGCTCCAACTACTGGCTCGCCATGTGGTCTCGACACGGAGTTGGTCAGTATATAACGTGTCTAGGCACAATGGAGACCTGATCCTGAAGGTGTTCCAGGTCGGCTCCAACTACTGGCTCGCCATGTGGTCTATCGACACGGAGATGGTCAGTATATGACATGTCCAGGCACAATAGAGACCTGATCCTGCAGGTGTTCCAGGTCGGCTCCAACTACTGGCTCGCCATGTGGTCTATCGACACGGAGATGGTCAGTATATGACGTGTCCAGGCACAATGGAGACCTGATCCTGCAGGTGTTCCAGGTCGGCTCCAACTACTGGCTCGCCATGTGGTCTATCGACACGGAGTTGGTCAGTATATAACGTGTCCAGGCACAATGGAGACCTGATCCTGCAGGTGTTCCAGGTGGCTCCAACTACTGGCTCGCCATTTGGTCCATTGATCCGGAGATGGTCAGTATATGACGTGTCCAGGCACAATGGAGACCTGATCCTGCAGGTGTTCCAGGTCGGCTCCAACTACTGGCTCGTCATGTGGTCTATCGACACGGAGATGGTCAGTATATGACGTGTCCAGGCACAATGGAGACCTGATCCTGCAGGTGTTCCAGGTCGGCTCCAACTACTGGCTCGCCATGTGGTCTATCGACACGGAGATGGTCAGTATATGACGTGTCCAGGCACAATGGAGACCTGATCCTGCAGGTGTTCCAGGTGGCTCCAACTACTGGCTCGCCATTTGGTCCATTGATCCGGAGATGGTCAGTATTTATAAACCGGAATAAGCTTTGGATACCCACAAAATTCTGTCATTTCAGTCTTAAAATTTATTGATTTATTTATCTCGGACAACGAGGCCCATATTTACAAACACCTTACAGACTAACATACATATCAATATATAAAACTTATAAGTAGCAATATCACGTTAAGACGGCGACGCGCGGCGCATGTTCTGGGTGTAAAATAACCGTTTATGTAATTAAGGCGAGATGCTGTTTATGCGGATTGCGAGTCCTTCCAAAAATAAGGCTTTCTGCGCCTCTCTTTAGCTATTGTAAGCCGCGAATTGATTGACTTACTAAAATGGCGATATGAATGCCAATACTCACAATCGCATCTGACTTGTCATTGATGGTTTTTTTTAATCCTTCCTTGTGAATCGAAGCTAGCTGTTAAAATAGACCGCGAGCTAGGAGCTGTTTTTGTTAGTCACTTACCCCCGGGCGATAACTTGTGAGAAAGTTAAGAATGTTGTATCACGAAGCCCCGTGGCCGTCAGCTGCGGTTCCGTTGGCGAGTTCACCAACAGCAGCCTTGGGTGACGAATTTTATAGCAGGTGTTAATCTGCTTAAAATTACATAGCAAAGTATCGCGCCGTCGCTTAACCGCGCGTATATAGTAGGAATATATTTTTACATTTTCGTGTGACCAGCTGACGGGTTTTCCATCACTGTACAGTCAGCTGACGATTATGTTTAGTCATAATATTGGATTAACCATCATTTGATGATATAATTAATCGAGGGTAAGTGGCAAAATGTTCTTCTTTTTTTGAAGTGAAAACTTCTTTAGCGGCGCTGAGCACTTTATGGGATGGGGAAAAATGGTTAAACACGCGACAGATTTTTGTGACGTCAGATGTGAAGGAGGTCACAAACTTTTATATTTTGCTGCTAGCCGATTCGACTTCATTCAAAACTGAACGCTATTCGTAAGAGTATAAAGCCGTTAAACACTTTTTGCAATAGCATATTCTGAAAATGAATTTGTAATTTTGTCCACGCTTCCTTTACCGTTTTGCTATTGAGCAAATTCGAATAGTTCGAATTTGGCCGTTATTCCTAAGAAGATGAAGCTTTGAAAAATATTTGGCAATGGCAACTACACACAGCAATGACGCGTCCGTGATTTTTATATTAACATTTTTGAAGTGAAAACTATGCACTCTTAGGGATGCGGAAAAATTGTTAAACTCGCGACAGGTGTCACGTGACCGTAAGTGGCGAGAGATTCGGGATGAGGCTTGGGGGCAGGAGGGGGGGGGGGGGATGCCGTGGTGGCGAGCATCTGAGTCCTAACGAAAATGTAACCTTAGCCACGCCAAACCAAGAGTCAAGCTTCAGCCCCAAACTAGAATCCCGGAAACAAGAACGTGTACAAGAATATTCAATAGGCGCCACATAAGTTTCCGTCTGTGATGTTAGCTACTAGTAGCGTCGCAGAGGTGTGGAGGGGGTTCGACGGGAGTAAAGTCTGGCAAACGAAGGTTGAACCCAGTAAACTCATACGCATACATTTTGATCAGCAGTGTTGCCGCGTAATTGAGTTTAGTGGGTTTTAAATTTAGGTGGCGGGTGTAAGTTATTGGTCATCATCCTCCTACCGTTGTTCCCGGTTGTGCCCTAAAGGAGCCCGGGGTCCGCTTTGACATGTAATCCCAAGATTTGGTACAGGAATAGCTTTACAAAAGCGACTGATATTTGAAATAAAGCTATTAATATGCGGGAGTACGCTGGATGCGGGGGCGCAGTTCCGGTCATTGTACTACTTTTTGGAGGAGACCTATGCCTACGTCTTTCGGCAGATATGCTGATGATGAAATAATATGGTGTCATTATTCCCAGCTCACAAACGGGACGGTGAACAAGGAACGACGAGACCTCTACCTCGGCGTGTACGGCGGGCTAGGCGTCGGACAAGGTAAGTTTCATTCATCTCGCTTCACATTTGGCGTTCCTAACGCACCATATTCTGGCTAAGGATCACTTGGTGACTGACATTACATATTTAAACTTTGTAACATCAACACAACAATCGCCTATTCGAAAAGTTCACGACTTCATGCAACAGGGGCTTTACCTAAGTTTTACACCTATACTTGTGTCGTTTAATATTAGTTTATCTACGCACATATCATTAGTGCTCTAAAATGCGTTCAGAAACCGTAGGAAATGACCAGCTTTATTACAACCAATTTTACTATGAGAACTTTCTTGTCTGTGGTAGTAGGTAAAATCTGTACTGTAATGTTATGTTCGTATTTTAAGACCTCTGATTATGTCCCTCTTGTCACTCTTGATCAAATGTCGTGCGGTTTATATTAAAAAACATACAGAATTGACGTTTCGCATCGATAACTGTTTTAATGGATACTAGAGACCCACAGTTTTGTCAGCTGTTCCAAATTTAAACTCATAACCTTACAAAAATCTGTACTGTAATAACATTACAGCACAGATTTTACCTACTACCACAGACAAGAAAGTTCTCATAGTAAAATTGGTTGTAATAATGCTGGTACGCCTACGGTTTCTGAACGCATTTTAGAACACTAATGATATGTGCGTAGCTAAAATAATGTTAACAAACCAAACCACGTGATGCAATCAGCCACACAGCAGTTGTACCTACAATGCAAAAGTTACTTGGATCGGCTAAATCACCGATCACGTGGGTTCATTTGTTAGGAGAGATTACGATTTTGTAATAGGTATAATTATAACCTATTAGTGATATTTCATATCCATACTGCGGTGATACATGAAGAGTTTTGAACGTCTAATCATAGTGTTATTAACGTATCATTCCTCTAATTGTAGATAAAATAAATATCCATAATAATCTCATAAGTCTCATAACCATTCACATTAATAATAAAATAAATCCTTCTACTCTTAAATTTCCTTAGGGTAATATTGATATTATAACATGTTATTTTTATGTTTCCTAACTTACGTAACATAGGAGATTTTAAGATTTTTTTAATTTTATTTCGGTGTAAATATTTAATTGGCGTTATCTATATATATGCAACTTGTTTATATTTTAATCTTGTACTTTATTTATGGCTATCACTAAATTAATTAATTATTAATAATGAATACATTCTTTACATCGCATCTTCATAGTTACACTTATTATAACATTTCCCGCTAAGAGGGTATTTCTTTAATGTTGTATTATTCTATCAATTTCCATTCACATTACATGGAATTTCTTAATGTCACATGTAGGTATATGTAATTAAACAGATATGCATGATATAATTCATTACCTAGTCTGCAACAACATCATATTGCTCGATGTGCATGCCAATATGATAAGGTCGATTTGTGGTAATAAGTACCTACTTATTATCTTTATTGTTCTTTTCTATTATTCTTGAAACCACGTTTCTTCAATGTCTACTTAATACCAACTGCATGATGATTTATTCTATAGTACTTATTACATTTCTAAGAACAGCTTTCTAAATTTTACTACCTCATCAGTTTTCTTTCTTTTTCTTTTATTGTATATAGATAAGCATATTACGAGATAAAATTTGCTTTGTGGAGGAAAGGTTGACTGGTAGAAAATTTCATAGTTAGAAGACAAGTTTGCCTTATGTAAAATTGATCTGATTATCTCACGAAAGTGCGATTTCTGCGAATGATTATTAATTAAATTAAGTACATGAAGCTAGTTAATTAAGTAAGTATGAAAGATTGCATACTCATATATCTTCTACCTACGTACATCTATAAATTGTGTATCGTTATAAAGTCCTGCCAAAAAGATATTACCAGTATTCTTATCCACTTCCAACGATCGGTTTGTGTTTATAATATTTACACATCATTTAGTCAAGACGATATACCTACACAACAAAATGGTTACCCGACTACAACAACGAGAAGATAAATAAGAAATAATAACTACCAATGTGGGCACATAAATATATGTGGTGGTTTCGTGAGAGCATCCCAACTGTAACACTCCACTCTCATAATGTTTTGATATAGCTAATATAGAGATGGTAGTAAAGTAAATGCGTGGCAAGCCCTCTGAATGGTCGGTTGCATAGTTGACATCATTTGAGATGAAAGTGGCTACTTATTTGAATTTGAATCTTGTTGCTTAAGCGGCCTTTAAACGTATCTAAATGCAGTACACTAAATCAGAAAGACTGTGCAAAAAGACAAGTGTAAAGACTGTTAGCATGTAAGTCACGCTAATTAGACAGTTAGACTCGACACTGCCACTCTGAATCAGTGTACTGCATTTAGATAGGTCTAAAGGCCGCTTTAGATCGTACGATCGATATTCCAATGGATAATGTCAGCAATATTCATCTGTACTATAACATTCTAAAGAGGAAAAGTCTGTGAGATTGTAGCTTTGTGATTTTGTACTTGGGAGTAACTTCGTAATCACTTTTCCGATTTCAAAAAATCTTTCATCTGAACGATATGATACAGAGAAAGAATATAATGGAAAAATAAACCATCTTCGTCTCTCATCATCAGTTCATCTCTCTCGCTTGTCCGAAACTACCTGATGTGGTTCGATAAGAATGGAGCGAGCGCATAGCTCGCCCATTAGAGTGGTGCCAAGACTGTGAAACAAGTCTATAACTCGGTACAGAGAGGGCGCTAGTCTTAGCGGGAATATAAGGGAAAAATATACAGCTTCCGTCACTGTCCTCGTAGCTCAGTTGGTAGAGCAGTCTAGCGTTAATAGAAAGGTCGCAGGTTCGAATCCTGTTGGGGGCTACAGACGAAAATGGTTTATTTTTCCATTATATTCTTTCTCTGTATCATATCGTTTATAAAATGATCGGGGTAACTTCCTCGTTAAAAATAACACGAAACAAAAATATTTAATTAAATAATTTGTTTCGTGACAAGGGTATAATCTTTCATGTGTGTATAGAATGGACTTTCTGGATGGACATAGGTTATATTTAATTCCGTAGGTTTGCCAGCTAGTCTCAAATAACGCGAGCAAGCTGTCGGTTTGGTCGGGCCATTTACATATTATTACTACGGATAGACTGGCCGCCCATTACGTTTTGATTGACGTTTTCTATCAGGCCGCCGCAATGTCAGTACTAGCCGGTCACAGACTAAGCAAATTGAGGCTGACTCGCATCAGGTTTACGCGTCAACTTAAGCTAGATAATGTTGAACCGTTGCTTGATTGCTGCAGAGACCCGCATGGTCCTGAGTGAATAGGGGTGTAGACACTAAATAAAATAATCATTAATGTCATATTTTCTCGAAAAAGGATTAAAAATGTAGTCAAATGGAGAAAAAATCAACGCAAAAGGTTAAATAATCACGAAGTTATAAGTGTCCAAAGTTTTAAAAAGGGGTATGTTCTGTCCCTTTTTTGCATAACGCAACTTCATATGAAACGATGACGCTGGAAGATTGTCACTAGAAGACGGCAATGTGCCGCGCCCATCGTGTTCGGCGCCGCCGTCGACGCTGCCCCCCGGCAGCATCCTGTAATATGACGTCACACACTGTTTGCGTTTTCTCTCTCTAACAATCAATATTAAAACGGCTGTAGCTTCGCAATTCTTTGAGATATCTGAATGGGATTTTCGTCACTAGGCATATTTTTTTGCCTTCTTTCTTTTGGTGTAATAATAATTTTCGAGTCTACACCCCTATTGCGATGAGCGCCTCTATTAGTAGATGGTGTGGTGTGGTGTATACTGTATAGATGTATTGTATAACTGAATGGGTCGGGCAGTGGTGTCGGTGTCGATCTCGTCGCTGGCGCTGTACCTGGGCACGCTGGCGGCGGCGCGCGCGCTGCACGCGGCGCTGCTGGCGGGCGTGCTGCGCGCGCCCTGCATCGGCTTCTTCGACTGCACGCCCGTCGGCCGCATCCTCAACCGGTTCAGCAAGGACGTGGACGTGCTCGACAACGTGCTGCCCATGACGCTGCGCGGGTGGACTTCGTGCTTCTTTTCGGTAACGCAACATGGTACCCGCTAACGGAGATCTCGCGACCCAAGGCTGAACGGGGCTCCCAGTATTATACCGGCGTCCCGATGGCGTTTCGTTAGACAATTGCGGAGACCAAATAGAGAACCGGTGGGGGTCAATTCAACAATATGCTTATCCTGAGTAAATCTCATTTTTATAATGTCGGTGTGTAAGTGATAAAAACTATGAAATAAAATTGGGATCAGTTTACGTAATGTATGTTCAAACCGAGAGCGAAGATTTTTTTATACGTTCCTCTGTTCAGGTCCGTTTTGTTGCCTTCTGTCGCGCCCTGACGAACCTTTCCTGTATAATTACCTTCATACGAGTAGCGCTGACGTAGTGGCATTCCTTGTGCTTCAGTGGTAGTAGTAGAGCATGCAGCCGGCATAGTGTAATGAGTTACAAATGCATAGTATTAAATCACGCCACTTCTTACCCTTGCACTGATCATCACGTACGCTCACCATCCTAGCTCCCGCCCGGATCGAATCGTAAATAATGTATTCATTATTGGTAAGCTACAGGCCGTGTCGGTGGGAGAGTTACCGTATAAAACATCTCCGTGAATATTGTTCCAGCGTTCACGTCATTTTTCACGGATTTGATCCCGTCGCTGGCGTGCCTGAAAGCGGCTGCGTTCGTCCACTCAAACTTGTTGGACAATGTGTTTAAGGCTCCGTTGCAATTCTTCGAAGTGACGCCCCTTGGCAGGATACTCGCTCGGTTTTCTAAGGACGTGGACGTCGTGGACCAGTCGCTGCCGATGGAGACCACCGACGTTTTGTATTGCCTGTTCGAGGTAACCCGTTCGTGCGGCACAGCTGAGACCATGCATACTCATTCAATCACTTAAAACAGTTTAATTAAGTAATCGTTTAACTTATTACGAGTACCTACACCTCTTTTCGTAAAAAATATAACAAATTGTTTATGTAAAACACGTATTTAAGGACAGTTCCGCGTTGCTTCGAAGGAAACCAAAGCCATTAGGTTATTAATACAACCAGGTTACTTGAAAAATAATAAGGTTCCAATGAAATGAATTTATCTCTGAAGGCTGTTCAAGTAGCTACAATCTTTAATTAGCTGTCGCCAGGAACTAATGTAGTTTTGTAAATTATATGGTTAGTATGCGGCCAGCTGGTCTCGGCTGTTTTAAATTGTCTTATGTAAGTATTGCTTCTATTTTATTATTTACGGTACGTCGCCAATTTTAACTTGACATGAAATAAAATACGAGGCAAAATACGTGCGCGTTCGTTGCCATTTACGCTGCATTGTGTTGTTCTGATTTATGTTATTTTAACTTGAAAGAATGTTATTTATGCACAATATTATTGGGGAAACGCAACGAAGAAGCACAGAACAAGAATGCCGATGCGTTGCGTCGTCCGTCCTTGCCTCTAGCTTATGTCACTAAAATATTTCGTAACATTGCTACTTATACTTATATGTTTTAGTAAACTACGATTTGGGGACATTTTATAAACTGATCCCAATTTATCGACGACCAATAACATTAACACACTACTCTTGATGAATGAATGACGATCATAGTGTACTCCACACTGACATTCACGGGGTAAACGTAAAGTTCCTTTACACATACATTTTGGTATCTTTATGCATGGGTATAGTTATAGTATAAAACGACAAGTGTTTTACTTCAGAGCTGGGATCACGAGATAACTGTTAGCATCAAAAATATGTCTATAGTATATTGTTAACATAAACCCTGCCTACGATAAATGGGCGGAATGGACTTTGGATGCGTTCAATTACTCTTACAAGTCACTAAAAATGTGTCTATTCGAGGGCAGCGTGTGAAATCCCTCAAAAATTCTATATTGCGCCTAGTAATCCGCGCATTTGCTTACCTCTCCTTATGACTTACTTGGCACGAATGCGCATCCAAAGTGCCGGGCTAAGACTCGACAGAAATCACACATTATTCTCGAAACAGGTCCTGGGCACATTGTTCGTGATAAGCGTATCGACGCCTATCTTCCTGGTTGTGATCGTGCCGGTAGGCGTGCTGTACTACCTGATCCAGCGGTTCTACGTGGCCACGTCGCGGCAGCTGAAGCGGCTAGAGTCGGTGTCGCGCTCGCCCATATACTCGCACTTTGGCGAGAGTATCACAGGCGCTACTACTATACGCGCTTACGGAGTCACACAGAGGTAAGGGTAGTACCGCTGTCTTTTTTAGCGCAGGGATCCTCCGAAACGAGAGCATGCCACTTGTCCCCCAATCCTGCGCCAGTTCCTGCCAATTGTTGGCATGAAGCTGACGCTTAACCGCCTCCACACGATAGCTGAGTCGCCCGCCAACAACTTCACTCACGTACTCTTTCGTGAATTGTAGCTACTACAAGGATGGTGTCTACTTCAGCGACGTATCAGTGTCGATTAATTTTCAATCGTCAGAATGCAACTCCCTGAGACATCTTCATCATAATCGATTTTTCATATTTCTTCACTCAAGTTCTAGGCAATAAAACTGCAACAACAGTAATTTATAAAGAGTAGCCATTAATTGCACATATACACGACAATTGCATTATTAAATCAAGCATATTTGATGATCGCGCCTAGATTCGTGGACGAGTCCGAACACGGCGTCGACCACAACCAGGCGTGCTACTACCCCAGCTGCATCGCGAACCGCTGGTTGGCGGTGCGGCTCGAGATGATCGGCAACCTGATCATCTTCACCGCAGCGCTGTTCGCGGTGCTCGACCGCAACAACGTCGACCCCGGCATTGTGGGTCTCTCCGTCAGCTACGCACTGCAGGTACAGATATACAACCAGTCGTGCCACTACCCCAGCTGTATCGCTAAATGATCGGCAACCTGATCATCTTCAGCGCAGCGCTGTTCACCGTGCTCGGCCGCGACGACGTAAACCCCAGCATCGTGGGTCTCCGTTAGATACGTTCTGCAGGAACCATAGATACACAACCAGTAGCGTTGTGAATTAGCGCAGTGCTGAGAAGACTCGCGTAGCCCACTAATCCGGCAGTATTCAAAACTAGGGGATGGCGGAATATTGGAATGTTCAGATTACTCGTTAAGGTTATATACTGATGCCTAAAAAATCAAGGCTATACTGACCGACGCCGGAGAGCAAAAGCGGAGCAGATTAGGGAAGATGCGCGGTCGGAGGGTAGCAGTTTAGTGAGAAAGAAACTGTACCTATTGGCTTTCTGACAGAATTCTCATATTATTTTTTGTTCGCAGATCACCCAAACTCTGAACTGGCTGGTTAGGATGACATCCGAGGTGGAAACGAACATTGTCGCAGTAGAAAGAATAAAGGAATACGCTGAAACGCAACAGGTGTGAACTTCTTTACTCGTGTTATTAGGCCTTTTAGTTTTTTATCAAGATGATCCAGGACCTTGACGTTAGAAAAGAGAGGATGTCTCTTGTCTCTTTCTTATGTCTTATAGGCTTCTGGTGAGCCGTATCGTATGCCTCAACAATAAAAGGGTTTGCTTTTGTTGACTGCCTGGGCCTAAACTTTCTCATGTAGCTGCTAGGGAGCCGAGTCTCCATAGCAGAATAGGGATGATGACTAAGATTTTTTGTGACGTCATTCGAACCAGTTTTTGAAGAGGAACAAATGTTTGTATGGGAGCAACTACAATTAAAGAACATAAATACCTAAAAAATTGAAATAAAGATTGACCTCGCTGGCGGCAGCGCGAAACGCTTCATACTGTGTGTCTGTCTATACAAGTGTGACGTTACATTTGTATATTTGTACTAATCGTAGTATGGAAAATCAGGTAAATTGTTGTTTCGGTCGCGAAATACTGCGTTTAAGTACATAGTTGTCATACAATTTTGTTTCTAGAAAAGCGTAAGGATTCTATTGGTAGCTTTTAATTTACTCTTGGACAATAAAAAAAATGCATATTTTTTCTAAACTTTCAAGGTTTTTTTTTTATGATTTTAATTATATTTTATAATTTATACTTTATTACGATACTTTGATGGTTTACTATCCATTTAGCATCACTGCGTTATCAATTTGAACATGAGGCATCATGCCTATTATATTTGCCTCGAACGGAGCAGCCATCCGAAGAACTGGTAATTGTGGCGCTCTTTGGGAGAGGCCTGTGTCCAGCATCAGCAGTGGACGTGTTTCGTGTGATGATGATGGTGATGTGTTTGTGTGTCAGGAGGCGGCGTGGACGGTGGAGGCGGGCCCGGGCTCCACGTGGCCGGAGACGGGCGCGCTGCAGCTGGAGGCGCTGACGCTGGGCTACCGCGCGGGCGAGCCGGCGCTGCGCGGCGTCACGTGCGCCGTGGCGCCGCGCGACAAGCTCGGCATCGTCGGCCGCACCGGCGCCGGCAAGTCCACGCTCACGCTCGGACTGTTCAGGTATTAGTTCAGTCATTATAGATTTTGATTTTGACCCGTGAACAATTAGTAATTGGATTTTTTTTCGTAGGTAAACGTATTCGGGGGGGGTCACTGGGAGTGTAAATTTAAAAATTAGACTGAATCAGGCTCCTGTGTATATTCGAAAAAAAATTTTTTTCTAAAAAAACGGTTTTTCTTGAATAACTCTGCCATTTTTGATTTTACAGTAAAACCGTGAGGACAAAAATTGTAGGAAATTTGATTCTATACAAGTTTGGTCCTCACAATTTTTCTTCTAGGATCGATGTTTTGGAAATTAAATGAAAATCCTACTGACCGGTTCGCAAGAGACTACACAGGTCTTGTGCACAAATCACGCGAGGTTCGATAGGGGGAGGGGGGGGGTCAGGAAAAATCACGACAGATCACGTTGGGGGAGGGGGGGTATAAGGAAACCTCAGGTTTATTTTTCTACAATGAACGAAACTAAGAAAAAATATCTACCACACGAGTAGATACTTTTTCTCGGTTTCGTTAAGAGGCTGACAACATCTAATTTGGTGAAATTGATGTTATTTAAGCAGTTTTTTAAGAAAAACTATTTGTTCTAGCATATCAAATAAAATATATGTTAATATTCACCATATTTCAAAGACCGTGGACGAGCTCGATACATAATTGGACAAAATCGGCTTGATAGATAATAATTGCAACAATTGGTTTAAAAATCACATTAAACGGTTCTATGTCTTTATTTTTTGACGTATGGGTCTGCAATTAAAAACATGAAGTCAACATATTCATACTTTCAATATTTATGTAATTTAAAAAAAACCGGGCCGCCCAGTAACACTCGCTCTCGTTTACTCCGATGCAAATAGACAGTGTGCGCGCTATCCAAAATCCTCAAGGGCATTTTGGTGATGACAGCATCTTGAACATAAATATTCACTTGAAAAAATATATATATGTATATATATATAAATATTAGGGGACAATCTTACACAAATCGACCTAGTCCCACACTAAATAAAGCTTGTACTATGGGTACTAGACGACGATAAACATACTTATATAGATAAATAAATACTTAAATACATAGAAAACATCCATGACTCAGGAACAAATATTCGTGCTTATCACACAAATAAATGCCCTTACCGGGATTCGAACCCGGGACCTCTGGCTTCTTAGGCAGCGTCACTACCAACTAGGCTAAAGCGGTCGTCTTAAATAGCACTTCAAAATAGCGAGTCTATTTTACGAAATTTTGGAGCGCTTGGGCTTGACCGGGCATGACCCTGCCCGCTCGCTCGCTCGCTCTTTACTTCACTTGACTTGCCATTGCCACAAATATTGTGAATTTTGCGGCGAACGTACGTAAAGATTGTTGAGTGCTTAAATATTGTTGTGTTTTCGGAATACTATATGCGATATAATTATACAAGAAATGAAATCTTATCTTTTAATATCTCATCACCATACACCGGTTTGGCGGGGGCAAATCTGTACTGACGTTTAATAGTGCGAGGACACATTAAACTAATTGTATTAGTTGATATCGATAAAAATGACGTACAACCGTTGGGTAATTTCAAGAATTTGAATGAAGAAGAAAACTACATACACAAAAATAAACTTTTTGCGTAATTAACTTTTTTAATATTTAATATAATTTTCATAATATACAATCAAAATTTTCTCCACATTTTCAGACTTTAATCTTCGTCGCCTGGGTGACAATATCCATTTTAGCCAACTAAATGACCTTTCTAGGTCAACTGTAGTATTTGGAGCAAATTCAAACAATTTATAGTATCGATAAATTTCTGCTATGTGACTCAGTTCTATTTCTTTTCCGGATACCAAATCATTTAATGTTTTTAAAGTTGAAATGACGACGTTCTTCTCTAACACCAATGATTTTAATGATGGTTAAAAAATTATTTTTATCGATGTCGATAAACTTAGTCGATTTTTAATTAATCACTAGCACTGGTACATTTTTGCCCCCGCGAAACCGGTGTATGCTCATCACATTCATAACTATTAGATAGAAAAATAAACAAGATTTAAGTACTATATACAATTTATCTTACAATTCGGTCGAATGAAAAAAAATATGCGTGAGGTTTACGTAGGGGGGGGGAGGAGGGGTGGCCAAGAACCTCCCCAAATATCACCAAGGGGGAGGGGGGTCAAAAAGTAGCCGAAAAAACCTCGCGTGATTTGCGCACAAGCCCACACAGGAAAGGAGAGCTAGGCCAAAAAAAATTACGGCCGTAGTCATAAACGTTCTACTAATATAATAATAATAAGCCTATTTTAACTAAAATGGCGTTCAAATTCGTTTGTCTTTATCTTCTTGACACTTTGACATTTATGTTCGTAAGAAAGGGACAAAGCACATTTTATTTAGCAGAGGCATTTTAAGTTTTATAAATTTCTTTGCCACGAAATGGACCTCAGAGCTCATCATGTTGCTTTGAAGCCCGCGCTGCTGCTGTTTAGTATCCTACAACACCTAGTTTTATCTAATGTTTAACCATTGTCTCTTACCCTTTTGAAATTAGCTTGAATTGTTTCGCATTCTTCTATCTAAACTTTATTGCACAAAACAAACAAGTTCATTACTGACATGCCTTAAAGCTGTACCAACCATAAGGCGAAACAGACTTGCAAAAGTGGATACAAGAGGCAATGTCACAGGCAAATATCTTGCATTGTCTCACCAACCTCTCAACTTACAGAATCGTGGAAGCGATAAGCGGAAAGATAATGATCGACGGCATCGACATCTCCACCATCGGTCTGCACCAGCTGCGGTCGCGCATCACCATCATCCCGCAGGACCCGGTGCTGTTCTCGGGCACCCTGCGCATGAACCTGGACCCCTTCGACGCGTACTCCGACGAGAGCATCTGGCGGTCGCTCGAGCACGCGCACCTCAAGCACTTCGTGCAAGGTACGTAGGGTCATTATGCTGGTTACAGTGGTTACGCATTAGCTGGTCAGCTTCAGTAAGATAATGATCGACGCTCGTCGATCGGGCTGCACCAGCTGCGGTCGCGGATTACCATCATCTCGCAGTTACCTACATGTTTTTATCCTCATTTCAAGCAGCGTCGATAAAAGTCCGACATCACTATGGTGACGGAATTATCTTGACCGGAATTAATATAGTAAATGTTTATTTAGCAGAAACGTCCGCTTACGAAATTCCAAATTTCTATCAGTGAAAAATTGATCGAAATTTGGAATTAATATAGCTGGGCGTCTCCGTAATTGTATTGCTAGTGATTCTTAAGCATCCTGCTCGTAATTCATCTGGAGTCTTAAGCACCCATAGGCAACGGTGCTTGCTTACCGCCAGGCAAGCCGTATGCTTGCCACCGCCGTAGACCGTAGTAAATATAATGTGTTGTTGCAGGTCTCTCAGCGGGCCTGCGGCACGAGATCAGTGAGGGCGGCGAGAACCTGTCGGTGGGACAGCGGCAGCTGGTGTGCCTGGCGCGCGCGCTGCTGCGCAAGACACCGCTGCTCGTGCTCGACGAGGCCACCGCCGCCGTCGACCTGGAGACCGACGAGCTCATACAGGTTGGCTCATTGAACGTAGGGAATTGAACACGGGAAAACTTTCAGCACACTACAAACGGGCGCAATTTGTCAGAACAACTTGCAATAGTTGGAAATTGACAGCTAAAGCAAGTTGTTGTGAGAAACTGCTCGGCCTTTAAACGTACGAGCACTTGACTGTTTGAAGTGGTGGAAATGGAATTTCGTACACTTTCCTGGCAGCTAAAAATGTACAGTAATGATTTTTGACTTTTTAAATTTGCGTTCGAAGGACGTAACGAGGAACTTCATCACGTACTTTTTTTGCTGCAGTAAGGCGGACATTTCCGAGCATATTGGAATAAAAATACTTTCCATCCATTAAACAGATGAGTGCAGATCCTGCCTCCATTTGTATCTTAGGCTCTAGTGTTTACATTTACATACAACTTTAGTAAGGTGACAGTGCTTATTAAATGAGTATCCCCAGATATTATTTGGAAACCTTCGATCACTAGGGCAGTCAAAAATCACCCGGCTTCATAGAAATGCACTGTTTTAATACAGTTGATTTTGGTTTGGAACATACTTATAATATTTGGTCACTGTGTACAGAAAACGATCCGGTCCGAGTTTGCCAACTGCACGGTGCTCACGATCGCGCACCGGCTGAACACGATCATGGACTCGACGCGCGTCATGGTGCTGGACAAGGGCCAGCTGGTCGAGTTCGCGCCGCCCGACCAGCTGCTGCAGGACAGAAACTCCATCTTCTTCGGCATGGCCAAGGACGCCGGCCTCGTCAGCTAAACGGATCTGCTCGAACTGCCTCCACACACATTTATATGGTAACTTTATTACAACATTCGTACGTTTATTCAGCTGTTAAAATGTCTACCCTAGTAACAGTAATGCCCCACAGAGATATGGTCGATTTTGCTCTATATCGAGCATGAGCGGTGTGATGCCATCACAAAGCTTTAGCTACCTAAATTAACGCACATGCATGCTCGATATTGACCAAAAACGTCGAGCAGTTTCTAGCCGTATTTATGTCATTTGGCATTTTAAAACGTGGCAGTTTAATTAATATTGATTCTTTATCAGTAGTTACGACATAAATTTGTGATGATCGTTCGCGACAGACACTTGAAGGAGTTGTCATATTTCAGGGTAAAAACAAATATCGGATAAATGTTGTCAGCGGTTGTCTTTTATCTTATGAATTGATGTTTGTATTAGGTTTGTTGGCATGTTGCAGAAAGGTTATCATGCGTCAGATGAAAGAAGCTTTAAAAAGAGATCACATTTTTTAAACTACTTGTGGTGCATTTTATAATCTAGTGATCCTGCACAGTGCACTTATGAGTTACTTAAGTAGTTGTGGTTCGGCCTTACTCTCGTAGTTGGGACTAAACTTAAATGCATAGAACAAGGATTCTATAACCTAAGTAGTATGGTAGTGTTACATGTCAACATGGGCCTCGAGGTTTGTCCCAGACTTCAGGTTTAGCATCACAAGCGACACAATGCAAGGGTCACACTATTAGGATCTCATTATGCCTCGGCAAAGCAATACACGGTGCTATTTGTCGCTCTTGTAGTGCATCGACGTGATACCGCCCTCGGTATTCCCTCTGTCCTTTAGTGCAAGCATCTCGAGTGTGAATCGCACAGACGTGCAGAGTCTGAATGCAACTCGAAAATGAAAGAAGTTGACACTTGTACATACAATACCCTTTTTCCGTGAAAAGTATATTTGCTGTCTATTACACTATCAATAACTAAATTGCATATGTTGAAATCGTACGGTACATGTAGTTTTACTGTTAATATGGATGAATGTGTGAACTTTTTATCGAGTGTTGAGCAATTTCGGTTAGCATTTAAAATAGAAAAGGATTTGCTAGCCTTCTACTGAAATTGTAAATACATATTTAAATAAGTACTTAAAATAAGTACTTACTTATGTATCTGTATAACTTAGGCATGTTTGATGAAAATTTTATCAGTGACTTTTTAAAACATTTTTGTTTTAAATAATACATTTTAAGTATTGGATTTGGCTTATTATAAAACGTGATATCTATATGTTTACTTTGCCCGTAAACGATTACAGTTTAAACTTTATTTCTAAGTTAAAAAAATAGTACCTGTATGTCCAACACTCACTGCCTTTACGGATTCAGATTTTTAAAATTTATAAAGTTGTGTCGAATTTATTATTTCATAGTTTTATTATCAATGTATAAAACGAATAGTTTTCCAATCAATTGTTGTATTATTATTAGTTTTTCTCAGTGCACTATATTATTTGATTAATTATCAATTATAGTAATATAATACATTACACCATTAAATTGAACAGCAATTAATACCAATTAAAAAATATATATTGTGATTATTGTATACTTAATAGTACTACGAAACAATATGTACTTACATCCTACTAATATTATAAATGCGAAAGTTTGGATTTTTAGATATTGTATATGTTACGATTATAAATGAATAAAACGAATAGTTTTCCAATCAATTGTTGAATATTATATATATATATATGTTTATTCTCAGTGCATAACTATATTATTTGATTCATTGTAAATTATAGTAATATAATCTTATATTGTGAGTAAATGAATTTGAATCTGATATAATACATATAAATGTATTAAATTGAAATGCAATTAATACCAATAAAAAAAATGTGATTATTGTATACTTAATAGTACTACGAAACAATATGTACTTACATCCTACTCATATTATAAATGCTTTGATGATGATGAAAGTTTGGATGATTAGATGATTGGATGTTAGGTACTCAACTCACGCTTAAACGGCTTAACCGATTTGGATGAAATTTTGCACGAAGTGTTTTTATGCCAGGTCCACGCAGACGAAGTTGCGGGCGGAAGCTAGTATATTATAATAATACAAAATTTGTAGCAAATTTGTCATAAAGGATCTACGCAAACCAATAAAAAAGACATACCATACTTCAATTGAATACAATATTCAGTGACCTTATACAATTTTCATTGAATAGTATAGATATTTCGTTGTTGTGTTAACAATCCTTACAATGGACTACTATCTGCAAGGTTCAAAATAGGCCATGGTAAATAATACCTCAAGAGAGATAAATAAATGCATTTATGAATAGTGCTAAGCAAGTTTTGGATTGCTACCAGTACCAGTAAATTAATAGTTTTTATTTATTTTAACGCCTTTAGGTGTAAATATGTAATTTTCTGTTTGTACAGTCGGCGTCGCCATGTTCGGTAGTTATATACTCTCCCCAAACAGCGCAGGCTCTCGGGTACGGCCCAGTTTAAATATATGTAGCTATACACTTTTGTACATATCATTATCTCTGCTGTATGGGCCAAAAGTGTTTACATACCTTTCTACAGGGCTATGAATGCCACAAAACTAGAACAGTATTGCATACAATAGTTGTAAGGAAATGATTGTTGCACGGCACTGTTGGTATACACTAGCATTATACAATACAGTGACTACATGCATAGTGATATGTATACCTATGTGTAATTGGCCTTCATAATTCATAAGTAGGTACTTAATTGCATTCGAGAATGATATTTTTATAACATAACTAGATATCTTCTTGGTAAATAATATTGTACAATAGGTCATCCATAATTCATTAATTTCATATACTTAAAATAAGTACTTATAACAAAAGTACCTACTATTTTATAGATGATTATATACGTATTTTTTTGGAGGTAACTGGCAATACAATTAGTAATGAATTATGATCACCGAAATGCTTTTTCCAGTCAGGTATATACCAAACCAATTCAATGAAACATTTAAAAATATTCTCTTAGTAATAGACGAGGTAACTTGCTGACGTATACCTAAATAGTATTCAAAGTGGAATCTCAAGGAAGAAGAGAAGAAGAAGAGAAGAAGAAGAGAGAGAAGGAAGAGGAGGAAGGGTCTTCAACTAATTGTTTTGCCAGTTTTAGATTTATGGTAGGATAATGCCTAGTCTAGGTATTGTTCTCGGAAAATATGACTTAACTTCACCATCAATATAAGGTTGGGCCAGGTAATTTAAATAAACTCAAAGCGAAACGTGAAAATAATGCAGGCGCCTAGAATTACTCAAATAAACAACTTGCCTTAATTATAATTTGTAGTGTTTTCATGTCCCATGGATGCTACACTCGAAATATTTGGCGTCCGTTGTGTAGACTTAAGTCCCATGGATAAATATTAATGGTTTGGTTTGGTTTTCATGTTGAATTGCACAGGAAAAATAATTCTAGTAAAAAAAAATGTTTTAAGGACGTGGCATTTTTGTAAAACATGAATTTATTGTTGATAATATTTAATGTCGGTCCAATTACTATGGTTCCCTTTATAATAAAATTATTTGTAAAAGAGTTGTGTTTATTTTATCTAAAAAAAATGTAATCCCAAATATCACAATATCAGACACACGTCGTCACGCGAATGTGTAAATTTAGGTCCACAACATCACTTGTCAAATAAAATAAGTTCCAATCAAAAAAACTTTTACAGTCAGCATCATTTTAAACATTATTCTAGGTAGTTCGAGGACCTTATTGCTCAGAGATAAGGTTGAAGTGTCGGTACAGATGTTTATGATGCTGTACTAGTTTTTGTAACAGTCATCAACTATACTACGTAAAATATAGCTTGAGCCCTGCGACAGCTGTCAAAGTGACATGTAGTGACACTATTCGTGTAGTCCCACCCATAAAGTATGACGTTGCCGCAGGCCATATTTACCGTTACTAAATTCAGAACTTGATGGGCGTGATTTCGATGAGACGGAGAGACGGCGAAGAGGGCTCAAATGAGCCAAAAACACAACGAGTTAATCTTGTGTTGTTTAGGAGTTGCTATGGCCCTCAGATCATTGTTGATGTTATGAACCGGCAAGTACCTGAGAAGGCAGCTGCAAAAAATATAAAGCTTGTAAAAAATCCAACGATAATCACCAAGGGCTGAACGTTAAGTGTGACATCGGCAGCACGGATATCACAGGACGTTTCGCGACGAGATAGATACCCTGCGGTCCCCGCGGGATTGCCTGTTTTCTTTGCAAAATAATAGGGCACCTTAGCTTAGAGTATAGATTTTTACAGAGGAGCTATACACGTGCCACCATAAGGGACGGAAAGGCTCCTATGCAGCTAAATTAAGAACTAGTCTTAAAGTGATTGACGGCTTGCCGTAAACAGCCTACATAATTTGTGTGGGTGATTTATTGCCGCACCCTCTTATGGGGCTTCTCCACCCTCGCAAGCGCCTCGCTGGAGGCGCTCGCCACGAGTCTTGGCGAGTGGAGGCCGTAGGAGTGCTAGCCATCCACACTCTCGCTTCAGTTGCTCGCTACCACAGAGCTACACGGATTTTTGGGATCCCAAATTACTATGGTTTCATTTGGTACAGCTCCATAAAAGTAGAACACAAGTCATTACTCCACTCCAACGTCTCCGTCATTAAGGAATGTAAGTCAACCAATACTTCTAACGTAGACATGAGTCACGGTGCGCGGAATGTGTCCACTGGCGGTGTAAAGTCCGCGAAATTGGATGCGTCGCCGGTTGCTGAGCAAGCAGCCGCGGCCCCGCGCCCCGCCGCCCGCCTGTCTTCGCTGCTGGAGACGCGTACGTCATGCGAAAGTACGTTGACCCCTCAACTTAGGTACTTACGCCGATACTGCCGCTTTACCGATGACTGCAAAACCTAAGCAGCGGTCGAAAAAAGGGGTGCAGAACCCGTGTGATGACATTCGCAAGGATCTGCCACATACGACTCAAAAGAAGTCGCGACGCGACAAGGTAGACGAAAAGAAGAAGCCTACTTGTCGGAATCTGTGCGGTACCGCACCGACTGGACCAAATCACCTGCTGCGTCCGGCTGCACCTTCGACGCAGCTGTACGTGTCCCGGGTGCACTACACTACGAAGGCAGAGGAAGTAGTGGAGTATGTGCGCGTGAAGACCGGATTCATCTTGAGGGTCGTGAGGTTGGAGTCTCGCCATGACGTGAATTTTAATTCTTTTGTGGTCAGAGTTCCAACAGACCATCTGTCGACCTTCACTAAGGAAGAATTTTGGCCGAAGGGAGTCAAGTTCCGACGTTTTCGCGGTCGGTTACCAGATACCATGAAATTGCGCAACACATCGCAATTATTGTGTGTTTTGTAGTTATTAATAAGTTTATATTGATATGTATATTAGTCTTTAAGGTATTTGTAATATGGGCCTTGTTGCCTGATTTAAATAAATAAATAAATAACTAAGATAAATTAAAAAAAATAGTCATTGTTAGTAAATAGGTTACGTCGTTACCCTGCAGCAGCAAACACAAAGTGAGCGAGCGCGAGAGTGTGGACGGTTGCCTCGCCTCGCCTCGCCTCTCGCGTCCTTTGACTCGCGTCCGAAAAACCGACAACAAGCGGAGCGACCGCGAGGGAACACGAGCGCATCGTCCACTCCACACTCTCGCATACTCGCGTTCGCTCGTGTACGCTCGCGAGAGTGGAGAAGCCCCATTACTAACTCAGTTGCGGCAAATAAAATAAAAATCGGCCAAGATCGTGTCGGGCCACGCGCAGTGTAGGGTTCCGTTGCCTGTCTGCCTTTGTTACGTCGACACGTGCGCGTTACTCGTTAACTAGTTATGCCTTCTTAGTCGTTTTAACAGAGGTTTGTGCAGGGAGACTTGGCTGGAGACTTGTAGGTAGTTTAGTGAAACTCTGTTGTTAATTGTAGAATACTGGAAACTGGAATAATTTTATTTACAAATACGGCTAACTATATACAATAAAAAAGCTTACAACTAGTGACAGTTTTAAGCCGCAACAATAACATGATTAGAGCGGGACGGATGCGCACGAGCGAGAGGGAGGTAGGCGGCGCGTGGCAACGCGCGCGGCTCGCTCGCCTATAAAAGATTTTGGCGCGCAAATTACGATCCTTTTCTGCGCCGGCCGTCGAGACGAACACATCGCTGCCCTGTTGCTCCGTGCTCGAAGATCGAAGCTGAAGAACCTCGACGATAGTGATGCTGCATTGCCGGCGTCTTCACAATTATAAAATGTCCTTCTCGGGACAATCGAAAACTGCTCTTGTCAGAGCAATCAGCTGTTCTTATCAGAACAGCTGTTTCGTGAGGTCAATCACGTGTCTCCGTTTCTTGCTGAGACAAACCACACGTCAATCTTCTCTATACCTACAGGGCTCCCCTTCAAGTGAAACGTACCGGCAGGCGGATAGTGCGGCCTCGGCGAGTTTGGTTCCCAGCTGTAGGTATTTGATTGTTGGTCGTGTGTGGTCCATTTTGTTTCAGGTTGTCCGTTGTCGTTTGTTTCTGGCTCTGGCTATTGTTTTTTTTCTGGTTGTCTTGTTGCAATGTTGTACTTGATGAACTCGGTGTTGTAGTTACAGGTGTGCACGTAGTTGTAGGTATACTCGTAGTTGTAGGTATGTCTTCCTCGATGATCGTGTAGGCAGGCTTGAGTCGGTCGATTGAGACGTTCGTTTGACGGTTAGGTAGTTGCAGTGTGAAAACTTTGTCGTCTCTTTTCAGCACGCGGTATGGTCCGTCGTAAGGTGCTTGTAGCGGCTTTCTTACGGCGTCGACTCGTACAAACACTTGTTCGCAGGTCATGAGGTCACGATGTACGAATATCGGTCTCGTGTTGCTATGCGGCTGGCTCGGTGTAGGTTTCAAGCGTCGTATTGTGTCTCTCAGCTGATCGACGAAAGCGGAGTCCATAATGACGTCATCGTTCGTAGGTACAGCTGATAAGAAATCACCGGGTAATCGTACACTGCAGCCGTAAGTGAGTTGGGCTGCACTTACATCGGTGTCACTTCTTAGCGCGGCGCGTAGACCAAGTAGGACAGTAGGTATTTGCTCGATCCACGATGTTGTTGTTTGTAGTCTTGCCTTGAGTGCGGCCTTGAGACTTCGATGCCATCTCTCCAGAATCCCATTAGCGATCGGATGGTACGGTGTTGTACGGGTTCTTTCGATGCCGAGTAAGCGTGTGAGAGATGCAAATACTCGACTCTCGAATTGCCGTCCTTGGTCCGTAGTGATAGTAGCGGGGCAGCCGAAGCGGGAAATCCAACCGTCGTAAACAGTCTTGGCGACTTCTTCGGCGGTGATCTCGGTGAGTGGGATTGCTTCGGGCCATCGTGTTGCTCTGTCGATCATTGTGAGTAGGTATCGATGTCCACTTGCGGCGGTAGGTAGAGGTCCAACGATGTCGATGTGGATGTGATCGAATCGTTGAGTTGGCGGGAAACTTGATATCGGACTTGCGGTGTGGCGTTGAATCTTCGCGCGTTGGCAGTGTACGCATACTTTTGACCATGTACCTACGTCGGTATTTAACGAAGGCCAAAAGTAGCGTTGAGCGACTAGTTTTCTTGTTGTTCGAATTCCAGGATGAATGATGTTATGTACGGAGTCGAATGCGGCACGGCGGTATTGTTCGGGTACATAAGGGCGTAAATTGTCTGTCGTTGTTTCGCAGTACAATTTGACGTTGGTTCCGGGAATAGCGACTTGCTTCATAGATAGGTTGGTTTGCTGTGCGAGTGTTCGAATGGTGTTGCTGTCTCGTTCTTGCGCGTCGGCTAGTTCTTTGTAGTCAATCGGCGACGGGCAGGATATCGTTTCTATGCGGGATAGCGCGTCGGCGGCGGCGTTTTGTGACCCACTAACGTGACGTATATCGGTTGTAAATTCACTGATATACAACAGCTGACGGGTGCGGCGCGGCGACTCGTTGTTGGTGCTCGTTTTGGTGAACGCGAAGGTCAAGGGCTTGTGATCGGTGAATAAGATGAGTTCTCGTCCCTCGAACATCTTGCGGAAGTGTTTGGTACTCATGTACAATGCGAGTAGCTCTCGATCGTAAACACTGTAGCGAGTCTGTGCGTCGGAGAATTTCTTCGAAAAGTAGCCGAGTGGTTGCCAAGCGTTGTTTACAAACTGATTTAGCGATGCGCCTGCGGCCTTGTCACTAGCGTCCGAGAATATCGCGAGCGTCGACTGGTGACATGGATGAGCGAGTAAGGCGGCGTTTTTGATGCTGTCCTTACACGCGTCGAATGCGAGCGTTGCTTCGTCGTTCCAGCTGATTGGTGTCTTGTCCTTCTTCCGCGCGTTGTGTAGGTATTTACAGAGTGGAGCTTGAAGTATTGCGGCGTTCTTGATATTTTCGCGGTAAAAGTTTATCATTCCGAGAAATCGTCGTAACTCATCTATTGTTTGCGGTTTAGGGTAATCGACGATTGCTTCAACTTTTTCCTTAGGCGGCTGGATTCCGTCTTGGTTTACTTCGTAGCCGAGAAACTTCACCGATGGCTGGCCGAAGACACATTTGGCGGGGTTTATTGTGATGCCATACTCGTCGAGTCGTTGGAAGATGGTGTGCAGATGTCTTCGGTGCTCTTCTTCGGTTGTTGATGCGACTAGTAAGTCGTCGACGAATGGAAATACGTAGTCCAGGCCTCTTAGTACTTCGTGGATGAATCGTTGGAATGTTTGACCGGCATTCTTCAGTCCAGGACACATACGCGGGAATTCGTATAATCCGAAGGGAGTTATTATCGCTGATTTTTCGATGTCTTGCTCGCTGATGGGTAGTTGCTGATAAGCACGGTTCAAATCGAGTGTCGAAAAAAATTTCTTGTCGGCGAGTTGGTAGGTAAAATCGCGTATCCGTGGTATGGGATAGCGATCGGGCTTGGTGATGGCATTGAGTCTTCGGTAATCGCCACATACACGCAGGTCTCCATTCTTCTTAGGTACTACGTGTAACGGTGAGGACCATGGACTCTTGCTGGGACGACATAAGCCTTGCTCCATCATGTTGGCAAATTCTTTCTTCACGAGCTCGTATCGATGTGGTGCGATGGGGCGTGGCCTGCAGTGAAGGGGCGGGCCAGTTGTTTCTATGAAGTGTTCGACGTTATGCTTCGGGCTAAGCTTCATAGATGTAAGTCGCGTAGTTCCAGGGTAATCGGCTAGTATATCGTGATACGACTGCTGCACGTCTATGCTGCGCACGGTAGGTATGTTAGCGGCACAGAGTTGAGCGTTAGTCGTGAGTAGCGTCTTTCCGTCGATCAGTCGTCGATTCTTGATGTCCACAATGATGTGGTGGAACTTGAGAAAGTCGGCTCCCAGGATAGGCTTCGATACGGCTGCGATGATGAATTTCCACTTGAATGCTCGTCGTAGGTTGAGATCGAGTTCGAGCGTTTTTTCACCGTAGGTAGGTATGACGGTGTTGTTAGCGGCGTAAAGTTGAAACGGGAGGGGCTGCTCTTGCGTGCCTTTTCTTCGTGGCAGCACGGATATGTTCGCTCCAGTGTCGACCAGGAAGGTAAGTTTTGATGTCTTGTCGGTCACGAAGAGGCGGTGAGATGTTTCGGTAACGCCGGTTTCCGCCGCTGCCAGCGTTACTTTTAGTTTTCCGACGGCGAGTTGATCGGCTTGAAATTGCACGGTGGCGTGCATTTATTCGCGTCCATGCCGAAGCGACGGTGGTAGTAGCAATATGGCATGGGCGAGTTGTTGCGGCTTCGGTCTTGCGATTGCGATGCGCTGCGAGGACGGGAACGTGACGGGAAACGGCGGTGAAATCGGCTGTTGCGACGATCGTTGTTTTCACGCGGCCTTGATCGTAGTTCGGCGACTTCGAGCGACAATCTTCTTATCTCGCCGATGAGATATTGTGTGTCGAGATGCGGATGTTGCTGGTAGGTAGCTTGTGACGGAGGTAGCAGCGGTGGCGGCTGTGTTGATGTTGACGGAATCGGAATGGGCGACGAAATGGCGGCGACGTGGGATGACGGCGTGTGCTCCATCATTTTGTCGGCGAGGAGAGCGAGGTCGTCGAGCGTAGTCTTGATTTTGAATGCTTCGCTGACGGTGAGTACGGATCTGACGTGTGGCGGTAAATGATCGAGCCACATCATTTGCATTGTGCTCTCGGGGAACTTCTCGCGGTTAAGATTCTGCATCTTGCGAAGTAACTGGCTAGGTTTCTGTT